>OY978456.1:2400000-4800000 GCA_963854805.1 Plagodis dolabraria
GCCAGCACCCTGTTTATCCATTGACAAACATAATAAACCAAAATGGAATTTTAGGAAAGCCAATTATCCAATGCTTTATCGTAATCTAGAATTAATTAGGTGGAATTCATTGTTTAAAATTAAAAAACCCGATGACGCTTTGAGGTACTTTTATAATGAAATTAATGCCGTTATTAATGAGTGCACTCCCACAAAAAGACATAAATCACTTTCTAGTACAGATAGGTACTCCTACCCAGAATGGTACACAACAGATTTAATTCAGGATATAAAACGAAAGTGGAGATATCACAAACTGTATAAAGCGACGAAAAACAAATGCGATTACGAAACGTTTTCTCAGTGCCGATTTCAAGTCAAAAGTAAGATTGAATTGAATTATCAGCAGTACCTGCTTAGAATGCAACTAAGTGTAAAACATGATCCTAAATCATTTTGGAACTACATTAGGCGCAGTCAGTCTAAACGTAATAAACATAATATTACTCAAAACAATCGTACATTAAATGACGAAGAGTGTGCACAGTCATTCGCTTCATATTTTAAATCGGTGTACAGCGTAGTGCGGCCGGCACTGGATCCGTCCGAAGCGGAGCGGCTTGGTGGCGTGCGAGCCGGCGCAGCGCGCGTGCACATCCCTCAGGTCAGCATGCGCGACCTTCGCAATGCTCTCCAACGGCTCAAACCCAAGCATTCTGCAGGCCCGGACGATATACCGCCTTATATCGTCAAAGACTGTAGCTCTGTATTTGAGGAACCTTTATTGCACATTATTAATTTGTGTTTACACGAAGGCTACTTCCCTGACGACTGGAAAATAACTCGAGTGATACCAGTACCAAAAGCAGGTTCTGGTTTTGACGTGAGTGGATACAGGCCAGTAGCAATACTCTCGACATTTGCTAAAGTGTTTGAATCCGTATTACATCAATGTATTTACACACAAGTGAAATCCCAATTAACGGATGTGCAGCATGGCTTTCGGCAGGGCCGAAGTACGGGCAGCAACCTGCTCTCATTCGTGTCATACCTGTCTCTAGTAATTGACGCAGAGGGGCAGGTGGACACAGCGTACTTCGACTTCCGAAAGGCTTTTGATATCGTAGATAATGATATTCTTTTAATGAAGTTCGCGGCGATTGGTTTCACACCACATCTTTTAAAATTTTTTGCAAGCTATCTTGGGGAGCGGCAACAGTATGTGGAATATGCGGGATTTGAGTCCAGACCTTACTTTACGTTTTCAGGAGTAAGTCAGGGAAGTAATCTCGGACCCTTGCAGTTTTTATTAATGATTAACGACCTCCCTACGGTAATCAAGGACGCTAAGTGTTTGCTATTCGCAGACGACCTCAAGTTGTTTCTGCAAGTAGCAAATGCTTCAGATTGTGAACGGCTCCAGCAGGATATTAATAGAGTAGTACAATGGAGTGAGGATAATAAACTACACTTTAACATATCCAAATGTAGCGTTATGAGCTATGGCCGGGCGATGTCCCCGCTGCAGCATCGGTACGAGATGGAGGGCGCGCTGATTACACGCGTGACAAACGTGCGAGATTTGGGCGTGGAAATGGTAACTGAGTTGACGTTTCGTAAACACATAACTAGCACATGTGGAAAATGCTTCAGAAATTTAGGTTTTATTATAAGACAATGTAAGGATTTTCAGAACATTATAGTCCTGAAAATTTTATATAATGCACTTGTTCGTAGCCGGCTCGAAACAAGTTCTATGATCTGGAGTCCCTATGAAGATAAGTATAATCTCATGGTGGAAAAAATTCAAAATAAATTTACCAGATTTCTATATTTCAAACAATACGGCGTGTATCCTTACTACCCGCTGATGTACCCGAGTCTGTTCGTCAACGGCATGGTCGGGTACAACCAGCTGAGAGTGAGGAGAGACGTTGCGCTAGTCAAGTACGTGTGGGGAGTGCTGCGTGGCCACGTTCACCACCCGGAGGTATTGGCAGCGCTGCAGCTGAATGCTCCGAACGGGTACTTAGAGGCACGACGCCGCCCTGTTATGTTGAAGGTACCGTTTTCGCGGACTAACTTAAATAAATTTGCCCCATTGTCACGAGCTATACGTCTTCTAAATGGCATATCAATTCATGTTGACGTATATAATTGTAGCCAGGCGAAATTCACAGAAGTCGCGTGCAAGCTATCCGAGAATAGTATTTGGAAATAAATGTATGATTGTTTATATTTTATTCTGAAGATAAATATTTCGTTATATTGTATACTAAGTTATATTTGTTTACTAAGTACTATTTTTTTCTTACAGCGTCGCATTGGTAATTCTGTAATGATGTTGTAATTGATTTTATAAATAAATAAATAAAAAATAAATAAATAAATAAAATTTAGTGTCCTTATTGGTCGAAAGCTAGCCTGTCAGCCATAAATTTTGTGTCCTTATTGGTCGAAAGCTAGCCTATCAGCTATAAACTTTGTGTCCTTATTGGTCGAAAGCTAGCCTATCAGCTATACATTTTGTGTCCTTATTGGTCGAAAGCTAGCCTATGAGCTATAAATTTTTAAAAAAAAGTTTCGTCTTCTTTTACCCAGCCTAACTTTTCTCCATACTGCATTGGCACCTTGTAATTTGGCTTGATGGACTTTAGTAAGTACATAACACTGGCACCAGGATTTAAGTAATGGAAGGAGATATTAATGAAATAGTTTCCTTGATTGAGTCACTCATTAAATTTACTCTTCATTTTCTCTTTATGGGACCAATAAAAACATTAAAACGCATGGATTTCTTATTTTGTATGACTGATATATTTTTTGTAGTCTTGACATGTCCACAATACTCATATCTTCTAAAATATTATTGGAGTGTCTGTAAATTAGATTGTCACTAAGTGTGTTCATGGCCTGACCAACTTGTTTATTTTGATAGAGACTGCTATACCAGGAGTTTAAGAAATATAATGTCAAGTGGGGTTCAATTTAGAAAGTAATAAATAGGTCAACTGCTAACCACATCTGAAATTTGAAAAAAGGCAAAAATAGTTTTGTTCAATAAAAATATCTTGTTATTTTTTTTTTGTAATTTGGTATGTATAGTAAGGTTAGTATCTAATTTTTATTTGTAATTGTGTAAAAATCATTTAAATATTGTAATCTCAGTTTCCGGCAGATATAAACATTTTAACTGTATGAGACAGACCTGAGAGTAATTTCTCCATCCAGGCTGGCCAGCAGGTCCTGCCCCAGGCTGATACACTGCAGATCCATGTCTGTCTCCCAAGTCTTTACACTACCTGAAAAATTACAATGAATTAATTTTATTTACATCAATTTTAAGAATAAGTTTTTTTATGGGATTTTCATATTTCTAACCTTTGTACATTATAGATGTTCCCAAACTTTAAAAAGTGAGTGAGAAAAATAAACCTCAGTCCAGTAGTGGCTTTCACAACATATTTGACAAGATTTCACACATACTAAAATTCATAAACAATTCCAATAATATTTTTATTTATATTAGCTATTTTACAAATTATTATTTCCTATAATAATTTGTAAAATAGCACATTTTAACTTATATGAAAAAATAAAATATGTATCCTGAGGGTTATTTACATTGATATTATAAACAATTCACCAGGTGATAGGTATCTTAAGCAAGTTTGCATTGCTGGGTACTAGTGTCATATATGGTGCCTCAAAGCATTGTGTTGTTAATGATACGTTTTAGCTATCTTGTCTAATGCAGTTGGCAATGACGGTATGCATCGGAATATGACCCTTCCTGCTATTGACACTATTCTTTCTATTCTATGCCATATCCTGAACTACTCCATAAGAAGTGGTGCCTTTTCTTCCATATGGAAATAGGCTCAGATAATTCCTCTTCCAAAAAAAAGTAATCCGAAATCATTCTCAGCCTTCTATATCTATTTTGCCATTCCTATCCAAAGTCTTAGAACGCCTTGTCCACGCTTAAATTATGTTCTTCCTTTTAAAAAACAATCTTCTTAATCATTTTCAGTCTGGTGTCCAACCTGGCCGCAGCACAGTTACAACCTTGATCTAAATATCTGATCACATCAGTTTTGGTATGAAGAATGGCTAATAAGAGATAAAATAAATAAAAAAAAATTAATAGCCACAGTGAGAAATTCTAACAATAAAACACTTTAAAAGAAGATTCATATTGGAATCATTCGAGTCCTTGGACTTTGCTCTTTTGTTGCTCTAAAACATTGCAACAGATTGAAATGAGAAACCCAGTAGCTCGACCTTAGACAATCTGTGAGAAACACATGTCTTCTATGATGGTTAAAAATATTAAAATTAGAGCACAATATTCGCATCTGCCAAGGCAGTCTAATTAGCAGAGTGGAAAAAGCAAAAATATTTTTCAAAATTTTATATTTATTATGATATAATGTATAAAGTAATAAATCTGTTTTATATTTATTACGTTATGTTCTTTTTTATTTTATTATATTCTTGCAGTATTTGTCGGGAAGCGATAGGTATGGCAAGGCACTTATTGGTAGGATGCAAGGTGCTCCTTGATAGGGGTCATTATTCACGTCGTCATGATAGAGTCCTCGAAATCATACGAGAAGCGGTGAGTCTCTCGGTAGCTAGAGCAAAAAAAGGTTTGACCATGAACAAACGACACATTGATTTTGTAAAAGAAGGGTCATCTACAAAATCTAAATCCAAGCCTTACTCCATCTTAGGCGCAGCTTCCGATTGGACTCTTTTGATGGACACGTATGAAAAACACTACAAAATTCCTGAGGATGTTGGTGTTTCGTCTTCCAGACCAGACATATTTCTATACTCAAAAGATCTAAAACGCATAGTACTTATAGAACTTACTGTGCCGTGGGAAACAAACATACCTAAGGACCACACATTAAAAACAAACAAATATTATGACCTAACAAACGAATTAACCAAAACCAGCTATATGGTCAATTTATATGCTGTAGAAGTTGGAGCAAGGGGTATACCAGTGAAATCCCTATATAACCTACTGAAAGACCTTGGCCTGCCAAGAACAACCATAACTTCCATCCTAGAACGTGTATCTAAGGCGGCATTGGTAGGATCTTACCAAATTTGGTTAGGTAGGGGAGGAGGCTTGAGCGGGAAGGGGAGCGTTGTTGCATTGTAAAGAGGCCTCTTAACCCTGCACCTGGGTTGCAAGCCCCAGGCCCCTCAAGCCTCTTCCTCTGCAACGCTATGGACCCGGCACCCGCACGGTGTATCCATGGAATGCTAAGTCATTCGTCTCTACATAACTAACCATAGTTCAAATACTATCTTACCCTCAATAATTCTATCATATATCTTCACTTCATTTCTACCCTGTCGACCCCTCTTTTGCCTCAAAATAGGGGACGATTTCACATCCACTGGAGCAGTTGCATTCAGTGCCAGCTCTTCAACTATATTTTCCATTTTACACACATCTTCCTGTCCTTTTAATTGTTCCAATAACTCAAAACTATTTACTGTAGATGGGATATTTGGCTCACTTTTATTGGACACTGAGGTATTATCTTCTTTAAACTCAACTACTTTCTCAAGCTCTTTGTACTCTTCACCTGTCAAATATGTCATCAATTTGTCATTTATCCAAACAGGGTCAGCTAATGTGCTGTCAATATAAACAACGAGTTTTTTTGATAAAATTCGGACCAGTAATTCAGAGTGAGGAGTGTCCCATAGTTCCCAAGGTATGACTTCTTTCAATATAATACGTAAGATATTTGTACAATGATCAGCAGATGTGTACTTTGTATTGGCTTCAGATATTGGATGAGACGTTTTATAAAGCGATTCAATAGTGCTGTTAGGAGATTTTTCCTGCCGTTTTAAGGCCTTCTTGTATTCCTTTAGGTGTGTTATTATAATGGTGCACATGTCAACAAATACATCTTTGGTTTCAATTTTATTGCAGACCTGTGAAATGAATAAGTTTTTAAATCGTTACAAGGACTAAGTACCCTACAACTAATACCATGGAAACTGCTAATAAGCCAAGTAAAAATCAAAACGATATGTGCATATTTGATCAGCAAAAGCCATAAAGTACAGACACCTCCTCAGAGAGGAGAAGGTATGATTGCGTCAATTTAAAGGAGCTCTTCTATCTGTACATTCAATATCAATGCACGTAAAGCATTGTAAATACTCCATTGACGCAGAACCTTTGAAACAAACGTATTGAAAAACCAATGTTTCGAAAAGAATACACACTTGAAATCTTCTATTTTTGTAAATTTTCAATAGAATTGAGGAAATTTGGAATTCATAGTATCTCTTTGACTGATTGATATATTTGAAGAACGGTAATATAACATACCTATACTATTTTTTCTGATAGCTAGTGTTACCAGATGATATGTGATGATGTGGTTGAAGATGTTATTCAGGCTAATCTAGAATGCCTAGCTTTCTGTGGAGTATGGAGAATCAAAGTTCCTCTACCAAATTAACTTTTATAAAACTCAAAGTTGTCTTTGGATTTAAAAGAGTCTGATATTCTGTTTTTATTAATTATTCAGTAATAATTTCATAGAAATTAACAAGTGTTGTCTGTTTTATGCCCACAGTGTATGAAGCTCAGAATTGACCTGAGAATTAGTCCGTTTTGATTTGCATGATCACATCTGTCAACTTTTTGGTTTACGATAGTAAGTGACAGCATCGACAAGTACCATAACTCTTTATATACAAAAAGTATGATGACATTTCATCTGCAAAATAGTATTTATAAGCTAAAAAAACCATATCTCTCAGTAGCTTGCAGATTTTCAAGTTTTGATTTTTAATTGTTGTGCAACTGATTGGTAAACAAGTATTCATGTGGTCCATTTAAAGCTCAGAGCGCTATTGACAAGAAATGCTCAAGGTACTACTATCAGCCATGGAAATGTTAAGCAGCCTTGGAACAATATGGACCCCTGTGTTGTATCTCTAAAAATATTTACCTTAAAAACCTTCCCAATCATTTGATCCAGCATCTGTTTGCAAGCGAACGGGAAGCCAATTTCCTGTGACACATATGGCACATACCATGAGGACACCAGTTTTCTCTCCAAAACGGTAGAAATGACACTGAGTTCATTAGTATCATATTCTTTAAAAACATAGGGCACGCGTTTTTTCTGCTCAGGTAATACTCGCTTCAGATATTCTAGATATGGATATTGTGTCACGATAGCCTCCAAGTCATATTTCAATGGTTTATTCAAGCGTAATAGCCACTGAATAAACTTGAAACTAATCAGCACCGACACGACAAATAGAGCGCAAATATACAGATGAAACCAAACTCCTGTAATTAATGATATATTGGTCAGGTAGTTGAGGAGTACGCATATTAATGTACCAATGCTTGATATAATTGTAAGGTTTTCAAGAAGGTTTCTCTTCAGTAACATTTTGAAAAATGTTACCGAATCAAATGTTTATTTCAACTTCAACTTCTTTTTTGTGGGTGGCAAATGTTTATTTATGTATGCAAATTTTTTCGTCACAATTATATACAATCATAGATTATACTCACGGCGGTTAATCACAAAACTTTATCTACGATTTTAGAAATGAACGGAGCGGACTGTGACCGATGAACGTTGGTAGGCTTTTGACATTACTTGCTCCGTGGTGGTATCATTCATTCCTTCCTATTTGAGTTCAATATATATTCTATTTGATCTATGGTTCATTTCCCACCATTTTATTTATCAATTTGCTTGTGAAAATAAGAAATTCTGATTGTAAATGTGGATGGTTCTTGTTTTATTATATTACAAACCAGGATAAAAAAATACTGTTGCTGCTGTGTGTTTTACAATAATGTCTTCTCGCTCGTGTTGCATTGCTAGTTATAGCTGTAAAATAAACACGTCCAGCTATTTCGTTTTCCTGGCCATCAAGACAGGAAGAAATTATGGTTGGACTTGGTGCAGCCACACAGTCCAAATGTAGCTGGTATAAATGCTCCAAGGATATGCAGGCGTCATTTCGAGGACAAATATCTTCGGGGGCGGAGAAGATTGCATATAGGTTGCCCAACCTTATTTACACCGAAAGAAATTGAAACCAGGACTCCTGACAATCCTGTATGCTTGAGTAAGTACCTAAATATTCTTCTGTATGTTCTATTGAAAAGTATTATGAGTCTGAGGTGTTTATAATTCTATAAGGATTATAAATTTTACATTATCTAACCTAACATTTGACAAAATCTAAAAAAGCACTATTCTCTTACATAAAAAACAATTATTAGCTAATGTTTATATATTAAGTGATTGGTATTGTCTTCGCTGATGCAAAATGTCATAATATGTTTTAACAAAACTAATCACTAAATTGCTTATAAATCATCGCTATTCAAAGATCATGCAAGGATATATATATGCATATAATAATGTAAATAATAGTTCATCCTTCCAATATGACACATTTTGTAATTTTACTGAACATGATAATTCCCAGGTAAACAAAATTAGATAGAACCATTTAGATAGGACCATTATTTTTAAAATTAATTGATTCAAGAAGCTAATCACCATTAATTAATTATTTTAAATATATACAAACTATTGTTCAGTGTGGAAATAATATGCTAATACTTTTTCTTTACTCCGACGTACTGACCACACATTTTGTTTTGGTAATCATTAATTGTATAATATATTATATAGTAACATTTTAAAGAATGGGATGAAACCATGACGATCCTAATAAAGTCTGCTCCAAACGAAGACTTTTAAATGTGTTTAGAGATATTAAGACTCTGATCAAGAGACGGTATGGTATAGCGGTCGTGCGGAAAAATTGCTTCTACCGCAGTGAGACCTCGCCTCACGCGTTGGCCCTTTTTGGCATTCAGTGTGAACCCCACCGCGCTGGTCACGTTCCGCGCCCACTACCTGACGCTCCCGCGCCACAGGTGTGTCTTGGGCTTCAGTTATGCGAGTGGTGGTGCTAGAAACCTATCTTCAAAGCACGCCACAACTTCCATGTCAAAACAAAGGGAATGCAAAAACAAAAAAAACTATTTTTACTTTCAAAAGTACATTAGTGTACATATTTTTTTATGAAAATGCATACAAAGAAAACATTATTATCTTTCGTGGTCTTGCTGGATACATGTGACATGCCACAAAAAATGCAATATTGCGCTTATAATATCAGTCAAAATAAGATATTATTTTTTCCTAGAAAATCATGCAGATGGGACCCTGGTTAGCCCTACGATGAAAAATACTGCGGAGGCAGTGCTGTTCTTTGACAAGCTGTTCGACAGCGTCAACGGGTCTCGTGGAGGGGCAGCGCCAGGGAAGATGAGAGGACCGGCGAAACTGGATAAAACAGGTGTATCAAAACATGTTATATTTTGGCGAGAGGCAATTAATATCTTAGAGAATATATATTTTATTGATAGGAATAGTAAACAGGCCCAGCAGTTAGGTCATTCAATTAACAAACAAGTGCCTAGTATTAAAAATTGGATAACAACTTTGAAAAGTTTCATTGACATCTGAACTGATTTACAGGGATCTGGTGTCCAATATTTCTATACCAGAAATCTTAATCAAGATCCTCTAGAAAACTTTTTTGGCCATATTAGAGCATTAAATTACCGCAACACAAACCCAGACTGCTATACTTTTCAAAATGCTTTTAAATCTCTTTTGCTCTCTAAAGCATTGATTCCGTATTCTCCAAATTTTAGTTGTGAGAATGACCTGACTGAAAATGTAGTCCGATCAGAAGTTATACTAGGAAATAATGATTCTGCCAATGTATTTTTTGTTGCAGGTCAACTGGCTGCTACCGCAGTATGCTCCCAGTATGGATTTGCATCATTCTGACTGTTAAATATTGTATGTTAATCTTAAGTTGATTGATGTATAGGTTAGTTGTTAGTTCAATAGAGGCACATGCACACTCTGTGTATAATTTCTTTGGATTTGCATCATTCTGACACTTAATATTGTATGTCTAATCTTAAGTTGATTGATGTATAAGTTAGTTAGTGGTTAGTTCAATAGAGGCACATGCACACTCTGTGTATAATTTCTTTGGATTTGCATCATTCTGACACTTAATATTGTATGTCTAATCTTAAGTTGATTGATGTATAAGTTAGTTAGTGGTTAGTTCAATAGAGGCACATGCACACTCTGTGTATAATTATTTTGATTTGCATCATTCTGACAGTTGTCACCAAGCACCTAACGGTGGTTTCCCGTGGGGTGCCGGGCTAGAATGTTACCCCCCCCATCTCTACCCATGGGTGTCATAAGAAGCGACTATGGGTAACACACCAGAAGGTGGGCAGCAGCACTTACTGAGGAACTCATATCTCACACTGCGGTCCCCAAGACGCCTGCCAAGCGTGGGGATTATGGCAAACCCCTCTATATTGTGAGAGGCTGTGTTCAGCAGTGGACTATCCGGCTGATACAGTACAGTACCTAACGGCGTGTTCCGGCAGCAGTCCTTGAGAGCCAGTGAAATTCCATGCACATGAGACTTAACAACTATGTCTCAAGGAGACGGGCGCAGTGCTATTCGTAACTTGTGACGAAATGCATCTGTTATAGACAGAGGTTAGTCCGCTAAACATCAGGTGAGCCTCGGGCTTGTTCTGTCATAATAACATTCTTAAGTTGATTAATTTATTAGTTAGTTGTTAGTTCAATAGAGCCCGTTCTATGTATAATTTATTTTGATTTGTGATACATATCAAATAGTTCAATATTTTTTTAAGGAACTGTTTTCTATATATATTTTAGTATAATTGTAGAATAGAATAGAAATATATTCTATTCTACTCTATTAAAAGAAATTGCATGCAGAAAAGATGAATGCATAAATTGAACTATTAGCTACTTACAATTATAGAATAGAAATCTATTCTATTCTATAATTGTATGTAGCTAATAGTTCAATTCATGCATCTTTTCTGTGTGCAATTTCTTTTATTAAATATTTAATTCAACTTGTATGATACTGATAGATCCATAACTGTATGTAGGTACTTAGTTCAATAAAGCCACTTGCCCATTCTATGTAGCATTTATTTTGATTTGTATTATAGAATAAAACTAAATAACAGAAGACAGTATTTAATTTGGTGTGATAAACTGTTGATTTATTGATCCATGTAAAATTACATTTTGAATGTGTATTAATAGTTATGCGATTCAATAAAATGTCAATTTTAAGGCTGTATACCTAGTCAAATTTCATTTTATTTTTGTAATATAGACTAAGATAGTAATCGGGAAAATCGTCTTATACTTTATTATTTAAATTTAAACTTTGTTTTAAGGTTAGTACCAAAGAAATGTACAGCTGAATTCAAAGGTAAAGTCTGCATTTAAAAAGAAATAGCGGTCATGACAGTTTATCTGAATAAAAGTTTATATATAAAAATATGTGTTTTATTTTTTAAATCAGGAAACTGAAGTCGAATAGGTTACTATAGCGACTTTGATGTAAATGTCCCATCACTACTTTACATAAATATCAGTGATTTCGCCCGTTTTCAAGCACTAGACAGTCGCAGAATACTTAATAGTTACTGTCATCAGTCCCAATTCATGTTCACCTTTAACAATGGCTTCGTTGTTCAGTTGATTTGTATCTATACGTAGTATATATTCTATTTGATCTATGATTATACTACCTATCGGTCTATCGGTATATTACTTTTCTTTTCTCTATGATACACCCCGGGGGCGCGTTCCAATAAATATTGGTCGAGCAATATTTGCTCTAAGGCACGAACGACCTATAGAGCTCCTTTCAGAATATGGAATTGACAGCGATGCTTTTAGGTGATTAAATACAGTCTACATTTTTAATAAATGGGGAATAATACGTAATTAAAACAATACGACATGCCTAGGTCTACTTCTCAATACTGTAGGCACGTAAAAAAATTGTTATCATTTATATAGGTAGATATCTTTAGCAGCAAACTACAGCTTGGTGTAGGAAAGCGAGATTACTTTTGAGAATTCAAATAGCTGCCAAAACACCCCGAGAGACAGTGCAGTGCGCAGTGACTAAACTAGCTAATAAGTACCTATGGAATTCTCAAAAGTAATCTCGCTTTATCTTTTTTCGTATTGACTTAGCTAGCCTGCACCGTGATTTGACACTGATTCACTGACTGCTCACTGACATTAGGACACTGGGTGAGTCGTAGAAAGAAAATAGTAATAGAATCGGCGTAATGAATTGTACTAATTATTAGAGAAGGATGCACATACCATAACTGCAATAATAATGAGCGAGACAGATATAAATATTTTTTAACCTTTTCGCGTATACCCTTTTATCTGTTGGGAGCCAGTGGTAACTGGCTCCCAACAGATGCAAGATGACTAGGGTGGAATACTCAGTTTACGGCCATTTAATGGCACATTCAATTTTAAGACGCTAGAAAAAAATCTACAATTGATTGAGCCCTGCGTTGTTTATTGATATATGTACCCTATATAATGTAGTTTACGTATTTAATATTTAATGGAACGTCAAGTGCTTCCTTCTGTATAGAAAAATATATAAATCCAAATATAGAGAAATCGCCGGATTTCGGCCATTTTTTTTAGTTTTCGGTCAGCACTACCCAGTTTTCGGTCGGAACATTTAAAATTGATTTAAAATTAATGTATCCATACAATTAACTAAAAAAAAAACATTTTTTATGTGTAATATGTATGTATGTATCTATTTAAAATATCCTACTAGCCCAACACGCATTTATTCCAACATCCTCATAGTTTTGGCAGTACATACTTAAAACTATACTTTGAAGTTTGATTTAATTTGTTACACTTTAATAGTAATACTAGTAATTCTAGGGTGGCCTGAACAACATCTTCGCCCACATCATAATTTACTATCAGGTGATATGGAGGTCAAAGGCTAGCCTATCAGCTATAATTCACTATACATTATTTTTAAAATCGTTATTTAATATCAAATACTATTAAAATAATTATGAAAGAATAACTATAGCTTCTCTCTTCAGCTATAAAACTATTAAAAATCAACATTTACTTAGTATAACAGTAAAAAACTAACGGTTGAACGAGAGGCGAGTCTATTTTTTTTTTTGTACTTGCGTGCGTAACTCTTTCTCATCTGCCAACGTGAAATTAAACAATTCTTTAAAAATCGTTTGTTATAGTAACCCAACCGAATAATGTTTTAGGGTATCAGGCGATTCAATCAAAGAGTATTTACAAGACTTTCGTTCCTATATTGCAATATTAAGTAGCTAATATCTAAATAATACTGCAAGAGGATCAGGAATGGCCGATGGATAGGTGCCGGCCGGTGGACCGGTTCCCCTACCCTACTTAATCTATGCAAAATCTATGTATTAACCGACTAGAGAAGATAGTCTTGGCTTACACGTGACCCCAATATTTTCATGCATCTTCATTAATTATTAGGGTTTCCATTGAGTTTGGGATACTATTACCCAGAAAGTAGTTTTCCCATAAAAAGACTAATTTTTTTTTATTTATCTCACGAAAACCACAGCCCATAATATATTCAACAAGTTTATACTTAGCTTACCCTACGGAAAATAACGGATTTAAATTCATTTTTATTGTCAGTCCAAGTTTATTGTAGCATTAAAAATACATTTAAACCGTTGTTTAGTTTACTAACAATGGTTTACATTTTTAATGTTTTGACTCCATACATTTTGTCTATTTAGAACAAGTATGAAAAGTGTTGAAGTATATTATTTACTATAGTAAATTAATTCATGACTGTGCTGAAACAGTCAAAATCTGTCACAGTCAAAATCATCATCATTACTAGAAGCTTAGGCAACAAGGTAAGTAAAGATTAACTGTATTTCTCACTCGCATGTTGTCTAGAAATTTATTCGAGAATACGCAAATTTTAGTATACGACGGAAATTTTTATGGTGCATGCCATAAAAATTTCCGTCAAAACTTTCGTACTTACCTTAATATATTATGTACATAAGATTTAAGTTATTTCTATGTTGCCAGTTAAAAAAAAATTAATACCAGATAATTATATGGATTTTGCTTACCGGAGGCAAAAAAAAACGTAAACATAACGTACAAAGTACGGAATGCTTGAATATGCTCTGAACATTTTGAATCTCATTGCTTTCGCAAGACAACACATAATGTAACTTATTTTAGAACGGACTCAATTCCAACACTATTTATTCCTATAAGTTCTATACTTCCAGTTTACTGGGTGTTGTTTAGATGACGTGATTGTAATAATTTCCCATATTGAGACTATAATAGGAAAGCCAAAAGGAAAACATATCTTCGGGTGTAAAATTATTTTTACAACTTTAGTTTAAATTCTATAAACAATCATAAAAATCCAAAACCAATACCTTAGGTTTTATAATGAGATTGGCAACAACTTGAGTATGTGATGATAGGTATTCATGTTTATCATAATATAATTAAATTAAATCTGGTGCTGCTTTTTACCCCATCAATAAGGTTAAATCTTTCACCTGGCATTTCCATAAACAACGTCATAAACTATTGCTATCCCTTAGATATACGCTCATAGCGCTTCTATTACTATTTTCTTTCTACGGGGTGAGTGGACTATGTAATCTGTGACTGGGTGTCCTTAGAAATAGGGATGTGAGGCTAATGGAAAAGAATCGATTAAATAAAAATCGATTTTTCTTTGCTCAAAAACAATAGATTTTCCAAAAACCGATTTTATAATTTTATATAGTTGATTTCTACGAAAAATAACGATTTTTCTGTATTATATAAAATACATGCTTTTCATATTCAAATATTAAAACTAAGAGATTCATATCATTACTTTATCAAATGAAAAATCAATTTAAATTATATGAATAGAAAATGACCAATTCAACTAAGTTTTTTATGTGTTATTTAGGCAATGTTCTTTTAACATTTCAAGGTAATGAATGAGGAAACCAAATAGCATTATTGATTCAAATTTATTACTATGCAACATATAAAAATGAAATGATGAGAATTCCAACAAAATGACAAAGTTATTGTCTCAATAACTAAAATATAAACCAAATAAAAAAATGCCTTAAGGGTCCAGTCCTATTTTACATTTGACTAGTTTTAAAATAAAATACTCAGAATAAGAATTAAAAAACTAAACGACTACTCCATAGTCTCAAAAAGTGAACTGAAATACAAATATTTCGTTAATCTTTAAGTTTAAACAATAAAATTATTATTAAAACAAAATCCCAGTTATTTTTTTATTTGACTAGTATTAAAAAAAGGGGTATAGTGAAGTTTTACTAACCCTTTTGTATTTTTTTTACAAAGTACATTTGATTTTATTTATATATTTATACTTAAATATATTAAATTCGAATTATGTCTATGTAAATAATTTATTTATAGTTAATTATCATAATATTTCTACACTTAATACAGTTAAATACAATTTACATTTATCGTATTTGCACTTGTTCTAATAACAAAGATTCTAAAAGCTGTATCGACATTCATTCTTTAATGTGTAGAAGGTATTTTTTCAAAATATATCTCAAGTTTTAGTTTTTTTTTTTATACTGTACTGGGTAGCACTTGACCACTATCTCACCTGATGTTAAGTGATGATGCGGTCGATGATGGAGCGTGCTTACCCAGGAGATACCTGTTCACTCGCGTTTTGAAGACCCCCATATTGTACTTAATCGTAAACACAGACTCAGGCAGGGTATTCCATTCCCTGGCGGGTCGTATAATGAACGAAGAAGCAAATCGCTTTGTTCGGGTAAATGGAATATCTACCATATAGAGGTGGCGCTTCTGAGTATCCCTGGATGTCCGGTTAAAGAATGGGGATGGCGGAATTAAATCATGTAGTTCTGTGGCACACTCCCCGAAATGTATCCGATGAAAAACCGATAAGCAAGCGACTTTGCGGCGGTGCTCGAGACTTTGGAGTCTCTTGCTTACAAGTTCGTCGTCGTTAATGAGTCTCTTGGCTCTCCTCTCAATAGCTTCCAGTGTCTCCAGCTGGTATTTGGCAGAACCATCCCAAAGGTGAGAACAGTACTCCATACACGACCGGACTTGCGCTTGATAAAGATTAAGCAGCTGTCCCGGTGTGAAGTATTGTCTCACCTTAGCCAAAATACCAAGTATTTTTGAGGCCAGCTGGGCTTTAGACTCAATATAGGAGCCGAAATTGAGAGTCGGTGTTAATGAGATGCCAAGAAGCTCGAGATGGTTACTTATCGGCACGGACACATCCCTGAAAGTAGGAGCCAGCTGAAAAGGGCTCCGTTTGGCGGAGAAAAGACACGCCTGGGTTTAAGTAGCATTGAACTTAACCAGATTGGCATCGCCCCAATCGGAGACTGCCTTCAGAGAAAAGTTCAAGCGCTGAACCATCGCTTCCTTATGAGACTGGATAGGTAATGCACTGGTTCGTGCGTTAGATGTATAACTCTCCACAACGGTGCTGTCGTCTGCGTACCCAAAAATACCGGGCTTAAGCAGATCATTAATATGCAGCAGAAAAAGCGTTGCAGAGAGTGCTGATCCTTGAGGGGCTCCGGTGTTTATAGCCAATTAGTTCCAACCAATTGGCATGGAACAGCCATCGATGACCACTCGAATCGACCGAACCCTCAAGAAATCTGAAATCCAAACACATAAACTGGTTTATGAATTTTTATTTCCTAGTTTACTTCACAATACAATATTTACTATTTTATCAGGTTATGGGCTGTAATAATTATTAGTACGAGTACCTATTTATTTTGTGAAGTTTATCCCATGTATGTTTCAAGAATGTGGTATTTATTTTTCTCGTGGAATATTATTCTACGATGAAATAAATCACTGGGAGTTTATGTGAGCATGGAGAACATTATTAGCTCTTCGAATATGAATACTACAATTGTAAGTAACTCACATATTTCTATTGAGAAACTAAAGGGTGTTACAAACTATCAAAACTGGAAGTTTCAAATAAAACTTTTATTAATTGATAATGGTTTATGGGATGTTGTGTCGAATACTATTTCGGACCCCATAAAAGACCAGAAAGCATATGCCAAAATATGTTTGAATATCGAGCCGATTTGCTACCCGCATGTAAAGGTTTCCAAGACGGCGGCAGACAGAGAAAATAGTGGCATTAGCCGACGATTAAATCTGAAAAGGAAGTTATCGCAGCTCAAATATGTTGATCATAGCTCAATGGATCATTATTTAGGAAATATAATTTCTGTAACTCAAGAATTGGCAGACATTGGATGTCAAATAGAGGATGATGAATTAGCCGAAATGATGCTAATAGGATTACTGAATGTGATAAATTGGCATAGCCACAAGCAAAACAATGTTGCTTGTTCTAGTACAGAAGCTGAATATTACGCTCTTGGTACGTCGGTAAAAGAAGCTAAATTCATACATAATTTTGTAAATGAATTGACACCGTTCAATTTATCGCGTAAGCCTATTGTTATTTATAATGATAATAAGAGCACGCTCAAAATAGTTGAAAATCAATGTTACCGCAGAACCAAACACATTGACATACAACATCATTTTGTGCAAGAATGTGTAGAGCGTAAGCTGATAAAGATATTGTATAAGCCATCAGCTGAATTGGAATCTGACCTATTCACAAAAGCCTTGCCAAAGGTTCATCATAATTTGTTTGTTAAGTGTTTAGGTTTAATTTAGGTTTCTTATATTATTATTTTTACTCATATGTATGGTTTACTCTTGCAATAATAGTTTTAGTTTACAACTTTATGATTGCTAGAGTAAGGGGCAGTGTTAGAAAACCTCTTTGTTTAATACTGTGTAAAAAGAAGAAACTATTTTTATTGTTGTCGTCTGCCAAATATGTCTAAGATTTGAATTAATATTGAAAAATATCATTGATTATTTTTACCTTTATAAAATGATTTTTTATTTCCTAGTTTACTTCACAATACAATGTTTACTATTTTATCAATTTTAGATAGGAGAGCGTAATTACCGCTCGCTATTTTCTTGCAAATTTTATCAATATGTGCTTAGTGACTAATTGTGCTGGCTATTGTGTATCCTAATATATTTTCTTTAGAAGTCTCATTATCATTAATGCCTAGCCGCGATTGATGATGCATTATAATGCTTTTATCGGAGTTCAGAATAATACCACTATACCTATATTAATTATATACCAAATAATATTTAAAAAATATCATTAAAAATCCTGAAGAACTACGTTTGGTTTCAAAAATTATAAATCTTAAGTTAATCTTCAAGTTTTTTTCATCCGTCGAATAGATACGAGCTTTTTCTGAAAATTGATTTAAACACGTTATCTATATAATCGATTTACTAAAAATCGATTAATATTACTATAAAAATTGAAAATAATAATCGATTATAAGAAAATAATAATCGATTTAAATAAAAAAACCATTAATTTATAACAAACAACCCTAAATTCTAGACATAAGTATATGACTGGGTTTTTAGTGTTTACAAAATATGAAATAAAAAATTACTTAAATTTATAATTTTCTTACTTTATTATAGTTCAATGAAATGAGTGTTCATTGTTAGTTGATATATGTGTACGTGACTATAAGTAACTGCATCATGTGTGGAGTATATACAGTAATTTTTGATTGGTTCATGTGAGTAGCAGTATGTACATTTCTACTAAACATAAACAGTATTACAAGTTTTACAACTTATACATGAAAATTTTATAGCACTCTATTTGCTATAGCTATATGCGACTGTATAAATGAAAATGTTCCAAATAATAAAAGTTATGTGTCAGAAATATCTGCATTGCGGTGCGGCGATCATGTTTGTATTAAATTGCTCGAAAACCAACTTTACAGGAGAGCCTCACATAGTTTCTTCCTCTACTCCAGGGCTCGTCCTTAGCATCGGTAAATGCTATTATTTATTTTAGTTTCGTTTTATAGATAACGATTGGTACCTTGAATAACCACATGAAATTTAATCCAGTGAAATCAATAACTTGTTTTTTGAACCTCAGATAATTGTGTATTTTACACTTTCTTACATGTATATTTATTGAATACACAGAGAACTGTTTGAATAGTGCACAGAATGTACAGCCCATATTGTTAAGGTAATAAAGTACAACTTATATTTTAAGATTGATTATGTACAACTGATATGAATGCCATGGCCAAATTAATACAAAATACTCATCTGGCTCTTCCTGACCATGAATTATCGAGATGGTTTAGATTAGGTTGAATAGTGTGAATGAATAGAAATTAATTGGGGCCCCTTCCAAGCAGTCATGTTTATATAATGCAAAATTAATTAGTGGTATCAAATCAACTTGTAGAATATTGGCATGAGCACAGGGCCAAAATATAATTTTTAGTGCATTTAAAAACTTGAAATGTTTTCCCCTATTCTAATTCGAGGTGGACTCCCCAATTTCTTTTTCATTTTGAAATGAATATACCCTCAAATCACATTTGCCTGAAATTTTAGAACCATAACATCTTTTGTTGGTTTTTATTCCATAACTTCATATTACCCTAATACATTTTAACCAAATATTTCCAATAAATTTTAACCTTGTTATAATTTTAACTTAACTTAATCATGGACAAAGAAATTTAATAAAAGAGAACCTAAGTAAGATTATGAGAAAGCTTTTGATAAGGTTCCTATGAAGAGATTACTACACAAGCTAGAATTTGTAGGAATATGCAGGAAACAACTAACTTGGATCGAGGCATTCCTATGGCAAAGAACCTTACGAGTGAGAGTAGGTAATACAATGTCTGACCACAGAGAGATACACAGTGGTGTACCACAGGGCTCAGTGCTGGGCCCAGTGCTGTATGTTATATACACCTTTGATTTCCCCATTGCTGTATGTTATATACACCTTTGATTTCCCCATTGCCTACAATGTGATGTTAGTATCTTTGCTGATGATACCAAAATATTTGGAAACCCTCAGATTAACTATGACCGCCTACAGGATGATTTAAACAAAATAGCCAACTGGTCAAAAGAAAGTGGGAAGCGCATTTGACATCAATCACTAAGAAAGCTAAAAGTCTTATTTACCTCATTAGAAAAACCTTTGGTGTTTTGACCCCTGAGATGATGTTACAGATCCACAAAACCATTGTAAGACCAATCCTAGAGTATGCATTTCAAGTCTGGAGCCCTTGTTTTGTCAAAGACATTGAACTCCTTGAGAAGGTACAACGCATCTTCACAAAAATACCACGAGTCCCAAAACGACAGCCATATAAAGAACGCTTAAAAGTGTTGAAGCTTGCAAGTTTAAAAGATCGTAGGGATTGTGGAGATCTAATTGAGACATATAAGATCTCACATGGTCATAATGATCTTAAAGATTTTGAAAAAATGTTTATACACATTGAAAGTGTCCATTTAAGAGGACACCATCTGAAGTTATGTGCCAACTCTTCAAATAACAATGCTCACAAAAAATTTTTCAGCAATCGAGTAGTCAATGCATGGAACAAACTTCTGGAAGACGTAGTTTCAGCACAAACTGTAAATCAATTCAAAAATCGACTTTACAAATATCTTTCATGTAACAAGAGGAACTAGTAGAGAGTAGCAAGATACAGGCAACTATCAGTTGATACAACTGTCTGCCTGATAATAACTAATAATAATAATAATACATTTTAACAATGTAGACCACTTACTAGCCATTGCAGATTCACAAGCAGTGCAAATGCTCCAGCCCACTAGCAGTTGGCAACATGCCCAGCATGCTGGCAGCATTGCCTTGTTAGATATTATAGTATATTATCCCCATTTGTATTTGCTGTAGTGATGCATATATATTTTCTCAATGAAGGAATACTGCCGTCAATATATTAAAAATAAAAACTAAGTATGAAAAACATCTAGTTTGATTTAAATCACTGATTTGTATAAAAACACAGTTTATTTATATAACTTTACTTAAATCAATCAACCATGGTGTGGAGGGGGAGTGGCACTGGTACACTACTTTAATTTTTTTAGAGATAGCTATATTCATTTTGATTAGCCACACAACATTTTATCCTGTGGAAAACATGGTTTTTAGGAAATAAATCATGAAGTTTTAATTGTACCCTTATTTAGTTCTATATTTTGCTATATAAGCAACAGGAGCAGGGTGTTAGGCGAAAAATCAATTATTCATCAACCTGTTTTGAGTCTCTTTCAGATAAATAAACTTTCTATTATAGTAGTATCTCTACAATTTATGTTATTTTAATTTAATTTTTACAATTTAAGTACTAGCCCACCAGGTTATGTATAACAATCAAATGTCTTTTTAGAAGTGGAGTTATACTTTGACAGTTGTGGCTGGCGAGTAGGCAGTGCTTTAGTGTTCTTGGTATAAAAAAAACACTAGCAGAAGGACAGACAAAACTGCTTCGAAGGTGGTTGTCCCAATTTGTTTCTGCCACACGATTCAGACTAAAACAAGCAACCTGTATAATATGTAGTCAAGAACAGTTGGATGTATATTTAGTATACATTGGGCCATGCCAAACATACGTAGGGGTAGGCAGAGACCACAGATTTCCACTTGCTACGATCCTTACATGTCTCTTTGTGTCTCTTAATTCAGGTCTCACGTAAAATACTTAGTACAGTGCTTTTAAGGGTTCTGTACTAAAGAATGGGAACCCTACTAATAAGCCTTGTGTGTCCGTTGGATCTTTTTTCCTTTTGCTCTATCGTAAAAATGATAATACATACTGTGTCAAACTTGGTATGATTATAGTCCAATACCTAATATACAACAATAAATACTAAAACCAGCCATGTGCAGGCTACATTACAGCTAAGGATCTCATTCTATATGAAAAAATTACCACATTATGTGTGGGTTGGTAAGGAACCCTCAGTGTGGTCTCTCACAGTTGGCTGCATTTTATTTTATTCATTATTCATATGTTATTAAAACTGAATTTAATGTTACTAACTTCAAAAACAGGACTTTCATACAATCTTTGAGCGCCAATTTGATCCCCAGCCCTTTTGCAAAATCCGTTCATAGCTGAGGTCTTCTACCTATAAAATACATACTTACCTGGCAAGTTCTCAGCTTCATAGGTCAAGTCATTTTCAGATCTAACAAGACTTTCCTATGTTTATTCCTGTTTGTGACCCTTAATTTGTCCCTCTCGTAAAATTCAGTGTACAGTACTTTTTATTTTATGTCATTTAACTTAACACTAAATACCCCACTCCTAACTTCAATAACATAGCATCTTCATACAAATATAGAATCCCAATTTAGCCTAGTTGCAGAATCCATTCTTAGCTGAAGTCTCCTGCAATTAAACTATCTATATCTCAAATTTCATGCTCCAAACTTCTAAAACATTGAGGATCATACGAAGTTTGACCACCCTTAGGCGGTCCTGCTGCAAAATCTATTCTTAGCTGACGTCTCCTACCTATAAACCCACGTTACGCCCAAATTGAGCTTCATACTAACTATAATCTAAAACTACTCGACAGTAGTTTCGGAGTCTAGTTAGTGAGTGACCAGAAAGGCTACTCTCCTTGATGTATAAAATAATTAGGTATAGAGGATTAATAATATACGAGTGTCCTACGGCGATGCCACATGGAGGGAAAGTACCTTGAATATTGTATATGGAACATTATACTGAAAGAAGACATTATTTGAATTTTCAAAACACTTAAATTTAAACTGCATTCATAGGTTTTTAAATAATTACATGGTTGAACCGAGAAACGAACCCATCACACGAGAAAAAAAAATCATCTGTAGTTTTATCATACTGTTTGAAAGATTTCATCATAAGCGTTATTTTTTGCTACATAACATAGTGTCAGAAAAAAAAAGGAAAACCTTGAATTTTATAATCTGATGTGAAATTTTGAATTATTTCTTTATAATCACCCAGCCTTTAGATGAAATCGTTTGATTGGTATGATAAACTTCTCGTGTAACGGGTTCAATTACCGGTTCAACCATGTAATTATTTAAATATCTATGAATGCAGTTTAAATTTAAAAGTGTTTTGAAAATTCAAATAATGTCTTCTTTCAGTAAAATGTTCCATCTACACTATTCAAGGTACTTTCCCTCCATGTGGCATCGCCGTGGCTCACCTGTATATGACAATATATATTATATATGTATGAGTCCCAACTTTGGATGTACTCATAAGAAAACAAATCAATGATTCAGTAAATACATTTGTGGCACCAGATAAATACACAAGAATTTGCGAATTTGTTTCTTGAAACGCTCGTAGCGAAGTTTGCTTAGCTGTTCGCAAAGTCCGCCGCAGTTTTGAGTTGGATGGGTAACCGCTAGTGACATTACTATTAAGCGCTTCCGTGCTTCGAAGCACGTCATGCCCTCGGTCCTAGTTGTTGTCTTAGGAAGGCAGTCGTTATAGTAAGGTGGTAGGACATTTTACCACCTAACCGAGTGTTCTGACAGCTGCCCTTGAGAGCCAGTTATTCTAGGTTAACTAGCCTGAACAACACCTTCGACCACATCATCACTTACGCATCAGGTCAGATAGTGGTCAAAGGGTAACCTATGAGGCACATTAAAAAAACAGAAAGTCACTACTAAAATACATGTTTCGTAGCTTTAATGTTTTTTTTCTGCTTGGATAATTGAATACAAATGGAAAAAGAGAATATATTTAACCATTTAGTTAGTTAATATGTGTATAAAATTTATTTCAAATTATATTATATTAGCTGCGCCCCGCGTTGGGACCCGCTTTTTAACATACATTATACTAAAGTTGACTGGAATAACTACATTTGAAAACTGTCGTATTTATAATATTGGTAGGAAGAAGGATCAGTAGGAAGGATAGGAGATAGGATAATAGATGATTCAGGGCTAAACCCCCGAAAACACTATACTTATTTTGTAAAAAATTTTACCTAAGTGTTCGCACAACCAACGTAAATACCATATTTTTTGCTTAAAAAAAGTAACCTGAATGTTCCAGAGTGTAAGCTACCTCTGTACCTTTCACTATAATTAGCAAATGACAATATGACAAATTCTTCCTCATCCCAAGGGGTCACTATACTTTTTTGGAATTAAAAGTAGCCTATGTGTTATACCAGGGTGTTATCTAATTTCATCCAAATAGATTCAGCCGTTTGAGCGTGAAGAAGTAAGAAACATTCAAAATTTTAAACACACTCACAAACTTTCGCATTTATAATATTAGTAGGATATTTATTTCGCCGGTATATCCTTTTTAATACTATAAATTATATATAACACTACAGCTACTACAATGATAGCATTAAAGAAACCTAAATACCATTGCAGGCCCACGGTAGTTCAAATGCTCCAGCCCACTACCAGTTCGCAGCATGCCTAGAATGTTGGTAGCATTACCCCATGGGAATGCCATGCTTATTCCTTGAGCCAAATAAGTGCCATCATTTTGATCACGCGTAACATAGTTATCGTGGTAGGGCATTTTCCGAATGCTCGCCTGGCTACCTACCACCCTCTAGTAAAATATCTATCGCTAAGCACCTAACGGTGAGTTCCTGCAGTTATTCTAGGTTCGCCTGAACAACATCTTATAACCAAACACTTACCATCAGGTGAAATAGTGGTGAAAGACTATTAAAAAAGCAATTAAAAAAAGCATCAACCGAGAGCTTTCTAATTTTATAAAATTTTATATAAATAAAGCAGCGAAAGTGTTACTTATTAATTTAATTACATTATTACAGGAGACTGGTTGTCACACCAATGTTCATCATCGGAGTGTCGGTAATATGTGCAATCACAGTGATACCATTCATGTTCATATTTGTATACCGGTTCTTGGGGATAAAGGAACGCAAGCTGGAGCGGCAGAAACGTGATGGAGCCAATGTGGCATTCTTCCATCCATACTGTAACTCGGGCGGAGGGGGAGAGAGAGTGCTGTGGGTGGCTATACGGGCTTTTCTTACCAGGTACTTCATTTTTTATAATGTATCTAGTTATTACAAATTTACGAGAGGAATAATTATAGTTATGAGTCATTGTCATGTTAGCTCAGAGCATACCCTGGCTGTAGGGGTGGATGACGCCGGTTCGAATCCCGCACATGACTATAATTTTTCCACAAGTAAATTTGTAATTTTGTAATGCAGTCCGAAGCCGCAGCATAGTCATACTGGGTTTTTTGAGTTTGCTCACAACTATACTCAGATCTACCTGATCGAAGTGAGTGATCCTGCATTTTGTCAGTATAATTTGGTAAAATCACGTCGGCTTTTATAAAATGTTTTTTTTTTTAATTTATTTTTATCGTACAAGTTACTAAAAAACTATTTTATTTCATGAAAATATTAGGAATTAATTCCAAATGAATTCCATTTTTAGGCACGAATGATTCGTCTTGTCTATAGAAATAATGAATAAATTAATAAAAATGGGTTTCTTTGCCTGAGCCATTGACTTGATGACAATAGTAAATCCTAATAAATATGTAATTATTTGTAGTTCTAAGTGTTACATATTATATCGTCCCTATTATTCTTTTTGTTTTATTTCATCTTATATTGTTCTTGTTGTTTTATATTATTCTTAATGGGATTGTGACTGAATACGCACGAGGCCCACCTGATGTTAAGCAGTAACCTGTGCCTATAACAGATGCATTTGGTCAAGTATCGAACTTCACCGCGCACTTTAGACATATAGATGTTAAGCCTGCACCGAGGCAGCCATACGTAATTGTGGTTCGTTTGATCCCTTGCTGTATCTTTATTTCTTAATTTTGAGTTATGTAATTAATATATATTATATTTAAGGATTCATTCTATAAATCATACACCTTGAAAACAGGATTACTTGAAATTTTCTCAGAAAAAAAATCCAAAGTTACATCTAAAAAACGAAATAAACCCTTAGTATGGTGTAAATACTAAACGGAGAGTCATCCGTATTTGAATAAAAATAAAAACAACATATTTTCTATAACGTATACACATTACAATTTTTCAAATAGGTATTTGTTTTTATTATACGAAGGAAATACTCAAATTCACGCATGTTCCGCCCATTTTAGTCAGAACCGCGATGCTTTGTCCCTATCCGCTTAAGTAATTCTTCGGTCGTCGGACGGGGACGGATGCTGTTGGCGTGCCTTATTTACACACACATACGCGGCGCGCCTAAAAAGCTCGGTGTTCCCTGTGCCTATGATTTCATAACTTCTTACTGGTTCTCAAAGACTGCTCCAGAACATACTGTCAGGTGCTTGGCGACAGATTTTCTACTGAAAGATGGTAGCTAATCAGGCGAGTACAAAATTATTTGATAGCTTTTTGAATCTCATTTGTTTTTTACCAAGAATTGTTGTAATTGTTGAGAAAATGTCTATTGATTACATAGTTTCTGTACAAGGTTGGCTGATATAACTTACATGATTCGTACCAAAGTATTATTTGAAATCACAATCTATATGTTTGATAAAAATTAACAACACGCAATTACTAGAAATAATCAAAAATATCTCAGTCGGTATCTCTTTGAAAACTATACCTTACATACAAAATATTTAACAAGTACCCATTAGTACTGTGTTAGGCATGGTAATATGAGATAATAAGATCAAAAATATAATACGTACATAGTATACTGAAAGAGACTCATGCAATATAAAAACCACAACTTTTCAAAGTAGCCCAGTAACCAAAGCAATTGAAGCAATAATAGCTAAGCGGTAATATATTGACAACCGTCACAGCTATCGTGCCGCAGGTCCATGGTTCGATCCCCGCCGCTGGCTTGAGCTTCGCTGCTAAGTCTTAGGGCATTTTGAGAATGAATTTTAGAGTTCTCATCTCACTTGCACACTATTGCTGCCTATTATTTATAGAGCTTTACCGCGTGGTGGAAGTTCAGTTTGCGAATGCCCGCCTGGCTAGCTACCACTCTCAATTAGATAACCTGTCGCTAAGCACCTAACGGTGTGTTCCGGCAGCTGTCCTTGAGAGCCAGTTATTCTTGGTTATCCTGAACAACATCTTCCACCACATCATCACTTATCATCAGGTTAGATAGTGGTCAAAAGCTAGCCTATCAGCTATAAATAAATAGTACGGTACAATATCATTGAGTGAAGTACTCTAAAAGTACATGAATTGTAATTAACGTTTTTATATAACCAGTGTCGGTAGATAAGATAATAAAATAGTAGTTTATGCAACTGTCATATAACAGAGGGTATTAAAACATGACCATAGTTTTTTGAAACGAGCCGTAGGCGAGTTTCAAAATAAGATTACACGAGTGTTTTAATACCTAATTATAGGCAGTAGCATACACTACTTTATCTCATAGCTATAGGTAGCTACATTAAATAAAATGCAATATAAAAACCAGCGCGTTGCTCACCACAGATAATGTGTACTTAAATTGGAAACCTCCTTGGTCGGGACACATTGTACTATAATAATAAAAAAAATGGTTTAATGCATTGTTTTGTTAGGAGAATAATGCTTTAATTTATTTTTCATCCCACCATCTCGGAAAGAGTATTTTTAATCTTCAATATCTGAGTGGAAAAGCCGTTTTTATTCTCTAGAGGATAAAGTAAATTGAATTTAGAACATCGTGTGCACTAAGTTTGTGAATTAAAAAAAACATTAAACCTATTTACTGCTACCTCTATGGTGCCGAATATATCATACAACTTTTTTTTAATTTGTTAAAAACTCAGACTCGGAACCTTCTTGGTGTTCTTTTTTCAATGTGCTTTGTACGCGGTTCTTTACGCGGCATTTTTTCACGTCATTGTTAAACCTTATATTAAAAACAAGAAACTTGAAAACAAGTGAAAAAACTAAAATGAGTGATTCTAGCGACGAGGAAGTTTGTTTGACGCCAACAGAATTGACATACCTAAACCAAAATAAAAGTGTACCTATCTTGTGATTGTAAACGTTTTTTTTTGCATTTAGTCATTTCCTCGCTGAGGTGGAATGAAAAGTTACGTGTTGCACTCGAGTGCAAAGATTTTTCACCTCGTGCTCTTTTGATTCCCTCGCTAACGCTCAGGATTCTAATTTTGAATCACTCGCTGCTCTCGTGATTCAATTTTAGAATCCTTCGCTTGCTCGGTCATCAAAATTGAACACGCGGTTAAAAAGCAACTTTGCACTCTTGTACAACAAATAACTATTTTTAATTTTCTTAAAGAAGTATGTAGATAAAATATGCCAATAAAAGTCTGTATTTCATTTCATAATTAGAATATTACCGAATGAGATTATATAAAGTATATATAATAATTAATAGTTTACACAATAAAGTTACCGTTTTTGAGAGTTCTCTACGAGAATACTGGACCCTATGAATAAGCCTACACCGCGTCACCGCGCCGTTGTGCCTGCGCTATCCTACCTTTTACGATTGAAGGCGGTATCTTTTGAATAATATTATGTAACCGGTGGCAAAGGCTCCTAAATCGTATCGGTTCGGAAATACTTCAGGTGACAGCTGGTACCTCATAGTGGATTGAGCAAGCAGAAAATGTTGTGGGAATTGCACGGTGGACTTCTAAATGTCGACATGAAATTGGTAAAACATCATTCTCTGTCGGTACGGTACCGAACAGTCTCAATCAAGAAACTCAAGCGCTGGATTACCTGCTTTGGCTGTGGTCCGTGAGGCTAGAATGTCATCCCCCCATTTTTACCCATGGTTGTCGTGAGAGGCGACTAAGGGTAACACACCAGGAGGTGGGCAGCAGCGCTTTCTGAAGAACTGATAACTCACACTGCGATCCCCAAGACGTCAACCAAGCGTGGATATAATGGCAAACTCCCCCCATAATGGGAGAGGCTGTAATAACACTAGGGATTTAGTTTAATTGATTTTCATGAGGTTTCTAATACCTAAGAAGTAAGCTGAAAAATACACTTTTTTACACTCTACCATGGCGGGTGTAACATATGGTCTAGCTAGAACTCTGTACTGTGCTGTACTGTAACAGCCTGATCGTCCATTGCTGAACACAGCCTTCCCTATTAGGTATGGGGGTATTAGCTATAATCCCCACGCGTGGCAGGCGGCTTGGGGATCGCAGTGTAAGTTGGCAGTTCTTTAGAAGGCACTGCTGCCCACCTTCCAGTATTTTTCCCTTAGTCGCCCCTTACGACACCCATGGGATGTTATGGGGAGGTGCAATTCTGCCCGGCACCCCACGGGGTAAGCTAGAACTCATTAAGTTGAAAAAGAATATTCGTAAATTGTGCTGCCGCTCAGCGGAGGGTTAAAAGAAAACTCGAGAACATAAATAGAACTTTCTCCCGTATACATAGTGACAGACCTACGAGGAAAATAAAATCCCTATAAGTTTTCTCGTATTTGTCCCGATATTTCTTAGTAAGTTCTTTATTAACGTACTGTTAAAATTAAAATTATCAATTTAGTAAAGAACAAAATTGAAAAGAAAAACCAAACAAAACAAATTGTCGCGCTTTTTTTTCGTAAATATAATATATATAAGTATAATGTTTCAATATGTATGTAGTGTAGCAAGTTTGTTACACAATTGACTTGTGCGCGTTATATTAATATCTTATCATCTGCTGCAAATGATAAACCCACAGCATTATCTCGATGTACCCCAATGACTTCATGACTATAATAATAAAAAGAAAAAGGCCTTATTGTTTTAAAGATAAGATGTCCATTTAGAACTACGTCTTTCTTATACTTGAAGCAATGGTGGTTGAGCGGTAATAACTAACGACTACCGTGTTGCAGGTCCATGGTTCGATCCCTACCGTCGGCTTGTGCTTCTCTGCATGGTGGAAGGGTATATTGCGAATGCTAGCTTGGCTAGCTACCACCCTCAAGTAGATTTCTATTGCCGAGCACCAGTGTGTTCCGACAGCAGTCCTTAAAAGCCAGTAAAATTACAGGCACATGAGACTTAAATGACTACTCAAGATGACGGACCCAGTGCAATTCGTCATTTGTGACGAAATGCATCTGTTATAGGCAGATGTTAGACCGCTTAACATCAGATGGGCCTCGTACTTGTTCATTCACAATCACATAAAAAATCAACTTTGTAATAAATACAATAAAATAGATTTGTGTCAATCGATAGATAGATAGATATAACTCTTTATTGAAACACCACAGTACAAATTTATGATGAATTTACAAAAAATAAATTACTTACAATAATTTTACAATTGGCGGCCTTATCGCTTATAGCGATCTCCTCCAGGCATCCATGTCTGGGAAGGAGCAGTAAATAAATTATTATGACGGCTTGGTGCACTTAAGAGTAATGTATAAAATTATGTTTAACTAAATTAACTTTTATAAATTATTAGTTCAATTTAATTCACTACACCATTTTTGTTTATGTGATACAAATTCAAAATAATTTATTCAATTTGAGCGTCTACGACGCTTTTATGAAGGTCAATTACAAATTTTAATATTGTCATATGATACATTGTATTGCCACGTTAAGCAAAAAAAATTATAGAGCCACTGCGACACACTATATAATACAATAATTACAATATTTGTTTAAATCACTTAGGTGACAGGCGATAGCTTGACAGAGCCAGAATTGTCCAGGCATTTTTGTCGTTTAACTAATCAGAAACTGTGTAGTAGGATTTCTTAATCAATATACTTACATATACTATAATACTATCATATACTTACATATATCTACTACATAAACAATGCATACATATACATATAATCAATTGCAGTATTATTGAACTATTCCAGATACCCCGACACACACATACACATATACACGGTGGACACAGCAGAACCGCAGACCATCCTCGACAAAGCACAGAACCAGTTCAACGTGAAGGTCGATTTGAGCCGGATCTCCTTTGTACGGCTCAGATTTAAGAGGACAATTGAGGCGAAGAGCTATCCGTACTTCACTTTACTGCTGCAGAGCTTGGGCTCCGTCATACTGGGCTTGGAGGCCTTCATAAAACTCAATCCTGGTTTGTATTTTCATTATATTTATTTTTTTATTATACAGGGTTATTCGTAAAATGCTAACAACCTCTTAGTGTTACTTCAGCTAGTCCTAACAAAAATTTTTTTTGTGTTTTAATGCCTACTCTTAGCCAAGAGCGACCGCCGTGGAAATACTGGACCGCGCCGTGCTCCCTTTGAATAGAGTTTTGAATATTTACGTCGAGCAAAGTAATAAAAAATATGAAATAATACATTACAGGCACAAGACCCTTTTAACACCAGGTGGTCCTCGTACTTATTCAGTCAAAAAACCATAAAAACGTTCTAAACAAAAAAAAAACTCAAAATGTTTGTTAGGACTAGTAGAAGTCAACCCTAAGAGGTTGTTAGCATTTTTTCAATAACCCTGTATATATAACCTACATATGGGATAAAAAATGTTCATATCGATATAGACGCGCCAAAGGAACTGTTCGTTCTGCAGTCACCGAATTCGTCAAGAAATGCGGGTCGTTCGTCACGGATAGGTGCGCGCCCTTGAATTTCTGAATGAATCCTATGAATGCGGCGCGAGCGGCTTCTGCGGCGTCTTTACCAGATACATATACCTTTACCATTTACCTTTATTTTACGTTTCTTTTATCTTCTTTTTTAGTTAAAAATGCGTATGTCATCGCTCACGTTAGTGTAACTCGGTATTGCTGCAAATTAGGCGCAAAACAGGACTAGCAGATTATAAGAAAAATAGAGAGTGTACGAACATTGAGTGCGTTCCCAACATTTACTTTAAAAAAACTGACTTTCACTACAGAAAAGTACATACATATACATATAGCTATGGCCCGTGGCGTGCCGGGTTAGAATTGCACTTGCCTATATCATCCGGTGGGTGTCTTAGAGGCGACTAAGTGATAAATACTGGAAGGTGGGCAGCAGCGCCTTCTAAAGAACTGCTACCTTATATTGAAATCCACAAGACGCCTGCCAAGCGTGGGGATTATGGCAAATACCCCCTTAAATAGTGGAGGCTGAGTTCAGCACTGGACGATCCTACTGTTACAAAATAGCTACGGGCTGCCGCATGTCGCATGCCGTGCCGCGCAGGACCGATCTCTGGTTCGATTCCCACCGCCCGCGCCGGCTTGAGTTTGGTGGAAGGGCATTTTGCGAATGCTCGCCTGGCTAGCTACCACCCTCAAGTAGAAAATCTGTCGCCAAACATTTAACGGTGGATTCTGGCAGCTGTCATTAAGAGCCAATTCTTCATCTTGGTTAAGCTTATTTTCTACTTTCGACCATAACCTAACATTAGGTGATATGGTGGTCGAAAGCTAACCTATCGGCAATAAAAAAAACAATTCTATAAAGTATATTTTTCTGACTGATTAAAGCATTATTATTAAATAAATATTAATTGGTATTAACTTAAAGCTTTTTATTTAACTTTCAGACGTATATATAGACACAACAGGATTCGCGTTCACGTACCCTATATTCCGCTACCTGGCGCAGTGCCCAGTGGGGTGCTACACCCATTACCCGACCATCACGTCCGCCATGATGCGGCGCGTCAAACATCGCATCGTTGCTTACAACAACAGCGGGGTCATCGCGAGGAACCCCATCTTTACATGGCTCAAACTGCTCTACTACAAGGTTTTTGGATGGGTGAGAATATTCTTCCATTATTGTGTGTGAGGGTATTTGAAAATCTTTAAACACGTTTCTTAAAATATTAATGTCATAGTGTTTTTATTTTACAAATTATTGAAGCACAACATTATATGCCCCGAATGGGAATTCAACCTGCGTCCTCCGATTTCGCGCCGGATGCCTAAACCGCTCGGCCACCTGGGCACGGCTATTTCTGCCGTAAAATATGATGTTCGCTTAGCACGCGGTAGTACTTGTAATCATATTTAGAAATCATAGTGTTTTTACTTAATTTATGTTTTCTTGACAATAAGGTTAGGTTAACTTTGCAATTCTTGGGATGAATTCTCTTTGTTTCTACATATAAAGGCCATGGCCAGCTCTATTTTCGAATAAATCTTTTGTTATTTATTTTTGTAATATGTAACGGTACAAGCACGAAGATCACCTGATGTTAAGCGGTAACCTCTGCCTATAACAGATTCGCAGTTCGTCACAAATGACGAACTGCGCCCAGTGCAGTTCGTCTGACTTAACGACTTTATGTCACAGGGTGATGGCACCCTGTGACATAAAGTCGTTAAGTCTTATGTGCCGATAATGTCACCGGCTGAAATACCCTTCAAACCGGAACAGTTTGGTGTAGTCTGTACGTTGAAAGTTTTCATTCAAATTTTGATGCTCCAAATACAAATTTCATGAAGAATTTACTAGGAATCGACTAAAATCCGCGTTTTATTTACTAGAAAGATTCAATTATGAGAGATACGACCAGTTTGGGACTGTTTTGAAGTCCTTATGGAAGTCACAATATGCGAAACGACGAGCGCGGGCTTAACGAACGAGTCAACTGTACAGTTACGCGCTGAAGCTCGGTAAAATAACGCGGGTCCTAGCCGGTTCCTAATAAGTTTTATGGATGCAACTCGCGATAGTTTAAAAATAGTTTAATAGTTTGTAATAGAATCCAATATCATATAACAGTCCGGATCGACCCATACAGCTGTTTCGGCTAGGTTTGCATCACACGTTATGTGACACTTTCGAGTAGGTTAAGATAAAAATATAAAAAAATATTATTACAATTTTTAGGAATTATTTCTGCCTGTGTGGTGCCGGTATAGATTGCCACACCCCCATTTCCAACCGCGGGTGTCGTACGAGGCGACTAAAGCAAAAATTATATTATATAAATAAAAAAATATATAATAACAACAAAAATTTAACAACTGGTCTGTTTTTTGATTTATAGAAGGCATTTGATTATGTGTCACATAAAATGTTGTTAGATAAACTAGAAACAAACGGAATCAGAGGAGTAGCGAAGAAATGGATTGAATCTTACTTGACTGACCGATGGCAGCAAGTAATTATCAATAGACTAGATGACTTTGAAATGCAATCTTATTTGTCCCGACTTAAAGAAAATGCACGTGGCGTCCCACAAGGCATTATATTAGGTCCAATTTTGTTTCTATTATATGTTAATCACATTGCTGACATTACTTCACTCAAAAGTATTTTATTTGCAGATGATATATCAATTATTGTGACTACAAATTTTCAAATTGTACCCAATTTCATAAGTCCAAAAATACACAATACAATTTTAAGTTGAATATATAAAAAATATAAATGAAATAACCCATACAAAATTTCTAGATGTAACAATTGATCAAGATTTTAATTGGAAAGGGCACCTAGAAAATCTGAGTAACAAGGTCAATAGATTTGTATATGCGCTCAGTCGAATAAAAAACGTAACAAATAGAAAGATAGCCGTTACATCTTACCGTGCCTATGTAGAATCGATACTGCGATATGAAGTCGTAATGTGGGGAAATAGTACCGACACTAATAGAGCATTAATTGCACAGAAAAAGAGCGTTGCGTTAGAGCAATATGTGGAATCCCACCAGACGAATCTTGTAAAACACTGTTTGGGATTCTTGGCTTGTTACCGCTATCTGCCCCGCTATATGAAACTTGTATATATGTAATGCAGCATAAGTATTTATTTTTAAATGCATTTGATGTAAATAATAGAGTACAACGCAACCCGTACAGACTAGTTTATAATGTAATACCAAAATCGGCTAAATATTCTAAAAACTGCTTAGCTATGTGTGTATATTCAATAAATGGTATATAATTTATTTGTAAAAGATAACTAAAGTGTAACAACAGATATTTCTGACTAAAATTAACATATTTAACTTAAAAAAATAAAATTAAAATAAAAACTTATTACTACAAACTAATCCAATATTCCGCTACCATTAGGCAGTGTTCCCAAAATGCTGGCCGCATTGCCACGTTGTATGGCAATGCTTATCCTCTGTCCAAAGTATATGCCAGCATTTTGGTCACAAGTAGCGTCGACCAGACGTTTTGAGAGGTCTTTGAATAATAGTTTGGCGCTCGGTCCCCACGGTCCCAGCGTTTCGACCCCAAAAGGCACAAACATGTAACAACTACTGAGATTACTATATTTGCGCCTTTTGAGGCCTTCTGCTAGTTCAGCCGCCGCACCGGCCACTTTTTGGGTAGCAGGAAGATGAGAAGGTGCTAAGGTATCGACACAGGTAGCGTCCCATACCAGAGGCCTTCCCATCCTCCACGGAACCAAAGTCATGCCGTCGGGCCTTTTACCATCGCCACGTACAAGGCCACTTAGTTCCAAGATGGCAGCGCAGTTGGCGGTGGTAAGAGCCCGGCGAATAATGTCATTAAGTCCGGCGTGGCGGGGAATTCTTCCGGTGCTTCTCACACAGGACAGGCCGTGGTGACCGAGTTGGTCGACGCTACTGCCACAATGGCAGCGGTGAGGAGCACAGCACGATGCGCCCAAGCGGAGGGAGGTAGCAATCCTAAAATGGAGGAATCTATTAGTGTTCCGGTGTTCGGCGAAGGGAGGAAGTGTAGCCACAAACCTGATTCCCACTCAGAAACTGCTAAAAGCCGAGCACGATCTGTAGAACTGGAGCACGTATTTAAAAGTTGATTCCGCACTTGCTCACAGATCGGCCGGTCCCATAGCTTCTGAGAAGATGTAGTTTTGGGGAAATCAAAGTTTGGGCATATTGCTGTCCAAGCTTCCCTAGCCTCGTTCATATGTGCAATACTCAGACTCACATTATCGACGCTAGAGCCATGAATTTTCGCAACTAAATTTTGATTGCTATGTACGGAGGAAAGGAAAGCAGGGAGCGCAACACCCGAGGTGGAGCGGATGCCTAGCCCACCAATGGACACCGGAAGAGAAGCCTGCAGCCACTCTCTATCTAATAAATTTACATTTAAAATTGAACCCAAAGTATTTTTGATGGTCGTGTCCAAATGTTCGAGTAGCAAAGGATGTTGCCAGAGCTGACAACATCTCAACAGATATGTGAATTGGGGTATAAAAAGACAGAATTTAATGATTGTAAAAGCCATGTGTGCGTTAATTTTGAAAAGGCGGTCCGAGCATTGCTGAAAATTTTGATTTTTTTCTTCGATAAAAAGTTGGAACGATTAATTCAGAATAGGAGAGCCCAACAAACGGAGCGAGCTGTCATCAAGTATTTTTATTTCTGGTGCCAAATTATTGAATTTTTGAATTGCCAAATCTTTCGTTGGGTAAGAATCCGGAATATAAATTTCACATTTTGATAAGTTTAATTCCAGACCAATCGTTTTGAATTCTGATATTAAAAACTGTAAGTCATTGTATAAAGTGTCTGCGTCACCACCTAAAGTCCCATCACCTAAAGTACCAAACGTTTAGCTTGGATTGGAGACGTTGTATTACTGGGTGTATGGCGAGGCTAAAAACAGCTGGGCCCAGAGGATCACCTTGTTGGCACCCTATAGCGGAAGAAATTTCGTTGCCATAGTAAGTTAATTTTGATGAAATTGCATAGCATTGCCAAAGAAAACTGTACAAATTTGGAATTTTGTCTTTGACTTGTGTTAGAAGGGCTCCTCTATCTATTGAATTAAAAGCGTTCCTCACATCCACCTTCAGGAGCAAATCCCCACAATTTTGAGTCAAAAACGTTCTAACGGAATGGACGGCGGCTTCACATCCGCCTCGCGAGCCAAAACCTAACTGAAGGGGCTGGAAAATGTTTGTCAAAACTGGTGCTACCTTTTTGCAGCAAATTTTAGCGGCAAGGCGGCGATAAGTCATTCCTACTGCAATTGGCCTGATGCCGCCGTCCTTCTTCTTTAAAGCGCATAAATTTGCACCGTAAAGGATATCGATAATACTACCATTTACTCGGCCTGACAACATTAGGTTCACCAGAGCCGTTAAGTCTCTCAAAAGCGTCTCCCCAACTTCCCCGCTAGCACCGCATAGTAAATCCTTTAAATGCTGCGGGGTTAGTGCATCATGGCCACCAGCAGACCCACTTTGAAATGACATAACAGCTGCAGAAACCTCTAAAGCCGTCACCTCAATAGTATTATCGTTACCTACCGGTGCTTCAGGCAGTAAAATATCTGCTGGTGGAGGTGGATGTTTTTCCACCAAGATCTTGAGTGTCTCAGGTGTCGACGGCGCGATTGTGTCACTGGAAAATAAAATACGCGCTGCCCCTCTAATATTTCCATCACTGAGTTTGCTTTCCACTAGCTTGTAGATAACAGACTCAGTTGGTGAACCCACATTAAATTTAGATTTTTTATTTGAAACCGAATTTTCAACAGAAATTAGAGTAGGCCCTTCCCGTGTACTGTACTTCACACAATTTTCTTTTATCCGAGTTGTCAAAGACTTTTTATTTCGTTGGTCCGGGCTAACGTGAAGTATAGCACAAGGAAAGGACAGTAGATGTTCCCAGGTCTGCTTTGTATTCTGAGCTACCACAGCCTTGATGGCGTGGGACAAAGCTGTAGCGACGGATATACGGGCCCCTCTAGGTATACGTTTTACTACAGGCTTATTTATTTTGTTATTTGACAAAGTTTGCCACAATGGTTGGATTGCTAAAGAAGGGGGTATTTCAATTACGTTTTGTGGTGAAGTAGGGACGGATGAGCTACTTATAATCTGTTTATGGCACTTACTTTTTCAATAAATTACCAAATGAATTTAAAGATCTTAATATAACACAATTTAAAAAGAAAACTTATGCATGGTTGCAGGATACAAAAATTTACAATGTAAGAGATTTCCAGAAATAATTTAATAATATACTTAGTTTAAATGGTACTAATTTGCATGCTACGCCAATACTAGCAAAACATGAGCACTTTAATTTTTATGATAACAACTTTATACCATGTTTTACGCAAATAAAGAATCTTTATCTTTATCTAAGTGTATAAAAACCAAAAGATAAGTGAGGTTGTGTTCAGAAGTGGCTGATACAGTACAATATATGATAATAATATACTGTACTGTATCAGAGATTGAGTAATGAGTGAGTAGTACATTGTTTTGTAGCTGTACGGCGTGGCGGGTAGATGCGCACACGCAGTGATGGTGAACGGCACGTGGACGCAGGACCACATAGAGGAGCTGTGGCGCGCGCCGCTACTGCTCTCCCGGGTGTACCCGCCCTGTGAGGTAACTGTACCCGCCCTGTGAGCTAAATGTACCCGTCCTGTGAGCTAACTGTACCCGCCCTGTGAGCTAACTTTATCCGCCCTGTGAGCTAACCGTACCCGCCCTGTGAGCTAAATGTACCCGCCCTGTGAGAAAACTGTACCCGCCCTGTGAGCTAACTGTACCCGCCCTGTGAACTAACTGTACGCGCCCTGTGAGGTAACTGTACCCACCCTGTGAGCTAACTGTACCTTCCTGTAACCGCCCGTGCTCTGTGTCCCCCTCTTTGTTATTGCTCCCGTCCTTGCCCCATTTCTGTACCCTCCCCAGTCTTGCGTCTACTCTTAACCCGCAATCACCTCTTTATGAATTGTGAGAACTTCTTAAATAAAGCGGAAATGAATACTGAGTGTCTTCAAACCGTACCAACGATCTAAATCCATGTTCCAACTATTTGGACTGTCATCAAGCAGCGAAGTGAGTACGCATCTTTTCTTATCCCACATTACCTAGCACGTTTCCCGCCTTTACATACATCATTATCTAAAGTTCCGTCAGTTTCTCCACGAAATATTGAACTTTTTTAATAGGATATTAATCAATCAATAAATCAACCATTTATTCTTCTAATAATTTCCATATTTTCACAATTTTTATCTATACCTTTACTAATATTATAAAAAGAGGTAAGATTTGTATTTTTTTTATATGTGATATAGGTTAGCCTTTGACCACTATCTCACCTGATGGTAAGTGATGATGTGGTCGAAGGTGTTGTTCAGGCTAACCTACAGAATTACTGGCTCTCAAGGACAGCTGCCGGAACACACCGTTAGGTGCTTGGCGATAGATTTTCTACTTGAGTGTGGTAGCTAACCAGGCGTATGTACCGAATAAACTTTAAATTTTTGTATGTAACGAATAAACTTAGAAACTTCTGGACCGATTTGAAAAAATCTTTCACCAGTAGAATCCTACATTATCTCCAAAGGCTATAGAATATTTTCAAAAACTTAGGTGATCCGTATGAAAACTTCGATAATGTAACCCAACGTGTGAAAATAATCGTTATATCGCGTACGCTGCGGAAATTGTTGACAATAGAGTAAAGTGATGTACTTATTACTATTTTATGGAGGACAACAATATCTACAAAAAAGTCCGCAATACCATATATTATCTAACTATTACAGCTATGTCACAATAACTACTTTTTATGTGTTTCAGCCGGGGTGGGCTGCTAGTAAGGTCAAAATAATTTATTCAATTTAGGCGTCTACGACACTCTTATGAAAGTCAATTACAAATTTAATATTTATATATTCTACATTGTACTGCCACGTTCAGCAAAAAAAAGATATAGAGCCACTGCGAGAAGATCGGGCAAGAAACTTGGGGCCATTCTTGTAAACGTTTTTAACAACTTGCAATACAATAAAATTATTACAATATTTGTTGTATACAATAAATGGTGTAGGTGACAGGCGATAACTTGGCAGAGGCGAACCAGTCCAGGCATTTTTGTTGTTTAAGTAATCACAAACTGTGTAGTAGGATTTCTTAATCAATGTTTTTCACGTGCAACTTGAATTTCCCTTCTGTGAGCGTTGTAATATGTTTGGAAACTTTGTTATAAAACCGCACGCTGTTACCTAAAAAGGACCTTTTATTTGTCTTTGCTAATCTAAAACGTGTATGTAGCATTGTAAAAAGATGTGTAAAAGAATGGCACTGAGTTTCTTGCCGTTCTTCTCGCAGTGGCTCTATACATTTTTTTACTGAATTTAGCAGTACAATGTAGAATATTTCAATATTAAAATTTGTAATTGACCTTTATAAGAGCGTCAATGACGCCTTAATTGAATAAATGATTTCGACTTTGAATAAATAAATGATATCTTAATCTTAACGTATGATTCAATAATCTTACAACTTTCGGTTCCAGGTGTCAGAGTTGAAACAGCTCCGTTCTCTAGTGAAGGAGTCCGATCCTATCCGCATTGTGTCCGTGGCACAGTTCCGCCCAGAGAAGGACCACCCGCTGATGTTACAAGCCATGTACGAACTGCGCACTCTTCTCGCCAAGAACGAACCGCTCTGGAACAAGGTAGGTACTTTGGCGATTGTTCTTGTAGCGAAGTCATCGTCTTTCACTGCCACTGTTAACAAACATTCTTCATATTTCTCTTTATTATTCAAATTGAAAAGCATCGCCGCATCTCGCGTTTATTACTGAACTGCATATGCAGCAGAACTAAGTCTTCCAGCTAGATCATGTATATGTGGATCCCACTGTAAAGTTGAACCCGTTTTGATTCTCAGGAAGACTGTCGCATTGTCAATAGAGAGTTTATCTAGGCCAAGCTCAATGTTTGGTTCAACATAAGTAATATTTAGTAAAGACAACTTTAAACTTTGGTCTTTTTTGAATTTAAGAGAAGATTATTAGCGGAGAACCATTCAGAGATCATAGATAACACATTATTGACATGAATAAGTTCACTATCTTTCCTATCTACTTTAAAAATCAAGAGGTATCATCTGCGAACAAAACAATATCGCAGAAATCTTCGACCATGTCAGGCAGATTGTTAATATACGCTAGAAACAGAGAAAGTCCTTAAATTGATCCTTGCGTTGCTCCTGTTTTTACCAGATCCGGATGAGCAGTAGAACTCTCTGTGAATATGAACTGTCATATTGCACCGAATTCTGTACTGTACTGTAACAGCCGGATCGTCCACTGCTGGACGCAGCCTCCCCTATTAACAGGGTATTTGCCATAATCCCCACGCTTGGCAGGCGTCTTGGGGATCACAGTGTATGTTGGGAGTTCTGTAGAAGGCCTGCTACCCACCTTTCAGTATTTTTCCCTTAGTCGTCTCTTACGACACCCACGGAATGATATGGGGAGATGCAATTATCCTAACCCGGCACCCCACGGGTCAACACGGGTTGCACCGAATTCACATGAGTGGAATAGGAAGATTTAAAAAAAAAGTGCTCTCATATTATATTCCAGATCAAGTTAGTCCTAGTAGGGTCGTGCCGCAACGCCGAAGACACCGAGCGAGTGAAACATCTGCAAGACCTGGCGAAGCACCTGTCTCTGGAGCACAACGTGCAGTTCGAGGTGAATGTGCCTTACTCGCGCCTGCTGCAGCTCTACCAGACCTGCAGCATAGCGCTGCACGCCATGTGGAATGAACACTTCGGGATCAGTAAGGACTATATTTATGGCCGGGCCACATTAAAGCTAAGCTTAGCCACACTCAAGCTAAATTAAGCCACTAAAGTTCATCTAAAAAAAAAGAAATAAGAGTAAAATAAAATTATAATACCGGCAACGCATCCACGCCGTACATACGTCTCACGCCATACATAAATATTCATTTTGTACCAGAGTATTGCGGATGTACGTGGGTGACTGATAACTTACGACTAGGAGAATAAGGGAAAACAATAAAATTATTAGTAGAAATGGCAACCGGAGCACAGGAGCTGAATTTTCATTACCAGATTCTTCGTATGAAGATTTTCTACCAATCAGTGAGGCTAAATATAAAGATTTGATGTGCTTAATGCCATTTTGCGCTATTGAAACACAAGTCTTTTATGAATCATTAAAATATGATTCTAAAACTAAAGATTCTGAAGAATAGATTGTTTGTGAATAAATGGACATTCCTTGTTTTCACCCTGGTGTTATATGAGGTAGCAGTTTATTATTATTCAGTTGATTAATATTTTAGTATTTTAGCAAAATATTCACAAATATACCTTAAATTACTAAAAGTTTATAAATATGTATAAAGTTCAACTCCAAATGATATCAATATAAAACATGTAACTTTCAAACTTTGAATTGTGTTTTTCTCTTTGGGGTTGAGGTGGCGCCACCGTCACATAACAAAGTAACTACGCTATTTCTGTGTTTTAAAAATTATAGAAAACGCCTAATATATATAAAAATGGCAAACAAATGTTTATAATAGTGCAATAAGTGTGTGATATCGTTTGTGACTTCATAAAGTAAGTGATAATTGAAATACGACGAATTAAAATATTTTGGAACACTGAGAATGATGCTGCATATTATGGTACAAATACATAAAGAATTTCACGAAAACACTCAGTACACTACTTTAAACAACTCCATCCACTGAAAAAACCACGCAGTAAGTAATTATTCCACAATATTAACTGAAAACATACCACAACAAAGTTTGTTTACATCGGTGGGTGACTAATCACACATTTCAAACACAAACTGCTATTGTGTAGTTGCCAGTAAGAAAAAAAAAAACAGAGTTAAGAATAATCGAGATAAATAATCGACTAAAATATCACGATATAGGTAACGTCTAGTACGAATCTCAAGAGACTACATTTCTTTCTGTATATATAAAATTATTTCGCAAGATGAATTTCTTCGACAACATCACATTTAGACGCAAGCGCAGTAACTCAAGACTGTAACAAAACTGATGTAAGTGAAGTTTCGTCAGAAATCCTAGATGGCACTACTAGTAGCTTGCCAGATATTTCTAACGATGAAACTGAGCTATCAAAACAACTGCAAGAACGCATAGAAATGTTAGAATTAGAAGTAAAAAGTGCCCACCAAGAAATTGAGATATTATTATTAGAAAATAAAGACTTAAAATGCAGTAATGAGGAATTATTAAAGAAAAATAAATTGTACAAAAAAGTTACCCATAGTCCAAGCAAAGTAAGAACTACAACACCAAAGAAAAAGAAACAACACACGATATCATATAACAAACAAACACAATCAGAACCAGCTCAAATGAATGATCAGACTACAATAATCAAATCAACACAACATGCACAAACTGAACTAAGACTAATACCTGAAGATAAACATATACAACAGACATTTGAATCCATACAAGGAAACCTTAAATATACATTGGAAAGAATAGAACCTCAAAATGTAAACGATAAACGAGTGTGTATTTTAAGTACGGACAAAAAAAGCAAGATATTATCAGTTGCAGAAAATAATGTACCCGCAAATAAAAAATACCAAATATGTCATTATCTTACACCCAACGTTGACTCAAAACAGATGCTTAAAGGACTTGGCACCAAAATATCACATTTAACTAAAAATGATTACTGTTTAATAATTATAGGCGAGGAAGATTTTGTAGCCCCTAGAGACCATTTTTCCATAGCGCGTCAAATCCAAGAAATACTTCATAAAGTGGAACATACGAATATCGTAATATGCCTCCCTAAACTTAAACATTGCTACTCAATTAATCATGAAATGAATACATACAACTGGAGTATAAATAACTTTAACAACATTATTTGTCTAGAGCTGCAATCACTTAAACATGTATTCATCTTCAACCCAAACAAAGACGTGAAATATAACTCAAGCATGATCTATAAGATATCGGGCACACTGAATAATAAGGGAATGCGCGCCGTTATCCAAGGAATGTACAAATTAATTGAAGATATAGAGACACAATATATACACAACAGTAACCAAATATACACGCAAGAAGAAAAAGAGATAAATACACAGTTTTTTCGTTAGCAAATATCTCCATGTAATGCACCAAAATATAGCAGGACTCATAAATAAATCTGATCAACTATTAGTATCTCTAAATGAATTAGAAAAAAAGAACTTACCTGTAGACGTCTTATGTATATCGGAACATTTTATTATGTCAGGCTACGAACAATATTTGCATGTACCAAATTACTCATTAGCATCTAGTTTCTGTCGGACAAATACAAAGAGAGGGGGATCTTGCATTTTGCTAAGAAACGGACTTAAATGGAAAGAGCTGGATGAAATACGTAATTTTTCGGTGTCGGGAGTGATAGAATGTTGTGCAATTGAATTGTTAGATTACAAAATAACGATATTGTGTGTATACAGAGTACCAAAATTCAAGAATTTAAATTTATTTTTCAGTAAACTTGAATTGATTATGCAATGTTTACAAAAGAAAAAGTATGAACACACTGTAATTGCCGGTGATTTTAATATTGACACGCTAAAATGTAACAATCTCACATTAGATTTTGAATGTCTTTTATTAAACTATAATTATACATTAGCACTGAAACAACCAACTAGATTAGAAAGCCAAAAATGTATTGATAATTTCGCACATACTTTTAAAAAAAAACTTAAGACGGAAGTGTTAGAATTAGCATTGTCAGATCACACTGCACAAATTATACGATGTCCGATTAAAAAAATTTGTCTCCTTAAATATTGGCGTAAAATAAAAAGAGATTACAGTCCCGAAAATATAACAAAATTTAAAGAATACATTAAAAAATTGTCTTTCTCAGAAATTTACAATACATCAGACCCGAACATGGCATATAGAGCATTTATGAGTACATTTATGTTAATATATGACCTCTGCTTTCCTTATAAGACTATAACCATAAAAGTACAAAAAAAAGTGAAGTGGTTGTCCCGGGGAATTAAAACCTGTAGTAAAAATAAACGACATCTTCTAAATATCTCTAGAACTAAACCGACAACAGCCAACAAAATAAAATATAAAGAATATTCTAAGCGTTTCAAAAAAATTATAAAACTGACTCAAAAAGCCCAGAATAATAACAAAATTAAGACATCTGACAATACCTCAAAAGCAACCTGGCAAATAATAAATAACATGCGAAATAATATACCTAAGTCTCAAATAACAAACATAAAAATGAATGACAAAAATATTACAAATCCCAATGATATAGCAAATGCATTTAACAATTACTTCATAGATAAAATATCACCGATACCAAGTTCGGGAGAAAGGGTAACGCGACATATAACCAAACGCAACAACTCAATGTTTTTGGCACCATCTATACCTTATGACATATATAAAATAATAAATAACTTAAAAAATACCAATAGTGTGGGATATGATGGAGTAGCTACAAAAATGATTAAATCTGCTAATATTGCTATTTGTAGCCACCTAAGCCACATACTAAATCTTTGCATTAGCACAGGAACGTTTCCGGAAGAACTAAAAAAGAGTGTTGTTATACCATTGTTTAAAAAGGAAAACAGGGAACTTATGGAATACTACAGACCGATAGCCTTAATACCAATAATTTCAAAAATCTTTGAAAAGTATTTATATCAACAGCTTAATTACTATTTCGAAAAACATAATATTCTTTGTGATGAGCAAAAAGGGTTTAGACAGAACAAGACAATAAATTTGGCCATCCATGACTTTCTCAATAAAGTAATGACAAATGTAGACAAAAATAATGCAGTATGCTCCATCTATTGCGATATGACTCAAGCTTTCGACTACGTGAACCATGACATTCTTTTTAACAAATTAGAAGCATATGGCGTAAGGGGTAACGTGTTGGATTTAATTACATCATATTTAACAAATAGGAAGCAAGTAACCAAAATTAATAAGATTAACCTAAAGACTAAAACTGAAGAAGTTTACACATCCAAGGAACGTATAGTAGAGTTTGGAGTGCCACAGGGAAGCGTAATAGGACCACTCCTCTTTATTATTTATATAAATGATTTACCCAGAGTCTCAAAACACCCATTTTCTCTTTTTGCAGATGACAGTACAGTTACAATCTCATGTGACAATAGACTAATTTATGAAACTGACATTAATAATACTTTAAATTCAATAATAATGTGGCTCAATAACAATAATTTAAAAATTAATATCAATAAAACAAATATAATGCAATTTTTTTCAACGATTTAATTATATCCCTGACATCAATATAACATATCAAGACATTAAGATAAATGAAGTAGACACGGCAAAGTTTCTTGGTCTAACAATTGATAAAAAATTAGACTGGAAAGCCCACACAACTGACCTAAGCAAAAAATTGAGTAGTTCTGCTTACGCGCTCCACAAACTCAGTTACATAGTTGGGAAAGAAGTTCTCAAAACGGCATATCATGGCCTTGTAGCTTCTATACTAAGATATGGCTTACTATTGGGGGAACTCAACCAACGTCAACCTAGTTTTCAAAGCACAAAAACGATGTATTCGATCTATGTTTGGCCTAAAAGTAATTGACAGTTGTAAATCAAAATTTATTGAGAATAATATTTTAACACTTCCGCCACTATATATCTTAGAAGTATCACTATTTGTTAAAACTAATCCGCAACTATTCACACAACAATCAGACACAGTTCAACGAAACCGACGCTACCAAAATAAACATAAACTTAATCTGCCTCCAGCCAAGAAAAAGCTAATGCGCAATAGCATCTTTTGCATGGGTCCTGTTATCTACAACAGGCTACCGCGATGTCTCAGAGATCTGAACTCTAAAAGTTTCAAAGTCAATATAAGAAATATATTAGTAAAAAAATGCTATTACAGCGTAAGCGAATTTTTAACTGACGATGTATTTCTTATTGCTACTGATACCTTGACATGACATTATTAATGTACCTATATAACCTTTCAACATTTTTGTAACAGCAATCAATTTTAATGTTATTTCTAATGTGATTATTATTATTATTGTAATGACGGCCATCTCAACACATTTGTACGCCTAAAACAGGCAAAACATGTTGACACAGACCTAGTTTAAGACCACATGCATGTATATATATTGTATGACATCACATGTTTTTGCAAATAAAAGTATCTTATCTTATCCTATCTCTAAATTGACTTTTGAGGACATTACTGTAACAGCCGCATCGTCCACTGCTGAACACAGCCTCCCCTATTAAGGGGGTATTTGCTGCCCACCTACCAGTATTTTACCTTAGTCGCCTCTTACGACACCCACGGAATGATATGGGGAGGTGCAATTCTAACCCGGCACCCCACGGGGCAAATATCTTAATGATATAGTCGTTGACGCAATGAATGACAATCGATCCCGTAAGTAGCAAGGGTCACTAAAGAGTGAAAAAAAAAATGTTTACCAAAAAATGGAACCCATTTCAACACCCACACTTTTTAATAATTAGTACCGACTTTGAATAGTTATTTCACACTTTTGGGTGTCGAAGTCGGTTCCATTTTTTGGTCAAAAATGTTTTCAATGTTAGGCATCGGTATTTTCATTTAGTTTTTTTTTTCCTAAAAATAACATGTAACTTGCAGGTGTAGTAGAGTGCATGGCCGCGGGACTGGTAACGATAGCGCACCGTTCGGGCGGGCCCCTGGCCGACATCATCGAGACGTCGGCCCCTTCCCGCAACGGGTTCCTCGCAGCAGAGCCTGAGGAGTACGCGCGCGCCATACTCGAGGTCATCGCTCTCTCCACTGAAGAGAGAAAACAGATTGTCGAAGCGGCCAGGTATACTCCACTTTCAACATCGTCCCCACATCCCCTTGGTGATAAGTGGTTAACCTCACCACTACAGACTACCCCTCCCCCCCAACCAAAATAACGTAGATTTTAAAGTTTCGACAAGACTCTAATTTTTTTTTAAATATTATCTTTAGTTACTGGTATAAATCATGATCTAATTTTATATTCTGAAATTAATGACCTCTGAATCTGAGGTTGCAGCTTATTTTTGACAGCCACAAAACATATTTTGTACTAGTACATGAAGTGATCTAAATATAAATACACGTAATTTCTTACTACACCCCCCTCCTCCCTTGTGATATTTCATGATTTTTATATACCCCCTCCCCCCTTTCATGCCTCACGTGATTAATGGACGGTCCCTTTTAAAGCGCATCAGTTATCCTTTGACCACTAACTCCCCACTGAGAGTTTAGTACCCAACCAGAATGTAACATTATTTTTAGGGTTCAGTACCCAAAGGGTAAAAACGGGACCCTATTACTGAGACTTCGCTTGTATCTCAATAACGGTGATAGCTAGACAATTGAAATTTTCATAGATGATGTATTTCTGTTGCCGCTATAACAACAAATATAAAAAGTTGGCCAAGTGCGAGTCGGATTCGCGCACGTTAAAACAAAAAAGGTTTAAATATGAAGTCTAATGTTGTATAGCTAATGGTACGGAACCCTTCGTGCGCGAGTCCGACTCGCACTTGGCCGATTTTTTAAATAAAGTTCGATATCCTAAGCTAGTTTCCAGCCTTGTCGGCGTTTTATTATTGTATGTTGTAGGTCAGGTTTTACCATATAATCGAAGTTTGACGCCTCTATGTTTTACCGTATTTAAATTATATTTTTTTAAGATTTGGCGAAGTGATTATCTATTTTCTTTGATTCTTACAAGTTGTATTTTTTTTTGCAGAGCTTCAGTAGACCGGTTCTCAGAGAAAGAATTCGAAAAGTCATTCCTGCGAGCGGTGGAGCCTCTTATGAGGATAGACTAACTTCCGAGTCGACAAACATATTCCAATAGCTATTGCTTTCATGAACTGACTTAACATTAAGTTGTATTCTTTAATAAAAAAACTATGTACTAACGAATACTTCCTACACTTAAAATTACTCCGGTGACAGGACGACATAAGAAACATTTCAACTGTGATTTGTATGGCTAACATGTAAATTTGTTTATAACAATTTCTGATTTAATTTTTTGACAACGCTGCTTCCGGTCCGCTAACGGAAGTAAAAAAATAGAGTATGGAGATCAATGAACTCATATGAACTCATACGTACTAAACGGAGATCTGACTTAGTTTGCAATGTGGGAAACCAACGAAGAACTAAGTTTATAAAACACTTCTATCCGGTAATTGCACCAAAATTGTACAATCATATAAATAAAATTCTTAACATATACCCGCTCACAAAATACGAAGTGAAATATAAAGTGACTAGTTGGTTATTACATCAAAATTATCTAGATACCGAAGAACTGCTTAAGATAGGTGAATGAAAAAAAAAAAAAAAAAAAAAAAATACAATAAATATATACATATCTAACTCATATAGGTATTGCTTCATGATAATAACTGTTTAACTTGTCTAATATTGCTGCACGCACACACATTTACACCCCCGCACACTAATACTTCCTTCCATTCTCTCTCTCACCCTCATACGTACACCCTGACCCAAACATGTTTACACACACACACGCAATCATATTGTTCTTGTCAGATTCAGCTTTTCCTAAACGTGATACTGAACCCTTTTTTAATTAGTTTTATATAAATATTAATTAATATAATGAAAAGAAACAAGGCAAATGATGTAAGAATTTTTCTAATATTAATAGTAAGAATGTACACGTTCGTCACAAATCACAAGATTATTTGATGCCTAAATCAGGTTACTTATAAGAACCTAAAAGGCATCGTTAACCAGGAGATACGTTAATTAATGAATGTATATATGTGTATATGTATATATATGTACTCATTGATTTATAAACATAATAGCTAGATTCATAAATAAAAACTTAGCAATTATTACTGTTATAAACTAAATGCAAACTTTTTGAAGCTACTTTGTGCCTTAAGGTCATTGCCATTAGGGGGATCTCTGTTCCTGAGATACAAGTAAAATTCTTAGTTCAGGGACGTGAGGCCTCTCCTGGTGGAATGATTTTTTGACATTAATTAAACCATGTTAGTTTATTGGTATCATTTTGTATTTCCTGGAAGATTTTTGTAATATTTGTCAGAAATAAACGTTTTTATTATTATTATTATTATTATAATGGACCTTCAAACTCGTGCACAGGATATGATTGATGCCAAAAAAGAACAACCGTCCAGGAACTAAATTTAACAACTGGCGGACGCTTGTCTCATTCAAACCCTATCATTACAAATTTACGAGAAGAAACATTTAAGTCATGTGCGGGATTCGAACCCGCGTCCAATCCACCCCTTCAGCCGGGGTATGCTCTGACCAATTGAGCTAACATGACAAAACATAACTGAGTCTACCTATCAATACATGTCTTTGAAATGGACCTAGTTTTCTCAGTTTTGAAAGTGATCAGTTTAACGGAGTTGGAATGGCTATAGAGCTTTGGTTATGTGTTGCGAGGCTATTTGAAGTAGGTGGGGGAATACCCTCAAGCGGAGTGAAGGATCTATATCACCCCCACACGCGGTAGTTGGAAGTCAGTCACATTTCTCGAGTCACTCGAATTTCTCTTTACTGATAGGCCCAATGGATTAGCATATTGACAAATATCTTCAAGCAGCCATTGTGTTGCATAACAAGAAAATTAAGATATAAACACAGTGTAAAAAATATGTTACTTGTAGTGTTTTGTTGATTTCTTAAAGAAATTGTCCGCAGTCCAAAGAAAGAATCCAAGATACCTTAGCATTATTGTCTAATTAGAATGCTGATGAAGATAACATTCATATCTCATTAGAACTCCAGTATGGGCATTGTCAAAGAACTTGGTGGCTTGGAGAACGGACGCATAAGCAAATATAATCTATGCATGGTTGAAGGATAGTGGTGTTGATTCTACACAAATTTTCTAAACTATGATAATTTTTATTCTTTTCACACTAAAATCCACATTTGTGTAACACTTGAAATGGCCATTCTATAGATAGGATTGTTCTATTCAGTTGTAGATTATTATTATTACCAACGGGATATTTACCGTGTTTTTGATTAATTTTGAGCTCCCGATATTTCGGCACTGTTGCAAGCGCCATGATCACGAGTAAACTGAAGTCTATGCGAGTGGATGGTAGGCACTAAGAGCAGACGAACCGGTCTACCCTCTTTCTAGTACGTTTTTTCGGCAAGGCGATACTATTAGTCATTTTCACTCACAACACTATTTAAATTTCGACATACAAAACTAACGGTATCAGGTCGTGAACTATTTGAAACATTTCTTCGGCTCTTGCATAGGTTAACCACTGGATTCCATGTTCTCGACAGTTGAAACCCATCTTCCCTATTGAAATTTCGATACTTCGTTATTTCAATCGCTTCTCTTACCATTCGGTGGAGACACCTTCTGGAGTCTGGTTCTAACCACTGGATTGAGTTACACAACCCACAGGTACTCTCGACAGAACGCCACTACATACCGAGAATGGTAAGAGAAGCGATTGAAATAACAAGTATCGAAATTTCAATAGGGAAGATGGGTTTCAACTGTCGAGAACATGGAATCCAGTGGTTAACCTATGCAAGAGCCGAAGAAATGTTTCAAATAGTTCACGACCTGATACCGTTAGTTTTGTATGTCGAAATTTAATTAGTGTTGTGAGTGAAAATGACAATAATAGGATCACCTTGCCGAAAAAACGTACTAGAAAGAGGGTAGACCGGTTCGTCTGCTCTTAGTGCCTACCATCCACTCGCATAGACTTCAGTTTACTCGTGATCATGGCGCTTGCAACAGTGCCGAAATATCGGGAGCTCAAAATTAATCAAAAACACGGTAAATATCCCGTTGGTAATAATGATAATTATAATTTTAATGACCGTGACAGTTTAAAAACTCATATTGTAGATTATTTTTCATTATTACAAAGTTAAAATTTATTATGTGCGGAATTGGAACCCACGCCGTCTACCCCCTATAGCCGGGGTATGCTCTAACCGCTAAGCCAACATGACATGACGTATGACTCTGATTTGTCGTTTCGTTTACCATCGTTTAGGGATAGATCGATATCTATGGTTCAATTTACATTGTTATGTTTACAAAAGCTAATGTTGCCATTAACTTTTTTTATTTATGTTGGCTTCGCGATCAGAACATACCTCAGGTAGATGGCGCGCGGGTTCGAATCCTACACATGTTTATTTTTCTCTAGTTGTAATGTTATCCAATGAGCATGTCTCATTTCGAAAATAAAATACTAAAATTTTGCATCAGTTTACAGAGCAATGACGAATAAATTTGCGTAAAATACCCGCAAATGAACACTAAAGTCAGCTTAAGGATTGTCATTCGCAAGCGTTATAAGAATTCAGATTTTAGCGTATACAGAATAAGAACTATCATAATTTAGAGATTTTGTATAGAACAGCCACCATTGTCATCATGAAGTCCATCATTACCATTCTTATTAGACAATACAGCCACTGGTTACCCAACAGCATTAGTGTTAATATCGGCACTAGGACAAACTTAGGTAAGTTTTAAATGTTAACATGCTATGTCCACATAGCAATCTTTGTTCCATTAGTCATAAGATAAAATTAAAGAAGATTTTACCAAAGACTGTTTTATTTAAAAAATTATAGAATTAACATAAAATAGAATATATATTGTACAAAAGTAATGCTTATATTAATGGAATGGTTATAAGTTGCCGACTCTGTCCCTGGGTATCAATCTTAGCTCGGAACCATGCTTCAGGAATACATTACCTGGAAATAAACTCAATATTAGTGAATGGGTTGGGATGATATTGGAGTACAGGCCTCAGATAGAGAGGTGCACTTTGAGTGAGATGACTCGCATCCACTGTGAAACCGTTTTTTATTTCTTGGCTTGTTCACGTTTTGGAGTGAGTTAAGGTGTGTGGTAGTGAAACGAGGCGTTATCTATTGCTTCGGAGACACTCGCAAGATGCTGCATCAAACTAAAGCAAGATCAGGCCACGAGAGCTACCCCAAGAATGTCCTCTTTTAGAGTTGCCAACCTGCACAATGGGGCTTTCCTTCTTCGCAAATGGTGGGGCAGCCATGCTGCTCTCCGGAACTAGCCATCAAGATATGTACTCATAAACATGCTGTGTTTAAGTTTATTCGTATTCAATATCGCATCTGTTTCGAACCCCCTGGCTCCCTTCAAAATGGCTTCATCAGACATTTTGCTGAAACACGTTTAATACCATATTCATAGTGCTCAGGTTCTAGAGTACTTTGGACGTCCATTTGTACAAACATTGTTGCGCAGTAGCGATTTGCACGCAACTGACGGTAGCTTCATTGGTCTTCATTGGTAAAATAATGAAATAAATACTGTACTATAGAGGCCAGACTGCTGAAAACAGCCTCTATTTAGTGTGGGTTTTCCATAACCCTGATGCTTGGCACACAAGTAAGTGATTGCAGTGCCGTTAAAATCATTGCTACCCACCGGTATCCCTTAGCCACCTATCGCCCACGGCATGAGGTGGGGGTGTGGTATTCTAGCCTCAGGGAATAATATAAACTATCATCTTATGAGTCATGACTTTTTATGAGAAACTTGGATTTTAATAACTTCCTCGGGAGCTCGCAAAGGGGGCACATTTTGTCATTGTCCAGATGTCAATTAGTTATGCTATACTTAGGAAATACACAGAACTGCACTGTAGCGTGATGTATTCCAAATTTAGCCATCAAATTTACACCATGACACAGATGCAAGCACTTTAGGGTTTATGATATTGAGAACTGAAAATATTTTTATAAAAATGTTTTGCTATTATTCTGCATAGCTCAAGCAGAGGCAGATTCTGAAGCACGAAAACCCGTCCCGTAGTTGTAACTCACTACCACGAATACTACATACTACGAATAAGCAAAAGCAATATGTTACCAGCAGTTTGCTGAGGATTGATGCCGATGCCGTCGTCAGTAATGATGGCGCTGGTGGCCGGCTCCACTCGGAACTCCTCAGCCGCGAACTTGAGCACTGCAGTGAAGGGCGTCGCTTCCGGCACGCTCAGCCTGGAATCATTGCGTAAAATGTAATAGCCTGTACAGCGCCTATATTACAAATTATGGATTATAACCAGTGTTTCGGATTCAAAGATTGATTGATGTTAATGTTACCTATGTTGTCAACCAATGAGTTCAACAACTAATGATTGCAGCACAGTCTAAGCTTTATTCACTTAACTTTAAATTCATTCCTAATTGAGCTTTTTGTTATTGCTGATATGTTAGCCTTTCACTCAACTGATGGTAAGGGATTGTCAAAAATGTTAGTATCATAAAAGCACATGTCAACTTTAAGGAAAGAAACAATGTTCTCTGCAGTCTCTACTAGGTTGAGTAACCGTTAGAGACATTTATTACTAAGTGCTTCTGTTCAGGCTTACCTAGAATTACTGGCTACATAGCCTAACACTGCCACAACAACTGTGACTAACAGCTTATTATGCCTTGCAAAGTCCGTACTTTGCAACATCCTCTGACAAAACATTTCTCTGAGGTAACATCATCAACCACATCATCACTTACCATCAGGTGAGATAGTGGTCAAAGGCATATCAGCCATAAAAAATATGTCAAATTATTGTCGTAATAACCACCTTTTTTCCACTGGTATAGATGATGAGATTATTTTTTTAAAGTTCTGTTTATTAATGATAGTAAAAAATAACCCCTGCAATAGTTTGGTGCTTAATATTAGTATTTATTACACACTTATGGTCCCATATTAAATAACAGATGTTGATGTTTTACTAAAATCTATAGAACCTAAAATTAAATACAATATTCAGCAATGGTGACTTAGCTTAACATACAATCATTATTTTCAATTAAGCATGGGTGTGCCCTACCTAGATATGTAATAAGGAGTGTGAACTTCTGCATAGGAGGAAGCTCAGACCTGAAGATAATATGGTTTAGTCAACTATCGCTGATTGGTCACATTGCTGCCCTTGCTTTTAACATCCCAGCATACACAGAGGAAACAGTGCACTGCTCAGTAAATTTCACGGTTCTAGGATGTATGTACTTATGCTGTTTGTCTTAGTTACTTAGACTTACAAATACTTCAAAAACACATATGAAGTGTCAAGTGCCTGGGAGTTCATACGAGGATCCAACAAACCACAAGATCCTCATGTTGAATTTATAATCAACCCACCTGCTCTGAAGGAAATAATCAATCAATTGAAAATGAAAACATCTAAATCAGCTCCAGGTCCTGATGGTATAATGTGTATAATTTTGTGAACAACTCTTGTCTTCATTAAGATTTAGTCAAAAAAGCAAATATCAGTGGCATTTGGAAAAGCAAATTATATCCTCATTCTAAAAAAAAGACACAGTAACTCATCCCATTGATAATAGGCTGATTGCAATAATTGTGTTAGCACAATATTCTAAATATTTTTCTCAATGATACAAACAAGAATGATACAATTTATGATCACCAATAGGTATTTCAGGACCAATCACCAGAAACGGTTTTTGCCTGGAATTACTAAAAACTAGTGGAGATTTGAAAAGATGCCAGAACATACAAAAGGCAAATAACTATGTGCTGGATAGGCCTAGAGAACACATTTGTTTATATGCAGCATGACCTGCTGAAGTTCATAATTAAATGGTATAACTATCCACCTGCAATCAGCAACACCATCACATCATATTACTTCCAATGAAAATTTGTTATATCATCTAATTACATACTAACACATTGCAACACAATGTGGGTTTCTTTCACCAATAGCATTTAATATTTTAATTAACAAGCTAATTAGTCATAAAATAAAATGGGGCTATCGGTTTAAGATCAATAACAGTACAGCTTAGCTTTTGTTGATGACATTGCAATACTGACATGTAACCTGAAACAATGTCAGGAAATTTTACGAGAAATGGTTAAGTTCATTGCAAGGACTGAAGAATTGAGAACAAAACGAAGTAAATGCCACTGTCTGTGTTTGGGTAGACAGAATACCAAATTTACCTCTTTAAGACTCTTGATAGGAGGAGAATGTGTTTCTACAATTGCTAATGCTGTGCCATTTAAATGTCTTTTGTTTATGTGTTTGTGACGGAACATGTATGAGACCCACCTGATGTTAAACAGTCTGACCACTGCCTATAACAGATGCATTTCGTCACAAGTGGCAAAACATTCTGTGCCCGTCAGCTGAGACATACAGTTGTTAAGTGTCATGTGCCTGTAATTTTACTGGTTCTCAAGGACTGATGCCGGAACACACTGTTAGATGGTTGATGACAGATTTTCTACTAAAGGGTGGTAGCTAGCCAGGCAAGCTTTGCATCATATAAGATTGTAGTCAATGGCCTTAAATTATGATTTTTTAGATTCTAACCTTGCAGTATAAACCTAATTGGGTTATTATTTAAATGGAATGTAAACTAATAGATGTAAATTTAATAGTATTATATAGAAATTATTAAAATAATTAAATACAATAAATTGATATAAAACTATTAGTATTTGAACCACAGATTGCTACAAAAAATCCTGCCAAAAACTCATGTCTCCATCATGATTAATAACTATACTTTCAAACTGAGCTCTAAGAAGTTCATTTTTAAATAACCTCCTAGTAATGCCAGACAGTTCAGAATATGTCAAATCTAAGTAAAAATAGTCTGCTGATAAATTTTCCTTCAACAACTTTCCACAGTCAATTAATGCTTTACATATATTAGTGTATAAATCACTGTTTTCAGCACACATATTAATTAAGTACTTATCTTCAACGTTAAAGAGGAACTTCCAAAATTTCTTGTAAGTTTTACTCTTACTTAAAATTACATCAAGCATACAACCTGTAATAATATTAACTGAATTTTGGTATTTAGGCTCTATGACACACAAACTTACTACTAGAAGGTCTAATGAATCTTGATCACAATTTTGTAACAATTCTTGAAGGCATTCTTTATACTTCATATATCAACTGATATTTGTGACAGAAATATTTCACTTTTAAACTTGAGTATTTTGTCTTTAGGTATCTCAATTAGTAAATTTTTAAGCAGCACATCCTTTGACGACGATTCTATTATCAAATCTGTTAAGTAATTCACAAGTTTCTCATCTGGAAACAGCTGCAAAAATACCTTGAAGGTAACATCCAGTACATCAATGTTTGAATTTGAAATAATAACTTTGTTCAATATGAACTTTGAAGGGTCAGAGAGACAACTTTTCAGAAAAAAATCGGTTGTATCCTGCATGCTGTTAAAAGTTGATAAAAACTCATTAAGTGTATTATTTTTCTGCAATTTGTCCAGGCACTTCTCGACGTGGCGAGATATAATGAACGCGTTTTTAATTTCGGCTTCTGTTGTATCGTTGGATGGCCAATCTTTCCACAGGCATAAATCAATGAAGTCTTGAAAAAAGTTAAGAAACTGTCGCACGACCGCCCCATCCATTACAAGCGCTGTAACTTCAACGTGGAAAATCGCCAACAAGTCAGCATCTGTTAACAGCAACAAATTCATTTTTATAACTGATAGTCTAAACTTATGCGTACTCGAATTTCAGTTGCGTTGAAGTTACAGCACTACTGTTATAAACATTTATAATAACCTAGGTAAACTTACACCTTGAACGGCAATTTCGGATCCGAAGTCAGTGTGATCTTGAAAGTTACTTTCGACCTGAAATATATGAGACTTAGTTAAAAGGTAACAATCAATTTTTGATCTCCAATTTTAGAACTTATGTATACATACATTGTAAAACTAGAAGTGTTCAATATATAGAAAAGGAAACAACAGGATTTTTATCTGAGTTAGTTTTGCTGTAGCAAAGAGAGTAGAAACAATTTTAAAATTTGTTTTTTTTTTCGAGGAGCCTTCACGCTAGGTACGTGAGTAATGAATAGAGCACAGATTACAGACTAATACTAATAGAGGATTACATAATCTGTGTAACGTATAACGTATTACTTGCTCAGGGCCGCGTTCCAAGCTTCAGAGTGTAGTTGTTTGTTTGCTTTAACTTACTCGAAGGTTCTGAACAACTCGGTTGTTTTATAACCTCAAATATCGTTTTTGGCGGGGAATTTTAATTCTATTCCGTCAAAAATACTAAAAAAAAAACAAAAAAAAAATAACTAAATAAAACTCAAAATATTTCTAGGACTAGCAGAAGTCAACCCTAAAAGATTGTTAGTATTTTACCAATAACCCTGTATGATATATATGGCAATACATATTCGTCAAATATTTATACCGTTTATTATTTTAAAAAGTTCTTTCCATTTCGTGCCATTTCACAATATTTTTTCGTGTTTATTATCAAATTACAATATCGAATGGGTTGTTAAAAATAATAGGATTACAGTGATTGGGTATGGAGCCGTCGGTCATGTTCCAGACAAGTCAAAAGCTAGGTATTGTAGTGTATATGTACATGCCTACATCGATTGAATATGTTTCTTAGGCTTAAAACAGTTTGTAACCACAGTTGCTCCGCAGTCTCGCGGCAGCGTCCAATAAACGCACACATATTTTGGAACACGTAGTATTATTTGATCGTCACCTTCTGATAGACATTAACTCCATTCATAGTAAGTGCAGTATACCAAGAAGTACAACAGTGGTGACATACCGACGTTCAAATACGCGATTTTAAATTCGTGAGTGCATTTTACGTTAAAAACCGCGTTAAACAACTATAAACTTTTTTGTGCACAGCTCTATATTAATTTGTGCGAACTTTAGACATCAATAAGTGCCTACGTTTGATTCATCATCATCATCATCATCACCATCCGTCATGAACCCAGCCGAATACAAATTAGCGATGGAGCGGGAGGCAGCTGCGGCGAACTACGCGACGACGCCCTCGCCGCACCCCATGCCTACAGAACCCAGTACCAGCCAGCAGCAACTACTGACGTCGAGCGCTATCACTGTCCACGCCAGGATCTCGGACTTCTGGACAACGCAGCCCCGGCTATGGTTTCATCAGTTCGAAGCAATCGTCAACCCACAAAAGGCAAGTGATTTGCATAAATATCAATTAGTTATAGCTAAGCTGGGAAGAGGCAAATTAGTGACATTTTAGAGAACCCACCCGACAGTAATAAATATGACACATTAAGATCGCGACTTATTTCGGCTTATGAGGAATCGGAAACTAAACAATTACAAAAATTACTCACGGAAATTGAGCTCGGTGATCAAAAACCTTCACAGCTTCTGTGAAAGATGAGGGAATTAGGCAGAAATAGAGTACCAGAAGAAACATTCAAAATCCTGTGGATAGGAAGGCTTCCACATACGATTCGTGCCGTAATTACTGCTTGCGATAACGTTAATTATAGTACAGCTACCATTGCCGACAAAATTATGGAAACATCGCGCCCATCAGAAGTATATAACTTTCAAAAGCCTAGTGTGTCAAGTAACATCTTGGATCAACAACTCGCAAATTTACATTTAGAAATTGCAGCCATGAATAAAAAAATTACACAAATGGAAAATACACGCCGCGATAACTACAGACAACCGGCTTACAATCGGTCAAGGTCAAGATCGCGTTCGCATAACATAAACAACCAAGAGAAGTTTAGGCGCCAGACAGCCAAGCCCGGAGACAGCAATTTTAAATGTTTTTACCTTTATATTTACGGGGAAAATGCAAAAAAAATGTGGCCACGAGAACTGCAGTAATAAAAAGTCGTTAAACTAGAATCGACACCCACGGTGGCGAGCGTAGGTGTCAATCGATCTCATCGCCTGTGTGTTACTGATTTTAAGAGGGGCACACGATACCTGATCGACACCGGAGCAGATGTATCAGTACTTGCATGTAAAAAAAATGGGACGCCTATTTCTACTTATGGCGAAAAAACTATCACAATCGATCTTGGTCTTAGACGCCCACTGCGCTGGACTTTCATATTAGCCAACGTACAAAGGTCGATAATCGGAGCCGATTTTATTGCCGAAAACCAATTAATGGTAGATTTACATGGTAGAAAATTGGTTGATAAATTGACAAACATTTCTAAAATAACTCAAATTATAACGGAAGACAGTTTTCCTTCCATTACAGCTGTTAATAGCAACGACCCATATCATAAAATCTTGATGAAATACCCGGATATAACTAAAATGGAGTCATTCAAAGCTTTACCTAAACATGACGTGGTAAATCACATTTGTACTAACGGACCACCCGTGTTTGAAAAAGCCCGCCCATTGAATCCCGTAAAGTACAAGGCTGCCAAACAAGAATTCGAGCGCATGGTAGAACTAGGCATTTGCAGGCCTTCTACTAGCCCTTGGGCGAACGCTTTACATGTAGTGAATAAGAAAAATGGAGAACTACGACCGCGCGGAGATTACCGTCGTTTCAACGCGATCACAGAGCCCGATCGTTATCCATTGCCACGGTTGACAGACTTTACATATATATTAAAAAACAAGAAGATGATGACCAAAATCGACATCCGGCGCGCGTATCATAATATTTCCATCGCGCCTGAAGATATTCCCAAATCCGCAATTATAACGCCGTTTGGACTCTATGAATTCATTAAAATGAATTTTGGTTTACGTAACGCTGCTCAAAGTTCCCAGAGATTTATCAATAATATCATGAAAAACATGAAAAACACGTTTTGTTACTTGGATGATATATTGGTCGCCTCGGAATCTGAGACTGATCACATATACGATCTTGATGAGATATTCAAGCGATTGAATAAGTATGGCGTCACAATTAACACCAGCAAATGTGCATTTGGAAAAACTAAACTTACGTTCTTAGGTTATAACGTTACCTGTGATGGCATCAAACCGGACAAAGAAAAGGTAAAAGCTATCTCAGAATACCCACAACCAAATACCATCGAAGAGTTGAGACGTTTTCACGGTCTAATAAATTTTTATCGCACCAGTATTCCAAGAGCAGCAGAAACTCAAACTGTCCTAGACAAATATCTCCACAACTCTAAAAAACGAGACAAAACTAAAATAATTTGGACAGAGGAATCAATCAAAGCATTCAAAGATTCAAAAAAAATAATATCTGAAGCTGTAACTCTCGCACATCCTGATCCAGATGCTAAGCTCGTTTTAATGACCGACGCATCCAACAGTTGCGTCGGGGCCGCTCTACACCAGGTTATAAATAAGGAGCTACAACCGCTGGGTTTTTATTCAAAAAAACTCAACAATGCACAAACAAAGTACAGTACATACGATAGAGAACTATTAGCAATATATATGGCCATCAAGCACTTTCGCTATGTGATCGAGGGACGAGACCTTACAGTACTAACTGATCATAAACCTCTAACGTATGCGCTATCAAAAAAAGAGTCTAAATCGGATTCGCCTAGGCGTCTACGACAGCTAGATTTCATTGCGCAGTTTTGTACAAAAATTAATTACGTAGAAGGGAAGTCAAACAGCGCTGCAGACTTTTTATCACGAATCGAAGAAATACATGTGCCTGATATTTTCGACTACGAGCAACTACATAAAAGCCAAATCGAAGATACAGAACTTCAAAAGCTAAAAGAAAATGATAACTTACAATTTAAATTATTTACAATGCCATACTCAAAACATGAACTTGTATTCGAAACATCAACTCCACAAGCTCGACTATACCTTCCGGCAGAGTTCCGCAAACAAGCTATAATAACTACACATGGATTTAGCCATCCAGGAATAGCCGCTACACGACGTCTTTTCGCTCAACGATATTTTTGGCCGAATATGAATACTGACGTTACTCATTATGTTAAGCACTGCATCAAATGTCAAAAATCAAAAATTAATCGACATACTATAACGCCGTTGGGAGAATTTGAACACTCCGAGCGTATCACTCACGTCCATATCGACATTATAGGGCCCATGAAACCTTCGGAAGACTACAGATACTGCATAACTATTATTGACAGAACCACTAAATGGCCAGAAGTCATACCAACCAAAGATATAACTGCAGAAACTGTCGCCAATAAGTTCATAGAACAATGGGTATCACGATATGGATGTCCAGTTAAAATAACAACTGATAGAGGATCGAATTTCGAATCGCAACTTTTCACTCAGCTGATGAAACGTCTAGGTATCGAAAAATTGCACACAACAGCATATAATCCTAAAGCTAACGCACAAATTGAACGCCTGAACCGTACGGTTAAATGTGCAATACTAGCCCGCTGCAACGACTCCAATCAATGGGTTAAGGAACTACCTATTATCCTACTAGGTACCTTAAGGTCAACCATAAAAGAGGACATAGGTTTCAGCCCTGCCCAGATGACATACGGAAAGTCTATACGGCTGCCAGGCGATTTTTTTATTCCTACCAAGACTAACATTAACGCTACGGAGTACACAAGCAACCTTATGGGAGCGCTAGCCACATTACAACCAGCAACAAGAAAACATGTCGATAACCGAAAAATATTCATTCACAAAGATCTTAAATGTGCAGATTACGTATTTGTTAGACGGGGTGTGAAAAAGTCACTAACTCCACCATATGAGGGTCCATTCAAAGTACTGGAACGGTTTTCTAAGTATTTCACGCTTCAAATAGGTTCTCGAAACGTCGCTATTTCGCTCGATAGGCTAAAACCAGCTTATGTTATAAACACCACGCCTGAGACCACCGAGCAAATCACCTCCCATAATTTAGCAACGGAGACCACCGAGCAGCAAATTGTTTCGCCGAACTCGACTGAAACAATTAAACCGCCGGACACCGCAATCACCAAACATGACACTACAACACCTAAATCACTTGGCAGCATGAAACCCAAATCTTTTAATGGAAGACATCACCGGTGGTAACGAGATCCGGTCGCACAATTAAGAAGACCGTGAGATTCGATATGTGAGTCGCAACCCATGGTGGGCCATTACACAATTAAGAAGTCTGTGAGATTTGACATCTGACTCGCTACCCATGCCTGGCCAACAGTTTGTCTAATCGTTTCCTGCCTACGCCTCATCTGTCATCCAACAGTTGAGGACCAAACAACCAGCGAGCTCTACGTCTGCTTATTATCAACTGCTTTAATTACCAAGCATCAGCAAGCAACATGGGTCAACCACCGAGCAAGACTACAATAGTTGCGCAAACCAGTGCAGCCTCAACGAACACTGCACGGGTAGACGATACCACCGCCCAGTCCCACCAGTTGTCTCTTGCAGCTGTCGTACTGGTGAGTGCTGCCATTACCTTAGGCACACTTTACATAGTTTGGAGATATTGCAAGAGGCGCATTAAAGCATCCGTGGACAAACGTATCGAGAGGATGGTGGCACAGCGAGTGGCGTCAGTTCCAGCAATCCTGCCGACATCACCTAACATCGTCAATCCGCCCAACAGCAACGTTTACAAGCACATTGTGTAACAAGTTCAGTGAAATAAAAAATGTAAAAAGTACGCGTTAAAAAAAATCGTGTCGTATCATATAAGTGTCTTAGTTCTAAAAATAGCCCATGCAAAACAATGATCTTATCAGTGCGCGAGATAAGTACATTCCTATGCGGTGTTCCTATACGCTACGTACAGACCACGATATAAACAATGAACTCACGAACTATGCGTCGATAAGTAGTATACTTTCTAATGCGTTTGTTTTCGGTAGTTTTGTTTTGTTGTTTTAAAATTATATTAGAAAAGGACCATAAGTATACCATGGATGTATTTCAGTATCGTATTTTATACAAACTTTCATTTGTATTTTTTTTTAAATAATATGTTATGCGCTATTCGCCTACTATACATATACATTATTACTTAGTATGTGGAAAATTATGTTTGTATTGCATTCTTGTAAAAATTGGAAAAGTCCAATGTTTTGGGTATAAGATAAATAATTTTCTAATTAAGGGGGATGTATATGTAGTCTATATGTACATGCCTACATCGATTGAATATGTTTCTTAGGCTTAAAACAGTTTGTAACCACAGTTGCTCCGCTGTCTCGCGGCAGCGTCCAATAAACGCACACATATTTTGGAACACGTAGTATTATTTGAACGTCACCTTCTGATAGACATTAACTCCATTCATAGTAAGTGCAGTGTACCTAGAAGCACAACATATGTAGCCGTATGTTCGTATATCGTAATATCAACAGATACAATAATACTTCGTCAGTCGATGACCATAAAAGATCTGGGCAACCGCGTACTGTTAGAACTAAACTACAAAGGCTGTTAATGCCATTAAAGCCTAAATTCGTCGAAATCCCATTAGGAAGCAAAAAATCTTATTGCGAGAAATGAAGATTCCCGCTAGGAAAATATCGCGTATTACAGAACAATACCCGAAGCTCGGTGCTTATCGTCGATATACAGTACATAAACATAAAGCAATCTTTACAATTAAAGAGAGTAGATCGATGAAAATGCCTTCTGTCCAATACGCAAGTGAAGGGCACAGAAATATTATGTTAACTGATGAAAAAAAATCACGTTTGAAAAGATTATACGCTCAGAGCTCTAATGAAGCTACTCAAGTGGTTGGAAAAGTACAGCGTGGTCATCATTCTGTGTCAGTGGATGGTGCGGCGTGTCTTATCAAGGTGTCACAAAGCTACAGTGTTGTGAAAATGGAGTCAAAACTTCAGCCAAAGTGTATCAAGAGACAGTCTTGGATCGTTTTGTGAAACCTATCAGCAATACACTTTTTGAAAATATACCTTGGACTTTCCATCTGGACTTCGCACCTGGTCACAAGACACGAAATACCCAAACCTGGCTTGAAACCAACATTACGGACTTTATAAGATCCGAAGACTGGCCCCTCATCTACAACCCTTTAGACTACAAATTATGGTAAGTTTTAGAGACTTGACTTGCTCTAAACGGACACGGTGACATCGAGTTTTTTAAAAAATCTCTGGAGTAAGCAGTGGCGAAATTCCCCATAGAAACAGTGCGTTAACCTATAGATTCGTAGCCAGACAGATTAGGCCTGTATAGAAGGTAAAGGAGACCATTTCGAATAGAATATTGTTTTTATTTTAGGCTGATACTTTAATAAATATGTACATATAAGTTTTCGTTATAGTACATATCTTCATTAAAAAAATGCATTTTCATTGGTAACAGAACTTATGGCCGAACTAGGTTAGCAGTACCTAATACATATTATATTGCTTCCAGTCTTAGTATTTACACGAGTAGGGTAGGGTTCAGTTTATTTACCAGGGAGAGTTATCACGAGTGATCAGTGACGCTATCTTCGAGTAGATCCATCAAAAACCTCATAAAACAACTCAACCGCTCGTGAAATATGTCTATAAAATTGAAACGAGTATTATAGGATTCTGTCATACGACGCAATAGAGATCGGTGATCAGCCTTGGTACGGCAGGTGGGAATAGCAAACACTGCTTATGTACAGCGAGGATGAGGTCTAAAAAGTACTTTATACCGAAGCTCATCGATCAACTCTGTACAGTCATATCTATTTCATAGCATTCTGTATAGGTCATACAAAAGCAGAAGCCACGACGCATCCGCCTCCATCCCGTCGCCGAATCGATTATTGTTTTTTTTTTAGATTAGGTTTTCAATGCAATTCTTAACCCATTATAAACAAACCAACTACTTCATCTTAGTCACCTTAAATGATTTTATATTTGGTACAAAATTATCCAACTCCCAAATTCAACGACTATTACTGCTAAACTAATAAAGTTATCTCATCCGCTATAGTTTTCTCTAAAGTTCATGAACTGCACTATTACCCCTAGAAGTCACTAAGTCATTGGATGCATGTCCCGATGTAGCAGAAACTCTGGTAATACATAATTTCCCCTGCAAATCGCCGGACTTTTCTTTAAGACACACAACAATATTTGAAATTATAAAGACATTTAAAAATTAAAATATTAAGAGCACCGAAGACTTGTGGGGTATGTCAGTTAAAGTGGCAGAGTCTATAATATGCATTATATTTAAAAACAATATTCAATCTTTGTGTTGATAAAGGAAACTTCCCCGACTTAATGAAACAAAGTAAAATCACTCCAATTTTGAAGTCGGGGGCTACATCTGACCCTTGCAATTACAGACCTATTTCTATCTTACCTGTTCTGAGTAAAGTATTCGAAAAAATTATGCTCAAACAACTTCTATCCCATTTTAATGAGCATAATATATTGAATGAGAATCAGTTTGGTTTCACAAAGAGGAGATCCACAACAGATGCAGGTGCTCAATTGATGTCACATATACTTGAAGCCTGGGAGAGTTCACAGGATGCTATTGCCATATTCTGTGACCTTTCTAAGGCATTTGACTGGGAAGAGCACCACACTCTGATTCGAAAACTTTCACATTATGGTATTCGTGGAAAAGCTCTGTATCTTATAAAGTCATATCTGTCAAACAGGCTACAGAAGGTTAGAATAAATGGCAATACTTCAACCGGGTCTTTGGTAAGAATAGGAGTACCGCAAGGATCAATTTTAGGACCTTTTCTGTTTCTAGCATATATAAATGATCTGCCTTGCATGGTTAAAAATTTCTGCGATATAGTTTTATTCGCAGATGATACCTCCCTAATTTTTAAAGTAGATAGGAGGGATAGTGAACTTATTCATGTAAACAATGTGTTATCTATGATCTCTAAGTGGTTCGCAGCTAATAATCTTCTCTTAAATTCAAAAGGACCAAATGTTTAAAGTTTTCTTTACCAAATGTTACTTATGTTGAACCAAACATTAAGCTTGGCCTAGAAAAACTCTCTTTTGACAATGCGACAGTCTTCCTGGGAATTAAAATGGATTCAACTTTACAGTGGAATCCACATATACATGATCTATCTGGAAGACTTAGTTCTGCTGCATATGCAGTTCGTAAGATAAGACAGCTAACAGACCTAGCTACTGCTAGGCTCGTTTATTTCGCGTACTTACACAGTATTATTTCTTATGGTATATTGCTGTGGGGAGCTGCTGCTGAGATAGAGACAATTTTTATCTTACAAAAGCGTGCAATTCAAGCCATATATGATATGGATCCTAGGGAATCCCTGAGAGATCTTTTTAAAGAAATTGATATTTTAACTTTACCAAGTCTGTATATATTTGAAAATATTATGTATGTTCGTAAAAATTTGAGCAAATTTAAATCAAACAGTGACAATCATGATTATAACACTAGGAATAAAGATAAAATAGCGGTGCCAGGTTTTAGATTAGCAAAGACAAATAAAAGGTCCTGCTTAGACAATTGTGTGCGGTTTTATAATAAATTGCCCAAACATATTACAACGCTCACAGAAAAAAAATTCAAGTTGCATGTGAAGAATATTTTGATAAAGAACTCTTACTACACAGTTTGTGATTCCTCTGCCAAGCTAGCGCCTGACACCTACGTAATTTAAATTAAGTATTGTAATAATTTTACTATAATATAGTATGTACTTAACATATTGTTAAAAACGTTTAAAAGAATGGCCCCGAGTTTCTTGCCCGTTCTTCTCGCAGTGGCTCTATAATTTTTTTTGCTGAATGTGACAGTACAATATAGTATATTTCAATATTAAAATTTGTAATTGACCTTTATAAGAGCGTCGTAGACGCTTAAATTTAATAAATGATTTTGACTTTGCCTTTGACTTTGACTTTGACTATCATCATGAATTTATCCAGATTTTTCAAGCCAGCAGTATAGCTTTTAGAGGACGCCACAAAAATGTGCACTTTAAAGTTTAATATTTCGTGAATGGAGCATTAAATCGTATCATTTAATCGTCGTCTGCCGTAGTTTTTTTTTTTCAAAATTTTATTTTTTCACTTTGCCGGTGTGATTCATATACATACCCGTACAAAATTTAAGTTTCCTAGTACTTAACCGGTCTCTTAGCAAAACCTCGGACCTGTCTGTCCGATAGATTGACAGACATGGCGATACTATAAGGGTTCCTTGTCAGAACTAAGGAACCCTTAAAAACGTGTTATAATGTTTGGAATTTCTCCCTTACAAATGTGCCCTTACATAGTTATATGGAATTTCATTCCTTCCCTCCGTAACAGTGAAGAAATGTATGAAAATCCATACCTGCCCTGCTAGCGCTTTTTTGTTTTGTTAGCTGCTAACAAAAAAAATACAATCGTCATATGTCAAAAGGTTTCATATCAAATAATTAGAAAAATAGGTGGGATTTATTAGCGCTCAATTTTCAATCATCCAGAAAAAAAAATACAGCTCTAAAACATACTTCGAAAAAGGTTTTAAATCTATATTATATCCATTTTGTTTAATCATTTGTAATGTCTTAATGTGTTATCATTCATCAATACTATTGTTTACATGACATTAACAAGTACAAGTTTATTATGTTACCAATATCATATTGTGTTTTATTTTATATTATATTCGGTGAATATGGATACAATTTTGTCTGAATAAAATGGATTTGAATATGAATACTTTGAATTTTTAATGCAAGGAGGTTGGCAACTATTATCGATAAAAAAAAGCGTGGCAATTTGTTTTTTACAAAATTGTTTAACGGTACGCTTTTAATATTTTGAATAATTTTCCAAAATGTCATCTGATAGCGAAAGTTACGATTTTTTAATGACGCTGCCACCAGAAATGAAAAATACAGCTCAAGAAGTCATAAAAACTTACTTCCTGAGTCTCAGGATAAATACGAGAAAACTTATAAGTACCTAATGATTTTATTTTCCTCGTATTTTTTCTTGAACTAGGATTGGATAGTGATCCGACTTCTCTTTGACGGCCATCATCGTAAAGATGGTCGGTGACGAGAGGTCATGGGAGGCGGTGGCCTCGTTTTCTGAGACAATCGTCTCACAGAGGGAGGTGGAGTAGCGGGAAAGAGAGAGAGATCCTATCTCTGTCCCACTCCGCAGAGCGCGGACATGGAGGCGAGCCGATCATACCGAAGACCTGGGGTGTCGGCCGTGGGGATAGCTGGTACCCCACATCAGGATTAGGTCCCCATGAGGTGAGAATGCCCTCGTGGGCATCCCACAAAGCGGCAGATTCGGCGGCAGTTATTCCCAGAGGCTGGGCTCGCTTAAGCGGGCAGCGACGTCGATGGGGCCTGCGGATGAAAGCGCGAGTGACTCCGTGGCCCCTGCCGCCAGTCGATGACGACGGAACATCATGAGGTTTATAGTCGATAGTGGGATCCCTATTGATCCTGAGTCAGACCTAACCACCTGCTCCCTGGCGGGTATGCATGCGTAAATGCATTTTCCTCATGACAATAAAATAAAAAAAGGATTATGAATAGTTTTAAACAAATGATGTTTAAAACTATTAACTGTGAAAAGATAAACCATAATCAGGATAATACTCGCTTCCGCAAGCCTCCACGACACAAATTCTCCCCATTTTTATTAAAACTCTTCAAATATATCACGAAATCAAAAAACACACCGCTATTAATGTCGAGTCGACGATTTCATGTGGGGTTGTCAGGTCAGGTGTCCGTATTTCATACAAATAAAAGAAAACCTATACGCCAATCGCAAAATGTTTGCGTTAGTAAGGCTTTACACGTAGCAACAAATAATATTGCTTTAACATGTCGGTAATACATTATTATTTATATTAAGAAACATTTTAGAAGTAAATGTTTTTACTTCATTACAATACATTAATCGCAATTTTTTTTACAAACAACGGAAGGATTGAAGTCAACTTAACTCTGGCAACTCTAAGTCACTGTTAGAACGGGACACAGGGTTCTGTGGTAGCCTTCTCACTCGGCTTCATTTTTATTTTGCGCGCAACAAGACTCTTACGAAATAATAACAAATACTTTTAAAAGTATCCTAAAAACATTAAATAATATTTAAATAAAACACTTAAAAAAGCATAAAATTATATATCTAGTGACAATTCCGCCTAATTTTCCTGTTATCTACGTGACGTCATAAACATCACGCAGCCTAACTGGAAGAATACCCGACTAGTTTCGCTTCTAAACGAAGCATCTTCAGGAGGTCTTGACTTACCGAGCGCACGATCGAGACTAAACGGCCAGCGGCTAAACACGCCTTTATATAGGCCCGATCGTGACTCACTGTTCTTTGTTGTAGCTTACAATTGGTAAAGATATACGTTTTTATAGTGATAATTATATAAAAATGTTATTGAATTGTTAACAGAATATTTTTAAGTTATATATGGTATGTTTAGTGTTTACAAATATGAGAAATATTGAATAATATAGTAAACAATATTAGGAAACTAGTTTTAACTTAAAATTATAAAAGGGTCGCAGAGTGACGTCAACACTGGTTCGGCGGGTAGCTCGGTTCGGCCAGCAGGCGGCTTCCACGATGAAACAGTCACAGGACCTGCTTGTAGCTGCTCGGGACACGTGGGGATGACACGGTGGGTGGCGTGACTCGTAGCGTGACGTCATCACTGGTAGCTGGTTCGACGGGTGGCTTGGCTCGGCACGTTATGAAAAAATAATAAACAAATATTACAAATAATGTTTAAATTATTAGGTTTCAATTTGATTTAATCTGTACTTAATTAAATGCTTTACATTTTTCTTGTAATTATTAAAGGAGTCAATGTTACCAGACGAGGAAACAAATATTACTGTGTTTCGTGCTCAAATGTAGTGCTTGTGACAAAATTACAGCAAAAGTTAAACAAAAAACAGCAGTTTCTACAGTAGATCTCAATTTTTTTTAAACTAAAATACACATTCTAATATTTTAACAAACCAACCACTTATCAATCACTGTCACTGTCATTTAGCCCGATAGCCGTTTCTTTTTTGTAAATTCCAGAATTAAATAATTTTATCATTTTCTCTGTCGGTTTAAAGTTAACGCAACTGGTACTGGCTAGAACTACTTAACAAGCCGAATAAATATGTAATGCACCGCAAAACAACAAATTTACAATTATACTAATTTAAGTTGGTCCCAATTAGTATTGTTCAAATCCGCTATACAGCACCAACGCGCTAGAGACTATAAACTATATTCGAATAAAGCGCTTTATTATACGCTATCGTTATAACGAAACAAGGCGCTCGCGCTAGATGCATATGCTAGGTGTCGTCACAATAGCGTCAGGCGCAACTTGCTGTCTGCCGTTGTCGTTCGGCTCGACACTAGCGTGGCTCTAATGAGTAACGAGTTGATTCTAACACAGAATTATTACACTGCTTTATTGTAATAAATAGAATGAACTTTCCTTCATACTTTTCAGACTTAGGGTTGTCTATAATTGTCTTGTATAGTGTTATGAAATGTGTGCAATTATAGGCGTATTTAGAAGTTCATTTCTAGTATATACAAAAATCAACATTTTTTGTTTTTTTTTTCTGCTTTATATTCATTTTTTTGTTTGTTTTGTATTTACAGTTATATCTACAGTAATGTTTTTTTTTTCCTATCTCTCCATGGAGATGGTCTTTCTATTTACATTTTAATGGTTGATTTAATAATAATAATAATAATAATATATCTTTATTTCAGGCAACAGGATTGAACACTGACCCATAGAAATATATACCTTACAGACTAACATAAACAATATAATAAAAAATACACTATTAAACAGTTTTGGGATTCATTTTCGGCCTCGCCTCCCTATAGCGCCTGTATACTATGCCTTCCGGCCAGAAATCGGGAATTAGGAACGCATCCTTATTCTTCGCTGGAACCCGAAGCACGTACGATTTAAAAGTTTTCACCCGGCTGGATTCCAGCCGCTGTAACGCCACTTCAAATGGTACTCGTCGTCTTTCACACCTCTCTTTGATGTACTGAAGTACTTCGTTCCCGGATGTTGTTGGGTCCAGACGTGAGAGATATATAGCGATGGTCGGCTCCACAGCATGCAGCACAGTTTTCTCTGCTGTAGGCGTAGCTGTGCCACGATTATTACGCGTCGGTCTAACTCTCGGCTTCTTCTTCACGAGAGTGAATCCTTCATTATCAATATGAGAGGTGGGCCTCCCCGCACTCTCATTCTTCGTAAGTGGCAGCGTACACTGATGTGCCACTTGTGCATATGATTTCTTCTGCTTCCCGGATGTTGGTGGTAAGTCGGAAGAAATCATAACTTGAGTGGGTGTCTCGATGATCGAGGTCGGTTGCAAGTTTCGGTCAATGCCCCGCGGTGAACCGGTGATATTTGAGTCCGCGGGACTGCTGAGTCGCGCATTTTGTCGGTTAGCGTGTCGCACAGTCACATTTTGCATAGACGCCGGTGACGGCAGTTTTGCCTGCACAGCGTTATTGCGCAAAGCTATTATTTCAGTTTGCAAACTAGAAACCACAGTATTCGATTTTTCCAATTGTTTCTTCAAATCGGTGACATCAGACTTCAATCGCATGATATCCTTTAACAGGCAGGTCACATCGATTGAGGAGAAATCGACCGGTGGTAACAAATGGAGGTCCCTGGCGACATAGGTCACTGAAATCTCATCAGGGTCTGTTTCCTTGAAAACCCTGAAGATATCTTGTAGGTCTTTCTTGCCGCTTCCATCTTTTTGACGTGTTCCTAGACGACACGACGTCTTGGCAGTGTCCGCTAAAACCTTCTTGGCTGCGAGGATGTCGGCCTCCTTGTAGCTAGACAGACATATCTGCTGCAAACTCAGCTCGTCCATGACGTCCACCTTATTCTGTACGAAGGCCAACAACTCGTTGACCACGAGGGTGTCCGAGCGCGTAGATTGCGCCATCACGGTATTGCAGCGTTCACGTAAACGCAGCGCCGCGCGGAAAGTAGGTCGGCATTGGAGAAGCCGTCAATTGATATTTGAAGCGACTGTCCTTGTCGGAGGTATGAACGCGACTCAATCAAATCAAATTTAAAAGAGAACTCGCCACGACAGTAATTACTAATAGCAATTTTATTACCATCACTAAACTTTTCAAAAAAGTTCCATACCGGTAAATCACTACTACGTTTATCCATTTTTTATCGTTACTTAAAATCTAAATCGTCTATTTACACTTCTTTTCAAACATTCATTACGTGTCCTTTCACAGTTTTTAGAATATACAAACTTTGTTTAAAACGCTAACTTATAGGTAAGTGCGAGCCAATAGATCGCGCGCGGTCACACTCAATCAACCCAACACATTACAGGTAGGTATATAGCGCGTAGGCCTATAACGCGGATATGCGCAAAGCGTGTTAACGCGACCGAAAGCGCGCGATGACTGAAGCTTGGCGCTATGCCGCTACACAGCATAGCGGCATAGCGTGATAGCGCCAAGCTTCAGTCATCGCGCGCTTTCGGTCGCGTTAACACGCTTTGCGCATATCCGCGTTATGGGCCTACCCAGCCACGTTAGTGGACGCTTGATGCTAAACGTTATATTTATAGCGCGAAGAGAATATATGCATAGCGCGCTGTATGCGCTACAAGGCAATAACCCGCTATGCTATGGCGTTAGATGCTATATTATCCACCACTAGTCCCAATAGGCTTGAAAACTTACTTAACTCATGGTTGACAAAATTTAGGCGGTTAATACTATAAAATGGTTCTTAGCCTATGACGGGAAATTCCCGCATAGTATAAACCACGCACACACACACACACGCCTTTCATTATACAAGTAACGGCGTCGCTATTCATGGCCGTTAAAATAAGTCATTTTCTTTCTTATGACAATAGAAACAAAGGTTATGACAAAAGCATAGAGATGGGGCGGGCTCTAGTAGCCGGTTGCGTATCGACAAGTTCATAATTATTTTTTCTTTTCACAAAGGCTGCGTTCAGTTTACATTGATTTTTGCTTGTAGAAAAATTACAGTGTTCTCCATATATTGTACTGTAATTTTACCATTACAGTGTACAGTAGATCGTGTGAAAATACAGTAAATCTGCTGTAATTACAGTGTGTCTGGCAACGCTGAACACGACAGTAGAGGCTAGGTAATCTGTGAACACGACAAACAAAAGCTTTTTGGATTGATCTGTGCTCTACGGTGTAGCGTCAAGTCGTGGATTTTTGGTTAAATTTTTCAAATTTAATTTTCTTGATAAATTATTCTTATTTTTAGACCAGAGTAGCTGCATTATAGTATATTAGTATAAATATTATTTGTAGATTGGTATCTTAGCTTCATACTCATCAAGATGAATGAACCCCCTGATCCTGGTGGAACATTAGCTATTGTAAAACCTCCTTCTCCAGCCGCGTTTGAATCAATAACAATGTCTGTTGATGATCTACCATATGAAACAGTAATTCGTAAGCGTTCGAAAGCGAAAAAAGCACGAAAGATTAATACAGATCATTCTCGTTCCGAGTCAGAGTCGTCCAATGACACACTCATATTAAAATCAGATGTAGTTCTCCAACCTGGTCAACACTCTCTCCCTGATTCAGTTTCCTCTGTCAGAGATCCAAACACCCATATTGACCAACAAATAGCCCCTTCTATCCCTCTGCCTGATTCCCCTCGAGTTTCTCCACTCCTATCACAAAATTCATATGTCCCAACTGGTCGCCAGTCATATGGCCCAAATGATCGTGGTCCATTTACGGTACATGTACAGAGAAATGAATCGTCTCCAACTGCTGGCACCTCGTTACATCCGGTAACGTTTGGCAGATTTTTATTTAGTCGTTCCAGAGAGTTTGAAGGAGTTATAGATGGTTCCATCAAAAGCGTCGGTCGAAATAGAATTTCTTTAGATTTTCACTCGGCTGCCTGTGCCAATAAATTTATGGATTCTCCGTCTCTATCTCATAATAAATTTAAAGCTTTCATTCCATCCTTTATTATAACGAGATTAGGCATTGTCCGTGGCATCCCAATCGATATGTCTCCCGAAGAAATTATGACAGAAATGAAGGTTCCCAATGATTGTGGTCCCATAATTAAAGCTCGTCGTCTTAATTTTAAAGTTATCATAGAAGGATCTTCACATTGGAAACCTTCTCAAACGGTCGTATTGACTTTTGATGGCCAAGTCTTTCCCTCACGAGTTTTTTTGGGTTATAACTCAATTCCTGTTGAGTTATACTCTTTACCTACCATACAATGTTATCAATGCTGCCGATATGGCCACACCAAGACTCAATGCCGCTCAAAACCCACCTGTTTTAAATGTGGTCTAAACCATTTAGCAGATTCCTGTGAAAAAGATGTTGATAGTGCAAAATGCATATGGTGCGATGGTAATCATTTCGCTACCAATAAATGTTGTCCGGAATATCAAAGACAAAAAAATATTAAACTTCTCATGTCTGAAAAAGCTATATCGTATGCTGAAGCTTCAAAAATGGTTCCTGTGTCTAAATCATCGTATGCTGAAATTGCCGCACCCTCTGTAACATTTCTTCCTCCGCAAAATCGCTCTATTAAAAATTTGACAATTGAACCATCTAAAGTTCATTATAAGAAAAAAGTTTCTCCTACAGAGAGACATGTACAAAACTGTACATGTCTCTCCTACTTCCCGTGTTGGGTATGATCGGGCTGCCCACTTAAACATAATAAGGAATGATTATGATGCTCCCTCCCAAAATGGCTGTGCCCTCCCTAATCCTATAGGTAAAAATTCTGAAATGCCTACTGTTCCTGATATTATAGCAGAGCTCATAAAGCTTTTAAATTTGTTATCAACTGTTATGTGTAATTCTTCTTCCTCTTCCCCAAACGCTTTACCGTCCAACGATGCCTTCAACTTGAATACTCTTTTCTCTCTTTTCCAAAATGGATCCCTCCGACAGGATCCTCCAGTGGAACTGTCGTAGTTTAAACAATAAAAAATCTGATTTAATATTTTTAATTAATAAATACAAACCATGCATCCTGTCTTTCTCTGAGACATGGCTTAGACCTGATTCCCTTTTTAGGTTATCTGGCTATGTTGATGTACGAAGAGATCGACAGGATGGTTGTGGTGGTGTTGCTCTTTTTTTAAAAGATAATATGTCATTTTCCCCTATTTCAATTCCTTCTCAGATTGGCTTTGAAGCTGTGGCTGTCCGTACAAAATCTTTTGTAATAATTTCCTTATATATCTGCTCTCCTTCCATATCTATTATCCGTACAAGCTTATCCCTATTCTTAACTCCCTTCCTAGACCTCTCCTAGTCCTTGGCGATCTTAATTGTCACCATACTGTTTGGGGCTGTGGTATTTCAGATTCTTCTGGAGTTTTTCTATTAGATTCCCTTGATACTCTCAATCTGTGTATTCTTAATGATGGTTCTCCTACAAGAAGAACCCGCCCAAACGAATTTCCTAGTGCAGTTGATCTATCTCTCTGCTCTCCAGATCTTGCATCTCTTTTGTCATGGCACGTTCTGCTTTCAACTCATGGCAGTGATCATTGTCCTATTATTCTAAATATTTCACTAAATTTGGCTCCAACAGTCTATCGAAATTCACCTCTTCTTAAATATATTTTAAATGACAATGCTAACTGGGATAAATTTTATGAAATTGCAGAGATCAATATTTCTAAATTACCCGTGATTAAAATCAATAACATTAAAATTTGTTCGGAGGGCCTTGCTAAAGCTCTTTTAGATTGTGCTGATATGTCTTTCTATATTAAAAAAAGTAGTTCGAGTAAAATACCTTCTCCTCCATGGTGGGATAAGGAATGCTCGGAGGCAATTAAATTTCGTAATGAAACTGAAACTACCTTTTGCCTCTCCATGACAAAAGAGAACTTCATGCTATTGAACAAAGTGATTGCTCAATCAAAACGTCTCTTCCACACCAAAAAATTCCATGGTTGGAAATCTTTTTGTTGCTCTATAGGCCCGCATACTCCACTATCAATTATTTGGAATAAAATTCACAGATATAGAAGAGCTTGGTGCCCTCCTCACCGTCGTTGTTGCCCGAGTCAGTCTTGGGCTGACTCGTTTATGGACAAATTAGCGCCTCAATATTGTCCTCTACCTGATGAACTTCCTTCTCATTTTACCTATAGTTCTAACGACGTTTTAGATCAGCCTTTTTCTATCGTAGAACTGAAAAACGTATTGAAATCGGTCAAAGATTCTGCTCCAGGTATGGATGGCATTCCTTATTCCTTTTTTTCTAAGGCTAATGACTGTGTCCTGAATTATTATCTATGCCTTGTTAATTCTATCTTTAATTCTGGCTATGTCCCTGATAGCTGGAAATCGCAATTTATTATTCCTATTCTCAAACCTAACAAAGATCCAGATGATCCATATTCTTACCGTCCTATTGCTCTTTCATCTGTTTTAGCTAAAATAGCTGAACACCTAATTAAAAATCGACTCGAGTGGTATGTTGAATATTATGAATTACTTGCTAAATCTCAGTATGGTTTTAGGAAAGGAAAAAGTACCATGGATAGTCTTAGTATATTCACTACAGATATAAGACTTGGTTTCTCTCGTGGTGAATCTATTGTCGGAGCTTTCCTTGATATATCTGCTGCTTACGATAATGTCCAACTTTCAATACTAAAAAGTAAATTAATTAAATTAAAAATTCCTGTTAAATTAAGAAATTTTATTATGAACCTTTTGACGGAGAGATTTATATTTTTCCGCTGTGACAATCCTTCTATTTCACCGAGTAGAGTTATCTGGCGTGGTTTACCCCAAGGATCGGTGCTTAGCCCTCTCTTATACAATATTTATACGTATGATTTAGAGTCATCTGTTGGTCTTTGTCGTATTTTACAATATGCTGATGATATTCTCATTTATAATTCCAATAACAAAATCGATGTGGCAAGTGACTGTCTCTCTGACTCGCTAAAGCAATTGAATGTTTGGCTTAGCGAAAATGGTTTGGAACTCTCTCCTTCTAAAAGTAATATTGTACTCTTTACCCGTAAAAGAAACCCCCCTCCTATCAATATTTTCATTAATAATTGTCAAATCTCAGTTAGAGAATCAATAAAATTTCTAGGTCTTGTTTTAGATAACAAGTTAAATTTTCGTCAGCATTGTGAATACATTATCCAAAAATGTGAAAAAAACATCAACGTTCTAAGATGCTTATCCGGTGTTTGGTGGGGAGCCCATCCTTTTAACTTAAAACTTTTATACAATGCAATTATTCGAAGCGTCTTAGACTATGGATGCTTTCTTTTGGATCCTGCTGACAAACTAAGCCTTAGTAAACTTGATTTGATTCAATCGAAAGCTCTTCGCTTGCGCTCTATTATCACAGGAGCTATGAAGTCTTCTCCAGTCAATGCTCTCCAAGTTGAGTGTGTTGACCCTCCCCTTCACCTTCGTCGTCAATTCCTTGCTAACAGATTCTTTTTCCGATTTATCCAATTCTCTAATCATCCTTTGATTCCAAAATTACAACTGCTTCATCAATATGTCAACTCTACTCGTTTTTGGAGATGTAAACATTTTCCTTTGCTTGTTAAGAGTTACGTTATTTTTAATTCCTTAAAAGACCCTGTTTATCGTTCTCAAAAGCTTCCAATGTTCAATTATGAATTTAATGTAATTATATCTCAACCTCATATAATTTTAGAATTTGATATTTGTAAAGGTGACCTTTATGCAGATGAATACTTCCGCGAGCTACTTAAAAGAGATTGGCGTGATTGGCATACAATATTCACAGACGCTTCAAAACTTTCACCAGTTGGCTGTGTTGGTTATGGCATTTTTCATGCTCAATACGATATCGTTCAAAAAGTCAAATGTCCACCTGAATCATCTGTTTTTACTGGGGAATGTTTGGCTATCCTTGAGGCTATTAAATATATCCTTCTCTTCAAGCTGCATCGGTCTATTATATTTTCTGACTCTCGGAGTTCTCTCCAATCATTACTTTCGAACCCTTTTTCTTCTAATGCACACAACCCAATTTTATTTCAAATTAAAAGTTCTATTGCTGAATGTTATACTAAGGGTTTTGACGTTATTCTTGCTTGGATACCCAGTCATGTTGGGATTTCTGGCAATGAACGAGTTGATAAAGTTGCTAAAGATGCAGTTGTTTGTGGAGATAAGGTTCCTTTTATTAATTACTGCCATGACTTATTATGTCTTCCAAAATCTTATTTATCAAAATCTTGGTCATTACATTGGAGAACCAGTAGTCGGTCAACTGGATCTGGTTTTGCTAAAATGCAACCTTTGATTCCGAACAAACCGTGGTTTGCCCGGATAAAGTTAAGCAAACGTTTTACATCATCATTAATCCGTATGAGGTTGGGTCATTGTTGTACTCCTACTCATTTAAAAAAGATTCATGTTAAAGATTCTTCTATATGTGAATGTGGTTTGGATGAGGGGGATCTCAATCATATATTCTTTTCATGTCCCCTTTATAACCATGTAGCGTTTTATTTATGCCTTGAATATTTAAAAGTTTCCTTTCCAACTTACATGCCTGAACTTTTATCGTCTAATAATTTTGATATATATAAAATTTTATCTGACTTCCTCCCTCTCAATAATATTCACTTATAATAAGTTATATTTATATCATGTTAATTTTAATCATTCCTTGATCAATATGTAATACTTTGTACTTCTCCTTATATAAAAATATGTATATGTTAGTTATTTTCTATCCTATATGATATTATATAACCACGTTAGTTATTCTGGTCATCACTTTTTATTATCAAAATTTTTATTGTTTTAATTCTTGACGTGAAACTGGCACAAATGTCAATTTGACAATTGCCAAATAAAAAAAAAAAAAAAAAGCTTTTTGCAGTTTGAAGTGTTGCATGACGCATGTTTAGACTTTAGACATATCTATATAATTTGTGGTGGTGCACGCACACATATTGTAACATTATCTAAAGTATAAATTGGGATTTAATTCTGGGCGAAGCTGGACGACCGCACAGGCGGTAGCCAGCATCTATGTCCTCCCTAAACAAAACAAACTAACAATACTTAGAGAGTGAGCTCAGTGGTTAATAGAATGGATCCCATGATATTATAAGTCTATGCAGGAGATCCGTGTTAGTGTCAACTCGTGATGTGTCTCTCGTGAACTAGAATCTATATTTCCTGATTGGTGGATAGGCATATTGACTATCAAATCAAATTTTCTGTTTTTTTTAATGGGTTCTTATTTCTTAATTGTCTTTGATATCTTCTTATCGTCCTTGCTTCTAGCTTGCCAAACCTGTATGTCCTTTACTAAATTATTATTATCCAATAAGTTTTATGGAGTACATTGCATAAAGAGAATACAGGAAAGCAAAGGAGATAGACGAAAAGACATTGCAGTTGGATCCACTGGTTATGAGGAAATCACAGATGGCTTATTCATATCTGATGGTTTAGCTCCACATATTACTAGTTTGTGATAAGCATGAAACAGTCCATAAAGCACTGCAGATTTTGTCATCTCTTATTGTAAGCAGAAAAATTGGTTTCACTAAAACATGAAAGTCGTCATTGTGCATCTTGACAGGAGATAATTAATCTATTTGATATTGAATTGAATGTACTTTTTCTTTAAAGAGTGTTGTAGATTTTTTTGTATTTAGTTTTAAAGGAATACAGTACTATGTCAAAGAAAGAGCTGGATTTTGCCATACAATTCTTATTTACTCTCAGCATTGGACCTTTTTTGAACAGGGACTAGAAGTGTTAAAAAATATGGCAAATTCATCTGCTCACAGTAAATATCTGTTTGTATTGTTGTTTTTGTGCACCATCACAACCCCATATGTTTAACTAAATACTGAAGATTACAATCAGCACACAACTCTGTTACAGTTTTTTTGATTTGGTTAAAAAAAATCTTAGCATATTATTTTATTGTATGATGGTAATAGTTTTCTCCAATTCATTGATCCTTGGACATATATCATGTTATGTGTTCATAAATTAGCATCTATAATCATTAGTAATGCTTCTTCAGCATATAAATGACACCAACTCATGGTGGATCATAAGTTTACGAGTTCTTATAATCATTGTACCTCTCTTCGGTGAAACAGAAGACAACTCTTTCACAATAGCAGCTCATTTATATACTTGGCAAAGATTGAATTTGTTTATAATTATGATTTTTCAGATCTAGCAGATTCTTAAACAGTTTGGACCTTTGGTTTTTAGTCTTCTCAGAACATTCCGCGAAACTCTTTTCTTGTCTCCTTGGTCTATTTAAATGAGATGAGGATGGCATTTCCCATAATGAACTATATATTATGTCGAAGTGAAATTTGTGTTCAACTAATTCAAATTCTTGTTTAAAAAGCTTTCAAAACGACCTCTTGCTGCCCACTTACCATCAAATTTAGTGCAAAAATCTCGTAATAAAAAATGATTCCTTTTTTTGCAGCTTCAGAAATATTGATTTGTTGGCACCTGTTCTTCAAAAAACTAAAGGCAGCATCAAAACTCTTGTATGCTAAAACATACAAGTGGCAACAGATTGTTCTTTTGAAATGACTTTTAATCGAAAAGTTAGAGTCCAAGCTACAAAGTAAATATACTTTGCGACTCAAATAATGTGACTTTGTGACCATTAAACTCGAAACTTGGAAAAAAAAACAGTGAAATTTTATCCTAAATCTAAAATGTATATACAGGTGGAAAAAAGTATGTGGAGTGGATGCCTGCGCATTGGTACACTCTTGCACATAATACATTTATAAAATATAATATCATGTAATAAATATAATCAGTTAATTTTAAGAACATATAATTTAAATCTAACACTGAGTGAAATTTGGAGGATATTAGGTACTGTCGAGTGCATAAACATGAATAATTAGTTAATGTTAAAGTTTTACATAGCTTGTAGCAGTTGTAGCAGGTTATTTTACTGTTCAAGATTAACCTCTTTTTTTAATTTAAAAGTTAATGAAAAAGACTACTTTCATACATAGTTGGTCAACTTTGTGAACAAATGTGGCAATTAAGCTTATAGGGAGTAGAAAAAAAAATCTGATTTATACATTTTTATTCAAGACATAAAAACTCAAGTTATATGGACAAATACATTTAAATATATCTTTGTCTATGCTGCTCATTTTTTTTTCTGTCACCATATGGTGACAGAAAAATAAATACCACATGGACACTTTGCATAATTTTCTTCTATATCCTTCACCTTTTTGCATATTTCTTTGCTTTATTTTTCCTGGCGACATTTTGTTTTACATCGGACCATGGCATCTCGATTGGATTGAGATCCGGGCGGTATGGTGGTAATCTCGGCACTTCATGGCCTTTTTCAGCTAGGATTCAGTCAATCAAAAATGTTTTGAATCCTTCTTGTTTGCCTTTATCAAATTGTATAACTGAGGTAGAGTAAGTAGTTTCTTCGTAATGTATGCCATTTTCGGTGAGCCAAGGCTTCATGTCAGCTAGCTGCGATATCCCACAGATTATTGTGGTAGGACGCATTGTCGACTACCACGACGGAATTAAGTAGGTATTAAATTGGGCATTAATTGAGTTCTGAGATATTTTTAATAGTTCCCAAAATTCATATTATCATGATAGTCGCCTGATTTGGTATCGCTTTAAAAGTCAGTAACGCATTCGGTACAAACCCAGTCTCGGACCCCGCGTGGACAATTACAACTGTCGCTGTCCTCCGAAAACGGGTTTTTTGCAATTATTCTACGTACGATTAATCCGTATAGAGGGCGGGCGTCTTAGCGATATTTCTTATATTTTTGTAAATATTCAATACCGTGGAGTGTTAAATTGATCAAAATGAAATTTAAAATGACCATACTACAACATTATCGAGAAATACATAAGACTTTTTTATATGAGGGTAGGGGGTTACTTTGATCATAATAAAACGAACATTTATATCAAACAAAATCAACTTTATGCAGTCTTTTATGACAAACTTATTATCTTATACTAAGATCAAATTATTAACAAATATGTGATGAAGAACTTGTTTTTCTTAAACAAGGCCTATATTTTTGTTTTCATTCAATGTTGATATCAAATTGAAATTTAAAACAGTTATTTATTTATTAACAAAGGTGGTGGCATATAGGAAAAAATATCAGCAATATCTGTCGCTGATTTCTCGTCTCTGACTCTTGTAAATGTTCTTTTATCGTTCTTCGTTTTCCGCAACTCGATAAAAACTTTAGGTAGCAAAAGAAATCGTCCAACAGTGCACGCTATTTCTTCATCTTCGCGCTCAATAAAATCTTCATCTGTGCTGCTTTCATCTTCTCGTGAATCTTTACTATTTGTCTTCTTTGTTTGTAATGTCTTTATCGTGCCTAATTTGATTGGTCTTCTATCAAAGGACTTGTTTCAGATTAATATTTTATTTAATTTTTTTGGTGTAATTGGTTCCCACTTCTTGTTTATCTAAAATTGATGGACGACTATGGTTTTCAAAACATGAAGCAATGCTCTTTCCGGGTGCCACATCTAACCTTTTTTTGTATAGCAGGTTGATTGAAGGTGTCTCCATATCTTGATTCTTTAAAATAATGAGATTTCAACTTCTTTCAGTAATGTCTCAATTTGGAAATCGACTTAAAACTTTTTCTTTATTGAAGGGAAAAGTCACAGTTACTTAAAACCCGCTCATCATATTCCGTTTTACCCAATTCTGTTTATAGTATATCACTATAAACATAATTGGGTTTTGGCGCAACATTGTCCATTTTGTTTAAAGCTTTTTTTAGAAGAGAAGGAAGTGTATCCTTTGAAACTGTGGCCGCTTTCGAATGATGCAGATTCCAACTCATTATAATAATAATAATAATTATTTATTTTTGCATAAACTTACGTTAACGTTACATTTTAGTTAATGAATCCATAGGCTCCCGAACTAGTTAAAAACTGTGTTTCGGGTGCCAGTGGCTTCTCCCATCTAGATTATTTTAATATTTTATGCTTACAAAATTAATTTAGCAAATATATATGTATACACATATATAATTATATACATATAAGTCGAAAGACATAGTCTATATAACTCAAAACATAACTATATGGAACAATACATAAAGCATCCCTACATTATAAATTTATAAATGCTAAGCAAACATATTTTAAAATTAGATGAAACACGCTGATTTTATAATGTTTGTGAATTTGTAAAATGAAAGAAATGTATGTAGGATGTGTTGGGATGTTAGTGTAGTGTATGTGTATGTGTGTGTGAATATATGTTTGAGTGTATATTATCTCCGCCAAAACACCCTTCTCATAAGGATGGGTTGGTGGAGATGTGTGAATGTTTTTACTAAAATATCAATCTCTAAAACTATTTAGCATCCTTTCGATGCCTTCATAATCATATAGACAAAGCCAAGTAAGTAGCACCTTTTTCACCTCGTTATTACTTAACTCTTTAGCCTTATGCTTTTTATTAAATTTGTTATATAGGAGAGGGACAATGACGTTAAACTGCTTGTGCGCAAATTTGCTCTTGACACGAGGAACAGGACATTTATCTATTCGCTTGCTAGAATCAGGCAATGTTGGAACAACTTTTCTGTGATAACGCCTTAGGCCTTCGTAAATGAATAGCTTCCTGACACTTAGGACATTAGCCTCTTCATAAACAGCAGTTGTCGAGTGTCTATAAGGTAGATACATAAGAACTTTTAGAACGGCACGCTTAGCACGTTCTACTGTTATTAAATGAGTTTTTGCTGCACTACCCCATGTGCAAATGCAATATCTGATTAGGCACTCGCACAATGCCTTATATATACCTATTGCCAGCTGCCTATCTACAACTTCTCTCAGATTTTTAAAAGTATAAACGAGTTTTCTTGTCCTAGATGCCAAAGTCATAATGTGAGAGTTCCAGTTCAGTTTATCGTCAATAATTATCCCCAAGTATTTAATAGTATCAACCCTTGATAAAACTGAGCAGTTACATTTATTGGGTATTTGGCTATTTCGGTTGCATGGAAAGGTATGTATTTTTAAGCTAATATCAGTTCCAGGGGATCCTAATTGAGTCTTAGTGAAACACATATATTTAGTTTTACTGGTATTAAGGGAAAGAAGACTATCTTCAAGCCATTGAAGTTACATTTCAAAGGCAGACCTCTGCTAGCGTGATAACCTTTTCCCATGTCTTATCATGTAGGAGTAGCACGGTGTCGTCTGCAAACATTAGGAGATCTAGTCCTAGCAAGGAAGTACCACATAGATCGTTAACATAAATTAGAAAAAGTATTGGGGCTAGTGTACTACCTTGCGGCACTCCGTACGTGCACACCGCACCATCACTTTCATAATTATCGACTTTAAGCTTTTGCGACCTACCAGTCAAATAGTCCGTGAACCAGTCAAGTGCCACACCTCTTATACCAACATTATTCAGCCTCGTCAATAGAATAGGTATGGGTACTGTATCGAAGGCTTTTTGGAGGTCCAAAAAGACCCCTAAGCATTTGTCTCCATCATCCAAGTCTTCTCTTCTTCTTCTTAGTCGGACACTCTTGGCAGAGTGGTCGTGGCTGTCGATGGACAGGGTTGCATCTCGTCGACGCCGCTCACTTCCAAGGCAGCCGCACGCCTAGCGATGTTCCTCCATTGGAGGCGGCTATTTGCGTTGCGAGCACATTGTACTGCGGTAGCTTTAGTAGTACTGGTGACAAGGTCAATCCAACGTGTGGGGGATCGACCTCGTGGTCTACTGCCTTCCACCCGGCCCTGTACGACAAGTCTCTCCATGGAATCCTCCTTTTTTGAGATGTGCCCAAAGAACTTCAGAATTCGTAGCTGAACAGTCGACGAAAGCCTATTTTGTATACGAAGTTCTTTGAGGATGGAAACATTAGTCCGAAACGCTGTCCAGGGGATTTTCAACAGTCGTCTCCAACACCACATCTCCAAGGCATCGATTTTCCGGCGATCTTGCAATTTGAGCGACCATGTTTCAGCCCCGTACAGAAAGATTGGGAATACCAGACATCTCATTAGTCGAACCTTTGTATTTTTGGTTATGCGTCTGTCTTTCCAAATCTTCCCTAATCGCTCTACCGCTGATCGTGTGATAGCACATCGGCGCTTGATCTCGTCCTCACATCCGCCGAGATTGGATATAGTAGATCCGAGGTAAATATAGCTCTGCACTACTTCACAGTTTGCTATAAACGGAACTCCTTGCGTGTTGTGTTCAGCCCGGTCTACTATCATGATCTTCGTCTTTTCTCTGTTGAGAGTAAGACCGAAGTTTACACTGGTGGATTCAAGTCGAGACAGCAGCTGTTCTAAATCTTCTTTTGTTTTTGCTAGAAGGGTAGTATCATCAGCGTATCGTAAGTTATTAATCACTCGCCCTCCAACTGAAACACCTTTATCCCATCCTTCCAGAACGATTCTCATGATATACTCAGTATAAGTGTTAAAGAGCAATGGCGATAATATACACCCCTGTCGAACGCCGGACTCAGTCTTAAAGGTATCTGAGAGGACGTCGTCCACTTTCACTGCAGCAGACCCGTCCTCGTATAATCTCCTTAAAAGATAGATGAGATGCCGCGGAACTCCCATATCCAGCAGAACTTTCCATAGGCACTCCCATATGACTGTATCGAACGCCTTCCGGAAGTCGACGAAACATATGAAGAGTGGTGTGTTGAACTCCCTCGATTTCTCTATGATCTGCCGTAATATAAGTATCTGCTCCCGCGTGCCTCTTCCCTTCACGAACCCAGCTTGTTCTGGAGAAATTTGGTTTGAAAGATACGCCTGTAGCCGTGTGTTAAGGATATGGAGCATCACTTTGCTTGCATGAGATGTAAGAGAGATGAGCCGGTAGTTATTACATTTTTTGGTGGATCCTTTCTTGTGCAAGGGTATAAATATAGAACGGGACCAGTCTTCAGGCCATAGGCCAGTTTCCCAAGTTTTGCAACATATGGTAAATAAAAAGTCCACACCTGCTTCTCCCATAGCCTTAAACACTTCTATTGGAATCTCATCAACACCAAAGGCTTTATTGCTCTTTAGGTGATGTATTGCCGCTCGAACTTCATCACGCATTATACCAGGTTCTCGCTCACTGATTTCATTTGAGGTACATAGGTTGTCTGCTGTTGTCATGTTTTTCGCGAAGAGAGATTTGCAATAGTCCTTCCAAACACTCACTATGTCTTCAATCTCAGTGATGGTTGTGCCTGCGGCATTCTCTATTGCCCATGTCTTTGGTTTGAACTGGCGTGTTTATCATGAAGTCGAACTTTATCATGAAGATCTTTCGTCTGTAACTTGTCCGAGTGTCGTTCTAGTTCCTCACATATCTTTGCCAATGCATTATTACGGTCACGTCTACAAGCAGCTTGTATCACTGATTTTTTTGAAGTCATCATCCAAGTATGACGTGACTAAAGAAGTTAGCATCAGAATAGCGTCTTCAGTCGACCTACCTTCTCTGAATCCATGCTGGTTTTTATGCAACAAGTTGTTCTTTTCTAGATACCGCATGACTCTTCTTTTGACCAGTTTTTCTAGGACTTTAGAAAGAGTTGAAAGAAGCGATATGGGTCTATAGTTAGAGGCACTTTTCTTATCACCAGCTTTAAAAATAGGGCAAACAACAGCTTTTTTAAACACAGAAGGAAAAATTCCAGTCTCTAGACTTAGGTTACATAAATATGTGATAGGTTCGATAATACACTTTATGAACCTTTTTAATAAATGTGTGGTAATTTTGTCCCATCCGGGTGCACTGTTTGATTTCAGTTCAAATATTATACTTTTGACTTCAGCTGGGTCGGTAGAAAATAGAGTCATTGAGTTGACTGTGGAGTTAGGAGATTTAGCAAGTGAGGCCAATTGACTTTCAGTGACATTTAATTTGTTAAGAGTTTCATTCGCAAGGGTACCTCCAATAGATGTGAAATACTTGTTTACTATGTTAAGCGATTCGGTTGGGCTATTAGCAATATTTAATAATTCTTTAGAAGGCACTTTAGATGGTTTAATGTTACACACTTCTTTTATTATTTTCCAAGTTTGTTTTATATTTCCTTTATTTTCTATTAGTTTATTTTTGTAATATTCTTTTTTTAAATTTCTTATGATTTTATTACATATATTTCTATAGTTACTATACATATTTTTTAGTTTCTCATTATTAGGCGATTTCTTAGCTTTCAAATGTAATCTATCTCTCTTTCTAATACATGATACAACTCCTTTAGTAATCCATGGTTTAATTGGTTGATTTTTTTTGATATAGATTTTATCTGTGTGTTACTATTTATTATGTTGATCATTTTAGTTGTAAATAAATCGGTTGCAATATTGACATGATTTATATTATACTATTCTTGCCAAGTTTATTTTAAAAGTAGTTCTTGTATATACCCATATTTAATTATTATTTTACTATAAGTTTTAAGCTTCTTAGTTACTTTGGCATTATTAATGTAAAGTAGAATAGGTGAATGGTCAGTTAGTTGTTGTTCAAATACAATAGTTTTCCACAGTCCACATGTTTTCACCATAAAATGATCAAGGCATGTAGATATTCTCGTTGGAAAATTAATTCCCTGTCTTAAGCCGTGCATAGCCATTAGGTTTAGGTAATCTTGTGAACAGGCAGATATATTATTAGCCAAAATATCTAGGTTGATATCGCCAGTAAATATTATATTATTTGTATGTATATTTCCCAATATGTTGTTTTCCGATTCCAAGTATTTACTTGCGTTTCGAAAACATGGCGGACGATACGAGCACACAATAGTATAATCTGGTAAAATGTTAACTATAAGGCAGTTACCTTCGCAAAGAGTGGGTTCGAACGCAGTAGTAGCAAGTTCATTTCGGACGTATACTACCACGCCATCATTCTGATTAATACTATGTTTAGTCCAAAAAACGTTATAACTGTTTAGTGCGGGTGGAGATATATGACCACTCGTCCAGCATTCTGTCAGAACAAAAACATCTACCGAAACGTCCAGGCTAGAAACAAATGCCAAAAATAGGTCGAAATTACAGTTTATACTTCGTATATTTACTGTTAATATTGCAAGCGAAAACTTATTGTTACTGTCCGGATTTAGTAGATTAACACAACCAGTGGTACCACTTAGTGAGAAACATTCAATCGTGTCTATATCATCGACTTCTGTAATAAGAAATGAATTATTATCCATTATTGTGAAGCGAAGTAATTATGAGCAGAAAAAACTTATATTTAGGCATATATCTTGCAAATATATACCTATGTATAATTGATATATATATTATATTATTGATATCTGTCGCCTAAAACCTCCCCGTCTAGAGGCTGGGTTAAATGCGTAGAATTTGGCACAAGGCATTTAAAATCTCTCATAATTTTCTACGCACAGACGGAGAACTTCTTCGTCTAGATGGGAAGAAAAGTTATCTTCTATTAATACCTTGCGTTGCTCCCATCTAGCCTTTTTGCATGAGGCAGAAAACAAATGACAAACCAAGCCCTAACAGTCCATCAATTAAACCGCTAGCAGTCCTATTAAATCGCGAACCTTGTGAGCAACACGGTTTTCCACATCATGGTGGTCCGCAAGGTGCTTGTTCTTTCCAAGTGTCGTATAAATGGAGACTTTTATAAATGATGTAAGGCGGCAAAAGGACGCAGTCCGCTGATCCACATACCATAATAGATTCAAATTCAAATAGAAATAGAAGTTGTACTTTTGGAAATGTTAATTGCTTTTTCAGGATATTTGACGTTTCTGCGGTATATTCCAACTTTTTTCCCCGGGTCATCACTTATTAGACTCATCGTAGTTGAAAATATTTGCTGCAGGAACATCTTTAACCATGATTTGGAAATTGTCAAAGTATAATTTAATAAGTAACGGTGAGAACAAAATCCACTAGTGATATTATTTCATTTAAAGAGATTGTAATCACAAATTATAAATAATACTCAAACTTAACAAAAAGCAATAACAATGAACGGCAATGACAACACACTTTAGAACGCGACTGTACAGTTATACAAGTATAAAGAAGTGAATATTACAAGTCCGCAGAGCGTCGCACAGTGGTCTGAAAATTGGCCTTCCATACTCATAGAAATCAAAATTCCTAATTAGTGAAATATTTTGCTGTAAATAGATTGAGTTCACTATTAGCTATAATATATTCAGATAACACCTCAAAAAAATGGCGTGAAAAACAGATAAAAAATATTTTCGAAATTTTTGTATGGAAAAAATCATATTTCTTGCTTTTTCTCGCAGCTCGGTCAAACTGGGAGCATTATCTCTGTACAGATTAATAGTGCCCCTGAGGCGGTTCATATGAAATATAACACGCGCGCCTATGTCTGCCTATGCTCCTGCAAAAAAAACATCTTTTTTTTTAAATTCTTTGGTGTAAATTGCTATAGAAAAATCTGCTTCAAATATGGATAAGTAAAATAAATACCTGATTCACATTATCACGGAAAGGTCACATGGTCAATGTGGCTATTTTCGAGCATTAAATGTAGTTTATACATTATTATCTAGCGCAGGCGTATCATATGCCTCATTGGAAAGCTGCATAGTATTTCAGTGTAGATATTGTTTTTATTCTTATGTGATGCACTTCTATTCTGATGATCAAGTGGTATAATTCTAAGTGAGACCATAAATAGGGTTAAATTTAAACAAGTAACCCTACACTCAGGTTCAAAACAAAATAAATCGCTTGCGTTTTTGTGTTTTAGTTTTATACAGGATTAGTGGAAAGGATTAAGAAATAAAATAGGTTACTGAAGTCATGTGAATAGTATTTTATGTTAATTAATTATTTACAAATATAACGAAAATTGTACTCAGTAGCTAGCTACAAATGTAATAACTAAGTACCTAAAAGTAGCATTAAATTACAAACAAAATCTTATACACCTGCAAATGAATACATATTTACATTATGCAATTTCTTAATATATAAAGGCGTACAAGATCTTAGAGCCTTAGATCCTCGAAAGTAAGATTATGTAAATACCCACGCAACTTTCAGAGACATAAATTATAAACATGTAAAAAGTGTGTGTTGATATCTTTGACATTTAAACACACCAAAAAATTGCAATTACTAACAAATAACCGAGTTCTAAATAAAAAATCACATAATTGTATACGTTACGAAATTCCAACAATCATGTCATAATCATAATTATTAAATAACTTAACTAACAACAAAAAAATAGAAAATATTTTATCTCACTGAAATATCTTATATAACTACATATACTGGAATATAAACACACAACATTTTTAAAATTAATAAAAATTATACTAAACAAAATTTGGATAAAAAATAAAAAATTAGTAACATGGACATAATAAAAAAAATCGTCAACAAACTCAACATTCTCTTTATTTTTATCCGAGTTGTTAATTAAGAGAAGGGATACCATATCATCAGTGAGTTCTTTCTTATGAGGTTTCCTGATTACAGGTCTCATGTTGGATATAAATGGATCTGAAGATACAAGAAGCCCGTTAAAAATGTCTTCGTTAGTCGCAATGCGACTGAATTTACGAAAATGAAGTTCTCGGATTTTTTAAAAATCTTTATTCCGTGCCTCGAAAGCTTCTTCTGATAGATTACCTATAGGCATTAATCCAAAGTGTTTGATGATTTCAGCGCCATGTATGAGTAATTTGTGAACGCTAGATGGCATGTAATACCACTCATATAGTTCCACATACATTTGCGCAGTTCCAGTAGCAAAATTTGCAAACGCATCAATATTTATTAGCTCTCCACTTGAAATCACCCCCAAAATTGTTGCGAATCTTTTTATTAAATCAAGATTTAGTCTTGTAATGACTGCAGTCTTCTCAGGGTCACAGACAGACCCTGAAAAAAAAACATATTAAAAAAAATTTTTAAAGTTTTACACAGTCTGAAAAATTTTACATCGGCCAAATGGGAAAGCTGAAGAAACGGGTAAAATAACTAACCTTGTTTTACAACATCTACTATCAATCCCATTTCTTCACGAAACTTCTTTTGTATTACTTGTTTCTTAATTTTTAAGGCTTCTTTACAAATTTTATCCTTTGCTTGCCTTTTCTTAAAATCTAGACGATATGCGATCTGAATAAGGAATTCCATACTCCTTATCCATGCATGAAGTGAAGACAAGCCATACTGGTATATTTCGGTAGAAACAGGTTTACTGAAAAAATAATTAATATATTAGTAACAAGAACTAGTTAGTAATAAAATAATTATACCATATTCTATGAATCATACATTCATACATAAAATGGAAGGAAGGACTTACCTTGATACTATTTCCAATTTGTTCATTTCAGAAGGAACAGCTTTGCATATATCACATGTCTGCGTTGATGTGTCAGACATATGAGTTGTAATTTTACCATCTATCATTGTCATGAGCATGGAATGGTTAACACGTATGTTATTTCCTATAAAAGACGGTTCTAACACTGCTATTTCATCGTCAATCTTTGCCTTCTCTTGCTTTATATTTAGTTTGTTTTCATGTGTAAATTTAAAATAAATTGGTCTGCACAACATCGTAGATGAAGTTTCAAGTTTTCCCAGATTATTTTTTCTCCACTAGTCAAGCGCAAAGGCACAAAAGAACACATGAAAATACTCGAGTCATCCTCGCCTTCCATTGCTTGTTTGTAGGTGCTCTGGCCTGACGCTCCATCAAAGCCCCACTTGCAAACAAGCGTGAGCTCTTCTATTTCGGTTGAAATCTCAACCAAAGATTAGGTAAAGTTACCTAATCTTTCAACTGTCTTATCTAAAATAGCCAGTATCTTTACTCTCACTCCCCGATCAGTAATGTAGCTTCTTTTGGTGGATGACACTGTTTTTTAGCATCAAGAACCACGTGATATGCTGGGTACAGTTCAACTCCATCCTCCTTGGCACAAGCTCTCAATGTCGAATACTGCCACTTTGAAAGCTTAAGAGACACTAGTATTGCTAAAGGTTTCTCTGCTGATAAATTTGTTACTTTTTTCTCGCCTTTCAAAAAATCCTTGATTTCAGCGGCTCTTTCAGGGTGTTCCGTAATGTATTTGACTAGATCTGACACATTTTTATCGCCGGAGCTAGCACCCATAGCAAAAGCAAGAGCTTCTTTTTCATATGAGAATAGCGGTTCAACTCTTCTTCTTTTTTGTATGGGGCTAAGCTCCGTAAAAGGTTTTCTAGGGCTAAATTTCGATGTTGATGTTCCAACAGAACATTGAGATGTAGATATATTTGGTGCTTGAAGTAGACGGTTGCTCCTAATTTCAAATTTGGATTTAAAGAAATCAGGCCATTTGATTTCTTCCTGCAACCACGTCACGTATTTTTTTTATAAAGGAATGGGTAGTACGGTTACATTTGCCCCACTTTTTATATAAATCACAAACATATGTCTGACAAAACTGCTTTATCAGCTTATTTTCTTCCTGTGTCAAATCGTTGACCACTTCCAATAACTTCTGAACCAACACATTAGGTTTAGAAAACAACTATTACTTTTGATAAACATGAACAAATCCAAATTTGTAACAAAGCCTTCCATAATAGAACGGTTTTAAGAAGCGTATGATGTCAATGCTTACAAGTGCAAGAGGTGACTGATATGTTTCAGAACCAATTATCAGTATTTATTTGAATTTGCACTCGTCAACAAGCATTATCCATAAGTCAATGTTATTAATTAGTTTGAAGTGACAATTCACTTAACTATGTAAAAAAATCTATTGTTGTTAATTAGCCAGTCAGTATTTTCGCGGTACCTTAATCACCTATAACCATAATATAACTCATTAATTAGCGAAGGCATTATCCGAAAACAGAAAACCTATTATTATAGCCTATTTGTTTTGTAAAGCGTTTTTTTATTGCCATATCATTGTAATTACTTCTTGGTAACTAATAATGCTATTCTCAATATTCATATATAACCTGGTCCTAATCCCAAATTGCAATGTACCTAACTGATAAGAAAGTAAGTACCCAAAACCCTTCCTAAATCTTTTTCATGGTGAGATATGGTATTTATTGATAAAACATTTTAAATGTCTATACTCTCTAAATAATGCAATCTTTATAAGTATACTAGATGCTGCGGGATATATCTTAATACTTTAAAGGTTAAATTAAAATATGTACCTTTTTTACATAATAATATGCACTTACATATAATTAATAATATAGTTTGTCGATAGTAATTTAGACCAAAGAATTTAAAATGTTTTTTGCAGGAGCATAGGCAGAAATAGGCGCGCGTGTTATATCTCATATGAACCGCCTCAGGGGCACTATTAATCCCTACAGATTATTATGCTTTACTGAAACATGGCTAAGAGCTGATACAATGTTATTTAATGTTAAGAATTTTAGTGTAGGCAGTGCGTTTAACAGATCATCTGCAGAAGGAGGAGGGTGTATTATTCTTGTAAAAAATAACTTAAAATTTAAAGAACGCCGTGACTTAGTCAGATGTTCTGTTGAACGTGTCTGTGAAGTTGCTTGTGTGGAGGTGGACAGGCATCTTGTGTTATGTGTATATCGACCACCAACAGATGAAGGTCGTGCTCAAAATTTTACAGAATTCTTAGCCACTCTGGAAAGTATACTACTAAAAATTTCTAAATGTAAAAAACCCATATTTGTATGTGGTGATTTTAATGTAGATATTTTATTGAAATCTAAAAATAAGACTGATCTTATTTCATTGTTTAAGTCATTTAATTTGAAATTTATATTCTGTGAGCCCACTAGAATAACAGATACTTCAGCTACCTGTATAGACAATATATACTCGAACTGTAAGACTAAACAAAAGTCAATAATGAAGGGTGTTAGATCTGATCATGAGGGCCTGGCAATTAGATTTGATGGAAGCAAAGAAACTGCAAGGTATGAAATTGAACATAGGCCGTTAACAACCAGTAGGCTAGAAATACTCAGTACCAATATAGAAGCTAAGCTTGCCATTACAAGTTTTTCTCATAGTGACCCGAATGACATTTATAATAGTTTATTCTCTCTAGTAAATACTGAGTTTCAAAAAGTTTGTCCAAAAATAAAGAAACAAGTAAATGGAAAGTTGAAGTTCGGTGATTGGGCAACTACAGGTATTCGAAAAAGTAGAGATTATTTGTATGATCTGTATCGCAGGAAGAATTTGACATCCTGCAAGCAGTTTCGTGATTATGTTAGGAACTATTCAAAAATGTTTAAGTCTGTTTGCTTGTGTGCTAAATCTCTTTTGATTAGAAATAAAATTAGCAAGTCTAAAAATAAAATAAAAACCATTTGGAATACTATAAATACTGAGACCGGAAAAAATAAACCTAGAGATTCTACATATGTCTTAAATGTTGATAAAAATCAAATATCTGATCCAATACAAGTGGCAAATATATTTGACAATTTTTTTTCTAACTTACCCCTAGAAGTCACTAAGTCATTGGATGCATGTCCCGATGTAGCAGAAACTTTGCTAATACATAATTTCCCCTGCAAATCACCGGACTTTTCTTTCAGACACACAACAATATTTGAAATAATAAAGACATTTAAAAATTTAAATGTTAAGAGCACCGAAGACTTGTGGGGTATGTCAGTTAAAGTGGCAGAGTCTATAATATGCATTATTGCACCATATTTAAAAACAATATTCAATCTTTGTATTGATAAAGGAAACTTCCCCGACTTAATGAAACAAAGTAAAATCACTCCAATTTTGAAGTCGGGGGCTACATCTGATCCTTGCAATTACAGACCTATTTCTATCTTACCTGTTCTGAGTAAAGTATTCGAAAAAATTATGCTCAAACAACTTCTATCCCATTTTAATGAGCATAATATATTAAATGAGAATCAGTTTGGTTTCACAAAGAGCAGATCCACAACAGATGCAGGTGCTCAATTGATGTCACATATACTTGAAGCCTGGGAGAGTTCACAGGATGCTATTGCCGTATTCTGTGACCTTTCTAAGGCATTTGACTGTGTAGAGCACCGCACTCTGATTCGAAAACTTTCACATTATGGTATTCGTGGAAAAGCTCTGGATCTTATAAAGTCATATCTGTCAGACAGGCTACAGAAGGTTAGAATAAATGGCAATACTTCTTCCGGGTCTTTGGTAAGAATAGGCGTACCGCAAGGATCAATTTTAGGACCTTTTCTGTTTCTAGCTTATATAAATGATCTGCCTTGCATGGTTAAAAATTTCTGCGATATAGTTTTATTCGCAGATGATACCTCCCTAATTTTTAAAGTAGATAGGAGGGATAGTGAACTTATTCATGTAAATAATGTGTTATCTATGATCTCTAAGTGGTTCGCGGCTAATAATCTTCTCTTAAATTCAAAAAAGACCAAATGTTTAAAGTTTTCTTTACCAAATGTTACTTATGTTGAACCAAACATTAAGCTTGGCCTAGAAAAACTCTCTTTTGACAATGCGACAGTCTTCCTGGGAATTAAAATGGATTCAACTTTACAGTGGAATCCACATATACATGATCTATCTGGAAGACTTAGTTCTGCTGCATATGCAGTTCGTAAGATAAGACAGCTAACAGACGTAGCTACTGCTAGGCTCGTTTATTTCGCGTACTTCCACAGTATTATGTCTTATGGTATATTGCTGTGGGGAGCTGCTGCTGAGATAGAGACAATCTTTATCTTACAAAAGCGTGCAATTCGAGCCATATATGAAATGGATCCTAGGGAATCCCTGAGAGATATTTTTAAAGAAATTGATATTCTAACTTTACCAAGTCTGTATATATTTGAAAATATTATGTATGTTCGTAAAAATTTGAGCAAATTTAAATCAAACAGTGACACTCACGATTATAACACTAGGAATAAAGATAAAATAGCGGTGCCAGGTTTTAGATTAGCAAAGACAAATAAAAGGTCCTTCTTAGGAAATTGTGTGCGGTTTTATAATAAATTGCCCAAACATATTACAACGCTCACAGAAAGAAAATTCAAGTTGCATGTGAAGAATATTTTGATAAAGAAATCTTACTACACAGTTTGTGATTACTTAAACGACAAAAATGCTTGGACTGGTTCGCCTCTGCCAAGCTAGCGCCTAACACCTACGTAATGTAAATTAAGTATTGTAATAATTTTATTATATAGTATGTACTTAACACATTTTTAAAAAAACCTTTAAAAGAATGGCCCCGAGTTTCTTGCCCGTTCTTCTCGCAGTGGCTCTATAACTTTTGTTTGCTGAACGTGGCAGTACAATGTAGTATATTTCAATATTAAAATTTGTAATTGACCTTCATAAGAGCGTCGTAGACGCCTAAATTGAATAAATGATTTTGACTTTGACTTTGACTTTACAGAGCTGCGAGAAAAAGCAAGAAATATGAAACAAAAATTTCGAAAATATATTTTATCTTTTTTCACGCCATTTTTTTAAGGTGTTATCAGAATATATTATAGCTAATAGTGAACTCAATCTACACACATCAAAAGTGTCTAGGGATCATTTATATTTTGAACGATAACTGACTTGTTTGGCAGCAAAACAAAAAAAGAGGCTTTTTGCTAAGTTTATTGTAAAATTATATTGATTAATAATCTGTGTTTCTACCATTTACACTAATCACACAAGCACAGCGATTTGGCATTCTTAAAATCAGTTCATCAAAATCACTTTGTGAAATGGCCACCACCCACGTTCTTTGTAACAAGTCAAAAAGCTGTTGTGGGGTATGCACGGCATCCATACTTGGCAGAGTTCTTCTTTGTGGCATATCCCATGCATGTTCAAATGGGTTGAAGTCTAGCGATTGAGCAGGCCACGGAAGAACGTTAATGCGAGCATCGACAAGAGTGTGAGTTACGACTCTAGCTGTGTGTGGATGTGCATTAGACGAAACGAATTACCCAAACGGCCAAAGCAAAGGGATGATCACTTCTGAAACAATAAATAACCGCATAAATCTGAGCATTGAGGTTGCCCCTGATCCAAATGAGATCTGTTTAAAACTTACTTGATTTACTCGAAAACGTACTTGATCCCTAGCCACTTTTGATGTGTGTATTTACAGCAAAATATTTCACTAATTAGGAATTTTGATTTCTATGAGTATGAAAGGCCAATTTTCAGACCACTGTGCGTCGTATCGGGGCGGGCGACGGAATACGACTGACTAGCCAACCGGCGCTACGCACGCGCACCCATTAGAATTCGATGTTCCTATTATGCAGTGGTTGGTTTATGTTTCGATTAAGTTAATTTTATTTTCTGGTTTATTACGTAAACCTACAGTTTTTCATATTAAAATAAGACCACGATATTGTACTTTTTTAAAATTTAAAAATTTTTAAAGTACGTTGGGATGTTCCTACGTTATGGTTCACATAATATTAGTCTTCTTGATCATGACATTGTGCCGGTAGAGAGTATTTTATTCTCATCATTTTTCATAATGTTGTAACTTGTAGGTTTCTTGCAGGTCTTCCCTTCAGGAGGAATATTGACAAGTTGGAGAATAATGTAAAATTAAGAAATGTATTTAAGTAAAACAAAATCAAACAAGTGTACGGACCACTAGTCTGTAGTGTGTAGAATGTGTAAAAAAAAAATTTGTAGGTTAATTCAAGATCAAAACAGTTAAGCATTCTATCGCCAAGATAGGAAGATGAGGTGGATAAAATCCATAACTTGATGTGTACGAGTACATACCTATACAGGTAGCCAAAGGTATGTTATAGTTATTACTTGCGTGTAGTAGTATTACAAAATTATTGGAATGCACAGCACATACTGCGCGTTAACCACACTGTATACGAACTTTTAACATCCGTTGCTTGTCGTAATCGGCTTTCTGGCTTTTGAAATGTCGGGTAACAATGCCAGTGGTAGCTCCCATCATAACTGACAAGGTTTATGACCTGAGAGAGCCTCACACTTACCTCATCCTCCCCACTTGTGCCAGTTATTTGCTACTGTTCGGATTTTTTCAATCAGTTCAATTTTCTGTACTAAACTCCACTTTTCTTGAGATCCACTTACACACTTACGACAACAAAGAACACATAAGGTTTAAAATCACATAATTTACGGTGAATCTTTGTTAGGTTTTGCTGCTTTGAGGTAGCCTTGGACGTAATATATACAGTCTATGGACATTTACTATGTACTTGAAGCTAGGCATTCTGCAAATTATGCTGTAGACCATTATTGTTCGTTATTCAATATAGATTGTTTCTATACAATAAATTCATTGTTTCGGTGGTTGTGTGACTTGTGGCACCGCCCTTCCCAATCGCCATGTCATTGACATCCATGTCATCAATAATAGGAACATCTGGTCTCGATAGCGTAAGCCATTGAAATTAACATAATTACCAATTGAAATTTATAAAAAATAAGTACCCAGCCACGTCTCCGGTTCACGTAGCGCACCATTCAGTGACACGTTGAGCGAGTGAAAGCTTCTCCAAAATTGCTGTTCGATTTTCAGAAGTTCAAACGCAGTTATTTTTCTTCTTGACGTATCCCGACAAATGAAAATATGCTTCATTCGAAATAAAGACTGTTTTCAGAAAAAAAGGCAGGATGTTCTTGAATGAATCGAGTGAATCTATGGCGATGTTATATGCGATGTTCATTATTCATATCCCAGTCATTGCTCCATATTTCTTTTCAGTCTTCTAATGTAAAAAAACCACGACGTCTTTTGCATTTACGAGTACTTTCACAGTTTTCATCAATAAATTGATGTTTAAGTTTCTTTTTTTCATATATCACTGTATTCTTTTCAGGCCTCTGTATTGTGGTCAGAAAGATACTCTGTTTGAAAATTAGACATAACACTTGTCACTTGATTTTATTAGATGAGTTCTGGTTTTGGGATAAAATCTGCGGTCTGCTGCGGAGCGATCACCAGATCTCTCTGAAACAGTTTGCCTCGTTTTCGTCCATAAATATAGTCGTGCGTGTCTGGATAAGAAGCGATAAATATAAATAGTTAAATATTGGGAATTCTGCCCCACTTGATTCGTGTTCAGTACAACGCCAGTCCTGCTGGCGTTAGTCCCTTCGCTTACTTCTTAGGCAGAATCCCAAGATATATGTTGTTAAAAAAATATAACTTATTACAATCTCGGTTCGTATGTGACACAAAGAACAATTTCAACATTGACTGAGGGCTTCTATCGAGCCTTAAGCATAGCGAGTCTCGTGTGTGCTCCAAAGCCTTTCTAAAACGAGGTTAACATAATACATCTTACATGTATGTATATATTTGTACAGTGATTTGAGTTCTTCTTAATACAATATCTAAATTTCGTCATTTAATAATATACGTCATTTTCCGATAATTTTATTTTTCGCCATATTCTTCTTGCGTTCGTGCCGCAACATTTTTGAACTCCGAACCATGCTCATGAATTATAGGCGTCCTGGATATATTGATCGTGATTTACCTATGGCATCGACTATTTAGCGTCCTCATAGGATGAAAGACATTTGTGAATGCGACGTTGCCATCTTTATGTTTACTTTCTCTTTCTTTGACAATCGCTTGTATGTACATTTATAACAATTTGGTCAAATCTATATATATACGGATGCCCGATATTTTTATATACATTTATTATTATCTATCTACACGTAGTAGTAACAATGGATTTTGATAAAGTTAAGTACACAAATAGTTTATAATAAGATAAAGAAAATTAAGCTCCTGTTTCTGAGATTTTTGCACAATAAATCGCATTTAGTAGCAAGAATAACAAACATGTTTGTCTAGTCTATTTTTTTATAAATTTAAGACAAGTAGGTACGTAATAATTTCATTTGTGGGTTTAATATAAATAAAGGTATGATCAAATCGGGATTGTATCCTACCATGGCCTGAACCAATATTATATATGGCCGTCCAATATTATATATGGCCGTCCAATATTATATACGGACGCCTAATAGCTATATACGGACGTACAATAGCCTGGTTACTTTAATTATAAAAGTAGTAATAGCTACTGTATAGTGGAAATACTGTTTCCAATCGTGTTATACCATATTGGGTTATTCCCATTTGTCCCCACAAATTCCCCCAGGACAAATGGGAATTATTGGCAGTAGGAAAAAATATTTTTAATCAACTTCTCTTGACTATCCCACTAGATTTGAATTGGACATCCGTATATAGCAATTGAGCGTTCGTATATAGCTATTGGTCGTCCGTATAAAGCTATTGGGTGTCCGAGTTCTCCTTTATTTAAAGAATTTACTTAACATATTTAGCAGCTTTATCATCGTGTTTTCATTTACACTCGGTAAGCGGGTGCTGAGCTAGCTACATATAGGCACGAGTCGTGGGTACACGAACATATTATTCTCGTACTCGGGAGCCGGGTGGCGGGCCCTCAAATTGTTAGAACGTATGTATTTAATCTACAGTTTATTTATACACATATATATATATAAAGCATTTTGTGAATTCTCAAAGTGGCAAAGGTCACTAAAAAGGGGGAAGGTTAAATTGTACACTTTTGAGTGTTGATTTTTTTTTTTCTTATATTACCCCAGTTCCCATTAGGTAAAAACAAACATATTGCTGAAAGGAGAAACGTAGCAAAAGTTATTGGTCGTACAAAAACAAATCAATCAATTAAATCCACTATCATGTTTACTGTTGATATCAATGACACTGTGAAAAGTAATATCGAAGGTATTATTGATTTTATAGGAGATCCGTTATAACTTCGAAGCATAAAAAACATAGCAAGGAGAACGCCCAATACCCCAAAAGTGAGTACTATGATCTCACTTGCTTCAGCCATAGCTATCTCTTTCTTTTCACTGCTGATTTTCTTTACTTCAGAGCTACCAAATCCCAACTGCTTCATTGTCTCGAAAGTACTTCTGAATTGAGCGAAGTGGGTCTTCTCCAAACAGTGATAACAATCAATTGGGTGACCGGCCACCATACACTTCCACTCTTTGGGATGAGTAGAGCATCCAGATAAGTATCCACAGGCGTGTATTGCATCTGTTTCACCAGTAATTGTTAATAAATTATTACATGCTGCTATTGTTAGTGACAACGTGCCAGAAGTAGATTGACACATCTTGTTTTTCGTATTTATACACCCAATATTGTTTGTTTGTTGAGAGGACGTTATGTCTATTGTGGATGTTGCAAATATGCATATTATGGTCACTAGAGCGATCATTGTGGCAATTCCTATGTCTATTTTCTTATTGTTAACACTTATAGATTTTATTGGAGTCATAAATGAGAGTTTCGAAAGATAGTCAGTTAATTTTTTTTAGTAAAAAACCTTCCCCCGTTTTAGCGACTCTTGCCACTTACGGGAACGATTGTTATTCACTGCCAATTACCTAATCATCAAGATAGAATAAAACTTTACATATAGTCTAAGCAGCAATATAGCCTTTGAGAAAGTACCTACCTAACGCAAAGTATTAAAGAGTTAAAAGCTCTATCTACGATATAATTATCATTTATCATATAGGCCTGCCTAGGTACGCAACTGTCAGCGATGTCAAATCGACATTGCGCATTGCATTGCATACCTATCTACCTACATAGCTATAAGATCACAACAAATAATAAAGTTAGTACTATGTATCTACCTACGTAAATTCATAGAATAAGTGTAGGTATATATTTGTAGTAGGTATAAGGTAGTACGAAAGTTTATATGGTAAACTTAGCGATGATTGTAGGCACTTACCTAATCAAAAATAACCTATGATTAGTTTTTGAATTTTATTGGAAATAATTTAAATCAGTTACCTACCTACCCAGTCCGAAATTTTTGGGCCAAATAACTTTTTTTCATATATTTTCTACCAGAATTGGTAGATCCACGATGCCATCGTTATTACCGCGTAGAGACAGATTTTGAAACCCTTCCACCATGCGATGAAGTTCATGCACGCGGCGGGATTTGAACCATAGACCTGCTGCGCGGCAGTCCATAGCTATGAGCCATCACTGCTTCCCGTTAAGTGTTTAGTGACAGAATTTCTACTTCAGGGTGGTAGCTAGCCAAGCGAGCATTCGCATAATGCCCTTCTACCCAGTGGTAAAGCTCAAGTCCGCGGCGGGATTCGAACCATAGACCTGCTGCCCGGCAGTCCATAGCTAATGCCACTGAGCCGTCACTGTTTTACAAAATATGTTGTAGTAAATGCAGTAAGTTACAAATTATGTACTTAAATTGCGACGGACCCAAAGGACGTTTTTAAAAAACACAAATTTTAATTAAGTTTAAAAATGTATTACTTCAAAGAGTGATCAGTACAGACTGACTTAATTCTAAACACCTTAGTGCCATCTTAGAGCTACCTTAATGTCGAGTCGACATCTAGACATGAACATAGTTACTATGCATGGGAGCCAGACTGTGTGGGCGGCCAGACGCTATGCGCTGATAAGGACGGTGCTCGAGTGCATAACTCCTTCCTCCCTAAGTTCGAGATTATCTGATGGATGATCTCGAGTCTTTCTCACACAGTATGCTTTCCGTATAATATATCTAAAAGCGAAAATTATAAGAACTAATGCTAAAATTAACCAGATTACAATGTTACTTATGCTAACACTTTTATAAACACTTTCGTATCCCTCACTATCACTAAATTCATTATCACTTATAATATCGCTTCCACCTTTCAATAAGTAATTGAGGAACTTGATATCATCGGCGAGATTGGCTGAATTAAGGTTTATAGATTTTCTATGTAATATGCTTGATATATTAGCAATTTTCGGTAATTGTACTAACGGCAACTTTTCGTAAATCAAATCTCTTCCGTTAGTTTCATGTCTTCGTAGAGCTATTTCCTTAATTTTGGTAGTACAATCATTATCCATAGTTATCAAGTACGTTCCACGAAGTGTTTCCTGATTAATTTCATTGTCGCAGTACTCAGTTAGCGTTATTTCATGTGTTGTAAAAATTATCCAGCGATTTGTCTGGACAGGATATATCTTAAGGTCATCGATGGTGACTGGAATTTGATGGCAACTCGAAATATTGGTAGTAAATTGTAAGAGTTCAGCAACGCAATCATCTCGAGCTAAAGGCGAAATATCGTTTTCGTAGCACAGGAAATGGTCTTCGTCTGCTTCTGGGCATGGCTGAGAGAGCGGTATTGTTTTCGACCCCTTCGTAAGGATGTATGGATATTTGGGTAGGATAAGGAATGTTTGTCGTTTAAGATCGTCATGGATTGGTAACGGAATCAGTTTATAATAATTGTAAATTTCGTCTGTAATAAGTGGAATGCGCATTATGAATTTTATCTGATTTTGTTTGAGCTTTCATTTCTATACATTGCTCAATTTTAACAATATTTTCTAAATTAACAGGGTATAGCAATTTACCATTTTTCTCAATTTCTCTTAACAATACTAGAAATTCGTCAGTATCAATAATAGACTGGTGTAACACTTTGATTTTACTTAAAGCAACTGCAGTTTCAATTTCATCTAATCTAAGGTACAGTATTTGAAAGTTATGAAGGAAATTACTGTACAAATGAATGATTTTATTTATGTTTTCGTGTATCCTTGATTCGTTTATATAATGATCAATTTCTTGGATACTTTCTTTGATCTGAATGAAGTTGCTCATAGCAGAATCAGTGATGTTAGCAAAGGAACCAACCATTTCGGTGATAATTGTAACTTTCTTAGAAATAGCATCTTGTTTCGACTTAAATTTATTAATCAAACTCTCGTCATTAAGGCGTCGTTATTATCTAAATTGCCTGTAATCATTTTTACTAATGAGCCCAGAGGGTTTATTAAACCACGTTTAACTTTTACAGAAGGAATTAATTGCTTATATTTATCTAAAGTTATATTCATTAGATAATCAGTTTGAAGTTCCGCATCATTGAAATCGGATCCTAAAATTTTATCGTTTAAACAGCTGTGAACGTCATTCTTTATATGAACGTACCTGTTTATATTTAAATCTAATTCCTCGTAAACTAGTTTTAAATCTAATATCTTGATTACAGTCCATTTATCGTAGCTGACGGAAGCCTGACCTTCCCGGACTGGTAATAGTCCCGGATTCTTGTCAATCAGGTGCAGTTGAAGGCCCTGGCTTCGGATCACATGGATCACCAGAAGAGTTAACCTGTGGAGGACGCTTAATGTCTTTAATAGGAACTTTGGTATTACGTTCGCCTGAAATTATTGGTACAATATTTCTATGAGTCTCTCCAGTGACTCGCGCTTTTTGATAACGCGGTTTGTCTTTGCTACGCCTAATATTTACGCCTTTATAAAAAACTGTATCCCCTTCTTTAATATCGAATTTGGTTTCGCCTCCCCGTTTTTCTACTAAAGATTGTTTTTTCTGAATCATTTTATCGGTCAAGTAGTCGTATAAGTGTTTAGTCCGTCTAACGTGTTCTTTAACAAGCTGCTGGGTGAACTGTTTATTAAAATCTACGGCAAATGTACTATTTGATTCAGTGTGTCCAAAAACAACTTCAAACGGGGTCAAATCTGTAGTAGTGTGAATCGAGTGATTATAAGACATCACTGCGTATGTCATAACAGAGGCAGCGTCAGTTATTTTCTGTTCGTACTTAGCTATTCTGTATATTTCTGTGATCGTGGAATGAAACCTTTCGATTAATCCCATTGAATTCGGATTATGTGGTGTACCAATATGAAGGTCGACCTTATAAAATGAAAGCATTTCCTTCATTAGAATGTTATTAAATTCCATCCCAGGATCAGAACTTATCCTGGCTGGAATACCGTATAAAGAGAAGTATTTTATTAATGCTCTAACAACTTCTGGGGTAGATCTATTGTTAATTTCTATTGCCTGGCCTAATTTACTGAAGGCGTCAATAAGGGTAAGGAATATTGTACCTTCTATTGTAAATGTGTCGATGAATATTTCCTGAAAAGGTTTCGTTTGCGTCTGCGTTAATTGTAATTCAGGCTTCAATGGTTTACGAGCATATTTCATCCTCTTACATATTTCACACGCGTTTATTATACTAGCCACAGTCTGATCCATGTTGTTCCAAAAGAAGGTGCGCCTAAGACGTGTTAGGGTTTCTTTTATTCCCCTATGAGAGTTCTTACCTGTATGGTACTTAACAACAATCTCACGTTGTTCATCTTCTTCCTCCACGTAAACAATTCGTTCAGTACACTCATAGAATTTAACGGAATCCTTCCTAAAAAGTGACGCTATGATCTTTGAAAATTGGTTTCGATGAACTTCACTTTCAAAATAAAAGAAATATTTTATCTTAGGTCTTATGTATTCCAGAAGAAATTTTTTTATTAGTTCCGGATTGTTTTCTGGTAAGTGTACTTCTAAAATGTTTTGCTTAGGTCTAGATAAGTTCTTAACAGTAAGATCATTTTTATTCCATGTGTAAATGAGTATTTGGTTCGGCTTAGTGTCTATAGCTTCTTGTAAAATAGGCATACATTCTGAATCTAAATCACGGGCTGAATGAACGGTATCAGTACTACTATTACCTTTTTCAGGAGCCGAATCTGTAGTGCTACCTACAGACGGAATGGAATAAGGAGATCGTCTACCTCCAGTTTCAATGCTCATAGTTTCTTCGGAATCAATAATTTCTGCTTCCGCGGGTGGCAGCCGTTCAGGTTCATTGGTTGGTTGTTGGTGCCTACCTATGGCAGCTATTTCTTCGATGACTTTCTCTAATTCTCGCTGTAGTCTTTCTTCTTTCTCATCAACATTCACTTTCATTGATTCGTCATCACCGCTTAATGCATTTATTTTTATGCGGGATAACGCGTCTGCGTTACTATTTTGTTTACCGTTCTTAAACACAACGTCATAATCAAATTCTGACAAACGTAGCTTCCATCTCGTTATTTTACTATTCGGCTCATTCATCGTCTTTAACCAGGCTAACGGTCGGTGGTCTGTGTATATGGTGAATTTTTTTCCGTATAAATAGGGACGGAAATGCTTTACAGCCCAAATAATTGCCAACATTTCCTTCTCTATTGTGCTATAACGTGTCTCGGCCTCATTTAGAGTCCGGCTAGCATAAGCAACTGGTTTATCACTCCCAATTGGGCCCTGTGAAAGTACTGCACCGATTGCAAAATTCGATGCATCTGTGGTTAAAACAAACGGCTTATCGAAATCTGGGAATTGTAACAGTGGGGCACTGGTTAATAATTCCTTACACCTTTCAAACGCGTTTATGTATTCTTTAGTGATTTCAATTTTATTTCGCTTTTTCAGGCAGGAAGTTAATGGTTGGGTGATTTTAGCGAAATCTTTGATGAACTTCCTATAGTACCCTACCAGTCCGAGGAAGCTTTTTATTTCTGTGGATGTTCGTGGGATCGGGAAATCGAGAACGGCTTGAACTTTATCATTGTTAGGCATAAGGCCATCTTTCGTGATAGTGTGCCCTAGGTACAAAACTTCCTTTCTTAAAAATTCACATTTATCCAATGTGACTTTCAAATTGGTTTCTCTTAATCGATCGAAAATTTTGCGCAATTTTGATATATGGTCTTGAAGACTTGCCGAATAAACAATTATATCATCCAGATAGACCATGCAGTGCAGGCCTTGGAGACCTCGCAGTATGTTATCCATGGCCCTTTGGAACGTAGCTGGCGCCGTTTTTAATCCAAAGGGCATGCGGAGAAATTCAAAATGTCCCGTTTGCGTGGTAAATGCCGATTTAGCCCTGTCCGCGGGGTTAATTTCTATTTGGTGGTAGCCAGAAGCGAGATCGATTGTGCTAAAATATGTGGACTTACCTAATTTATCAAAAAGGTCTGTAATATTTGGCAATGGATATTTATCATCCGTGGTAATTTCGTTTAAACGCCGGTAGTCAATGACCATTCTAAACTTTCTTTCACCTGATGCGTCAGCCTTTTTGGGTACCAGATGAACCGGCGCGCTCCATGGTGAGTGTGACTCCTGTATGACGTTGTCTTTAAGGAGTTTGTCCACTTGGTTTAATATCTCCTCGTTTTGTGAATGTGGATGTCGATATGGCCGAATGTATATAGGGTTTTCATTCACCGTACGAATGTTATGCTTCACTTGATTGGTAAAGGAAAGGGGAATTTTGTCGCAGTAAAATATATCACGATACTCATAACATAATTTGGAAATACTTTCATACTCTTCTTTATTCGTGTGTTCCAGCCTCAATTTTGACAAGTTCTCTTTCAACATAGCATCAACCTCACAGTTATCATTCACAGCATTCACCTCGCACTTTACATTATCAAACACTGTCACATCAAACGGTTTCGTAAAATTAATTGTCGCCTTGTTATCTGAAATGTTCTGTATGACTGTTGTGGCAAAGAAATTATTACATTTAACGAGGGCGGTTGGCATACGTACTCCCTCACTAAACTCCATATAATCCACGATGGCCTCCCCGTTTTGATAATTGGTAGGTATCTTTACCCTTGTCTCAGATCTTGGTTCTATCGAAACCTCGTAAGGGGGATTGTAGAGTATGGGTATCATAGCATTAGGTGTAAGTAAAACTTGATTTCCCATATCCACGTTAGCTGCTAGTTTCTTAAGCAGATCGGAGCCTATAAGCCCATCGTATCTACTATCGACGTCATACACAAAGAACTTGTGAGCAAGTGTACTTTTAAAAGTCTTCAATAGTGGAATACATATCACCTCGTCATGAATACTTTGTGCGTGGGTACTAATAACCGTGAAAGGTTCGTGTTGTTTATAGTCATTGAAAAATTCATTCACTTTGGTTGGGCTTATAAATGATCTACTACTTCCGGTGTCAATAAGGAATTTCGAATTAATTTCTGGGATTTCTATATGGGGAAGTTTTAAAATGCTATCACAATAATTAAGGCTTATCATTTCCCCACACTGTCCGAGGCCTGTGTCTGAAAATTTTCCATGGAACCGTTTTGGTCGTTTGCAACATATTCCGGGTCTTCTGGAATATTGCAATCAGTATAATAGTTCTCTGCGTAGCCACAAGGCTCTGGCTCATAAAAATTCTCGTCATAGTTGTTGGGATAATTCTCGTACGGAGTCGGCTCCTCGGAATAAAACAGGTCGTTAGTGAGCATATTTTGCCTCACAGGCGCTGTGCGCATAGAAACATCGTTTTCGTATTTAAATTTAGGTGCTTGTTGATGTTGCATACCGAATTTAAATTGATTGGCATTTGGTTGTGGTTGTTGAGGGGCACCAAATCTGAAACCCTGATTTTGCGGTATGCCGAACCTAAAACCACCGTTCTGGAATGGCGGGCGTGGCTGCGGTACCGGACCCTGACCAAAGTTTCGTTGTTGCACATTTGGTGATATCCCAAACCGGTAACCTTGAGGAGGTGCAAACCTATTTGGCTGGACAAAATTTGGCTTGAACCCGAATGAATTTTGATTTTGTGGTATGCCAAATTTAAAATTATTTTGATTGGGGGCTTGGCTAAACACGGGCTTAAAATCATTTAGAGGTCGCACACTATTTTGTGAGTTCTGTTGGGGTACTGGTGTTGGCTTCAATTTCGAATGTCTAGCATTGTACTGCTGAAGGAAGTTAACTTCCTCGGTGACTATGCTTAATGCACTTTCAAGGCTAGCGCAACCCTTCAATCGCACAATACGAATCATGTCCTCGGGGAGATTATACAAGAATACGTTCAAAGCTGTGTTGTTATAAATAATCATTTTTGCTGCTTTAATTCCTTCGTCATTGATTCTATTTACTTTTGCAAACAAAGAACTTCTAACGTTTTGTATCGTATGGCAAAACTGTATGTAGGATTCGCTTGGTTTAATTTTCAAGCTCTCCAACTCGATTGCAATGCACTCTTCTGATCTTGGATCACCGAAATGTTGAGTCAAAATTTCTTTTAATTCATTCCAAGTTGTTAAATTATTATGTTCACTCAGTAAGGTGGCAGCTCTACCCGTAAGCCTACTTGTCACAGAATGAAACACGTATAAATTCTGTGTTGCATTATCTTCGGTTTCAAAGCCTCTTACTACGTAATCACATTTGGTGATGAATAAATTCAAGAGCTTCTCATCACCATCGTACATAGGAATGATACATAAAAGTTCTCGTGGAATTACTTTAATTTCTTTTTTCTCCATTTTTACTTAATTTGAATTGATTTCGGTGATAACTAAACTTTTAAATTTATTTAAAACAATTACACAACACTAATTAAATTGATTGCGATAATCAGCTTAACTTACTATAAGACTTACTTGTATACACTAAGCAACTACGAATGTACGATACTTGAATCAAACAAAATCAGATAAACGTAATTACTTAGACCGACAATTTTGGGTCGGAAATATGTAGGAGTGATAGGGTATAATGAACACAGGTGTGAAGAGGTTTACTCACAAGGTGCTCAATCCCATATCCACCCAGCGCGAGTCTGTCCTGGATCGCTTCGCCTCGTTTCAGGGTTCGATGCACCAAAACGCTCACCGATTGAACTAGTTTTAGTACACTCACGTCGCGGGAGAGTAATTTATTTGATTCGAGGATACCCGACTTTCACTGCACAGTACTTGTTGCAAATAACCGATTTTTAGGTCTTATAGCGACAACCCGACAGCAAGACAACGGATATCCTACCGGCTGCGCCACTTAAATTGCGACGGACCCAAAGGACGTTTTTAAAAAACACAAATTTTAATTAAGTTTAAAAATGTATTACTTCAAAGAGTGATCAGTACAGACTGACTTAATTCTAAACACCTTAGTGCCATCTTAGAGCTACCTTAATGTCGAGTCGACATCTAGACATGAACATAGTTACTATGCATGGGAGCCAGACTGTGTGGGCGGCCAGACGCTATGCGCTGATAAGGACGGTGCTCGAGTGCATAACTATGTAATAAATAATTATTGTAAATATTAGGTAAATGTAGTAGTTTGTTCTTTTCATATTGATGCCATAAACATACCTATATTTCAGAGATAAAACACAATTTTATAAGGAATGTAATCAATGACAATCATGTCACTTGCAATATTGAAACAGTATCTACCTACTAATGTTATTATAAAACGAAAGATGACTAAAACAAAGAACAACAGAAGGATCGCCCTAAATAGGTAGGTATGTAATATATTACATATTTATTTAGGGCGATCATATATTGTTATCAATTCATCATATTATCTCACACAAGCAACATACCTAACGTATATATAGGTACTACAGGTAACAGCTACATACTCTCCGCGAAAATTTATTGCTCTGTGAATATATAATATTATTTTATCTGAAGAACCTACACACGTCGTGACGTAGCTTGAGACACTATCTCCGTCCGTCGTCAAACATAGTAATTCGTTCGGCATGGTTCGGCTTTCATTGATATATCGCAAACAAGTGTGCGTAATTAGCGTAGATGCAATACGTTTGTGTGATGCGCGAGCACTATCTTCTTACTACTCATCACGGAGTCTTACCCTATCCAACAAAGGTATAGGTGAAATAGCATACTTTGCTGCCTCGCCCGCTGATAAGTTCGGGCCGTCGCGTCGGCAAGTGCATCCGTAAGTACCTACAGCTGATGTTTTCAATTGCTTGGATAGTGTTTGGTATACGAAGAGCTCACTAGTAATGGCAAATGGCTCTGAACAGAATAATGTACCTTGTGAATAGTTCAGTCTTTTTTAATTCAGAAGTTTGCGTTCAATTAGAAGTTCGTAGTTAAAGTCAAAGTCAAAATCATTTATTCCATAAAATCTCTCAAATAATTCTCTTAGTTTATTACTATAAATAAAAATATTTTAAATAGGTAGGTATGTGTCGAAAGTTTGTGGGTATGTGTGTTACTTCTTCACGCCTAAACGGCTGGATGGATTTGGATGAAATTTGGTATGGATTAACCCTAGCTAATCTTGTCTATACTCCAGTCTTGTTAGAATTAGGTTAAAAAATCACATCTCATAGGAAAATATGTCTATGTATGTAATGTATCGAGGGCTACTATTGCTAAATCTGAATTTCGTTATAACAATTACTAAGAGCTTCTCGACTGAGGCTCGACCTCAAGTAAGTATAGCGAATCTCATGTATACTCCAAAGTATCGTTAAAATGTATATTTTAAATCATACTATTTATATTCATACTGTGAAATTTAAGTGTTTTAATAATTTTGGGACAGTTTAATTTTGAAACCAAGATATATTAAATAATAATTTAACTGTTTACGATATGAATATTTAAATTTTATTAATAAGTATAACTTCGCAAATAAGGAACGGTTAGAAAAAAATACACTAATAATATTATTTGATTTAAAGAGATTGTTTTCACATAGATTTCCAAATAATACGTAGGTACTCATTTAAATACATTATTTTATTTTAACTATCGTTGAGAATTATTTATATGCTTGTGATTTGCCTGTTTCAAGTCAAAATCTTTAAAATCCTTATCCACGTAATCGATAAAATATGATGTAAATTTGACTTAGCAATTTTAGTTACAAACCACTTTATATTAAATATTACAGGTTTTTTTTTTTATGCCTGATAGGTTAGCCTTTGGCCACTATCTCACCTGATGGTAAGTGATGATGTGGTCGAAGATGTTGTTCAGGCTAACCTAGAATTACTGGCTCTCAAGGACAGCTGCCGGAACACACCGTTAGGTGCTTGGCGACAGATTTTCAACTTGAGGGTGGTAGCTAGCCAGACGGGCATTCGCAAAGTGCCCTACCACCATGCTATGACGACTGCCATCCTAAGACAACAACCGGGACCGACGGCTTAACGTGCCCTCCGAAGCACGGAAGCGCTCAGTAGTAATGTCACCAGGCAGCGGTCACCCATCCAAGTAATGACCGCGGCGGACGTTGCTTAACTTTTCTGATCGATTCAGAATGGCTAAGCAAACTTCGCTACGAGCGCTTCAATATAGGTATCAATATAGCTAACTTAACTGGTTTACACAATATTAAAACACGAAATAAGTTTACTTTATCAGTAGATATGACTACTTAATGTTAAATGTAGCATCAAGTATCAATTCCCACAGTTAACTGATACCTAGATAGACTGCTTACTTCCTTCTGGACCACAATGTTGATTTGAAAAATGTTGGATTCTTATGATGTTCATATGACTTCGCAAAAAAATTAAGTTGCGAGAAGTTGAATCCTTACTGTTAAATTGCTGTGTGTATGGCATTATTGTTCCGTGTTTTATGGTAGCTTGTAGGACATGTCGATAGTGAAAAACAAAAGAAAATCGAAAAACAAGGGTTGACACCGAATAGCATCGCACCTAAAATAAACAAGTTTTGTGTTACATTTTCATTTACACTACTAAATTTTCATTTGTAGGTACTCAAAAAAAACTCATTACTTGTTACCCTTAACTAAAACAAAAATTCCGCAGAATGACGCCTAAACTAAAAACTGTACTCGTCATCCTTAACTAATAAGAAAACAAAAATAAAATATTTTCAAAAATATTTGAAAATATAATTAGAATCTTAATTTAAGCCGTAACGTGTAAATATTTTTTCTTAAAAATTGCAAAGTTTGCAGTTTTTTTCGTTTCAGGTTTTTAAGAGGCCGTTCTCGTGTTTGACTCATTTCGGACAATTTTGCTTCGTGATTGTAAGAATGTGATACAATATATTAGTAAAATAGTACAACTCTTTATCTTGCATGTAGCGCGAATGTTTTTTTCAATTAGCTCCTAAATTAGTGGTAAGTCTACAATATTCCAATACACTTTTTCTAAAATATTACGTTCGAGTGAAGTTTGATTATCGATTCAGAAAAAACTACAAAAGATATTGACTATAAAAAAAATATTAGTTACAACAGCACATAACGTTTTTGCATATGTGTTGACTACTTTTTCAAGTTCCATACAAAATAACCGGTGTGAAGTTGGCAGCCAAACCCAGCAGCCATATAAACCGACCAAATTAAAATGTCGATGAAAAATTCTTCAGTTTTAACCATGACGGGGATTGTGTTTTGGATTGAAACATATGTCGATAGATAGCTACTAAAACGTTCTTTCAGTTGGTATATTCAGATGTCACTCTGGACATTTCGGAAAGCCGCAATCCACACTACAATCCCAAAATATTTTCGCTGCTGGGTTTTAGAGGTGGATTTGCCCATGATGGGGATTGTGTTTTGGATTGAAACATATGTCGATAGATAGCTACTAAAACGTTCTTTCAGTTGGGATATTCAGATATTACTCTGGACATTTCGGAAAGCCGCAATCCACACTACAATCCCAAAATATTTTCGCTGCTGGGTTTTAAAGGTGGATTTGCCCATGATGGGGATTGTGTTTTGGATTGAAACATATGTCGATAGATAGCTACTAAAACGTTCTTTCAGTTGGTATATTCAGATGTTACTCTGGACATTTCGGAAAGCCGCAATCCACACTAAAATCCCAAAATATTTTCGCTGCTGGGTTTTAGAGGTGGATTTGCCCATGATGGGGATTGTGTTTTGGATTGAAACATATGTCGATAGATAGCTACTAAAACGTTCTTTCAGTTGTTATATTCAGATATTACTCTGGACATTTCGGAAAGCCGCAATCCACACTAGAATCCCAAAATATTTTCGCTGCTGGGTTTTAAAGGTGGATTTGCCCATGATGGGGATTGTGTTTTGGATTGAAACATATGTCGATAGATAGCTACTAAAACGATCTTTCAGTTGGTATATTCAGATGTTACTCTGGACATTTCGGAAAGCCGCAATCCACACTACAATCCCAAAATATTTTCGCTGCTGGGTTTTAGAGGTGGATTTGCCCATGATGGGGATTGTGTTTTGAATTGAAACATATGTCGATAGATAGCTACTAAAACGTTCTTTCAGTTGGTATATTCAGATGTCACTCTGGACATTTCGGAAAGCCGCAATCCACACTACAATCCCAAAATATTTTCGCTGCTGGGTTTTAAAGGTGGATTTGCCCATGATGGGGATTGTGTTTTGGATTGAAACATATGTCGATAGATAGCTACTAAAACGTTCTTTCAGTTGGTATATTCAGATGTTACTCTGGACATTTCGGAAAGCCGCAATCCACACTACAATCCCAAAATATTTTCGCTGCTGGGTTTTAGAGGAGGATTTGCCCATGATGGGGATTGTGTTTTGGATTGAAACATATGTCGATAGATAGCTACTGAAACGTTCTTTCAGTTGGTATATTCAGATATTACTCTGGACATATCGGAAAGCCGCAATCCAGACTACAATCCCAAAATATTTTCGCTGCTGGGTTTTAAAGGTGGATTTGCCCATGATGGGGATTGTGTTTTGGATTGAAACATATGTCGATAGATAGCTACTAAAACGTTCTTTCAGTTGGTATATTCAGATATTACTCTGGACATTTCAGAAAGCCGCAATCCACATTATAATCCCAAAATATTTTCGCTGCTGGGTTTTAGAGGTGAGTTTGCCCGGGATGGGGATTGTGTTTTGGATTGAAACATATGTCGATAGATAGCTACTAAAACGTTCTTTCAGTTGGTATATTCAGATGTTACTCTGGACATTTCGGAAAGCCGCAATCCACACTACAATCCCAAAATATTTTCGCTGCTGGGTTTTAAAGGTGGATTTGCCCATGATGGGGATTGTGTTTTGGATTGAAACATATGTCGATAGATAGCTACTAAACGTTCTTTCAGTTGGTATATTCAGATGTTACTCTGGACATTTCGGAAAGCCGCAATCCACACTACAATCCCAAAATATGTTCGCTGCTGGGTTTTTAAGGTGGATTTGCCCATGATGGGGATTGTGTTTTGGATTGAAACATATGTCGATAGATAGCTACTGAAACGTTCTTTCAGTTGGTATATTCAGATATTACTCTGGACATTTCAGAAAGCCGCAATCCACACTACAATCCCAAAATATTTTCGCTGCTGGGTTTTAAAGGTGGATTTGCCCATGATGGGGATTGTGTTTTGGATTGAAACATATGTCGATAGATAGCTACCAAAACGTTCTTTCAGTTGGTATATTCAGATATTACTCTGGACATTTCAGAAAGCCGCAATCCACATTATAATCCCAAAATATTTTCGCTGCTGGGTTTTAGAGGTGAGTTTGCCCGTGATGGGGATTGTGTTTTGGATTGTAACATATGTCGATAGATAGCTACTAAAACGTTCTTTCAGTTGGTATATTCAGATGTTACTCTGGACATTTCGGAAAGCCGCAATCCACACTACAATCCCAAAATATTTTCGCTGCTGGGTTTTAAAGGTGGATTTGCCCATGATGGGGATTGTGTTTTGGATTGAAACATATGTCGATAGATAGCTACTAAAACGTTCTTTCAGTTGGTATATTCAGATGTTACTCTGGCCATTTCGGAAAGCCGCAATCCACACTACAATCCCAAAATATGTTCGCTGCTGGGTTTTTAAGGTGGATTTGCCCATGATGGGGATTGTGTTTTGGATTGAAACATATGTCGATAGATAGCTACTGAAACGTTCTTTCAGTTAGTATATTCAGATATTACTCTGGACATTTCGGAAAGCCGCAATCCACACTACAATCCCAAAATATTTTCGCTGCTGGGTTTTAAAGGTGGATTTGCCCATGATGGGGATTGTGTTTTGGATTGAAACATATGTCGATAGATAGCTACCAAAACGTTCTTTCAGTTGGTATATTCAGATATTACTCTGGACATTTCAGAAAGCCGCAATCCACATTATAATCCCAAAATATTTTCGCTGCTGGGTTTTAGAGGTGAGTTTGCCCGTGATGGGGATTGTGTTTTGGATTGTAACATATGTCGATAGATAGCTACTAAAACGTTCTTTCAGTTGGTATATTCAGATGTTACTCTGGACATTTCGGAAAGCCGCAATCCACACTACAATCCCAAAATATTTTCGCTGCTGGGTTTTAAAGGTGGATTTGCCCATGATGGGGATTGTGTTTTGGATTGAAACATATGTCGATAGATAGCTACTAAAACGTTCTTTCAGTTGGTATATTCAGATGTTACTCTGGCCATTTCGGAAAGCCGCAATCCACACTACAATCCCAAAATATGTTCGCTGCTGGGTTTTTAAGGTGGATTTGCCCATGATGGGGATTGTGTTTTGGATTGAAACATATGTCGATAGATAGCTACTGAAACGTTCTTTCAGTTAGTATATTCAGATATTACTCTGGACATTTCGGAAAGCCGCAATCCACACTACAATCCCAAAATATTTTCGCTGCTGGGTTTTAAAGGTGGATTTGCCCATGATGGGGATTGTGTTTTGGATTGAAACATATGTCGATAGATAGCTACTAAAACGTTCTTTCAGTTGGTATATTCAGATGTTACTCTGGACATTTCAGAAAGCCGCAATCCACATTATAATCCCAAAATATTTTCGCTGCTGGGTTTTAGAGGTGAGTTTGCCCGTGATGGGGATTGTGTTTTGGATTGAAACATATGTCGATAGATAGCTACTAAAACCTTCTTTCAGTTGGTATATTCAGATGTTACTCTGGACATTTCAGAAAGCCGTAAACCGCAAATAACTCCGCGGAGAGTTGGCTGCTACTTTAGTTCTATAGAACTTCATAAGATGGCGTTACGGGTATGCAATAAACATTTAGGTATAATTACTAGTGCTAGGAAATGAAGTAATGTGAAAAAATATTCGTGTAGTTTAATAAGAGCATTGTACCAACTTCATATTATCTTCAAGTGTTCCCATATAAATTTTATCAAAATCGGTTCATATGTCAGTTTTGTATTGCCATACTTTTTGATGTAACATGACATGTATACCTACCTATTTTTTAGATTACCTAAGATTTTTTATTACTTCCAAATATAATCACCCACTAATTTACCTAACTATCTAGGTATAAACGCATTATACACGCCTAAATAGGCTACGTACCTACATATAGATTTAGAGGTGAGTTTCACCATGATGGGGATTGTGTTTTGGATTGAAACATATGTCGATAGATAGCTACTAAAACGTTCTTTCAGTTGGTATATTCAGATGTTACTCTGGACATTTCGGAAAGCCGCAATCCACACTACAATCCCAAAATATTTTCGCTGCTGGGTTTTATAGGTGGATTTGCCCATGATGGGGATTGTGTTTTGGATTGAAACATATGTCGATAGATAGCTACTGAAACGTTCTTTCAGTTGGTATATTCAGATGTTACTCTGGACATTTCGGAAAGCCGCAATCCACACTACAATCCAAAAATATTTTCGCTGCTGGGTTTTAGAGGTGGATTTGCCCATGATGGGGATTGTGTTTTGGATTGAAACATATGTCGATAGATAGCTACTAAAACGTTCTTTCAGTTGGTATATTCAGATGTTACTCTGGACATTTCGGAAAGCCGCAATCCACACTACAATCCCAAAATATTTTCGCTGCTGGGTTTTAGAGGTGGATTTGCCCATGATGGGGATTGTGTTTTGGATTGAAACATATGTCGATAGATAGCTACTGAAACGTTCTTTCAGTTGGTATATTCAGATATTACTCTGGACATTTCGGAAAGCCGCAATCCAGACTACAATCCCAAAATATTTTCGCTGCTGGGTTTTAAAGGTGGATTTGCTCATGATGGGGATTGTGTTTTGGATTGAAACATATGTCGATAGATAGCTACTAAAACGTTCTTTCAGTTGGTATATTCAGATATTACTCTGGACATTTCAGAAAGCCGCAATCCACATTATAATCCCAAAATATTTTCGCTGCTGGGTTTTAGAGGTGAGTTTGCCCGTGATGGGGATTGTGTTTTGGATTGAAACATATGTCGATAGATAGCTACTAAAACGTTCTTTCAGTTGGTATATTCAGATGTTACTCTGGACATTTCGGAAAGCCGCAATCCACACTACAATCCCAAAATATTTTCGCTGCTGGGTTTTATAGGTGGATTTGCCCATGATGGGGATTGTGTTTTGGATTGAAACATATGTCGATAGATAGCTACTAAAACGTTCTTTCAGTTGGTATATTCAGGTATTACTCTAGATATTTCAGAAAGCCGCAATCCACATTATAATCCCAAAATATTTTCGCTGCTGGGTTTTAGAGGTGAGTTTGCCCGTGATGGGGATTGTGTTTTGGATTGAAACATATGTCGATAGATAGCTACTAAAACGTTCTTTCAGTTGGTATATTCAGATGTTACTCTGGACATTTCGGAAAGCCGCAATCCACACTACAATCCCAAAATATTTTCGCTGCTGGGTTTTAAAGGTGGATTTGCCCATGATGGGGATTGTGTTTTGGATTGAAACATATGTCGATAGATAGCTACTAAAACGTTCTTTCAGTTGGTATATTCAGATGTTACTCTGGACATTTCGGAAAGCCGCAATCCACACTACAATCCCAAAATATTTTCGCTGCTGGGTTTTAGAGGTGGATTTGCCCATGATGGGGATTGTGTTTTGGATTGAAACATATGTCGATAGATAGCTACTAAAACGTTCTTTCAGTTGGTATATTCAGGTATTACTCTAGATATTTCAGAAAGCCGCAATCCACATTATAATCCCAAAATATTTTCGCTGCTGGGTTTTAGAGGTGAGTTTGCCCGTGATGGGGATTGTGTTTTGGATTGAAACATATGTCGATAGATAGCTACTAAAACGTTCTTTCAGTTGGTATATTCAGATGTTACTCTGGACATTTCGGAAAGCCGCAATCCACACTACAATCCCAAAATATTTTCGCTGCTGGGTTTTAAAGGTGGATTTGCCCATGATGGGGATTGTGTTTTGGATTGAAACATATGTCGATAGATAGCTACTAAAACGTTCTTTCAGTTGGTATATTCAGATATTACTCTGGACATTTCAGAAAGCCGCAATCCACATTATAATCCCAAAATATTTTCGCTGCTGGGTTTTAGAGGTGAGTTTGCCCGTGATGGGGATTGTGTTTTGGATTGAAACATATGTCGATAGATAGCTACTAAAACGTTCTTTCAGTTGGTATATTCAGATATTACTCTGGACATTTCGGAAAGCCGCAATCCACACTACAATCCCAAAATATTTTCGCTGCTGGGTTTTAAAGGTGGATTTGCCCATGATGGGGATTGTGTTTTGGATTGAAACATATGTCGATAGATAGCTACTAAAACGTTCTTTCAGTTGGTATATTCAGATGTTACTCTGGACATTTCGGAAAGCCGCAATCCACACTACAATCCCAAAATATTTTCGCTGCTGGGTTTTAAAGGTGGATTTGCCCATGATGGGGATTGTGTTTTGGATTGAAACATATGTCGATAGATAGCTACTAAAACGTTCTTTCAGTTGGTATATTCAGATGTTACTCTGGACATTTCGGAAAGCCGCAATCCACACTACAATCCCAAAATATTTTCGCTGCTGGGTTTTAAAGGTGGATTTGCCCATGATGGGGATTGTGTTTTGGATTGAAACATATGTCGATAGATAGCTACTAAAACGTTCTTTCAGTTGGTATATTCAGATATTACTCTGGACATTTCGGAAAGCCGCAATCCACACTACAATCCCAAAATATTTTCGCTGCTGGGTTTTAGAGGTGGATTTGCCCATGATGGGGATTGTGTTTTGGATTGAAACATATGTCGAAAGATAGCTACTAAAACGTTCTTTCAGTTGGTGTATTCAGATATTACTCTGGACATTTCAGAAAGCCGAAATACGCAAATAACTCCGCGGAGAGTTGGCTGCTACTTTAGTTCTATTGAACTTCACAAGATGGCGTTACAGGTAATCAATAAATATTTAGGTATAATAACTATTGCTAGGAAATGAAGTTACGTGAAAAAATATTGTTGTATTTTAATAAGAGCATTGTACTTCATATTATCTTCGAGTGCTCCCATATAAATTTTATCAAAATCGGTTCATGTATCAGTTTTGTATTGCCATACTTTTTTTTGATTAACTAAGATTTTTTATTACTTCCAAACATAATCACCCACTAATTTACCTAACCATCTAGGTATAAACGCGTTGAAATCTCTGCTTAATTAACTGGGTAGATAGGCATACCTAAGATACATAGGTACGTACCTAGGACCTAACTAGCAATAGTTATCTCAGATATTATACCTACCTACCTAAACTTCGGCGGTGCTATCGCCCAGATACGTACGTACCCACAGATCAGGCTACGTAGGTACCTACATATTTTCGTAACTTAAAAGTAATATAAAAGTAAGTAGGTACGTAGGTGTACAAGAAGTCCATTACTATATACATATAAGCCTCCCCCATAGATTTCCAAATAGAGTGGTTGAAAGAGGCCGGCATCCATTGTCTTCCTGCGACCTTAAATTACGTTGTACCTAGGTGACGCTACGCTTGCTTCTTTGTGGCCTCCATTCAAGAACCTTTCGGCCCCATCGACCATGTCGTGCGTGACATTCTGCGTGCTATGTGCCCTGCCCGCTGCCACTTCAACTAATCCGCCGGGCTATGTCATTCGTTCGTTCGTCTACGGATCAACAATAACCAGATCAGCCAATAACCAGATTCTTAAGACGTGCTTTTGCACACAACCAACAACAGGAACTGACGAGTCAGTCAGTCTCTCAAAAATATCTTATAAATAATATTAGTTATCGTAGATTACGGACCTCGTGCGTTCGAAAGCACGAAAAATCCTCCCCTACGCTTTAGAACGTGTGGTGTAGGTGCAATGAATCCACAGTTCCATCATAGGTACCTAAGACTGGCTACATTAAAAAATAAGGTCGAAAGTAACTCAAATTTTAAAACATTATAGCGGCTTTTAATAAAGGACAGCGGCATACGTAATACGGCGGCGGCGACCGCATTTGATAATGAACCTTAGTTACGGGGCAATAAGACCTATTTTTCTTTTTATATTTATTCTTTCGGCACAATACAAAAGCATTTCTAAATCTGCGTTGGCACTTGTCAATAGTACTCAAAGGATGCCGACGCGACGCGTTGGTAAAGGACACAGATTTTGATTTAATGTACATTTACTAGTTAGGTAGACATACCTACCTTGCAACTGACGGTTATAATAATGAGTTACAGTTTTAAGATTTATCAAATTATCATACTGCGGTTTACTGCCGAATGGCTTTAACATTATATTGACCAATACCTCACCTGTTGGTGAGTGATGATGCGGTCGAGACTGATGTCGATTAGGCCTACAATTTCTCGTTTCTCAAAAACTATTGCCGGAACACGCTGCTAGGTGCTTGGCGACAGATTTTCTCTTCAGCATGGTGGTAGGGCATAATGCTAGGAGAAAATCTGTCGCCAAGCACTTAACGGTGTGTTCTGCTGTGTCCTTGAGAAGCAGAAATTTTGCATGATGGTAGGGCATTTTGCGAATGGCCGCCTGGCTAGCTACCACCCTCAAGTAGAAAATCAGTCGCCAAGCACTTAACGGTGTGGTCCGGCAGCGTTCCTTGAAAACCAGTAATTGTAGGTTAGCCTGAAAATAGGGTTACCATATCTCAGGATTTGTCCTGAGATTACAGGAATTTTCGACTTTTCTCAGGATTGCGGCCGGATTTTGCAAATCTCGTGAAATCTCAGGATTTTCAATAAAACACAGGTTACATTTTAAAGATCTCTTTAATTAAAAGTTACACCAACTAAAATAATCTTCTTTTGGTAACAATTAAACAGTTAAAATCAATACTTATTTATCTAAGTAAAACAAACTAAAATAATCTTCTTTTGGTAGATAACAATTGCAGTTAAAATCAATATTATTTATCCAAGTAAAACAAACTAAAAATAATCTTCTTTTGGCAACAATTGAACAGTTAAAATCAATACTTATTTATCCAATTAAAACAAACTAAAATAATCTTCTTTTGCGGTGCCGCTGCCACCCCCCGCCCCGCCGCGCGCCGCTTTGAGTGCGATGTGCAAGTTGCAACGCGTGAGCTAGATCCGCAGTGTATAAAACGATAATAACACGTTTTTGAGAGAAAATTCTCAAACTGTATAAAATCTCAGGACTTTTCCATGGTAATCAGGCCTTTTCTCCGGTCTTTTGATTTTTACATCTGGTAACCCTACCTGAAAACAACATCTTCGACCACAACATCACTTACCTACCATCAGTTCAGATAGGCTAACCTTAATAAATAAAACTACCTACTTATGGGTATTTTTATAAAAGTAACGAAATAACAAGGTAGGTAGGTAGGTATACCTGGCGTACCTGCTTACTTTTATAAACATACTACTTATCATATTTTTTTAAAATTAAGTACCTATTTTATTTTATCCTCCCCAAATGCAAAAAATCGGCCAAGTGCGAGTCGGACTCGCAAGCTATAAGCTATACAACATTAGACTTCATATTTTAACCTGTTTTTGTTTGAACGTGCGCGAGTCCGCCTCGCACTTGGCCAACTTTTTGTATTTGTTGTTATAGCGGCAACAGAAATACTTCATCTGTGAAAAATTCACCTGCCTAGCTATCACGGTTCTTGAGATAGGTAAGTACTTACAGCCTGGTGACAGACGGACGGACGGACGTACAGCAAAGTCTCAGTAATAGGATCCCGTTTTACCCTTTGGGTACGGAACCCTAAAAAGCACCTGTATGTGCCCGTAACTCGTTACTCGAAGTAACTCACGACAGTCTTATTAGTGTTGAAGGTTTACCTAGCTTTTTTTTTATGCTTGATAGGTTAGCCTTTGACCACTATTTCACCTGATGGTAAGTGATGATGTGGTCGAAGATGTTGTTCAGGCTAACCTAGAATTACTGGCTCTCAAGGACAGCTGCCGGAACACACCGTTAGGTGCTTGGCGACAGATTTTCAACTTGAGGGTGGTAGCTAGCCAGGCGGGCACTCGCAAAGTGCCCTACCACCATGCTGTAACGACTGCCATCCTAAGACAACAACCGGGACCGACGGCTTAACGTGCCCTCCGAAGCACGGAAGCGCTCAGTAGTAATGTCACCAGCGGTCACCCATCCAACTCCTGACCGCGGCGGACGTTGCTTAACTTTGCTGATCGATTCAGAATGGCTAAGCAAACTTCGCTACGAGCGCTTCAAAATTTATTACCTACAATTTATTTTTAATTTCATGGCAAATAAAATAACAGTGGTCCTCATTATTTTTATTTTATCATTGGCAGGAAATGACAATTAATCCCGTAGGTAGTAGGTAAGGGTTACTGAAAAGCGTGGATTTTTTTTTACTAAAAAAATGGAACCGACTTCAACACTCAAAATTGTGAACTAACTTGTTGAAGTCGGTACCAGGCGCACAATATACTCATTAGATTTGTTCCACTGCACTTCGCAGGAATTTCACAGAGCGGCAATAGATTTTGTTACCAAATTAAGTTAAACTTATAGCTAGATAATTACTAACACACTAAAAAGTAATAATAATAATATGTTAATGTTTTCAATCCTAGAAGTATCTTGAATTTTTCTCTAATTTAATGTAAAGGTGGCGGCCGCATTTGATAATGAACTTTAGACACGGGCGCAGTAAGACTAATTTTCCTTTTCTTTCGGCGCAACACAAAGGCATTTGTAAAAGCCGCGTCGGCACTTGGCAATAGTACTCAAAGGATGCCGACGCGACGCCGAAAGGACACCGATTTCGATTTAATGTAATATAATAGGTAGATGGCATACCTACTCTTGCAACTGACACGGTTATTGTAATATTGAGTTAGTTTTAGGATATTTTTTTATAGACCTTATATTATAGCCCATTGACTAATATTTCACCTATTGGTGAGTTGGTGAGTGATGATGTGGTCGAGAATTAGGTATGTCGATTAGGCCTAAAATTTCTGGTTTCTCAAAAACTAAGTACCTAGGTAGGTACTGCCGGAATACGCTGCTAGGTGCTTGGCGACAGATTTTCTCTTTCAGAGTGGTAGATTGATGACAGACGTTAATAGCATGGTGGTTAGGGCATAATGCCCGCCTAGCTGGTAGCTAGCTAAAGTAGAAAATCTGTCGCCAAGCACTTAACGGTGTATTCCGCTATGTGTCCTTGAGAAGCAGAAATTTTGCATGGTGGTAGGGCATTTTGCGAATGGCCGCCTGGCTAGCTACCACCCTCAAGTAGAAAATATGTCTCTAAGCACTTAACGGTGTATCATTTAGAACCAGTAAACCTAGGTAGGTAGGTAAGTACCTATTATCACAATATTGTGCGCATGGTACAGACTTCAACAAGTTATTTCACACTTTTGAGTGTTGAAGTCTGTTCCATTTTTTGGTTAAAATATTTTTTTCATTTCAACAAATACAACAAATTTTATTCATTTTCTACGACTAGGTAGGTACCTACTAGGTAGGTCTGTATCATCAAGATATTTTACAGTTATGGGATTTAAATGAAATTGAAATGGGACCTAACGACAAACATAAGTTTTCTAACGAAATAAGAATTAAGTAGGTATTAAAATCAGTTCACCCAGCCAAGCTCTGAGGTAACAAACATAAAAAAAATAGAGACGAATTGAGAACCTAATACTTGTTTAAAGTCGGTTAAAAAAGCGACCTCGGCGGTCGCCCTACCGCCCCTCCCTAACCACGGTAATGTTTAGATAACATTTTTCAGAAACTTCCGAACTACGCCTACCTATTACACTACTGCAATAGAATATCTGAAGTTCTACCTACTGTTAGTATTCACCCGAAAAATAAGGAATTGATCAAAGAATAATTAGGATACCACTATCGCCTGCACATCAAATAATAATGACACAGTGAAAAATCTATGGGAAAATCATTTTATTTTCATTATTGAGGGGCCCCTTCCCCACCCGTGTTCGAGATGTCTTCATTCCTGCAAACAAAAAATGTGTGTGAGTAACAATAAGTGTATAAGTATATATACATACCTACAAGGTTATTGGCAAAATGCTAACAACCTCTTAGGGTTGAGTACTGGCAGAAGCTAGTTCTAACTTACTGCCAAGTGTCGAATTGGACTACACCCGTGCGCCCTGGTATATACCTACAGTTGTTGATTCTCACGGGCCTGTAATTTTACTGGCTCTCTAAGACTGCTGCCTAACACATTGTTAGGTGCTTGGGCACAGTTTTTTTTACTTGCTGGTGGTAGCTGGCCACATGAGCATTCGCAAAATGCCCTTCCACCATGCTGGCATTACTTACTGCTGAGCGCTTCCATGCTTCGCGGTTGTTGTCTTAAGATTGTATACTCGTTATAGCAAAGTGGTAAGGCATTTTGCGAATGTCCACCTGGCTAGCTACTACTACCCTCGAGTAGACAATTCCAGCAGCTATTCTTGATAGTTCCAGCAGATATTCAGCCAGTAATTCTAGGTTAGCCTGAACAACATCTTCGACCACATCATCATTTACCACCAGGTGAAATAAACCACTATCTCAAAAAAAGGCTAATTTATAAGCTATTTAAAAAGTATGTTATCATCAATCATCATTTATAGGTAGGTACATACCTAATAAGTACTTATTACTAAATCATGTTGAAAAACAATTGTGTAAAAATCTTATATAGGTACCTACGAGCGTTACAGCGATAGCTGAGGTTTAAAAATGGTCACCGTGTGGTAGTAGGTATCAGGGTGTGAACCTATATCAGTACTTACTGCGTGCTTCCGGGCGACATAGGGAGCACGGCATCGGGAGGCAGCGCGGGTTCCGCGACCTGCTGCAGCTGGTTGGGCACAACGTGCGGTGCGCCCACTTGTGTCATCAGTCGCGAAAAATTGGGCGCGGGTGGCAGCGGGACAAGGGCAGCACCGGCGGCGGCGGCGGCGGCAGCGGCGGGACATTCTCGACATGGCGCGGGCGGCGCTGCCGGCACCACTCGAGGCCTCTGCCACCCTCTGCGGTCTCTGCGACGTCTGCCTCGGCCGCGTGCTCTTGTTACATTCTGCAATTAAATGACAATTACAATATAGGTTCTACTCGTATCTATGTTCAGAAAAGAATACTCAAGAGTCAAAGAAAAACCTCTTACTTGAAAAATTTTTACGGGGCCGTAGAAGAAAAATTTTTTGTCTTCCATGTTTATAGTCCTTAGTCCTTACACGCCTAAAGTCAATCTCAAACTGAGGCAGACGGCAGCGGACCTCAGCGAGGCAGTTCGGTGACGCAAACGAAGTCTTTGATCATGCCGCGTTTTTGCAAAGTATTAGAATAATTTGAGGGAATTATCGAATCATCACCTTATTTCAAGTGCAGTAAGATTGGATTTCTGTAGCGCTTTGTTAAGCTATCTCTTTCAGTGAGAGAGACAGATATATGGTAATTTCCTTAATATTAGATGAAAGTTGCCAGACGACAATAACTGTGCAGTTACATTTTGATATTTTAAAATCTTTTCTTTGCTTTCTGAGAATGAATAATTAAATATAGTTCAAATATAATTGCATACTATACTAGTAAAATTTTAACATTTTTAGGGTTCCGTACAAAGACAGCGAAGTCTCGGTGATAGGGTACCATCACCAAGACTTCGCTGTCCGTTCCTCTGTCACCAAGCTGTATCTCAAGAACGGTGATAGCTAGATAGTTGAAATTTTTACATAATTATGATGTATTTCTGTTGTCGCTATAACAACAAATACAAAAAGTCGGCCAAGTGCGAGTCGGACTTGCACACGTTAAAACAAAAAAGGTTAAAATATGAAGTCTAGGTAATGTTGTACAGCTAATGGTACGGAAACCTTCGTGCGCGAGTCCAACTCGCACTTGGCCATTAATTTATGCGTAGTAAAAAGTGGTATCCTATCAAAGTCTAAGTTTAATGAAGTCTAGTATCATAGTGATGTAGTACATTTTTATCGATAAACCTTTCTAGTGAATTAGCAAGATCATGTCGAGTGATCTAGACACGACCTTCAGCAATGAAGATGCCTAATTGCCTTGCTTATTTGTAGTAAAATCCATCTTCCTCATTTGAAATTTCTTAATTCCGAAAATACTTACCAATAATATTTAGAGCATATTTAGTGCAATTATGAATACCAACTCAAAATTTAGGTTCAAAATAAACTTCGATGCTACGTTTGATTATTAGTGTGTTAGCTGGCGTTATGGTCTCCAGCTGACACATGATGTATATACGAAACTGCTGAAGATGTGATTATACACCTACTTAGAGCACAATTTGTGCCAAACCACCCTCAAGTATAAGATCTACCGCCAAGCGCCTAACGGTGTTGCGGCAGCAGTCCTTTAGAGCCAGTGAAATTACAGGCACATGAGACTTAAGACTAGAGAGGGAAGACTCGAATTTTCATACAAAAAGAGAAAATATTTCTACCCCCCTAAACATTCACCGATTTTGATGATTTTTGGAAATGTTATAGATGTTATCAATATTAAGGTTTATAGGTTTGATTTTTATCATTATATTAAAGGAATTTGAATTAATGGGTATTTAAACACCGATATTTTCTCAAAACAAAAAAAATAAATGAAAAATAAAGAAAAAGGAAAATCTATAAACCTGGTTTATTCTGTCAATTATAAAATACGACCAATATTTTTAGATTTGATTAATGTTTACTATAAGTAGTAGAAAAGTTTTCTCCCAGAACGCAAATTATGCGGAAAATCTAAGTCAAAACTTGAAGAAGCTGCAAATGCTGCAATTGTCTTATCGCACAATTCTGTTTGAGGGGCAGTAGAAGTACGGTAGAGGTACTTGCATTAATGATGTCAATATGCCTTTTCGATATGTTGGATGGTGAGTGATGGGAAAAAATCGATGGTGAAGATATTTAGATTCTACCAATATTAATGTAATTCTGTATTTTCAATTTGAGTTATCGAAACTAAGAACAATATATTAGACATAGGTACAATGCACATACCGCAATATAAAAAAAAACAGGTTTACGGTCAGTTTTTAAGTAATGCATTTCATATTTTTACCTACCCTTCTAAGTATACCTTTGTCGTGAAATCTTAGTTTCTAAAGCCTACATTATGACGAACATCGATTGAGCCGATGTTGTAGATATGTAATGTAAAATGTCACAGCATTTTCGTTGGAAATATTGTAGCCTCTATTGTAAGTAGGTATGGGTATTTGATCTTGGTGACATATAAAACATGTTTTTTTTAATGGATTCATCACTACATAAAGAACAAACAAAAATGAAACCGAATTCTAAGGCTTATTCGTCAACTGGCGAGCGTGAAACTCGCGAGTGCGCACGAGTTGGCACTTTACAATTACATGTTTTACATTTAGATCTTAATTATCATAGTAAAATAATGGCGCGTTTTATTGTAAGAAGTTTAATTACTTGGTTCAAGTCTACCGACCGTCAAACTACCCGAAAAGAGCCACTATGACGTTACTGGCTCTTTATGGTCTGATTTGATTTCAATGAAAAATTTAGTTATATATTTTGGATCTTACTTTGCCTAAGTTTCGTAAAATCACGTGTTTGTGATATCAAAAGTGAATTATAATTATACTCTGACTTAAGAACTCAAATATGAATATATAAGGTTTAGAGGAGTTATCTTCCCTCTGATTTTCTCATGTCGAATATAACAACTTTCATCCTTACAGCAGAAAGACTTATTGAGGGTGTGGTCGCATTTGCTCCAATGTTCAACAATGCATCATCATGGTTGAATATAATTTATATTTCCTATTATTGTAAACATATATATGAGGGTAATTATAGGCCGGCGAAACTTTACAGGAACATGTGAATATATAACGGGTAGGGATGTTCAAACAAAAAAAGTATCGATATTTTTTTCGATATAATATATCGTAGTGTAGTATCGATACTTTGCTATACATATATCGGAGAAACATATCGATATATATCGTAAAAAATGTTTTTTTTTTTGTATTTAGCTAGTCTATCATTTACTAAGTCTATAGTAACCAACTGTAAATGGTAACTAGATTCACTAGGTATTTAGCTAATCATGTAGTTCATAAAATACAGCGTAATTTAAAAATGTAGATTAAAAGCGCAGTCGTAAATATACGACGCTGGCGGTTATGTAGTTGAACACATTTGTCGGATTAATCCGACGTAGGCAGAGAGTTGAAATACTGTTGAAATACTTAGAGTTGTTATATCCGAACACCACTGCTCTAAAAGCTTACTAGAATTTACCTATCTACATACCTACGCACATGTATATGCAGTTTGTAATGACAAGGAAAGAACGTTCAAATATTATGCGTCATATCTGTTGTTAGAAAGAGATAATAAGCAATTCGTGTTACCACCGAACCGCCACGAGACGTTCCGATCACTATTATGCTGCGATCTCTTTCACTCTCTCACACCAAACGATACACATATCTCGCTCATCCATTTCATTGAGATTAGTTCCTAAGATAAAACAAAATGACGATATTTTCTATTTCAACAATAAAAGCAATAATTACGCGTGAAATAAAACAGTTTTCTTATCTCTCACAGCGCCTGTATAATTGGTGCAGAGTCTAAAGACACAAGGAAGGCATATTGTCCACAGATTATTTCTAAAAAACACGATTAGCGGCGATGTATTCACCGAACGCTCGGAAGTGCAAGACTGGTAGTGACTCAGGTAATTACCCTGAATTCGTCTAGTAAATATGGGAGGGCAGACAACATATCTACAGGTAAAAAAATCTTAGGACGTAGGCGGTTTAAGGTTAGGGGCGCTTCTAACTTTTAGAATTGGAAAGGCATGCATATGCAAGTATTGACAGTGCAGACCTTGAAATTTTAGATTTTGTAGAGAGATGTCTCGGCAACAGTCAAGATCATACCTACTGTTTGGAATACCTTTTACAGAAACGCTATGTTTGATAGTGGATGGTATAGTAGGTAATGCAGTTATATTGGCTGATCATGAATACATAAATGGACCCTATATCATAAAACCACTGGAAAATCCAAGAATACTGGTGGAGGTACTCTACTATGAATCTCAATTAAACAGCAGAAATCCTATTGAACGCTTGTTTGGGATATGGAAATGTTGATTTCCTGTGCTGACGTTGGTATTTAATGCATTGAAATAACTGTCTGCCTGTTATAAGTACCACAGGAGTACTAAATAACGTTTTAGTAAAGGCAAAGGAATGCTTACCATCAGATAACCCTTGACTTACCAGCACCATGGGAACAGCATATCTACTGTGCGAGACAGCTAATAAATTAAATTATTTTAAGAGTTTGCCCCTGAGTCAGACATCATAAAACACATTTATGGCATAATTCAATAATTAGTCTATAATATTTTCTTGAAACTATTAATAAGTAAAGGGTAGAAAATAATAAATCAAAATAAAAAAAATATTGCTTCTTTAAGTCAAAAATTATATACCTAACTAAAAATATATGTTTCTACATTAAATACTAAAATTATTAATTTTCTTTTTTTTATATTTCTCAATTCTGCGTGTAATTTTGCAGTTTTAATTATTTCTTGATTTAACTGCTTTTATTTCACCATTGGTTTCTGCATTTTTCTTCATAATTTCCAATAAATCAAACTTAAGATGTTTTTGGTTCTCTTCTATGAAGCAAAGTCAATGGAGAGCCTCCTCAATTAAATAAAAGTGTAGTGGCCACTACAGTTTTTAATGCTTCTATGGTATCCAACTGTTCCAAGTTTTATTTTCTGCATTCTGAAACAAAAATAAATATCAGCTAAAAGACTTTCTATGAACAGACATAGACAGTCTTTGCCATAATAAAAATGGAAATTATTACAATATATTATATACAATATATAATGGAAATCCTGATGCATTCACTACATACTATTTTTATATGAATTATTATTTTTATTTCCTGATAAGAATTAGTAAATTAATATAGTATACAAAAATCAAACTAAAATTAAAGTCACAGTCAAGCACACTTGTGTAGCAGAGTCAAGCAGACGTACCATTATCCAATACATTTTTATGCAGTTAGGGATCAGAGATGTAAATTAAATGGTATGTGATTGCTAGATTTCTAGAAGTCTCTGCATCAGTAGAATTAATCACTTCCTGGCTTTTTTCGCCATAGACCTTCCTGTATATATTTATCCAAATAAAAACAATGCTTGGTAACCATCACCTACCTCTAGTCACTAGTGGTATGTTTTCATCTGCAGGTTTAGATATTTCCATTGTCCAGCATCATAAAAATCAGCGTTGTCATCCTGAAATAAATAAAGTAAAAATTTTACAGTGCATAATATCAACATACAATTACAAACTGTATAGTAATGAGACAAAAAAGTTGCGCACAACAAGTGCCGCTCTGAGAGAGGAAATCAATAATTGAAGAACCTGCAGAGGAAAGCACTTGTCACCCCAAGATATTAGATGTTAAATCTCTTTATGCCCAGTAAATTCCTTGAAAACATTGCCCTTCAATTGAGAACACTATGTTACTACAGTAGTATTTGCACACTACTGCTTGGCAGTTAAATAATTGGCAAAGGTGTGGTACTTTCCAACACAGTCACTGCAAAAATAGTAAACCGGTGTGTACAATAAAAACAAATGCTATGGATGTAAGTGTGAGAAATGTAAACAAATAATTCCATAAGATGTTCGTGAAGTATGATCATCGACAGTTTATTTTAGTAGCAAATATTAAAGCAAAAACTTACTTGAGATTCAGTAACTTCTATTGTTCTTATATTATTAGATAATCATTGGGTCTACAAACTGGATATCAGAACCGTATGGATTATCTAATCCTGTCAAAATGTCAGGCCTTCCACCTCCTGCAAAGTAAAAACAGAGCAATGAGTGTGGAATATTCTACATTGTACTGCCACGTGTTACGCAAGGCACAGCCGCGTAAACCTAGGAGTCAGCATTGGCGCACCGCATGGCAGCGGTGCACACGGCACCAGGTGCAAGCGCAGCAGAAACGTGCCGCATTGACGTCAATCGGCGCATCCGTATGGACAGCGGATCGTATTCGGCGCCCACTTCTTGATCAATCGTCGATCAGTAGACATATAATTTTATTCTTAATAAATTGTAACTTTAATTAATAAATTAGTTTGAAATAATTTTGCCTTTTTTTGCATCTCTTGGCTGCAGCATATGTATTTCACGTTCAGAAAAAAAAAAATGTTTAGAGCCACTGCGAGAAGAACGGGGAAGAAACTCGATTAGGTACGAGCGTTTTTTCCGGATTTACTGAGTCGTGTAAAATTCGCGGCCGGAAGCCAGTATGTATTACATGTGATATAAATCGTAAAATTTACCACTTATCATGACGCAGTTATTGCTGTTAATAAGCATATTTGAACATTTTGAAATTTTTATAGGTACTTATATAATTTAACAAAAGAGACATACAATTACATAACCAGTGTCACATAATAGCCCTATAGTCACAAAAGCCGACCAGTAATGTACCATCGTAAACCATACTTTGTATCTCTTTTAAGAAATATATGGACGGAAAGTTATCCACTGTAAGCTTTATGCACTTAGTTAATTCCTGCACCACAGCGACGTTATGTAGGTACAATGGTTATGTATGTACACGTTTCCACGCCACCCGTGAGGTAGTGTTTTTTGGCGCGTTTTTTTTAGCGTGGTTTCCCCAATAGGCCTATTCCACGATATATTTACTGGTTAAAATTACTGGCTCAACAATGTATACATAAAAATGGTACTATTAGATATTAGAAAGCGGTGTGAATTATGAGTAATTGGAGAAAACTATTCGTATAAAAATTACAATTTGTAATTGTAAATTTAAATTGATATTAATACTAATATTATGATATATAATAAATACTATTGGACTATAATATTAATGTTAAGAGTATACAATATGTTGGTTACGTCATACGAGATCTGATAAAATCATGACTTAGTTTCATAATATTATTGCGGGTGCACTCCATAGGGATGATCCGATCTGAACTGTTTAGCTTGACTGAACGTGGTGGGTGGACCAATCATCTCGAATCAGCAGTAAAGTAGATCGGATAAATATGGTGTGTTTAATCCCGATAGAGATTGTAGGCAAACAATATTAATTTTATGCATTAAATATTAAAAAAAAACTCGTATTACGACCCAATTATTTCATACATTAATATTTATACCAACAGCAATAACATTATTATATGTTACATATATTGGAGTAATAGTTTATTGTTATGATGATATTATAAAACAGGTATGTAAATATTTGTAATATATAGATACATATAGAGAGTGCTACATTATCTATTTTACTTTGTAATGTTTGCAAACGTAACAAGGTTGCTTATATGACGGTGGCAATTTGTTTCGTTTTATTTGGCTTGGATTTATAATACAAGCCTTATGTATCAACCTTTGACACCAGCAGCATTTAAAGAGCTTGGAGCTCTTTAAATTCTGTAGCAAAATATCTTTTCCAACAGGTACTCCGCAAGACAGACATATTTCGGACATATTTTCGCTTTGATTGATTATCAGATTTTTGAGCTCCAATCGATAGTCGTCAAAATCAGTCAGACTACTAAGGTCCTGGTTTTTAACAATTGATTCGAAAATTTTGATCATCACGGCTCCACAGTTGTAGTCATCGGTTTGGAGTACATGCTTAGGGATCACTATATTGTCAATAGTTTGGTTTATATTTTTTCTTTGAAGTAAATACATCAACTTAGAGTAATACTGTTTCTTTTTTTGATTTTCATTTCCCAGAGGGTCTATAATTTTGAGTGTATTTGTGCGTAAGCTTAGTATGGCCATCGTATAATGATGCTGCAAGCAAATTGGGAACACTATTTCTTTTGTGACATCCAACTGCAGTGATCCGTTGTCCTCAGAGGGCGAAGGCGCAAATATAAGCGACGAGAGTTCAACATTGACTATTTGGAATCGGTTTTCGTCATTCAACAAATATAAGCAGTGGTCAACGACAAAACTAGATATATATTGGCCCTTATCCAAGGTTGTGAAGTCATCTATAAGAAGTTCTTTGACGGAGTTTGGGATATTTGTTCTGCTCACTACGTAGCCCCTTTCAGTTTTGTGTTTTTTGTAATATTCTACATCAGCCACTAAACCATTAGGCAATATATCAAATTTTCCTTCTCCCTCAGTTATGCCTAAATGTAGCCTATTGTCGAACAAAGACCTTTGGTCTTTGCTTGTCAGTATACATACACGGCATTCGAAATCATCCTCGTTTTGAAGTTTCTCATGAACGCAGTCACTGTGAACCCATTTAAGGCACGTTTGGCACTGCGTCCAATTAGTTTCCTGTTCAGCTTCGCCGTTTCCGCAGTAGGCACACTGATTTAAATTTTCATTGTTATCAACGTCATAGCAAATTTTTTGCCGTTTCAAATATCGCCCGTCGAAATGACTGAAGTTCTTTTTTGGCCTTTTATTCCAACTTTCTTCGTCACACAACGTTTTTGTTTGCTTTGTAAGCCTGCTTTTTGGAATATTGTTAGTTATTTCTTTGGCTACAGCCAAGATTTCGGACCTCGTTTTTCTCAAAAATTGACTGCATTTAAGGTATTTTTGGCTGTTGAGAGTTATTGTTTTGAGTTGCCCGAAATAGTTTTCCACTAGAGCATTGCTTTTTCTATTGCCCTTGCTTTTTAATATGTTTGTCCATAACGGTGCCAGCCACAAGTATTTTTTTTGTATAATATTCCACATCTCTGGATTGTAAAATTCATTTTTGTCCATATTAGATTCTTCGAAAATAGCGATAGTTTCACATATTTTGGTAGACCTTCCGTAAAATGGGCTATTTTGATACTGCGCTTGTGTTTCTAATTCATCATTTAATTGTAATTCGGCTGGTTTTTCTTGCAATGGCGCTTGATCAAACTTTCGGTAAAATTTTGCTAAAGTTAAGTTCTCTAACGCACTAGTTGCTTGATCATCAAGATACTTTGAGTTTGTCAAAATATACAGGTTTCGGACAAAGTCATCAAATTCGACCACACTATTACACAGTGTAAATTGTGCCAAGATATCTTTAAATTCATTTTTCTTTGTTGTTAAGTTCTTTTCAACATCATTTGACATCATTTTCATAAAATGTGCACAACAAAGAAAAATTGGTATAAAGTCTTTAGGTGTTGATCTATTGTTTATCACGATCTCATAACAGTTGCTCAGATATTGCGTCAAACTGCTCATATTAAATGATTTACATATGGCGTGGATCGACGCCAGAGCCATGTCCGTTACCACTCCAGTAAAAGCAGGCCAGTGGCCGTTCTTTTCACAAAAATACCTAAAATCACTTAACAGCTTAGCGATGCTGTGGCTGTCATGATTTTGGGACAACATTGACAAAACTGGAAATACGCGCCCTGTCGGTAACGACACCACCCCTGCATAATACAAAATTCTTTTTTTGTTGCCGATTTCTTTGAGATGTCTAACAACGCTCCCGGTAGCGTCAAAATGTAAAACTACGGGGCCAAGTCGCTTCAAAACTTCAAGTTGCTCCACACTAAACATTTTAACGCAGAAAGGGAAGCTTATCTCTTGTACGTATTCGACGTGATCCTTAAAATAAAGCAGCAAGTCAAGAGCATCGTTTTTCGATCGATCGTTTTTGCTTAAGGCCTCTGATCTTATTTTTCTTAATGTAGCATCTGACTTGACCGTCTCCAAACTTTTGGTCTTTTCCAACTTATCGAGATTTATTTTCAAAAGTTGCTGATTTTTGTACAGTTTCGCTTTTTGAGTAACTAACTTTTGTTTGACAATTTGCCTTTCTATTTTTGAAACCGGCAATGTCAAGTTTTGTTTATGACAGAAATTTTCATTTGAGCTGTAAACCGAAACACGGTTTCCCTTAATAATAATTTTAAACTTTTTACAACTCACGTGCTTGCATCTGGCGTTGATTGTCACGTTCGATGAGTTATATTTTACATATTTGTAAATCAGGAGACATGTATTGTTGATTTCAGCTCTGATCTTTTTCGTGAATACATATGGGTACGTTTTACTATTGAGTTTATTATTATTAAAAACTTGCTTTACTAATTTGTCCTCTAATTCAAATTCACCTTCTAAATACAATAATTGTGGTCCTTCGAGTGAAGCCACATTTTGAGTACCTAAAGGTAAGATTATTGCAGAATTTTCGACGCTAGAAATATTTAATATACACTTGGGCACTTCGGGTATCTCTGGAGTCACGCATGTTTTATTTGATCTCATAGTAACTTTAGGAAGATTTTCGTTGTTGGAAATTGTGGAAGTCGGGCTACTGTTTTGATTACAATCCTTCAACTCTTCAGGAAGACCTTCATCAAGCTGTGGAGAGGTGACCGAAGCGGAGAGGGGGGACTCAGACAAGCGGCGAGCCCCCGAGCAGTTGTCGCGTTCTGGAGAAATTGTGAAAGTCGGGCTACTGTTTTGATTACAATCCTTCAACTCTTCAGGAAGACCTTCATCAAGCTGTGGAGAGGAGACCGAAGCGGAGAGGGGGGACTCAGACAAGCGGCGAGCCCCCGAGCAGTTGTCGCGTTCTGGAGAAATTGTAAAAGTCGGGCTACTGTTTTGATTACAATCCTTCAACTCTTCAGGAAGACCTTCATCAAGCTGTGGAGAGGTGACCGAAGCGGAGAGGGGGGACTCAGACAAGCGGCGAGCCCCCGAGCAGTTGTCGCGTTCTGGAGAAATTGTAAAAGTCGGGCTACTGTTTTGATTACAATCCTTCAACTCTTCAGGAAGCCCTTCATCAAGCTGTGGAGAGGAGACCGAAGCGGAGAGGGGGGACTCAGACAAGCGGCGAGCCCCCGAGCAGTTGTCGCGTTCTGGAGAAATTGTGAAAGTCGGGCTACTGTTTTGATTACAATCCTTCAACTCTTCAGGAAGCCCTTCATCAAGCTGTGGAGAGGAGACCGAAGCGGAGAGGGGGGACTCAGACAAGCGGCGAGCCCCCGAGCAGTTGTCGCGTTCTGGAGAAATTGTGAAAGTCGGGCTACTGTTTTGATTACAATCCTTCAACTCTTCAGGAAGCCCTTCATCAAGCTGTGGAGAGGAGACCGAAGCGGAGAGGGGGGACTCAGACAAGCGGCGAGCCCCCGAGCAGTTGTCGCGTTCTGGAGAAATTGTAAAAGTCGGGCTACTGTTTTGATTACAATTTTGAGTACGACTATACCTAGCCCAAGTTTGGTAAATTTTTTGCCTGTTTCGTGTACTGTTTGCAAGCTTCATAATTTTGCATACAGTTTCATAGTATTGATCTGATTTTAAATATGTCATAGGTATTTTAGGTATTTTACCATATATAATTAACTGGGCAATAATATTTCGTAACGATCTTACATTGTTATTAAAGTAGTCCTGAAATTTTTTTGACTTTATAACTAATTTCAAATTGCTTTCATATTTCATGGGATCATTTATAAGTTTTTTTTGCAAAGCTTTAATGAGCGACGGGCTTACATCGTCATTAAAGTCATAATTGATCCCATACAATGCCCTAATTGTTTCGGTTATTATTTCATAGATCCGCATTTTAGAAGCATTTGATGTATATTGCATAGATATACCTACACTTTGCTACTTATTGTACTAAATGGACCTAGTTGATACACTGTATTCCTAAATGCGTAAAGACTAGACTAGACACAAGTTTACTTATTTGTACATAAGAAAACAATATTACCTAGTGGTAAATCTAGTACTTACCGTTTCTTACAATTTTAAGAAGTTATGTACTGATTTCTTATAATAAGTATATGAAATAATATACTTACTCTTTTCTTGTGCAATGCCAATAATATTAATTACGAACTTACCTAGGCAATGCAGGGATATATTACCTAGACAGCGCAGGGATATTTCGGTAACCGAAACGAAATATCGTTAGCAAGAATATTTCGTCAACCGAATGAGCGATATCTGTAACAAGCCAAATGCAAGGTGAGTATAATTTAGGATCTAGGCTTACGGAAGAGAATTTTTATTGCTATCAGAGAGACAAAATGTGATGTCATATCAACAGGAAGTCCAACTTACTGGCCGACTGACCTGCAAAAGATACCAGATTTAATAGATTTTTTTGTATGTATATAAAAATCTGTGTCCCAACTTTATCAGTATTGATGAAGGCTATATGATGAGTTCGGAGCACTCACTCATACTGTTAACCTTAAGTGAGAATGTTATAATACAGAGAGAAAACCACCCAACTAACCCAAATCTAGTAAACAATAAAACGGATTGGAATAAATTTAAACAAGATTAAGAAGATATTATATACCTAAAAGTCCCATTAAAACTCCGCAACAGATAGACATGGATCTAAGAAAATTTATTACAGACATCCAAAGTAGCGCTTGGATAAATACACCTAAATTTAGGAAAAGGATAACGGGCTACTACTATCCGGTGGAAATAAGAGACCTCATAGCCAAAAAAAGAATACAAAGACGAAAATGGCAACAAACTCGGTACCCAAAATATAAAAATAGGTTGCACAATCTTACAAAAACTATTAGAAGACAAATTCAAGCCTTCAAAGACGAAACGCTAAAAACCTATTTATCTGAACTAGAAAAATTGAATTAATTATTTTAAGAGTTTACCCCTGAGTCAGTCAGACATCATAAAACATATTAATGGCATAATTCAATAATTAGTCAATAATATTTTTTCAAACTATTGCTAAGAATAGGCTAGAAAATAATAAATTAAAATAAATACTTAATAAATATTAGTTTATTGCTCCTTCAAGTCAAAAATTATATACCTAACTAAAAATAAATATTTCTACATTAATACTAAAATTATTAATTTTCTTTTTTTTTATATTTCTCAATTCTGCGTGTAATTTTGCAGTTTTAATTATTTCTTGATTTAACTGCTTTTATTTCACCATTGGTTTCTGCATTTTTCTTCATAATTTCCAATAAATCAAACTTAAGATGTTTTTGGTTCTCTTCTATGAAGCAAAGTCAATGGAGAGCCTCCTCAATTAAATAAAAGTGTAGTGGCCACTACAGTTTTTAATGCTTCTATGGTATCCAACTGTTCAAAGTTTTATTTTCTGCATTCTGAAACAAAAATAAATATCAGCTAAAAGAATTTCTATGAACACAGACATAGACAGTATTTTCTTTAATTAAAAATGGAAATTATTACATTATACTAAAATCCTGACGCATTTATAGCATTATTTATATGAAATATTATTTTTATTTCCTGCTAAGAGTGATTAAATTAATACAGTATACAGAAATCTGCTAAACTTAAAGTCATACTCAGCACACTAATATATTTTTAAGCAGCTAGTGATCCGAGATGTAAATTAAATGAAATGTGATTGCTAGATTTCTAGAAGTCTCTGCCTCAGTGGAATTAATCAATTCCTGTATTTTTCCACCATAGACCTTCTTGTATTATCCATATAAAACAAAGCTTAATAACCACCACCTACCTCTAGTGGTATGTTTTCATCTGCAGGTTTAGATATTTGCCATGGGTAAGCATCATAAACATCAGCGTTATCATCCTGAAATAAATAAAGTAAACATTTTACTGTGCATCATATTAACACACAATTACAAAATGAAATACCTAGTAGGACAAGAAAGTTGCCCACAACAAGAGCCACTCAGGATTTGGAAATCAATAATTGAAGAACCTGCAGAGGAAAGTGCTTGTCACCCCAAGATATTAGATGTTAAATCTCTTTATGCCCAGTAAATTCATTGAAAACATTGCCTTTCAATCGAGAACACAGTAGTGTTTTCACACTACTGCTTAGCAGTTAAATATTTGGCAAATTTGTGGTACTTTCCAACACAGGCCCTGCAAAAATGGTAAACCAGTGTGCACAATAAAAAAAAATCTATGCATCTAACCGTGAGAAATGTAAACATTTTATTCTATAAGATGTTTGAGAAGTATGATCATCAACAGTGTATTTTAGTAGCAAATATTAAAGCCAAAACTTACTTGACTTTCAGTAACTTCTATTGTTTTTATATTCATAGATAATCATTGGGTCTAAAAACTGGATATTAGAACCGTATATGGATTATCTGATCCTGTAAAAATGTCAGGCCTTCCACCTCCTGCAAAGTAAAACCAGAGCAATCAGTGTGTTACCTACCTGGATGGTGTAACTAGGTAGGTTTAGTCGCCTGCAATAACGAGTATACACTTTTCTTATTTCCGAAATTATGTAATGTCGTTAATTTTCAAGTGTCGAAGTTAACATAAACATGAGTAGAAAATAAAACAATTTTTCTTTGATTTTAAGATACTTTTTTAAATATTGAGAAAAACAGAAGTCTTATGAAAATGAGTTTGTGTACCTATAGGTACTTATTACTGCAGGTGACTGTACGTATCAAAATAATGCAAGTTTCCTACCTGTTAAAAGGTCCTGTTTCTTTATAGGTCCTTCTTACCTCGTAATTCGTTTTATGTTGTCCCACCAAGTTTTGAGCTGATATGTATGGTGAACCCAAAACGAGCTCATGAACTATAATTTCCTTCTTATGTATAGCCTAATTAAGAGTGGCTACTAGAGCCATATTACAATCCTCAGATCCTGGGTTCCAAATAGCCAAAATAATATCAACAAAATGTGGGTTTAAAGTTGTGACAAGATGTGTATTTGTATAAAAAACAAAAGTTACAACAAAGCTTTACATAGAGTTCTTGGTTAAAATATATAGCCACTGAAATTGTATTGCCGGGGAAAAATTGCTACTAATATGTATACCTATATTAAATATTTGTGTATTTTTAATTTTCAGCTGTGAGCTATGGGCAAAATTCATATTTCCAGAAAAGGAATTCTCATCATCATCTTTACAGATGAAATTGCACACTGAGCACAGAATGCTCTGTCCAAAAAAATTTTTAAAGATGAAGATTTTTACTGATGGTGCAAAGCAAACTTGCTTCAAACTGCTTTCCCTAGCAATGTAAGTACACTGTAATTTATTTTTATCAACTATTATAAAAAATTTGTCACAATTATTAACAATGTTTATTTGGTTCTAGACTGATGATGACAACTTGTTCATAACTTCAGTTGCAACAGCAGAACCTCAACCTGGTCCTTCACAAAGATTGGTGTTGGGAGAAATATCAAAAGTTCTGAATGTCCTTGTCATGCAAAACCTTGAGCCGACATCATCTAATATGAACCAAAAGTAAAAAACAGAAGAGACAATGATATTGTACACAAATTTAAAATCTATTTGCCAGTTGCAAAACCGTATAAGGCACCTGAAGGCAAAAAAGGTACTGAATAGCTTATTTTTTATTAACACTTCTTTTTATTAAATGTATATATATTTATTACAGGTATTGTTAAATGGTCTCACAATTAAGGACTTTTATGAATCTGATAATTCAAATCCCAACTTTGAAAAGAGACCACATGAATCCAAATACTAAACAAAAGATGACAGTAAAACATGCTGCAGAAGTTTTGAGTCATTCTGTGGCAGCAGGAATAAATTATGTGACAAAAGTATTCGTCTTATGCGTAGAGACCTGTGCTTCTGCAATCAACAATTTTTTTTGAAGAAAACGCACACACAACTTTTTTGAAGCTAAATATTCTTCAAAAACTCAAAGCATTGCTTAATTTTCTTTCCTTGATGGTTTTCAGCAACATAAACAAGAAAATATGAATAATGTTCTGAACATGGTTACTTTTATGTACATTAAAAGATTTTGTATATTAAAAAAAAAGAATATTTTCTGAAGACATATTGACTACCACCCCTAAAAAGAAATTGAACATAATTCTCTATAAGTGATTATATTGTAAAACAATATAAAATAAATGTTCACAATATCTTTGCTTTTGTTTTAGACCCTAATATTATTATCCTTATTCACTTTTTGATGAGGCATTCTGCTGCTAAGAAAACGTATTGTTCTTTTAGAAGTTGAAATGTAAGTATAAAAAAGTATAGAAAATATTATGGAATTTGTTTTTATGTTATTGTGACGGAACAAGCTCGAGGTCCACCTGATGTTAAGCGGACTAACCTCTGCCTATAACAGATGCATTTTGTCACAAGTCACGAATTTGACTTTGACTTTGACTTTGAGGTGCTTGGCGACAGATTTTCTACTTGAGGGTGGTCGCTAGGCAGGTGGACATTCGCAAAATGCCCTTCCACCATGCAAAATTTACTATGAACAATCAATATAGCCGGGGGTCTTATTTGAATTTCCCGCCGTAACATATTTAAAATTTGCCGCCCCGCAAATACTACTCCTATCGGAGAAGAACGAAATGTTGTTTGCAAATGTTGCCGTGGGCTGAATATACCTAGATGGCGCGAATGAGCTACTGTCCTTTTTTCTATGTATGAACATTCCGTTCTTTTCCGATAGGAGTAGTATGAAGGAGAGAGCAGATGCTCAGAGCCTTTACCATATAGGCTGATGATACACGATTCGGACTGTTTTTATAGCCCATAGCTATGTCCCTATGAGTACCTATTTAGGTACTCCCATAGTACCTACCTACTTCTTAATGACCATAACTAACACGACGCGTCCTATTACTCCTAATCTATTTCGAAGGAATGTGGCAATAAGGGCAAGCATCTTCTAAGCACTAGGTACCTACAACGACTAAATTCTCGAAGAACACACTCTATATTCGGCTATAATCTTTTCATCAAAAAACACAATACCGAGTCTAATAATGCACAAAAACAGATTCTTCGATACTTTTCACATAATATTAGGAATAATTATGGATTGAAAATCTATTTTAGCACGATAATACCTACTTACCGACTAGTAGCTCAGAATAAACGTTACGCCGTCACTAACCGCGGCTCTAAATATTGAATAAGTAGAATATTTTACGTAAAAAGCACTATGTAGGAAGTCTACCTAACTTCTAGAACAAAAATATATTAAATCACTCACCTTTTCCCAATAAATTATTTCACAACACTTCCGCCACTCGCACACTTTCAAAGCTGGCCGTGAAATGAGGACAGTGTTACCCAGTGCTGCCAGCCCCAAACAAAAATTTCCGACTTAGATAATTTTAAAATATCTAAAATACATATTTAATAATATAAACTCATATTTTACCTAGCTACAAAGCAAGCTAGCAGAGCATTTTATTTTAAAATGTCATTTAATAAAAAATAACATTTCTTTTACAAAAATAAATTTATTTTTATTCATTAGAGTCGAATATTATGTCATAGCTATCATAAAAAGGGGTCAAAGTTTTTTAGTAGTTAGGTATCTGATAACATAAAAAAATGAATTTGATGCCAAATCACCAGATTATCTCAGAAGAGTGAATAATTGTGTTTGTAACACTGTAGTTTTTTCGCAAAGAAGCTGTATAAATTTAAAAATTAAATCAACAATGTTTTCGTGGGTGTCCGGAAATAAACTCAATTAGCAAATATGGTTTACTTTCCAATAACCCGAACAAAAACTGCCCAGATCCGTTATTTATAGGAAAAATAATGATCTATTCTCCAATGAAAATGAACTTTTTACACTCAAGAAACACGATATTTATTGACGCGTTTGAAAAATACCAAAATAAGTAAAAAGATCTTGAGCTTGTCAAAATTTAAACTTGCTACTTACTTTTAATTTACATTTAAAAATCGTTTTACGGTTATGAGTAGTGTACTTACTAAAATACGTATCACGGAAAAAAAAAATTGTTTCAAATCAAGAATATATCTATTGGTCAAGACATTCCGTGTTTCATATATGGGGAAAACAATATATTCTTGAGATTAGTAAATATTTGTCTTGATAATCATTTTTCATGTAAGTATTTATTTACTCTTACTAAGATTATTATGTTCTTATTAAGAGAAAGTAGCCATGTCTCTCTCTAAGTACATCATTGTTCTAATTTAGAGAATCAGAAATTCTCAAATTTAAAACAATCCTTACTTGAATAAATGAACTCATTCCTTCACTCATTCATTAGATTCTAATAAGAAAAAAAAATATTCTACTGTCAAGTACATAAATAGTTCAGTTAAGATATTATTCTTACTTCAAGTAAAATATATACTTCTGAATAAATATTATTATTAGACCAAGAACAGAGTTTTCTACGTACAAGAAAATTTATTTTAGGTCGAACTAAAAATCTTCTTATATGAATACTGTGACTTATTTATGATAAGAAACCAAAGTTCAATGAACAATTTTCAGTTCTCATTTCAATATTAAGTATATTTAATGTAAGTAATTTTAGATCTTAGTATTCTAATGGATGTTTTACCCGAAGAAGTTGTATTGATTCGTTCAAAAGAATATGTATGTTGCACGAAGACAGAATTTTCTACAGGATAGAATATCAGATTTCTTGACTCGACAATGGAATTTCACTGTAAGAAACCTCAGTTTTTGTTCAAAATAATTACATCAGTACTAATATTATAAATGCGAAAGTAACTCTGTCTGTCTGTCTGTCTGTCTGTCTGTCTGTTACGCTTTCACGCCAAAACTACTGGACCGATTTGAATGAAATTTGGTATGGAGATAGTTTGAGACCCGGGAAAAAACATAGGGTAGTTTTTATCCGACTGCGCAAAAAGAGGTTAATGTTTTCGCGCGATAACCGACATACGCGCGGGCGGAGCCGCGCCCGGAAAGCTAGTATTTTATATTGAGATCTTAATTATCTTAGTAAAATAATGGCGCGTTTTATTGAAAGAAGTTTAATTACTTGGTTCAAGTCATTCCATGTTTCACACGGAAATCACATAATATGTTGTAAAGAATATCCATTATCTTGGTTCAATAATAGGTTATTTTTGTAGAAGGAGTCTTAGTTCTTGGTTCAAATCTCTAAATGTTTCATACGGAGATCAGATAATATATTAGGGAAAATATCTATTGTCTTGGTTCAATAATAGTGCGTTTTACTGCAAGGAGTCTTAGTTCTTGGTTCAACTCATAAAAGTGTTTCATATGAAGATCAGATAGTATTTTGTTAAAAATATCAATTATCTTGGTTCGAAATCAAAGAACTGAGACTTCCTATAGTAAAAAAGCACCATGCATTTTACTATAAGAAGTTTCAGTTCTTGGTTTAACATAATATAATGATATTTTGATAATTGATATTTTCCATTAATACAATAAGATATTCATATAAAACGTCCAGTTAGTAAACAAGAACAAAAACTCACTTACAGAATACAGAGCCTGGTACACTGTACAGATCAACCAATCTGATCTCCGCCTTTCAAATCTGCAAGTAAAGTAGGATAATAGTTAAAAGTAGTTCTAAAAGTGATAGACTAAAAACATCTATTATCGTAAAAAAAAAAAATACAATAAATATTTTCTGTTGATAATTATTTATTTATAAAATAAATCAAGAAGCATACAATTGTATTATATAATAATTATCATAATGACTATACATAATTTTATTTAATATATAAGTATTTTAACGACTCGGAATGGTTATTAATAATTTCAAGATATGTACTAAAAAATTATACTTCATAATTATTCACATTTTGTAATTGCTTACATTATTTTAACTACATGGTTTGGCGTTATTCGTTTTTTTTAGGAATTACACTTACAGATAAACACTCAAACATAAAATCAATGAAACTAATTATAAACTCTAAGCTAGATTTCAAGAATATCTTACATCACAGAACCATTTACCATAATCCACATGTCATAAATGTAACAGATTATATATATAGATATAATTTCGGAATTCACTCACCAGCGTGCTCATTACATTGAAAACCTTTAATACAAATGATACAAAATGCCTATTATGTAGTTGAGAATTAAACCACTCTGGTACTCTGGTAGAAATGCGTGAAATGTAGGTGACTTAAAATTCAATCTGACCTAATCTACCACCAGATAATATTTTTTCTCATTATTATCAGCACCACATTATATGTTATGAGGTATGATTGAACACTGCTTGTTGAGTCGAGCATTTTTCTTCACCTCCTCCCTTTTATTTTGGACATCTCCAGGATTCTAAAAAAAAGAGAATAAATGAAAATATTGCAAAATACATAAAGCTTTTATAGACGATAGGTATCTTTTGACCATAATCTCACATAATGTTGAGTGGTCAAAGATGGCAAACAGGTTAAACCTAAAATTAGAGCTGTCTTCAAAATCAGCTTCCAGAAGACCCCGTCCCGTTAGATTATTATCACTTATATCATCTAAACTGCAAGTTAGCGGTTAATCAGACAGTGCATTTTATTATATACTGTACATAATCATGAAATATGATTCGACACACTTTTAAAAGTTTTGTGTAATAAATACTGACATATATATTATATTTTAGTATGGAATAGAATGAATATTTCATTGAGACTTCCTAACATAATAATAAAAATATATTATATGTGTAATAGATATGTGTTTTCATACATAATTAAATTACATAATTACAATTGATTTAATTACCTGAAAATCAATAACAAAGTTCTGAATTTGCTCCAAAACGTGGTAGCCTTCCTCTTGGGGGTATTGAGTTGAGCAGCATAACACTTATGTTTCATTGGTCAATTTTTGATCTGAAATGTAAAAAAACACATTGTATATTCTTGAATGCCGGTTTATCTAACAAGAAAATCTATGTATACCTATGTAAAACATTATAGAGAGAATAGGTATATATATATACATCGAAATCCATTCGGAATAATTAACGAGGAATAGACACACATACAAATTAAGGATTATTTACCAACAAGGCTGATGTTGAACTTTATCATAAAGAGTTGTCTGTTACTGATGTCATTATATCAGTAGGTATGTAATACAATTATGTATTACCTGCTTACCGTCCGTTAACTTGGCTGTACTTAATGTATCCAAACAGCACGTTCCAGGCAAAGAAAATCTAGCAGCCCCTATGATGGATATTTTTTTTCTATCTACAGTTATTTATAAAGTAAGGAACAAACTTACATTACTGAGCACAAATTAGGTTGCTATCTCAAACATAACTTGAAAAATATTCACTTTATAACACTATATTAAACAAAATTTACGAAAATGCTATTAAACGACGCGTGCGCCTTTCGCTCGCAGCGCACTGCGCAGTGTGTTGTGTGTAGCCAACATTATCCATATAAAGTCCCGAAACTTAATCATATTATCATTATTATTTAACATAAGTACATATAAATATTATTTTACATGCGAATAACTTTTCATGTAGGTTGACGATCAGTGTTAAATACTGCCAGTATAGATGATTACCTATTGTTGTATTATTACCGAGTCTGTATATATTTGAAAATATTGTGTAAATTGTAAAAAATTGAGAAAACTTAAATGAAACAATATCAATCACGATTAACACACTAGGAATAAAGATAAATTGCGGTGCCAGGTTTTAGATTAGCAAAGACAAAAAAAAGGTCTTTCTTAGGTAATTGTGTGCAGTTTAATAATAAAATTTCCGAACATATTACAACGCTCACAGAAGGAACATTCAAGTTGCACGTGAAACAACATTTTGATTAAGAAATCCTACTACACAGTTTATGATTACTTAAACAACCAAAATACTTGGACAATTTTGTCACCTACGTATTTTAAAGAAATATTATAATAATTTTATTATATAGTAGGTACCTACGTAAAAAGATATTTAAATCAATGGTCCCGAGTTTCTTGTCCATTCTTCTCGCAGTGGCTCTGTACATTTGTTTGCTGAACGTGGCAGTACAGAGTACAATATTTCAATATTAAAATTTCTTATTGACTTTCACAAGAGCGTCGTAGATGTCTAAATTGAATGAATGATTTTGACTTTGACTAGACTTTGATTTAATGTCATAACTAACGAAATCTATGGGTTCCTGCAGCGGGTTTGAGATTCAGTACATGGTGATAGGGTACTTTACTAATGCTCACCTAGCTAGCTTTCAACCACTTTGAATTAGGAAATGTGAAGCCGAGCACCTAAAAGCACATGAATAAATAACCGTATTCATGTGCTTATAGGTGATAATCGGACAGTTTTAAAACACTAGCACCAATATATTTGGGTACTAGCGGGGTTCAAACCCTACCATTTTGCCGTTATACTACGAGTATATTAGTCTACCAGTCCGAATTAGCCGAGTAAGCTTATACTTTTGAAATGATAATTTAAATATCCTATTCATAATATGAATTTCATGATGTTTATTCGGCATGCATAATTGATTATAATTAATAGTATTTTTACGTTCCGTAGTTTACCCACAACAAGGGAGAACTAGACAAAACTAAAAAATTGCAACACTGAATAAAATCGGAAATAGAGAAACCTCTTCTCAAACTAAAAACTGACTACTTGATCTGAAAACACACATTTTGAATGAAGAAACCGTTATTCTTGACTGGAAATTTGTCTTTTTACTTTAAAATTCGTGGTTTTGATTCAAAAGCTAGTGATGAAAACTTTATTTTTTTTATGCCTGATAGGCTAGCTTTGACTACTATGAACTATATATCACCTGATGGCGAGTGATGATGTAATCGAAGCTATTGTTCAGGCTAACCTAGAATTCGATTTTCTTGTTATAACCATAATTATGTTTAAATATGTACATACGTATCTAACGTAGGTATTTTTCAATATTAAATGTCAAGTCAGTTTTGTTCTGAAACTACGATAGTGAATTCCTCACTGAGTTCACAGTATATATAGGTTCATCGTATCAAAATGGAATGTGGACTTTACAATACAATTGGTAGCAGAAAGGATGAATAAATTAAAAAAATCTAACTACTTTATAGAAGTCATCATTATCATCAACAGCCATAACATCCACTCGTTATTTATTTATTTATATATTACAAAAAGTAAACTTACAGCTAAGGAGCCAAACCGTCTACAATTTTAGACAAAACATAATATTCTTATAAATAGTTCTAAAGGGATCGACATGGATGTCGACATTTTGGACAGTTAGGGGGAAACAGTTTATAAGATTTACTGCCCTTGCCGTGGGTGCATTATTGGCATATCGGGTGCGTAACTTGCTAGAAAATGCCAACAGACGGTGCCGACGACGCTCACCTACGCTAGTGTAGTTTTGTGGAACATAATAGCTTACTCGAGATAGTGCTGAGGGATTATCTACTGAATTGCGCAACAGCATACAGTAATGCATAATCAGTAGAAGCTTGCGCCTGCGCTCTAGAGTAACAAGCCCTACCATACCAGATACAAACAAGGATGGGAAAAGGAAGGGGTAGTAACCGTATATCTTCATATAGAGGGACCTGGCAAACTTACGCTGAACTCTTTCCAAAAAGGAATGCCTCCCCTTATAAGAGCTGTAACACATGCTTGACAGACCTCTTGGAGACCGCTGTGTACGATGGCAATTCTTCAGAAAGCTGCTACCCGCTAGTTGGATCTATTTATATTAGCTAGTGACTTGTAAACTACCCAGGTTAAAGTGTCGGGCTCAGCTGGTTGTCTTCAAGGACTGCAGCAGATTTACTGTTTCTTAACCAAAGAATATTGCATCAAGTAAATATTCTTAGATCAAAAACAAAAAATTTCGGCCAAGATTGGTTTTCTTTATTAAAGATACGTTATAACTAATTTTACAATCTAACACTTTGCTTTGAAAACTTTAATATTCTTCACATAAGATAAGTCACTCTCTGCAGTAGAGATGTACTTTATCGGTTCAAAGTGGTATATAGTTTGGCTGTTAATCCAATATCTCTTAACCTAATAATATCGTATCAAAAATCAATCAAGAACATAGGTACATTTAAGTTAAGTATTCCTTTTCTGAAGAGAAGATGAATAACTTCAACAATTAACAATATATCATTATTGCCTCGAAAACTTAAAAATTCCTCATTTAATAGAAGCGACCATCTGCAATCAAAATTTAGTTTTTTAGTTATAAAATAAGATTGTTTTGTTTGAAAAATAATGTCTCTTTACCTAATAATACCGTATCAAATATCAATCAAGAATTCAAATTTAAGATCAAGATTTGTTTTTCTTTACTGAAGATGAATTACTATAATAATTAACAATCTATCACTATTGGCTTGAAAACTTTAAAATTCTTCAGATTAAATAAGTTTATGTCTATAATGGACATGTGTTTTCTTGGTTCAATAAATGATATTGTTTTCATGTTAATCTAAGATTCTTAACCGAAGAATAAAATATCAAATAAGTATCAAGAATAATGAAACAAAGATCAAGAATTTGATTTCTTCACTTAAGATAAACACATTCCACAATCAACAATCAATTATTTTTGCTTTGACAACTTTAACATTCTCTATCTAATATAGGTCACTTCTGCAGTTGAGATATTTGTCTTGGTTATACCAAGTATATTGTTTTGTTGTAAATCCAATGTATCTCAGCATGACAATACCAATTCACAGTTCAATAAAGAATATATGGCTCAGATATAGAAAACAAAGATTTTTAAGAGGATAATTATTTTCTTGCTCGGAAATATGTTTATCCTTGTTATTTACTTCTCATAATTATTTTAAATGAATAAAAGAAATTTCTTGTATTAAGAGCATCGTTGTTGAAGGAATGGAAATATTTTCTTAATCCAATAAAACTTTTATTATTCTTGGATAAAATTTCAGAATTCTTATGCTAACTCCGTACATATTCAGAATGAGAATTCATAAAATATTTCATTCAAAATATAATATTTTCTATAGTCAAGAGCAAAAACATCTCTGACGAATAGTTATAATCTTGATGTAAAAATATAAAGTAAGAATAATATTATTTATCTTGGAGAAAACGACGTAACTTCACTCAAGATATTATTTTTATTTTAAGTAAATATTTACTTGAGATTAAACAATACTCCCGAGAATAATATTATTCTTGGATTGACACTTTGTCAGGACCCATTTTTTTCCGTGACTAAACAAGAGGACTTAAATTTTTTTGATTTTGAGCTTGTAGTTTTTTTAGTAGTTATGTATCTGATTACATAAAACAATGAATTTGATCCCAAATCACCAGATTACCTCAGAAGAGTGAATAATTGTGTTTGTAACACTGTAGTTTTTTCCCAAAGAAGCTGTATAAATTAAAAAATTAAATCAACAATGTTTTCGTGGGTGTCCGGAATGTAAAGATTTTGTAAAGATTATGTCCGGCGTCAGTAGTTAAGGTGATGGCAACCCTATATAGGTATGGCCTGTCATATGTCCGGATTTGTCCTAGTTTAGACTTTAGAGGGCGTCCGGTAGGGGTTTTCAAACAGTGTCCGGGACTCCGGGTGAAACCCGGACATTTTCTTGTCCGGGGAATCCGCATTTATTGATTAATGGATAATCAATTAATTCATACAAATCTGAGTCGAAAATTTATAAGTAAACTGCATACAAGGCGGCGCGCAAAATCGACAACGACAGCATAATACCTACGCTACGACCGCACGTCCCCAACACAGACTCCCGCCGGCCGTAAAGAATTACCGTCAATCCCGGTTATCTATATCTAGAACATTTCTATGGTATTTTCCTTCTGTCGGAAAACATGGTAATCTTGTTATTTAATTGAAAACACAAGCTATATTGTGAGTTTTTTCATTAGTCTCGCAGCAATAACTTATAATTAACTTATTAGACGGAGAGAAACTAACTAAATTAGGTAGGTTACCTACAGGATTTCTTATGATCAAAATCATTTTAGGTATCATGAACTTCTTAAAATTTAAATTTGTTACTTAGGTACTTTAAATTTAGTAGGTACCTACATGAAGTGCTGGTAGCAAAATTTGTTTGACCATTCTTAACCGATCAGCTAAGTTAAGCAACGTCCGCCTCGGTCAAGACTTGGACTTGGATGGGTGACCGCTGGTGACATTACTACTGAGCGCTTCGGAGGGCACGTTAGGCCGTTGGTCCCGGTTGTTGTCTTAGGTTGGCAGTCGTTTTAACATGGTGGTAGGGCATTTTACGAATGCTCGCCTGGCTAGTTACCCTAAACCACCCTAAATTAGGAAAATCTGTCACGAAGCACCTAACGGTGTAATTTGGCAGGTGTCTTCGAGCGTCAGTAATAATAGGTTAGCATGAACAACATCTTCGACCACATCATCACTTACCATCAGGTGAGATAGTAGTCAAAGGCTAACCTATCAGCTATAACAGTTAATAGGTATCTCCTTAGTTAACTAGTAGGAAGGTACCTATTTCAGAGTTACCTACGCACCCAACCAATGACAGTTTCAAAAGGAGCAAAAGGAGCTCCTTTTGAAACTGTCATTGCACCCAACCTAACAAGATTTAGGTAGGTACATATCTATTTTGCATGGTGGTAGGGCATTTTGCGAATACCCGCCTGGCTGGCTACCACCCTTAAGAAAAAAATCTGTCGTCAAGTACCTAACGGTCTGTCGCGTCCGGCAGCTGTCCATGAGAGCCAGTAATTCTAGGTTAAACAACATCTTCGACCACATCATCACCTATCTTCAGGTGAGATAGTGGTCAAAGGTTAGCCTATCACTATAAAAAATGCTATAATGAATAATAAAAAAGGTAAGTAGGTGCTTATTTAAAAACTTCGGAAACAAGAAAACACCTTCATAATGCAGTATGTACCTACTTACTTAATAGTAATAGGTAATCTGTATCTACCCATGTAAAAATATTTTTTATGTTAAAATCTGCTTAGACACATACATAACTGGGAAGATATATCCGAGATAGGTACCTTGGCAGCCAACAAATCAGGTTATAGAGTAGGTAGGGTGATTGCGTCAGTTTTCGGCCTTATAGCGCAAACACGAACTTTAAGATACCGCCAAAAAGTAAAGTCGATTACGAGCTAGAAATAAGTTAAAAAATTCAATGTACGATGGAGTTGAACACCGGCAGTCAACATCTATGTTCTCCCTAAATAAAAAAAAAATACTTTCTCGATGGCATTGTTTTCACGCGCCACAGTAAAAAGTATAGTATGGTTTTGGAAACTGTTTATGAACGCTTGATATAGGTTACAGCTTGAAACGATAACTGTATGTTTTCGGCCTAATTTTGCTCTATACATTTTTAATAGGCCGAAAACTAACTCAAAATATTTTTGCTATTTTAGATTTACTGAAATTGAACTATTATTCATTCATTTCGCCGTATATCATGCGGCCGAAAACTGATGGCCAGCATCTTTAAGTGTATGGCTATAGTAAACACAGAATGTCAATTAATTACGGTTTATGTTTTCGGCCATCTGTAAAATTTGAATATCGTTATTTAATCATACTAAAGCAAATTGACGGCTGAATTCTGAAAACTAAAATCTTAACTGTAATTGTAGATGAATAAGAAGAGTAGTTCCGTATGTGTACTACGACGTTAATAAAAGAGACAAAACTATTTTAGGTTGCAAGTCGCTAAAACTCGGCAACCCCGGCCGAAAATAGAATAATTAAAGAATATCTTGCTTCTGTTTCCGGCCCCCTAAAAATCGTTATTTAAAATCAAATACTTTTAAAATAATTATGAAAGAATGACTATAACTTATTTCTTCAGCTATAAAACTATTAACAATCAACATTTACTTAGTCTAACAGTAAAAAACTTACGGTTGAACGAGAGGCGAGTCACTATTTATTTTTTTGTATTTGCGTGCTTAACTCTTTCTCATCTGCCAACGTGAAATTAAACAATTCTTTAAAAATCGTCGTTTGTTATAGTAACCCAACCGAATAATGTTTTAGGGTATCAGGCGATTCAATCAAAGAGTACTTACATGACTTTCGTTCCTATATTGCAATAGTGAGTAGATAATATCTAAATAATACTGCAAGAGGATCAGGAATGGCCGATGGATAGGTGCCGGCCGGTGGACCGGTTCCCCTACCCTACTTACTTTTATATTACTTTTAAGTTACGTAGGTATATATGTAGGTACGTAGCCTATTTAGGCGTGTATAATGCGTTTATACCTAGATAGTTAGGTAAATTAGTGGGTGATTATGTTTGGAAGTAATAAAAAATCTTAGGTAATCTAAAAAATAGGTAGGTATACATGTCATGTTACATCAAAAAGTATGGCAATACAAAACTGACATATGAACCGATTTTGATAAAATTTATATGGGAACACTTGAAGATAATATGAAGTTGGTACAATGCTCTTATTAAACTACACGAATATTTTTTCACATTACTTCATTTCCTAGCACTAGTAATTATACCTAAATGTTTATTGCATACCCGTAACGCCATCTTATGAAGTTCAATAGAACTAAAGTAGCAGCCAACTCTCCGCGGAGTTATTTGCGGTTTACGGCTTTCTGAAATGTCCAGAGTAATGTCTGAATATACCAACTGAAAGAACGTTTTAGTAGCTATCTATCGACATATGTTTCAATCCAAAACACAATCCCCATCATGGGCAAATCCTCCTCTAAAACCCGGCAGCGAAAATATTTTGGGATTGTAGTGTGGATTGCGGCTTTCCGAAATGTCCAGAGTAACATCTGAATATACCAACTGAAAGAACGTTTTAGTAGCTATCTATCGACATATGTTTCAATCCAAAACACAATCCCCATCATGGGCAAATCCACCTTTAAAACCCAGCAGCGAACATATTTTGGGATTGTAGTGTGGATTGCGGCTTTCCGAAATGTCCAGAGTAATGTCTGAATATACCAACTGAAAGAACGTTTTAGTAGCTATCTATCGACATATGTTTCAATCCAAAACACAATCCCCATCATGGGCAAATCCTCCTCTAAAACCCAGCAGCGAAAATATTTTGGGATTATAATGTGGATTGCGGCTTTCTGAAATGTCCAGAGTAATATCTGAATATACCAACTGAAAGAACGTTTTAGTAGCTATCTATCGACATATGTTTCAATCCAAAACACAATCCCCATCATGGGCAAATCCACCTTTAAAACCCAGCAGCGAATATATTTTGGGATTGTAGTGTGGATTGCGGCTTTCCGAAATGTCCAGAGTAACATCTGAATATACCAACTGAAAGAACGTTTTAGTAGCTATCTATCGACATATGTTTCAATCCAAAACACAATCCCCATCATGGGCAAATCCACCTTTAAAACCCAGCAGCGAACATATTTTGGGATTGTAGTGTGGATTGCGGCTTTCCGAAATGTCCAGAGTAACATCTGAATATACCAACTGAAAGAACGTTTTAGTAGCTATCTATCGACATATGTTTCAATCCAAAACACAATCCGCATCATGGGCAAATCCACCTTTAAAACCCAGCAGCGAAAATATTTTGGGATTGTAGTGTGGATTGCGGCTTTCCGAAATGTCCAGAGTAACATCTGAATATACCAACTGAAAGAACGTTTTAGTAGCTATCTATCGACATATGTTTCAATCCAAAACACAATCACCATCACGGGCAAACTCACCTCTAAAACCCAGCAGCGAAAATATTTTGGGATTATAATGTGGATTGCGGCTTTCTGAAATATCTAGAGTAATACCTGAATATACCAACTGAAAGAACGTTTTAGTAGCTATCTATCGACATATGTTTCAATCCAAAACACAATCCCCATCATGGGCAAATCCACCCAGCAGCGAAAATATTTTGGGATTGTAGTGTGGATTGCGGCTTTCCGAAATGTCCAGAGTAACATCTGAATATACCAACTGAAAGAACGTTTTAGTAGCTATCTATCGACATATGTTTCAATCCAAAACACAATCCCAATCATGGGCAAATCCACCTCTAAAACCCAGCAGCGAAAATATTTTGGGATTGTAGTGTGGATTGCGGCTTTCCGAAATGTCCAGAGTAACATCTGAATATACCAACTGAAAGATCGTTTTAGTAGCTATCTATCGACATATGTTTCAATCCAAAACACAATCCCCATCATGGGCAAATCCACCTTTAAAACCCAGCAGCGAAAATATTTTGGGATTGTAGTGTGGATTGCGGCTTTCCGAAATGTCCAGAGTAACATCTGAATATACCAACTAAAAGAACGTTTTAGTAGCTATCTATCGACATATGTTTCAATCCAAAACACAATCCCCATCACGGGCAAACTCACCTCTAAAACCCAGCAGCGAAAATATTTTGGGATTATAATGTGGATTGCGGCTTTCTGAAATGTCCAGAGTAATATCTGAATATACCAACTGAAAGAACGTTTTAGTAGCTATCTATCGACATATGTTTCAATCCAAAACACAATCCCCATCATGAGCAAATCCACCTTTAAAACCCAGCAGCGAAAATATTTTGGGATTGTAGTCTGGATTGCGGCTTTCCGAAATGTCCAGAGTAATATCTGAATATACCAACTGAAAGAACGTTTCAGTAGCTATCTATCGACATATGTTTCAATCCAAAACACAATCCCCATCATGGGCAAATCCACCTCTAAAACCCAGCAGCGAAAATATTTTGGGATTGTAGTGTGGATTGCGGCTTTCCGAAATGTCCAGAGTAACATCTGAATATACCAACTGAAAGAACGTTTTAGTAGCTATCTATCGACATATGTTTTAATCCAAAACACAATCCCCATCATGGGTAAATCCACCTCTAAAACCCAGCAGCGAAAATATTTTTGGATTGTAGTGTGGATTGCGGCTTTCCGAAATATCCAGAGTAACATCTGAATATACCAACTGAAAGAACGTTTCAGTAGCTATCTATCGACATATGTTTCAATCCAAAACACAATCCCCATCATGGGCAAATCCACCTATAAAACCCAGCAGCGAAAATATTTTGGGATTGTAGTGTGGATTGCGGCTTTCCGAAATGTCCAGAGTAACATCTGAATATACCAACTGAAAGAACGTTTTAGTAGCTATCTATCGACATATGTTTCAATCCGAAACACAATCCCCATCATGGTGAAACTCACCTCTAAATCTATATGTAGGTACGTAGCCTATTTAGGCGTGTATAATGCGTTTATACCTAGATAGTTAGGTAAATTAGTGGGTGATTATGTTTGGAAGTAATAAAAAATCTTAGGTAATCTAAAAAATAGGTAGGTATACATGTCATGTTACATCAAAAAGTATGGCAATACAAAACTGACATATGAACCGATTTTGATAAAATTTATATGGGAACACTTGAAGATAATATGAAGTTGGTACAATGCTCTTATTAAACTACACGAATATTTTTTCACATTACTTCATTTCCTAGCACTAGTAATTATACCTAAATGTTTATTGCATACCCGTAACGCCATCTTATGAAGTTCAATAGAACTAAAGTAGCAGCCATCTCTCCGCGGAGTTATTTGCGGTTTACGGCTTTCTGAAATGTCCAGAGTAACATCTGAATATACCAACTGAAAGAACGTTTTAGTAGCTATCTATCGACATATGTTTCAATCCAAAACACAATCCCCATCATGGGCAAATCCACCTTTAAAACCCAGCAGCGAAAATATTTTGGGATTGTAGTGTGGATTGCGGCTTTCCGAAATGTCCAGAGTAACATCTGAATATACCAACTGAAAGAACGTTTTAGTAGCTATCTATCGACATATGTTACAATCCAAAACACAATCCCCATCACGGGCAAACTCACCTCTAAAACCCAGCAGCGAAAATATTTTGGGATTATAATGTGGATTGCGGCTTTCTGAAATGTCCAGAGTAATATCTGAATATACCAACTGAAAGAACGTTTTGGTAGCTATCTATCGACATATGTTTCAATCCAAAACACAATCCCCATCATGGGCAAATCCACCTTTAAAACCCAGCAGCGAAAATATTTTGGGATTGTAGTGTGGATTGCGGCTTTCCGAAATGTCCAGAGTAATATCTGAATATACTAACTGAAAGAACGTTTCAGTAGCTATCTATCGACATATGTTTCAATCCAAAACACAATCCCCATCATGGGCAAATCCACCTTAAAAACCCAGCAGCGAACATATTTTGGGATTGTAGTGTGGATTGCGGCTTTCCGAAATGTCCAGAGTAACATCTGAATATACCAACTGAAAGAACGTTTTAGTAGCTATCTATCGACATATGTTTCAATCCAAAACACAATCCCCATCATGGGCAAATCCACCTTTAAAACCCAGCAGCGAAAATATTTTGGGATTGTAGTGTGGATTGCGGCTTTCCGAAATGTCCAGAGTAACATCTGAATATACCAACTGAAAGAACGTTTTAGTAGCTATCTATCGACATATGTTTCAATCCAAAACACAATCCCCATCACGGGCAAACTCACCTCTAAAACCCAGCAGCGAAAATATTTTGGGATTATAATGTGGATTGCGGCTTTCTGAAATGTCCAGAGTAATATCTGAATATACCAACTGAAAGAACGTTTTAGTAGCTATCTATCGACATATGTTTCAATCCAAAACACAATCCCCATCATAGGCAAATCCACCTTTAAAACCCAGCAGCGAAAATATTTTGGGATTGTAGTCTGGATTGCGGCTTTCCGAAATGTCCAGAGTAACATCTGAATATACCAACTGAAAGAACGTTTTAGTAGCTATCTATCGACATATGTTTCAATCCAAAACACAATCCCCATCATGGGCAAATCCTCCTCTAAAACCCAGCAGCGAAAATATTTTGGGATTGTAGTGTGGATTGCGGCTTTCCGAAATGTCCAGAGTAACATCTGAATATACCAACTGAAAGAACGTTTTAGTAGCTATCTATCGACATATGTTTCAATCCAAAACACAATCCCCATCATGGGCAAATCCACCTTTAAAACCCAGCAGCGAAAATATTTTGGGATTGTAGTGTGGATTGCGGCTTTCCGAAATGTCCAGAGTAACATCTGAATATACCAACTGAAAGAACGTTTTAGTAGCTATCTATCGACATATGTTTCAATCCAAAACACAATCCCCATCATGGGCAAATCCACCTCTAAAACCCAGCAGCGAAAATATTTTGGGATTGTAGTGTGGATTGCGGCTTTCCGAAATGTCCAGAGTAACATCTGAATATACCAACTGAAAGATCTTTTTAGTAGCTATCTATCGACATATGTTTCAATCCAAAACACAATCCCCATCATGGGCAAATCCACCTTTAAAACCCAGCAGCGAAAATATTTTGGGATTGTAGTGTGGATTGCGGCTTTCCGAAATGTCCAGAGTAATATCTGAATATAACAACTGAAAGAACGTTTTAGTAGCTATCTATCGACATATGTTTCAATCCAAAACACAATCCCCATCATGGGCAAATCCACCTCTAAAACCCAGCAGCGAAAATATTTTGGGATTTTAGTGTGGATTGCGGCTTTCCGAAATGTCCAGAGTAACATCTGAATATACCAACTGAAAGATCGTTTTAGTAGCTATCTATCGACATATGTTTCAATCCAAAACACAATCCCCATCATGAGCAAATCCACCTTTAAAACCCAGCAGCGAAAATATTTTGGGATTGTAGTGTGGATTGCGGCTTTCCGAAATGTCCAGAGTAACATCTGAATATACCAACTGAAAGATCTTTTTAGTAGCTATCTATCGACATATGTTTCAATCCAAAACACAATCCCCATCATGGGCAAATCCACCTTTAAAACCCAGCAGCGAAAATATTTTGGGATTGTAGTGTGGATTGCGGCTTTCCGAAATGTCCAGAGTAATATCTGAATATAACAACTGAAAGAACGTTTTAGTAGCTATCTATCGACATATGTTTCAATCCAAAACACAATCCCCATCATGGGCAAATCCACCTCTAAAACCCAGCAGCGAAAATATTTTGGGATTTTAGTGTGGATTGCGGCTTTCCGAAATGTCCAGAGTAACATCTGAATATACCAACTGAAAGATCGTTTTAGTAGCTATCTATCGACATATGTTTCAATCCAAAACACAATCCCCATCATGAGCAAATCCACCTTTAAAACCCAGCAGCGAAAATATTTTGGGATTGTAGTGTGGATTGCGGCTTTCCGAAATGTCCAGAGTAATATCTGAATATACCAACTGAAAGAACGTTTTAGTAGCTATCTATTGACATATGTTTCAATCCAAAACACAATCCCCATCATGGGCAAATCCACCTCTAAAACCCAGCAGCGAAAATATTTTGGGATTGTAGTGTGGATTGCGGCTTTCCGAAATGTCCAGAGTGACATCTGAATATACCAACTGAAAGAACGTTTTAGTAGCTATCTATCGACATATGTTTCAATCCAAAACACAATCCCCGTCATGGTTAAAACTGAAGAATTTTTCATCGACATTTTAATTTGGTCGGTTTATATGGCTGCTGGGTTTGGCTGCCAACTTCACACCGGTTACAAAATATACCAAAACAAAAAGTTAAAATCACGTTATTCTACGAAACATTAAAGATAAATATGTATTTTTTTTAAATTATTTGTCAATACTTTAAGAAATTAAAAAATAACACATTCATCTTCAGTTATTCATTTAATAAAAACCAAATTTCATTTTATGAAAAAGTAATTTTTTTGTATAGAAAATAAATCTCAAAATATACTATAATAATGAGCCGGTGATTTATCACTAATTTAGAAGCTAATTGAAAAAAACATTCGCGCTACATGCAAGATAAAGAGTTGTACTAACCAAACCATAAATAAAATTACTAATATATTGTATCACATTCTTACAACCACGAAGCAAAATTGTCCGAAATGAGTCAAATACGAGCACGGCCTCTTAAATAACTGAGAATAACTCTTTTCAAATGAAACATCTTTTTCTCTTCTATTTTTCTTATATGGAAAAAGTACGATAGTGCAACTTGCCAATCATAGTAATTAGCTTCTTTTATCAGAGTTTTAAAAACCAAAAATATATTAGGTTTTTGGAAGTCGTGAATTTATTTTTCGGTGATCACACGAATTACTTGTTCTGTGGGTATCGTCTGCACAACTAATCAAATCGTGATCTATGTTGAACCACTGCTCTTCAAAATACTGCAGAAAAATGTGCAAATTTTCTGAATTAGGGGCAGTCTCTACAATATAGCCTAGTAATATAGACGTAGGTAAAGATTGGAATTTTAGAAAATGTGATCATGCTTTACTAATTGAGTATCTATGTAAGGTATCGTGGTATGACTTCTTCAACTCTGACGATGTCTCTTTAAGCACAGAATCTTTTTATAATATGGTATATCAGATTTTTGACCATTGCATAACAAAAAAGCGTCGCAGTGCGTCAAAGGAGTCGCGGTATCCGGTCTGGTTCAGCAGGGACATTATAGCCGACACAAAACTCAAACTGAGGCTTCATAGAAACTGGAAGCGAACAGGGTCTGAGGAGGCCTACGATCAGTTCTCTGAATTAAGGTCGTTACTGAAAACTCGTGTCATGAGTGCATATGCCACATATGTTGCCAATATAGAGCGGGATATCAAAGCTGATCCTCGGGGGTTCTGGAGGCACTTGTCGAGCTTACGATCTAAGGGAGGTTTTGAGCCTATTGTCACGTACAAGGGTATTACTGTAAGTGGAGTGCAGGCGGCAGAAGCATTTGCGGATTTTTTCTCCAGCGTGTTTCTGTCGGACATACCTGAACTTGACGCAAATACCATCTCAAGCAGGGACTTGTCTTGTACGAGCAATTATGTCCATATTGACAAAATTACACCCTGGGACGTGGCAGCGGGTATCCAGAAGCTAAAACCTAATAGCTCTATAGGTCCTGACGGTATTCCTCCTTGGTTTCTTAAGGAAGGGAAAAAATATGTGATATATCCCCTATGTCATATTTTTAATCTTGCGTTAAAAAATGGTAAGTACCCGACAGAATGGAAGTTATCACGTGTCACTCCTATACCGAAAACATCTGACAAGACAGCCGTTGAGGATTATCGTCCTATAGCCATACTATGTACTCCAGCTAAGGTTTTTGAGCACGTGATCTACCACAAACTATATAGGCAGATTGAGCCATTTCTCTGCAATGCGCAACATGGGTTTAGAAGTAGGAGGTCTGTAAATACCAACTTGTTGGCTCTCGTTGACTATATCTCTGCCAGTTTAGATCGTGGAAGGCAAGTTGATGTCTTGTACTTTGACTTCCGGAGGGCGTTCGACAGAGTCAACAACGACTTACTGTTGGGTAAGCTCAGTACAATAGGTCTCTCTCCAAGTTTTTTACTTTTTATTGCAGACTATCTCCGTGATCGCCAGCAGTATGTTCGACTTGGCCTGTATGAGTCCCGCCCTTATCACACGCGCTCCGGAGTCAGCCAAGGGTCGGTACTTGGGCCCCTTCTTTTTATCCTCATGGTAAATGACCTTCCCAGAGTTATCCAGCATTCGCAATGTCTTCTATATGCTGATGACTTGAAGCTCTTCCTAGAAATTAAAACAGTGGAAGACTGCCTTCGGATGCAGCAGGATGTGGACGCTGTTTATCGGTGGAGCGTAGATAACGGGATGGACTTTAATGTTTCAAAGTGTTCCGAGATGACGTTCGATCGACTGCGCTGCCCAATCGAATTTCACTACAAATTAGGCAACACAGTGATAACACGCACTTATGCCGTTAAAGATTTGGGCATCACATTCGATCAAACGCTCACTTTTAATGACCACATTACGACGGTGGCTAAGGAATCTTTTCGGAGACTGGGTTTTGTGCTTCGGAACTCTCGAGACTTCAGTAACATTAGCGTGATTAAGTTAATATTTGGAGCACTTGTTCGGAGTAAGCTGGAGGCAAGTGCTTGTGTGTGGCATCCGCACGAGGACAACTACACCTTAATGCTGGAGAGGGTTCAAAAGGCCTTCCTCAGATACCTATACAAGCGCGCATATGGGTATTATCCTTACCTTTACCCCACAAACTTTCTGCACGGTTGCCTAGGGTATAACTCTTTGGAAGTCAGGAGATCCTACGACCAATTAGTTATGATGTGCAAGATACTACGAGGCAAGGTGGATGCTCCGGATCTCAGTGAGCGGTTGTGTCGTATATATGTTCCTGATCACTACATGCGGGGCAGAGGCCACAAACTGTTCGCAGTCCCGCATTGCAGAACGGTTGCTTATAGAGTCTCACCAATACCGCGCTCCCTTGCCGCACTCAATGCACTTCTTGACGCGAATCCAGAGACTGACATATTTGACGGTTGTTGGAGAAACCTTCTAACAGAATGTTTACGATATTGTGAGATAACATTTACAAGGGCTTCGACAATACAATAATGTTGTAAATTTTTTAACATTTAAATTTTGACCAGATTCATTTTATTAATTTAGAGACATAGTAATTTTTATTTTTGATTTTGACATCTAATATTTTGACCTGCTTTATTTTATTATAGTAATTTGTGGACATATTAATTTTATTTTAATTGACTGTTTGTAATATTTATGCGATTATTTTATTGTTAAAAAGTTATTTTGCTTGTTTCTATGTGTTTGCTATCATTAGTGTAACTCGCTATGTAGCGGTACTAATTATGAATCAAATAAATAAATATACCGCTAGGCTTCTGTCATATACTTCGGTGTTGGTAACACAAAATAAGAGCATAATCGTACTATATTTGTATCATGTTTATATTCAAGACTATTTACTATTTCAAGAGTATTTTTTCTTTACCGAGTTACATTGCTTTGCTTTTTCCAAACTGCCATGTTAAAATGCTGAAAGCATCCTGTCACTTTAGCGTCTGTATATACCTTTATAATTGCGTTTATTTGAGCTTGTTCGTAATCGCATTTGAAAATTGCAATACGGACTCCAAGCTCATTTTTAATTAATTGAAATAGTCGGGTGTACGTTTTCTCTGTTTTATTTGGTAAAAAAGCGTAAATTTCCGGATAAATATTTATGCTTTTACCATTAGAGTAAACATCAAGGCGTATTATGTATAACTGAGAATAATAAATAGAATGAGATAGACACGGTCTAAAAGTACCATAATATGAAATATTTATCCCGGATTTCACTACTTTAAGCATCTTCTTATAACACAATAAAATATTTTTAATGTATGGTTTATACTGCTCAACTTAATTCAAGAAGGGATTTTAAATTATGTATTGTAACTTATAGGCTAGCTATATTTCTATCTAGGTCGAAAATGATAGGTAGAAAGTGGTGAACAGAATAGACCAAGTATAGAAATAGTTTTTAAGGTACCGCTGCTTTTATAATTGTTATAGGTGCTTAGAAACCTATTTTCTACTTGAGGCGGTAGCTCGCTTAGCTTAGCACGATTTTGTAAAATGCGCTATCACTAAATGGCATCGTGTACACAAACTATAATTTCTCAGTACAATCACGGACACACACACACATACCGATGGTATAGTGGTTACATATGTTTATGCAGTAAGTTTGATAGTGATCCCGCTCGTGGTAATTTTTTTTCTCTCGTTGTAATTTTTCAAACTAATTCGCTTAGCATGCGTTACTGCAAAAATCACATTATTAAAAGTTTGATTGTCTATACAAAATTTGTTATAAATAGGATATATAAAAGTATCTTTGTTAACGATCATTTGAAAAACAAATCAGGTACTTATTAAAACACTTTAAAACAACGTAAGCTACTCTAATTCTAAGAAAATAATAAATCGAAGTATTTCCAATAACAAAAATATGTCCCATATACTGATGCCGTAGTGTTTGCAAATGTTGTAGTAAGTTTGATTGAATATCGAAAGGCTGGTTTAAATAAGACTGATAAAAGTATATTTGTCTCTGGTAATTTTAAGAAGTAAGTACAGTGTGTTTAAGAACAGTGTGTTTGAAAAGAAAAGCGTCTTAGGAATTGAGAGCCCTCGTGTGTCAATTTACTACTTTTGTTGCGTTGATAGCACTGCTCCATCATAGTCGGTACGACCTAATTTGTTTGATACTTGGTATACGGTCGTAGAAACTCAGTTATAAAAAAAAAACCTATCATTTCTCAAAATACATGGTCATATCAGTACTATAATAATATAAATGTGTAAGTAATTCTGTCTGTCTGTCTGTTACGCTTTCACGCCAAAACTACTGGACCGATTTGAATGAAATTTGGTATGGAAATAGTTTGAGACCCGGGGAAAAACATAGGATAGTTTTTATCCAACTACTACTAGTACTATTATTAAAGTCTGAATCTAAATATTCTATACCGTATACGTCTGAGCTAGCTTTGGAGCATTCACTCTCGGACACATTTGTTTTATCTTCGAATTCTGATTGTTACATTTACGATAAATTCGTTTAAATTGTCAATCAAATGGTACTTCCTGTTCCCAATAGTTTTCTTCAACATGTTTCACATTTTCACATAATACACCATCACATACATTTAATTAAAAGCATCATTTCAAGCAACATTTACATCAGCACTTTGAGTCTGACATTATAGTCAGTCTCATCATAATGGCACAAAAATTGTTATCACTTAACACTATATTAGACTCAAAAATAAATCACATACATCTAATTGAAAGATGTTTACATAAGTACTTTAGAGTCTAACATTTTAGAGCCAGTGTCATAATAATGTCACAAAGAAAGGAATCACTTAATATAATTTTAGTCTTAAAATTAAATCACATACCTATTTCAATATAAAGGAAGTTGACTTAATTACTTTAGAGTCTTACATTATCACATACATTTAATTGAAGGGATGTTTACATAAGTACTTTGGAGTCTTACTTGATAGTCAGTGTCATTATAATGTAACAAAAATAGTAATCACTTAAATAAGGAACAATATAAATAGGTAAAGAAAAAATAGTAACGAAGAGCACGATTTTGTGGTGGAAAGTTTTATTTTAATTGTTCTTTTAATACTTCAACAAATAGCGCCCTTTTGACTAATTCTTTTCTAGATTCCGGACTATGCCATTTTCTGTAACTTGTATTTGGTGTATCTCTAGGCTTTGCATTTTCGTGCTTCTTTAACCTCGCTAGGCATTTCTTGTATTTTGATAGTTTTTTCAAGACCTTAATTTCATCAGCTTTTTCCTTCTTTATTTTAAATCTCAGTATCTTCTCCTGATTAAAGTTTTTTCGCAATATTTAGCAACATTAGGTGTTGGTGGTGAAGATGGGTTAAATACTCCCGAATCTGGAATATTTTCTCTCATATACGAGGTAGTAACATTCCATAATACTTTTTTTATGACTTCTTGTAATGTTTTTCCTATTTCTATATGCTTCTCGGTATTGTAATAAATAAAATTCAAATTTCTTTCATAAATGCAGAGTAGAATTTTCGCCACCAAAATGTATGTCTTCTTTTAGTATTCAATTCAGCTTCCTCAAAGTAGGTACCTCTTTTCGAACATAATAAAATTGTCGAATTTTGCTACTTATGGCACATTTGTCAAAATCGTCCACAATTATGTATTGTGCCGGCCTTTGCGTTTTTTTTTCCCTGGACTGCACTACACTCCTCTATTTACAGCACCTTCTTTTTTAATCCTAGACACCGTGTCTCTATTAAGACCTGAAATATAAAATGTATAGAATTAGTTTGACCTTCAAGTGTGGACGTAAATTTTTCTTCACTTTGATATAAGATCGCTTTAAAACTGAATGAATACCTGTTACCTAGCTGGTATAGGTAGTTTGGGTTCAGTATTTGAAATTAATTATTAGAGATGGTTGCCTGAGAAATTGTAATAAAAAAAATTAAAGATGACAGAAGGTGCAACTCTCCAGGCGGTGAAGAGAAGCTTCCACACACCTATCTAAGTACCTACCTAAGCAAGGATGCTTTCAAAAACAGAAGTAAAAAAATAATGTACTATGAAGCGTTCAATAATTAGTGAGAAAATTTGATTCAGCTAGCAACCCAAGGGCATTACTTATCATATTTAGTAGGTCACAGATTAGGCAGCTTTTGGAATGCCTTCAGAATCTCACAAAATAGATGAAAAAGAAGGCCGGGTTCGTTCAACCTTCATAAAAACCTATTAAAGTTATGGGACTTAGCAATAAAATAACGTGCTTGTATAATCAACGTTTATTTAATAAATAATAGATATTTTTAAAATACAAAAATATGGCACTTTTCAGTCTAAATCTAGTTAGATTACATTTTTAGGTATTAAAACAGCCAGACTTATTCCTATAACGAAATGAGTATTTTTTTCTCAAAATATAATACAGGGTGAATTTTTAAATAAATAACAGTTAAGATACTTATCTTAACCGTTATTTATTTAAAAATACAATTACAACTATCTTTATAGGAATTCCCTAATGCAAAAGTGTAAGCAACATTCATAATCGTAACTTAAACTTATAATAAACACAATCAAATTAAATAAAAAAATAAATAAAATGAAATACGAGTATATAGTCACAAGAAAACGTTTTTAGGAGACTATCAATTAACCAACAAAATACTGGATGAACTGAAGGAATTAAAAAAACAGTAGAACATTAAATGAAACCAAGACTATCAACGTTAGCAATTAATGACAAAATAAGAATCAAGGAATCTTCAACTCATACGATACACTATAAGCATTTCAGTCTATAAAAGTTAGTGATGCATTCTGTTTAACGAAATATTTACATAATTTTAAAATAGCGCCAGGCGCTTAAACGCGCTTTGGCCCAAAAAAAAGCGCTGGATCCGGCATAAAAGCATTTTTCAAGTGCTGGCAGTACTTGAAAATCATGAAAAATTATGGCGAGAAGTTTCATTCAAAGCTATACCGAAAGTTAAAGTCGTAATTGGTTTTCGGATCGAAAAAGAAATTCCCCAAAACTAGAAGTATTTTTTTCCATTCAAAAATTTACCTGATTCACCACTTAACACGTCAATGCTGTTTAACGTGCTGAAATATTAAATTTTAATCTTCGCTCGAGCAGCTTGAATGTCCTTCCAACAGATGATTAAACGTTCTTGATCAAGGCAGGTATGGAGATATTGTGAGACCGCATAGTTTACCGAACAGACATATTCAATATCATTGTAGGTGCAGCGGCTGCTCTCTCAAGGTATAAAAATCGCCAGTTTTTTGAGAAAAATACTCTCGTAATAATAATATTTTCCCTTCTACGTTTATGTCCATTAGTATTTTTATGGAAGTAGCTTTTGATGTAGAAGGTTGGTGGTTATCTTTCAAGTCTTTAGAACCCAAGCTTTTGCCTAGGTCAAAATGATGATAGCATGCGCTTCTGTATTGTTTAACCTTAGTTCGATCGTCAGGTCAATTTGAAAAAAATCTACTAACGATTCGCTGACAGCTCCAAATTGTTGTGTACTCTTGTATGTTTTTAGAAGACGATACAAAATGACATTTTGCACTGCATTTGTGAAAGCCTAATTTAAGGTTAGCTTTCTTTGATGCTTCTAACACATCAAATAGCTTTTTGAGGGGTCTTGGAAAACAATATTTTAGTATTGCAGCGTATTTTCTGCCATGGCTAGTTTCTTTGCAATCTGCTAAGATTTTCCGCCAATTCACTTTTATATTCGTAAGTAGGCACCATCGAGAGATTGAAAGAGGTTTGTAGCACTGTAGACAAACGGAAGAGCCGTTATTTTCTTCGTAAAAATTGGAGATGCGATGATCACCACATCGTCGTACTTCAGAAATAGTATGCGGGCCTATTGTTGTAAGCCCTTCAACAATTTTCGCCTTCTGGTTCTGCAGCGGGTGGCGACCCTCCTTCGGGCGGCTATGCATGTCGCGGCATGGACAGACAGACTTCAAAAATGAATGTTGTATTTAATGCAGTTACTAAAATTACTTTATACAATTATTACATCTGTAATACAACTTAATCTTCATGGACAATAACATCAATAGACGCACAAACCTTGTGATATTGCCTGAGACAGTATGAGCACTGTATCCAATTGGCTCCGTTCCGTTTCTTTAAACCTTCACAGTATAAAATTTCAGGAAAGACCTACTGCCAATCATTGTCTTTATCTTTTTTGATCTTTCGAGCAATCTTGGCTGTTGTGGATGGTTTAATATAAAGAAATTTTTCTTCACGTAATCGCGATTACTGACTGATATTGGAATGTGACGTAAATCACCTACTCAACTAATTTACGAGTAATCAAGGCTTTTTTGTGTTGTTTGGGTGTGCTATATAGTATTTTATAATGATAATAAAGTGATTTATTTCAGGTATCGAACACACATATTTATACTAAACTTAACCTAGGACACCGGTAAAAGGATATTTAAAATGAAATAAAATAAAAATGTGCAAAATCATACACATTGAACAAATAGTGAAGTATCGTTTTTTATTTCCGTCCATGGGGAGAGATATCCAAAATTTATACATACCCTCGATCTCAAAACCGCGAAAAAATCAGGAACCTTGTCTTATCGAACATATTCCGTGCACTGCAGTTTAGCGGTAGCATCATAAGAGCTCGGAATGTGTTATTATATTGTACTCTTATGCTGCTCATTACTGCGTAAATGTAATCTAAGACTGACACGTGTGCATGCTAAGGCATTACATTTTACAAGAGAGCCTTTACTGCAGTTGGCGAAACGGTGAGCTATCTTGTTGCTTCTGACAGCGAGGGCTTGCCCTCCCGCTCAATAATAGCATTGTCTTGCAATCATTCCGTCAACACATGCCCCAAATATTTGAACTGTTTCTCCACCCCAACTACTGTTCTATTCTTCTTTAATATACTTCAGACGCCGACCTGGTACAAACACCATCATTTCTGTCTTGGATTGTATTATTACTTGTATTTCAATTTCCGTGAGCATTAGCATAATGTTCACAAATCGAAAGCAGTTTCTGCAGCAGCTTCTTGATCAAGAGACTGAGAAACACCATGTCATCTGCATAACTTAGCAACGCTTGTTAACGCACACGTTTCCTAGGGGACAGCCGGTCTTGGTGCTCCTCAGCTCCGCGATCAAGCTTTTCATGTATATGAAGAAGTAACTAATGTTCACAAATCGAAAGCAGTTTCTGCAGCAGCTTCTTGATCAAGAGACTGAGAAACACCATGTCATCTGCATAACTTAGCAACGCTTGTTAACGCACACGTTTCCTAGGGGACAGCCGGTCTTGGTGCTCCTCAGCTCCGCGATCAAGCTTTTCATGTATATGAAGAAGTAACCTCTCCGAACCTATTAAGTGTGTAAACACTCCGAACCTATTAAGTGTGTAAACACTAAATAGGTTCGGAGAGGTTACTTCTTCATATACATGAAAAGCTTGATCGCGGAGCTGAGGAGCACCAAGACCGGCTGTCCCCTAGGAAACGTGTGCGTTAACAAGCGTTGCTAAGTTATGCAGATGACATGGTGTTTCTTCCGAGAGGTTTCTTCTTCTTGGCGAACCCTACATTCTAGTCTGTATAATCTAGTAGAAGTTGTGTCGCACCCATTTAACACCATTGGTTTGGTTTTCGTACTAGAATCTACACATAATTGTTTAATGTAATGTGTAGGTTTTGTAATGTAAAAATAATTGTGTAATTTACGTCTGAGAATAAATATTTGCTAGTACTTTTTTGTGTATTTTAATATTTAATTAAATAATAATAAAATACATTTCATTAAGAATTTTTTTCATAAAATAATATAAATAAGTTAACTAACATAAAACAAAGTTATAAAATGATTTTATACAAATAAATTAAAAAAGAATATGTTTTTTTATGCACAATAATTTCATGAAATATATAATTATATTTCATTTTGTCCTGACAATATTTATTATATAAAACAACAAAGTTAGGAGAATAAGAACCTTTTTCTCCAAGGTCTATTACAGATCAATTAACACAAAAAATCTTTATCCATTTTATCGTCTCCAGTCCTTAAACCAAAACTATTTTATTTTCTAAGAATGGTTAAATTATACGCTTAAATTCATGGATATCAGTATGACATTCAGACCAAAAGATAACACGTTCTCTTTTTATGCACAAAACTTTTTTTCTTCATGTGATAAATATTACAATGCATACGGAGGCTTGACTAAAACACATAAGTACATGAACACATGACTATTGTGTTCAGTTGCGAATGCAAATTCTTTTACAATAAAATCATTCTGAAATCTTTGAATCCTTGCGCGTCATATAATATTATCGGGGTTATTGATATTTTTTACTACGTTGCTACGTGGCCTGTACTCTATTAGAATCGTTAAGTATAAGACAACAGGTTGTGGTATTAGCAGGAAATTGTATCAGATTCAAGATCAATGCGTATCTACGTCTATTGGACCTGAATTTAACGTCTCGTTTTAACGCGAACAATCATTAGCAAATAAAGAAGTTTTTTTTAACCCTTAATAAGGCGCGACCCTGTATTAAAGCTAGAAAGTAAGTTAGAGTGGAAATAGGGCTTATTGATATTGCAGAATTAAAAAAAAAAACAATTAAAAAGAGGGGGAGTGTTATTTCCCCCCATTTTTTGGGGTGGGAAATAAATTCCCCTTGCCTGATTTTGAGTGATTGTATGTCTCGAAGTGGGAAAATAATTCCCGTTGCCGGTTTACGATACAAACTTTTGCTGCTGTTTTGCTGTTATTCAGATACTAGTATGTCCCCTGGCTTCGATTGTCACTGTTGTAATTTTTAATATAAAGAAGTTGGTAAATGTTTTTTTTTGAGTTGCATAAATATTATCATGCGTGATGAATAAAAAGCGGTATGAGGAGTTTCACAATTTTATTAAATGTAAAAACTATTCTTGAGGAGAAGCATTATGAAACATTTTGAAGCATTTTTTTGCACATAGTGCAACTTGGCATGTGGAGCACAGTATTTTAGTTCTTTTTTCTTGTTTTTTTGTGCTACAGAATCTACATCTCTTATAATTATTGCCCTCCTCTGGAAGGTGGACACCAACATTGAGCAAGCGGATCTCATCTGGTACGCCAAAGTTGGAGCCCTTTTTGTTTTTAAAAACAACTTGTTGATTTCTCTTGCTTGAGTGATTTGAAATCAGCTCACAAGCCAATCTCAGTCTGAAGTCTCTATGAGAATGCGTACTTACTACATGCACAGTGTTGTAAGTGATGTAGCTGTTTATTATTGACGCATCAAACATAAAAAAAAACAGTCTCATCCAGAATTTCCTGCATTTTCGATTAATAGGATATGACGATCTGAAATGATCAAAATGATCGACGCCTCCCATAGTGAGAGTATATTGGGCGATAGCTTTGGGGATGAGCACATCTTTTTTAGTACCATCTTTCTGAGTTCTCTTTACAAATACTGTGTCAGTTGGATGGTGGGCTGTTGTAAGAATATTAACATCCCTTGTATCGAGCCACTTGATTGCTGTAATTGGTTTAGCAGTTATAGCTGCAAATTGGTTCTTTTCGAGTCTTAGATGTTTTGGTTGGGACTTCTTCGTAATTTCCGGCAGATCTTTTCTATTTACTCTAACAGTACCAACAGCAAAAATGTTCTTTTCGCACAAAGCTTCCATTATGTTACAGCTAGTGAAAAAGTTATCAAACGCTAGCAGAGTATTCTCAGGAAGGCCGGTTGACAGTTTTATAACTACATTATAACCCAGTCCCTCGTCTTCCATACTGTCCCCTTTTCCTGTGTAAACTTCGAACTGGTACAGGTAGCCGGTTTCAGAATCGCAACGTGCCCAGATCTTGAAGCCACGTTTGATAGGCTTCTTCGGCATGTACTGCTTCAAAGACGATCTTCCTTTAAACTTGACCATGCATTCGTCTATTGATTGTTTACTTGAATTAGCTGTTTCCTGCTGGAAAACTTTATTAAGCTCTTGTATCATTGGTCTCAACTTGTACATCTTATCATATTCTGGCGAATTCGTTTTCGGTTCTTTCTCATTGTCATTTATGTGTAAATTTGCAGTAATTTTTTTAAATCTTTTGATAGGCATAATTTTGGATATTTCTGCATTATTGTAAAAAGGGTCATTAGACCAATACAGGTCCATATCGGGCAATGGGTTTAACCCCATCATAATTAAAATTCCAAGGTAAGCTTTTATTTCATCTGATGACACTGGTGTATAATGATTGCTGCTTTGCTGAATTGCATATCTATTTGTTTGTTCCACTAAAACTTGTACTAAATATTCTGGAAAAAAGTTTTTGAAAACGTCAAAAGGACGAGTTTTATGATTATATGATGATTGTGGTTGAATTGGATTGGTAAATTCTGGAACATTGTGTATCTCTGTCTCAATCTTCCACTCCCTTGGTTGTCTTACTGTACTGATGGTTCTGCTTGGCCTTGGGTGACAATTCGGTTCTGTAATAGTTACATCACTGTTTGAAGATCCTGCACTTAAGTCATCTGTCTGAATTGGAGTAGAGTAACAGTGTTCTTCATGGATCTCATCTAAACAGTGCTCTATTTCAGTTTCTCGTTAGGTGGCAATTACAACTGGTCTGCTTTCTTCATAAGCTTCAATGTGTTCATTTAATGTTATCTCATCCACTCTACGAATGGGACTATTTGTTTCTAAAATATTTGTCAGAGAATCTACTGTATATATATCTTGTTCTCTATCAATAGGTTCGTCTAAGTTATCGGAAATGCCAAACAGCTCTTCCAGACGCCTTTCAACTAAAATATCTTGTGATACATTTAGATTATTTGCCGGACTACTTACTGGGGCTGTTTGGTAATAGGCATCATCATCTGAGTCAAGATCAGATAAATCGGACAGGTTGTTAACAACTTTTTTTAACTCCCGGTGCCCTAGCTTTTTTTTCTTATTCATGGCGTTGGGCTCCTAGAAACAAATTATAACAAGTAAGTATCACATCAACATCCCCTGGGAAACTTATGTGCAAATTTCAGCATTCTATCCCTATTCGTAATATATCTATGAATGTATGTTAAAACTTTTAAATATATATAATAAGAGATATTATAAAACTCAAACGGGCAAAGGGAATTATTTTCCCACTTTTTCACTCAAAGATTTTGGGGCTACAGTTCAATATTGTACGTTAAGGGGCAATAAAAAACAACTCTAAAATACTGATTTTATACAAGATAAAAACATAATCTACTTACGGGATTTTTTGTAGAACAATATAAAGATTTTTCTCAGCTTAACCCCAAAATTAGCCGTTATTCGACCACTTTTTCACGCAACTGAACTTTGACATTGACATATCAGCTCAAGGCATCCATGTTTTGAAAAAGTGTTGCCACTTAATAAAACTAAAATATTCTTAAAAATAGTATATTCTATTGCGTTCATTCTAATAACTATCTGTCATGTAAAAAAGACCATATTTTTGAATATAGTCGTGGTGGGAAATAATATCTCCTGGCTATTAAGGGTTAATATGCCAGATTTCTTCTGAAATCTGGGATATTAATCGTATATTAACGAATACTTTCCATCTACAAACCTCGTGTTCGTACGGAAAATATGATGAATCTATAAACTTAGACATCACGCACAAGACAAAGTCTCACGCTGCGCGCCGCCTGTGCAGCACGCACAAGTACGCACGATGTCTATGACACGGTCGCCTACGACGCGGTACTACGAATTTAAAACCGAATTTGCATTGTTCTGGATGTAAGGTTTGCGAAGGTTATAAGCAAATTACTAGTTTTCCTAGTAACTAAGTTGACGTATTACCGGAGACAGCGATACGAGAAATATGCCTGACTGCGTACTCGACTGACGAAATTGAAGCTGCTAGAAATATTGCATACAAGTTGCTTGCACCGACTAAGAAATTCATGAGACGGAAAGAGAAGATTGTCAAAGAATGGTAAAGCTAATTAAAAGAATTTGACTGTGACACTTCTCCATTCACATATTATCTATACTCAACATCCAATGCTATATTGTTAAGAAAATAATGGCTTCTGAAATTGATAGGAATACCATACCACCATACTTAGGCCAAATTTTAGGTACTGACAGGAAACAGATAATAGCAAATATTACCTCATTGATAAGCCTCAGTGCATTTAAAATTATGTTATGTGCTTTTCCATATTCAGAGGACTAAAAACCAGAATGAGCATATTCATTCATTAAATTCTATATTATTTAATATGACATGTCGTCATAGTGACAAACTTTTATTTTTTGACTGTAATAATCGATTACTAAATTTATGTTGACTCGGAATAGGATGTACCTACCTAAGAAATATAAGAATCTTGCTACTCTGGTAGCTTATAATATTGAGTCGGGTATAGGAAATATAACCAAGTCTTCTATTGACGCTACAGATTTTAGTACATGTACTAATACAATGATGCCTCAGTCACTCCAGTACCTTTGTGCGAGACAGAATGTCAAACAACGCTACCGATAGTGGTGACGCGTGGTGATATTGTTCGTAAATTTCATTTTAAAAATGAGCGCTCTCCAGTGCAATTTGACACCATCAAAACCAAGTCCATTCGCAGAGTGATTTCGATTTTTGGGAATGTAGCTCTGAACTTTAGATTTTCAAGAATTTGAAAATAGAACAGCTCTTTGTTTTTGTATGTTTTGTATAACACAAGCAACCTTATAGTCAAAGATACAAATTGAGCCAAGTCATTACCAAGGCTAGGTTCTAAATCATCTTTGTAAACTTTTAATAATTCGTCTGCTGCAGCATACAATTTTGGTAAAGCTAATTAGTACAGCATCCATCTCCTCTAAGTGATTAAGAAATCCAATTTTGAGCCTACAGCATCGTATGCACGCACTCTTTCACTCGTAAGAAAAACACATAGCTGATCGATCACTGGGATAAAGCCTGAAACTTTAAATTTATCTTTTCATGACATGTTAGCATCTTGTGGTTTCATAGAATAGAGCGGATCGAACCTCACATTTCTAGTTTTAGTGCGAGATTGTAATACTTAACGTAATAATATTGTCAGTACTTGATATTCCTTTAGCAGTTTCTTTTTTTCGAACTATTATCCGGAGACCAGGATTTAGGTTTAAAAAAAAAAGATTTTATTTTCACACAACTAATTAATGGTTATTAAAATTGGAAAATAATAGAAAACGAACTAGAAATATGAAAATGACCGGCGCGAATGGTATATGGATGTGGACTGAGGCAGGAGAGTGAGGTGTCTGAGAAGTAATAAATGCTGACTTAGCTCAAAGGAATAGATTTAGGAAAGGTAAGCAGAATGGTAAAAGGAAGTGGAGTATAACATCTCCCCCATTGAGTGTAAACTTACTATTGCAAGGAAGTTTACAGATGTAGAATACAGGATAAATCAGGTAAGTAAAGTATGGGATAGGAAAGGTATACGGGCTTAATGCTAATTACTATTCTATTTAAAAAACTTACAAATAGGTATTTTTATACTCTTAGTCTAGGTGGAGGAATTTCTTCTTGTCTAGATATTTCATCTTCTACATTAGGAGGAGACTTTACATAAAAATGGTATATTATAGCTGTTGGCTTTGCAATAATAGATAATAAAGAATATAAAAGATATCATAAAAATGATAGTGACAATAGGGAAACTAATATGGTTTGTGAAAACGTTGTTACTAGTTCTAATAAAATCGTCAATTTCAGTGGATACTTGATCTGCTTGATCTTTCAGATCGTTGAGTTTATCTAGATTAATGTTAGATATTGTCACTGCAGATGTATTAATATAAGATTTTTGAAAGGTATTTAAATTACAACATTTATCATCAATTAGATTGAAATCTGTGCTAATAGGTGGTATGTTCACTTCTAGGTTGAGCATCGCCAATAACTTCACATTTCGACAGAATGCCACACACTGTGATTTAAGAGATAAAATACCTGTACCAATAATAGTTATTTCTTTATTATGAATGTCACATTCTAAAGTTAGCTTGGTAAGTCGCGTTTACACAAATATCCAATTATTGTATCCTAGATTTTGCTAGATGTCAATATGTCCGTAAATAAATTTAGTTTTACATTGTGAGGGTAATTCTTTGATAATTTTAGTCATAAATTCTATTTCGCAAATGGGATTCGTATTAACTGATAAAATATTAAGGTTACAAGCAATATATCCATTATATAAGGTTTTACAAGAATTTAAATCATCCAGTGTACAATATGTCGATTTATCTTTACTTAAAGCTACATAATTAATAGTGAGAACAATTAGCGCGTATGAATTAGGAGAAGTTATATTATGAGTTATAAGAACTGGTATGACTTTATAGAGGTCGTATTCAATATGATAAACTAATGGAATTTTTAATACAAATACAATACTATTTGAGCTATAATAAGCTTCGAGTTCGGAAATTCTTAGTAATACATTAATATTTCTTACATCTATACTTACTGGAAATTCCTTATATTTAGGTAAGTGTCTTATGCTACTTTCGATATCTGTACATATTTGAGTTGGCGTAGCAACTGATGGATGCAGTGTGTTGCTGTTAGCAAACATAATGTAATTAACAATATCTTCTAACTTAAATGTTAAAGTGAGTAAGCTGGCGTAAAGAACATTCAACACTTCACTTTACTTATTCCTAAATAATAATTCATTATTGACTATGGATACATTTTTCAGCAAATTATTAGTTACATCATTTAAACGAGCCTCATTATCAATAATAGTTTCTAGTGTTTTATTGAAGTTAAGAATTGCTGATTTAGAGATGAAAATGCTCTGTTTTATTAGATGAGCTAATTGTTTGTCACTTGAATGTAGTGTTTGAATATCGTGGTAATATTTCTCAGAGTCATCCTGATCCATAGTACAAAATAGCTTTTTCATAATTGAACCTATCCCCGCAAACCAAGCTGATCTCTTAGTCTTAGTTGATATCATATGAGATATGGAATCATAGTCCCGAAGAATATCGTTATAGAGGGAAGTAAGTGGTTGAAATGCATTGTGGCATCGAAAATCATCCATAGCTTTATGGTATATAAACGTGGTAATTTATAAGTTTCAGATTGCTCACGGGATCGAAGTAAATACCAGGACTTTTGGTTATGTATTCCACGTATTGTCCGTCGTCAGTTGCCGACGCGGCTCTACACATAATGGCGTTGATTCTGTAAATCTAATAATAAGAAGGTATATGGATGTGGACTGAGGCAGGAGGGTCTGAGAAATCTTCTCATCTCCTAACTCTCCATCTCATCCGCCGACTTTCTTCTTATCTTCTTCTTTCATTCTCAGGCTTCACACTTTCTTCACTTTCCATTTCACTCGGTCTTTCATCCATCACAACTAAAAAAGCTATCAGTGGCTCTAAACGTCACCGCTTGCCTTATATCGTCCTCAAAAAAGTATGGCCCAATAATACCGGTTGGCGTTATTCCAGCCCATACGACAAGCTTAAGGCTGTGAAGTGGACGTTAATGCAAGAGTCGGGGATTAGTCTCGAACCATATCCGACAATATTGCTTGTTTACATACATGGCCATTGACGTGAAAATTGACCTCATCACTGAACATCCCTTTGATAAAATTGTTGAACCGGTCGAGCATCAAATACACAAAGTTATTGGTATCATTTTATACGCCTTCAAATTCAAATCAAGCTTCAAAATTCGTCGTTAAGTCCAAAGACTGTAGTGTAATAAAGATTAGCATATAATTTTGTTACTGCTACAAACTAAAAACATTTTGCTAAAAATCTATTCAAGTAAAGCTATTTAGCAGTTGTCAGCGTCTTAAGGCTCGACAGAAGCCCTCAGTCATTGTTTTAATTGACCTATATATCATATACCACTTACGAAAAACAGACATAAACAGTAATAAGTTGTAATATTTAACAACATAAATATTGGGATTTTGCCTACGAAATGAGTGAAGGGCTATCGCCGGCAGGGCTGGGACATCCACGAATGGAGTGGGGCAGAAGTCCCAATATTTTATTACTAACGATATGGTGGAAATATTTCCCCGGCAGCCATACCAGCCATCAATAATGAGACGAATCCTTTAGAATGGTTTACCACTCTCTCAGAGTATTTGCACCTCCTCCGCACGACGACTTTTTTCTCTTGGTCACCTATGAGATTTGTCTCATCATAGGTTACAATGTTTTCAGGCGGGACACTTAGGGATTTATGTAACTCATAAAATAATGTTTTGATGTATCAGAACTTACCTCTGCTCGCGACCGTTTTATAATTTGATGGACTCTGGAAGATATGCGATTTTTGTGCATTTTCTGAAAACCTGTCACAAAGTCTGAGCTTGGATAGTTGTTTTTAAATATTTTGTGTGATATTCCAGTAGTATCCTAATACATTTTCTATAATATGCCTGAAATCCGTAGTTTGATGGGTAATACAAGGGTTACCCATCAAACTTTTGAATTCGCAATTATCAATTGTCCTACTCCAGCAGTAAGCGCAGTCTGACTATTTTGTGTATTTAAATTATTGTGTATTTTAATTGTTTTGTGACGGTGAAGTACGGACTCGGGAATGCTGTATTAATTAGAGACAGGTATCAAAGACAGGTCAGTTAGTTTGGCGAGCGGTTGTTTCATTATTTAGAGTTACATCCTATAAGTATATCTGTTAGTGCTTATATCTACGGAGTACTGATGAACAAATTTCTTGAGTTATTTTTATCTGTAATAATTAGGTAATATTCATACAGGTACTGGTTACATGTCCTATGTAAATACGTCTATTACTATGGCATTTATTTAAGCGCTCTTCTGGTGAAAATGTTAAACCACGTGTTGCTATATAAAAAAAGTATGTCTACTACTATAATATATACTGTACAAAAAAAATTACGCATTCCGGTGTGGTTTAATGTTTTACCAATTATACAACAAAAGTTATACTTACTATAAAATCTGATTTAACAACATAGCATCAATCGCTTCAGGCGGTATACTTATATGAAACGAAACTATTTTCATAAACACAACGGAACGTGCGCAGTTCTGCGTGACAATGAAAAAAAGTAAAAGTTAACATAACTCGCTACGTGCGGTACGAAAAAACTTGTTAAATAAACAAAAGCTTCTTCTGCGCGGCAACTAAAATAACTCTTAATCGGTTACGCAACATGAAATTAATAAAATAAACAAAAAGTATGATCTTATGCACGCTAACTAAAAAAACTCCTAATGGTTTTATAACATAAATAAAAATAAATGTGTTATTTACTGGCCTTCTTTTTAGCTGGGCACAAAAAGGAAAACGAAGAGTGTGGTACCCACTCTTCGTTTTCCTTTTTGTACCGGTACTTGTGGCTCTGCTTCCTACCATTTCCTCCTCGAAGCTGGCCACCATGGCCACGTAGCTGGGTTCCGCCAGCTTCTGTAGGCCGTCGTCCTCTGCCCATTATCCGGGTCCAGCAGCTCGGTTCAGTCAGCTAGTGTGTCGGTGTCCGAGTCTTCTGTTTATTGTTGGTCGTCGTCCTCGGCCCATGTATTCGGGCTATACTTGTGTGCGTGCGATGCAGGTGGGGTCGAGCGCGTCGATCGGCGGTGCTGTAGATAGGTAGTGTATCGTCTCTGTGTCCGTCACACATGAATTGACAAAAACGAAAAGTAACGGGTACAAAAGTAACTTAGCACTACGAGTACAAAAGTAACAACAAAGTAACAAGTAACATATTACTTTTGTCCCCATTATATAGTTATTACATTTTTTCCATTAGGTTGCTGCGACAGCGAGTAGTAAAAATTACTGACATGGACGTGTACAGAAAAGCGGCCAACGAGCATTTCCAAGAAACTTGCCCTATCTTCAGATGTCCGCAAGTAACGAGCCTATCACGAGCCTGGAGTGTTGATGAGCATATAGCTAACCAATTTTTTTGATAACATAGTGGACGTTATGGATAGGTATACGTTTGAATCAAACGAACTGGAATATTGATGAGACAGGCAGGATCCGTCGAAAAACCTAACTAAATATTTCCTTTAAGAGAAATTAAACAAGTAGGTACAGTAACCTCAGCGGGTCATGGGAGATTAGTAACTGTTGCTGTTGATGTTAAGGCTCAAGAAGGACAAACACATACTTTTTTCGTATTGCCTTTGAACAGCATCAACACCACATGGTACGTGAAAGACATGTTGCATTTGCTGGTGCAGGGAATGCCAGTGGCTGGCTGCAAGAACCAGATTTTTTACTATTTCTGGAATACTTTAAAAAACAGGTCATGCCAACAATTGTTTATGCATGAAAGAAGTTATGTTAAAGGTGAAAATAAACATGTTATCAAAACATTTTTTCTAATAAAAAATTAGATGTTTTCAATATTTATTACATACACCCTTGACATGTTTATTTAGACCCACACTGTGTTACTTTCGACCTGGCCCCGGGGTCAAAAGTAACAATCATCACTTTTTTTTAATCTCTGTAATTTACAATAAACGGCAAATAATGAGATATATTTAGATACACATTTGTAGAACATAATCGAAATTTATATGTGGCTATATTCATTTTATCACAAATATGATAACAGGCTCGAAACCAACGTCAAAGTACAAAGCGTTACTCTTGTACCCGATCTCCCCTATAAAGAAAACTGGTTTTGATTAACAATTTCATAATATATTAGGTGTCAAAAGGTTCAACTATATTTGATATGAGCTAATAGTCTCATAAATATTACTTACACATAAGGTCAATTATTATAATTATTTGCGTCAAATTAAGGTTATTTCATTTGTAAATTACATAACTTTAAGTATGACTGAATTTCTAATGTCTAATATGAATTTGTACTCAGAAAGTTATTTTCTCTTCTTTTAGAAGTTGTGCGTTTCTAAACAAAAGATGCATATACGAGTATGATACGTTCATTGAATAACATATTATCAAAATGTATATTAATAAAACGTAAAAGTAAAAAATATTCATAACTAATTAATGTCAACTTCTTGAAAATATCGTACAGATTTTCTGTACTATATTTTGCACGAAGTTTTGGATAGTGTCGGAATCTCAAATCAATATATGCTTTCACTATGCTCTTTATGAATAAAAGTCTATGTTTGGTGTTGTGTTCAGCATCATTTGGAATATACAACATTATATAGGTGTCATAAAATACAACTAAAGATGACAAATATACATGTTTTATTTTTCCGGAGATTTCTAGTGGTCGTTTATATAAGGTTTGAGGAGTTTTTCCGTCTTTTACAAAATATCGAGTACTCCAGGGGTTGCATAAAGCTGGCCATCTCTTCTCATCTTTAAAGGCTTTGTCAAACAGGACGCGTAATTAGCGCTGCGTAATAGCGTTAAAGCGGCGCGTTTTAACGTCGCGCTCTTTTCATGTCACACTTGACTAGAGCCCAACGCTCCTTAACGCAACGTACCATTCGCTAGCACAGTGTCTGTCGATAGCAAGATGTGAAAGCTTGTTCGTTATTAAGATGTCGAGTGATTCAGATGTGGAAGAATTGTTTCTTTTATATGCTCTATCGCGGTATCAGAAAAAAAGAGTATGGGTGCACGACATCAATAAAAAGAGAGAGGATTTAGGAGAATATCATCGGTTGTGTCGCGAGCTTGCATCACATGAAGATCGTTTTTTTACATATTTTCGTATGTCTCAAGATTTATTCGAAGAACTACACGAACTGCTTATCCCAAAAATAAGCAAATGTACCACAAACTGGAGGACGCCTATTTCTACAAGAGAAAGACTTGTAATCTGTCTAAGGTAAGAAATATTTTATTTTTTAAAATACATGTTTATTGCGTTATCATTATGAAAATCAACTGAGGATGTCGACGCGCCAAAATTATTCGCATGTAGCATATCGATTTCGCGTAGTGGTTGTCGTAGCTGCTCAGGCTGTTGCTGGTATGATGAAGAACCAATATTAGATAGATCTATAACAGTTACTGGGGATAAATCTTCGGCTCCAGAATTGGTTACTTCATAGGCGACAGAGTCTTCAGTACTTATAACAGAATAATGTGATGAATTGGTCAATATCTGGACGTCTTCTTGCAGTTCCTCTGCTTCTATGCTTGCAAATAACTTAGCTAGTTCTACTTTGGCTTTTATCTGTTGGGGTTTGGAAAAACTTTTAAATGTTTGGGCATAACTTTTGAATAGATGATCTATGGCATCATACTCTTGTTTCTTTTTATTTTGAATAAAATGTATAACCTTATCTATCTCGCTTTCATTTCTTTTAATTTTTTTAGCTCGTGTACGATTTATGGAGTTAACATGAGGTGTCTCTGACGGAGGTATCTCTGGCGAGGGTATCTGTGGTAGAGGTGTCTTTGGCTCAGGCGTCTCTGGTAATTGTATCTCTGACGCTGTAGTTTCTATATCTGACGATGCTTCTGGCGTAGTTTCTCGAACATTTGAAGATTTTTCTCGATCTGTCAAGGTTGAGTCAAGGAACTGTAACTGTGAAGCCCAAGGCCATTTTGTAAATTTTTTTGCAGCTTGTCCTGTCGTACCTGCAATCTCTTTTTTGTATCTCATATAATTGTCCCTCAAGCTCTTCCATTTTTTTCTGGCTACTTCACCTGTAAAATAAACATAAAATGTATTATTTTGTTTCAGGTACTTAACAACGGGTGATTCACACCAGACCATAGCCTTCTCCTTCAGAGTAGGTCGTTCAACAGTTGGTGGTATTGTAAAAGAAGTCTGTAAAGAAATCTGGAATACATTACAACCAGAATATATGCCATCGCCAACTGAAGAGACATGGAAACAATCAGAGAAAGGTTATAGGGAAACGTGGAACTTCCCGAATTGTGTCGGTAGCATCGATGGAAAACATGTCGCTATAAAGTGTCCCAAAAATAGTGGATCAGAATATTTTTGCTACAAGAAGTTTTTTTCTGTAGTTCTTCTTGCTATAGTCGATCCATGTTACAAATTCACCGTCATCGATGTCGGCAGTTACGGGCGTAATAGTGATAGTAGCATATTCGAGAACTCAGTGTTTTATCGTCAATATATACATGGTAAATCTCTGCTGCCAGATAAACCTCTTCCAGGAACCGAGGAGCCCGTACCTCATGTACTTATCGGTGATGAAGGTTTTGCTTTAAAAACATATTTGATGCGTCCATTCCCAAGAGCTGCAGCCACACAAGACGAAAGAAAAACAAATTTTAATAAAAGACTTTGCAGGGCACGTCGGGTGGTTGAAAATGCTTTTGGGATATTAGCACAAAAATGGCGCATTTTTTTACGTCCTATTGATTGTGATGTAGACACAGCAATTGATGTTATTAAAGCTGCATGTTGCTTACATAATTACTTACGAACAAAACAAGGACCAGAAATTTCAACCCCAGAGTCGGAAGTGGAAAATGAACCTATGCGTGCTTTAATAAATCATCGACCAACAAATAGAAGATCAACAACAGCAGCATTCGAAACTCGTGAAAAATTTGTGTCATATTTTAATCAATAAAATTCACATTACTTACCCGTTTCATTTATCTCATTTCCGATTTGTTCCCACAATTTCAATTTAATTGTTATATTTTTATAACAATTATCCTTTATATTGTACAAACATGGGTTTTTTCTTACTAATTCGATCAATTTTTCAGACATTGTGCACATTCACTCGGACGCTAAAATAAAATTTGTAATAAAATACAACGCTCGACGTCAAAGCGTCCTAACGCCGCGACAGAGCGTCGCGTACTGCTAGCGCTGGCGCTCTGTTTGACGGTATATTACCATAGCAGTTCAACACAACTCAGCGTCATAGCGCGCCGTCAGGTTAGCGCTCTGACGCGCGCTAAGAACGCGTTCTGTTTGACGAAGCCTTTATATGAGACTCAATATTTTCCGTGCCCTACAATAGCGAGACAAATGTGTCACATTTCAAACAGTGCTATACTTTTCTTGACACATAGCCTGCAACTCACTCTAAAACTAAATTAATGCAGTGAGTTAGAACACACAGGTGTTCTTACTCACTGCATTAATTTTATAAAATCCCTGATCGTTTGGGATATCGACAAATTATTTTTTTGCATTCAAATTGCCTTAGGTGTTTCCGGGACTTCTGCTCGTACAGGTAAGTATGTTTACTTGCTCCACTGAAATACAAAACTGTTTTTTGTAAGCTGCACGAAATTCGGATTATTGTAACGCCGCCTGTTATTCGTATGGCGAAATAAAAACATTCTTAACGATCTTGGCTTACTTTATACAATGGAATATATTTCAGGGACTCTTCTTTTGCGACCAAGTTTTCATACATTTCCAACGCACTAATCATGCAGATTATGAGACCTATAAATCTTGTCTTCCAACGAGATTCAACCAATCGCTGCCCTGAAGGTAGTTTTAATATCTAAATATTCACTAACATTATCAAAGAGGGCTCTGATTAACGCAATATTTTCTGGGCACATAGCATTTTTCCATCCAGGAGGACGAATTGAACGGCTGTTTAAGACGTCAAACCCATCATTTAAAACATTCATCATCAGCCGAAAGACGTCCACTGTTGAACAAATGCGTCCCCCATAGAACGCCACAAGAAACGGCTATTAGCCGCTTGTAACCATTGGCTACTCGCGACTATAACGATGTCGTCAGTCCACCTGGTGGGCATTTCGGTGTGGTTTAATGTTTATACCAATTATAAACAATAGTAATACTCACTATAAGATCTGATTTAACAATATAACATTAATCGTTTCAGGCGGTATAGATATATAAAACGAACCTTTTTTTTTTTAAACATAACGGAACGTGCGCTCTTCTGGGCGATCATGAAAAAAAGTAAAAGTAAACATAAGTCGCTTTGTGCGGTAGTGTAAAAAAAAACTTGTTAAATAAACAAAAGGTGCGCTTTTCTGCGCGGCAACTAAAAAAACTCTTTATCGGTTACTCAACCTGAAATTAATAAAATAAACAAAAAGTGTGCTCTTATGCACGCTAACTAAAAAAAAACTCCTAACGGTTCATAAGATAAATAAAAACAAATGTGCTATTTACTGGCCTTCTTTTTAGCGGGGCGGTTCCCGCCTCGTTTTCCTCTTTGTACCGGTCCTTGTGGTCCCGCTTCGTACCATTTCTTCCTCGAGGTTGGCCACCATGGCCACGTAGCTGGGTTCCGCCAGCTTCTGTAGGTCGACATCCTCTGCCCATGTATCCGGGTCCAGCAGCTCGATCCAGTCAGCCAGTGTGTCGGCCATATAAAATAGCGGTGCCAGGTTTTAGACTAGAAAACACAAATAAAAGGTTAGGTAATTTATGCAGTTTTATAATAAAGTTCCGAAACATATTCCAATGCTCACAGAAGCAAAATTCAAGTTGCACGTGAAAAACATTTTGAAAAATCCTACTACACAGTTTGTGATGTAAAAATGTGGACTAGAGCCCTTCCCAAAATAATCGATTCAGTTAAGTCGGCTATAATTATATGAGTAATGTCGCCTCTACTTTGAAAGCGTTCAAAAGTCAGTGTTTGACAGTTTAAATACTTAGTATTGCCAGGATAAAGAAATAGAAAAATCTACTTAACTAGTGGAATTAAATTACAAATTTAGGCGAGGAAAAATTTAAGTCATGTACGGGATTCGAACCCGCGTCCATCCACCCCTTTTGCCGGGGTATGCTCTAATCCAATTGAGCTAACATGACAATGAGTCCATAACTCCAATTTTTCCTAACGTTATTACGTAACGTTATTTTTAACCATCGTATTGGGATGGAGCGACATCTATAGTTCAACTTACGTTGTATCTTTCCTCGCGTAAATTTGTAATGTAATCCGCAGAGCATGTGTGCAGAGCAAACATAAAAATATTTAAAAAAATAGTCGAATTTAAGTCAACTTGAGTGCCAGCTACTGAAATCCGTTTTTTTCAAGGCAACTGTTTTTTATGAAGATATCACTTTCGCCCAACGTTTTTAGTAAATAAATGGGCTCACGCTTTTCGTAAATGAATAAAAAATATTTGTGTAACTTATTTATTTATTATTATTTTTGAGGTGCGTCCCCATACCCCAATATTATTTCAAAATAGCCTGTCTGTCGCTTGATGATATGCGCTCCTTGCATTTAACTCGACATGTTGTTAGGTCTGTCATTTTTTTACTGGCATTCACTTTCCCTTTTTTCATAAGACTGACCTGTGTTGAGATTAAATTTTTTTTTCGTGTTTCCTGAAATGAATGTTTTAGAGGTGTCATCGGAACTTATTATATATACATACACTCGTTGCTTGAACTTGACTAAAATTACAGCGTTTACTGAGAGCACATAATGGGGATCCTTGACTGAGTCGTCACTTGAAAAAATAGCCTGATGACGTAGAAGGCATGGGCTCCTATTCCTCCGTTATGCTTCTAAGTGGCTTGTCAGTAAATCCAACTAAGCTTATAGTTTTTGAGCTTGCTTTTAAGGAACACCAGTTCTGAAGTATGTTTCTTACTGAGTCGTGCTCTATTTTGCGTTTAAAAATATTCTGCTTTTGAAATAACTCTTTCTTTCTCATTCCAGACCACGATATGGTAGTGTTAATTATTATTATCTCTGCTTAATTAAATAAAACTTTCATTAGCTCCAAGACGTGGTCTTTAATTAAATAAGCACGCCTTGTTCGCTAACTCATCTTTCGCTAGGCATTACTTCAAGAATATTATATTCTTCTACAAAAGCATGGATCTAAGAATGTACATATTCTGAGAAGCATATTATCTCCGACCTCATACTCTGGAAAATGTGTTCTCATACCATCATCTAATATCCTTCGAAAATCTCCCGCCACGCCTAAGTAACATTTGGTTTCCATAATCGAAATTACGTTTTTCAAAACATCTATGATTACAATTGCGAGACTTGCTATAAGATAGTGGTTTCTACTCATAATCCGTGGGAGTTCTTCAAAAGGCTTTAATATTAAGCACACTTATTGCCACCCATATCTCTACCGTATCGGGTCAATCAGTTTTCAAATTTGGTACGATGGCTTACAAAGCTCCTTGTTGTTTTATGAATGCTACCCAAGTTGTCAGTTAAGTGATCCAATTGAACAATATTAGCGACCACGTATGGCGCGCGTCGTAGGGGCATCGCATTAGGAATTTGTGGACGATATTTAAATCACGAAGCTAAATAAATTATAGTACCGTTTATCTGGAACGGTGATTGGACAGTGCAATGATCAGCTTGGTTTTCGATGACTGCAGTAACCATCTGAGCTTGTGATCCAGTGCGAGCGGTAGGAACGGTACATTGGACTAGGACACAAATTTCGCTTATGTAGTAATGAATCTAGTTTAGGATCTGGATGTTATACGGGATAGCATCGTTTGAAGTCGTGAAATCGTCGGCACGTATCCCCCCGCGTTCATAAGCGCATTATAGCTGCGGTCCGGTATTATATTGCTTTATTAGGTAATATTTGTATCCTTTGTGCAGGAGTACGGTTCCACGTTTCCTCCTGATGATATTTAAGCAAGCAGTAGGTTCACACATAATTGCGGGTCTGAAGGTAGGAAGTACCTATATTAAACAAAAAAAGATGTAAGTTAAGCGATCATAAGGCATCATGCGACGTACAAAATCTGTTTAATTAATAATTACCTTATATTCTTCGGTATTAAGTTAAAAAAAATTACCGGCTAGATAATATAATCTAAAAAAATAAATCATCTTTAATATCTTAAGAAGTGAGATTTAGAATGGTTTTACATATTGACCTTATAAAAATGGGAGTAACGGCATCGGTACCACGAAACATGCCAATGACAAATCAGGCGACGTCTCCTGATTCAGTCTCGAACACTTCGCGCGTATATGCGTCAACTGCCTGCTTGTTGTTATTCATTAAGACGTATCATATACAATGGAAGTGTAGCTTCGTCCATTGTGCTTGTCTTAATTTTTCTCTACATTATATTGTGATTAGAGCGTACCTTATCTTCCTTTATTTAAATCGATGGTTTTGTTTGTTTTTTTTTGTCCGACAGAAACGGTAACTTCAAATGGACATCGTCATTTACTTTTGTTCCACTATCACAGTTTCGAATTCCTCTAAAGTGTTTTATAAGATGATAGATCGATAGATAACACTTTATTGTTCACTAAATGTTAGAAAAACTTGGCTTTAATATTACCTTCAACATCATGTTATACAATAGGCGATCTTATCCAACCTTTGGATGGAAAGGAGTTAACATACTTTTAGTAACGGTGCACAGTGATTCGACTAGAACATGCTAGCTAGACAAAATTATTTATTGCTACTTTTGTGGCTTATGCCCTTAATTATAACGTTATATGACTACCTGATGTAGTTTTGGGAGAAAGTGACTTATTTCAGGGGGAGGTAAAAAAAGGTAATTATTACGTTAAAAATAAATATATATTCAAAATAGAACACGAAAATAAATAACAATACATATACATCCTTGCCATAATTAGCATGCAAATTATACATTATACAAAATTTTAAAATTAAAATATACAGAATTATGTCATGTTATAAGAAATAAAATTCATTAAACCAGCAATATAAAATAGAAAGAAATGTCAGTGAATAAATAAATGTCAACGAAAAATTGCAAATAATATTAATAGTCAAATTTTCAAGTTATATAGTAATATATAGTTATAAAACATGGATTTCATTGTCATTTATATAATCAATTATATTGTAATAACATTTCTCCCTAAGGATGCTCTTAACTTTTAATTTAAAGTTAGATGGATTACTATTTTTAATGCTTTCTGGTAATTTACTATACATCCTTGGAGCCATACAGTATACACTTTTATTTAGTAAAGCCGTACGAGATGGTAAGTTGCACAGTCTTGTTTTATGTCTAATGTTAAAATTACATACATCACCCACTGTCTCAAAATAATGCAGATTGTTTTTTTACGAAAACAACAGTCTCATAAATATACAGGCATGGTAGTGTTAAGATCTTGCACTCTTTAAAGTAAGGTTTACAACTGTCAGTAGATTTCAGGTGTGTTATCGCCCTTACGCATCTTTTCTGTGCTATTAATACATTTTCTTTGTTGGAACAATTTCCCCAAAATATAATACCATATCTTAGGAAGGAAGCCACACTCCCATTATACGCTGTTAATGCAGTGTCACGATTAACTACCTTGGAGAGGTGATGTAGTGCGTAAGCCAAACTATTAAATTTTTTTATAATTGTTTCTGTATGGGCTTTCCATCTCAGTTGCCGGTCAATAGCCTTGCTATCGCTTAATTTTTCCTCTGATGAATCAGTTACAGTATAGTCCTGCAAATTATCATCATGGCTAAACAATTGGGTTGTCCTATGCACACTGGAGGGTATAAATAGGCTTAACACTTCAGAAGGGAGGCTACTGGTTTTTTCTGGGAACCTCTCTTAGGCTGTTTATTACAGGGTCAGATGTGATCAACAACATATTAAGTCTTTATTCGTGGTAATACGTGACCTTTTTCTAGTGTTGTGCTCTCGGAACCTTCTGCAATCTTTATTACGAGCGTCCTGTGCTTCTTCAGAGAGCTGTCCGATTTTCAGCAGAGCCGTTTTCATAACTTCTACACTGTGAACAAGAATTTTGTGCACAGTGTAGAAGTTGTAAAATCGGCTACAGTTTGACAAGAATTTTGTGCACAGTAGCAGACATGCAGTACCACGATTAAATACTCACATACAGATGCCTAGTTTCTTGTGCCAAGGATTGAAATTTATTAATGTTAATATCATAACCGGAAGCCAGAGCTCGGAGAATGGTGTCAAAATTTTTCATTAGAGTCACATCAATTCCTATAATATCTGAGCTTAGCTCGGGGTTCCCAAAAAAACTGCGGGAGGTATTTCCATCATTCGTATTACCATACCCTGGTTTTGGTTTATCTGTAGACCTGGTTCAGGTCGACCTGAATAACACGCCCTTCCGTGTGGATGAGAAGTTGCTGTAATCCTACAGTAGAACCCTAGGAAATCAGTTCAGAAGAAATCCAGTTTACCTCTTTAGACAAAAACATCCTACACATGATGTCTAAAAGGAGCTATCAAACAAACCCTACACTCAATAACTGAAAAAGACCTACATACAGATATTCTTGCTTATAATATATGATGGTGGGGGGAGAGAAATAGTTGAATTTAATATGTGTTGAAGTTAAGATTTTTCATCGGCTTCCCCCCTTCACACAATCTTTCACACGCACATATACGATATGTGCGTGTGAAAGATTGTGTGAAGGGATAACACATAATAATGAGTTTGTTTATGTGTGCTGTGTGTGGAAGCAGGCTTGGCAAAATGGAAGATTGCAACCACTGCAGTAATATACACTGCGGCGAGTGCAGACCTTGCATGGGGGGCGCCGACGTTCCTTGCCGCGAGGAAGGAATGGCTGTAAGGAAAGAGCGTGAGCCCTCATACCTTCAGCCGTTGTCGCCCTCCTCTGCACAAACCTGGGTGGGTGTACTGACCAATTGAGGGAATTCTGGAGAGCTGGTGCACCTTCAGTAATCGCAGCACAACAGCGCTGCGGAAGTTTCTATGCGTTAAGGGGGCCGTGTTAGGTGTTTTTTTGTAAAGTATGTGAGCGTGTTGAATAACACGCTCACGTTGAGAAATCGTCTGAATATTTTTTTGTACCAAATCCTGGTACGTTTCCTTTCGATCGGATACATAGCCAGCATCTGGTCCTTTTTATCTACTCCGCCCATGCAAACATTGTAGTGATGAATGAGGATGGGCTTTTGAACGCCATTCACTTCACCTACGGAGGGCTCATGATATGTCGAAATGAGAGCGACACGGTTCTCATCGCGCCATACCATAAGGTCCACGTCTCCTGACGTACAGCAGAAAATTTGCCCCATCACCATATTTCTTTTCGTCAAATTCATCAGTTCGACAGGTACGAACTGACGATTTAAGCGCAAAGTCCCTACACAGTCTAAACCTAATGCTTTCAACTGCCGCGCAAGTGCAGGCGAGTTGTAGTAGTTGTCCATCTACACGGTTCTATCTGTGTGTTCAAGACCGCGTAGGAGTCTCAGAACAAGGGTGGGTATAGAGCCGGAAAGGGAGCCTGCTCCCTCCTGAGAGCTTTCACTTCCGGCGTGTACTTCGAATCTTCAGAGATAGCCTGTCTGGGATTCACACACTTCGTAGGTCTTGATACCCACAGCAGAAGCATAGTTCGGGATGTGCTGTTTGATATCCAGCCAACCCTTCCACTGAGTCAAAGACTCATCGAGAGCTATGTTTCGATCCATAACATGAAGTGTTGAGAATTTAGAATTTAGGCAATCAATCAGAGACTTTACCCTAAAAAGCTTGATATCTCGAACGCTACGGCCTCTGGGGTCAAAAGAGGTATTATCAACGAAATGCAGAAATCGACTCAACAGCAAAAACATATTGTAGGACATTTCAAACCCCGGTGTGGAAAAGTTATCATTGTTGGCAGTCCAGTACTCCTCAAGGCGCGATTTAACAACAATTCCGGGGGCCAAAATTATAGCGAAAAAGCGGTACAACTCGTCAACACAGGTATCTTTCTACCTAGTTACTCTACTTGTTGGTTGCATGTTCCCTGAATCTAATAAGACTTCGGACTATTGCTGGGCATACCTATTCGTCTCCGTCGCTATGTGTGCCATAAAGTCTGGCTGCCATTTAGCCGTGAAAGCCTCATATGGGCTGCTAAATGGGGCTGAAGGCCCAGGAGTAAAATTAGACTGGGGTTCCCTCCTCAATTCATGAGGAATTAGAATGTCGGGGAACCCTGCCCAATCAAAATTGAACATATCCGGACCTTCAGATATGGTAGGCGCTGACGACGACGTCAATGACTCTGCTGCGGATGCGGGTTCCGGTGCCAAGGGAGGAGGCCAGCTGAATACCACCTGCGTGCCACGGGACGCTGGCTCATCCTCCACCGCCTCGGCAACGATACGCCGCACCCGAGGCACCCTTACCAAGTCGTCACCGTCACTGCCTGTAAAAATACATATCGTGCATGACTATAAAAAGAGCACAATTTATTATAACAACATAAAGATCATGCCATGTAAACATAGACATTACCATATGCCAGCATCCTCCGGATTTCCTCGTCCTCGAGCACTGGCGTGTGTGCCATTATCGAACTGGGAGTCACTACTGGGCTCACAAGGGGTATGGGCACCGAGCTCCAAGCATCTTCATCAACTTCGAAGAATCTGCAAAGTAAATCGATTGATTATTCGTTTTCAAAACGATTGTGATAGGATATTCAATAGTTATATATGTAAATATACAATACTTACGAACCAGGTGAAGGCGGTTGTTCTGGATTCACGTAGGGCCCAGAGGTGAGTCTGCAGGCGGCCCAGGGGCTGGGTCTGCAGACGGCCTGGGGGCGAGCTCTGCAGACGGCCCAGGGATCGGGTCTGCAGACGGCCCAGGGGCCAGGTCTACGGACGGCCAGGGGGCAAACTCTGCAGATGGCCCAGGGGCCGGGTCTGCAGACGGCCCAGGGGCCGGGTTTGTGGAGTGCCTAGGGGTCCGGTTCGCCTACACTATATCTTCAAAACTGCTCCACAGTGACGCCGAAACGGATGGCCATGGTAGGCTAAAACACAAAATTATTATGGACTTATAGAAATATTCAATTGTTTTCAATGCAATCCAGTACTTACGCAAAAGCGGCTTCAGGGGCATGTATCCTCCTCCTCTTGGTATGCAATGGAGCCTCAATAGGAGTCCATTTCGCCGTCTCAGAAACATCGCCCAGCAGGAGGCTAAAAACAAAAAATATATTAATCTTTGTACGAGTCTACAACTCAAAACGATGTAAGATACCTGTGGCCAAGGTTAGGTCGCGCTTATGGCCGGTTGCCGGCCCGCGTCCTAGCTGCCCGACCACCCCTCGTGCTGGCTCTGCCCCTGCCCGGAGGCTCTTCTTGCCCCACCTGGGGTGGCGATTGGAATAGAGGTTGGGTTCCTCTACCCCTACCGCCACGTGGACGACCCACCCTACGACCACGTTTACTTGTGGCTTACATAAATAAAAAAGGAATAAAAAGTTGTTCAACATATGCTACAAATAAGAATAATTTCGTAAAAAATATTACTTTCATACAGAAATATTTCTTCCTGAAGTTGTTTGCTAACCCAACTCGAGAAAAGTAAAATTTTGATTTAAAAAATCACATGTATACTGTCACGTTTTTCCCGCCGTGGCTGCGATTTTCCATAGGGGTTCCAGGGGAATTACCTTGAACTCTTACACAATGAAACAAACCGATTCATTTCAGTTCAACACGTTAGAGCCCGCGCACAAAGAGTGCGGTCAGAGTTCTGCGTTCTAGTGACCGTTGACCGCCCAAGAGTTCCAACGCACACAAACAGCGTGCAAATTCTCGCGTTCTAGTTTCGTTTGGGTCTTTGCACATGCAACATGTCACTAGAAAGTTCGTCATCCGATGAAGAATTATTGCTCTTGTGGAACTCAGCAGCTTCTAAGAAGAAAAGGAAGTACTGGGTGCACCCAATTAACACAACGCGAGAAGAACAAGGCGAATTCAGTAATATTTTTCAGGATTTACTTAACCCTTAAATGGACGATTTTTTTTTCACGTTTTAAAAAAATATATTTGTTTAATAGACATGTATTACTGTCTAGGAAAAATGAGTAAAAAAATCTAGACATGAATTTACTATACTTTTTTTTGCAATAATGTGAGTGTTGTTTATAAACTACATTGCGCATTCATTGAGATTTTGCAAGTATGGGTAAAATAAGAGTGGATATTGTTTTTGAAATGTATTTATTTATTCTTCATTATGATATTTATTTTGCAAGTATGGGTAATCAGGCAATTTGCAGTTTCTCAATCGGTTTACTCTTACTGTTCCCAGTGAGAAAATTCCTTCCTTAGCTAAATAGGTGACGAGAGGCACAGAAGTATAAAAGTTATCGAAGTATATAATGTGATTCACATTGCGTGGTACCATTCTAGCTAACCTGACGACTGTATTGCCAGACTCTCCCAAATCTGGCTCACCAGGTAAGACGTTATTTTTGGAGCCTCCTCCACTGTAAACCTCAAATCTATGAGCATATCCTTGTAGACTGCAGATGAGATATAATTTGAACCCCCACTTGTGGGGTTTATTGGGCATGTATTGTTTTATGTAATGGCTCATTTTGGTTGCACACATCTGCTCGTCTATGGAAAGCCTTTGGTCTAAGGGAACCTTCATAAACTGGCAGTTGAGCGTTTCCTCAAGAGGTCTTATTTTGAATAGCCTGTCATAGTCTGGATGATCTTTGGGCAAGCATAGCGTATCGTCGGCAAAATGGAGAGTGGATCTTATTTTTTCAAATTTTTTTAACGGCATAGTATTTCTTATGTGATCATAACCAAATTTTTCACTCCAGTAAGCCCTGGTGTTTGGAAATTTTATAACTGAGGTGTAAATCAGAATGCCTAGGAATTTATTTAGGATATTTTCATTTATAATTTCAGGATTGGAGATTTGTTTCTGGACTGCGTATAAGTTACTTTGTTCTACAATTTGCTTTTTTAGATCTGATGTAAAATAAAATGAAAAAAAATCATACGGCGTGTTACAAGACATCAATGCTTCCGTTATCTGAGTTTCTCCCCTAAAAATAAGGCTGTCTTCAGCAGTAACAAGATTCCGTTTTCGCCAAACCAGAGGTCGTTTAGAAATCCCTTGTGATCTACTCTGGGGTGCTGCTTCTTCGGCTTCCAAAATAGGAGGCTCTGGCATATTTTCATCGTTTTCGATTACGAGAGGAGGATCAGCATTCACCTCATCAGACTGGGTATTCTCACCTTCATCACTATTTTCAAGGTCTCGAAGAACATCTCGAGCTGTTTGATAATAGTGACCTTCATCTTCTACTTCGGAGTCTGACCCGTCTAAGCCATCTTCTGAATCTTCAAGAGTTTCTAAATACTTTGTAATTTCGCTTTCTAGTAATCGCGGCATGCTGAAAAGCAAAATAAAAATCCTTCACCAAACATGCATTTATTTAGCAGGCAATGCGCATTGTAGTTTTCCTACAACATACCTATTTCGCCTAATTCGACAGTAGCATCAAGTGATTTACAATGTTTTACAACATGGACATGTAATTGAAGATATAATCAAGCAAATAAAAATATGTTATATACTTACATTATATTTTATCAAAGTCCGAACACAGCTACAAAACTTGAGTTTCGCGCCACTCGAAAAGTTTTCTTCAAAGTGACATTTGACATTAACTTATTTTCAATGCATAAAAATATTGGATATTGCCAACATTAAAAAAAAGTACAAAATTCGTTCAGAAATAAGAACTAGTTGTCAAAATTAACAAAAAATTAAAAGAAGGTCAGTTTTATCTGTGATGTTTAGTATGTTGTTTAAAAACAACATTGTCCATTTAAGGGTTAAAGATGAGCAACGATTCTATATTTATTTTCGAATGTCGATTAATACACTCGCGTGCAAGTAAATCGACTCAAGCCTCAAGTGCGCATAAAAAGTGATATAACTTAAAAATGCCTTATTATACCTCTATATAATGTTTTACATAATTAAAGCCTAGTAATTGAGCTTTAAAATGGTGTAAGTTGCATGAAAATCGATTCAGTAGTTTAGTAAAAAAGGTTAATGCCAATGAATTATCATTGGCATTAACCTTTTTTACATAATTAAAGCCTAGTAATTGAGCTTTAAAATGGTGTAAGTTGCATGAAAATCGATTCAGTAGTTTAGTAAAAAAGGTTAATGCCAATGATAATGTAAAAAATGATGAAAATTCATACAATTTCACAGTATGGGGTTATTGTGTTTAAATGAAACAAAATGTGCGTAAGATAAAAAATTTATTCGTGTCAATATTTGGTATTTCCTCCTCTAGCTCTGATCACTGCTCTCATGCGATTCTTCATCGACCTTATAAACTTTTTAATGGATGATTGTGGTATTCGACCCCACTCTTCTACCAACGCAGTCTTGAGCTCATTGATGTTTGTCGGAGCTGGATTCCTCGCTCTAACTTTCCTTTTGAGCTCGTCCCACATGTGCTCAATGGGATTTAAATCGGGGCTGAGCGCTGGCCAATGCATAGTGTGAATTCCAACTTCGTTCAGGAAATCACGTGTGGCCCGAGCAGTGTGACATCGGGCATTGTCATGCATCAAGATGAAATTTTCCCCAATAAAGCCTTGATAAGGGACAACTTGATCCAGTAGAACATTTTCAATGTAACGATCACTGGTCAGACCTCCTCCCCGGCCTCCCCCAGGAACGAAAACAAGGTCCATTTTGCCTTCTAAGGAAATTCCGGCCCACATCATGCAAGATCCGCCACCATATGCAACGGTTTCCACAAAGCAGCACTGTGAAAACCGTTCACCGGGACGACGGTATACCCGACCTCTCCTATCGCTGCCATGGAGACACATCCTCGTCTCATCTGTGAACAGGACTGACTGCCATTGCTCTATGCTCCAATCCAAATGCTCTCGAGCAAAGTGAAGGCGTGCTTGACGATGAGCTGTGGTCAACTTCGGGCCTGTAGCGGGTCTTTTCGGAGTAAGGTTAGCTTCTTTCAACCTTCTTCGAACTGTCCACTGACTGACAGTCACCCCGCGAACTTGACGTAGCTCCTGCTGCACATCTACGCCGGTAAGGTGTCGATTTCAGAGAAAGGTCGAGACCAAAAACCGGTCGTCACGCTCCGAGGTGCACCGGCGTCGGCTGGTGTTAGGCCTCCGAGTGAAGGCACCAGTCTCTTGAAACCTTCTGTATACTCTCGAGACAGCGGACTGACTCATATTCAAACGACGAGCGACTTCTCGCTGGTTCAACCCTTCTTGCAATAGGGCAACGACTTGAGCGGCTTCTTCAGGTGTTGTATCCATAATTTTCTTCAAATGACGGCTTTAATTTGAAGAGATGTGTTCAGGTCAACGTCTAATGAGCGACTGATAAGAAAAAACGATTACAGAGGGTTTTTATAGGGGGTTGTGTCGCGCAAGTTGTGTATAGAGCGCAGAGCAGTTTACGGGAGGTTGCGTTCAGTTGCATTCTAAGTACAAGTGTTTATTTAAATTACTGATATTATGCTACCATTTGAAAGCCTAATTACTAGGCTTTAATTATGTAAAACATTATATACAGGTAAAATAAGTAATTTTTTAGTTATATCACTTTTTATGCGCACTTGAGACTTGAGTCGATTTACTTGCACGCGAGTGTAGTTTTAATGAATTGTATAACATCATAAAACCTGATATCGAAAAACAAAATACTAACTGGAGGAAACGTATTTCATCAAAAGAAAGGCTGGCTATATTTTTAAGGTATGTATTTATTTATTAAGGATAAAAAAATACATAGTTAGGGCATTTAGAAATAATAACAAAATATACGAAAGGTTCATTTGTTAATCGAATTATCTAACGAATACGACATGTGTTCGTAACATTCTGTTAGGTTTCCAGTCAACTGCGGCTGCGGTGTACTAGCTGTTTGAAATGTTGGAGTTGATTGTGATGGAAGGACGTAAAACACTCCATTTTCTTGGTTAGATGCATTAGCAGGTTCCGGAAACTGTTGAGAAACAGAGCTAGGAACGGCCCACGAACTTGAACTGTGATCTATGATCACAGTTGACTTGGAACCGACTCCGAATTTGTTGTAGAACTGCAAGACTTTTGATTGACTGATTGCTGTGCAACTCGAGAAGCACTTGCATCACTCCCTTCTGCCACTTGTAGCTCGTACCGGACAAAAAGAGAAGCCATTTCTAGCTTTACTATACATTGCATTCTAGGTGGGAATGTCTTAAACGTTTACGCGGAACTTAAAAAAAAATTATCGACTCCATCCATTTTGGCTTTTTTTTCATTTTTATTTTTAAAATATTCTAGTATTTTATCACAATCACTGGGGTCTGCGCTCGTTTTTATTCGTTTTCTAGTAATTTGCTTGCTTGGTTCAGTTGCATATGCAGAAACCTCAGAATGTGTAGTATTTTGGGTTTCATTCATCGTAGAGTTCTCTGTGTTGGATGTAACAGTGGTATGATTATTGGCTGGAGAAGGCTGACTATTACCTTCTGTTTGTCTTTTAATATTAAAATCATCTAAAAACCTCAATTGCGAAGCCCATGGCCAAGACTTATACTTTTTATAAGCCTGGCCTGTAGAAGATTCATTATTTTTCTTGTACTTGTTGTAGTTATCCCTCAGACTCTTCCACTTGGCTATCCATACTTTACCTAAAAACAAAATAATGTTACAGGTTTCTTGCTACAGGAGATACGTTTAAAACGATTGGCCATTCATACCGGATGGGATTTACAACTGTTGGTAAAATAGTGAAGGAAGTAAGTAAAGTAATATGGAAAACATTACAACCACTATATATGGCAGAGCCGACTGAAAAAACATGGCAGGAGGCAGAAGCTGGTTTCTATGAGAAGTGGCGATTTCCCAATTGTATTGGCAGTATCGATGGAAAACATGTTTATATAAAATGCCCACCTAATACGGGAACATTACATTTTTGCTATAAACAAAGATTTTCTATTGTGTTGCTTGCAGTGGTGGATCCAGATTACAAATTTATTTTGATTGATGTTGGCAACTATGGAAAAGATAGTGACAGTACGGTTTTTCAAAGGACATCATTTTATCAAAAAATTTTTAACAATCAGCTGAACATTCCCGGGTCAAAGCCGTTACCAGGTCGTGAAAAGCTAGTGCCTCACGTTTTTATTAGAGATGGCGGTTTCAAATTAGAAACATTTTTGATGAGACCTTTCCCAACTAATGTCACCATACAGGATGAAAGAAAAAGGACATATAATAAGAGACTGAGTAGTGCAAGACGCGTTGTAGAGAGTACATTTGGCATTTTGGCTCAAAAATGGCGGGTATTTTTTAAGCCATTGGAACTCAATGTAGACACTGTCGTTGATGTTGTAAAAGCAGCGTGTTGTTTACACAATTACCGAGTAAAAGGAGATTGTCACATCCATGATGATGAGCCCGACATGAACAATGTTCAACGCAGTACCGTCTTTCAACCTTTTCAGCGAACTAATATGAACAGAACTAACTGTACAGCGTATGCAATTCGGGACGAATATATCGCTTATTTTAATCAATAGGTGTATATACCAGTTGTCAATATTTTAGACTGACATCAATGATTGAAATATAATTATAATAACAAGTGATGTTTTACTTACTCTCTCCAAATACCATTTCTGTGGCAATTTCAAGCCAAGCTTCAGCTTTTTTGTCGCGGTTTTTATAGTCAAAATTACTTAAATCGTATAATAAACTCCTTTCCCTAACCAATTCAATTAACTTTTCTGTTTTTCCAAACTCAGACATCGCGGCGTCCGGCGTTCTCTGTCTTGGCGGGAAAAGAACTCTTGGAACGCGACGTTCCGCTTTGACCGCCGCGGTCAGACTGCTCGTTGTTGTGCGTTGTTGTTATAGACTCAGTATATTCTAATGAACGCCGACCGCAGAACTCGGAACTCCTGACCGCTCTCTGTGTGCGCGGGCTCTTAGGCTTTATTACAAACTTACAAGGTTGTTAAAAGGTACAAGTTTGTTTTATTTTAAGTTTTAAATTTATACAATTGGTATTATACGGTTAGAAAAAAAAGTTACCACAATAGGGGATAATTAGAAAGGGAATCGTTATAAGTTATGGGACGGTAATTGTAGGTGACGTCTGGTCGGATTAAACGCTCCTTGCTTAAACTTAAGAAGTTAATTACATATTTGGCTTAAATTATACTAAGTGAGACGACATCTCAACGCTCACATAGAGTATGGTACAAAAAATAATTAAGTAGGACGACAACACAACGCCCCCATAAAATGGTTGAATGGTACCTGGTTCAGCTTGGGCCTACCAGTTAGTCAATGAAATTTAAAAGCGACACTCCAGTCTCGCTGTCATCCGGAATGAGTAGCAACTCCTAGGCCATCATCCGAGGTAGTCCAGAGGGAAGCCGGGGCCTTTCACATGGTGTGAACCGGAAGTTTAAATGAAGATGTATTCAGAGATACATACTAAATTATATACATAAAAAAAACACTGAAACAAATCAATTGCTTCGATATAGACACAGTTTAAATTCGAAGGCGGAGGGACAAAACAGCTTGTATGGGTATAAACTTAATCATCAAGTTTTTAGAAAATTGGAAAGTAATATAGGGGTAAATTAAATATCAAAACGACGGGCGAGGTCTGTACTTGATGTTAAACAGCATGAACCTAACAGAAGAATAATGATTTCAACTTTAATTATACAGAAATAATGATACAGAGTACGTAAACTACGTTTCATTCCACGAATGAGGAGATAATGTCAATTAGCGGTAAATTTGAATTGAAAAATTTTTAAAATAGTAAAAAAAATTAAATAAATTGAAAATATGGCGTTACAATACAAAGAAAACTATATTTTAAAATTAATTTTTTCATAATTTGTATTAGATATTGTTTAGTTGACGTTGCCTGACAACATAGTTAAATATAGTCATCACCACAATCACAGTGCAAAGTAACAACAAGACTAGACGACAGTAAAGTTATTGAGGAATTAGGTAAAATAGATTAGAGTCCAATCTATAGTGAGCATGAACCAAATAATATGTTAAAGTACATAACGGATACTTTTACACATATTTATAAAAAATGCACTAATACAGTGAAATTAAATTTAAACAAAAGGATGCAGTGTTCTTGGATAAATAATAAACTTATCTATATGTCAAAAAAAAAAAAAGCTTTTAGATATATGGAAAAGCGATACTTCAAATAAATATAACAGGCTTGTTTATAATAGATATAGAAACAAAACTAATAAATTGATGTGTAAAGCTAAGAATCGTTCAATTAAGAAAGAAATATGTGATAACTTTAGAAATCCAAACAAAATGTGGCAAATAATTAATCAAATAATAGGTAGGATAGTCATTGCAATAGACAATATAATAATTAAGTCTTTTAAACTGAGAACATCAGAATTGTGTAATAAATTTGCAGACGACTTCCAGATGAATGTAAACAATGTCATATGTCAATGTGATATGCCATTGATCCATGAGGAATTATATATACACAAGCCCACCATAACCATGAGAATAAATAAGATTAACGAAGAAGTAGTACTCTACTTACTAATAAAACATTTAAATGAAAAAATATGACCGGGTTATGATAATATTTGAGCAAAGGATATCAAAGCCATCTCAAAAAATATGGCACCAGATCTTACACACCTGATTAACAGCTGCATTGATAAATCACTATACCCTGATAATTTAAAAGTTGGCATAATACGTCCGATTCACAAAAAAGGTAGTTTTTTGGACACAAATAATTATAGACCTATCACTCTTTTATCATGTATAGATAAAATTATACAAAAGTACATCGGCTATTAATAATTTCTTGACGAGTAATGGCATAATACATGAAAAACAATTTGGTTTCCAAAAAAATAAGAGTACTTCCGGGTTACTATCGCAATTTACTGACGAAGTCAATCAGCAACTTAATGAAAGAAAAAATGTACTCGCTATTATGATTGACTTTAGCAAAGCTTTTGATAGTTTGAATTATAGCACTCTGTTTAGTAAACTACAGCAAAATGGCATACAGGGGGCGCTGCTTGAGTGGTTTAAGAACTTCCATACAAACAGGTTCACAACGGTTAAAATAGCAGGAACCTTTAGTAACCTTATTCCTAAGTCATTTGGGACAGCCCAAGGATCGATATTAGGTACAACTGAGTACTTTTTGTGTGTGAACGATATGTGTAACATCTTTCGGCATGCCTCTGTATACCAGTATGCTGATGACACCTGTCTTATGACAGCTCACAAAGACGTAGAAACTGCTCAATCTATGCTACAAACCGATTTCAATAAATGTAAATGGGCACACGACGTAGGTCTGTCAATAAACTACCAAAAAACAAAGCTTATGCACGTACAATCACCTTATCTAAAAGCTACTGCCAGACCACGAATCGTTGCCCACGATCACCAGTGCATGCATCAAAATAAATATGATGTAAGCTGCAAATGTGCATCTATTGATATAGCTAGAACACATATGTATCTCTATTACTCATTGATGACAAATTCAATTGGGGTCCTCAAATAGATCGACTATGTGATAGGCTCAGAGCTCTAATGTCCAAATTTAGTATCCTAAAACACAAGTTACCTTATAGCACGCTTAGATTGTTGTACCTGTCCCTAGTTGACTCGATTATATCTTACGGAATATCTAGCTACGGCCGAACATATAGGACATACATGCAAAAAGTATATTATGATATTCAGCTCAAGTTACTAAAACTCATCGTACCATACAAAATAAAACTACAACATAAGAACGACTACAGCCAGCAGTTTCAATATTGCAAGGTGATGAGTGTATATGACAGGTATAAGCTTGAGCTCTTATCACAGTACCATAATAAACTAAACATGCTAAACAAAAAAACTAGACCTAATAACTTTCGTCATCTAGACTATCTGCCAGTATATAACTTACCTAAATGTAATAATGATTATGGACGAAGGGTGTGGACGAACGCACTGCCCCATACCTTGAATAGCTTACCCAGGAATCTAATCGAAAAAGTCCATGGTCTACAGATTAAGGAATTAAAGCGTACACTAAAAATATTTCATTACGAGAGAAATATTCAATGGGAGGTGTGGTGACGTGACACATACTTCGTCCACAAACTAAATGTGAGTAAGGTTAAGAAAAAAAATAAAAATAAAATATATGTTATAATATAGTATTGTAATAGTGTGCGAACCGTCAGGCCCACATAATCTTTGTATTAGATTAAGTTCTTGAAGTTGTATTTTATTATTTTAAATAACTTTTTATGGTAATAAACAGGTTAAAAAATGTTTATAGACAATTTTTTTGTTAAAAAATACCTTGTAAACAAAAAAACACTATATTTTTTAATGCTTTTTTTCATAATTAATATAAGATAGTGTTTACTTGACGTTGCCTGACAAACTAGCTTAAAAACATAAAAAAATGGTAAAAAAATACACCTTGTATACAAAACATTTAAAAAAATATTTTTTTTTCATGATTAACATTGGGTAGTGTTTATTTGACGTTGCCAGACAAACTAGATAAAAATGTTTTTTTTTTTTAATTTTATCAGAATCAGAGGCAGATGGAAAAATATCTGACGTATATGTCGTTTATACAAAACAGTTTTTGGTACATGTAACTCATCAATATCAGATGATGATGTATTTGGAAGAACTCTAGCTGATGTTGTAGCATGACCTGAATGTATTGGATTTTTAGTTTTCACCTTGTAATTATTTTGTCGTGGGATTAATACTGAATCAGATTCAGATTCTGAACTTGACGTCGTATTACGACGTATTTCGAACGCTTTTGATGTATTATGTATTATGTTTTCATTATTATGTGTTGGTTTAGACACAGCTCCCATATTTTTCCTTTCTTTTGCCTTCCTAAGATCTGCTTGTTTCTTTTCTCTTTCTATTTTATTTCTTTGTATTTTTTCTTAACGTATTTTTTTTCTTTTCTTCTTCCTGTGCTTTTTTTCCCTTTGTTTTTTTTTTTTGGTATTCCATGAACTCATCTGATATTGCAACAGTTGGTGTAATTTTTTTGGAAACTCTTTTATTGGATTTAGTGTTTACTTTAGGAAAGAATAGAGCATTTTTAAAAGGAGCTGTAAGATTGAGCTCTTTTGGTATAAACCTTGAATGACTAGAATTTTGTCTAGAACACAGCACTGTTAAACACTCCTTTTCGTCATTAGCCATTCTACTATATACTTTCTTGCTGCCTCTTCGGACAAGAACCTGTTTTCCTTTGGGACACAAAAAAAAACCGGTCTCATCACAATTAAAAATCCGACTAGCATCTTCCAAAACATCAAGAAGGTTATTTTGTTCAAAATAACTATGTACTCGATTGAACCATGCTCTTACAGCTTCCTCTGTAATGTGTGTACCGCTTGTAGGCAAATTCTGAGTAATTCGCCTCGAAATCGTAGGATGCCTCGCCATAAACTTAAGAAACCATCCTTTTCCGGGAACACCATCTTTAAAAGGATTAGAGCGATTTAAGTTTTCCACCAATTTTGCTACTGTTTCCAACAATTGGTCCTTAGTCACAGGAAAACCTGACTTCCCGAGATAGAAAATCCAGTCTACCAGTCTTTTTTCTTCCTCCTTTGTTAAAATAGTTTGTTTTCCACAATGTTCATTTATATATTTATTATTTCTCTTGTCACGCAGAGTTGTCCTCGGTATGCCATAGGTTTTTGAAGCTTCGTATATGCTGGTCCCTTCATTTATAGCTAAAAGCGCAGCTTCTAGTTGAGCAGAGGCGTACTGCTTGCGCTTCTGCGGCTCCATGATTCTATAAAAGAACACAATCTTTAAAGAGATATAGAATTTAATTCTTCGTAAGAACCTTTAAAAAGTTACATGGTCCCCATTCAGTCCCGCCGTTTTTATTTGATTTGAAAACATATGAAATATAGCCAATGCCATGAAGCCATGAATGAAACTGGATAGCAAATATTATTTTACATTAATATTCCGGCCTGTGACAAAATCTCTCAAAACGTCACCTAGGCGTAGGTATGTATATTTTGATTTTATATTTATATTATATGTATTTTTTGAACAAATTGGCTTATTTCTTATAAGCTAATTTGTAAAAAAATTACATTTTGTTTTTGTGTACTGAAATATTACCAAAAATATCGTCACAGCTGTGAGTCGGTAATAGAATCAAGTATGAAGGTTACAATATTAGCGACCAATTAAATTAATAATAAACAGATAAAATATTCGCTCTATGCAATACTGTTAAATTCGATCTCATTGCTATATTATTTCTGTTAATGTCAGTAAGTTTTTACTCGTAATTCAGATCATAAAGGTTATTTACAGTATAATATCATTATAATAATAGGGATATTGTCTAACGTTGAATCGAGTTTTACACAAAAACTTTAAGAAATAGCTTTGTCGTTAATAGATTTAACGAAGTAAAATAATTTTAAGAATTGAACTAGAAAAAAATAAAATCAAATGAAGTAGTTTATAACAGATATTATTTTAAAATACTTAATGTTCTCAAAATTGAACAACGCCATGGGTCGTTATTAGAATCAAGTTTTGAAATTTGGATTCTATTACCGCCATAAATTAAAACATGATTTTATAACACAAAAACCAATAAAAAGTATTATATTAAGAGTTAGTTTAGAAAACGAATATATACGTTACAGTTGTAATGTGATAGCAAGAAGAGAAATCCATTTTTAGTGTGTTATTTTCCTTAAGTAATATTTAGGTGTACTTACGTGGCTGGAGACGCGACACTATGAAACGTGCGTCCGCCTTGGGCGCGTCCCACTCATTGTCAAATTATTTATTTCACGGGCTATTTAAGCACACAAACTTTACTCTTTTTGTTGTTGAACAAAAATACGTAACTAATTTTTAAGGTATGACTTTTCTGGAACCCTATATTATGTCTATTATGAGTGATTTAAACATTAGATCGTTAATAGAGTACACATTTTAGGGGTTCGTTAATAGGAGCTTTTACGTTACATGTTAATTACTAACTAATTCATATATAAAATGCGGTAAATCACAATAAATCATTCTTATTAATATAGAAAACAGCACTGAAACACAAAAGGAATTACGAAATGGCGGTCCTGAATAAACTCGATAATATAGATACTAAAAACAAAAAAAATCACATCTCTCTCACATCAGTGAATTAAATCGTTGTTTTAATAAAGTACAAGTCATTTTTTTATTTATTCTATGACCCAAAACAGCAAATTACAGCGAGTGAATATTTGCAATGGCGGTCAAGTAACAAAATCAACTTGAAAAACTTTGAATCGAAAAATATAAATATTAATAGTAATAAAATCAAAATGTAATTATATGTGCATGTTAGTTATTAACTAATTTACATATTTAATAAGGTAAAACACAGTAAATCATTCTTTTGTATATCGAAAACAGTACTGATATACAAATGGAAATTACGTATTGGTGGTATTGAATAAATTTGATAATTTAATCACTAAAACAATTCAATACACATTAAAATAGACATGTGACAATAAAAATATACTCACATATCGACGAAAAAGAAGCAGTATTCACTATAGTTTATAACAAAATTTATATTTACTTTCAGAAACTCTACGCACGCTCACGGAAATTAATTCAAGATGTCGGACGAAAAATAAAGTCGGCGCAACGAAAGAAGTCCCACGGACGCGGCGCTATAGTCGGGCAACGGAGTGTTACCATGTATAAATTTATTTGTATTTACCCATAACTGTGGCAAAACAAAATTGATATTTTGTGTTGGTATAAAAAAAAATGTAGTCCCTTTGAAACGATTGTTGTACATTATGAACAGAACGTTTCCTTTTAAGTCGCACGTTTAGTTTTAGTCGTTGAACATGTTTGCATTGAATACAATAATCGTCTGAAGTAATGCTTTGAAATGCATCTTCTGTCAATTTGACAATTTGTTTAGGGTCTTGGCGTAAATTTTTTCTGCCACACGCCTTTTGACCAGGCTCCAAATTTTTTCAATGGAGTTAAGGTCGCAGTGATATGCGGGCAAATTTATAATCTCATGATTATGTTTTTTCAAAAGTTCATCTATTGCGTAAACTGGTTGTCCTTTGTTATTTTTAATTAGTTCATATAAAATGGGTTTCGTCCAACTCTTTAAAAATTTTTTTTTTCTTGCAACCATTTTTGCATTTCCGCTTTTACAGTCGACATAGTGGGAGCTTTATTTAGCTGTGTGCAATGGTATGGAACATTAGCCATTACAACAAGAGATCTTTCTGGTAAATTTGGTATTACCTTCTCTGTCATCAATTTCAAAAAGTTTGTTGAATTCGTGTCATCATGATAATCTGAAGACTTTGACTTTGATTTAATCATTAACAACAACCCATTGTTAACGAATCCACTCTCAGAACCAGCGTGAGCAATTATTCATCGAGTCCCGGTAGAATCCGATACGAGAACTCCTGGTTCTTCTTCACTCTGCCAACACCTTTTTGTGTGGTATGTATGGTGAATGTATGTTTCATCCAGAAACACAACAGGTCTGTTATCTATAACTCTATTTTTCCTCATTCTTTCAAGGCTGACATAACAGCCAAGCAGTTATGTCATAACGCTCCATTAGAATTTTTCTTTTTTATTGACATCGCTTGAATTTGAATCTGATACTTTTTAATACCCTGCGTAGAGTTTTGTTCCTTCCTTGAAAATTAATATCTTCTTTTAATATTAATCTTAGCTTGTTCACTGTAGGTAATTCTCTCTTGATAACATAAAATTGATGAATTATTTGACGAATGGCGCAGAGGTCAAAATCATCCTAATTAACTTTTTTTTATGCTGACGACTCTTTCCCGGTGTTGCGTGTTCCTCGGTGTTTCCATGAACTGGATCTCGCAATATTTGCACACGGACGCTGGTTATGCAGTATAGCGTCCCAATGTGGAGCTATTCACTTTTGCCGTGATGAAATGCTGGGGGTCGTGAAGGGGACGGACACCTTCCAAATGTCGAGTGCGAAATAAGAATTTAAATGTTAAGCATACTTGCACAATGTGGCGGGATGAACCGCGCCGTCGTAAAACTATTCCTTATATTCCCAATCGCGGGGCAAGCTCAAGTACCATGGGGTTCCGGGTAGTTCGTAGGGCTGGCGGTCCCGAGAGTACGGGGAAACAAAAACCCGCTGTGGAAAAATATCACAGCGTTAGTATCTCAAAAACGTGGTCGAGTGGCATGACGCCACTGGAAGAAAAAGGAATATTTCGCAACAAAAAGAATCCGAACACAGTGGAATTTAGATCAGTTTTCTCACCTTTTTTGCGGGTTTTATAATTCGTCAGCGGGACTCGCCGGTGCCGATTATTAAAATCGTCGCCGTGATCACCAAGAACACCAAGCTCATTCATCTCGGCCATCTTTAATTCTTTTCACTATTTTTTCCTAGTCAGACTCAAGCGCATGAACCAATCCGGGAAGACCTCTCAGCCGACAGTTCCATCTCACGCAGACCTCCTTGCAGCGTCATGATACAACCGTAGTTTATGAGTAAAAATATATTTTCCTAAATTGTAGATTAGGCTTAAATAAAGTTGATTTTGTGCCATCTAATCTTTATTTGTCTAATTATGTAGAAATCTTAATTTCACATATATTAAAATAAAACCTTGTTTGCGTAAAGAACGCGCTACGTCCCGTTCTACATATCGAAACTTTTCATAAACAAAAGTACAGTTTTTGAACGTGCTCCGCAACGATTCAACCAATCACAGCGCAATTGGCTGACATTTATAACTCTTACTTCATGTCGTTTTACTAAAACGTCATTGTCATTATAGTGTTTGCAAATGCCAAATATTTGTTTTTACGAAACAAAGTATGAATTACAAAAAAAGATAGTTGTAACCTCTTATCAAGTGTTGTTTATATCACAAATATGAATGAAAACATGTTCTTACCATGCTATGTAAGTATATGTAGCTAAGTAGTGCTACATATCCTCAGAATGACGGAAATATGTTTATTTATATTACGTTCATTTGTCTGTGGTAAGTTTTATTATAGTTGTTTTGCAATACAAGCAATAAACACTGTAGCAACGCTACAGCTTGCTGCCAAGAATCATGACTGGGTTTCCAATGGGTTAACTTTCAAGCCATAAGGCATCACTTCATTCTGCTATTCGACGCAGATTGAAAATTGTTGTTTCTATAGCTCATTAAGGGAAGAGCTTGAGAGAAAACTGGAGATCGTTAGCATACAAGTGATAGGAAGAAGTTATGTGTGTCGATAGTGAATTATAAAAACTGCAAAAAAGAGAAGAGATAAAACGCCACCTTGTGGCACCCCGGATAACAAGTTACGCCATGAAAAACACGAATCTTTAAAGAGCGTAGTGTGGCAAGAAGAATGTCAAAGTCGACGGTATTGAAGGCATTGCTGAAGTGTAATAATGTCAGCACAATAAGTTGGCCTCCTTCCCTGCCATAACGTAAATCATCTGTTATTTTGAAAAGTGCAGTAGTCGTTCTATGACCTGGCCAGAAACCAGAATGGATAGAAATGAGCAAGTCGTTTTTAGAGAGGAATTTTGAAAGCCGATCATGCACAAGACGCTCAAGAAACTTGGAAAAGAATGGAAGTATGGGGACAGGGCGATATTCAGAGAATGACTATAGATTACATATTTTAGGAAGTGGGATAACCTGGGCCTCCTTCCACGTTAAAAGAAACACACGTTCAGATATAGAAGTGTTTAAACATTTTTTTTTATTATTATCAAAAACTCCAGTAATACTTACTACACTATACGTACATGCTTGAAATATGATAACACATGGAAAGTAACTTACGTAAATAATAAGTACGAATAGAAACTCTGACAGCTGTGCTAGGTCGAACCTGTGTTACAGCTGTCAGCCACTTCCCACTGTGAGGTGACATTCCGACAGATCTATTTTTAACTAGGTACATTGGAAAGTAAATACACAACACATCATTATTAGCAAACCCCTTGATAAATAAAACATCTTTTATATTTTGTTTACAACACCATCACAACATTCCTTCAACACTCCACGCTATTAAACACATTAAAATTGTAGGGTAGACAATACAATATGATAAACATGAAGTGCGGTCGTTGATAGCAGCATTCATATGTGTGCGTGTTTAGTGCTGTCGGTAATATTTTACGATAGCTTAGGAGTTAATGTCTGTAATGTTGCAGTTTTTTTATGCTAAGTGTTTTAATATCATCTGAGAGCCATAGAGCAGGAAGATGTTTGATTTTAATAGCCCGTAGAGGAGCATGCACGTCATATAGCTGAGTGATAAGCGAGTTAAAGATCTCGATCTGTTCATCTACCAAATAATCGTTAAGGACAAGAGTCCAGTTAATATGCCTAGCATCTTCAAGAAATTCTTCCTGATTGATACCACTAAACTTCCGCTGAAGAATTTCTTGAAGATGCTAGGCATATTGACTGGACTATGGATATGATTCGAAAACCTGGAAGAGCATAACATATGGAAGGTAGACTGAGCTTAAGCCATGTCTCGAAGACTAAATATTAGTCTTCAGGAATGTTTTTATTATAGAAAGATGCCAGCATGTCAGAAAAACGAGCAGGAATACTTTGCGCATTGATATGAATTACATTGAAATTTTTAGGTACATTAGATAAATCATTTTCAAGCGTTTAGGGTAAAAGTAGTAAAGTTTTGTGCTCTATGCTTCTTCTAGATGGTGTGGAGACGGTTGTAACGTCTTCAGAGTTCGGTAAAGTTACTGAATATTCTGATTCCAACCAATTAGTGTTTTAATAAAAAATACACACATCAAAAGTGCCTAGGGATCAAGTACGTTTTCGAGTAAATCAAGTAAGTTTTAAACAGATCTCATTTGGATCAGGGGCAACATCAATGCTCAGATTTATGCGGAGAGTATTGTTTCAGAAGTGATCATCCCTTTGCCGTTTGGGTAATTCGTTTCGTCTAATGCACGATAATGCATGCCTGCACACGGCTAGAGTCGTAACTCGACTCTTGCCGATGTTCGCGTCAACGTTCTGCCGTGGCCTGCTCAATCGCCAGACCTCAACCCCATTGAACATGCATGGGATATGCTACAAAGAAGAGCTCTGCCAAGTATGGATGCCGTGCATACCCCACAACAGCATTTTACTTGTTACAAAGAACGTGGGCGGCTATTCCTCAAAATGATTTTGAAAAACTGATTTTAAGCATGCCAAATCGCTGTGCTTGTGTGATTAGTGTAAATGGTAAAAACACAGATGATTTAGTAATATTATTTTGTAATAAAAATAGCAAAAATCTTATTTCGTTTCGTTTTTCTGCCAAACAATTCAGTTATTGTACAAAATATACATGATCCCTAGACACTTTTGATGTGTGTATATCCTTTTTCCGTGAAGCTTCTGTCCATCGTTTACTAAAGCGGGAATAATATGTCTTTGAAAATCAATGAGGAACTTTTTATAGGTATCTTTAACTAGCTTTATTTCGTCTTTGCAGTTGTAAGTTCTCCTAAAAGCTATTTTTATAATCTTTATTTCGAGATCCTTTTGCATCTTCCGAAAGTTGACCAATAGGAAGTACTGCAAAATGCTTTATGACACTTTCTCCATGAATCAAAATTTTGTAAACTGAAGATGGCATGTAATACCATTCATAATTACTCACATAGATCCTGGTAGTCTCCATAAGCATAACAATCAAATTTTTCAGCATTTATCATTACACCCGATGAAAGAACTTGCAGAATTATGTTAAGTCGTTTAATCAAATGTATATCCACTCCTGTAATTTCAGCAGAGCAGCTTGCATTGTGAAAAAATCTAGCAGTATTACCGTCATTAGAATTACCACTTACTTGTCTTGGTTTGTCAATGATCAATCCTAGCTCTCACGGAAACGCCTTTATACCAGGGTTTTCTTCTCTTGCTTTAGTCGTTTCTTTTCTTCGCTTGTGGCTGACCATGTTTGGAAAAACAGATTATAGGAAATATGTAAAATCATTTTGATAAAACGAATCCAGGCGTGCAAAGTATACAGTCCGTATTGTTAAGAATCTTCATTTTCAGACCTAGCAGTCACTTCAGTCAAATCGTTAATTTGGCGTGGAGTAGCTCCACATATTGTACATGTGGAACCCGAAGGCGTATCTGTTAACAGTGTTGCCACATCCCAAACCATAAAATCTGGGGCGCAGAATCTAAAAATCTGTATAAGTTAATTTAGAAAAAAAAACAAAGATCAAGAGAATGTTAATCAGAAAATAAACTATAGGTCATAAATGAAATTTAATACATTAATTACTAATTATACATGTTTTTATTCATTTTACTAAGTAATTCCTTTCGTACGTTTAATTTGTAACATGGCTCATTGTTGAGCAATTGTTTCGTAAGTAGCAGTTTCTCTGTTGTCTCTGTACTTAAATGGTTCCGTGTTTTAGTTTTTATTAAGTTTATTGAGGAAAATATCCTTTCGACTGCAGCGCTGGAGTAGGGTAGGCATAATAAAGCGGTAACTAGATGCTTTAGAGTCGGATAAAGAAAATTTCCGCCACTGTCTTGCGCACAAAACACTTGTTGCCAGAAAACTTCAGGATCTTCTTCACTGGAATCCAAAAGATTATCATTCATTCTCAAATGTCGCCACTCATTGTCTTATCTTTGTAAATTTTCTTGTTGTATTATGTTTGGGAAAACCTGTGCAATGTGACTCAATGATGCTACACTTCGGCGTTTAATTACAATCGGGTCAAGAAAATCTAAGCTCTTTGTGATTTGGTTGCTAAAATTTTAACGGGCCTTTATTTGCTTTGCATCTTTAATAATAAAGTCCAGACATCTTAGCTTGAATAATTTCAGATCACTGGGCTTTAAGGTAGAATCAGACAAAGACATGGCAACTTTTACACCAAGATAAAGATCTTCAATTGGTTTGTAATGTCGCGGATTATCATGTTGTATGTTCTGGATTTCCGTTCGCGATAAGTATGCACTGTCCATGTAGCAATCTAGCAAGGTTTTATAGGTATTGCTCAGATTTTCATGAAATTTATGTATTTTCTGTTTTTCTGATTGCATTGTTTTATTCAGTTTGTAAAAAAATCCAAGACGAATTCCATAAATAGCAAATACATTTTGTTATACGGATTATTGAGCATCTGTAAAATCGAGTCCGCAGAGTTCAAGCAATCATTAAAGGCAGCATCAGCGAAAAACAATTTGAGTGCTTCATATTGTTCCAAAACACGCATTACAGCAGCATGTAATGAGAGCCATCTTGTTTGGCACGGACGTAACATTTTATGGGGCTTCAAAGCCAGAAACTCTTGAAATTCTCCCAAAACACCCGATCGTTTCGGACTCGTACTGATGTAATTGAACACATCCCTAACCAGACCTTCAGGCTCCCGTGGTAACTTTGTGCAGGCGTATGATGCACATTGTGAGTAACCCCCCTATTCTAACTATTAAAAGATGTGAGAAATTAAATTAATGAATTAGAAATATCGGAATCAATTTATTTTGTATAAAGTTTAAATTCTAAATAAAAGAATCCCATAATTTAATACTGTTATTAAAAGCTTGTGATCGTCTATCGTTATGGTTCTAATATTTGAATTTAATATTTTATAGTTATACCTATAAAATATATTATTTAATCACTATTCTAAAACATAAAATCCGCGATTCATTAAGAACGTAGTTTCTAAAAAAAAAATACTTTTCCTGATGTATCACGAATGTAATATTAATTTAAGTAATGTAAACTTTAACACAATGCTGCTAAAAAAAACAACAAACAAATATACATAAAACAAAATCCATAAAATATTCACAGTATAGAACTTAGTACTGGCTTAGGCATCTCGCATGCGGCTGGCTGAACAAGCATCAAACCTTTCTGTATTTCAGGAGGTTCAGGAATCCCTGCTTTTCCTTAACGGACGAAATTGGATTACAGGGTCCTGTACAGAGAAAAATAAATTCTAACGTGTTCAAATGAAGTTCCTAACTACCTAAAGCTTTTGTAATAAAATCATACAAATATCCCTCATTTACGTTATTATTAAATCTTTGTGTCGATAGAGGAAATTTCCCCGACTTAATGAAACTATGTAAAATCACTCCAATTTTGAAGTCCGGGGCTGCATATGACCCTTGCAATTATAGACCTATTTCTATCTTACCTGTTCTGAGTAAAGTATTCGAAAAAATTATGCTCAAACAACTTTTATCTCATTTTAATGAGCATAATATATTGAATTAGAATCAGTTTGGTTTTACTAAGAGCAGATCCACTACAGATGCAGGTGTTCAATTGATGTCACATATACTTGAAGCCTGGGAGAGTTCACATGATGCTATTGGCGTATTTTGTGATCTTTCCAAGGCATTCGACTGTGTAGAACACTGCACTCTGATTCGTAAGCTTTCACACTATGGTATTCGTGGAAAAGCTTTGAATCTAATAGAGTCTTATCTGTCAAACAGGCTACCGATAGTTGGAATAAATGGCAATACTTCTTCCGGGTCTTTGGTAAAAATAGGTGTACCGCAGGGATCAATTTTGGGACCTTTTCTGTTCCTAGCGTATATTAATTATCTGCCTTGCATGGTCAAAGATTTCTGCGATATTGTTTTATTCGCCGATGATACCTCTCTGATTTTTAAAGTAGATAGGAAAGATAGTGAACTCATTCATGTAAATAATGTGTTATCTATGATCTCTGAATGGTTCGCCGCTAATAATATTCTCTTAAATTCAAAAAAGACCAAATGTTTAAAGTTTTCTTTACCAAATGTTCGTAATGTTGAACCAAACATTAAGCTTGGCTTAGATAAACTCTCTATTGACAAAGCGACAGTCTTTCTGGGAATCAAAGTGGACTCAACTTTACAGTGGGATCCACATATACATGATCTAGCCGGAAGACTTAGTTCTGCTGCATATGCAGTTTGTAAGATAGTCAAAGTCAAAGTCAAAGTCAAAATCATTTATTCAATTTAGGCGTCTACGACGCTCTTATGAAGGTCAATTACAAATTTTAATATTGAAATATACTACATTGTACTGCCACGTTCAGCAAACAAAAGTTATAGAGCCACTGCGAGAAGAACGGGCAAGAAACTCGGGGCCATTCTTTTAAACGTTTTTTAAAAATGTGTTAAGTACATACTATATAATAAAATTATTACAATACTTAATTTACATTACGTAGGTGTTGGGCGCTAGCTTGGCAGAGGCGAACCAGTCCAGGCATTTTTGTCGTTTAAGTAATCACAAACTGTGTAGTAAGATTTCTTTATCAAAATATTCTTCACATGCAACTTGAATTTTCTTTCTGTGAGCGTTGTAATATGTTTGGGCAATTTATTATAAAACCGCACACAATTTCCTAAGAAGGACCTTTTATTTGTCTTTGCTAATCTAAAACCTGGCACCGCTATTTTATCTTTATTCCTAGTGTTATAATCGTGAGTGTCACTGTTTGATTTAAATTTGCTCAAATTTTTACGAACATACATAATATTTTCAAATATATACAGACTTGGTAAAGTTAAAATATCAATTTCTTTAAAAATATCTCTCAGGGATTCCCTAGGATCCATTTCATATATGGCTCGAATTGCACGCTTTTGTAAGATAAAGATTGTCTCTATCTCAGCAGCAGCTCCCCACAGCAATATACCATAAGACATAATACTGTGGAAGTACGCGAAATAAACGAGCCTAGCAGTAGCTACGTCTGTTAGCTGTCTTATCTTACGAACTGCATATGCAGCAGAACTAAGTCTTCCAGATAGATCATGTATATGTGGATTCCACTGTAAAGTTGAATCCATTTTAATTCCCAGGAAGACTGTCGCATTGTCAAAAGAGAGTTTTTCTAGGCCAAGCTTAATGTTTGGTTCAACATAAGTAACATTTGGTAAAGAAAACTTTAAACATTTGGTCTTTTTTGAATTTAAGAGAAGATTATTAGCCGCGAACCACTTAGAGATCATAGATAACACATTATTTACATGAATAAGTTCACTATCCCTCCTATCTACTTTAAAAATTAGGGAGGTATCATCTGCGAATAAAACTATATCGCAGAAATTTTTAACCATGCAAGGCAGATCATTTATATATGCTAGAAACAGAAAAGGTCCTAAAATTGATCCTTGCGGTACGCCTATTCTTACCAAAGACCCGGAAGAAGTATTGCCATTTATTCTAACCTTCTGTAGCCTGTCTGACAGATATGACTTTATAAGATCCAGAGCTTTTCCACGAATACCATAATGTGAAAGTTTTCGAATCAGAGTGCGGTGCTCTACACAGTTAAATGCCTTAGAAAGGTCACAGAATACGGCAATAGCATCCTGTGAACTCTCCCAGGCTTCAAGTATATGTGACATCAATTGAGCACCTGCATCTGTTGTGGATCTGCTCTTTGTGAAACCAAACTGATTCTCATTCAATATATTATGCTCATTAAAATGGGATAGAAGTTGTTTGAGCATAATTTTTTCGAATACTTTACTCAGAACAGGTAAGATAGAAATAGGTCTGTAATTGCAAGGGTCAGATGTAGCCCCCGACTTCAGAATTGGAGTGATTTTACTTTGTTTCATTAAGTCGGGGAAGTTTCCTTTATCAATACAAAGATTGAATATTGTTTTTAAATATGGTGCAATAATGCATATTATAGACTCTGCCACTTTAACTGACATACCCCACAAGTCTTCGGTGCTCTTAACATTTAAATTTTTAAATGTCTTTATAATTTCAAATATTGTTGTGTGTCTGAAAGAAAAGTCCGGTGATTTGCAGGGGAAATTATGTATTAGCAGAGTTTCTGCTACATCGGGACATGCATCCAATGACTTAGTGACTTCTAGGGGTAAGTTAGAAAAAAAATTGTCAAATATATTTGCCACTTGTATTGGATCAGATATTTGATTTTTATCAACATTTAAGACATATGTAGAATCTCTAGGTTTATTTTTTCCGGTCTCAGTATTTATAGTATTCCAAATGGTTTTTATTTTATTTTTAGACTTGCTAATTTTATTTCTAATCAAAAGAGATTTAGCACACAAGCAAACAGACTTAAACATTTTTGAATAGTTCCTAACATAATCACGAAACTGCTTGCAGGATGTCAAATTCTTCCTGCGATACAGATCATACAAATAATCTCTACTTTTTCGAATACCTGTAGTTGCCCAATCACCGAACTTCAACTTTCCATTTACTTGTTTCTTTATTTTTGGACAAACTTTTTGAAACTCAGTATTTACTAGAGAGAATAAACTATTATAAATGTCATTCGGGTCACTATGAGAAAAACTTGTAATGGCAAGCTTAGCTTCTATATTGGTACTGAGTATTTCTAGCCTACTGGTTGTTAACGGCCTATGTTCAATTTCATACCTTGCTGTTTCTCTGCTTCCATCAAATCTAATTGCCAGGCCCTCATGATCAGATCTAACACCCTTCATTATTGACTTTTGTTTAGTCTTACAGTTCGAGTATATATTGTCTATACAGGTAGCTGAAGTATCTGTTATTCTAGTGGGCTCACAGAATAGAAATTTCAAATTAAATGACTTAAACAATGAAATAAGATCAGTCTTATTTTTAGATTTCAATAAAATATCTACATTAAAATCACCACATACAAATATGGGTTTTTTACATTTAGAAATTTTTAGTAGTATACTTTCCAGAGTGGCTAAGAATTCTGTAAAATTTTGAGCACGACCTTCATCAGTTGGTGGTCGATATACACACAACACAAGATGCCTGTCCACCTCCACACAAGCAACTTCACAGACACGTTCAACAGAACATCTGACTAAGTCACGGCGTTCTTTAAATTTTAAGTTATTTTTTACAAGAATAATACACCCTCCTCCTTCTGCAGATGATCTGTTAAACGCACTGCCTACACTAAAATTCTTAACATTAAATAACATTGTATCAGCTCTTAGCCATGTTTCAGTAAAGCATAATATATCAAAAGGATATTTATCTAAGAGCATTTCAATTTCAAGTATTTTGCCAGAGAAGCGATTTATATTTTGGTAGTACAGTGCTATGTCAAAACACTTCCCTGTTGTCGGACTTAAAAGTTTAAACAGTTTGACTCAACATTTGTATTAGTACATGTACTAAAATCTGTATCGTCAATAGAAGACATGGTTATATTTCCTATAACCGACTCAATATTATAAGCTACCAAAGTAGCAATTAAATTCTTACATTTCTTAGGTAGGTACATCCTATCCTGAGTCAACATAAATTTAGTAATAAATTTATTACAGTCAAAAAATAAAAGTTTGTCTTTATGACGACATGTCATATTATATAAAATTGTATTTAAGCAGTTAATATGCTCATTCTGACTTTTAGTTAGTGCATCTGAGTAAGGAAAAGCACATAACATAATTTTAAATGCATTAAGGCTTAACAATGAGGTTACATTTGCTATAACCTGTTTTCTGTCTATACCTAAACTTTGGCCTAAATAGACAATGACTATGGTATTGCTATCAATTGCGGCAGACATAATTTTTTCCTCAATTTGAGCATAAGAAGCACCAGGCATGCAGTAATTTTCAACAGAGCAGTCTAGTGAATTACAAAGCACAGAACCAAAACTTCTGCCTATTGCATCTGAAAAAACTAATACTTTGGTAACCATATCCTGGTTTGAGGTGATACCTTGATTCTCCCTCTGTACTGCTTCAGTGCATGTTTTATTCAATGGCTGAACTGTATGACAAATTGTTGGTATTGAATCTCTAGTTGGTTGCTGATTATGAGACTTTGAGCATGCACACTCAGTAGTTCTCACACTCTCCATATTGGTGGTCACAAGATCCATTAAACTTATAGCTTCATTGTAGTGCTCACTAAGATGGTTTTGAGCTGATAAGTAGCTAGAGAAAATATTTTGCAATAATTTTTCTTTATCTAGCAGCTCAGAGCGAAGACTCAAAGTATCATCATCATACAATTGCTTAGTAATTTCTACTTCATCCAATTAATTTTGAAGTTTTTCCTGTAAAACTAGCTTATCTTTCACCAAATTCACATTTTTCTTGAAATATTTGCGTTTTTTAAGTTGTTTTTCGCACTTACGCATCAGTTTCTTAAGTTTAAAGTACTTTTTGATTTTCTTATGGCTCTGAAAGACTGGAAATTGACTACATATAGTGTTCTCATCAGTCAAGTCAATAGTTTCAATAGGCTGCAGAGAGCTTGCTGATTCCATGCCACTACCGACCAGCTCATGGTATAAATTTAAGGTGTCAGCGGTCTGTTCATTAAACTTTGTTGATTTTAACGACAAGATTTCATGTTGTGCCTTGCTTAATTCAAACTCTAGTTCTGATATACGACTCAAGGCCTGTTCATGAGTCTCACTACATTCTTTAAATGATAGTACAATGTTTTGTAGTTGTTCATTTTGATGGAGCGCTTCTGAGTAATTTGTGTTTAGACCGGCAAGTTCATTCTTGAGGTCAGTGTTTTTTGACACAATTTTGTTCACCTCAACCTCACTGTCATCTCTTTCTTATAGGAGCTGATCAGAGAGGTCTTTATACTTTTTAAGGTCCTGAAGAGCAACTCTGAGTTTCTCTTCCAGACAGTTAAGAGACGTAGCTGCTACTGCACGGCTAGTTTATTTCGCGTACTTCCACAGTATTATGTCGTATGGTGTATTGCTGTGGGGAGCTGCTGCTGAGATGGAAACAATCTTTATCTTACAAAAGCGTGCAATTCGAGCCATATATGAAATGGATCCTATGGAATCTCTAAGGGATCTTTTTAAAGAAATTGATATATTAACTTTACCGAGTCTGTATATATTTGAAAATATTATGTATGTTCGGAAAAAATTGAGTAAATTTAAATTAAACAGTGACAACCACGATTACAACACTAGGAACAAATATAAATTAACGGTACAGTGTTTTAGATTAGCAAAGACAAATAAAAGGTCCTTTTTAGGTAATTGTGTGCGGTTTTATAATAAAATTCCCGAACATATTACAACGCTCACAGAAGGAAAATTCAAATTACACGTGAAAAACATTTTGATTAAGAAATCCTACTACACAGTTTGTGATTACTTAAACGACAAAAATGCTTGGAAAATTCCACCTCTGCCAAGCCATCACCTGTCTCCTACGTAATTTAAACAAATATTGTAATAATTGTATTATATTGTTTATAACAAATTGTAAACAGACGTTTAAAAGAATGGCCCCGAGTTTCTTGCCCGTTCTTCTCGCAGTGGCTCTATAATTTTTTTTGCTGAACGTGGCAATACAATGTAGAATATTTCAATAATAAAAGTTTGTAATTGACCTTCATAAGAGCGTCGTAGACGCCTTAATTGAATAAATGATTTTAATTTGAATTTGAATTTATAGTTTCACATAATTAAGCAGATACGTTTAGTTTTCGTAAACATAAGGTCTCGTCATGTATAGTCAATATGTCATATCTAGGAGTTATGAAAATGGTTCCACCATAACAAAAGTAAGTATGAACTCATCATATGTGTTTTGTTTCATAAAACCCTTTGTTTTTCGCTTTGTTTTTTCGCTTCGCTAATACTATTTTACGCTTTTGTATTTTTTATGTACGCAGTGCCTTAATTAACTAAGTTTTGTTAAGCATATAAATTTGCTACAACTTCGTGCACAAAAGCCTGAAAGCATCCAAGACATATTATTTGCTGTGTGTATGTGTTGATATGTAATCATTTAATTTGTTTCTAATGTTTGGGATTGCTAAGCACACATAGCTTTTCTCCGAGACAAACATATACCCTAGGTGTAGATCCCGCGTTGCAGCGTACTTGCTATCGCGCTGAAAACTCCATGATGAGCGAATATCGCTAAAGAATGGCCATAAAGGACTTATATTCTTTTCATATAACATAAAAGTATTAGAATATAGTTTGCCTAGGTCTTCGAGCGGCCGATGCTAGTCTACCAAATAATGTTCCCTGATAAATAAAGTCAAGTGATAAAATTATAATATAATATTTACCCTTCGGAATTATTTTTAGTATAACTTTAGGGTACAAGCTCGTTTATTGTTATTATTATTTTAAGCACTTTTACACGTGCGGCTTTGTTCCATAACGTCGAGTTGGCCTTATAGTTTAGCTCTGTATTTAATTTATTTTCATTAGAGCTCGATCAAATATAGTAATTTGATCTTTAATTAAAATATATCAACTGATAATGAGGCATAAGAACACTCTCTTTGTTCCCTGTCTGAATTATCAATTGGTATTATATTAAATACAGATAAATTCTCGTTTTGGGAGAGTGGCAACAATTAGCGCACTATATTGACATAAAATTCAGATATTTAAAGCCAGCCTACTTGGTGCGTTCAAAGTGCCTATCCCAAAAAGGAGAGCATACATAAAATAGATAGGTGAGTCACGTATTGCGCAATTAGCCAACTCGATCATTTGAATATCCTTGTATGCCTTGTGGCAAGTGTGTTATTGAAAGTTAAAGTCCGTGCAAAAATATTAAGTTTACGCATTTGCTCGCCAAATCTTTGCAACAAAAGTTTTTATGAAACATAACCACATTTTTGTGTTTGTAAAGAACAAATAATTATACTCTCAAGTTCGTAATGTCAATCTCATCTTAGTCTGTCGTGTGAAGTATGCTTAAGCAAAATTTATTGTCTAGTTTTTCTAAACCTTTGCAATGCTATTTACGCTTAAATAAAGATCTTTATTTAATTCATATAAAATTCAGTTATACAGATGAAGCCAATGTAAAGTTAACCTAAATGTCACACAAAAAAAAATCACATTCCTTTAAAACATAAAACAATAAGATAACAATTAATCTCTGCAATATATTTTATCCTTGACGGGAATCTAACCCGTAGTCTCCAATCTCGCTGAATGTCTAATCGCTCAACATTGATTAATCATTTAAGATCAAATAACCCCTTTCAAAAGAAATAGTAAATAAATGTTATATAAAACTCAGTTAGCGTTCTAAAATTTATGCTTAATAAATTATTATTAATTATTTAATTAATAATAGAGTAATTGAATATTTATTAAAATAAAATTTTAATTCAAGAAATAATAACTAGATATCTTGTTACCGTCCAAGGTGAATTGAATGTTCTCAAAATGTATATCAATTATCAATAAAATTATAGTAAGAATATTTAATTAAAATTGTGTATTTAATATAAATAATTAAAAAACGATTAAACCACCAAATAAGTCAATGAATAGGAAGATGAATCTTGTAGATTTAAATATTTGAAACATCTCTACTAGTTAAATGAAATATATATAATAGTTATTAATATTTAAGTCAAATAATGAATTTATTAATTTATGTAAAGGAACCACATTTTAGTACGCTAGTCCAAGCACATATTTCTAGTACTTAGCTTTGAAAATTGCGACTGTAACCCGTAGACCGTAGACTGAAGCTAAAAAACACACGCGCGGACGACTTTGCCAAAGTATATATATGTAATTCACTTGTTACACTAAACTTGGCCAGTCAGACGGACGCGAAGAAACTGAACAAATCTCAATAAAACATCCAGTTCCTCTGGAGCAGGTACCGCTATCTCCTTTATCTTTCCTAAAATATGAGCGTTTTCAAAATAAAGTGTACCATGACCGAATTTATTGTCAGATTTTAAATGTGATATTTTCGATGTTTTTTTTATTAGAATATAACTTATATGCATTGTGATTTATGAAATTATATTTATTTCCTTCATTTTTAAGCTATTTTACGAGAAATCGTAAAATTAAACTGACTCTTTGGAAAAAAATGACAGTTTTGCGACTTAAAAGCTAAATATCTTACAACTCTTGAAAAAACACACAAATCATATTAATTTTATTTTAAAGATAATAATATATATTTTTTTTAAACCACGACATAATAGTGAAAAACTTAATAACATGTGAATTTCAAGCTAATGTTAAGTTCGGTTTTGCCACAACTGATGTTAGTAACCGTTATTTTTTCCATATTGTAATGGTTAAGTAGTTTCACTGGGGCACTACATTATTTACTACTTTCAAAATATACATTGCTATTTTAAATAATAAAATTAAATAATTTGTACCCTTTCATATTAAAAATTAACAAAAACTAAGAAATCCCTCGTCGTAAAACACAGGACAATCGCAAAACCGACAGTCCATTTTTTGTAAGGCTGGGCTTACATGAATCATTTTTGTGAGAAATTTAATGCGATAGAATAAAATAAAACCGAAATGTATTTTAAATGTTTTATATTATACTTATTTCACAAATCAGATGAAATTTCAAGTATCAAAATAATCACAAATTGAAATTAGTTGTTACTTTTACTGCTCAAGTAATACCTAAAGTATTTTTACAGCCATTGTTTATTTCTTAATTCCTATAAAATTAACAAACCTAAGCAGTACAAATTGTGCTATAATCAGTTATTTTTTTTATTAAACATTATATTATTATTAGAAATCAACATTGGTCTCAGTTAAAATGTACACCTACTAGGTGTTGCATATTAATATCACAACATTTTTGGCACTTTTTTCTCTTATCAAAAATTAAATAACGCTTAGTATACTTTTATTTTAATCTTAATAATACGTTCGTTTAGGCACAGAATGTCCAATTCGCAAAATGTCCAGCGGATGCAAAATGTCCAATAGCAGAATGTCCAGTTCGCAAAATGTCCAGTTCGCATAATATCCATTTCGCAGAAAGTCCAGTTTGCAGAACGTCCAAATCGCAGAATGTCCGTTATTCATCATAACGTTGTCACCACTAATTAGTGAGAAATTAAAGTATTAATATATCAATAAGTAGTCAAGTTTAGGGTTTCTTAAATCCCTTACCAATTACATCTCGTAAACACATAGTTGGCAATCATTGCACCAAAAATAGGAAGTTTGCAATAAGTAAAAAATATCAGTTCTAGTCATGGCTAGCATTAAATGCGTCGGTCTTTGTGCATTATTCGTATGTAGCTCCTCTCGACATCCATAGCAATATTCAGTTCTTACAAAGTGAGTTACAGGCCAAGGCCATTTAATATGATTGTAGTAACACTGTACAAAATCATTTCTTGCTAGAATTTTATCAATATCGTAATAAATAACCATGCTGTAGCTCTTATGTAGGAGTTCAATCTGAAAAAAAATCAAAGTCAGTAAAGGTGCAACAAATATTACGCTATCAAACCTTATATTAAATCGGTACCACAGAATATAGAGAACTGCATAGATGCTTAAAATTTGGATAGGATTGCTTTAGAATTGAGAAAGAAATTATGATGGAAGTAATTTCATACTAGATCCTGAAGAAATTAATACCTACATTATTTTTTAGCTTTCTAGACATGGATCGTATATAAAATCAGGATATATTTGCTGACCAATACATTCGCTGCAGTACATTTTTTTGCAAACCATACATATCCCTTTTCGTCCCGAGATGGTCGTAAGACATTTCTGACATTGGGCACCCTTTATTGTTTGAATTTTGCAACGTTGAGTGTTTGGAACGATACTGTCGACGGAATTATGATGAATTTCAGTTAAGACCTTTTTTGATTTTGGAAAGAACCTCCTTTCTTTTAATATCTTTATTTTAGGTTCATTTGGGGAACTACTCGCATTTGTAGGTAAATATTCTTCCAATTGTTTTACGCTAATTATTGGAAGCTCCATCGTATCAATTATTTCAACAGTATCAATTATTTCATTGATAGATAACGAGCAGTTAGATCCAATTTCTGCTGTCGTTTGATCGTCATTAATACAAGTATCTACAGGTTGATCAAAGGGTAGATTCATCATAGCTGAAGACAATAAAAACGAATCAACTGGTTCAGTTATTCTAGGATCTATCACATAATGAGGTTTTGGAGAAAAACACTCACACTCTCTTTGTTCTCCACAAAAGCAGCTTACGTCTCTATATGCTATTTTGAATTTGTCATTTTTGTCTGTTATTATCTGATGCAATTGCATAGTTCCTTTGAGAACTGGTAGTTATTAGTACTGGTAGTAGTTAGCTGGCAATATTTTTGATATGTTGTCATTATCGCTTTTTAAGATGAGGAACACTTTGGTTTTTTATATAAATATAAATATATAAACGTGGCACCTAACGACAATTTACAATCCGAAGATATAGCATCAGCATCTCAAATTCATTATATAAAATCTGTTCAATACCTTAAAAAGAAAAATACATACTTGGCGAATAAATGCAGACGTTTCATGACATACAATATAAAACTAAAAAGACAGAAAGAGGCTTATAAAAAACGTAACCAAAGGCTTTTTAACTCTCTCCCCGCCCCGCTTCCTAGATCGCGACACATTGCTTGCTCACTCCACTCGTGTTTTATTCGTCGTGTTGGTTGCGCGCGCGCTTATTTTGTTTGTTGTGTGAAAATGGAGAAAGAAATAAAACCCGAAGAACTAATTCCATTGGTTCACGAAAGAGCAGTCCTTTGGGATAAAACTTCAAATGACTACAAAAATAATAATCTGAAACTATTGGCCTGGCGCGAAATTTGTACCATACTAATACCTAATTTTGAAAACATGGAAGAAAAAGAAAGACAACATTTCGGTAAGTGCCAGTAAAGTTTATTAACTATTATACTACATAGTTATGTATTTACAGTTGTATTAATATTAATAGTATTAATTTTTAACTCATTTATGTGTATCGCGCATTAGTTTGCCAAGGCAGCGAACCAATCGGGGAAGTAAAATAGTCTGCAAAGTCCGATCGTATAACATTTGCAATCGGTTTATGTACTCTCTGTTGTTGATCTTGTTCTTGTATCGATTGTTCTAGTGCAAGTTGAATATCTTCAAAGTTTAGACCATCCCTTTCTCTTAAATAATTATGCAATACTGCACAGGCTTTCACAATATGGATAGCGGTGTCTGGGTGGACATCCAATGGTCGATGCAGTATTCTCTATTTATTAGCTAAAATTCCAAAAGCACACTCAACAAATCTTCTTGCACGGCATAATCGATAATTAAATATTCTTTTCGTATCATCCAAATGATTGCCTCCGAAAGGTCTCATTAAATTTGTCGTCAGGGGGAAAGCTTCATCGCCAACTAGTACATAGGGCATATCCTTTTCGATTGTTTCATGAAGAGGCCTTGGCTTTGGTATGTTTAAACTACCATCATTCAGTTTTTTCCAAAAGGTAGTCTCCTTGAATATGGAAGAATCGCATTCTTTCCCATATGAACCAACACTTATATAAATGAAACGGTATTCTGCATCAACAACAGCTAGTAAAACAAATGAAAAATAACCTTTGTAATTGAAATACATCGAGCCGCTTTGATTTGGTTTCACTACTCTAATATGTTTGCCGTCGACGGCTCCAATACAGTGTGGGAAGTTAGCTTTAATATCAAAACCATTTGCGATGTTTTCCCATTTATTTTCACTGTCGGGCAACTTCATAAACTCTTCTTTTAATGTATCCCAGATAATGCAACTCATTTCTTTGATAATTTTAATTTCCTTCTGCCATTGGACTTCTGCCCACGGCTTCGCTTACACGTCTATAGTATACAAATAAAATACAGGCTGTTTCATAATACCCTAAAAATTGAAAAGGGTCAATGTACTGTACCTACTAACAACTTTAACTATACAACTTCGAAATACGCGAAAAAAAAACATCTGTACATATCGGGATATTGGTCTTGAATTTTGAATATTTCTACGAAACAGCTGTTTTTATTGGCGATTTCGAAGTTGGTATAAAGAATTGAATACAATTTACCTCCTCATCTTCGATGCTCTCTGGTGTTATGCGACATGGTTCACTCCTTGACCCAAGAAAGTTTAACGCGTCGTAATACCATAAAGTTGGTACATCATTTTATCTGTCCCTGCGCCAGTTTGTTTGGAAGCATTTACCTGTAAAAAAACACAATTATGCATTTTGAAGATTGAAACGATTTAGGCTCAGATCAATTCAAAATGCCCGATTTATAGTTAAGAGCCGATTTACACTTCGGCTATCTATCTCTCTCGCACATTCTATATTTTTTGGAGATACTGAAGTCTCAAAATAAAATTACGAAATTTCTTTCGGTACACCTACTAAATAATGACATTACAAATGTGCAACTGAAGTTTCGATTCAATTTGATCATATTTTCATACCTAAAAATCGAAATTTGTGATTTATCGATTAGAATCGATTTTTATGTATGAAAACTTGATAAAATCGAAACGAAACTTTGGCTCTTAAGCTAAGGTTCCCAAAGCGTTCGTTATACAGGTGCGTTTTATCGTATGTGTAGGTAGGTACCTGTTTTTATTGGGACGAATAAAACACATAACAAAGGAATTAAGTAGGTACATACCTTAGACAGTTCTTTATTGTAATTGGTGCGCATGTTCATCAACTTCTTTTTTATTGTTTTGACTGTAGCCTTTTCATCGAAGGTTTTATAAATTTCCAACAACACCCGGAATCCTTCAGTACGAAGTGGTTGATTGGAATAATCTTTATGACTTTTCAGCCATAAATATGGCATGTCTCGGTACAAATCAAGAACATTGAAAAGTACTTCTTTTTCTTTCGAACACGCCATGGTGCACGCGGCCACAGCAAACAAACTTATACGACCGTCTTTGCTCTGCGGCTGCCGCGCGCTGACTGAACGGTCTAAGCGTGTCTAAGTCTTATTACACTACGGGGTATTCTGCAAGCAAGCGAGTAAGCACGGCCGAACCCATTCGGTCAGTCTAATTAGACAGGCTAACTTGCTGTCTGAATACCGCGTAATGTAATAACCCTTTTAGTGGAAGTGCACCTGCCGCAAGCTAATTAGCTATGCGGCGAAGATGTTTAGAAGTAACATGTACATGCTAAACGTTGATCATCAGTCAACCCCTCATGTTTTAAATTATTTTTATCTAAGATTTTTTTACATAAACCATGTTTTGGTGCAGAACTCGTTCATGTCATTCTGTAAGTGTCGTTAAAGCTCTCAAATTTAAAGTTCATATTGTACAAGCACGGTAATATTATAGATAATATTTTGCTAAACTGACATGCCTCATTAGTAGATGTCACCATGTAACCTTTATCTATTGCACAAATAATTGAAAACAAATTCACGGTCAGGTTGAGTACATGTAAAACATTTAACAATTCACATGTAACAGCCCGTTCACACTAGTCGTAAGTCGCATATTACTGAAAGTCGAAAGTCTGATGTACCTGTTCACACTGCGTCGCGAGTCGTAAGGTCGTAGTTTAGCGCCATTCGGTACGTAGCGAACTCGCGAGATGGACGCCGACGAAGAACTTGTTGTGCTCTACTACTTACGAAGAAAATTAAAAAAGTGGAAAAAAAAGTCAATTCCAAGAAAATACTGGATGCACCCAATCCTAACAGAAAGATCGACTTTGGGAAGTTATAAAAATTTAATACATGAATTAAAAAATGACGAACGAACATTCTTTAATTATTTTAGAATGTCACAAGCAACTTTCAACGACCTACTGTCAAGAGTTTCTGCGAGCATCACGTATCGGAATACGACATTTAGAGACTGCATTTGTCCTGAAGAAAGACTGTCGATATTTCTTAGGTAAGTGTTTTTTTTAGAATCACACTACAACTGCTACAAATATTCAGATTGTATTTGTAGTATAGTAGTCTGATTGTAGCAGTTGTAGTGTGATTTCTGAGGTGTATTGAAATTGTAACAAAAGTTATTTTAACTTGTTTATTTTAAGTAGGTAAACAGCTCAACATATTACAATAATTCAAAAATCGGAGAAATTTAAGTCAGTACTTTCCGAAGATGTAGCAGGCGATCCTTCCTCATACGTTTGACGTCTTGCATATCCAGACCCATGTGGGGTAAGAACAGCCTGGTTTTGAGAGGAATATCCGGATTCATCGGTAGATAAATAATTATAGTTCTGTGTCGAATACCCCGATCGCCGTGTGCTATCACGCGCGTAATTATAATTATTTGCATAAAGTCTGTTTTCACGTTTCTTTTTAATTTGTTGTATCATTGATAATACACCTGATTGAAGCTCCAACGTTTCGTCATCGTCGAAAGACGTAACAGAGGGTAGGATACCTTTAAAAAATGATAAAATTGGGGGATCAGTTTGTTGTGATAGCCTGCTGTCTAAAAACTCGCTTATTTTGACATCTAAGTCCATTATATGTTGCTCTGGTGGCATGGTCTTTTGTCTTTTAGAATTGCTTGGTTGCGAATTTTCAGACAACTGAGTACTGCCTTCTGTCCCTGGTTGAGATATACGCGACGCAACAAACTCTTGAGGAGGATTAGGTCTAGCAATTTTACGCAAAAAATCCATTTGCTCTTTATATACATATGGCTTTGACGACTTTGCCCCTGATCCTGATTTTTTTTCATCATTTTTGTTTGTTCGGATCCAGACATTCCGTAAGTTCGTCCACTTGGTCAATACTAATTTACCTGAAATTATATTGCAACATTATTTTCAGATATTGTGCGTCAGGATGTTCCTTCAAAGACCTGCACTACAATTTCAGAGTCGGGGTATCAACTGTTAGTAAAATTATCAAAGAAATGAGTTGCATTATCTGGGATACATTAAAAGAAGAGTTTACAAAGTTGCCCGACAGTGAAAATAAATGGGAAAACATCGCAAATGGTTTTGATATTAAAGCTAACTTCCCACACTGTATTGGAGCCATCGACGGCAAACATATCGATACCTCTGGGCTCAAAGGTCGTAAAGGACAAAATGCGACTTTTCAGGAGAAGCCAAGAACGAAAAATTAATATGAAAAAAAACTCTAGGATCTTTGTTCCTTGAGTTATTTAAATGAAACCTCAGAAGAAAGTGCTTAGAATTTATAGTATTTTCTAAGGCAGTATTGAAAAATTTCTCTAGGGCTGTATTTATCGAGATAGATTTCCTTTACAACCATGAATTTAAACATTTTAGTTCTTTACACCCATCAAATTTTTATCCTATATTATCACTTAAGGTATTCTTTAAGCATAAATCAATAATTAAACTTAAGTAATCAATGAATTATGTAATAATTTGTACTATTTTTTATTATATTATATTTTCTTTTGCCCCGTGGGGTGCTGGGTTAGAATTGCACCTCCCCATATCATCCCGTGGGTGTCGTAATAGGCGACTGAGGGGAAAATAATGGAAGGTGGGCAGCAGCGCCTTCTATAGAACTGCTATCTTACATGCGATCCCCAAGCCACCTGCCAAGCGTGGGGATTATGGCAAATACTCCCTTAATAGTTTCTTGATGTGTTTAGCAGCGGACGATACGGGTGTTACAGTACAGTACAGTATATTATATTTTTTTTTACAAAAACTAACAAATAATTATTCAAATAAAACGTACATGTATGTAATGAAGTTGAGATTAATTCTTGATTAATAATTGAAGTTAATTTAAATTGAACACAAAGCTTTAAATTATTAACTCTTTTCTTCACTTAATTACTATTTCCTTGAATCAACTTCATAAACTTTGCACTTCTTTCTGTATTGGTTGGTGGTTGTAAGTAAGAAGTAAAATGATTTCTTTACTCGTTTTACTTCTTACTTTCTTCGTCATCCTCTTCGTCTGTTTCGTTTAAAGTCTCGCGTAACTCAGAATTGCATGGCAGTATTCAGTATGAAATCTTTTAGGTATTATTCCATTTTCACAAACGTTTATCAGATATTTATATTTATCAGCTGCTATTGGTAATCTACTGTTCTGTAGCTGCTTCACTGCATTCATACCAATCACTGGTTTATTATTATTCCCATTTTTTTCCCCTTTTTGACCACCCTTTCTCCTTTCTCCTTTCCTTTTCCTTTTCTTTTCCTGGGGTTCTCTCACATAATTTACACAATGAGTCTCTGCTTCGTCTTCTATCGAGTATTTGACAAACATTTTGTCGTTGTGTTTTTTTTTTAATTTACCTACTCTGAAGTTTTTAAATGTCGTTAGCGTGAATATATTTGTAGTTAAATCATCAAACTTTAGAAAATTGGAAAATGCCATGACGTTGACTTTGTAAGGTCTCGGTCTTTTCTGACTGTTTCAAAATATGTTGACCACTGGGAGGGACTCCATATAATAATATTTCGCACTTCCCTTTCGATAAAAGCATAGACTGTATCGACAGGCATGTATGTATGGCCCGGGAGTAGCTAGTTTATTTGAATTACCTCCAAATTAATTGCTGATTTTAGGAAATGGTTCACGACAGCTAATACGGTTTGGTTTTTGTTCTGGCCACTACATGCATCACAGTACATCAGCAGATATTTTACTCCCATTTTGTCCTTTTCTTCGACATATTTTATTTAGCAAGTTGCAATTTCGTTGTTTTCTTTTTTACCATAACACACTCACCTATAACAATTTACATCCTGTGTGCGACTTTCATATACGGTAAAATTAAACACCGAATATTTTCTTGAATAGTATTAAATTATACTATTTCCATGTGGTGTATTCAGGGCTTTTTGTAAAACAAAACTGCACGTTACAGTTACATTGTTGGGTGAATTAAGGGTTTGATGTATCTTGAATCTCTTATAAGTAGCTTTCTTCAATTTGTGATGAGAGTTCAGTTGCTAACTTTATTTTTCTTTATTAGTAATTAATGAGAAACTGACTGAGTGCGCACAGTCCGTACCTACTATACTGGGACTACAAGCTACAACGTATTGTATTTGACTATAGGTATTTTTAATGAGTATTACAAACATTTAATTAGGTAGGGGTTGAAGGTTTCTGTACAGAAATCAAATTCAACAATATGAAGTGAATACCTAAACTGTGGAAATTGAGACAAATCTTGAAATTTCGAGCATCGTTATGATAGATTTCACAAAATTGTGAGTTTATTGTTTTCTGCAAAGGGTTCAATTTTTATTAAGTTAGGTAATAAATCCTAGAATGTTCAAACAACAACGAATTAAATCTATAAATTCGTTGTTGATTCTAGGATTTATGGGACACATTTCCTCACGTACGTTTATTTACACCCTTAGTGGAAGCACAAAATAACAATGAAACTAGGTAGTAAAAGACACTTCTATTTTTTTTATTTTAAATTGTGAGGGAGTAAAAGACAATTTTTAAAAATCATGTCCTTTACATCCTTATTTTGAGGTGACTTATAATAACCACCAGAGGTGGTATAAGACAATTAATAATTTTAATGTATTTTATGCCCAATATTTGTTTTATACTTTGCTTTACTACCAAAATAAATATAAACTAGTAACTAAGTGTTATTTACATCCATATTTTCTCGGTAAACTTGGTTTATCGTATCAAATTATGTGGGTCGTAAAGGCATTTTTTTTATGAATTTCGTAAAACGGAATATACAGATCGATAGAGAATTAAAAACTGAGTAAAACCGTGTCAAAAACTCATTTTCGCCCAAATGTCCTTTACGACCTTTGAGCCCAGAGGTATCGATATTAGAGTAGTGAAACCAAATCAAAGCGGCTCGATGTATTTCAATTACAAAGGTTATTTTTCATTTGTTTTACTAGCTGTTGTTGATGCAGAATACCGTTTCATTTATATAAGTGTTGATTCATATGGGAAAGAATGCGATTCTTCCATATTCAAGGAGACTACCTTTTGGAAAAAACTGAATGATGGTAGTTTAAACATACCAAAGCCAAGGCCTCTTCATGAAACAATCGAAAAGGATATGCCCTATGTACTAGTTGGCGATGAAGCTTTCCCCCTGACGACAAATTTAATGAGACCTTTCGGAGGCAATCATTTGGATGATACGAAAAGAATATTTAATTATCGATTATGCCGTGCAAGAAGATTTGTTGAGTGTGCTTTTGGAATTTTAGCTAATAAATAGAGAATACTGCATCGACCATTGGATGTCCACCCAGACACCGCTATCCATATTGTGAAAGCCTGTGCAGTATTGCATAATTATTTAAGAGAAAGGGATGGTCTAAACTTTGAAGATATTCAACTTGCACTAGAACAATCGATACAAGAACAAGATCAACAACAGAGAGTACATAATCCTCGTGGTGGTCCGATTGCAAATGTTATACGATCGGACTTTGCAGACTATTTTACTTCCCCGATTGGTTCGCTGCCTTGGCAAACTAATGCGCGATACACATAAATGAGTTAAAAATTAATACTATTAATATTAATACAACTGTAAATACATAACTATGTAGTATAATAGTTAATAAACTTTACTGGCACTTACCGAAATGTTGTCTTACAGATGACAAAATAAGCGCGCGCGCAACCAACACGACGAATAAAACACGAGTGGAGTGAGCAAGCAATGTGTCGCGATCTAGGAAGCGGGGCGGGGAGAGAGGTAACAACGCGCTCGAGTCGATTAGATGCACGACTAGTGTGAACAGCAACAAGCAGGCATCTATGCGAGCACGATTCGACGCAATTTTTAGTCTTACAACGGGCGCTGGCCCGTCGGATGATTTTTTGAGTCGTATTAGACTAAAAATCGCATATCATCCAATGTGAACAGCTCCATATAAAGTGTATGGTGACCAGAGCATTCGACTTTTAGTCATATGCGACTTACGACTAGTGTGAACGGGCTGTAACATTTTTTTTTTCGTCGAAGCCACAAAATTGGATTATATCTATACCTCTCTCTATCTTCTTTAATCTACCGTAGCTAATTAATCTACCTACTTCTTTAATCTATCTTAGGTTGAGCGTATGAACTTGCCCTTGCAGGCAGTCTCCGATTGGGGTCAAGGGGTGTTGCCAATATGGTCAGTTTCAACGCTTCCATGACCCAGGCGTGTTTATTCACCGCCAAGCGGAGTCCGTTACATCCGACTCCCACTTTCCGGAATGTATATTTGCCAATAATGAGCTAACTTGAACTTTTCGGTGTTACCCTAACATCGGACCTCAATTTTGGCTCGTATATTGAGTCCAAGGCTATATTAGCTGCGAAAAAGTATTTCATACTAGATTTTTGCGCAGCATGGCACCAATGGATTGTCCTGTGTTGTTGGCATTGTCGCATCATCGTCTTTACTTGGCATGGGTTTAATCCCACTCCCTTCCTCAGAAATACTTGCAACTATCGAGACACTCCTTGGGTGAAGTGAATATGATACCGCTTTTTACATATCTTACAGTTCATAGGGGATTGGGAAAACTGACCCCATAGTTTCTCCCTAAGCAGCTGAAACACATTTTGCGGTACTTGCCCGTGAAACAACCTCGTAGAACACCTACGGTTTTCTGGTGTTCCATGGGCAATAGTTCATTTTTAATTTTGTTGGTGGTGACCCAACTCGATCGTCCTCGTGTTCTACAGGCAAAAAATCAAGCATTAAATTACAGAACACCTGCGATACAGATTAGATAATAGTTAGTTTCATGCATTTATACTAGTGGTGATCTACTGGTGAGTATCTAATGTAGGTATTCATTGTGTGGGTCGCAAAGTAGCACACCTTAGCCACAGATTTGATAATAGTTTGTACTATGCGTTTATGGTTATAGATTTACAAAGGTAATTATTGACTGAGCTGCCGGATGCCTTTGGGTGTATGGAGGGGTGGGCAAAGACCTAGAATTATTTGTTTTCGACTATGGTACACATCTTTTGCTTCATATGATAAATACCTATATGATCACATTGTTGCCTCAGTATTTTTTATTTCAAGTTAAGGTCTTAATTAACAAAAAAAAAACATTAATTTAAATAGTTGCCATGAGGTGAAGCAACTTGTGTGCATCTGTATCAACATCAAGAAGAAAACCGTCGGTACTTCATGCCAAAACGACAAATTATTAGAACCTATGTCAACAAAGTTATCCACTGAGTGAAGTGTGGTGTGTACCACGAGAAAAGTGAAATAAATATTTATCCATATTACCCATAACTTCTAATCAACTTATGCTCTATACCTACCTTAACTTTTCTAGGCCCAACTCCAACTATATTTATTGTTAATTAATTGCATTTGGATCTCATAATTGAATCAGCACGTTTTGTAAGAATTTGACTTCTTTTAGACGACAAACGGCCCGTTACTTGTCTCTGACTTTCAGTACGTAAAGTCTCGAGGATTCTCATAAGGGTCACGGGGTATTATTTCATTATTTTTTTTATTTTATCATGCCCAGATTCTAAAACTTTATTGGTTTTCCAAACACACTATACACAATTTTTGGGGTCATCAAAGTTTTATCGACGTTTAAAAAGTCACCCATCGAAAGATCGTCACTTTCACCCTTAATATATTCAATTGCGTCTAATATACATCTGCAACTAACCCTACAATGCGATTGTCGGACTTTTGGGTGTGCTTTAATGCCTTAGCCCCATAGACAACGGTGCCAATAGTAATATCACCCAGTTATTTGCACGAAATATTGAGACCAAAGCGTTTATTGCAGCCAACTCAGTCACAGTGAAATCATTTTGAGTCAAATTCTGGCAATTGGGCTTTTATTATTTCAAACATAGTTTTGTATGTGTTTTCGGATTTATTTATAGTCAACATATTACAACTTTAATATATGCATATTAAAGGCTGCACGTTTGTCGCCTCTATAGTGCTCCCTAAGTCTCTATGAATGGTATATAACTGTTTAAATGGCGATGGACGTGAAGGAAACGTGGCTTAAAAGTACGTAAAGTTATTTATTTTTGATCTTGCTTCAGGTAATTCTAGGTTAGCCTGTACAACATCTTCGACCACATCATCACTTACCATCAGGTGAGATAGTGGTCAAAGGCTAACCTATCAGGCACAAAAAAAAAAAGGAGAGCAGAAAATGAAGATCCTATTTTCTTCGGCCATTTTAAAAACAGTTTTCGAAACCTGAGCCGTTTTGTTCCCAATATCGTACAGATTAAGTTGTACACTTGAAAATGAAGGTATATTTGTTACCAAATTCAATCCCTCGTCTTCAATGTGCTGCAATGTTTGGAAATATAGTTGCGTTATTGGCTTTCAGTGTTGACTTACTTCCTCTTTTAGTTTCGCCATAGTTACTGCCACCTCGTTCCTCCCATAGTCTGCCGCACAGTGATGTATTTTTTCTTCTTCAAAACTTCATTCTCCTGTAAGAATAAAATGGTGAAAAATAAACTGAAATAAAATTAAATTACTTATGTTTATTAAGAACGAAGATCATCAGTTCTTTCGTAAATTGGTACCTATGATATAGAGTACTCGCTCAGTGTGTCGCCCCAGTGTACAAGCGACCCTTGAGTCGCAGTAAAGTTTTGTCGCACAAGCGTTCTTCGCACAACCATTTGTCGAGCTCACATAGTACTCTCCCTTTGGTGAATTTGTATTATGTAGATAATAAGCCTGATAAATTATATTAATGTTAAAGAAGACTGTTATGATTAGCTAGCCCTGCTACCTACTATCGCACCGGTAGCAAGTGATAATGTGATCGTGACAGCTGCTGGGTGACACCGTTAGCTAGATGACATAATATATTCAATTACACTTGTATTTGTATTTTTGTATGTCAGCGTTGTGATACTGAAGTGGCAGTGGCTCTGTTTTAGTGCTTCTAGATACAATGATAGAAAAATATAATCCCTAACCTTGATGATAATTATTCCTTTTCATTTGGACTTCTACTCGGCCTATCTCCATTGCTGTGGTCCATTCTTGTACTACTTCCTTCGGTAGTATTGATATCCTTTGTGTAGGAGCACGGTTCCACGTTTCCTCCTTATGAAATTTAAGGAAGCAGTAGGTTCGCACATAATTATTGCGGGTTTTTAGGTAGGTAAGTCCTAGGTACCTTATAGTTAATAAAATAAGGTGTAAGTAAAGCGAGAATAGGCAAGAGAGAATTTATTTATGTTCATTGTGGTGTTGTGTTGAAAAGAATTACTAAATTACCTCGGGCTAGATAATATAATCTAAGATGAAAAGTAACTTTGCTCGATTGTTTTCTGCCTGACAGAAAAGTGAACTTCAAATGTCCATCGTCAATTACTTTTGTAGTGGAACGCCAATAAAACGTCTACAATAACAGTTTCGAATTCCTTTCAAAAGGTTTTACTAAAAAGGTTTGTGAGTTTTTATAACAAAGAAGATTCGAAATTCATTTCACGTGAAATGTAGTAATATTACCTACTTATGTAGTAAGTACTACATAAGTAGGTAATATTCCTCTAAAACAATTCCCTTACCTAGGCAAAAGGCAAAACGGAGCCCTAATAATGTTAATTTGCTGTCTGACTTTCCGTATCTCACTGTCTCTAGCTTACCTATAAATAAGCTTTAAAGATTTGGTATAATCGTGAATGCGAGAAGCATGAGAGAAAAAGGTAAGGTGATTCATAACGATTTAGAGTTTAGCAGTTTTGTTTGGGAAACGCTATGAAAACACTTCCCTTAAGCCGTCGTCAACGTCGGCCCCGGTTATTGTCAAAAGACAGCATTCGTTAGTTTTATTTGTCGGAGGCATTTAGGTGGCCTGAAAACCTAGAATTTCACTCTGTGGTAAATGACCGTACGATAATAAAAATCAGACGTAAAACCTAAAAATGAGCCTCTAGTTATCATAGGCCCCCGGAATGGACATCGCAGTAGCCTATTTCTTTAATTTTTTTTCATCGAACGTAGCCCAAATGAGAAATATTAATCGAAAAATACGACAATTTTACATCTCTTACTTCATAAACATTATTATATGAAGTTAGAGATGTATAATAGATATTCACCAGTAGAATACCACTATTATAAATAAAAGATACTGTTATCTAATATATGTGTCACCTCTCTAACTATTTTTTACGATAACAAATATGGATATCTGTTGTTAAAATACCAAGAATGTCGTAAGTGCTAAAACCTTTTCGAAATCCATTTTGAGTTTGTACGATAAAGCCACCATTTTCCACGATCCACTCAAGTCGATGTTTGATCATGTGCTCTGTTATTTTAGCTAAAACTGAGGACAAAGCAATAGGTCTCCTAATGTTTACATTGTTGGCACCTACCAAAGTCTTTCCTGGTTTAAGAAATGTCAGGAATGATGCCTGAATTGTAAAATTAATTTATTATGTCAAAGAGCAATTGTTGACATTTAGAAGAAGCATTAAGCAGAGCATTTAGAAGACATTTAGACATTTAAAAGAGCTCAACACCCATCTCGATAATTATTTTAGCAAACGATGTTCGAGCAGCGATTAAGAGAATGAAGGGAGGGAAGTCACCGGGTTTCGATAACTTGAGCGTTCAGCACCTGATTCACGCTGGTAGGCACCTTCCTCGAGTACTTGCAATGCTATTTAATTTATGTTTAAGCCATTCGTTTTTACCAGCTGACCTGATGCGGACTCTGGTGGTTACCCATTGTCAAGAATAAAACTGGAGATGTGTCGGAAGGGTCCAACTACCGGCCCATTTCATTGGCTACAATTGTCTCAAAGGTATTTGACAGTGTGCTTAGTGCTCATTTAGGTAAGCACTTTAAGCTTCACGATGCTCAGTTCGGGTTTAGACCCGGGCTATCGACTGAAACGGCCATCCTCAGTCTTAAGCATACTGTCAAGTATTACACAGACAGACAAACGCCAATATACTCGTATGCCTGTTACCTGGACCTTTCCAAAGCTTTTGATATGGTGTCATATGACATTCTTTGGGAAAAAATGAGCGACTCGGGTGTACCGCCAGAGTTAGTATCAATATTCAGATTCTGGTATCTGAATCAGGAAAATCGTGTGAAATGGGCAGGTAAGCTTTCAGATCCGTACAGGCTGGAGTGCGGGGTGCGGCAAGGAGGGTTGAGTTCACCCTCGCTCTTCAGCTTGTATGTGAATGCGCTGATTGAGCGACTCAGCAGCATGCCAGTGGGCTGCTACATAAACGACGTTTGTGTCAATAACCTCAGCTATGCTGATGACATGGTGCTGCTGGCTCCCTCTATCAGTGCACTACGGAAGCTTCTTACTGTATGTGAGTCATATGTTGCTTCTCATGGTCTCCTCTATAATGCTGTCAAGTCTAAATTTATGGTTTTCAGGGCAGGTACCAAGTGCCCCTCGTATATTCCACCTATCACGTTGAATGGCGTTCAATTAGAACGCGTACAAAATTTTAAATATTTGGGGCACTGGGTTACTGACGACCTTACGGATGATTTAGACATGGAGAGGGAACGCAGAGCGTTGTCAGTCCGAGCGAATATGTTAGCCCGCAGATTCGCTAGATGTACAGATGCTGTTAAGGTTACTTTGTTTAAAGCGTATTGTACGTATCTGTACTCGGCGAGTCTGTGGTTTAACTTTACTAAAAAGGCTTACAACGCTCTGCGTGTCCAATTTAATAATGCGTTTAGGGCGTTGTTGCGGCTTCCGCGATACTGCAGCGCTTCACAAATGTTCACGCAAGCACGCACTGACACATTTGATGCGGTTTGGCGTAAAAAAACAGCGTCGCTGCTGAACAGACTACGCTCAAGCCGGAACAGTATCTTAAACGCAATAGATGAAAAGTATAATTGTCCTCTGATATTAAAACTCATACAGAGGACAAACTCACTTCTTGTTATAAAGTACTAACATAATTCTAAGTTGTAGGTAACTAACAAAAATGGATCCCGTTGTCTGTAATAAAAACATTTATTATTATTATTAAGTAAAAAAGAGTAGGTGATGCGATCTATTCCGGGGGCAGAATCAACTAACCAATCAAGAGCTAGTTGAAGTTCTGAAAAAGAGATATCTGTATCAAATGTACCAAGTGAGGGAAGAGAGCAATGAGGAGTAGGAAAAGAGTGACTGATGAGGGAGGGAGCAGTTTATTAGCGAAGGCTTCTGCCCATAATGATAAGTCATTATTTATTTATTTAACCATTTTCGTTACATTTCATAACATTGGTAAGTCAAATTGATACAGAAGAACATACATAGCATTAAAGCATATCACACAATATAACACAGTGTCACAATACAAGTACAACTTAGCGACTACATTACATCCTCATTTGCAAATCAGAAAATGAACAACTCATGTACTCGTTGATATGATAAAATGGATGGCTTTCAAAGAAATTTTTAAGAATAAACTTGAATTTATTTAGAGGGAGACGTGTTATTTCCAAAGGAAATTTATTATACATAGCCAGTTTAATACAGAGGCCTTGTTTATAGGTTTTAACGAGTTTAGTTCTTGGTACATGTAACCTTTCTTTATTTCGGGTATTATAATCATGTAGGTGCATTTTCATAGGCAATTCGTGCTTTTTGGAATGTACTTCCATTAGAGAGTTATATATGTATAGGCAAACTACAGTCAATATTTTCAGTTTTTTAAAATAAGGTCTGACAGATGTTAATCGTTGTAATCCATGAATAATACGAATTGATGTCTTTTGACAAATAAGAACCCTTTTGATATTAGTAGCATTTCCCCAAACTGTTGTGTCGTAACTTAAAATCGAGTGACAGTATGCGTAATAAACCGATATAAGAGTTGCTTTATCAACTATAGGCTTTAACTTAAATAACGCATAATTGGCACTGGCTAATCTTTTGCACAATTTCTCTATATGAATATTGAAATTTAGAGTAGAATCTAGAGTGCATCATAGGAAAGTTACTTCCTTAATAATATCATTTTTATTCTTTCTTTTACATGTGTAGTTTAAAATAGTACTCTTATCTGCATTTAGAACTATGCCATTAGTTTCAAACCATTGTTTTAATTTATGTACAATCAGATCAGTTTTCTTATCAACAATTGCGAGATTTTTATCTTTGATTCCTACATGAGTATCATCCGCAAACAGTGTAATGAATGCCCAATCTCGCAAGCAGTTTGGCAGGTCATTAACATAAATCAAGAACAGAAGTGGTCCTAATATAGAACCTTGTGGTACTCCTATGTTGCTGTATTCCGTATCTGATAATGTATTATTTACTTTTACAATCTGACTTCTGTCCTTTAGATAAGAACGTAAAATATTTAATTCTGTGCCTTCAAAACCGTAGAAACAAAGTTTAGAAATCAGGATATCATGTCGCAAACAATTGAACGCTTTTGACAAGTCACAGAAAATACTAGATACCTTTTGCGACCTATCCAAAGCTCCCAATATAAAATACACCGTTTTTCTAATGGCCATTTCTGTTGATCTCTTGGATCGAAAACCAAATTGACATTCAGTAAATAATTTGTTTGATTCAAAATATGCAATCATTCGACGTTTAATTGCTGCTTCTAGAAATTTTGACAAAACGGGTAAAATACACACTGGTCTGTAATTCCCAATATCAAAAGTGTTTCCTTTTTTAAATAAAGGTACTATTTTGCCTCTTTTCAGACTGTCAGGGAAAACACCCTGTATAATACATTCATTTAAAACTTTTAGAGCCATGTCAAACATATAACGATTACACAGAATTAATCCCTTAACAGTTTTAGTATCCATGTCATATATATCTTTAGATTGCTTACTTTTAGTGCTATTTATTATATTTCTGAGTTCCACAGCACTAATACAAGAAAAACTTATTTTCCTTCCAAGTGTAGTATTTAAGTATTAAGTATACGACAGTCCTCTACTTGAATGTCTAAATTTTTTGTCAAATTTCTAGCTATATTATTAAAGAAATTATTAAAACTATTCGCGATGACTTTACAATCTGTTACAATATTTCCATTAATATCCTTTATTTTATTTATTATGTCATTATAAGCTTTGTTTTTATTTTGTTGTTCTTTTACAATTGTCCATATTGTTTTAATGTTATTTGTAGATTTTTGAATTCTTTTTGCTATATTAATTTTTTTTGCTGTTTTCAGAACATTTTTAAAAATTTTTTTTTAGGTTTTAAGTTTTTGCTTTCTAGCTCCACAGGGATAAAGATTCTGCAATATTTCTTGTTTATGTAAGTTTTGTTTCGAAATTGTTATGCCCTTAGTTGTTAATATCATTTTCTTTTTACTTGAAATTATAATAGTTTTTAAAGGAAAAGCTGTATAGTAACAATATTTAAGGTGATCCATTAAGATGTTCATTTTCTCATTTGCATTATGAGTATTATTGACAGTTTCATTAACAATGGCAAAATCCCTACAAAACAGATAATGAAAATAATTTTTATTATTCTGGGACATTACCCTTATGGTAGTTTTCTTCTTATGAATGAGTTTATCAATATTACAATTTAATTTGTAATGCAGTTGAATAACATTATGATCAGACAATTTGACATCTAGAACTTTGCCTACATGTTGATGAAAATGTGCATCATTATTTAAAATAAAATTGTCAATACAAGTAGCTGACTTTTTCTTAGTTCTTGTAGGCTCACTTAATACAGTTCTATATTTGAATTCATCTAACAACTTAAGAAATTTTCGTACTTCATTTTTATTATATTTATTATTTTTCAATATGTTTAAATTAAAATCTCCTGCTATAACAACTTTTTTACCTTCTCTACAAACCTTTTCAAAAATCTTTGTCATTACATCTTCAAAAATTATATAATCATTATCAGGTCTATAAACACAAATTATTAATAATTTACAAAATTTAACTTCAATTGCCGCTACTTCACAGTTCATTTCAAACTTAATTTAGTAATGTCGTATCTAATTTTATATCCTATTCCATTTTTTATGAAAATGACAGTTCCTCCATGTTCAAAAATTTTTCTATGGTAAAATGCTGCGAGAGTATAGCCCTCGATAGCCATCAAATCTATCTTAAATTCGTTCGCCCATGTCTCTGTGAGACAGAGTACGTCACAATTAGTATCTTCAGTCAAAAGCTCTAAGTCTAAATATTTATTTCCTATGCTTTGTATATTAGTATGGACTATTTTTAACCATTTACTTCCATCATCGAAGTATTCGGAAAATTTGAGAACAGTTCAGAATTAGTTCTAATAAACTGTAAACACGAAGAGCCATTAAAATTATCACTTGCGCGTATGATTTCTTCCGTCATGAATTTTTTTATTAAGCTTCTATTTATGTTATTTAACTCCAGGTATTTAACATTTTCAGATACAGTAGCTAAGCGGGCAAGTTCTGTGTTAATTTTATAAATTTTAGAGTCATTTTTCCGTCATACATAATACTTCCTAGTAGTATATTAAAACGTCGAGAGTCATTGTTCAAAATACTTTATATCATTTCAATATAAGGCATATCCATTTCTATTGTTTCATAATAATTTCCAATCAATATAACAGCTACATCATTCAGCTGAAGATTTTTCGTATGTTTATAAAAGTTTCCCAGTATTTGTCTTTTCGAAGCTCCCGGTTTGCAATGGTTCATGATTTCTATCGAATCAGATTGTCTTAACACCTTGATGGCCAATCCACTTCCAAAACTGTCAGAAAAAATATTTACTTTTTTCTTCACATTTTCATACTTATTTTTAGGAAATTTATCACTATTTTGGTGTATTTTATTTTTAGTTTCTACTTCTAATATTTTATGTTGAGTTTTATTTCTATCTATCTTTATCTTTTCCAGATCTTTTTGTAAATGTTTTATTTTTTTCTTTTGTTTTCTTGATTTCCTAAGAAGGTTTTTGCTTTCGTAACATTTTTTTGGTTTTATAGTAAGTTTCATACATTTTTTCGATTTATTGATAAACTTTCTTGGTGTTAGACTGTGTATTTCAGTCTGTACCGCTGCATCATTCATTTGTACTTGTTGTTTCAAAATCTGACTCTTTTTTTTCTCCGTATACATAACTCTAGGTGATTGACAGCGCTGCCGCTCAGATACAGGAATTTGCATGTTTTTAAGGCTTTTTATTATAAGATTACAATTTTCTATCTCCTTTTTTAAGCCACTATTTTCAAGTGTCAGAATATCGACTTCTTGGTTGGCTGCAGACGAAGTTTGCTTTATGTGTTCTACTTCCATCTCTAACCCTATAATACGTGAGTTATTGCATATGGAAGTGTCTGGTAAACTACGCATTGATTCATCATATATTATGGAGTTATTTACCGTTGAAGTATCCAGATAGCTAAGGTCATTCTCTGAATTAAATCGTCGCATACGCCTCAATGTTACGTTGCTATTCACTTCCATTATTATAGTTAATATCAATTTAAATTCCAAATAAGTTCGTTATAGTAGTGTCTGGAGTCTGTTATTCAATACAGAAAATTTTGAGAGCACCAAAAAGACACACTTGTCATGAGATTTGAACCCAGGCTATCGGCATAGATATCAGCACTACCAGCCTTCATTCCACACGATCCATAAGTACTGTGGCGAAATTATGCTTCACATTCACTTAGTCGTAGTACAGTATTTTAATGAATCGAACTTGCTTAAGAGGGTACTCGCAGATCTTAACACTCATAACGCAGTAAATAAGATTTGTTAGTTATTACTTGTTACACATTTATATCAAACGTTTGCTTTTATTACAAGAATGTACAGTGTAGTCAACTTGTTTTATATTGCACTTTACTCACTATTGTTTATTTGTTGAATTATGCAGGGTCCACATTTTGCTTGAATGCATTCACTTTTTCAAATGTCGTATTTAGTATTAATATTTATTATTATACCGAGATAACACTGTCACTTAAGAATTGCACGTAATATGACACTTTTATGTAATTTTTTACTTCCAATAACTGTGTAAACATATTTTAATAATTTTTTAAAGAACACGGTAACACCCGCTTAGCAAGCCCGTCGTCGCCCTCATTAGAAGTTATATTCTTGTCTGTGTATGAACCTCTGAATCGCTTAATTTGTTTCCACACTAAAGAAGAGGGTGTTCGTCGACCCGTGGTATTTCGGACGTTAAATTTGTAATGACAGTTGACAGACTGAAGTAAGATATTTTCATAATATCTTTTTATTATTAAATATAAATTTAATTTAATATATTACTGATTTTCTAATTAAGTAGTTTCCTATTCTTCTTAATTTGAAATTCTGTATCAAATGTACAGCAACACCTTTGGTGCACCTTACATACTACTAATACATTCATTATCACGCCATCTACAACATAACCTACATACTACTTGTTTATCTATTAATCATACCTTAATAGCTTAACATTGGAGCGTGTCCATCGACATACATACCAATTACAAATAAAAGAACCATAGGATAACTATTACCTATGCGTACAGGTTGATTCATTCTTCAACAGCCCTTCACCGCGGTGATTCTACGTATCCTATTACGTATAGTTCGGTCGTTGGGTTGGACCATTTCCGTGGAGTTTATTATGTCCGGCGGTATAATGGATCGTAGCTTAAGTGGAAACTCACCTATAAAAATCTCACTAATTGGTGAGTAGCCTGGGGGTTATATAAGCCAGTGCCCGAAGTAATTGTAAAATTATCTTATTAATATTTAGTGTAGGTTTAAATTCTGGAACTTATCTTATCAGATTATAAGTAATTTGCGTTTTATCTGGCTGCAATGCATAAACCACGGTGTCATGTTCATGTGTTCGTCATCGTGAACGGTATACAGCTGGTGAAATGGAGGGATTGCACATTTGAAAGGCCAATCAAAGTATACTTCTTTTACTTTTCGTTAAATTTCCTTTCCTTCTTTAGTAGCAAATATTATTAGTTTTTGCTTTGTAGTAGTCTGACAGAATAAAATCTTTGTGAATATCCGGAATGAAGTTGCTTACATCCGTGACTCGTATTTTTTAGCTTCTAAGGCATTATTGCAGTGCTATAGTCTTTTCCTAATATTTAAGTGAGTTTTGTATCAACGCTAACATTTTCAACAAGCCAACATCTTAAATTTCATTCAAGGTGTTGAAGTATATAGTGGGGTAAGTATAAGTATATAGTATTTAGTGGGATCTTGTGCCATGGTATTGGATTGTAGCACTTTATGCCTAACGGTTAATAGGCGGCAAGAATGTAAACACCAAATAGCACTCGAATAAGCCGAAAGGCGTTGAAATTGCAGTCTTGCAAATGTCCTCATCAGCTGTGGGAATCTGATTATAGGCCTTGACTAAATCGACGACGGAAAATACGGTACAACCAGACAGACAGTGAGAAAAATCATGAATATGTCGAATGGGGTATTGGTCAGGTATGGTTCGAGAGTTAAGTAGCCTATAAACTCCACAGGGACGCCACCCATTGTCCTTCTTGGACACGAGGTGAAGGGGGGAGGCCCATGGGCTGTCAGATGGTCGTGCTGTTCCATTTTCCAACATGGCGTCAAATTCTTGCTTCGCATATTTCAATTTGTCGGGAGCAAGACGTCGTGGTGAGCATGATACAGGAGGGCCTGGTGTAGTACGAATGTGGTGTGTAGTGTGGTGCTTGACGACAACCGGAGTACCAGCAGGGCGTGTTATCTCCGGAAATTCAGACAAAATTTTATGGTATATACTGTCACCACCAGTCGTTACTTTTACACTAGATATAAGGTTATCACTTAAATCTACACAGGCTACAGTACTAACATTGGTCAAGCTATCTACAAGTGATTGTTGGCTAACGTCAACAATGAGGCGGTAGTGCGACAAAAAATCTACGCCTATAATAGCTTTGATGACGTCAGCAACAATAAAGCGCCAAGGGAAATTACGGCGTAAGCCTATATTAAGATTTAAAGGTAAATAACCATATGTGTCAATGATCGAACCATTGGCAGCACTAAGCTGATAACAAGTTTTAGCACGGCGCTCACTAAGTGCAGACACAGGGTAAACACATATATCACTACCAGTGTCAATGAGAAATTGTGTATTGGTACTGCGGTCCGTGATGAAGAGGCGACCTGTAGAGCTCTGGCAGTCATTAGTCGCCATCACTGACTGCCTATCGCATTTCCCGCCTTGTAGTCACATGGTCGCACGCACTTGCGCGCATGGCGCTAATGCGCGTTTGTGTCCCTGTGTTTGCTGTGATACCAGCAGATAGGGTACCTGCGGTAGTTAGACTGCGACCGGCGTGACGACGAGCGGCTGCGTTGACCTACTGCACGTTCTCTCGAACGCGGGTTGTGCTGTACCTGCATTGTTAGGGCACTAACTTGCCGCGTCAGTTCCGCTACTTGCCGTGTAAGTTCATAGATCGGTGATGCCGTTGGTGATGATGATGATGATGGCATCGCGGCTGCCGCGATCTGATTCGCTGGCGCTGCGATGTCATGTACATGGTCGGCGAGCTCGGCGAGTGCATCCAAAGGCAGGGTCAGCTGCGACGCAATGATCGGCTGCAATGTGGTAGGTAGGTAACCGGCTGGTCCACATCGTCCGCAGGAAGTCTTCTGGGATATCCGGTCCAGCCAGATGTTGCAGGTGGCGCAGGAATTGCGATGGCTTACGAGTACCAAGTTGCTCGTGTGTAAGCAACTGCTTCACCTTATTTCCGCGGGAAGCCGACAATCTTCTAATAAGCTCCTCCTTAAGTCGCTTGTAATTTGGAGGGCCGGTAAGTATGTCCTCAACCTCAGCAGCATACTGGCGGTCAAGTGTAGCCAGGATGTGATAAAACTTTTCCGTCTCATCCGTCACGCGCATAATTGCGAATTGGCCCTCCACTTGGGCGAACCATATAGCTGGCTTTTCTGGCCAAAACGGAGGTATTCTAAGAAATGGCGGTGGCGGTGAGGTCATTGTGCTGGCTGCAGGCGTAACGGGCGAAGCCATTTTCACGTTACAGCGGCGTGGTCGCGCGTTTATCTGCGACTGTGCTGTGTCGGAATCGCTCGATTCCAAAATATTATCCTCCTTCAGGTGTTCTTCAGCGTGGGTCACCAGTTTATTGGGGTCTTGTGCCATAGTACGGGCTAGACGGGATTGTTACCTAACAGGTTGTAGGCGGCGTTAATGTAAAGTCCGATTCACAAGAGAACACTGTTTATTTTAATCACGAAAGTTTACACGGTATATATTGGACGAGCACAACGGTAACAAAACGATGAATATAAATACACAAACAATAACAAATAAAAGATCGCGCAACGAACGATGCATAAAAATTGTGAATAATGACACAGGCTTCGCGAGTAACTGCCAGTTCTCGACTGAGGTTTAATAGAACTCGGCAGCTGATCGCACGCGGCGGCCGGGCGAGCGCGTCACAACATTCCTTAGATAAGGATTTACTCCGGTTGCCGCGCGGCGATGCTCGTATGTGTTGAATGTTATTTGATTTAGTATAATGAATATTCATTCATTATACTAAATCAAGTGTTATGTGTTGGAGTCGTAATTGTATGCGTTAAAGTTCTGAACTAAAATAGTACCAGTCGTTCAACATAGATGGCGTCATTAAATTTGCAAACAAGGCTGACACACGCAAGCGATTGTCGCACGATAACAAGTTAGGTCCGAGTGCATCGTCGTTTAGTTAAGTTGGTAAGCGAAATAAACCTTTCGGTCTCGTACTTGAGTTTAAATTCAGTGAATTTTAGAGACTTGTGTGGACCAGGCCTCCGATCTCAACATTATGTATGTAAATGTAACGTGTGTTATTTCTATACGTAAAATATATATGATAAATGTAATGTTTTGATTGTGTAAATAAATATAATAAAATAAACTATATTATGATGATAGAAGTAGGGACTCCTACATAGTAGGCACAGGAGTAGTCTTCTCTTACCCTCTCGACACAATTCTGTAGTCTTTTTTATATATTCTTCGCCGACGAGGTTAGGTGAACAGTCGTGAACTTGCGGTTTTATCACGTTGTTACAGTAACTAAACTGATTACCCAGGGATTTTACCTTTACACAGCGCCATATGCTGTGCCCATTGCTGTCAACGCGACGTAGGTTATTGCTTTGTTCCAGCATCTATCCAGTAGTAGCTCTTTGTGACCCCACAACCAATAAATTTGATTTTTTTTTTCTTTCTTCAGGATCGTTATTAATAATAGATTACTAAAAATATATCAACTGTTATAGAAAAGCATTTTGTATAACGTTGAAAGTTTCGCTTGCAATGCAAGTGCTTGCAAACAATGGACACCTTAAAATAAAATATTTGCATTCTTTACCTTTTGGAGTGTGTCATTCAAACATTCGATTAAAATACGTCCACGAAACAATTGTATAATTCTGTACATCATGTATATATTTTATGTAGGTATTCCATGCCCGTACCTATCTGATTTGATCAACAACAAATTATTTTATAATGCAAGGTCTAATTAAAGTAAAAGTATGTTAAATTAAATAGTTAAATGTACCTAGTTAGTTACCTACTTAATTTCTCAAACAGTATATCAGATAAAGATACAGATAATTGATTGGTAAAATGTCATTTACAAGTCAAGTAAGCACAATTATAACATAACAACACAATAATATAAAAATTACATTTATGATCTAAAAATTAATTAATACTATAATGTACTCATAGGTACGTTTAGTTTGTCTCATAATAATTATATATATATATATATATATAATTAGTGTTTTAGTAATGTAATTTTTTGATCAATATACAAACAGTTATCAATTATGGAACCCGTAGCATCTATAGATACTCTAACCTACTTTAATTCTTTGCGGCATCGTTTATATTAATTTATTTTGTCATTTGTCCAATAGAAGATATGCCGACACAAATCTGACACATTTATCATACGGTGGTGCAACACACAAGCTTGCTTATACCTAATAGAATAGGAAGTAGCATATAATTGCGGGTTCTGGCTCAATTTTCATACATTTCAGCAAGGTTATATTTGCGGTTGTAAATAATAGTGAAGTATGGACAAAGTATGTGTAAGTTTGTTTTGTGACGGCAAAATATAAGTTGGTAAAAGTGTTTTGTGAACCAGTGTAAGTAGAGCTCTGGTGTGGTGTATGTAGTTGGTATGTGAGGGTTAATGTTACGCTGGTCGTGTGTGAACTATACAAGTATCTGTGGTCTATAATGCAAGGGTGTAAGGTTGTATTGTGTATGTGGTGTTGGGGGTAGGTATGAGTAAGGTTATATTAGGTTGGGGGATGCATTGTGTGGTAACAATGATTGAATCTGTGTTGCAATGGTAAGTAATAGATGTTTTGGAGGTTGTTGAGGGGGATGTTTGTCTTGGGCGGCGGCGGCGGCGACGAGGACGGGCGGCGGGCTTTTGTTCTAGTACTTATTTATATACCATGGTTAGTAGTAACTATGCGTTAAGCTGTGATAGGTTAAAATGTGAGCAAATTACATATTGACCGGATGAGGATGAATGATAACAGCTAACCGCAGCGATATGAGTGGTATACGAGATAACAAGTGTGCGTGATGTGTATTTTAAAATTAATTGTTGTATAAAACAAGTCATTCGAGAGAATACTCGTGTCTATATCATAAAGCTGTTGTTGTGACAAAATATAAAGTTTCGATGGAGAATAATATTAATTATTGTGGTCCCTTGTTTCCAATATTTAGTTCACTAAAAACTCGATTGTACAGTTTCATAGATTGGCCTGTGTGTGCACATCAAAAACCAGAGCGGTTAGCAGATGCTGGATTCTTCTACAGTGGATATGGCGATAGAACAATGTGTTTTTATTGTGGTGGTGGATTGATGGATTGGGAAGAGGAGGATGATCCTTGGTTAGAACATATGCGACATTTTAATCTATGTCCTTACATATACATGAAAACTCAGAATTATAAGTGTTCATATTTTGTCAACAATTGCGATTGGAAATTATTATAATAAAAATGCGATTATCTGTGCGTGTATGTTTTTTATTTAATTTCATAATGGCCCCAAGCGAATGTGTTTATGTAATCATCAGATGAAATAAATCTTTTATCATCATTTCCAGAAATGACTTTTTTCCTTTTACTCTGTGTAAATACATTATGCTTATCACTACAAATAGTGTACATATTATCATATTGTTCATGACTACAATCAAGAGCATCTTTATAGTTTTGTAAATGTAGCTTTCTCACAATGGCTGCAGAGGTACCTTTGTTTTTCTTTACCTCTTGATCATCTTCAAAAACATAGCTATACATTTTAGAACGTAGACCTACAAATTCCTTAATTATTTTTCCATTACTTTCATCCTTCATTAAACCAACTACTTTTTTATTTACCAATGGTAGATTGTATACATTGTCTTTAGCAAAGTCGGATGTATCAAATTTATTATGTAAATCGAATCTGATATCTTCATAAAAGTTATCAGTAGTAATTTCATAAATGAAGGAATCTGTATCAGTGTACAATAATTTTACATTCTTATTATATTTAGGTAACATGTAAGAGTAGTGAAAATCATACATTACATATTTAGATAATTCGAGTACAGAGAAACCAACATATATTGGTTTGTTATACAATATTTTTGTCTTATTCATTTGAATTGCTACAAAGTCTTCACTAAATATCTTACAACTATGAAAATTCGGGCGAGATATGTATCTCTCTGCACCATACACAGGTTTAGTCTTTGTTGTTTTGTCTGACCAGGTCTTACAAAGTTTCACATCGATTCTTTTAGCAACATTTTCTATAGTCTTACCAAAAATAGAATTATTCATAAGTTTATAGAAATCTTTTTCAAAAGAATTTGTGGCTACCATTCTTTTTGCAGTGTTTAAATCGATATAGGATTTCAACCATCCCGATTGGTGGAACGATAAGATTCTATGTATTTTTTTGCATACTAAACCGTGTTCTATTGATTGCTTCAAAGTGATATAGTGAATTATATAGTTGTTTTTCTCTTCAAGTGTGAGTAAGAGTTTTTTTGTATGACCATTTGGTGGTTTTTTTGTTTCTGCACAAAATGGATATTCATTGTGTAAATAATGTAAAGATTCAGGGTACTCTAGATCAACCTCTAAGAAGTAACCAATTTGTGAATTGGGAAGCTGTTCAAGAATATTGAAAGATTGAATTTCACTCTCACTCAACCAGGTGAAATTGGCAAAAGGTAGGTATCTACTCATCGCATCCCCATAGAGATTATTTATATCTAAATAAATTATGAATTTGCTTTCTTGGGTGGGGTCATGTGAACTCATAAACTTGTTGTTTGCAATGCTGTGTCTCTTGGAAACTTGACTTATACCACCTCGAATGCCAGCATTTATAAATTGTACCATTTCATAGTCGGTGAGAAGTTCTAGTTTCACCCCAGTTTCTTTTAACATAGCATCCCACGAGAGGGAGGGTGCAGTCAAATATCTACATGGATCTAATTTGTATGCATTCAAACAAACCTTTCGAAAGTTTTCAAAGACTTCCACCAATAGCAAGACATCTGTTTTTAAATACAAATCAGAATATTCCCCCAGAGTGTTTAAATTGAACGTTTTCCACACCATCTGTGCATGGTTATAGTCATCGTCAGAAATGTGTGATTGTGTTAAAGAACTGTAAAAATCTTCTTTAACAGGCAGAGATTTATTTTCAAGCTTTTCCCAACAATCGATATATTCATAGGGAAAAACACCTTTACGTGTTAACAACATCATTTGTTCTCGGTTGGGAAAATGACAGTTTAACAATGTAAATTGATCACATGACAGATTTTTAACTAGTTTATCTAAGCTTGAAGACATAAATTTAAAAGAATCTACAAATCTTATTGTGATATGTTTCGACTTATCACCCTCATCATCATAACATATTCTTTGACTAAATGAAATGTATTTTTCTTTATTCTGTGGAATACAGCTAGTTTCACCACCTCTAGTAGCTAATTCTTTGATGAAAAGATGACTATCGTACCCAGATAAATTATGAAAAAATACAGGAACATAGTTAGGAATGGAATAATTTAAATTACATTTTTCACAGGCGTATGCTCTTATTTTACCTGTAAGATGACAGTGATCTATGACCTTAACATCTGTTGGTAAGAAAGCTTTTTCACAGATATGACAAGATGTGTTTTGAGGTAATTCATCTTCTTGTAAATTGTATGGAAGCTTAACAGATAAAAATTTTGCAATTTTACAAACATCAGAGTGTAGGTTATCGACAAAATGTTTAACACAGTTCTCACCACGATAAGTAACAAATTTAGATAGTGAATCATTATAATTACATTTAATGTAGTATGCAAAACTACACGGTATATGCTTTTGAGTATAAAAAGTATTTTTTGGTAAATTGTTTTCCAATGGAGTGAGTATAGATTCAAAATCTGCATAAATTACAAATGGCACCGCTAGTTTATGCTCAAAATTTTTAAATTTTAGATATTTATCATCAGGAGAAGGCATTTGAATCAGTGTCTTCTCACACCCCAATCTTAAATGAATCTTAAGTTTATCTTCACAAGTATAATGTTGTAGACAAGAATCACAAAAAATTTTTTTTTTCTTATGTTTAGATAGCTGAATACCCACCAAACGAGACAGATTTTTTATCCAGCAATAATGTGATTTAGTATTGTTCTCAATAAATAATAGATTTACATGTTGATTACGGATCTTTGATGATATGTATAATGGAGAGATTGTATTCTTATTAGACTCTATCCCATACACATTAATGCTTATATCGTTTAACGTCTCGAAACGTTTAATACTTTTAATAGTCACAGGAACTTCAATACCATCAGTTTTAAAGCAATCTTCATAGGACGGGTATGATGAAGGTCGATCCACATTTTTATCAGCAGGATAGAGAGCACTCACAACACTCCAAAAAAAACATGTGTTATCTGTATTTTTAACGTTAGTAGTGTAAAATTAGGGCATCTGGATCAAAGATCCATCTACCCTAATTTCACCAGTTAACCTGAGACCTAATGATCTAGGTTTTCATCTGTTCAATTAGAAGACTAGACGATTCATCCATTCGATATATAATTTACACTGATCATCCACAAGGACTTAATTATTATCTATTCTCTTTCTTCTTCGTTCAAATCTAAAGAAGTTCTTTTTTTATAGTTTTACTTGTATTATAAAAGAACTGTGATTATTACATTTATTTATTTAGGTTAAAACGATATAATTAGATAGGTACGACAACGATGTTGTACGTGTGCTTTAATGAGTAGTCTATTAATTCGTAACATTATAGTTACCTATTTTAAGATGATAATCTTTATTTCAACTGATGCGTAGATCATACAACATTTTATTTATAAAGCAATGTTCCCCACTCTCACAGTGTGTTGCTAAGTATCGTTCCATGATCCATAAAAGGATACTGAACGCATTCCTATCTATCGTCTCGAGCCTTTGGAAGTATATTATGCATTATATGTATAAAGGAAGCATCATTATGCAAGATAACGTTTCAAATACGTTCGAATCTGTATGATATTAATAAACACAACCAAATATAAGTATGTAAGTTTTATAGAAGTAAGGTACGGTTTGAAATACTTACCTACATAGACACGCTATGAAATGCTTTAGAGATAGTTATTAAATCTAGATCATCATTTTAGTATCATCAGTAATAATATCACCCTATTCTATCTCTAAACCTTTCTCTTAGAAAGACAGAACACACGCCCAGTTGATATATCCTTGAAATTGTGGTTCTGATGCCACTTTCCGTATGATGTTTTTCTATTACAGTTTATAAGAGTTGATCGAGTTATTTTATTAAGTACTATCATAATTTGAAACCAGGTGAGGAGGGTTATGGTATTAAAAATCAATAAACAAATAATATCAAGGTATTTATTTAATTGTTTAATGCTTGTTATGATTATGATATTAACTTTCTATGTATTTTACCCACTAAGTCTTTAGCACTCCGGTACACATCATCACTAAACATATCAGAAATATATTGCGCACACACACTGGCTTTACAGTGACATGTTGAATGTTCAGAACTTTGAAACTCCTCAGCGTCAAAGATCTGTATGCGTATAATTTTTGACGGCGCACCCTTCATCGGTTTTTTGATGTATGAATGCAAACCCTTTTTTGCTCTTCGTTTTTTATGGTTGTTTTCATTGATATTGTTGTCGGTTCTACTGATTGGACTTTCCTCGATTTCAAATGGTCTCTCTCGCTCAAGATAATCGACTACATTTTGACGGAGCATTTGTTCTGGAGGGAATGGTGAGATTGGTGAGTAACTGCTGAACATATCTGGAGATTTCTGAAATACGAAAGAAGTAATTAGGTACTTATAATATGTAAATGAACGGAATTTTGTACACATTATATAGAATGGGATCATTACTCAACACCAATGATATTATCGAAATAGTTGAATAGAAATTTCTTCCTATTATTCGACATTGGTTAAAATATTTAAATTTAAGGAAATATTTACTTACCGACATTTAGTGGGAGAGCGTGCAGACAGAATAACTTCTATGCAAATGGAAGACAAGTTTAACAGTGTTAAATTTGTTTCACTAACAGGGTTTTATACAATTTTCAATATATTTTTTTTTGTTCATAAGGTTCACAATAACTAATATTCATTTGAAATCATTATGCAAGTTGGCATATTACGTATAAGGGATACCTGTACACGGCTTACAAACATGGATATCCCCAAGCATGCAGTTTTTTTTGTATGTGTGCTGTTTTATATCTCCAGCTAGTTGATAGGTCTATTTAAGTGTTTTGATATTGTTTTACTAACATGGTATCATGCTATTTTAAACATATATTTTACGTAGATAAGGTTTAAATTCGTATTCGATTGTTTTAAAATACAAAGCATTCGATATGCAATTTCGCATTAATACGTATAAGGGATGTCTGGACTTTGGACACGCCCTACAAATATGGATAATCTCCTGACCATGCATTTTTGCAAGTGTGCAGTTTTTACAAACACATACTATGTAGACGTTATAGGTGTAAGCCATATATAACCACGTTTTTTAGAAACCATTGTCACATATCACATTTTGCTGGAATCAAGGCCTGACTACCAGAAAATAAAATTTACAATCATGTAAGTACCACCTGTATTACTTATCCATTCATCGACTCACTTGTTTCATCTATTTATTCTCGACTGTTCACTCGTGAAAAGTTATTTTACCAATATCAGTTCATCTTTGAAGTAAAATAAAACTCCTCATCTATTCATGTTTTCAACTATAATATATCAATCATCTATTCATCTATTCATCAATTCGTCTATTCATCTATTCTACTATTCATCTATTCATCTATCAATTTATTCATATTTATATCTATTCGTATTTTCCACTATTAATCATTGCATCTATTCATATTTTCAACTATTGATCTTTTCATCTATTCATCAATTCAATGTTTCATTTAACTTTTATTCTTGTCAACTGCTGAGTTTCATCCACTGGCCTATTTAATTTATCATCTATTCAGTTATAATTACAGCCCATCTGCTAACCAACTGTTTCACCTGTTCATTTCAATAACCTTCTCCACGTTCATCTTTTATCTGTTCAACTTTCTATTAGCAATTTAGTACTTATTTTTATATCATATACCATAATTTTTTGTTTCTTGTTTTAGTTACAAAATCATCCATCTCACATCATCTATTTGCGAAACAAAATATCTAGGTGCATCTAGTTTTATTTTTATGTCTACTAATTCCATAATTTCATTATAGCTATATGTTTTTATTTCAGGTCAAAGCTTTGTCAGACTTCAGCTACCCAACTTTTCCCTTCTGAAGACGAGTGTGATCAGCACCAAGAGCAACAAGAAGTGCGAGCGAAGGTCAAGTACTGCAAACCATCACCGTCAACATCATTGCAGAATAAAAGATCCAACGAGTCTTCGACTTCCACTAACGGATCGAAGAAAAAGAAAATTGTCATCAACCCTGTTACAAAACCAACCTCTCAAGACTTATTTGGAAGTGACAGCGGCGACGAAGATGAGATTGCTGTTCCTGTTAAGGGTAAAAAAACTCCTCCATTATACTGTCAATACAGTCGTAGAGTTGCAAATGGTCTAAGTAGACAATGTGATGAATCAAAGAAGGGTTCATACTATGTTGAAATGAAAATCTACGAAGTAGGTGAAATTGAACACGTTTTACCAATAAACCGCTGGCGCCATGCTATTATATCTTGTAAAAACCGAACCGAAAACGATACACCCGCATGGGGTTATTTAAAGAAGTTTCTTGACGAAACTAGAAAGGAGTTTAAGCACTGCCCTCAAGATTTTGTGAGCAGTTACTATTAGATTCATGCGACATTTTAACGATCTATATTATACCCAATTAGTAATCGGTGCTTATATTCTTGATTGTACTAAAGCTTTATATTGGAATGTAATCTACTTACTTATTTCTATATAATATACATGTTCTTGTATATATAATTTTGTTTTGTTTTCTTTACAGTACCCCACTCTACTCAACAAAGGCTATCGACTAATAATGAGATAACTGAATGTAAACTATGTCAAATTGAATTACCGAAACATAAATTGAATTATAATGAGATAACTGAATGTAAACTATGTAAAATTGAATTACCGAAACATAAATTGAATTATAATGAGATAACTGAATGTAAACTATGTAAAATTGAATTACCGAAACATGAATTGAAATATCATTTGAAAACGAACTTACATAAATCAAAATGCTTATTACCAACTGAATCAGAGAATATTTATATAATTGCGAGTGCGTTTAAAAATAGAATTGCAACATATCGTTTAAATCCCACACAAAAAGCCGAATATCTCACACTAGAGACATTCTTGTGCGAGAGCAAAAATGGTATTCTGAAACTTGTAAACATGACTTTAAAGACAAATACATGTGTTAAGATTAATTTTGAATTGTTCGCTTACTTTATGTTACCTAAATCAAGCGATCAGCAATTAAAATCATTCAATACGAAATATGAGATTATTTATATGAATACGAATATTACTGACTTGTATTTAAAAACGATTGAAACATTCAAACGTAAACTATCAGAATTTGAACACAAAGAATCGGGATGGTCTTTTCAATCCGTGAGTCATTTAGAAATCAATGTTAATAAATACTGTCCTATGAGAGGAGGAACATATATAGAGTTACCTCCAAACGTAAAAAATACGAAAAGTTGTGTTAATATCCAGAATAATGATAATTATTGCTTTCTATGGAGTGTTCTAGCTGCTTTATATCCTGCTAAGAGTAATGTTAGCAGAACAAACTCTTACCCACACTACAGTTCTATTTTCAATATTGATGGCATGTCTTTTCCTCCCTCATATAAAGACATAAAAGCATTTGAAACGAACAATGAAATAAGTATCAATATATATGGATTAGAAAAGAAAACTAATAATGTAACTGGACCACTATACCTAACAAATAACAGAAAATCTATCCATGTTAACTTATTATATCTAGAAAGAAACTATAAGGGTCATTATTGTCTTATAAAAGATTTGATTAAATTAGTACGACGACAGATAACTAAGTACAAAGGTAAACTATATATGTGTGAATCATGTTTACAGTTTAGTAACAGTGAAACAAAGTATCAAACTCATAACTGTTCTAAAGTTGTAACGACTTTACCACAAAAAAATAGTATACTTGGTTTTAAACATTATGAGAGAAAACAAAAGATAAATTTTATAATTTATGCTGATTTTGAATGTCTCTTGCTAAACTATGACCAAGATTGCTCTCATAACACTCATAATTTTAAAAAACATCAACCATCTTGTTTTGGTTATTATATTTGCTGTTCACATGATCCAAGTATGAATAAATACGTTTCTTACAGGGGACAAGATTGTGTTGAAGTATTTATTACTACACTGATTGAAGATATAAAACAAATAAGCAAAATATTGAGAGATAAAAAACCAATGTTACCTTTAACCAAAGATGAGAAAGACAGTTTCGAAAATGCTTCTAATTGTCATGTTTGTGGCCTCTTATTACTAGGAGATTTGAAGGTTCGTGATCACGACCCCATTACCTCCCAATATAGGGGCCCGTCGCATGTGTATTGTAATTTGATATACAGGGTATGTCCATTCATACCTGTGGTATTTCATAACTTATCGAACTATGACTCTCATATATTCATTAAAGAGTTAGCAAAATATAACGGTAAAATGACAATTATACCTAAAACTAAAGAAAAATATATAAGCATAACTAAATATATCTGTAACAAGAAGGGTGACCACCCAATTCAAATAAAATTCATAGACTCCTTTCAGTTTCTCAGTTCAAGTTTAGATATCCTGAGTAAAAGCTTGACTGAAAAAGATTTTGTTCACGTAAAAGACGAGTTTAATGTTGAAAACGTACATTTGCTGAAAAGCAAAGGAATTTATCCATATGATTTCATGAACTCATGGAAAAAATATGAGTATAAACAACTTCCTCCTAAAGAAGATTTCTATAACACATTAAAATTGGAACATATAACTGATGAAGAATATGAATTTGCTCAAACTGTTTGGAAAGAGTTTAACATCAGCTCATTGGGCGAGTATACTGACTTGTACCTAAAATGCGATGTTTTGCTATTGTGTGACATATTTGAAAAGTTTCGAGATGTAAGTCTACAGTACTATAAATTAGATCCAGCATACTACATCACCGCACCTAGTTTTAGTTGGGATGCTATGCTACTTTATACAGGTGTTAAATTAGATTTGATTCATGATCTGGAAATATACCAAATGATTGAAAAGGGTATTCGAGGTGGGCTAGCACAGTGTTCACTACGTCATGCAAAAGCTAATAATATTTATTTACCAGAATTTGACGACTTCAAAGATTCTAGCTATTTGATATATCTCGATTGCAACAATTTATATGGTTATGCAATGACGAAAAAGGTACCTATTTCAGATTTTAAATTTCTAAATCAAAATGAAATTGATAAGTTTGATGTAATGAATGTATTAGATGACAGCAATTGTGGGTTTATTCTAGAGGTTGATCTGGAATACCCAAAATACTTGCATGATCATCATAGTGATTTACCTTTTGCGCCAGAAAAGTTTGTACCCATAGGAGGAAAGACGGAAAAACTAATAGCTAACTTGTATGATAAATTTAATTATGTTATTCACTATACTCACCTCAAAGAATGCATAAAAAATGGACTAGTATTAAAAAAAATCCATAGAATACTGAGTTTCAGACAAGAAGAATACTTAAAGAAATATATTGATTTAAATACCCGTCTTCGGCAATCATCCACTACGATCTTTGAAAAAGATTTTTTTAAACTCCTAAATAATTCAATATTTGGCAAGACTATAGAAAATAAACGCAAACAGGTTGAGGTAAAGTTAGTTACCAAATGGAATGATGAGACCAATATTACGAATAAACAGCTTGGTGCGGAAAAATTAGTTTCTAAGCCTAATGTGAAATGTATTTCTATTTTTTCTGAAAATCTGGTAGCGGTTCAGTTAAAACCCGAGAAAGTTATTTTAGACAGACCAATCTATATAGGTTTTGTCGTTTTGGAATATGCTAAGCAGCACTTGTATCAATACCATTACAATGTAATTAAAAAGAAATACGCTAACAATGTAAAGCTTTGCTATACAGATACCGACAGCCTGCTCTACCTGGTTTATACGGATGATATATACAAAGACATAAAAATAATTTAAATGAATTCGATACAAGTAATTTTGATGAGAACAATCCTTATTACATCCCGCTAGGAAATGGTAATGTACCTGGAATGTTTAAAGATGAACTTGGCGGCAAAGTAATTAGTGAATTTGCTGGCTTAAGAGCTAAATTGTATTGTTTAATAGCTGCTAAAACACAAATAAATAAAGCTAAAGGAATCTCAAAAAGTGTTACAAAAAATTTGCAGTTATCTCATTATAAAAACGCATTGTTTCGTGATGAAAGTTTATCATGTAAAATGAATATAATTAAGTCCATTAAGCATATGTTATATTCACAAGAGATACATAAAATAGTAATGAATAGAAGCGATGACAAAAGGTATATACTCACTAATCAAGTGGATACTTTACCATGGGGTCACTATAATATAATGTTTTAATTGTCTTCAATAATAAGTTATTTTAAGTGATATTTTGTACATAAGTATGCCGTTAAATAATATTTAATAGTTGATTAAGAAATGTCATTATAAGACTATGGAATTAATTAATAAATGTCTATATTGATTGACTGGAGTGTTTGGATTTTTATTCTTGACCAAGAAACCAAAACTGAATACCGAATGAACCTTATATTTAAAAAATATATATAAAATATGATTACAATTATTATTTAAGTACGATTTCACAATAATTAGAATCAGACTGTAAAATGAAGTTGATTAAGCAACCCGTATCTCTAGAAGTAAACGATATTTTACTAGAACCGCGTTCATATATTTTTAGACACAGTACTTTGTTACCTAATACCGTTCGTTCTATTATTTGTGGGCCATCAAATTGTGGAAAAACCAATGTAATGATTAGCTTGTTATTACATAAAAATGGTCTCAAGTTTAAGAATGTTTATATTTACTCGAAAACCACATTCCAGCCAAAATATTGTTTTTTAAACGAAGTATTCAAAAACATTCCAGATACACAGTTTGTAATGTTTAACGATAACAAAAGTGTTATATCTCCTGAAAAGGCATTACCAAATTCTGTCTTTATTTTTGATGATGTTGCATGTGAGAATCAAAGTAATATAAGAAATTATTTTTCGATGGGCAGACACAATAAAGTTGATAGTTTTTACTTGTCTCAAACATATTCGAAAATACCAAAACAGTTAATCCGAGATAATGCAAACTTTCTAATAATTTTTAAACAAGATGACGTAAACTTGAGACATATTTACAATGAACATGTGAACTCCGATATGCTTTGGTGTAACTTTAAAAACATATGCTATGAAACATGGAAAGACCAACATGCTTTTTTATTGATTAATAAAGATTGTGAATTAAACAACGGTAGATATAGACGGGGTTTTGACATTTTTATTAAACTTGAATGAAGACAATAATAGTTATATAAGTACACACAACAAGCATTATTGGGATTCATTCCGAGATCTACATTATTAATTAGCAGTAGTGACTGCTGATGAAATATGGAAATAAATATGAAAGAACAATTAATTAAATCAGTTCAAGCTATTAAAAGTAAAATAAAACAAATAAAAAATGAAGAAGACAAAACAAACTTTAATATGAATAGGGTTTTTAAACCTCTTACTATTCCATTGGCAGAAATGGTGGAATTAACCAAAAATAACCTATATAAAAATAAACATGTTGAGATTGGTGAAGTCTGCAATTCATCAATGAAGTCTAATGATTTGAACACTTCATATTATGAAGATTTTGAAACTGAGAGTAACGACTCCATTAAAAGTGAAAATAGTCGTATAAAATATATGGAATGTAACGAACAAAATATGAGTACTCCTATTCAAAATGAAAAATATCTTACTACCTTAGATACACCTTTTCTATCTTTGCTAGTAAAAGAGAATATACTTGATGATATTAATACTTTAAATGTACCCTTTGGAGTACGCAGTGAAAATAATAAACTAATGATGGGAAATATACCCATTGCTTTAAAAGAAACTTCTAGTTATCCCAAGATTATGATAATTTCAATTGGAGATATTGAGTACGAAATGACACGAGGTCTAAAAGAGCTTCTATTTAAAAAAAAACCAGATATAGATTTAGTTTCAGACAAAGACAAACTTGTTTATAAAGATTTGTTACATAAAACTAATGCTCATAAAAGAGAATTTAATAGTATGGGTCAAATAAAAGGAGATAAGGGAATGAAATACTGCCAGATAATTAAACCTTTATTTTATGAATCGGAACCAATTGATGATTATATGGAAAAAAAAGTTGTTAAGCGCGGTGGTAATATGCAAAATTTTAAAAAATCTTACAAAATGAACACAGATTTTATATACTGGGATGATCCTAATGAGTTAATTGAAAGGCTAATGCTACTAACGGCCTCGAAAAATGCAGGTAACAGCAATCATGACAATGAAATTATATCTATAATTGAAGAACTAAAAGAAGCTGACATCATAAAAGAATAAAATGATTTACTACTAATTATAACATATTAGTATCACACAGTCTTTCAAACATAAACGTCAATAAATTTGAGATCCAAGTCTACAAAATATAAATACAGAAGAAAAGACAGTATTAAAATAATTGGTATTTAATAACAAAAAATAGTGATGCAAGTTTGGATGCGCAAAATATATATTTTTGATATGAACAATAGTGCTACTTACTTAACAATATTTGATTGACGTTTTGAATAAAATCTTAACTTATGAAACTTTGATTGGTTAAATATATAACTATTAAAATTATATATAAAATTAAAAAAGTTTTTGATCGTATTACCGAAAATGAGCAAAAGAAGCGTAGTAAATGAAATTCACAAATATGCAAGGGTTAATTTTCCTCGTAGGCATGTTGTTATGAAGAGTATAGATGACTTATGGCAAGCCGATTTAATCGATATGCAATCTGTTTCAAAACTTAACTCAGGTCATAATTATATTTTAGCTGTCATTGACACATTTTCAAAGTATGCATGGGTATATCCACTAAAACAAAAAAACAAGATACTCGTATCTGCTGCATTCCAGTCAATACTAGATAAAGGTCGGGTTCCTAAAAACCTGCAAACCGATCTCGGCACCGAGTTCTATAACGACAAGTTTAAAAAATTTATAGACAAGTACAAAATTAATCATTATTCTACTTACTCGACAAAGAAAGCATCGATTGTTGAACGGTTTATAAGAACTCTCAAGTCTAAACTGTATAAAGAATTTAGTTTGAGAGGAAACTATAAATGGAAGGATGGTTTGCTCTGTAAAGTTATTGATATCTACAACCACACAGTTCATAGAACGATTGGTTTACCTCCTGATGAAGTCAGTGCAAATAATGAAAGTTTGTTATTGAAGAGGTTCAAAAAGATTTACGAGTCAAAATCTCTTCGAGAAAAGAAAAAACTTAATATTAACGATTTTGTACGTATCAGTAAATATAAAGGAACATTTGAAAAAGGTTACACGCCCAATTGGTCCACAGAAATATTTAAGATCGTTAAGATACAAAACACTAAACCTATAACTTATTTGATAGAAGACGCAAGAAGTCGACCTATTCTAGGAGCATTCTATATTCAAGAACTTCAAAAAACTGAAAACCCTAATGTCTACTTAGTAGAAAAAGTTTTGAAACGAAAAAATAAAAAGTGCTATGTTAAATGGTTGGGGTTACCGTCTAGTGAAAATAGCTGGATCGATAAAAGAAATGTTTTATAATACTATTGATAAACTAATTTTAGTTCAGTAATTGATTGGTTATGGAAGAGAATAGTCTTCTAAACAGTATAATTAATAAACTACCATTTGAACTTCATTTACCAGGATATAATTATTGTGGGCCTGGAACACGATTAGCAGAAAGACTTGCTCGAGGTGATAAGGGTATTAATCAATTGGACGAATACTGTAAACAACACGATATAGCTTACCAAAAGTCATCAAATTTACAAGATCGACATAAAGCAGATATAAATTTATTAAAGATGGCGAAAAAACGAGCAACTTCGTCTACTGCTAATGTTGGAGAAAAGCTAGCCGCTACTTTAGTGAATAAAGCAATGTTGGTAAAAGTTAGTTCTGGGTCTGGATTGAAAAAGAGATTTAAGAGTATTGTATCTCGTGCGCGTAAACATATCAGTAAAGTGAAACCCAAATACAAAAAAATGGCAGTAAAAATGGCTTTTGCAGCTGCTAAAGAATTGGTGAAAGATTCTCCTGTGATACTCCCTAGAGTCATACCTATACCAAAATCTGGAGGCGTTCTTCCACTTATTCCTATATTCGCAGGATTGTCTGCTGCTGGTAGCTTAGCTGGAGGAATATCAGGAATAATTAAAACATATAATGAATATAAAACTGCAATGAAACGTTTCGAAGAAATGAAAAGACATAATCAGAAAATTGAGGGCGTATGTATTGGAAAAGGATTGTGTCTGAAACCCTACAAGAATGGTTTAGCGATACATTTGCCAAAAAAAAAAGCCTAACTCATCGTCTTCCTAAACGTGCCCTCTCTAATATTGATATCATTGAACACTCTCGCAATGTTCCTTACTTTCGAGGCGTTTTTATGAGAGATGGATTACCTGAAAATGCACACCCTATAGAGTGTGGTATCGTGAATTTAGATTCAGCGAAAAATCCTGGTACACATTGGGTAGCATACGCAAAAATTTATGACTATATTGAATATTTTGATAGTTATGGCAACTTGAGACCACCTAGAGAATTTATTAGATATGTGGCAAATCATAATGTTCTGTACAATTATTATAATTTTCAGAAAACAAATTCTTATAACTGTGGACATCTGTGTCTAAAGTTTCTACAAACATTTTGGCGTAATAACAGTTTAAAATAAATAGCTCGCTATTACTTCTTTTCGTTCATTCTGTGACTAATTGTGCATTAAATAACATTCGAGGTCAAAAAAGATGATCGTGTTCAACCAAAATAGTAATAATTTCATTAGTAAGAATAACAATAATAAGTCTATAACTTCAAAAACAAACCTAAACAGTACTATTCATTCGAACACATTCAAAAGGCAACGACGTGTAAAGGATAAAAAGAAAATTACCAAAAAAAATAAAGAGTTTCTTCAAGCTCTTGGATTTAAACTATGAATATTCTCAATGTGCATGATTTACCACATTTCGATAATTCAATAGAAAGTTACGAAATCCATACGTATAATCCTTACAGCAACAGTTTTAAAGAAAATGATGAAATCCGAATATCTATTAATCAACAAGACATTTATGTACTTCCCTCCTCCAGCTCTATTTATATCGAAGGACGTGTTACTGTGACTGGGAAGGATTCTGCAGGAAAACCAATTAAAAAACCAGTCAATTTTACAAATAATGCTTTAGCATTTCTTTTCCAAGACATTCGGTATGAAATAAATGGTGTTGAGATAGATCGAATTAAAAATGTGGGCATTACTTCTACAATAAAATCGTATGTTTCATTAAACAACGGGGATAATAGAATTGCTGCATTGTGGGGTTGGGATATAAATGGATATAAAAATCTCAAAGATGGATATTTTAGCATTATTATACCACTCAACAGGGTGATGGGATTTGCAGAAGATTACAAGAAAATAATCATCAATTGTAAGCATGAACTTATACTGAACAGATGTAGCAGTATTTTAAACAGTGTAATTCTTGATAAGGATGATAGTGTTGAGATTAATATGCAAAGAGTTCAATGGCGAGTGCCACATATAAAAGTATCAGATCGTGAAAGGATTTCTTTACTCAAATATTTAGAAAAGGATAAACCTATACAAATAGCTTTCAGAAATTGGGATCTGTATGAATATCCATTATTACCAAAAACTACCAAACATTCGTGGTCCGTGAAAACAGCTTCACAATTGGAAAAACCTAGATATGTAATATTCGGTTTGCAAACTAATAGAAAAAATAAGAAAGACCGAGATAGTTCCATATTTGATCATTGTCATTTGTCAAACGTAACTTTATTTTTAAATTCTCAGTACTATCCGTATGACTCACTTAATATAAACTTTAATGAAAATAAATACAGTATATTATATGAATTATACACGAAGTTTCGTCAGTCTTACTACAACGTTCCTGCAGATCCCTTGTTAGACATTGTAAGCTTTAAAGAAAAGGCACCTCTATTCATAATAGACTGTTCAAGACAAAATGAGAATTTAAAATCTGGACCTGTAGATGTACGTCTAGAAATAGAAACGTCTCATGATATTCCTGATAACACAGCTGCTTACTGTCTTATTGTAAACGATAGACTTATAGAGTACAAGCCTCTAACCAATATTGTACGAAAATTATCATGAATGCTATAGTGGACGTGCAAGGATTTAAAACTGATGAAAATGAATTTATTGCAAAAGAAATAGCAATAACTTATGAAAATCAATTACAAGTTTATTTAATAAAGCCTCCATTTTTCAACTTTGAGCTGACTGAGTCAGAAGATAAGCAAGTAAGATGGATTGAAAGGAATAGAAAAATTCAGTGGAACGAAGGCTACATTCCATACGCATTTTATAAAAATGTACTTAGAAATAATATCATCGAGCTTTTAAAAGATAAAAATATTTATACTAAAGGTCAAGAAAAGGTTAAATGGATCAGCGAAATGTTCGCAACAAGTAGAGTTTATGATTTGGAGGATTTTAAATGTCCTAATTTAAATAGTTTGTATGAGGAATACAATTTATCAAGTGATGTATTTAGCTGTTTATACCATTCATCAATATTTGCAATGAAAAATGTCATGTGTCTTAAGAAATGGTGTCAAAATAATAATAAAATACTGATTTAAATATTTGTTTATTTGTGATTGTTTTATTTAATCATCCTTACCTATTATTATAGTCAGAAAATAATATTATTGTTATTAATAGCTATACATATACAATACCTAACGATGGCTGAGAGTATTAGATACATACATAAATAGCTGTCAATTCAGATTGAAGTTATATTTAAAAGCAGATAAGAGGAATTTAATAGGTATCTAATCTATTCAAATCTTTGTAAATAAGTGAAAACCTAGATCATTCAGTCCCAAATTAAATGGTGAAATTAAGGTAGCTGGATCTATTGAATTAATATTAGAATGAAGTAGAAAGAGAGAAGATATATCAGATAGATGAATCATCTAGTCTTTTAATTGAACAGATGAGAACCTAGATTATTAGGTCCCCGGTTAACTGGTGAAATTAGGGTAGATGGATCTTTGATCCAGATGCCCTAATTTTACACTACTAACGTTAACACAGGCATGTTTCTTTTGAATCCATTTCGGGAGCGAGATGTATGAAGATCCTTTGAGCGAATCATGCTTATTGATATTAATTTCCAGAAATTCAATCTTTTCCAAAGCCCACCCGCTATCTCGTTCTTGAAATTCATCACATTTGGAGAGTAACTGTGAAGATATTTCCTTGTAGAATGTGGATAGATTTGAATTGAGCTGCAAAGACATGTTTCGTGTGTTGAATGACTTCAAGTCTCGAACCACCTCATCGCCATTCTTCATCTTTATGTAGGTGCAGAAAAGTTGCATATTCACTTTGATAGATTTATGCTCTTTCAACTCTATCATAATTAAATGCAATATCTTGGATTCAACATTACCTAAATATACTTTTGGGTCTAGAACACTTGACGCACCATTAACACGATAAGTGATTAATCTACACTTAAACGCGCTTTCCACAACATAACTAAAATAATCTCCTTCATCTTGCTTACATAGTAATTTATGTCGTTTCGTTTTAGAGTGTGTAATCAACTCGTTGTTTGGAACTGATATATTACAAAATAAACAGTCATACATATTACACACAGTTATATAGTTTTAACACGTGTGATAGTATTGGGAGATGTAAAAACACTACTAACTATTTTTTATTTAGCGCGTGAGTTATATACTAAAAATATTCAGGGGTAACGCAACACAAGTAGTATAAGCATAAAATGAATAAATGGTAGAATTCAAGAATTTCAACCCAAATTGAATCGTCCAATCAGATCGCTCTATCGAATCAGATCTGTTCAGACCTGATCAACACCTGTTCAGACCTAATCAATACCTGTTCAGACCTGATCAACACCTGTTCAGACCTGATCAATACCTGTTCAGACCTGTTCAAAAAGCTGTTCAGACCTGTTCAGACCTGATCAATACCTGTTCAGACCTGTTCAAAAAAAGCTGTTCAGACCTGTTCAGACCTGATCAACACCTGTTCAAACCTGATCAATACCTGTTCAGACCTGTTCAAATACCTGTTCAGACCTGATCAATACCTGTTCAGACCTGTTCAAAAAGCTGTTCGGACCTGTTCAAAACCTGATCAAAGCGAATCATATCACCCAATAAATTAAAACAGTTTAACAAATAATATACCAATTTAAAGAAAAGGTTCAACACCACTACCCCCCTCGACTAGTCCGGATGAGATATCGCTAACCACAATGGAGACAAATGATAAACAAAAGGCACATTTTAGATTTATATTTTATTTTTATAATCAATATATGAGTGCAGAGTAAAATAAATACTGACTTAAATAACATTTAATTTCTTGATCTATAATAGAAGTTTTATCGTATAAATTATTGATAATCCGGTAGGCTTCTGCAAAAGTCTTCACAGCGTCTTGATCATCATCACTAGCACGAGGAAAACACATTTTGAGTCTTTTGATGAAAAAATTAATTCTGTTCTCATACTGAGTCTTGACCTTTTCCAAATGATTTATTCGCATATTGATGTATTCCAAGAAATGTTCCAAATAACGCCAGTCTTCACCAGTTATACACATCATTGATTGGTCTTCAAGGTGAATCACTATATAGCTGTTGGTATTTTCATATTCAGGCGTGCATACAAAACTGATATTTTGATTGTTTTTTGGTTGTATTAGTGATGGTGGTGGTGGAATAGAACCATTATTGTTGTTGAAAAAGTCTGATATGATTTTCACATTTTCCATTATTATACTGTTCCATTGGGGTAATGTCATTGTTAATATTCCTGCGATATCTATACATATCTTCAAACATTCGTTGTTACACTCCAACTTTAAACTTGTGGATATATATGGTATATTTGGTGTTATATAATAAACATTTTTACAAAGTTCACAGTAAACTTGTGGAATTGATGGGAGGTATGAGGGGCACAATATATCCATGTTGTCAGATGAAGAACTGATTGGCAACTGGTAAAAAAAAGCTAAAAAATGATAGTTTTAGCGATTCACTTTTCGAACAGTATTGGATAAGATGGCGTATTCAAAGAGTGAGTCACTGATAATTAAACAATAGGCAGTTGTATTATTCGGAACATTTTTTTTAAATTCCAATTCCAGTTTTATGTCTATAGCGCCGCCACTAGAGTGGAATGTATCCATTTGTCGGGAACAATCGATAACAATCAGAAGGCTTTTTGTTTTAAAATGACTCGGATTAATTAAAACATTTGTACTGGTAGAGTTGTCATAAGTTTTTTTAAAATCAATAAAAGCCTCATATAAAGTTGTATACAGGCCCTTCTCAAAATCACACGCGAATGAATCATAAGGATAATACTGAGAATTTAGATACAAGCGAGCGTTGCGAAAATTGCAATGATCAAATATACTCATATCTTTGTCTTCTTCATTGTTACGGGCATGTTGAAAGCCTAATATAACGAAACGAGGTTTTTCCAACTGACTAGCTGTCTTAACCGTCCATATGTGTCTTTGAGATGTAGGTAGAACTGGATACTCATAAAGATCCCAAGAACGGAATGCAATCGGTATAGGTATATTATTTTCCACATATTTCAATAGCTGGAGTTTTTCACCATCTGATACTTTTATCACAGGAATTCGCCAAGCAACGCGGGTCAGGTTAAGCTGAATTTTATTCTTCCCAACTTCCTTAGCAACAGCACAATTCACATTTGAAGAACTTCGGTTCAAAACTAATTCATGTTTCGAATTCACTATAACTTTTTTATAATCCTCTGCAAATCCCAAAAGATGTCTAAGTGGGATAGTGAATGAGAAATCCCCATCAATCTCCTTAAATCCACCCAAATTCCAAGCACTATTTTCCAAAGCATTGCTTTCTTCTTGACCATAAGACAATATACCCTTTATAGTGCTAGTAATACCACAGTTTTTTGTTCGGTCAATTTCCACACCATTCAATTCATAGCGGATATCTTGGAAAAGGAATGCTAGCGCATTATTAATAAAAGTACATTCTTTCTTGATAGAACCCTCAACTAGTAACTGACTTGCACTCGGCAGCACTATTAAATCTTGGCTGTTGATGCATATACGTATCTCATCATTGTTCTTATAGGATTCATTGTAGGGTGTGTAGGTATGGTATTCAATGCTCTCAATACTATCATCAAAAATAACTTTCTCACCAATATTTAGAATTGATGATGACGACATAATGACGATTGTTGTGTAAATGTACTATTGTACTATTTCCAACCCCAACGATTGAAGATATAGCAAGTTATGTTTTGTTAATGTATTTTTTTTGCGAGGAGTTTTTATAGCCACAGCAGTCTCAGCAATGTGTGTAGGTGCTCTCTCGACTATAGTATCGGAAATACTATGATTCAATCTCACATCACCACCATTCTTATAGATAATCATTATACCGCCTTTCTTATGTGTAAGCGAAGAGATATATTCTCTTTTCTAAAATTGACAAGATTTCCTTGTTCGTTCACTATGCGCACTTGAAGATTTTGTATTGTATTCGCTTTCAAGGGTAAATATATGGGGTGTGAAGGACACTACAATTTGATATCCTGGCGGCACTGATGGAGAAAACTCATGTAGTACATGTGACGATTTATCATTAATGAATGAGCCTTGAATAATATTACATTCGACTCTTATAGTATTAGTGATGAGTATGTTTATCGACTGATCTGAAAAATGAATTTTATTTTTTTCGAGTACTCTGCGTGAAAATCCAAACAGACTTCCAATACTATTGTCCTTCTCAAAGTGTATATCAAATTTTGGAGTGAAAAATAAACATTTTAATGTGTTTGTGTTTGCTTCCATGTCTATAAGTCCATCTGCATCATCGTCATTCGCTAGATTTTGTTGTAAATATTGAAAAATATTGTCCAATTCGTAGGATCCTTCAGGTATAGTGATGACCTTGTCACCATAATGAAACTGGTTATTACTACTATCGACATTAGGTATAGAATTGAATGTTTTAAAATATATTACAGCACACTCATATTTATCAGTCTTGGACAGTTCTATAGGTGGTAAAAAATCCGCATTTAATATAGAATCTTCACCATTTAATGTTAATGTTAGAGACATTGTTACACACCAACTTGAGAAGTAGAAATGAAACTGCAATCGTTGGTTATTTAATATTTATTAATGTATTTTTTCTTAATTACTAATAAATAAATTGTCACAAACACTCTTTAAGAAACGTAGACATGAATGACCACAATTATATCTATTATTTTTTTGAACATTATTATAATTATAATTGATTGATACTGAATTCATTCTATCATTATTATTATACGAGTATAACCGCATGTAGTCTAAAAACTCTTCAGGAGGTCTCAAATTTCCATAACTGTCAAAGTATTGACACTGCAAATCTTTCTTCACATACGCCACCCAATGTGTTCCCGCCCCAGACGAATCATCTAAATTTATTATAGCTGTTTCACACCTCCAAGGTGATTTCCACTTCCTGATGATATCATTCCGCATAATTACACCTCGAAAATAGGGAATGCCCAAGCGTTTGACATATTTCACTATTTCATAATCACATAGAGCACGATTCGGTAGGGCAATATTTAGTTTTTTTGATAAGGACTCAGATAGAGACCCATACCCTTTTTGTATGGTGCCATGTACATGCCTTTTCCTACAGCTACAGGTATAGATGATCGCGCTGCTGCCCCCGGTTCCTTACTCTTTTTCACCATATCATATATATTTTTAGCGGCTGTTGATACACCACCAGCTAACGATCCAGCCGCCGCCAATGCACTCAGTATTGGAATTAAGGGTAGGAAACCACCTCTTTTCGGTAGTCGAATCACCCTCGATTTCTTGCTCAAATGTTTACCTTTTATACTTTTTTTTGCAGCTTTCATTGCAGCACTTATAAGCTTAGTGTGAGAATGGTTTTTATTATTTCCTCTGGAATATTGTTTTAAAGCTTTACGTGTGTCAGTTATTACTTTGGAAAGAGACACACCCATTCCACGTTTTACTTTAAATTTCATCATTTTATTCACCCCGAGTGCTGCTACTTTTTCCAATATATTGGATGACTCACGCAATCGCTTCTCTGCCACTGACGCTAATTCTAAATCAGCCTTGTGCCGTTGTTCTAGAGATTGGTTTTGCGCGTATGCAATATCATGTGATTTACAGGCTTCGTCCAAAGGATTGATACCTCTGTGACCTCGTCTCAAACGTTTTTCCAATTTAGTTCCGGGTCCACAGTAATTGTATCCAGGTAGATGTAATTCAAAAGGTAATTTGTTAATTATCGTATTTACTAAACCACTACCTTCTTTCTTGAGATGAGCTTTAAGAGTGAAAGTTTTATTTTTTTTCTTCATATTTAATAATAATTTAGATGATGGACATACTATTTAAAAATACATGCATTCCTCAACACCGTGTCTAATCGAAATGAAGTTTCGAAAGCAAAACACGTATTTATCTGTCAAAGATTGGAGTTTTTGTCAAAAAAGTAAATATGGTGGAAGAAGTAATGTATCAAAACATGGGAAATTGCTACCCAACAGTATAAGATGTTTAATATGCGGACCTTCCGGTTGTGGAAAGACTAATCTTTTACTCACACTACTACTCGATGTCAACGGATTAAAATTTGAGAATGTGTACTTGTATTCTAAATCTCTACAACAACCAAAATACATATTTTTAGGTGAGGTATTTAACCGAGTTCCCGATATCAGCTTTTACACCTTCTCTGATAAAAGTGAGGTGACATCATTGGAAGAAACTTGTAATAATAGTATAATTATTTTTGATGATGTATCGATGGAGGATCAAGAGACTATTCGTCAATATTTCTCTATGGGTAGACACAAGGGATTAGATTGCTTCTATTTGTGTCAAACATATAGTAAAATACCCAAACAATTGGTGCGGGACAATGCAAACTTTATAATACTCTTCAAACAAGACGATTTGAATCTTAAGCATGTATACGACGATCATGTGAATACTGACATGTCGTGGGAAACGTTTCTAGAAATGTGTAAGGAATGCTGGAAAGATCGATATAATTTCATAGTGATTGATAAGAATATAGAAATGGATAAAGGTCGTTATCGGAGAGGGTTTGACGATTTTATATGTATATAATACATGAGTATTAACAAGTGTAGACACATTTCACCATGGAGCCTCCATCAGCGCAGATCTTTGGTGATAAAAACCTAAAGCGTAAACTAATTGAATCTGTGAAATCTGTTAAAAATAAAATAAAAGCCTTGAATGTGGGTAAGGAACAATTAACAAATGTGTTGCAGGAAACTTTTGAACCAATCACCCAACCATTGAATGATATATTAAAACATACATTAAAAAATGACTCTAATCATGAGAAACAAGGAGGTAAAGATACATCATTATCATCATTAGGAAAGCATCCGCTAAAAAAGCAACGCAAAATAAAGAAATTAAAAGAAAGAAAAAAGTCTATCGATGATAGTAAAGAGAGTGATAGTGGTGATGGATATGATGAAGATGATGATGATGATGATGAAAATATTTATGACAAAATTAAGAGAACAAGTTTATCAACATCCAGTAGCAAGCATAATATATCCACGTCAGAAGATGATTTTCAAGACGCTGCAGCTTCTTCATATACATCAAAAAATCATTTTTTTAAACAGATTCCCAAGTTTGTTCAATTATATTTTGATAATATGATAATGAATAAGATTCAGAAAATACCTTTCGGTGTTCACATAACAACAGATGGATACTACATTGGTAATAGTGCTATCAATTTTAATAGTAATAATTTTACAATCAAAGATGCGAGCTTTATGTACACCCCGGGACTAATGGAACTCATATTCAAACGGGACCCCAACAACTCCATCATTCAACCTCAAGACATTGTAAACTACAACAAAATAATATTGATGACGAATGCAAATAGACGTCACTTTTCACCTGACGGGCAGATGCGGGGTGATAAAGGTTACAAGTATAATACCTTTATTAAACCATCATTACCTAGCACAAGTAGTAAAAAAACGGGTGGATGTCTACCATCATCATCATCATCATCATCATCATCTTCTTGTAACAAGAAAAAAGAGTCGAAACAAACTCTTTTGATGAAATCATACCATCCTAACACAGATTATATGTACTGGGATGATCCTAATGAACTTGTTGACCGATTACAACTTCTTATCGCTTCTCAAAATGCAGGCAACACTGAACATGGAAATGAAATCATTTCAATAATCGAAGAATTAAAAGAAGCTGGTATCATTAAGCCACCATCTTTTGATACGTTAAAACGTCTCATCAAGTAAAAAAAAAACATAAAAAATTGCCATCATTTTACTTGTAAGAATGACAATTAACAAGTTTGGACGTTACCTGTCTAAGAGTAATACGAATATGAGCAGTAAATTCAATACATCAAACCCGCCAAAAGTCTATAAAAATACAGTGGACTTTGAAAATAAACTATTACGAAATGTGCGAAATGGTCAACTCAAAAACGATGTTATCACCAAGGGACAATTAGAAGAAGCTGTAAACTTTTGTTTACTGAAAATTAAAAAAAATTCTCAAGCATTGGATGTTCTTAAAGAGGATCAAAATCATAAGAAATCTTCAATGTTAGTGCCAGTAGGGAACAAACCAAAAGAAACAGCGACGGTGATAAAGGCTAAGGTGCCAAAGGTGAAGGCTGCGACAGAGGTGGAGGCGAAAGCGACGTCATCAATTACAGTTCCTAAGAAAAAGTCTTTAAAACTATTGTCATAGTCATCATTATTATCATTATCAAGATGAGCAAGTGGCAGGTTGTACAAGAGCTCCATAAAAATGCACGTAAAAAATTTCCAAGACGTCGTTTTATTCAAAAGGGACTCGATGACACCTGGCAAATTGATTTAATTGATATGCAAAATTACTCCAAGATCAATAAAGGATATAAATATATACTTGTGTGTATTGATACGTTTTCAAAATATACTTGGGCTCAACCGGTGAAAAGAAAATCAGCTGAAGATGTTGCACGTGCCATGTCTCTCATATTAAATAATAACCTCAATCGAAGACCGAAAAACATTCAAAGTGACTCGGGAACCGAGTTTTTCAATACAAAATTTAAGGCTTTGATGAAAACTTTCAATATAAATCATTACTGCACCTATAGTGAATATATGAAAGCCTCTATCATTGAAAGATTTATAAGAACTATAAAAAATTGGCTCTGGCAGCTATTCACCTACAAAGGTTCCTACAAATGGGTCGGGGAACACCTAAACAACGTCATGAATAGATATAACAACAAAGTACATCGCACTATCGGAGTATCCCCAGCAAGCGTGAATCACATCAATGCCAACAACCTCCTATCTACTGTGTACAGTCATATTAAAATTAAATCAAAACCCAAGTACGCGTGCGGTGATTATGTCCGTATCAGTAAATATAAGAGTGTTTTTTCAAAAGGTTACACTGGAAATTGGAGTACGGAAATTTTTCAAGTGGTGAAAGTGAATAATACTAACCCTACCACTTATCAGTTGCATGATGAAAAAAAACAACCAATCTTGGGAGCCTTTTATGAACAAGAATTGCAGAAAGCAAAGTATCCCGATGTGTTTTTGGTGGAAAAAGTGTTGAAAAGAAAAGGTGATAAAGTATTAGTTAAATGGTTGGGTATGAATTCTAAGAGTTGGATAAATAAAGAAAATACGGTTGAATAATAATGTTTTTTTATTTTATTATAATAAGCAAGCACCTATTTCTACGAGTATACATTTTTTTACATTCTACAATATTTTCTCTTAGATGTAACACAATTATCATATTATAATATTAAACATACATTTTTTGACATTAAAGTATTCTCTTAAATAATACAATATAATAAAGTAAACAAGATTTTTACATTCGTTCGTTCTCTAACCATCTTGCAAATGCAATTACCTCAACCCTACTACAATGACATATTTTTTTGCGAGATTTATGGTTGCCACCCTTGAACGCTACATGGCGATCGCAATTTTTTATATTACTTAAATCATACATTTCCATAAGTGTTTCCACTTTTGGACATCCTAATGATTCAATATTTAAGTTTTGTAGGTATAACGAATCTAAAAATTTTTTTTCAACAGTCCCTCCTTTATATGCCCATAGAAATTCTTTTTTAGGGTCTAAGTTATTAATACATTTTTTCAATTCTCGTAAACTGAGGTCTGTCGTATAGTTTTTAATCAGCATCCCATGGATATAATTTACACAAAAATACATCTCTTTAGTCTTTTCACCATATATTAAAAAATTTGGTAGTTTTAAGTGAAATAGCATTACATTTTTATCTACTACATTATATATTGCAACTTCTTTATAATAAATATCCGATTTTATTGGAAAACCATCTATATCGATAATGAAGCGGATAGAGAGATCCATTTTAAGAAAATTTGAGTAGAGGTACTGCACTTCTATACCTTTTTGTAGATAAAGATTGACATAAACACTGAAAAAAAGAGAAAGACTGTTTAAGATCAATAACACACACACACACACACACTTGTGATGGTGGATTAAACTTCTATGGCTTCATTTAGACACACCAACAAAATACTAATGAGTAAATTTCCTAATCTATCTGTAAACGTGGTATAGCTAAAACACTCTGGTGGAGTTTCTTTCAAAATTATTATCCACTCTTGTAGATTCACATTAGATGTTGTTAGATGTGGTGTGTCTTCTTGATGAGACTTTATTTCATCCCAAATCCTTAGAACGGTATAAGTGTCGATATCAGTAAAGTTGCTTTCCTCGTAAATATGTAGAATTAATCGGTTAACGTCTTCATTCAATTTAATTAAAGGTATTGAACGTTTCCAAATTTGAAGTACTTTATGAGTTACAATGAAATTGATCCAATCATCTTTACATTCATTTTGCATTATATCAAATAGATTAATTAAACCATTCATCTTGAATAAAGCTCCAACACTGCAATGAAGAAAAAAAACCTTTTAAGGGGATGGCTCTTTTGAAAACTCAATTAGCCATGATTTACCATCTGGCCCTTTGTTTTTTATATAAACTCCACTTTTAAGCACATCAAATTTTGCTTGATCCAAATCGTTATATCTTGAAGGTAATGTGAGTAGAAAATTATCTTCAAGTGTTACAACTGTTTGCAATTTAGTGGGTTGAAACTTGGATTTAGCTCTTATCACATCAATAATTTTATAGGACTTATTGATTTCCATTTCAGATGTTTTTATCCATTTCTTATTATTGTTGGTAGAGCTCATCTCCTCTAACATTTTATCTTCAGCAGACATGTTGCAATCAATAATAAATTTTAAGAAATCTTACCGCGTTTCTATTTCACTTTTTTTCAGAGACCTTTTGTATATTTGCGAAGTTGTAATAAATTTATTTTTTATGTAGTGTATACTTGCAAACAATACTACTGGTTAAATGAATATTGAAACTGTGTTAGACCTCTATTTATACTAGACTACTACCATTATTTATCAGTGCGAAATTGTTTATCGTTTTATTCTCATACCGCACATGTTTCTGTACTTATATCAATTAAATACACTTTTAAAAAGAAAAACCACAACTTTATTAATTATCGCGTGTGATAACGGAAGTTTTTATCACTCCTGTGTAATTTGAACACTATTTATTCTCTGTGAAACAGAAACCACAAAATTAATTTAATTTGGATGCTTTCCAACACATGTTTGAAATACGAGATTAAGATATATATATATGTTTGTGTAGGTATGACAATGTTTATTCCATTTTATTGGAAATTCCGGGAAAAACAATCATACAGCTACTATCCGAAAACTTTTCAGTTTTTAATTTCTTCAACTGTTCATATCCCCAATTAATTACACCTTCTACCGCCATCTTGTAATGCATACAGGTGTCACTCAAAGGATACAGTGTTGTTGATGCTGTCTCAGTCGTAGTAGTTGTAGTTGTGGATGTTAATTCTGATGTTGGTGATGGTGGTGATGTTGAAGTAGCAGTAGTAACAGGTGATGATGATGATGATGATGATGATAATTTATCTTTTTCAGTAATAAGAGTAAGTTTATCATCACGTCTCGGCAGCTTCACTCTGATCTCCAAACCACCATTATCTGCATACACCTGCTCAAACGTTTCATGTGTCCATGTTTGCTGCATAACATTTTTAACAGGACTTCTTCTAGAACGACGTTCGGTGTATGTTCTGATTATCTCAATTTTATACAACAATAACTTATGAGCATTAGTACATAACTGTATATTCAAACTTCCCCCTTTGTGAAATATTTTCGGTTCTTCATCATCATACATGCCAGTAGACGGATTGTTAAAATAAAATCTCATTGTCCAATCTCTTACCAAAACGTTGTTCTCATCCACCAAATCTACACTCTTCAAAATCCACAATTTATCACAAAGTTTTGATGAAGATATATCACCTTGCTCCAACAATGTAACATTTCTTTGCACAAACTCAGTATTGTTTGCATTTTGCAAACTGAATAATACGATCCACGGGAGTACACTTGTCCACAACATTATTGAAATAATAAATCAATGCTTGGAGAGATACCCTTTTATACCATTTCTAATATCAATTCAACATCCGGCCATACATATTAATTTCCTATGCAATCAAAGAAAAAACTCCTAGCATAAATTGATTAATTTGCTACTTATTTCACACAATCACATCCTGCAATTCATAACAATGTAATCAGGCGGGGCTCATTATGAAGCACACATCCTCCTAGGAGTCTAGAACATTCCATTTATATACCATGTGACACTACTGATTTACAAATGAACTCTATGCAACACCGCAGATAACAGTTATCACCCATCCACTTCCTGTCATCATGTAATTTGCTCACATTTTAACCTATCACAGCTTAACGCATAGTTACTACTAACCATGGTATATAAATAAGTACTAGAACAAAAGCCCGCCGCCCGTCCTCGTCGCCGCCGCCGCCGCCCAAGACAAACATCCCCCTCAACAACCTCCAAAACATCTATTACTTACCATTGCAACACAGATTCAATCATTGTTACCACACAATGCATCCCCCAACCTAATATAACCTTACTCATACCTACCCCCAACAACACATACACAATACAACCTTACACCCTTGCATTATAGACCACAGATACTTGTATAGTTCACACACGACCAGCGTAACATTAACCCTCACATACCAACTACATACACCACACCAGAGCTCTACTTACACTGGTTCACAAAACACTTTTACCAACTTATATTTTGCCGTCACAAAACAAACTTACACATACTTTGTCCATACTTCACTATTATTTACAACCGCAAATATAACCTTGCTGAAATGTATGAAAATTGAGCCAGAACCCGCAATTATATGCTACTATAGGAGTTTTATGAAAATGTTATTGCTTTCTATGGTCGTATTTTAATTGATGTAAAGTATGTTATTTCATTAATACTGCAGGTTCAGTCTCAGGCCACATTTTTTTTTAATTACGCGATACAAGTTGCGACCGGCTTCTAAGTGACAAACAAATCACGAGCCTAGCAGCGCCAATCTACAACTGCCTCCTTTAATCACACAACTGTGCTTGATCGCGCGTAAATTATAGTTGAATGAATATTTATAGATAAATTATGACATTTTAGTTTGCTGGAAATCGTTTATTAAAAAAGCGTTTGACTCTAATATGATAAATTACACCTATTATAAACAAAATATTGTTATGCCAACAATTGTTTGTATATTATTTAACACTAATTCATACGTTAAGTTTTTTTTTCCTGTCCGGGAGCTCTATATCGTCCCGGCCCGCGAGCTAACTACCTCTTTTTATTTTGAGGTACCCTTAGATACTATAACATTTAATATTTATTCGATTCATTTTATTTTTTATTCTCATTCACAATTTATTCTTAACATCTAACTTAATCTAAGTGCTAGTCTCCGCAGGCGCGACATCTGTTAGCTTAATGCACCGTTGCCCCGCAAGCAAGTTGCCGCAAGCTGTGCAGGCCGATATTTGCTTGCTCAACTTGCATCCCGCCAGCATGGGACTATTAGCTCCGAGCCTGTGGAGCCTGCTGAAAATTAAACATTCTATTAATAATTTACAAGAGTCTGCCAGGCAGGCAAGGCCATCCGCAAGCCCCACAAGCTGGCAATCCGGCAATCCACAACCCTCGCAAGCTGCAAGATGCAAGGCGTGCAAGCAGTTATTGCTTGCCCGCCTTGCTCCTCCCGCCGATCCTACCGAACCTGCCGGACTTGCTGAGCTTGCCGAACTTGCCGTGCCTGCCATATCCAAGGTGTTTGTATTTCTGTTCCAAAATTACAATTTTAATCGAGTAGTTTTATTCTTTTGTGATGCAGCCCCGAGAGTTGCTGAAAGCAAGTTGTGCAAGCAAGAGTATTTTGCTTGCCCAAATTGCAAGTTGCGCAAGCAAGTGTGCCTGCTTGCCGTACTTGCCGCATCGCAGGAGTCCGCAGCACTTGTTTTACAACGTCGGGAAAGTCTCGCAAGCAAATTTAAGATTGATTGCCGGACTTGCCGGGCTTCCATTGCTTGCCGAATCCTGCGAGGTGTTGGCATGGTTGAAAGATAAACACATATAACTTTTTATGAAGGTAATTAAACAAATGTAATATATAAAGTTAAAACATAATATAAAAATATAACGTATACTATTTTATTCCAAAATATAAAACTTGACAGTGACCAACTCTTGAAGAACTGAGGTAATTTTAACAAATATAATATATAAAAATAAAACATAATATAAAAATATAACGTATACTGTTTTATTCAAAAATACAAAACTTGACAGTAGCCACTTCTTGAAGAACTTAACGTAATTTTAACAAATATAATGTTTAATCAATTACTCGTATAATATAAAAATATTACATATGCTATTCTCATACGAAATTAGGACTTGACAATAGCCAATCCTTTGGGAACTTAAGGTAATTATATCAATTATAATATATAATAATATAACGTAGTACAAAAATATAACGTAAACTATTTTATTCGAGAATACAAAACTTAATATCAGCCAATTCTTGGAGAGACTAAAGGTAATTTTAACAAATATAATGTTTAATAATCAAATATAATATAAAAATGTTACATATGCTATTCTCATACGAAATTAGACTTCACAATAGCCAATCCTTTGAGAACTTAAGGTAATTATAACAAATATAATGTTTAATGATAAAATATATAAAAGATATAACATATACCATTTTATACGAACAGAAAACTTAACAATAGAAAAGATGGGCAACAGTTACCAGGAAGCAGAAGTCGAGAACAAGCACAGAATCACATAGGGATAGCATCCCGTTACTCCGGGCCGTTACTCAGTGCTACTAAGACTGTTAAAGTGCCCCCCGAGTCCTCTCCCCCACATCCCAGTCCGCGGGAAGGTCCAAGAAATAATAATAATAATTTATTTGTTTGTACTAGAATATATTGTTTACAATAACTAGAGCAAAAAACAATAATACTTAATCTAAGACAGTATATGCAGTGCTAGTGCGTAGGTACTTATTTACTTATAGGACCAGTTAGATCAGGAATTACATAAGATTAGTTTAAGTGAAATCGTACATAATAAAGCATACCATAATAATATAGTAGGACCTAAAAATAAAGGAAGTCCTTACCAGAAGATTATAATTTATTAAAATTACACTATTACCTCAAGTATGTACCTACATTCTATGATCATGTAAGTAGGTACTTATTTTTAGTTATTTAATGCTCATGAACTCTGAAACCCACACTAAGATTAATCCTGTGTCGTGGGATTCAGTCTCCTTCGTTCAATCTCTGAATTCAATCAATATGTATCGTACTTAAATGTTATCATTTATTATCACAAGATAGCCAGCATACGCCGACATAAAGTAGGTAGCCTGAAAACTACGAAGTATACATAATACGTGTTACATTTCATTGCAATCTATGAGCAAATGTAATATTCTTATTATATTATGTAATATTTGCATGCAAAGATAATATTCCAAAAGGCAGTAATTCATAAAGTATGTAATTAATATCATTATTGTTTTACTCTTCGACGAGAGAGTATTGAAGATGACCCTCGCTCCGGCCGGCCTACGACGTCTACGACTGAAGAAAACATCGGGAAAATCTGTGATCTGATATTGGCAGATCGGAGATTGACCATCAGGGAGACTACAGACACTATTGGCATCTCGTATGAACGAACACAAAACATCATAGTCAATGAACTTGGATTTTCTAAGGTTTCTGCTCGGTGGGTACCCAGATTGCTTTCAGTTGAACAAAAACGAATACGGCTCACTATTTCTCGCGACTGTTTGGAAATGTTTGAGGCTGATCCACAAAATTTTTTGGCCAGATTTGTGACAATGGATGAAACCTGGGTACACCACTACACCCCAGAGTCAAAACAGCAATCCAAGCAGTGGAAAAAACCTGATGAACCGACTCCAAAAAAAGCCAAAGCAATTTTGTCAGCTGGCAAGGTGGTGGCGTCAGTTTTTTGGGATGCTAAGGGTGTCATCATGGTGGACTACCTTGCAAAAGGTGAAACTATAAACTCGGCTTATTACTCATCCTTTTAAGTCGTTTGCGTGAAACAATTAAAGCGAAAAGGCCAGGATTACTCAGCAAGAAAGTGTTGTTTCACCAGGATAATGCACGTGTTCACACGTCTATTGAATCTATGGCTCAAATTCGCGATTGTGGCTTTGAATTACTGTCGCATCCCGCCTATTCCCCTGATTTGGCACCTTCAGACTTTCATTTATTCCAAAAAACACCTTGGAGGTCAAACATTTTCATCAAATGAGGAGGTCAAAGCTGCAGTGGGTGACTTTTTTGAAGGCCTTGAAGAAACTTTTTTTATGACTGGCATACAGGCGTTGGAAACCAGATGGAAGAAGTGCATTAAGTTAAGTGGAGATTACGTGGAAAAATAAAATTACTTTTGTTTATATTACAATTAGTTTTCTTGCTGAGGCCGCGAACTTTCTAATGGCTGTTCTATGAAACCGTAGTGATACTGCTAAAATGTAAAGTTCTCGTACTCTTAGATACTTAGTTTCTCCATACAAGCTATTTGTTGGATATCGATAAGGTTTTCTGTAAGCTACCTTCAATGAACCTCGCTGAGCTCTTTCAAGCCTCAGTAAATACGTTTTACTAGCTAAACCCCAACACACAATGCAGTAATTCAAGACTGATTGGCAAATGGATAAATTTATAATCCTCAATGTGTCGTGATCAGCTAAACGATTTAATTTTTTTTTAAATATGCGTCATTTTCCGTAAGCGGCTGCATAAATTAGCTATTCGACGTTCCCAATTTAGCCATTGATGGATAACAACTCCTAGGTATCTTATATAATTGACCGTTTCTATCTCTGGACTAGAACAACAGTGTTTTAAATTTGTGTTACATGTATGTAGCTTAAGATTAAAAGCAGGAGGCTTACTATTTTCAGTTATTCGGAATGCTATACATTTTGTCTTGTTGTTTTTTTTTCTTTAGTTTTTCAGACACGCAATCGGTCAAAGCTACAACAGCGTCTTCCGTGGATCGATTGGCTCTGATTCCAATTTGATTAAGGGATAACAATTTGTGCTTTTCTAAAAAATCTAAAAGTCGTTTGTTTACTACCTTTTCAAAATTTTAGATAAAGAAGGCAGCAAAGAAATGGGGCGGTAGTTCGAAATAATTGAGGTATCACCATTTTTGTAGATAGGACAAACGTCTGCAATTTTAAATATTCTTGGAACTATACCAGACATCATGCTTAAGTTACATATATGGGCTATAGGAGCAGATAGAACATGTCGACTATTTTTGAGTACATTGTTACTAATTCCATCGTGGCCTGTAGCAGATGAAATTTTAGTCCGGTTATAATTTTGTTAATTTCAAACGCTTCTGTGGGAGTCAGAAATAGAGAGTTACTTGGTGCAAAATTACTTTTTACACTAGCTGCTACTTCAGTCTCAGACTTGTTAAGTTTCTGCAAAGTTAAGGTTGCCAGATCTAATGATCTGGCCGACCGATGAAAAAAAGTTGCAAATTGCATCAAGTGATTCTGATTTGTTTCGTTCTATTTCTAACAAATCACACGAGTCCGAATTAGTCTTCTTTTGATAATTACATATAGATTTAACTACGATCCAAAGTTTTTAATTATCTCTTTTGCAAGTTTTTATTTTCTCAGAATCGTATTTATTTCTAGTATCTTGTAGGAGGAGATGGCAGTGATTCCGGTATTTCTTGTAGCGTGTAAGTAGGTCATCATCATTCGGATATTTTTTTACTTCCTAATGCATAAGGTCTCTTTTCCTGATACTGTTTAATAGCCTAGAATTCATCCAAGGTTTAGTTTTTACTTCCGCAGGACTTTTTTTTTATTTGTTTTGAATACAGTGTTACAGCGCACTTAATGTATTCTAAATTTTTTGCAACGGCAGAATCAACATCAGTCTCAAGGTAAAACGAACGCCAGTCAATTTTTTGTAGGTAATCTATTATACCTGGATAGTTTATTTTAATAGACTCTTTACATATTGGAGGATATTTCTTACCGCCATTGTCTAATCAAACAATCACTGTATCATGATCTGTAATAGTTGAATCGCACACAATGGCGTGACTTAACTTATTTGTTTTTATTAACGCGTGATCTAGACAGTTATTTGCTCGTGTTGGAAGAACATGGGATGGGATGTACCCATAATGCAAGCTAAGTTCCAGATACTCATGAGATTTGGGGTTTGTTGACGATTCGCTTTTGACTACTGCGATTACTTCTTCTAATGATTTTAAGAAACCTGATACATTATTTGTAGCTGGAGAACTGTAAACTGCTATAACAGTCAACGTTGTATCGATTTTTAATAAAAGACAATTGGCGTCATTGAAATTAGGTTCTTGTATCTCAACATTTAAGCAGGATTTAGCGAATAAAACAAGACCATCATTTTGATCGCGTGAAACTTTATTGTTATAACAATTATAATCAGGCAGGTCAATAGGAACAAACGAATCATCAGTCCAAGATTTTCAGTAAGCACTATGATGTCTGTAACTTTCAAACTTGTGTTTAAAGTTTTCACTGCTAGCTCTGGCGCTTTCTATGAGCGACGTGTTGTCGATATCGTGAATCAATGTTCTTCTATCCATAATAAATGAGAAACAATGTCCGAGTGTACCTTACTAAATAGTAATAATTATAAAATTTCACGAGCGACAAAAACATAAAACATTGCAGTGTGCGTCTACCTATATAAACAAAAAGGTACTTATTAATAATGCGAGTACACTTACATAAAATATGGAGACATTCCTTCGATCCCCCGCAGCCTGCGAGCCGGTGGTTTATTTGCTGGAGGGCACTTCTTCAGTGGAGCCCTTGTTTTGAAGAAGTAATGCCCCGGGTAAGTGTGGTGTCCCTTCGTTATACCACCTTTGTATGTCCCGTGCTTGTTCCTGTAATGCCTATTTATGTTGGGGCCCTTTAAGGTTATCCCGCACAGCACGCACTGGGTTAGGACTTTCTTCGACTCAGTGCCGCCCCTGCTACATTTCCGGGCACCCCTATCCTGTTGGGCCATGTGAGAAGGCAAGGTATGGACGGTTTCCTCATGTCCCTCCATGTCTTCCTGTCGCTCCGCGTTTGGGGGGGGGGGGTGCAGTACGCTGTCGGCGTCTCCGGCGCCTCTCTCGTGTTCCTCACATAATAATTCGTCGATTTCCCCCCGGTCCTCGCCTCCACGATAGAGCTATCGCCTGCCACTGCCCGGGCGATGGAGGCAATAGTTTCTCTTTGTTCAGTAAGCTGTGCTATCTGCCCTCTGAGCTCGGTTACCAGTGCCCATGCTGCCGATTGTTGCATTACCTCTCCCGACATCGTATTCCAGCCAGGTGCACCGCTGGCACCGGCCCAGATTAGCGTCCAGTATCGGGGGCTGCGCGGGCCAGGTGGGCGGTAGCGGCTGGCGGGTCTCGGGCATCTCAGGCATCCAATCGCCCGGCGCGCGGGAAGGTTCCTGCATGTTCACCAGTTGGTCATCATCTTGGTCTCCAGCTCCTATCTGCGGCTGCCCATCGGTGCTGGCGTCCGTTACGTTTTCAAATAAAAAATCGAGTACGTTGGAAAATACGTGAACATAAATCCCCCCTCCCCTCGCCGGTTGCCCGGGAAAGGATCCGCCAATGGGGCTGACTGGAGGGCCGCGACCTGATCCATTATCTGGCCGAAAGAGGGAGTGGAGCTTCGCACCACGTCCGTTTCTCTCAGCTCAGGCACTGCAAGTCCAACCCGCGCAATCGGCGAGGGACCAGAGGGAGTCGAGGGAGGCGTCAGACGTGGCTGTTCCAGTTGGGGCACAAGATCCTTCAGCTGGATTAACCACTCCTCCTCCTGGTCTTTACCTACCTCATCCAAAAAGTCGACCTCCGTCGCCTCGTTGTCGCTGCCGTCGCTCCCACTTCCATCTCCGAACTCGTATTCGGCCAACATATCAATAATACGGTCCTCTGGTAGGGGACGATGGCGACGCGCAGTAAGCCGCAGTCTAACGCCCGGTGCTCCTGCACTGCGCCCCGTACCACTTCCCCCCGCGCCACTTCCCCCCGCGTTCCTGGGTCGCGCGTCACCGCACCCCGCGCCTCAGCTCTCCGCGCTCCTGCGCCGCGCGCCACTGCCCCCCGTAACTCCATAGATATTGGTATTTTCCATTGCTTCCTATGAAAAAGAATATGTTTAGAATTCCGTAAAAATTTACTTGGTTCTTGGTTGTTTATGTATAAAATTTCATCGAAACCAGTTCAGCCGTTTCAGAGACATGTGGCGATGCAATAACAGTTCATAATATTTATTTAGAATTCCGTAAAAAATTGCTTGGTTGTATATGTATAAAATTTCATCGAAACCGGTTCAGCCGTTTCAGAGACGTGGCAATGTCAAAATTTACTTGGTTGTTGTTAACTAACATAAAAGTAGTAGTTTTTATATATTAAATTGTGTTAACACTATATTGCATAATTATGGCAATAATTTCTAGGTAGAATTTTATAATCTGTGTAATTGTTCTGTTCTTCGCCATCTCAAAAATGTAACGCTGGTATTCTTACAATAAATTCGTTTAATTCATAAAAGTCAAGGATTTTCATTTCACCTTGACACAAGTTAACATTTTGGTGCCGAAAATCGTTTTCCCAGTGAAAAATTATCAACTCAGTGCAAAATACGCGATTCTACAACATTTGCAAAGTGCCGGTCGCGTGCGCAACGTGTTGTGCGTTGAGTTTCACCCCGCGCAACCACGACTATTTCGTGCAGTGAAGACCAGAACAAAATAAAGGGCGAAGCAGCAAATACATTTCGTGCCATCAAGAGGCCGAAGATTCATATTCAAAATGCAAAATTATATATTTGCTCATATAAAAGAAGGAAGCCATTTGCAGGACTATTCAGCGTCGAGAGATAATATCCATTTATCGCTCACTCGTTCGCACTATACAAGTGCTGAAGCGTTCCATCCCGCTCGCTCTGTCGTGTGTTTCCGTTCATCGTAACTTACTACGTTCCTTGTGGCTTCGTTCATCACACGAAACTTCGGGGCACTTCGGAGATTGTGCTGTGACATTGGCACTTAATGTCATCCAGCTCAAGTGACTTTGAATCTGGAGATAGCCAAGACGATTTAGACGATTGTAAGCTAACCATGTCCAATGCAGAAGAGCTGAGGAAACTACGAGCGGCCAGAGGGCAGTGCAAATCTTTTATTACCAGACTAGAGGCCTTCTTCAATGAAAAACAGCATGATGCTCAAAACATAGACCAAGAGGAGTTAGAGGCCCGCGAACGCTGCCTGCATGAGCAATATTCAAAATTTCAAGAAGTACAACTTCAAATATTATACATCGATGAAAAAGACGATGAAACCAATGTCATAGAAGACCGCTTTTTCCGACTATGCGCCATTATAAAAAGAAGCAAGACGCTCGGTGCGTGCGCTCAGATCAGCGAGACAAATAAACAAAATCGTGTCAAACTACCAGCCATTAACCTGCAACAATACAACGGACGAGATATCAGTGCTTTCCAACCATGGATGGAGTTGTTCACAGCAGTAATTGACAGTGATAATAAGCTAACCCCCATTGAGAAGTTATATTACCTAAGTACTCTGACCAAAGGGGAACCACTGCAAATTATAGAAGGGTTGCCTGTAAGTAATAACTCATACAAATCCGCTCTACATCTTTTATATAAAAGATATTGTAATCCCTTTTTGCTAATATCCACACATGTAGGCATTTTGCTTGATATGCCAGCTATTCAGCGTGGTACAGCCCAACAGCTACGGGAAATAACTGTCCGAATAAGGCAGCAACTTACAGTGCTACAAAATTTAAATCAATCTGTTGATCAGTGGGATGCTGTTCTGTTATGTATTGTGATGCGTAAATTAGACCCTTTGACTGTTCGGCTGTTCCACTCTGAAAAGGATTTTGCAGCTTCACTGCCAATTAAAATGATTTGTTGGAATTTTTAGACAAGCGAGCATTGTCAATTGAGGTTAGCCCTATGCCTAGTGACAAATCTAAGCCAAAGAGTTTAGCCTTGGCTGGTGTTGTAAGCTCCAATCAAATGCATAATTCAAAACCTTGTAACATTTGCAAGCAGGATCACAAATTGCATAAATGTCCTAAATTTGTACTTATGTCAGTGGAAAAAAGGCTGGAGCATGTTAACAAGCATAAGCCTTGCCTCATATGCTTGGGCTTACATAATAATAAGTGTCGTTATTAATTTAAGTGCACAGTTTGTAAATCAAAGGAACACAATACATTGGTGCATGCAGATGGCAAGGAGATATCAATTTCAAATGAAACGGTGAGTGTGCATTCTTACAGAACTCCTCAGACTAGTGTTTTGTTGCCAACAGTTAAGTTGATAGTGCCCAAGGCAGATGGTAACAAAATTCTTATGCAGGCATTGCTTGATTCAGGAAGTCAAACATCATTTTGCACAAGTGAATTGGCAAATAAATTAGCTATACAGCCATTCACTCAGGAAAAACATGTGCTCACATTGGGTGATAAGATAAATAAATTAAATAGGGCTATAAATATCTCTGCACATTCTCTTACACAAGACTACAAAATAAATGTAACATGCTCAGTTGTAGACAAAATTACAGCTCCACTACCACAAAAGAGTTTTAACATATCAAGGCTTATGATACCTAAAAACATAGCACTAGCTGATACTGAATTTAACATTTCAGGCCCAATAAATTTGCTGTTGGGAGCAGACGTCTTCTTCCGGGTAATTCAAGATGGGAAAATTCAAAGCGGTCCATCGGATCCAATGGCCGGCCCAACTTATGTTAACAAACATAAAAGTAGTAGTTTTTATATATTAAATTGTGTAAACACTATACTGCATATGGCAATAATTTCTAGGTAGAATTTTATAATCTGTGTAATTGTTCTGTTCTTCGCCATCTCAAAAATGTAACGCTGGTCTTCTTACAATAAATTCGTTTAATTCATAAAAGTCAAGGATTTTCATTTCACCTTGACACAAGTTAACAGTTGTTGATGTATAAAATTTCATCGAAACCAGTTTAGCCGTTTCAGAGACACGTAGCAGTGTGAAAAATAAAATTAACTTTACCAAAAAGTTACTAATAAACAACAAAAAATAAAATGCAAATATTACAATAAAAGTTATGGTATGATCGTCATTTAGTGAAACAGCCTGTATCTGCACCGCACCGCCACATTCCAAGACACAATTCCAAGAAGGTCTCACGATTCGTTCGATGTGAGAGTGAGTCACTTTTGAATGTGTGCGTGAACTTGAGTACGTGGGAGCAACGGTAATAATTATGGATGAAAATATGGAAAAATTCACAATAATTTTGCAAACTAATGACTGAAATGTATTTTCAGATAGTTTTATGACTGGGATAGTGTGATTTCAAAACTATATTATAAAAAACAAGCCACTTAGTTGAAAATGGAGGCCGATGACAGGACCGCTCCAAAATAAATTTACGATTATGAGCACAAAACACAATAAATGCATAATTCCTGTTATGTATATCGATGATATAAGCTTCCGTTCTTCTCAACCTCCACGAGGCCATTCCTGCACTTCATCTCCATTTTGCGTTATTAGCCTAGCAATATGGGCCAACGGAAGCCAGGAGCAAGCAGAGCAAGTCCACAGAAGCAAGGCCGGAGCGAAGTCAACAAGTTCAGCAAGTTAGCTAATTCGGGCAAGCGCCGCGCACGGCAAGGTCTACAGTTCCAAGGCCCGGCAATCCCAGCAACTTCGAATTGTTTGCTTGGTTGCTGGTACTGTCGGTTCACTGCAAGAGCTCGTCATACGTTAAGTTAGGCTTATCGTTAATGAAGCAAATTTTTTAATTTAGAATTTTTGATCTAAAAGGGATAAGTACATTCCCGCGGTGGGTAGGTCAAACAATCACAAGTAATTCTAGATCACATCATTTAATTATTTATAAAAAAATATAAATATTGCGTTTTGGATACTAAAATTAGTATCCAAAACGCAATATTTGTATTTTTTTTATTATGCCTAAATAGGCATAATATTAATATATAAGAGGCCCCACCTGCCATACAGTGTTATCCTAAACTAAATCACTTCACATCACAAGTTTTTTAACTTCTCTGTTTGCTGTACCCAAACTCACATATTTTACTCGTACAAGATGGATACCAATACTTATGAATCTGTTGAAGACCTTATGGCTTCATTCTTCAAACGTATGGACAGTTTTGAAGGAAAACTCCAGAAAGCTGCCCCGTCTTCTGACACTGAAGTTTTGGCAGTGGAATATGCTACTTTCAAGGATTTTGTACCGAAGGCCTTGCTATGTAAAATTTATTATGTACTGTTTTCCAGTTTGATAATTTGTTTGATTCGTTTTCCCAGTTTTAGTGCTGTTTCATTCATCCTGTTTAAAATTAAACAGAAGTATTATGAAATTCATACTTTCTCGTTTTTGAAATGAAATTCTCTTGAGTTTGACACCATATATAAAAATTATAAATTTAAATTAACAGCTGCGCACTCGCCCTGATGCTTGCGTCTGATATGCTCGAAACCCAGGTCGACGTATTCGACCCCCAACGTGAGTGTTAATCAATGATAATATGTAGTTACTTAATTTATTATATTTAAATACTTTCTCGTCTCGAAAATATTTTCATCCTTCACCTAGGTGATGACCATAAATATAATAATTATTGCAAAGTACTATATAGAAAAATAATACAGAAAAAGGTCTATGATAGATTATCTTTCTCTATCTTCCTGTTCAGGGGGTTTCACCGTAGGTATATCAAGAACTTTTAAAAGAAGATACAAGAGCAAATTGAATGAACCCAAATGAAGTTGTGGCTGAAGTCACTTAAATTGTTAAGGAGCAGCTGAAGCAAGCGTCGTTTTCCGTGAGTGACATAAGCCGATGCCACAGGATGGGCCGCGCTGGAAACACTGCCAAACCAAGACCTATTTTGTGTAAGCTCCGTGATGTTTCCATTCGCGACCAAATTTGGACAGCCAAGACTAATTTGAAGGGCTCTGGAGTCACACTCTCGGAGTTTTAGTCGACACTAGGTACCCACATTTCGTGAATCGAATTAATATGTTTTGCTTTTCACCGTCCAATCACTTTATAATAATATAGTTTAATTTCTTACGCTTTAATAGGTAGGTACTAGAAGTGGGAAAAACCTTATTTTATTATAACCGTGACTGTGGTTCCACTTCCAAAAAAATCACGGTGAAAAATAATCGTGATTTTGTCACGTATATCACTGGCGTCACGAAAACCGATATGGTTACAATGGTTTCTAATGATCCGAAATAACCTTCACACTTTCACGCGTTCCTGCGCCGCGCGCCACTGCCCACCACAACTCCATATATATTTGCATCTTTCATTGCTTCCTCTGAAAAAGATACAATTTAGTATACTTTAAGCCAAGGTAGTGGTTGGTGATGGATGATCACCAAAGTGTGATGGCCAAGTATTTATGTGTAAGTATATAATGGGCTGGATGTACTTAGCTGGTGATGATATGCGGGATGATGGGTGAAATAATCCAAGCATATAGTCCGAGTATGCATATATATTTCAGTCACAATTACACTACACATAAACAGTTAATAAAGATAAAGAAGGAAGAAAATGAGCACAGCAGAAAGTCAGAAACAATACACACAAGAAAGACAGAAGCACAGATGAATAACAATAAATTATATGTAAGCGAGAGGCGCGAGCGTGAGTTGACAGAAATGCATAAGGCAACTTGACGTGCGTCCAACGTCGGAGGATATTGCGGACTGACGAAGCTCGCGATGCCCGAGCGCCGGCCGGTACCGTTAGGCTTTGTCCTAATAGAACGCGAATGCGCGATGCGACCATCGCGTGTTCGCGCGACGTCAAAAACTGGGTGTCCTAATAGAACGCGAATAAGCGATTACGCGAATCTTGCTCGCGCGATTTGACGACGGGAGCGAGCGTGACCGGGCAGTGGCACGGTCGATACCAACAACCATGGACGTCAGACACGCAAAATTTTTGCTGTCGGGAAATATTTGGATGACGTTTTGTGCGGATTTAGATGGAAATGAAAAAAAACAACGTGGGACGCAAAGTGCTTTGTTAAAAATGAGACCAAATCGTGGTGAATTTGACAATCAATATTTTGACTTACGAGAAGATGAGTCAGAAGCATTTGACTACCTATGCAATATGATCAGAGACGATTGCAATCATGTTGTTACCAACTACAGAAAACCTATAAGTGTGGAGGAAAGATTGGTGCTGACGATTAGGTGAGTGTAATTTCTATAATAATTTACTAGGTACTTGTTCAAATATACAGGGTGTAAAAGTAATTGCGTGCAATAACTTAGGGGTAGACTCAGTATCGATAAAGGAATCAAGGAAAAAGAAAGCCAAGAAAAAAAAATTAAATCAAAACAAAAAAAATCGAGTGATTGTATGTGAATCAATCCTCTTTATTTGATGAAGTTGATAAAACTTGAACAGTTAACACTACATCATGCGTATAAAATTCACACAATGTGTTACGCTTGATGTGCTGTTGACTATGTACCTTTTCGATTTTATTGTTTTTTTTTTTTTAATTAAATCAGTCAGCCAATTTCTGCAGAACATTTGGGAACTACGCACTTTGTATAAATTATATTTGAGATTTCAAGTCTTTTGGATTTGAATTTCGCTGACTAATTTAATTTATTGAAGGAAAGGAAAACAAATTACGTAGGTATAAATTAAAATGAAGGTTTATTTAAGTTCCAAGTAAAAAAAAACAAACAAACTGCAAAGTTAGTAATCATTTACGGATAGCTCAGTATCGTACTCGTGTAGGTAGACCTAGGGGATCTTTTTCGTAGTAGTTCCGCACCGACGACATTGAATGATGTGACGCGTTTACCGGAGAGGGTAATATAGATTGCGATATTGGCGTAGATGATGTTGAAGAGGTAGTGAGACTAATTTCATCAGCAATAAAAGTTTGAATTTTACTTTTCAGTCTTAGTTTTTGTACTGGCGTTAAATACTTGAAATATGGCGCCAATGATTTTAAGAACAACATGTCTTCATCGTCTTGTTCTTTGTTTTTCTCATTAAAAGCTTGTATTTTTTGTTTTTCCACTTCAATCATTTTTTGTTGAAAAAGCGTCAGTTCTGGTTTTTTTGCCTGTCTTTGCCTTTGCCTGAACTCGCTTGCTCTAGATCAACCAGACTCGCTGTCGTCTGTCGTCGTAGGGAATCTATTTCGGGGGATCAAATTACCACTAGCTAGAGAACTTGCGTTAACAGATTCCGAAACAGGTTCTTGATTTTCCACCACTTCTTCAATTTGATCCATTTCTGGAGTCTCAACTTGATCCATTTCTGAAGTTTCAACTTGATATATTTCTGGAATCTCAACTGTGACTGAATTTTGAGTTTCATTGTTATCAGATCCCGCATTTAAATCCTGAAAGTTGCTTTGGGTGTGCCTAGGTTTCACTATATCTTTTGAAAAAGATAGTTCCTTAAAAAAACACCATTTGCCTATATAAGTCTCATCGCTATTAGGACTGCCTGGGTCACCCGATCGAGGACGACGTACTTTCTTGGCTTCCTTCATGAAGACGTCTCTCAAATTTTTCCACTTGTTTTTGACGTCGGCTTCTATAACAATCATAAAAATATTAATGTGATAAGAATATACAAATAATTTTTCTCTATACCGGATGAATTTTTTTACCGTCTCGAAAAAAAATGGGTATATTATGTGAACGGAGTAGAAGCTTATGCCATACCTAGTTTTATTTTTCTTTTTTCCAAAGCTTAGAAAAAAATTGATCTATCATCAAAAAACGCTATAAATTTAAAGTAAACCTGTTCATATTAGAACAAAGAAAGAGAAATTTTGAAAAAAAAATATCAATTGATAAAACATATCGAATTTCAAATCATACACAAGTCGCGAATTATTTTAATATGGAAGTTTTATTTTTCGAAAAAAAAATAAAAACTAAGTATGCCATTTGCTTCTACTGCGTTCACCTATTATACCCATTTTTTATCGAGACGGTAAAAAAAGTCATCCAGTATAAGCAACCTAGGTTGAATACAAAATAAATTTTAAAATATTATAATAAAATAAAAATATTTCTCTTTTTACAGGTACCTAACAACAGGAACATCATTCCGGAAATTATCAGTACCTTTCCGTATTTCAAAAACAGCCATAGCAAGCATTGTGTTGGAAGTTTGTACTGCTATTTGGAAAAATATGCATAACAAACACAAGAAATTTCCCATTACTGAAGAATTTAAAACTACAGCAGAATCATTTTCAATGAAAAATAAATTCCCACATTGTTGTGGCAATTTGGACGGCAAACACATTCGTGTCAACAAGCCGGCGAAGTGTGGCAGCATGTACTACAATTATAAAATGTACAACTCCATTGTACTGTTAGCTGTCACAGATTCAAAAAATAAGTTTATAATTATTGACGTAGGTGCATATGGAAAAGACAGTGATGGCGGTGTACTCAGTAATTCAAGTTTCTATCAAAAGCTGGAAAACGGAGATATTCAACTTCCTCCCGCAGAACCATTACCGAACTCTAACATTATGGCACCTTATGTGTTTTTAGGAGACGAGGCATTCCCACTAAAAACATTTATAATGCGACCTTATCCAAGAAGGCAAGCGACAGATGTCACAAAAATAAGATTCAATAAAAGATTATCTGCTACGAGAGTTGGCGTAGAATGCACATTTGGAATGATGGCCTCGACATTTCGAATACTTTATAAACCTATAGAGACCTCGGTTGAAAACGCTTTTAAAATTGTAATGTCAATCTGTCTCTTGCACAATATTTTAATAGATATAGACAAAACATATTATAGCGATAGCGATCGACAACACCTTATAAATCGTCGACGGCACAACACATTGACGACATTAAACAGAACCATGCGTAATAATAACACTTCCAGAGCTGCGATTATTGCAAGACAGAATTTTACTAATTATTTCTCAAATTCGTCGTAAATAATGTAGTAAAGAAAATAAGTAATAAATAAAAAATATACTCACTTGTTTTATTTAGACTTCTCGCAACCAAACTCCACTCTCTGTCACTCTTTAGACGGTTTTTGTAGTCATCTTTGCGTTTGCCCCAAAGAATTGGTCGATTACGCACCTCAATTATCAATTTATCTTCAAATGACATTTTAAACAATTCTCGCAATCAAACACGTGCGTTGCGTTGACGTCAAATTTACAAAATGGCGGCCGGCCGGATGGCTGGGCCGGCAAGGCGAGAGGGGCGCGGGCGCGGTACCACTCCGACGTTTTCGCACGAATTTCAATTAGGACACCTATTCAAATTCAATATGTTTGATCGCGCGTTCGTACGAACTAAGTTCGCGCGACCTATTCGCGCGAACTTAGTTCGTTAGTTTCAAACATTTGAGTCGCGCGACCGCGTCGTGCGATTGTCAGTTAGGACACCTATTAGAGTTCAATATGTTTGATCGCGCGTTCGTACGAGTAAAATTCGCGCGAACTTACGATGATCGCGCATTCGCGTTCTATTAGGACAATGCCTTATCTCGCTGCGGCCGGTCGCTCGTGTGACGTCAGCGGAGAACAATAGATGGAACGCGGGCGGAGCGTGTGTCCACTGATACGGCGCGGCCAGCTAATATTTATTTCTATTGGATAGTATGTAATATTAATAAATAGAAATGATGTGCTTGTGTTATAAATATAATATTTGTATGCTATGAATGTTGAAGTGTATGTGTGACTGTGTGACTGTGATGTGAATAAATAAATAATTTAGAATATATATTCATGTGATATATAGTGTAGGTATATATATAGGTATAGATAATTATATTTACAAATGTGGGAGTAGCCCACATCACAATTCATTCAATTATAATAATACAATTCAGCACGGAACCCTAATAATATAATTGTTTTGCACTGAATTTTATCAAAAAGTGAAAGGCACGTAGCAATGTAATAGATTACCGAAAACTAAAATTAACTTTACCAAAAAGGAACTAATAAACTACAAAAAATAAAATGCAAATATTACAATAAAAGTTATGCTATGATTGTCATTTAGTGAAACAGCCTGTATCTGCACCGCTACATTCCAAGACACAATTCCAAGAAACGATTCGATGTGAGAGTGAGTCACTTTTGAATGTGTGCGTGAACTTGAGTACGTGGGAGCAACAGTAATATACTAGTACTTTTTCAGGTGGGAGGCTTAGGCCGCGGCGTGTTACCACCCACCAGACAAAGCCATGCCGCCAAGCGGTCGCGTTACGGCATGATGTCTGGTGAAGCCATTATGGGGGAACGGGTCGGAAACAGTTGCGCTTATTACTATAGCTAGTCGTGACACATTGAAGGTCAATATACCTGGCAGCCAATCTTGGAGAGCAGCGGGATCCGAGGCACGGTTCTCCGCTGGCCGACCGCAGATAGTTGGGGGCCCAAGTAGTGAGCCAGCCACTCATGAAAGGCTGCCCCGCCATCTCGCGAAAAATCCCGGAGGTGCGCCATCGTGCTGGTTGGCGACCAGATGAGAGGACCCGATGGACACCTCTGGGGGGGCTCGGGCGTCCCCGCGGTCTCCAGAATTGGTTCCTTTTGGGTGGAAAGGCCTAATTTGTGTCATGGGTTGGTAATTTGCGCCTCGTTTCCACTTCCGTTTCCATTTACCTATCTTCACTCCCCATAAAATGAAAGGTAACAGAATTAAGGTCTTACAGCGGAAGCACGTCCTCTCTCTCCAAGTGCACCTCTCAAACATTCGAGGCTTGCACTCCAATATCGACCCGGTCCACCACCATCTTGAGACCGCAAGACCGCATATTCTGTTCCTCACGGAGACGCAGATCAAATGTCCTGCTGACGCGACGTACCTTGCCTACCCTGGCTATGTTCTTGAACATAGTTTCAAGGCTAAGGCGGGAGTTTGTATGTATGCTCGCGATGACATTTGCTATCGGCGTCTCCGCAACCTTGAAGACCCCAAATTCTCTATCATGTGGGTTCTGGTGGACAATGGCATGGAGAAAATTCTTTAAGCTAGTGTCTACCGTTCGCACAGCGGAGATGAGGAGACAACCAGGCTCGCAAACTACCTCAGTGAGGCGGCCGATGTGGCCCAACAGAGGTATCCTTCTGCTCAATTAGTGCTTCTGGGGGATGTCAACGCCCACCATCAAGATTGGCTATACCCATACCAGAGCACAGACCACGCTGGTCGAGAAATGCGCAAGCTTGCTTTGACGCTAAACCTCACTCAGCTGGTCCAAGGAGCCACAAGGATACCGGATGTTGATGGCTACACAGCCAATTGCTTGGACCTTCTGCTGACAACAGATCCAGACCGCTACTCGGTGTCGGTTTCATCACCTTTAGGTAGCTCCGACCACTGTCTGGTGAAGTCTGTATCAGTGTACTCCCCGCCCGATCCCAGTCCAAGAGGCACTCGGCGGGTGTGGCGATACAGGTCAGCAGATTGGGATGAGATGCGTTATTTTTTTGCGTCTTACCCTTGGCGGCAGTTTGTTTTTCTTCGAGCGATCCCTCAACTTGCGCGGATGCTGTGACTGAGGTGTTACGTCAGGGTATGGAATACTTCATACCATTTTCTGTCGTCCCGATGTCCAGCAAAGCTCGCCCATGGTTTAATGCTACATGTGGAGATGCAGAAGCGTCAAAACATGAGGCCTATTTAGCCTGGGCTGATGCTCGAACCCGCAAATCCAGAGATGTACGTGAAAAGAAGAAAGCATTTAACCTAGCCGCCAAGTCCTGCAAAAAGGCTCTCAAGAAGGCTCGCTTCGACCACATACGCCGAACAGGGAACAAACTTGCTTCTTACCCCTCGGTTAGCAAAGCGTTCTGGTCCCTGGCAAAGTCAATCGAAGAGAACTTCTGCCGTCCCTCACTGCCTCCACTGCTGAAACCTCAAATTCAAATTCAAATTCAAATTCAAAATCATTTATTCAATTTAGGCGTCTACGACGCTCTTATGAAGGTCAATTACAAATTTTAATATTGAAATATTCTACATTGTACTGCCACGTTCAGCAAAAAAAAACCTAACGGCTCACTAGCGCACACTGCGGAAGAGAAAGCAAATTTATTTGCCTCTCTGTTTGCAGAGTCTTCACGTTTGGATGCTGGCAATGCTGTACCTTCTAGCCTGCCAAACTGCGGGACGTTAATGTCAGAAATCCGCATTCGACAGTCTGAAGTACGCAAAGCGTTGCGCGATCTGGACGTGAACAAAGCTAGTGGTCCAGACGGTATACCAGCTGTAGTCTTGAGGATGTGTGCGCCTGAGTTGACTCCAATATTGACTCGCCTCTTTCGCTTGTCTATGACGACTGTTCAAGTGCCTAAGTCCTGGAAGCTTGCAAACGTGCAGCCCGTACCCAAAAAGGGTAGTCGCGCAGACCCTGCCAATTACAGGCCTATTTAAGTCACTTCCATACTCTGTAAGACGATGGAACGTGTACTGAACCACAGGCTCCTGGCATACCTAGAAGTGAATGATCTCCTTAGTGACCGACAATACGGGTTTCGCCGAAACCGGTCTACTGGGGATCTTCTAGTGTATGCCACTCACATCTGGAGCGAAGCCATCGAGAACCACGGAGAGGCGCTTGCTGTCTCTCTCGATATCTCGAAGGCTTTTGACAGGGTTTGGCACGATAGCCTTATTAGCAAGCTTCCTTCATACGGCCTTCCCACTGGTTTATGTGTTTGGATTTCAGATTTCTTGAGGGATCGGTCGATTCGAGTGGTCATCGATGGCTGTTCTTCCGACCAATTGGCTATAAACGCCGGAGTCCTTCAAGGATCAGTACTCTCTGCAACGCTTTTTCTGCTGCATATTAATGATCTGCTTAAGCCCGGTATTTTTGGGTACGCAGACAACAGCACCGTTGTGGAGAGTTATACATCTAACGCACGAACTAGTGCATTACAAATCCAGTCTCATAGGGAAGCGATGGTTCAGCGCTTGAACTTTTCTCTGAAGGCTGTCTCCGATTGGGGCGATGCCAATCTGGTTAAGTTCAATGCAGCTAAAACCCAGGCTTGTCTTTTCTCCGCCAAACGGAGCCCTTTTCAGCTGGCTCCTACTTTCAGGGATGTGTCCGTGCCGATAAGTAACCATCTCGAGCTTCTTGGCATCTCATTAACACCGACTCTCAATTTCGGCTCCTATATAGAGTCTAAAGCCCAGCTGGCCTCAAAAAAGCTTGGTGTTTTGGCTAAGGTGAGACAATACTTCACACCGGGACAGCTGCTGAATCTTTATCAAGCGCAAGTCCGGTCGTATATGGAGTACTGATCTCACCTTTGGGATGGTTCTGCCAAATACCAGCTGGAGACACTGGAAGCTATTGAGAGGAGAGCCAAGAGACTCATTAACGACGACGAACTTGTAAGCAAGAGACTCCAAAGTCTCGAGCATCGCCGCAAAGTCGCTTACTTATCGGTTTTTCATCGGATACATTTCGGGGAGTGTGCCACAGAACTACATGATTTAATTCCGCCATCCCCATTCTTTAACCGGACATCCAGGGATACTCAGAAGCGCCACCGCTATATGGTAGATATTCCATTTACCCGAACAAAGTGATTTGCTTCTTCGTTTATTATACGAACCGCCAGGGAATGGAATACCCTGCCTGAGTCTGTGTTTCCGGTTAAGTACAATATGGGGGTCTTCAAAACCCGAGTGAACAGGTATCTTCTGGGTAAGCGCGCTCCATCATCGACCGCATCATCACTTAACATCAGGTGAGATAGTGGTCAAGTGCTACCCAGTTCGGTATAAAAAAAATAAATAATAATAATAATAATTATGGATGAAAATATGGAAAAAATCAGAATATTTTTGCAAACTAATGAATGTGATTTCAAAAATATATTACAAAACTTTATTAGGAAAAACAAGCCATATGGTTGAAAATGGAGGCCGGTGACAGGACCGCTCCAAAATAAATTTACGATTATGAGCACAAAACACAATAAATGCATAATTCCTGTTATGTATATCGATGATATAAACACTCAATAATAAGAAATACATAATAACCTACTAATTTGATCATATTTCACTACTTTTTCTCTATATTACACTTCGACAATAATCTCTAAGCACTGACGATTTCGTAGTAAACATCACAGACCAATAACCAAGAGAGACCGCCATCTTCCATATATCTAAAATAAGTCTTTAGTGCGGTATGAGGCGACGAAGCGGGGAAACAAACTGAACATCTATATAATCCATTCAACAGCTCACCTGTCCTCTCGCTTGCACGCGTCCAAAATACTCATGGTACCTTTTTTTATCTCTTTCTAGCATTTTGTATACATATTTATATTGATGACTCAGTCGTAGAGAGAACTCGGTCTAGGTACGCTAACAGTAGTGAAATAGTGTTGTTCCATAATCGTTATTTACCGAAACCCGATAACTTGTGATCTGCTATATTAATTTGATTTTGACGATTTAGGGGTTTGCAGTCTTTTTACCGGTTTTTCTGGAAATGTTGACCGCCTGAAATGGGGAATTTACCTTATGTATATTCGCAAGAAAACTAGTTTAATCAGTCGATAGGTATTCTTTATTTATTAAAAATTACTTCAGCTAGTCTATGGCGGGAAATTCAATGTTTTACACATATTTAGATTTTTAACAGGCCCTTGGAACTTTTTTACTTAGCATCAGAAACGCAATATATGCACAAATTCCCATGTTACTGTTAATAGATTTTACAAGCATGGTATGTTGTTGTTTACAATATTTAAGTTTTTTTGTTTGCGCTTTGACAATGTTTCCAACTAAATAGACAATGTTATAAAGATTTATGAGAAATTAAAATGTTTTTAGAATTCTAAAACACAAACAACAGTTATGACTTCTTGAAATTATTTTCATACACATTGATACTAAATACACAAGAAATTTAATATACAATTGAACTAATGTGTGATGTTCACAAGTACTATTTTTATTTACATAATGATTTAGGAAGTCAGCCACGCGTACCACATATTTATTATATCAACTGATAGCATACTACATAACATTCAGTTTTGAGAATATGTATACACTTTCTTTTCAGACCAACGTTTCTGCTGGTTTTTCGGTAAAAATTATATTAAAAATGTAACTATGCATAGATATTAATTATGTATATTTAATAAGTGGTACGTACTTAATTACAATGACACAATATTTATTACACCAGATGGCTTTCACTATGATGATAAAATTATCAAATATCACCAATCTGAAAGCAACGAGTGCCGCGTGATTAGTTATAATACTTATTATAATGTTCTTGATCTGATACTTCTTTCCGCACAGAAAGAAAGCCACTGTTATCAGAAAAGTTATGGACAACAAGTTTCATCAAAAAAAGTGCTCGTTGTTGCTCCATTCGATAAATAATTTAACAAGTATCAGAAACATATTGTTTCCAACAACATAATATTTTAAAATATTTTTACACAGTTAACTATGCTTATGTATGTATTAACTATGTATTTAATGAGGTGCTCATTGTTATTTTTTTCGAATACTCATTGATATATCATAGATCAGACTTGTTTCCTGTTAAGAGCTAGATTGAAGTAGTTGGTAATAGGCACGTAGGCACGCATCATATTTTGTTTAATTGACAAAAGAAAAAATACGACTAATTAGTTTTTAAGCCATCTAGCCTATTGTCTACAATTCCAATATTTAAAAATATCACGAATTATTTCCTTCCACAATTAATAACGTGTTCCATTTAGTTACTGTACAGACATGGTATCAATATTGTAATACATTTTTAACACTTACATATAAATCATTAATAAAAAAAATTGATTTTAGTTTTTAGCCGACATGGTTACAAACAATTGAATCAATATTTGACAATATTCTATAAAACACATTTAAATACAGGACTAGCACCTTTTATTTGAATTTTGTTGTGAGTGTTCATGTATTAATCTGAATAAATATACATATTTGATACGGGATAATATTTACCATGTATATTCACGTTTAGAACTCGATATTTGTATCATATCAGATACCATATAGAAGCCGAAATATCGAGCTTTCAACGACATTATTATCGAGTACAATACCAAAAATAAATTTTTTGACCATATCAGCTTTAATTTTATACGCTATGAAATGTTTTTGCTGTCTACATATATAACCGTATAAATATATTTCGAAATAAACAATGTATGTCACAATAACACAATGATAGAGGTAATTGATTTCAAAAGCTAGCCACGCGTTTATTCAATCAACCGAAATTGGACTACAAAACAACAGTGCGGAGAAATATAAATTGGAATTATTAGTTACGTGGTTAGTAAGTAGCAATATTTTAAAATATATTTTTATACATCCATAATTTTTGTACATATTAGTAGGTATATTGTTATTTTTTGAACATACATGTATGGAGAGTAAAAAAAATAGTATCAAAACTTTTGTATTTTTCAACGGGGTTCAACAAACATTTTTGAATACAGCATGGCATATAGAGCTATCATTCTGAAGAAAATAAAACTAGCACCAGTAATTGTTTTATACCGTAATTATTAATATTGTGCATACTGTTCATGTGGTCACGCATTGCAGGGCAGGCATTATCCAAAAATCTGTAAGTCTCAATTCCCAGCCGGTTCATCTTGCGAAAGAGCCAGAAGCCGTTGAAATTCACAGGCTACACTAATTCCAATAACGACCACGGATGCAATATAGCACGGCGTGGGGACCTGTTCTTTACACTACTAGAAATTCTGTATCAGTGGACGGACTGTCAAAATATATGTGCGGTCAGCACGAGCTAATAAGAGCCTTCATGATGCGAAAGCCAACAATCCAATGCGAGCAGAGTGGTGCAAGAAATACAGGTCAGTAGTGAGGAAGCGAAGATATCAAACACGCGATAAAAACACAGTGTTTATCCTCGAAATCAGTTAAGCTACAGCTGCGCACGACTATAGGCAATTTACAAATGTTAAACCGGCTTTGAACAATTTTATTATTAGCATTGATTTTCAGTTTTTACGACCATGTGAATAATATGAAACAATAACAAGCAATAAATAAATAGTTGTATTAATAACAATAAATAATTGTATTGTATAGTATCAGATTCATGCTCCTTACAATATTATGTGCTACACCTCCTAACTGATCTATAACTCAGTCCCGTTGTAACCCTCGTACGGATTACGGTTTCCATTTCTGTATCTTTAGCTCTAAAATCTACGTTATGAATTCTACTGTTAAAGTTGATGCACCATTGTCTGACCTGCATTCGTAAAACAAATTACCAAAATCTTTTGAAAAATGCTTCTTTGTGTAAAATACAACTATACCAGTTGGTATTAATGTTTGTTTCCAATGACTTTATTAATTCAGGATATATATGAACATTACAAATAGATGGCACAGTTTTGTCAATAATGTAAATAGACTGCCAGACAATTAAACTGAGGTTTTGAGATGGATAACGCAGCCTGTTTATATCATGACTATATTCTCTTAATTTAATGTGTGTTCGGACTTTTTTTCAGACAATAGTGCATGATTACAATCTTCACATTCTGTACAATTTAATTTAGGCATTAAAGAATGTCATATAGCACCAGCAATATACGGCACAGCTTGACTTTGCAGGACATTCTCAGCAGGGATTACATTATCCAAGGCGGCAATATTGTCTGATTGAAGATCCTCAATATATGACCCATATTTTTTTCCGTTTACTAAATTTTGAAGGGTTCTTAACATTTTATCGTAGTCAGTGGCACAATTTGTGTATAGAGATTTGCCAGTACTTATATTATTAATCAATAAAGTTTTGTATGCAGAAACAAAGTGATTACAGTCGGGATTTGTGCTGAATCGACCATGAGCTCTGATTTGTCCGAAAAAGTTTTCAATTGGGTCCTGGTTTAACTTTCTGAGGCTTAAAAACTTGACACCATCAATGCTGCGTAAATTGGTCCATATTTTTTTTATGGATTTTATATTATGAATAAAATGTCTCAGCGTCAATGGTTTTCGTTCCCTCTCATGGGGAGAATCAAAATACATTGAATCAAGTTTGGCCAAAACAGTGTCCTCAACTCAAAATGTTTTGAATTTAAGGATAAAGCATTTTTTAGGTTGCATCCTGAGTAACCAAATCCGTTTAAACTATCAAATAAATTAATTAAAAAAGTGAAGAATTTCTGCTGTAAATAGAAAATGTTTCTATATATGAACTCGTACTATACTGATGTTCTTGTAGATGCAGCAAAGACTTCATATAGACTTGCAAAGATGTGGCCACCTGTCGACTGAAAACTTGGGCTGCAAGCTTGACTTGAAAATTTAAAAAAATATGAACGGAGACTTACACTTAACAATTTTATATTTAAGGATTTTTAACTACTGAAGTTCAACCAACGATGACGAGAGAAGCACTCTAGCGCGGGCGATCTTTTGACGATGATGAGTATAATTCGAGGTATTAAGTATCTCATGTCCCTATCATGATTAAAACTATCTTTCTTCCAAATTTCACCAAGATCAGTTGAACTGTTTAGCCGTGAAACCGTAGCGAAAGACGCACAATTTCAAATTTATAATATTAGTACCAATGTTTTACATTTTATAGTTGCCTCAAATAAATGAATTTGTTATTATAATATCTTGGTGATTTGGCATTTTCTAGAAAGTAATAAACAATAAGATATAACAAAAACAAAATTACAATAAAGTAATAAACCTAACAAAAAACACTGAAAAAAAATATGTTATAATAATAATAGATATGGAGATCATTTCATAAATGTTCAGTATTTGTTGTAACACCTAATATCATAAAACATGTTCTGTGAGAATTAAAGACACACAATCAGTGGTTTAAAAGTTTAACAGACAGACATTGAAGGCATAATAATAGGATCCTGTTTTGACCCTTTGGGTACGGAATCCTAAAAACCTGCTAATAGTCCGATAGCGCTGGGCTATTTTAGGGTCATAAGTTAAAAAAAATCTAAAGTTGCTAATTTCTTGCATGTGGATACAGTCGTACCTGTAAAGCTTATTATTGCGTTTTGTGCCACATCTGTCACTTGCATTTTCAGCAATTCAATGATTTGTGGCAAATTTGTTTGATATACCTATTCTTAATATAGGATTCAAATATGTCAAAAGTAGAGTTGGATAATCCTATCTTTTTTAATTTCAGTAGAAGTAAATCATGACAAACGGTGTCAAAAGCCTTTTTAGGTCAATAAATATACCAAGACTTATCTTTTTTTGATCAATAATGGTAGCAATTCGAGCATCCACATTATAGTTTAGTTTTCACTAAGAATAGTTTGCTCCTGTCAAAATCGGTTTTGCTATTCGGCGACACCACGATTAAACTAAAATTTGGTCGAGTCCACTAAATCTAGTTTAAATTACTCAATTTGGTCGAAATGCGCGATTTACCTATTCGGTGGTCCATTTTTCAGTGGTAAATATGACTAATATTAAGTTCTCAAATGTCAAAATAGTCGAGAGGTAAAAGCATGACGATTAAATTTAGTGGTGTTAACACGACGAATTTGAATCGCCATGTTTACCTTTCAATTTGTTTAAGCGCACAAGTACTTCTTTATTTGTATCCATTAAAATTATTTTGCTACTGGAATTTCGGCATTTGTGATCTTGAAAAAATTGTGGTGCTGAAGAGACTAATTACTAAGATTATTATGGAGGAATTTGCTGTTGCAGCAATTGTTGATTCGATAGAAAGGTGAGGACACACGTTTTATCTGGTTAGCTTATAATTTTACTCTAGTACGTAAGTCTATAAAATTCGTTTTAAATCTTATTGCTAAGTTGTTAACTTACTTACATATTTCAGACATCAGCAAGAAAGAATTAGACTAAGGCTCATTCGGGACAGTTCAGATCCATTTCAGATGGAAGAAGAAAAGTTTCGGAAGCTTTTTCGGCTTCCTAAATCGGGGGCTCAACATCTGATCGAGTTCCTAAACTCAGGAAGCTTATTGCAAGAAGGCATTCCAAAGCATATTAAGGTTGAAATACCTGTTTCCATTTTTTTGTACACTTAATGTGACACAAATTGTTAATTAATTAATAAGGTGTCTTTAATTGTTACAGATTCTTAGCGCTCTCCAATTTTTTGCCCAAGGCAGCTATCAAGCTGCTGTTGGCCAAGATAGTTTCTTGGGCCTAAGTCAGCCAACAGTAAGCAGGTGTTTGGATGCCACCGTGACAGCACTTGTTTCACAACTGGGGCCAACAGTCATAAAATTTCCTATGACACCAGCTCAAAAACAATTGGCAATCACTGAGTAAGAACCTACCTAAGTACTTACAATACTACCTAAGCTGTAATAATAAATGGACCTACTTCTTAAATGATTCTTTGTTACAGTTTTCATGAAATGTTTGGGATGCCCAACACACTTGGCGCAGTAGATGGAACACACATTGCTATCGCAAAACCACCACAGAACCATCCTACTGTACCAGGAAACATCTATTATAATAGGAAAGGTTTCTACAGTATCAACCGTCAAATTGTAAGCAAATTATTTGTTTTAATTAGGTATAGATTATCACCTAACCTAACCTAACCTAATCACACTTTATTCCATAAGTATTGATGGGCACAGGTACCTGCTGGCCTATACCCACATTTCACTGTAGACTTTATGTTTTTCGAAGGGTTCAGTCTTCTACACAACTGTTTACCTTCACCGTTTAAGCAGGTTATATATGGACGAGAAAGAATGTAAGATGAGGTACCAAACTTAACTCTCGCATTTGGAAGGCAAGCATTTGCCTGACTAGACTAACCATGGGCACAGAATAAATATAGCATTGGTAATAGTAATGATGAGATCGGATATTTAAACCTACAAACAGGAACTTATTCATATGTATATTTGTAGGTATGCAGTGCAAAGGGAAAGATAATTGGTGTAAACCCTAATTATCCTGGTTCAACTCATGATGCAGCTATATGGCATGCATCACAAATTTATAACTTTTTAAGGAATGAGTACATCCAAGGAGTGCGTGATCAGTGGGTTATAGGTAAATATTTTATTGGTGTACTCTGACTAATATATTTGTACAAGTATGTGTTCATTATGACATTATACATTTTTAGTTATAGGTGACAAAGGTTATCCTTTGCAACCGTGGCTGATGACACCAGTAATGGAGTCAACTAATCCTATGGAGACACATTACAATACATGCCATGCGAGGGCAAGAAATGTAGTTGAGATGTGTAATGGGCGCTTAAAAAATAAGTTCAGGTGTCTGCATCGCCATCGTTGTTTGCACTACGATCCACAAAAGGCAGCAAAAATAATATTATCCTGCTGTATTTTGTACATGTTTAGCGAGGCATTCTATGGTGAGTGAAAACCCAAATATGTTGCTATGACTGGCCTGTTGATGTAGTGGTCAATAAGTGCAGCGCTGGGGGTCCGCAGGTTGAGTTAGATTCCCACCCAGGACAAATAATTGTATGATGTATGCTCTATGTCTGGGTGTTAATTATGTATCATAAGTAGGTATGTATTTAAAATTATTTAGGTAGTATATCAACCATCTGGTTCCCATATTACAAGCTTTGCTTAGTTTAGGACTAGATGGCGCTGTGTGAGAATGTCCACCAATAGTTATTTTATTTGAGGCTTTCCTCGGTCAAGTCTAGCTAAGTCCGAGAGGTCGGTATATATATACTGGGTAACCGCATACCTACAGCCGTGCGAGGTGCACCTTCCACTGTGTTTTACAAATAGACTGAAAATCTGGTTACAGGAACAAACATTCTATAACATCGAAGATTACTTGAATCTGAATGTTATTTTATAATTATTGTACATCACATTAACTTGTAGTAAGAAACTATCAATAAAAAAAATGTATTGGATGTGCCTCATGTATAATGTATTTATGTTTTCCTCTTTTCAGAGGAGGATGAGGATGACATACCAGAAATTGAAGAAGTACGAGAAGATGCACCTGCCGTTGATGTTATGGAGGAGGCTGATTATGTAGATCCTCTCAGAAGCCAGAGAAATTCGCCAGAATCTCTTTATTAGATTTTGATCAAAAGTATTTAAATTTTACATAAATTTAGTTAGGATAACAAATAAAATTATTGATAATTGACTGATAGACGCAGGTTTAAAAAAAGATGTAGGACTACATCCTGCATCTTGCAGTCAGTGAGCAAAAGTATTAATACACATAATTATAAAGAAACAAGCTTACATAATACTTTTATAATCACATTAGTCTTATTAAGTAACAAAAATTAAATAAAAGATAGTTAAAGTAACTTTTTCGAGTTAACATGTTTAAATATCTATACAGTCATCAATCAATCCAATACAATCTGTAGGGTCATTGCTAATAACATAACTATAACAATCAGTCTTCTTTACTGTTATAAATAATAATTAATCTAATAACATCAAATACCTAACGCAAACTTTTAAAGTACGAGTATAAATATAATCATCTCTAAGATTAAAGATAACGATCAACTGCTATTAAGTATTAACTTACAATCTTATAATAATAATCAGTCTTCATTTATTATTTAAATAAATAGTTCTGCCATGTTACTCTTTCATGTAAAAACTACTGAATAAATTTTGATAAAATTGGTATGGATACAGCTTGGACACTGGATTAAGATATAGGCTACTATTTATCCCGGGTCACAGGGAGCAGCTAGTTTTGTTGAAAAAGGTTGTTATTACCCAACTGTAAAACACAGTAGGTACTAAACTGTAAAACAAGGTAGATATTTAGAGTTTTGACTGACATAATACATTTGATATTAGCTGCAACCAGTAGTAATTTAATGTCAACTTTCATCTAAATTCATCCAGCAATTTTGATGTGAAAGTGTAACAAACATACTTGTGCACATTTTTATAAACTTTGACATTGATAATACAATAAAGTTATTGCTGATTGTTATCTTGAGAGCGTAATGTCTGTATAGCTGCAGCTATAATATTAGCGCCCTGCAATAAAGCATCTCTCCAAGCTTGTCCATTTTCGCGCAATACTTTGACTAACGCCTCATTTGCCCTTGGTCTTCTGGCCCTATTAATACCACGTCCTAACCGAGGCTGCCCTCGTCGGTTAGGTTGGCCTTGGTCAGCTGCTGCAGGACGGCTGGGTGTTGCACCTTGGCAAGTAGCTGGATGGCTTGGTGTTTCTTGTTGACCAGCCGCTGCAGGCTGGCTTGCTTGTATGGAGTGTCTGGGTGTTACGATGGGTCTAGTATGTGTTGGGCAGCTAGTTGTAATAGAGACTTCTCTGGTAGCTCATCTTCATCCAAAGTTGATGCACCATGTGCATTAAGTGTATCTGATGGGTATTGCTCATCGAAAGCACTTGATGTACATGGTACATTATTAGAGTCTGGTATTGCATTGCTGACACCCTGTAAATAAAAATAATTGTAATATGTAAGTTGAACGGACACACTTACTAGTTTATTGTTGGAAAATTGGTTCCCGACAGTTTTGACGCATCTCTAATGCCTTCTTCAAGGGCGGGCGGGCATATGTAAGTTAAACGGATATACTTACTAGTGTGTCCGATTAACTTAAATAGTATGAACAATGCCTTATGTAAACAACTTTAAAAATAATTGTTTAAGTATTATGTGAGAAATCTTGTCATATACAAAATGAGGTAATAAGTAGGTTAGTGATATTTCTTACCAGTTCTAAGTTCGTTCAAGAAGTGGTTCGCGGCTAATAATCTTCTCTTAAATTCAAAAAAGACCAAATGTTTAAAGTTTTCTTTACCAAATGTTACTTATGTTGAACCAAACATTAAGCTTGGCCTAGAAAAACTCTCTTTTGACAATGCGACAGTCTTCCTGGGAATTAAAATGGATTCAACTTTACAGTGGAATCCACATATACATGATCTATCTGGAAGACTTAGTTCTGCTGCATATGCAGTTCGTAAGATAAGACAGCTAACAGACGTAGCTACTGCTAGGCTCGTTTATTTCGCGTACTTCCACAGTATTATGTCTTATGGTATATTGCTGTGGGGAGCTGCTGCTGAGATAGAGACAATCTTTATCTTACAAAAGCGTGCAATTCGAGCCATATATGAAATGGATCCTAGGGAATCCCTGAGAGATATTTTTAAAGAAATTGATATTTTAACTTTACCAAGTCTGTATATATTTGAAAATATTATGTATGTTCGTAAATATTTGAGCAAATTTAAATCAAACAGTGACACTCACGATTATAACACTAGGAATAAAGATAAAATAGCGGTGCCAGGTTTTAGATTAGCAAAGACAAATAAAAGGTCCTTCTTAGGAAATTGTGTGCGGTTTTATAATAAATTGCCCAAACATATTACAACGCTCACAGAAAGAAAATTCAAGTTGCAAGTGAAGAATATTTTGATAAAGAAATCTTACTACACAGTTTGTGATTACTTAAACGACAAAAATGCTTGGACTGGTTCGCCTCTGCCAAGCTAGCGCCTAACACCTACGTAATGTAAATTAAGTATTGTAATAATTTTACTATATAGTATGTACTTAACACATTTTTAAAAAACGTTTAAAAGAATGGCCCCGAGTTTCTTGCCCGTTCTTCTCGCAGTGGCTCTATAATTTTTGTTTGCTGAACGTGGCAGTACAATGTAGTATATTTCAATATTAAAATTTGTAATTGACCTTCATAAGAGCGTCGTAGACGCCTAAATTGAATAAATGATTTTGACTTTGACTAAATAGTCATGGCCATTGACAGATGCAGATCCGACGATTTCCATAACCTTTAAATCACTTTCATCCAGGTCTGCATCTGTCCCTGGCCCCCCTCGAGTAGCGTTTTGTGAGTTTCTGATTTTGCGGGCTTTGGTTTTTACTTTACTGACCCAGACACTCCAAACCTGTTGAAAAAACATTTCACTATAGAAAACTGCATGTGATTTATACATATAGATCATTTCACTGGCAAATGCAATCTCAGAGTTAAAAAGCATGTTGAAACTTACGTGCTGGCTGCCATTCCTGCACTGTTCTGCTGCAGCCATTTAGCTCACTTGTTAACTGGGACCAGAAATCCATAACAGTGGCATCTGCCCTATTGCCTATAAGATAATTATAATAGGTAGGATACAAGACGGAGTTATAATAGTAGGGGAGAATTGGGGGTTCTGCATCTGCATCGCTCTCGCTACGCTCGAGCTCGCGATGCATGACCCCCAATTCTCTCGATTATCTGCTATCCAATCCACATCAAACATACGATTAATAAGTAGTATTGTAATTACAAGGGAACCGACAACTTGTTTGCGCACGGATCATGTGTCAGATGTTTTTATTCTCTATAATCGTCTCGTTAGCGCATTTTACAACATGTATTATGTTCGCTCACTATATTCGTCGCACTGAATTAAAAAAAGCGAGGTTCCCTCTAGCTTATAAACCGCTATCGTTTTATCTGGTCAGTCTGCATTTGTTTATCTGAGCAGTTCATTTTATTTTAGACCGTTCAAGACAGATCAGTTCAGAACATAATACTTTGTCTGTCTAGTGAAACAGATGCGACCGACACATTTATAAGGCATAGGTATATAGTATCCCGATTTAAGTGTGGGTTATACAGCCGTGGTATGTTACCTAGAGTACGTACGAGTACGTATAAAGTGGGGACTTTTTATGATTATTACATTTTATTATTTTGTACTCATGTCAATGATATGTGCAGTCCTATGTACCTAGGCTATCAAGTCAGCCTATATTTGGATTTTCTAGCGTACGTGATTCAACGATATTTTTTTCGTCATATTTTTTTATCAAAGATACGATTAGTCAGACTGTCATGTTGACGTAGTTGGTAAGTTCTTGTCTTCTATGTTGCGGGTACTAGGTTTGATTCCCGACAGTAGCATAAATCTCCTCATCAAGGAAAATATGCACTTCTGGTTCTGGGTGTCATTGTGTGTGTGTGTGTGAAGAAGTGAATGTTTCTAGCACCTAAGATACAAGTCTATGAATTTAGTGTGGGCTATGAGTTTAAAAGTTTTTGTTTTTAGTATTTTCTAAGATATCTATACTTTTCACTATCTATACTATTAAATAGCTTCTTAGCAAACAACAATATTACTGTGATTATATCGATACAAATATTTCTGAAAAGAATTTCTCTTAGCGATAAGACTCCATTGTCACTATCCATAGGTTACTTTACGGGCTTTTGGTTCTTTTGATGTTTTGTAGTAATCATCTTGTATAGAAAATAAAAAAAGTTAAAAAAGAGATTGATTATAATGAATAAATAAATAAATGACGGCCTATGGTTCAAAGATACAACCTTCGTTTCATGATTTTACATAATTAAAATTATAATATACGTTTTGGTTAAAATTTAACGTAGGTACCTACATATTAATGTCTAATAAAAATACTAAATAGGTAACAGTAGTGATCAGAACATTATGTGATTTTTAAATATTTACTTAAGTAGCAATACATTTTTAGTATCGTCAAAAAATACAAATCGACTTATTGATGTTTGTTTCGCTACTAATATCTAAAAGATTTAGTTATAAGGATTTTCATAAAAAGCATTGTTTTATTCGAGAGGTTCTCTCATTACTGGTGATCAATTGAAATATGTTGTTTACCAGTTAAGTGAGATCTGTAATTTAAAAGACTCGTAATTGGTATAAGTACCTGCCACTTCCTTATAGGATTTTTGTCTCCAGTTGCTCGAGAATGTGCAGCAGTCATCGCTTTACATCCCTTGACGACAGCATAAAGTCTCATTCAGATTTGTTTATCGGTTGACAAGATGAAATGAACTTTGTTTACAAGATCGTTAAGGTATACAATCGTTAAAACTTTAACCTTTCTGTTTTTTTATTTTTGTACGTTTTAGTCAAGATTCGACTTGTGAATGCATCTTTATAAAATGAGATTATAAATAGGACTGATTTGGTGCATCTACATTTAAAAGCGGATATTCAGTGGTGGGCGACGACGCTCCAGCATCCAAAAAAAGTGCAGTTATTTACATATTCGGAACTTCAAGGAACCTAACTATGTAAGTAAGTGACCTTAAAGTATTTATTGTTAGTATGAATGAATTATTAGTGAGTGCAAATTGCCTTATAACTTCGGTGAAAAAAATTAGATGCCATGCTGGCGTAGTTGTTAAGTAATTGCCTTCTACACCGGGAGTTTCGGGTTCGATTCCTGACAGAAGCTCAATTTACTTCCCCAAGGGAAATTTGTATTTCTGGTTCAAGGTGAGATTATGAGTGAAGTGAATGTTTCTGGCACCCGCTATACAAGTCATTGAACTAAGTGTGGACTGTGAGTGTGAGGATGTAAACGTATAAAGTGTAATGTGACTTAGGTACCTGTGTTGATCGGCAAACTAACTTGTGTTAACTCATGGATTTTTTATTTATAAAGCATTTTGCTATGCTAGGCTAAAACAATGTTCAGAAACAATGTTGTGTTAACTCGTTGCGAAGTTATCTTCTATTATAATTATTTTAAATTATTGCTTTCAGGCCGGGCTGGTCGCAAAATCCTTTCTGGGCCGATGAGATTGATGTATCGGACGACGAAACACCGGCGGGGTCCGAGCCTGTAGCACCTCCACCTACACCACAACCTCCTGCAAAAAAGGTGGCTCAAGAAAAGAAGAAAGACGGAGGCGCATCAAAGAAACGGACGGCTAGCAGCGGCGCTGGGTCTTCATCGAGAAAGAAAAAACTGCCAGCGGCGGTGTCAACAGAACTGTTGACGACATCCCATTTCTTTGGCTCGGACACGGATGACGTAGAATTACCTCTGGCGCAGCCCTCGATTACACAGGTAATGAAAAAATATTATTCGCTCGTTTACTTATTTTTATGGGTGTGATACTCAGTGTGTGTGTGTGTGATGATTGTTTACGGCACCATGGCCCTCTTAGGCAGGGTATTTTTTTAGTTACGATGGTGGATAAGCGTTGTTTAATGCAGGCTAGATTATTTTTGTAAACATTTATGTAACTTACTTTTGTTACAGCAGTTATATCAATAAACTGTTACGTATGAAGGTCACTTATTATTTGTTTGATTTTTTTTCAGGAGATCGGAGAAAGCAGCAAGGTGAAACCAGCGCGTGCGGCTACATTGCGGAGCTTCTTTTCACAGCGCGGAACGAGCGGGTATACAACACAACGAGATCTCACACGTGGCGGGGAGTATTACGTCGAGTTAAGGGTCTATAATTCCCGAGAAGCTGAATGTCAGCCTAGCGAAGAACGTTGGAAAAGAGCCCTGGTTACTTTAAAATTGTGTACTGACACCCAAACACCTGTATGGCGCGCATTGTCAACACTTGTAGAAGCCGGGAAAAATGAATTCAAGGCTATACAGCCAATAATGTATCCCATGAAATTACATTGAACAGTATGTTTTAACAGATTGGTACAATCGCAATTGTTTCATTTTGTCTTTACTTTATTATATTACCTTGATATTTTTATTTCTACCTTATAATAGGTAATTACTTGCATATATACTACTTTTGAATTAGTTAATGTTAGTTTTAGATTTTATGAATAAAATTTGAAATGGTTATTCTTATTTTGTGTCTAATAATTGTTTTATTTACAGCAAAACTAAAAATGAGAAATATTGAAATATTGAAATATTGAAAATTGAAATATTGAAATATAGAAACTGAAATACTAATTGCAAACATTATAATAATATCTACACAGTAAATTGCAAACTAGGATTACCAAACTATACATTTAAGTATCCCATGATACCGCAATGAACAATATGTTCTAACATACTGACGCAATAATATTCAATTATTTCACTTTTATCTAACTATCTTTACTTAACTGTTATCTTTATTTTATTTATACCTTATAATAGGAAAGCATTTACAATACTTTTTAATCAACAAATGTAAGTTTTATTTTCATGAATAAAATTTTAACTGGTTATTATTATGTTATGTCTAATGATTGTTTTATTTACAGCAAAACTATAAATGAGAAATATTGGAATATTGAAATATTGGAATATTGAAAAATTTAAATATAGAAACTGAAATACTGAAATATACTACTGAAAACTAATTGCAAACAGTAAAATTAAATCTCAGATTACGAAACTATGCATTTATATTATTACCGACATCTAGGCAGGTTAATCGCTTCATATCAATTCATGCAACTATTATATTAAGTAAATACCTCAAATATTTACCTATATTTTTTAATATTTTTTATCAGTTCAAGTTTGTTATCAAGTATACCTACTAAGGAACAAGTGAGGCAAAATGGTATATTGTAGAGAGTGTAATATTGAGGTGTCTCGTATCTCGTCGCATTATAAAAGTAGTATTCATAAATCAAACTGTTTGATCAACTCTGAGTTCCCAGATGTGCAGATTATAGCTAGTGCATTTAAATCTAGAATTGTAAGTTATAAAATAAACCCTATTTCGAATAATATGCTGCCTGAGGAATTTTTGAATAAAGCCTCTACTTCAGTTTTACAATTAATAAAAAAATCATTGATCCAACACAATGCATTAAAAGTCAACATGGAATTTTTTGTGTCATATTATTTACCTAAAAATGATGAAAAAGCCCTTAAGTCATTTAATGTGCCATTTGTAAAGATTTTTTACAACTCTGATTTGATATCGTTTTATAAAACATGTGTCCAAAAGCTGATAACGAAATGTTCAGAATTCGAAATGTCGGGGAGTGGTTGGACACTAAATTCTATCAGTCATTTAGAATTAAATATTAATCAATACAATCCATTACGGGCGGGCTCATACGTGAAATTGCCGCGAGAAATTCAAAACACCAAATCATGTTTAAACATTCAAAACAAAGATGATCGATGTTTCTTATGGAGCATAATTGCGCATATGTATCCAGCAAAAAATAATCCAAATAGAGTGTCGTCATATCCACATTATAAACATATTCTGAACACTTCAGGAATGACTTTTCCTTTGAGTTTAAATGATATTAAAATATTCGAAAAGATAAATCCTTTAATTTCGGTAAATGTGTACGGTTTGGATAAAAACAATATAGTATCTGGTCCCCTCTACAAAACAAAACATCGTAAGTTGACGCATATTAGCCTGCTCCTCATTGAGATAAACGGGAAAAACCATTTCTGTTTGATAAAAGATTTCGGAAAGCTTGTACATAGACAACTTACACAACATAAATGCAGAATTTTTTTGTGTGACGAATGTTTTATTTATTTTCCATCGCAAGAAAAACTGGTAAATCACGATTGCGCTAGAGTAAAAACAATTCTGCCTCAACCAGGTAGTAAGTTATTATTTTCGCATGTTGAACGAACTCGTAGAATTCCTTTCGTAATATATGGTGATTTTGAAAGTTTGCTTAAAGAATATTCGGATAAAAGCAAATCACAACATGTTGAGAACGTGCAAATACATCAAGCGACTTGCTTTGCTTATTACATATGCTGTGAGTCTAAACCGAGTCTAAACAAATTTGTGTCTTATCGGGGCCCAAATTGTGTAAAAAAATTTATTGAAGCTCTAACTAATGATGTAATGGAATTATATCAAATTATATCAATTAAACATGAAATGATGCCGCTAACTGAAAATGAGCTGGCATCGTTTAAACATGCTACCATCTGTCACTTGTGTAAAAAGGAATTTGTAGCTGATGACGTAAAATGCGCAGACCACGATCATTTTGATTCAGCTTATTTAGGTCCGAGTCACGTGGGATGTAATTTGAATGCTAGGACATGTAAATTTATTCCAATCATATTCCACAATCTTTCCGGATATGACTGTCATTTATTTATTACCGAGCTATCTGCGATCATAGGACGTATTAATCTTATTTCAAAAACAAAGGAAAAATACATATCAATCACAAAGTTTATACCAATTGATTCCATCAATGCCGCTCAGTTGAAATTTATTGATTCGTTCAATTTTCTTAGTTGCGGCTTGGATAAGTTAGTAAAAACACTGCAGAAAAGTGACTTTAAAAATTTAAAAAAATATTATCCTGATAGTAAATCGTTTGATTTATTGTGTCAAAAAGGAGTATATTGCTATGATTATTTGAATTCGATGGAACGCTATAATGAACCAAATCTTCCTGACAAGAGTAGTTTTTTTAATAGGCTTTCTTCTGAAGATATATCAGATAAAGATTACGAACATGCGCAAACTATTTGGAATGAATTTAACATAAAAGATTTAGGGGAGTACACCGATTTATATTTAAAATGCGATGTATTATTATTATGTGACGTTTTTGAAAAATTCAGAACAATGAGCTTGACTTACTACAACTTAGATCCTTGTCATTATGTATCATCACCTTCATTAAGTTGGGATGCCATGTTATTGTTTACAAAAGTTGAGCTTGATTTAATTTCCGATGTTGAAATGTATCAAATGCTTGAAAAAGGCATTAGAGGAGGTTTAGCACAATGTTCTCTCAGAAATGCTAAAGCAAATAATAAATATTTGTCTAATTACAATAAATACGAGCCCAATTCTTATCTAATGTACCTCGATTGTGTAAATCTTTATGGATATACGATGATGAAATGTCTTCCTACCAATAATTTTTCCTTTCTAAATGAAGACGAAATTAAAACCCTTAACAACATTGAATCGATACCAGATAGTAACAATCGCGGATACATACTTGAAGTGGACCTTGAATATCCTCCACAAATACATGATCATCATTCTGATTTACCATTCGCGCCAGAAAAATGTATTCCGCCTAATGGAAAATCTCAAAAGCTAATAGCAAACCTACATAATAAATATAAATATGTCATACATTATACTCATTTAAAAGAATGTTTGAGAAACGGACTTGTACTATTAAAAATACACAGAGTATTGGCTTTCGATCAGAAACAATTTCTAAAACCTTACATTGAATTAAACACATTGTTGCGACAAAATGCAACTTCCGAATTTGAAAGGGATTTTTTTAAAAAACAGAATAACTCTATATTTGGTAAAACGATAGAAAACAAAAGAAATCAAGTTGATGTAAAACTAGTTAATGTATGGAAAGATTGTTCTAACAGAACTAATAAAATTTGCGGCGCTGAAAAATATATAAGTGCGCCAAATTTTATGAATCTCTCGATTTTTACAGAAAATTTGGTAGCTATTCAAATGCAGCCAACACAAATCAATCTAGACCGACCAATATATATTGGCTTTACTGTTCTAGAACTCGCGAAGAGACATTTATATAGATTCCATTACGCGATTATGAAAAAAATGTATGGAGAAAATATATGCCTTTGCTACACAGATACTGATAGTCTTTTATATTTGATAAGGACTGATGATTTCTACAAGGATATGAAACTTAACCTACAATACTTTGACACTAGTAATTTTAAAGAAGATAATGTATATGGTATACCTCATGTTAATATTAAACAACCTGGATATTTTAAAGATGAAATGGCTGGTGAGTTAATTACAGAATTCACAGGACTTCGCGCAAAACTTTATTGCATAAATACTGAAACATCTTCACTTAAGAAAGCCAAAGGCACAAAAAAATGTGTAACGAGGAAACTTGACATGGCAAAATATAAACGATGTTTGTTTAGGAATATTGATTTTAGAGATAGTATGTACATTATTAAATCAATTAATCATAAAATATTTACTCAGAGGTTGAATAAATTGATTTTAAATAAATCAGATGATAAGAGACAGATCACGAAAGATATAGTAAAAACTGTACCTTGGGGACATTACAGCAATATATTATAATAATATTGTATTATATTAGAAATATATCATAATAATAAAAGTGACATTTAAAAGCAACATTGAACTGTAAATAATGACAAAATTATATATCTTGTCAACTGAAAACCGTTTTATTTTGGTAAATGTTTACTATAATTCCTAACATAATAACTATATATATATTTATAAGTAATACATTTGTAAAGTTATATAGTCTGTAAGTCTTGATTTACTGGTAAAAGTTATAATTTGCTATATATAATATATGTGAAATATATATGAAATAAATTGAAATCGCATAAAATATCATTCCTTGCATTTTTCTTAACCTATCCTAATTCCTGTCTGATTTTATAAGATTATTGTTAGTGTTCGACCGAATCCAGATTTACATCGGTCACCGAAATAATGTGTAGGTAAACCCTGCGTAAGCAAGATAAATAAAACAAGTACGTGACTCGTAACTATGTTTATTAGGTTATATATTCAATAATATTACAATAAAATAAAATATCAATAAATACAATTAGATAGATTTATAAAGGTTCTGGGACACATAACTTTTTTGTCATCTTACTTATTAAATCTTGCGTTGCGTCTAAAATGTTATCATATTTATCCTCAACTACATACTGCACACTTACACAACAATCATCACTTGCTAGGGTGTTAATTTCACTGATTTCAATTTTTATTAAGTGATGTCCTTTTCCTGGTATTTTTCTGACAACGAATGATGAATCTGGTGATATTTTTTTCTTAAAACTTAACTTTCCTTTCTTATGAATTGTTTTGAATGATTTATTTTTTGTATTGGTTTCTTTATTTTCTCGAACAATATCTCTATCGTGTTCATGACTGTTCCAGATTAAATTCATGTCTTGAGCCTCTTGTAGATAGAAAGGATCAGCGTCAGCAAAAACTATGCTTGTCATTGTTTCTGTAACAAAATAAAATAATACTTATTAAATTAACCTTCATATGAACTACCAATTAGTTTTAACTGATATTATTAGTAAAAAGTTAAAATAAACACTTACCAAAATCAGGATATATGTAAACCAACAGTGCAATGCAAATTTGTCTGCTATACAGTGGAGCTGGTGCAACAATGAATTAATAAGTATTACAAAAATAATAACTAAAATATAACTAGGTACTTACCTTTTTTGGTAATAGATCACGTGGACAAAGGTTGTTTTTAAAAGCTAAATTTCTTGGAAAGCAAACATTAGAACCGCTAACATTCGATCAATAGAAATGGACATTGTAATGATTTATCTATTTAATATAAATACCCTATACAGTATTGTCAGATATCATTATGAGGTTGATAAAGCAACCCACAACTTTAGAAATTAACAACATAGAAGTAAAATCACATTCCGGAATTAACAGACATAGCGTATTACTTCCCAATACGATTCGCTGTCTAATTTGCGGTCCATCTAATTGTGGAAAGACCAATGTAATGATAGGCTTATTATTACATAAAAACGGCTTAAAATTTAAGAATGTTTATCTGTATTCAAAAACCACATTTCAACCAAAATACTGCTTTTTAAATGAAATCTTGAATCAAATTCCAGATATAAAATTTAACATATTTAATGATAACAAAGACGTTATTGACCCGGATATTGCTTTACCAAATTCTGTTTTTATTTTTGACGATGTGGCATGCGAGAATCAGACAAATATACGTAACTATTTTTCAATGGGACGGCATAAAAATATAGATTGCTTTTACTTGTCCCAAACTTATTCGAAAATACCAAAACAATTAATACGAGATAATGCAAACTTTTTAATAATTTTTAAACAGGATGATATAAATTTAAAACATATTTATAATGAACATGTTAATTCAGACATTGATTGGTCCAAATTTAAAAACATATGTTTAAAAACATGGACTTATCCGCACTCATTCTTAATTATAGATAAATATAGTGAATTAAATAATGGTAGATACAGAAGTGGATTTGATACATTTATTAAGTTCGATTGATTTCATTTAAATACAAGTCATAACTACTAAAGTCATCATTTCTTATAATTTAATGGATGTGGTAACATCGTTATAAAACATGGAAAAAAAATGGAAACACCAAATACTCGCCTCAGTTAAAACAATTAAAAACAAAATAAAACAAATAAAGGATGAAGAAGACAACACAAACTTAAATTTAAATAAAATATTTAAACCTCTCACTGATCCTCTTAATAAAATGGCTGAATCTAATTCATATAAAAGTGATATTAAATGCACTTTTGATACAAATGATTCATCACTGTGTAATTATTCCAACGGTTCACCCGACGACAAATTTCAAAGCTATAACTCTGCTAAAAGTGAAAATACATTAACCGATAGTGAATCAGAAAAACAAATACATTCAACGCCATTTAAAAATGAAAAAAAAGTAACCAATTTAGACACTCCCCTTCTATCAATATTAGAAAAACAAAATTTGCTTGATGAAAATAATACATTAAATGTACCATTTGGAGTACGGGATGAAAACAAGCAATTATTCATGGGAAACATACCAATCTCTTTTAAGGTTTTTGGTAAAACTTCTAGCGACAATGAAATTTCTTTAATGACCCTTGGAAATATAAACTACGAAATGACACCTGGTATTAAGGAACTTTTATTTAAAAAAAAGCCGGATTTAAATTTGGTAACAGAGAGAGATAAAATAGTTTATAAAGATATGTTACACAATACTAATGCTCACAAAAGAGATTTTAATCGTTTAGGCCAAATAAGAGGAGACAAAAGCATGAAGTACTGCCAAATTATAAAACCCTTATTTTTTGATCGAGATGAAGTGGAAAACAAAGCTATCAAGCGTGGAACTGGAGTTAAATCCCCAAGTTTTAAAAAAACCTATAAATCAAATACAGATTTTATTTATTGGGACGATCCTAATGAATTAATTGAAAGACTTATGCTTTTGGTGGCATCTAGAGATGCTGGTAACAGTAATCATGACAATGAAATTATTTCAATCATAGAAGAGTTAAAAGAAGCTGGTATAATTAAAGAATAAAATGACTAAGCGTTGCGAATATTTGTTTAGTCTTTAAGAATCATTCAAACATGAATGTCAACAAATTCGGCCATCACCTATATAAAAAACAGAAAAAAGATTATATAATCCAAAGCGAATGTTCTATAAAACAATCTAGTGATGGAAATTTAAACGCCCAAAATAAGATCCTTAAAAATTTGGAACATCCAATTGATCTGAATGACAGCGCAACCAAAGAATATGTTGATAAATCTCTCATTAATATTTTGAATAAAATTTCATCTAACACAAACTTGCTTATTGAATTAAATAATCGAGTTAATAAATTAGAAGTAATATTTAAACATTATAATAAACATGAGCAAAAAAAGTGTGGTAAATGAGATTCATAAATATGCAAGGGTAAATTTTCCTCGAAGACATGTTGTGATGAAAGATATTGATGACCTTTGGCAAGCTGATTTAATAGATATGCAAGCTGTTTCTAAATTTAACGGTGGTCATAATTTTATTTTAGCCGTTATCGATACTTTTTCAAAGTACGCATGGGCATATCCACTGAAAAGTAAAAAAAAAGAAGTTGTCACTCGAGCTTTTCAATCTTTATTACATAAAGGACGAGTGCCTAAACACCTACAAACGGACAGAGGCAATGAGTTCTATAATGACAAATTCAAAAAAATTGTGGATAGTTATAAAATAAATCACTACTCCACTTACTCTACTAAAAAAGCATCTATTGTAGAAAGATTAATCCGAACATTGAAAAATAAGCTCTACAAAGAATTCAGTTTCAGAGGAAACTATATATGGTATGACGAAGTTCTTAATAAAGTGATTGACATATACAACAATACCATTCATAGAACAATTGGTATGTCTCCAGCACAAGTAAAACAAAAAAATAAAGATATATTACTGGAGAGGTTCAAAAAGAATCTTACCTCTATCCCTAAAGAAAAATATAGAAAGAAATTGAATGCCAATGATTATGTGCGCATAAGTAAATATAAAGGCACATTTGAAAAAGGGTATACGCCGAATTGGTCAACAGAAATTTTCAAAATCATCAAAGTGCAAAACACTGACCCAATAACTTATTTATTAGCGGACATGAGGCATCGTCCAATACTAGGTGCATTTTATATACAAGAACTACAAAAAACTCAGCACCCTGATGTTTATCTTGTCGAAAAAGTTTTGAAAAAAAAAGCTAAAAGGTGTTACGTTAAATGGCTCGGGTTCCCTTCCAGTGAAAACAGTTGGATTAACAAAACGAATGTTTTATAAAGATTGATTATACATAATTGTAATTCAGTCTCCATCTGGTTATGACGGAAGATAGTCTTCTGAATAGATTAATCAACAAATTGCCATTTGAACTTCATCTACCAGGATATAATTTCTGTGGACCAGGAACTCGCTTAAAAGAAAGACTGGCTCGTGGGGATAAAGGCATCAATCAGCTGGACGAATATTGCAAACAACACGATATAGCCTACAATAATTCATCTAATTTACATAAACGGCGTAAGGCAGATATAATTTTACTAAAAATGGCGAAGACACGGACTACTTCTGCTAATGCTAGTCCCGGAGAAAAAATAGCAGCTTCATTGGTTAATAAAGCAATGTTGGCCAAAGTTGCTTCTGGTTCTGGAATGAAAAAGAATTTTAAAAGCATTGTATCTCACACTAAAAAGCAGATTCGTAAAATGAAACCAAAATGTAAAAAAATGGCAATAGAACTGGCATTTGCTGCAGCAAAAGATTTAACGAAAGATTTACCTATTAAACTACCACGAATTATTCCTTTACCAAAATCAGGAGGTGTTCTTCCTTTAATACCTATTTTTGCGGGATTATCAGCTGCTGGAAGTCTGGCTGGTGGAGTATCCGGAATCCTTAAAACGTACAACGAATACAAAGCTGCAAAAAAACGTCTTTCGGAGTTAAAGAGACATCATGATAAATTGGATGGTTTAACTATAGGCAAAGGGCTATGCATTAAACCATATAAAAAAGGTTTTGGATTATACTTATCTAAAAAAAAAAAAAACTAAATCAACGGTTGCCTAGTCGGGCTCTTACAAATATAGATTTATTGAAATATTGTAATAATATTCCTTACTTTAGAGGTGTTTTTATGAGAGATAATTTACCTAAAAGACCATATCCTATTGAGTGTGGTGTCGTCAATTTAGATAGCTCAATAAATCCTGGAACTCATTGGGTAGCCTATGTGAAAATTGACGATTACATTGAATATTTTGATAGCTATGGGAACTTGAGGCCGCCTAAGGAATTTATAAAATATATGATGAAGGGAAACATTCTATATAACTATAATAATCATCAAAAAAATAATACGTATAACTGCGGTCATTTATGCCTTAAATTTTTAGAACAGTTTTGGTGTAATACAAACAAATAAATAGTGGATGTGTTTTATGTTTTCTCCAGTTTAGTATAAATTGTAGAACAGTCTACGACTATGTCTATCTCATTAAGTTTTTCTGGAAAGAAATCTATATTAGAAACCACTTTTCATCCACCTCTATCTTTAAATCATAGCTATGAGTGCGGATTATTATATTTCTCTGTTTTCAATGTTATACCAAATATATCAGATGTTAACAATATATTTAGTTACGGTGAAAAAAATAAAAGATTAAAAATTCCAAATGGAAATTATGATTTACAAGACATTGCCGACTATTTAAATAGCAAATTGGATGACTGTGAACTCAATATTGAATCCAATTCAAATACTGCAAAATGTTCTCTTTTTTGCACAAAACCTGTTAATTTCCAAGTAATAAATAGTATGGGAAACATGTTAGGTTTTCGAAAAGAAATACTAGAAGCTAATAAATGGCATGTATCAGAGAATCCAGTGAACATTCTTCCAACAACAGTCATAAGGATCGAATGTGATTTAATACACGGCTCGTACATTAATGGTTTATCTTCCCACATTATTTATGAATTTGTACCAAACGTTCCTCCAAGCTTTCGGTTTATTGAAAAACCTAAAAATATTATATATTTTCCCGTAAAAGACAACAACATATCATCAATTACAGTAAAAGTTGTTGATCAAGAAGGCAATCTCATTGATTTCGGTGCAGAAGAAATTCAGATGAGCCTTCATCTACGCAAGCAGAAATGATTGTATTTGGTCAAAACACAAAAAAATATAATATTATATCACCAAAACCAAAATTAAAAAACGGTATTATCAGCTATGCTTTCAAAAGGCATAGACGTATCAGAAATCCCAAAGTAAAAAAAATAACAAAAAAGAATAAAGATTTTTTACGAGCTCTGGGTTTCAAAATATGAATATTCTCGATATTGATAATTCACCACATTTCGACAACTCTATTGAGAGTTACGAAATACATACATATAATCCATACAATAACAGTTTTAAAGCCAATGATGAAATACGCATATCTATCCAACAACAAGACATATATGTACTACCATCTGCCAGCTCTATTTACATCGAAGGACGTGCTACGGTAACTGGAAAAGATGCTGCAGGCCATCCTACTAAAAAACCTGTCAATTTTACTAATAATCCAATATCATATCTGTTTCAAGACATTCGATATGAAATAAATGGCGTAGAAATAGATCGTATCAGGAACTCTGGAATTTCTTCTACTATAAAATCATATATTTCTATGAATTACGGTGAGAGCAAAGTTGCTGCTGTATGGGGTTGGAATATAAATGGTCAAAATTCCAAAGATGATTTCTTTAGTGTTGTTATACCACTTAATAAAATGTTAGGGTTTGCTGAAGATTATAATAGAATAATTTTAAACTGCAAACATGAACTGGTACTTAATAGAAGCAGCACTAACTATAACAGTGTTATTATTGATAAAGATGACAGTATTGAAATAGATATACTGAGAGTTCAATGGCGCGTACCACATGTGAAAGTTTCTGACCGAGAAAGGCTTTCATTACTTAAATTTCTAGAAAAAGATAAACCTATACAAATGGCTTTTAGAAATTGGGACTTATATGAATATCCTTTGTTGCCAAGAACCACAAAGCATTCATGGTCTGTAAAAACGGCTTCTCAATTAGAAAAGCCTCGATATGTTATATTTGGTTTACAAACTAATAGAAAAAATAACAAAACTAAAGATAGTTCTACATTTGATCACTGTAATTTGACTAACGTTACATTATTTTTAAATTCCCAATATTATCCTTATGATTCACTAAACATAAAGTTCGATGAAAATAAGTATAATATATTATACGAATTATATGCCAAATTCCGTCAGTCTTATTACAACCTCCCAGCTGATCCGTTGTTAAACATTAACGAATTTAAAGAGAAAGCTCCTTTGTTTATAATAGACTGTTCACGACAAAATGAAAATTTAAAATCAGGACCAGTGGATGTACGTTTAGAAATTGAAAGTGCCCAAGAAATTCCAAATAATACAGCAGCCTATTGCCTTATTGTGAACGACCGGCTTGTTGAATACAAACCACTAAGTAATATTGTACGTAAACTAACATGAATGCAATTGTAGACGTACAAGGTTTCAAAACTGATTCTAATGAATTCATTGTAAAAGAAATAGCACTACAATTTGATAAACAAATAATAAATCTTGTATTTAAGCCACCCTTCCCGTTTTATGACTTAACAAAAACAGAAAAAAGACAAGTATGCTGGATTGAAAGAAATAGACACATTTATTGGAAAGAAGGACTTATACCGTATAATTATCATAAGATTTATATTGCAGAAATTTTAAGGAACTGTAAAATATATGTCAAAGGTTCAGAAAAAGTTAGATGGCTAAGGAAAATATTAGAACAAGATAATATAATGTATGACGGAATTAGTAAGTGTATTTTCGATCTAGAGGATTATGGTTGCCCTAGTTTACTAAGTTTGTATAGAAAGTATATTTCATGTTCCGATGTTTATTGTTGTGTATATCATACTTCATACTGTGCTCTAAGAAATGTAATTTGTCTTCAGAAATGGAATGTAGAAAATAAATGTTTTTAAAATTACCTATCTTTTTAATAAAATCCTATCCTATTTAATTTTAAAAAATAACCGTTCGGATTAAAAATAACTAGGGGTGCCTAATGCATAAGCACTCTTAGAATCCTTAAATCTTGTAAAGTTACAATAAGGATGGACGATTGTGCAAACAGCTCGATCCGAACTTAGCCCATTGATATCAAGAAGAATGCCAGTTGTGATCTATATAACGGAGAGAATTGGGGGTCATGCATCGCGAGCTCGAGCGAAGCGAGAGCGATGCAGATGCAGAACCCCCAATTCTCCCCTACTTAAAAACTTTGAATTTGAAATTTGAACTTTATAATGGGCATCGATTTCAACGGATACTGTCAAAATTAAACAAAAGTTACATATTTAATGAAGAAAACCAAATTGTTAGACTTACATGCTGCATGCTCACTGAGCTGTGATTGTCTTATTCGTAAGGTAAAAACTTTGAATTTGAAATTGGAACTTTATAATGGGCATCGATTTCAACGGATACTGTCAAAATTAAACAAAAGTTACATATTTAATGAAGAATACCAATTTGTTAAACTTACATGCTGCATGCTCACTGAGCTGTGATTGTCTTATTCGTAAGGTAAAAACTTTGAATTTTTGAAATTGGAACTTTATAATGGGCATCGATTTCTGACTACCCCCCGATTTTTTATGACATTTGTTCAAACAAATGTCATAAAAAATCTTAACTGTTACCCTACTTAACTGTTATTATTTCCGAGATACGCCATTATATTATACGCCATATATTATTAGGGTATATAAATCAACAAAGTATAAGAACGGTAATGTTATCTATATAACATTACCGTGGTATAAGCATTTACGCCGACAGTGGATGGTACGAGTATCTATGGGTGTTGTCTAGTATTAGCAATGCATAGAATCCAAACCTGGACATGAGTATATGAATTTGTATTTCTCTATGAACATGAAATGAACTCATCGGAACAAATATGCCAATTATATTTCATTAAGTATGTACATGTAATAATATCGTATATCACATCAATGATAGTGGTCTTCGATCGCAGTGTAAGATTGCAGTTTTTCAGAAGGCACACTTTGTTTTAAACTGTCACGGTCATTCACACTATGGTTATTAGAGACGGGATGATAAAAGCTCAAAAGCAATCTAAAACACGGTAACAATCCCATTTCTAATAATAACTATGGCACACCTTGTATTTTTCCTTTATCCGCTTTTCGCTTTTGCGACTTATACGGTACCCCAGTGGATCCTATAAATACATACTATTAAAATTTTAGTCTAAGTATATACTAGTATCTATGTTTTTTCGCCATGCTTATCAACGCACAGATATTTATAGTACTTATTATTAGATCTAGATTTTTATTGTTGGTTAAAAGTTAGAGTTCAATATGATTGATTTGGCCCAGCTGTTTTTAGTTACAACTGAAAATAGTATTTGCCTAAATGCCTGTATACCTCAATTACCTCTACTCAAGTTTATTTCTGCTTTTGGATCAGCATAGGTACTACCGACTTCAACGAGCTATTTAAAAAGTTTAGTGTCAGAAATAATAGTCGTCTTTTTTAAATTATTACAGGCCTTATAGACTGTCGAGAAATGCATTTTTTTAAATTAATTTGTAGCAAACTCTTTCTAAAAATTAAAATTAATATTCTCTACAGGATCTGTTTTTTTAATAATTAGGCATATGATTATTATTTTTACAGGTAAACGTAATGTTCAATATTTTATATGATTTTGGGGTATCATAATATTTATGTATTTTAAGTTCGTAAGGTATTTTAAACTTATACATTAAAAACTAGTTACAAAAGATAAAGATCTTTTTAATTATTGTATTTGCTGTCACAACGTGCAGGTTCAACTCACGATGCAATGTTTCAAAAATTTAACTGTTTTTGTTTTGTGTTGCTAAGTTCTAATATATAATCGTCTAATATTCTTATTTGTATTTTATCATGTAATACGCGAGTTTCAGAAAACATTATATATGATACCTAATATACTAAATTGCTATGTAGCAATATTATTATTAAGAGGCCTTATTCCAGCAAAGCCATTTTACAGCCGTTTTCTCAAGGCTGTTGCAGCTAAAGTATAAAAGTTTTTGTTTTTTAAATGATGCAGGAAGAAAGTTTATTGTTTTTTTAATGGAGTGCATTAAACAAAACAATAAAAAAAACAACTGAAATCCGACAAAAAATTTTTTACCAACTCATGATTTCATAAATTTCTTCATCAGTGTGACTTCAACAGTCTTTTTATCGAACAAAAATTATTCGTTTTACAGATTGAAAAATATCAGTAAACCAATCATATTACCACCAATGGAGTGCATTAATAACATTTTGATAAATATATGTTACAACTGAGTAAATAAGGGATTGAAAGGGCACTTTTGGCACAAAAATACCATGAACATTTCTTGTTATTTCTACAAAATCTGGTATTTTATCAAATAAATAAATATGCAATTCATTAGTTGAAGTTTTTATTTAATAGATAATAATATTTTGTCGTTCATTTAGTGAAAAATGTATTTTATACAATTTTTTCAATATGACCTATAAATTACGGAACACAACGCCTTGCATCTCACACATTCCGACCTGTGCCGCCACGCCGTGCACACCTGTCTACAGCTCCGCCAGTATCTCCCAGTGAGACCGCAATAGTCCCCGCACTATTGCCGTCTCACTCGGGTCATCGTTCCGACGCTAGTTGCAGACCAGTGCCTTGGAATACGCAGTCCTGACGAAGTTTTGTTTTGTGTGCAGAAGCTGAGCAGCCGCCGAACGCCGTGCAACGTGAGCTACGAGCTCGCCGTGCCGTCGCGCAGAGGCGCTCTAAGACGTCAGGCATTACCACCTACCCAAGTCCCTTGTTTCGACACAACAACATCTTATCGGGCTGGTGGTCTTGTTTTGACCGCACTTTTCGGTGCGCATTTCACAACTTTACTACTCGACACAACATTGTAACAGTGCGCGTAACAACACACTTTGTGCTGTTAAGCGACGTCGTTCAGGCGTGGGGTAGCGTCAGCCAAACCCGTCTGAACGATCAAATCCGCCATTTGCTGCGGTCGCAGTGTGACACCCTACGGTGACAACGGCCACTGTTGTTGTTTTGGTTTAACCTTGCACCGTGGCCTTTCCCGCTTCACGGGTCAGCCGAAGCAAGCTGGGCTCCGGGACAACAGGCCTTGGGGTCGCCCCTAGTCAACCCCGGAGCAGCATTAGGAGCACCCCTCTCCGCCGAGAAAAAAGCTCGGAGAGGGTACACAACTAGAGCACACCATAGGTACTCACTCCCTCTCACACAAGTGAGCTCACGAGTTGCGAGAGGGAGACAGAACCCGTTAGGCCATCCTGAGTATTCCCCTCAGGATGCAACGTCCCTCTAACGGTGAGGTGGAGGTCCTTCAGACCTTCGTCCTCCGCCACCCCGATCTGTATGTTGCTCATATGCAACTCCTCGAAGAGGAAGCGAGTGCCCGCCTCACGGACACTCTTATTGCTCCCTCCGGGACTTCAATCCCGGAGGCCAACGTCCCTCCTCTGACCCGGTCCTTCTCAGAGGACAGTCCGGCTTCGCCCGCTCCGGGCCCAGACAACAGACGCACGGTGGCAGCCCCGCCCCGTGAGAGGTCTCGCTCGCGCTCACCGATCGGGAGGCCAGCGAGCACCCGTCCCTCCTTCGCCGTTGTCGAGCCCACTTCGGACTCCGAAGCGGAGATGGAGGTAGATCCGAGTCGCGCCTTACGCACCGACTCGGACTCAGACAACGACGGCTATACCGTCGTAGATAGGAAACGCAAGCGTGCTCCTAAAGCCGCTAGTTGCGCAACCTCCGCCCCTCCCGCCAAGGCACCCGCTAAGGCCCCCGCCTCCGGCAAGAAGCCGACCCCCGCCCCGCGCCCCGCGTCTCCTCCCTCCGCTCCGGCCACCACTGCCGCGTCCCCTCAGGACGCGAGCGCGCGCCGCGAAAAACCACCTCCGCCCCTGTTCATTCAGGACAAAACCAAATGGGACATGCTGTCCCGTTTAGTTTCGGATCGTGGGATCCACTATACTAATGCCCGCTCCACGCAACAGGGCATTAAAGTTCAAGTGTCCACCATTAGCGACCACAGAGCGCTAACGAAACTCCTCCGCAATGAGAGCATAAGCTTCCACACTTATGCGCTAATCAGAAACACGATCTGCCACCTTGTTTTTGATATCAACACCTATAATTTCTATACGCTGAATTACAGTACGTCTTGATAGGCTTACTCTTTCAAAATCTTTTCTTTTCGGGACTTAGTATTTCTGAAGCTTCTTACAAGTAGTTGAGTCGTAGATATAGCTCATTGTATGTATCAAAACTGGCATTATTAAGCGCAGCGCAGGTCGAGAAGAATAGACAGACTATATCACAGCATGAAAATTATATTAATTTGTCATTTATTCATTTATTCATTTATAGTCTTGCGAGAATAGGTATATTACAAGTAATGGTCTTATAAATAGAGTTGTCCGCTATCTCTGCTATCATTGCATGCAAGATATTTAGATAAAAACTTTGAAAAATAACATTATTAAATTATTATGACTACCTTATACATATCAAATTCAAACAAATCATTCATTAAATAGATAAAATGTCAAATCGATATTAAATTATAAAACACAATAATAAATTTACCTATTTATAAATTATAACAAACATTTACTTTACACTATTACAAAATAAAAACACAAATACTTATAATTTATCCTTTAAAAATTCGTCAATATTATAATAAGCTTTCTCTATTAAAAATGTATTTAATGCCTTTTTGAAAATCACCACATTATCTTCAGCACTTATATTTGATGGAATTTTGTTATATATAATAGGCAACATGCAGAATATGCTTTTGCGCTGGTGACTTGTTTTAGCTTCCAAAACCTCATGTCCATTTCGGATCATGAGGTTTTGGAAGCTAAAGGTTCTTGGGTGCACTACTGTAGTATGAAATGCTCTGACAGCAAAACGTCTTTAATTAAAAATGATTGCTAGTTTTAAGAGCACAAAGTCCTTATTATTGTATATTCTCAATGTAAAAATTTTTAGTTGAGAGTTAAATGGTATGTATCAAACGTCATAAGAGTTAATTGTCCGCAATTTGAACTGTACCTATAAAACGGACGTTTATTGACATAATATTTTGTACAATGGTAATTTGAATCCTCTGGTCCTCGACGTAGTTCATCACTGTGTTTCGTAGACAAGATCCTTCTCTAATGTGTGACTATAGAGTAAACAGAGATTATGCCATTATATAATATTGTATTTACATAAATACACTCGAGAGCAATGAATCCGGGTCACTTAAAGAATCCTAAAAATCTCGGAAACTAAAAATGCTAGGTTAATGCAATAAATTGTATTTAATAGACAATGTAATACTCCTTAAATGAAGGTATTAAAACTTCTTAGTTATTGTAAAGTTATATCATAAAAAAATCAAATTTGAAAAAGGGCCACTTTCGAAGATGGAACTACGAAATTACAGCATTTGGTTTTGCTTTTGTTTGTAATCTGTCATTTATGTGGGTACATAAACCATGTTGATAGTGCTCTATATTCATTATTCAAGCTGAAATTATGTCGCTTACGCCTGAAGAATGCACCAGAATACTTACAATGCTGGAAACCGGCCGGAGTCAGCGCGATACAGCCAGGACTGTCGGTGTGTCGCTGTCAACAGTACAAAGAGTTCTCCGACGTTACGAAGAAACTGGTTCTAACCTACGCAGACCAGGAACGGGCAGAACCAGGTGTACCACAGCACGAGAAGACCGATACTTGGTGAACACCATGCATCGAAATCGCTTTCTCACAGGAACTGAACTCACCAATCAGTTTCGACGCCTCGGAGGAAGTAACCCAAGTGCATGGACAGTAAGACGTCGGCTTGCTGAATCTAACTTAAAACCCCTTAGACCTGCAAACGGCCCTAAACTGGAGCGTGGGCATCGTATTTCGAGACTAAGATATGCCCAGAGCCACGTAAATTGGAGTATTGAAGATTGGTCAAAAGTTATGTTCTCCGACGAATCAAAATTTATGCTCTACAAGCACGATGGAAGACACAGAGTGTATCGAAGACCAGGGGAAAGATTCAAGCAAGCATGCATCGAAGAAAAAGTAGCCTACGGTGGTGGGTCTGTACTTGTGTGGGCCGGAATTTCTTCTGAAAGTCGCACAGAGCTGGTGATCATAGAAAACGGCTCTTTAACTAGCGTAAGATATGTGGAAGAAATCCTCAATGATCACGTTGGTCCATTTATGGTCAATTTAGGTGAGGATGCTATATTTATGCATGACAATGCCCGACCTCATACAGGTAGGATTGTGAATGACTACCTTCAAGAGATGAACATTACTCGTATGGAGTGGCCAGCGCGCAGCCCGGATATCAACCCGATCGAGCATGCTTGGGACGAGCTAGGCAGATGCGTAAAACAACGAAACCCTCCCCCAATCACGCTTCGTGAGCTCAAAATTGCTCTCACAGAGGAATGGGAGAATATTCCCCAAAATCGTATAAGGAACTTGGTGTACAGCATGCCAAACCGCGTAAACGCAGTAATGGAAGCACGAGGAGGCAATACGAAGTATTAAAATTCAAGAAAATCGTAATAAAGTTCAAAAATTTCATGTTTCCTATTTTTGTTTTAAGGAGAGATCAGCAGTTTTTTTCTTTATGTAATTTTGTGTTAATAAAATGTATGGTGACTCATATTTTTTTTACTTTCATTTAAGGCGATTGCGATGTGGCGGTCCTCGAATTGCTGAGACTAAGCTGTATGATATTGTGGCAGTCTCAGAGGAAAAAGTGACACAACTACCATCTGTTGCTACGAAAGAATCACAACCAGTTCCTGAGAGAACGAAGACAGCGTTTGAAGGGAAACTGGGATTTCCTGTCAATAAAAAACCCAAGGCGACACAGTCACACACACAAGACCAAAATGGACAGATGAAACAAAAACAAAAACAGAGCTTGGGAAAAGCGCCCTTACAATCTGCGACTGCTACTAATTCTGTGCCTTCAGCGTCTTCGGAGATGTTGTCGATGCAGTCATCACTTCCTTCTTCTGCAAATACCAACACCACTGCTGTGTCCGGAGATGCCGTTGCATCGGAAGGCTGGACAGAAGTGAAGAGCACTCGGCGCAGCCCCCGTATCTCTCAGCCTGGGGCACGCAGCCCCGGCGTGCTGCGCGGCACTGCAGCTCCAGGTGCCACACTGCTGCATGCTGCGGAACGCCGCCAGTATGTGCATCTCTACTACGTAAAGCAGGGCACTACGGTGGACCAAGTGCGTGCGCACTTGAACTACATTTGTGGTGATAACGACCATACCGTGGAAGCACTAAAGGCGAGAGGAAGTTATGCTTCATTTAAATTAGGATTTCCAACTAAGTCAATCGACCTCATTATGGCACCGACGAATTGGGCTGACGGTATCTGTGTTAAGGCCTGGAGACAGAAATTTCGTGCCAGGATTGAATCCGAAACGTCGTCATAACTTCCATGTTTTGTACCAAAATGTACGTGGATTGAGATCGAAAACTCGCTGCTTCCTTAACAGTGTAACGTCATGTACCTACGACATGATAGTACTGACGGAGACGTTTCTCACGAGTTCGGTGTGTGACGGCGAACTGTTCCCTCGCGGTTGGCAAATCGCGCGGCTTGACCGCGTCGGCGCAGATGGCGTCGACGCTGGCTGGGGCGGCGTGCTGCTTGCTGTCCGAGACTGCTATTCACTCCGTAGGGTTACGGATATCGACTCACTCACACCAGATCAAGAGGTACTGTTTGCAATCGTTAGTTGGAAAAATGTTAAATTGCTGTGTTGTGTAGTTTACTTCCCACCTAACTATAAAAATGAACAATATTTAAATGTTCTGACTACAATTGAAAATGCTGTTTGTAAATACTCTAACATGGAAACAATAATATTAGGTGATTTTTATTTGAATTCTTTTAGTAGTGCCATAAAAACACAATTTGATTGTTTTGAAAATTTTTGTAAAATAACGCAATATAACAATGTATTGAATAAGCATGGCGGTCTACTGGATCTTGTGTTGAGCGGATTAGCTAACGAGTATGTAACGGTTTGCGACGGTGGAGATGCGGATGCGCTGGTACCGGCAGATGCGTACCACCCGCCCTTATCAATATGCGTGTCTCTGCCGAGTGGTTTGCCCCCATCCTTACCTCCCCCGCCGCCGCCGCCATCTGACCGTCCCTCGGCGCCTCCTGATTGGAATTTTCGGAAAGCTAATTTTAGTGGGCTATATGCAGCTTTAGCCGAATTAGAGTGGTCCGATTTGTTTGGCATCGAAAGGGTCGATTCTGCTGCTGACATGTTTTATCAGAAATTATACGAATGCATAAGTGAGTATGTCCCTGTAAAAAATCGTTCTTGGAATGCAGACCGCTATGTATATCCGCAATGGTACACACCGGAAATAATCAAAAATATTAAAAATAAATATTTTCATTTTGTCCGGTACAAATCAGAGGGTAAGGCATTTAACTTGGAGTTGTTTAAATATTATAGGACGCATGTAAAGACGTTAATTGACAATGCTTATCAGCAGCACATTCGACTGACACAAAACCAAATTATTGACGAACCTGCTAGGTTTTGGGAATATGTTAAGGATAAACGGAGAGACAGGCGACGCTGTGAAAGGTTCACATGTGACGGAGCAGAGGTTGAGGGTGCGGAAGCCGCTGCTGCGTTCGCACGCTACTTCAGTTCTGTATTTCAACGGGAGGTACCACGGCTGGATGTGGCAGCGGCATCGCGACACGGTTCTGGCAGTGATTCCGCGCGGGTTGCAATAGACACTGTAGATGCGACCGACCTTGGCGCGGCTGTGAGACGCCTGAAGTCGCGGTCTGCGGCTGGTCCAGACGGCATTCCTTCCTTTTTGGTGAAGGATTGTATCGATGTGTTGAAGTTACCGTTGATGTATCTTTACAATTTATGTCTTAAGGAGTCGAGCTATCCGTTGCATTGGAAGACATCTAGAGTGACACCAGTCCCCAAAGCGAGCTCTGGATCGGAAGTCTCCACCTACAGGCCTATCGCGGTGCTATCAGTCTTTGGAAAAGTTTTTGAGTCCATTATCGATCACCGTATTTGCCAGCAAGTAGAGCATGCTATAAATGACTGTCAACACGGTTTCCGTAGAGCTCGATCTACCACTACTAACCATATAAACCTGGTTGATTATGTCGCTAGTGAAATGGACGTGGGTCGGCAAGTCGATGCGGCGTATTTCGACCTAAAAAAAGCATTCGATTTAGTCGATAATGACATCTTACTCGAGAAATTATCTACATTTGGATTTACTCCTAAGCTCCTTAAATTTTTCTCGAGCTATCTGACTGACCGCAATCAGTTTGTTCGGGTATCTGGGTACGAATCTAGCAACTATTACACCAGGTCGGGGGTAAGTCAGGGTAGTACTCTAGGACCAACGCTTTTTTTGTTGATGGTCAATGACTTGCCGAGGGCTCTGAGTTCTGCAAAATGTCTCATGTTTGCGGATGATTTGAAGTTGTGCCTTGCTGTGAGTGGTGTAGAGGACACTGAAGCTCTGCAGAGAGACAATGATGCTGTGGCTGAATGGAGTAGAACCAACCGCCTGCCCTTCAATGCATCTAAATGTAAAATAATTAGCTTCACGCGCTCACATTGTCCTCTATATGCTAACTATTTCCTACCTGACGCTCAATTAGAAAGAGTTAATGAAATTCGTGACCTTGGACTGACTTTAGATAAGAAACTTGACTTTAGAACACACGTAACCAACATCTGTAAAAGGGCTAGTAGATCGCTTGGGTTTATAATGAGGGTTGCTTCACAGTTTACTGATAATAGAGTACCTAAAGTTTTATATAACGCGTATGTCCGTAGCACTCTGGAGTTTGGTGCAGTGGTCTGGGATCCATACGAGGACAAATACTCACTTATGATCGAAAAGATACAGCGAAAGTTTGCACGGTGGTTATTCAAGAGAGCCTATGGATACTATCCCTACTTATATCCGTCTATGTTTGTATCGGGTATGGTCGGCCTAGATACACTTAATCTTAGACGAAAACTGCTGCTTGTAGTGCACTATTTGTCAGTACTTCGCAATAAAGTAAACAATCGGAGTGTACTTAGTCAGATGGGGCTACAGGTGCCGAGGCGCGGAGGGACGGTCGCGCTGCGCAATGTGCCGCGGCTCATAGCGCGGCCGCTCACACGTACCCGCCGCGCACTAAATGCGCCCACAGCTCGTGCGCGCGCCTTGCTCGGTGACTTGCTTCTCTATGACGAGAATGTTGATATATTTGCTGACAACATAGGAACCCTAATAAGACATGCATATTTGTACTTAAATTTGAATTATCATAAAATTTAATGTAATCCTCGCTTAATTTAAATATTATATTATAAATTGACATTTATTGATTTTATTGACATTTTGTATATCTCTTCTTTGTATTACTTTTCTTGTGACTGTATTTTAATTTAGTATGACATTGAATGTTAGTAAATATTAATAATAATAAGTGTATAGAATGGTATAATAACTGATATATAATGTATAATGTAGATTTAAGTAATAATGTTTTGTGTTTGCAACTTATGTTTTAGACATGTTGGCGTTTTGGACATTATAGTCTGTCAGCCACATTGTTTTTTTGAATAAATAAATAAATAAATAAATAAAGGAGTATTACATTGTCTATTAAATACAATTTATTGCATTAACCTATCATTTTTAGTTTCCGAGATTTTTAACATTCTTTAAGTGACCCGGATTCATTGCTCTCGAGTGTACATTTCTAGTTGTTTTGTATGTGTGTGAATGTGGGTTTGTTTGTATGTGTGTGTGTGTGTGTGTGTGTGTGTGTGTGTGTGTGTGTGTGTGTGTGTGTGTGTGTGTGTGTGTGTGAGGGGGTGTTAGGGGTGTTATATGAGTGGTGTTATGTGAGTGTGGTATACCTATGCAACACATAATTAAATCCTGTCTGCCTAAATTCTCTTTTGAGAATACTTGATACTGAAGGTATTAAAAGGATTCAGTAAATATTTTCTATACCTGTAATAATACGGAAAATATAGATATATATATTGAAACCTCTTTATTTACCAAGGTTCTTGTCATTAAAATTTAAACTAGGATTACTTAAAGATAAAATTACACTTGTAGTTTCAGTACAGCATGTTAAATATTGAGGATCTTTTTAATATTCGAAATTTCTTTTAAAAATTAATAATTCATACACTCGGCTCCCAGTTTTTTATTTTCTTCGGCTTACTAATATTTTAACTTATACCAACTTTTCGTCTCTTAGCGATATGAGACAAGCAATATCGTTATCTTATTTCCAGCCATTTTGCTTCCTACCTTAGTGCGTCAATATTTTTTTCATATCCAAAAGTTGACGTCTTAGGTACACCTTACTTCTTGATTGTATTCCATCGAGTTTTCTTCTAAATTTTTCATCATATTATAGACTGTATCCTTATCCTTGATATATAATGTGGCTGTCTCGCCAAAATACTTCAAATCCGTGCCTCGAGTTTGATATTTTCGACTGCAAATCCAGGTTTTATTATAGCGTCCACACATTCTTGTTAATTCAAAATTGTTTTCAAACGATATAACCATGTACTGAAATTGTCACCATTTAACTGTTTTATAATAAAACTCAACGATTCTGGAGCAACAGCAGCCAAGTTTTTTTTTTACAATTTTCTTCAACAGTTATTCTTCAGCTAGCATAACTGTTCCCTTTGTTTGCGAATCGGAAGCTTGCTGTAATGTTTTCTGGGTACTTGTAGATATTTAATTACCCTAATATTATGTACTACTTATTACTTTGTTTTTAATCAACCACATAGCAGACAGTACCACTATCTTAGAATTGGAGTCTGTACCTCTAGTCTATTCTTTGAATTGGTGACCGCAGGTGTCATTTCTACTGAGCGCTTCCGTGCTTCGGAGGGCACGTTATGCCGTCGGTCCCGGTTGTTGTCTTAGGATGGCAGACGTTAAAGCATGGTGGTAGGGCATTTTGCGAATACCCGCCTGGCTAGCTCCAGCCTCAAGTTGAAAATCTGTCGCTAAGCACTTAGCGGGCTGTTCCCGCAGCTGTCCTTTAGAGCCGGTAATTCTAGGTTAGCCTGAACAACCTCTTCGACCACATCATCACTTACCATCAGGTGAGATTATTAATCCTGATAGGTCAAGGGCTAACCTATCAGGCATTAAAAAAAAGTCAGAAAATTACCCACCACGTCTACTTCTCCGATCCATCATGGCAAAAAAAATGGCGATGTGACATTTCGTTTTTGTATTTTGTCAAATTCGGACACACGAATTTCGACAGTTAAAGCCACAAATTACTAAATTTCTTTTTCACTTTTTAATTTTTGTATTCAAACTAATCGCTTAAGTTTTTATTTAGCTTAGTTTAGTTCCTTCGTAGGTACATGAGGGCTTACGAGGAAAAGTTTAGCAGCCGAACAAAAAAGGTTCGTGATGATTTCTCTGAATATTTCAACACATTTGGTGGGGTCTCGCGGCAATGAAAATTTTTAAAATATTATGAATTAACCTTTAAAACTTTAAATTAATTAAGTAAATAAAAATAAATGTTTACACAAACTGTCTTATGTGTTTTGCTCTGTGCTCCTAGTTGCCTCTCCTATACCTTGTCTTAGAATCTTAGATCAAAAATATAAATAAACACTTCTCAAAGTGAGAGACAAAAGGTTCCCCATCTTTTTTCGGGGTATATTGCATCCTGTGGTTTTTCTCACTATGTTTTTCTTGAACATACTAAAAGGAGAAATGTGGGTATATGTATTTCGTTTCTTGTTACAGACCTGACTCAGATGCCAACTCCATGTCACAATATTTCGCAAAAAGTATTACAAAACAATAATATAAAATATCTTAACATAACATTGAAATTAAGAAAAATAGAAACAAACTTAGCAAAATCAACTTATGCTACTCCCAAATTACAAAAACACCCAATAAAATACAAAAAGACGTTGAGTTGAAACGAAAAACACTAATAAAGACGCTATTATAATGGTAATAATCACTGTCTGATATTAATGGGAAATCTAAGTTGTTTGTTTAGCGTAGGTGGCAACTGGTCCTTTCAAAATGTAGGCTGCGGGCGAACTTACTTCATTTTGAAAGTGCTACTGGAATACTGTCCCCATAAATTTTCATGGTACGGGGCCACTTGACTACTTGAAATCCTGATTTAAAAAGGTTAAAGCAGTATTTAAACAGGGACTAACGAGTTTCTCAATGCAATGACATATACTTATTTCTCCATCACACAGCTCCTGAACGTAACGTTCAATTCTTCTTTGCCTGGTAATGGTTTCTGGCCTCTTTTTGCTGATAAATCCCTTTTGTTGCAATAACCCAGAGTAATAATTCGCATCCTTTTGTACCACTTTCAGTAAACTTGCAATGTTTGGCTTGGCTGAAATTTTTTTTTTTAGGCGGAGATTTTGACTAATCACCGTGAGTGCTAGCCGGTATATTTAGTAAATAACTACAGAAAGAGTTTATCACCAATTCGGCAGGCAAGTATACTGACTTGTGTGATGTTTTGCTATTGTGTGACATATTTGAAAAGTTTCGTGATGTAATATATATTATAATAAAGAAATAAGTAAGTAGGTAGATTCATAGTCAAAGTCAAAATGACATTCCAATATCGTAACTTAATTGTACAATCAAGAATAAAGCTAGCCAGGCGGATTCGCAGAGTGCCTACCACCACAGGCGGGTTAATTTGCCCTCCGAAGCACGGTAGCGATCAATAGTAATGCCACAAGAGGTCACTCATCCAACTCATGACTGCAGCGGACGTTACTTAACACTTGACCAGTTAAGAACGCTACGAGCGCTTCAAACGTAAACTTAACTTTGAAGATAATTAATTGCAGATTATTTTTAATGTATTTAAAAAGTGGAATCAGTCTTATTTAGTATAATTGAACTATTTACAAAATATTTACAAACTATTTTACAAATTATCAAATATATTATTATAACTCAAGTCCTGGGGGTGACGATGACTATCACGTGCAAAGTGTTCAAAATAAGCACCGGCACAACCCACACACGATCCACGTCTAAAATACAATTGTTCTTCAATCCGGGATAGTACCTGAGTGTTAATTTTTTTTGTTCGAATACCCTGGTTATTTAAGACACTAGTGCATCCTGACTCTCCGAGCATCGCACTCGGTGATCCTCTATCTCTGAGCACCACCAGTAAACCTGAACACCACCTTTGGCTGCTGGAATCGGGCAGGAAACAAGAGGAGCCGGTCCCGCCGTAGCTTCGCTGTATCTCTCCGGCTTTGACGTGGAGAACGTCACAGCCGCCCACCTTGGTGACCGCCGCCGCCACTTTCTCTTTTGTGGCGGCGTCGTCCAGGCCCGTCAGGTGCAATTGCGCGGACTTTACGGGCCTCGCGACGTTGGCCACCTCGGATAGGAGATCGCGGAGCTTCTCAGCGAGCCTGTCCGCTTTGTCGCTGCTTTGGGAGCCAGGAATTTCGAGCATCCTGGCTCCCCAGGACTCCAACTACTGCTACCCAGGTTTCCGCCTGGGCCACAGTAGTTGGAGTCGTTTTTGGGGCGATGTGAGCCGCAGTCGAGGGCGTGGCAGCAGCCTGCGAGGCCTGACCAACCCGCTTTCGAGGGGTCGGTTTAGGGGCCGCAACCGCTACTGCTGCCATCTTGGCGTCCGCTTTGAGAGGCGGGCGAAGAATCGGCGCTGGCAGGAGGCGATCCTCGATGCCAGCGAGTCGGGCATTGAGCATTTGCCCGAATGTGGTAGTCAAGGAGCGCATCATCTCCTCCACTAGCTTTGCCCCCAGTACAACAGCAGGAGGGCCGGCGTCTCGGCGGCAGCGGCTGCTGCTGCTACAGTAGCAGCAGACGTGGCGGCAGCCGCCTGGGTCTTGGCTTCGATGAAGCCGCGACGCAGCGCCTTCACCTCTGCCTTGCAGGCCTCCAACTCGAGGCGCAGGCTACTGTTCTCGGCTCTCAGCCGCCGCGTCTCTTCCGCCTCACTCCTGCTTGCCAGTGCGTTGACTAATTCCCTCAGGGTCGACGCGGACCTTTTCAGGCGACCAACAAACTCGCCTTTTAGGTTGCCAGATTTTTTGGCAACCTCTAAGATGCAGGCGAGCATCCCTCCTGCTTGAGCCCTCAGCTCCTGGGCATTTAGCCCGCTAAGGTCACCGACCCTGGCAAAGACATCGGCATCGCTTCCAATTTCGAGAAGACTTCCGTCCCTTTTTTGAATTTCCTGCTCTGCAGGACCTCCGCCAGCTCCTCCACTAGTGGAATGGGCTTCAAAAATTCGTCTCACATGGGGCCTGTTTTGGTTCCCTTCGCCCTTCTCCTCCGCGCCGTACTGACCTTAGCGACTGCCATCCCCTCGGTCTCAGTGTCCGACTCTAGGTAGCAGGGTGCGTAGAACGAGGAGTAAGGCCGCTTCCTGCGGCTGTCACCCTCGTCACAGGACTCCTCAAAAATGGAGTCTACGTCCGACCTCCTTTCGTCCCCCATGGAGACCTCCGACGGATCTCGCGAAGGACCCCGTGGAGTTTGGCCCTGAGAAGGGCCGTTTTCTAGGCTCTCAGAAGTGCCGCTCGAGCGGTCCTCAGCTGAAACTTTGAGTTGGCCCTGAGAAGGGCCTTTTGTAAACTTCCCTTTGTTGTCTCTATTAGCTTTCGACATTATCATGATACAGAAGCAGAATAATATAGAATAATTATAAAGTATAATTATAAATCGTGACCATAAGCAGTAATTTGGAAAATGGACAGGCTTTAATCTTTCTACTCAAGCCTCCGGAAGTTTAGAGTTCAGAAGACTGAAGAGTTATTTTCCCGAAGTCTAAGGATACACTTATCATCGGGGTTTTAGAACTAGTCTAGCCAGCTTGTCCCCGCCTCCAAAAACGTGAGTTATCGGTACAGAGGTCACTACCAACTAAAAGATAGGTGTTATTTTCGATTATGTAACAATATGTTTGACAGTAGTAGGCGCTGGTGCTAGCCAGTTAGAGGGGTCCTTATTTTAACACACACACTGCCAAACTGTTTTTCATCTACTCATAAACATGACAAATTATCTATAGCCTTGCCTTAAAACTACAATTTATACACCGTAAGTCTATTTTGTCATCTGTCTTAAAGAGGTGCCACGCATAATACAGATGACAAACAGTTAAATACGGCCCCGGTCTGTACCGAGCATTTACAATTTTGTTACTAATAAGGCAGTCTGCAGAAGCTACGGCAGACCTGTGAACTACATAATATACATATATAATACAAATATATACAGAAACAATATATACATATACATACACATATAGATAACAATACACGCGGCGCCTGACGGTGTTCTGTTTTTTTCTAAAGGAAATAAACCAATAACAGGCAGCACCACCAGAAGGTATCCGTCAGACTTGCCTTAGGGATCATCACGACTTGCGCTCTCCCCTAAGACCGTTGCCTCCTTACCCATCCGGGATGAGTAAGGAAGGCCTGAGTTTATTCAAAACAAGCAACGCAAGGCATGCAAGCTCGGCAAAGCAACTATTAATCAATAAACCCGGACCCGCCCGCCAGCGCTCCTCCATCCTGCTGGTAAGTACATGTAAGGCGAGTGGTACATCTTCAACTAGTACAGGTTATGTGTTCGTCAAAAATTCCAGATACAAATCACCATTAAAAAGGTCCAAAATCACTGGGCCGAGCAAAACATTGGCTACAATTCCCGCCCACACATTCAAAGAGAACCTGTGTTGAAAATTATGCGGCCTGGGTTCATGAGGGTTTTCGTGACACAAAAAATTTTCATTTTTTGTATCAAATGTTTGTAAACTTCTATTGTGCAATGTATTTTTCACCCAGATAACATCATTGCTTACATTTTTGATCTTAGATACTGGAACATGGTATATGTAAATTAAATACATTATTATACATAAGGACAGAGATGACCACACAAATTCAGTGGGCAGTGATTAAACTCCTTCCTAGTTTCGTTAAGAAACTCCTTTTAACAACCCCATGCGGGCGTATCATTTTCTGTTCGGTTTTTTAAAGATATTGTGTATATTGTGTGTATAAGTGTCAGCGGTTTAACAGTAAAAAATGTTTAATTTCACCTACTTCATAGATCTTTATTTTAACATAGTATGAACCCTTGATTCATCACACACACTGAGACCATTTGCAACTCGACTGTATTGACAGTATAATGGAGGAGTTTTTTACCTCTCTCAGCTGTGACTTCCAAATAAGTTACGAGAGGTTGATTTTGTAACTGAGTTGATGACAATTTTCTTTTTCTTCGGTCCGAAAATTTTATCTTTCTTCGTTCCGGTAACGAAAGTAGAGATCTTACTCTGCAATGATGTTGATGGCGATAGCTTGCATAGCCAACTAATATTGGTAAAATAAATAACGACCCGTGAACAGTCGAGTGCAAAATAGATAACAAAAAATAATTGCATTTAAATAAACAAATCGAATTTGTGTAAACCTATTAGAATAATTATACAAATAATTACTTAAAACAAAAAACATGTGCCCATTTTGCAATATGTAATTACTTTTGTAATACTATTTTGAACTCACATATTTAACTTAATTGAAACGTTGATGGCTCAGTGACATTTATTTTCAACTTGAGGATAGTCGCTAGCCAGGCGGGCATTCGCTAAGTGTCCCACCACTACAGCAATCGCGACTGACGACTTCATTTGCCCTCTGAAGCACGGAAGCGTACACTAGCGGTCACCCATCTAAATCATGACTGCAGCGGACGTTGCTTAACATAGTTGACCGGTTAAGAACGGATAAGTTAGCTACGCTACGAGCGCTTTAACGTCAACTTAAGTTCGAAGATATTCATTGCGTATTTAAAAGAGGAATCAGTCTTATTTACAATCATTGAACTATTTACAAACCATTTTACAAATTCTCACCCCTCAAACTCAAGTCCCGGGGGTGACGATGACTATCACGTGCAAAGTGTTTAAAATAATCATCGGCACAACCCTCACACGATCCACGTCTAAAATACAATTGTTCTTGAACCCGGGATAGTACCTGGTTGATATTTTTTTTTTGTTCGAATACCCAGGTTATTAAAGACACTAGTGCATCCCGACTTTCTAACGCGCCACCTTTGTTCACCATTGCTTTAATGTGCGTCCACAAATAAAAGTCTATCGGTGTAATTTCCGGCGAGCGAGGTGGCCAGGCGACAGACCCGCGACGACCTGTCCATCGGCCCGGATATTCACGGTCGAAGTTCTCTTTTTTTTTATATTTCTTAATCTAAATTCTGCCAAACTATAGAGCAGTTTGTTGGCAGATACACTCTCATTATCATTAGCTTTAGGTATGCTATTATTCTATAGGTAGCACAGATAAAGGTTGTCTGTAAGCTATAATCTATAATATGTAGGTAGGTAGTTACGGTAGGTAGATAAGTACCTACCTACCTACATATGTACATGTATATTTCTTAGTTATATTACTTATGTATGTTACAAAATATAATTGCAATTTTTTTCTCACATTCAATATTTAAATGCCATTTTAAAACCAGCTTTTGTTACATACTTAATTCCCGCCCACACATTCACAGAGAACCTGTGTTGAAAATTATGCGGCCTGGGTTCGTGGGGGTTTTCGTGACACCACAAATGTTCATTTCTTGTATAAAATAGTCCTACTGTCCACAAAGTAGCCACACGGGTCCACAACACAGTCGGCCTCTCGGCGAGCAGCCAATTGCAGAATGTGACCCTTGCTGGTTCATCGCTCTCAGTCAGTTCCTGGACTCGATGAAGGTGGAACGGATATTTCCTTCGTTGTGTATCACTGTCCATGCGAACCATTGAGATACATTGAAGCGTCGAGCTGCATCATTTGTGCTCGCTGCGGGGTAAGTCTTGAAGAAAGCCAGAATTGTGTCGTGAGTACCGACACTGTCGAGGCGTCGGACCACCGTATTCTTATCTTGCTGATCACTTACAACGCTGATTTTTTACATTTCAAAATCTCTATTATTTGCCCTGAAAGTGGGCCTTGATACTTCACTATATACAGCACTAGCACTGGGTGTACCAAAGACGATAGACCGCGGCTGGCGAGCCGCCGGTGAAGCAGTCTGCGGCGCGGCGCGGACACGTCTCGCGCGCCGCCATCCCACGCTACTCCAATGCAGACTTTTATATATTATCTACGTATATGGCCGTATAATGATGAACATCGTCATATGAAATGTGGTCTCAATTGTGCAGTTTCCTGTTTCATTGGCACTATTTGCAGTTTGATGATCTGAAGGTGATATTGCTCGTCTGTTGCATTTTCCGGGTCTCCTGGCAGGATTGACCTAGAGACATTAATGATATTGTTGATTGGCGCAATTTCGTGTGTGTATCTTCGTTAATATGCGGTGAAACCATCACCTTAAGGGCAGTTTAATGATTCCTGGTACAACTATTTTCTTCACATATGAATCGAAGTGTGCAGTACTCGCAACAAAAATATAGGTACGTATTAGGTACTTCTAATTCTCTCCACTTGTTTGTGCATGTTGATGTTGTTTTCACGCAGATTTCCGTTCTGTGATCTTTAATACATAGACAATAATAATTTAATATCTGATTCGATGTTATATCGGTTATATAGGACTTTGTACGTGGCAAAAGTAAGTATGTAGGTCGGAATTTAAGCCGGATTTGATCTTTAAAATGGCTAAGAAGGTATCTTTGCCAAGGTTTAACGCTAGCATATCGGACCGGGGATATGCTGACAACGTTTTTTGTTTTTTTTTACTTGTCGTGGAATTAAATGATAAATCTTGAAGCGTAACCTGCTGACGAGTGGTACCCTGACTTCGAAAATTAATTGTGCTTTGGTCATCCTAGTTGTCATCCGGCGAAGATGATATATATTTTTTAAGTCTGTTTGTATATTGATAATAGGTAAAGACAGGTCTCGGGTTAGCTACCCTGATATGATGTTGAGTTCTATCTGGAGCTGTACTGGTGTTAATATGTGAATGTTATATTTGGTTATTTCATATATGAATATATTGTTATATTTGAACTGCTGATTCAATAACATTCGATCATAGTATTTAAGTTAGGAGAAGCCAAGTGTTAATTGTGATGATATAATGTTGCAGTATATTTTCATGTTGACTTCCACATTGTCGCATGATCTGATTGTATTTTTAAGTACCTGTCGAGAGCCATCCTTCCTTCCCACTATGGTGCCATGTCATAATACACGATGACCTTCCAATAATCTCTGGTTATTTGCATATTTCCGATCTTAGAAAAGTAAAGAAGAGCCTTTTCGCTATTGGAAGCTGTGGGTTGTAGAAGCCAAAAACTGATGTTAGCATATTTAGTGCCCGTTGTTAGATTCCCTTTTTCGACGGATGGTTTTGTTTCGACTGATGGTTGCTCATTATGCGGTTCAGGTTTTGTTGAAGGGTTTTCTTGAACCGGTAGAATTGATAGTTTAATGATCGGCCATTTGATGATACCGGCTTTTATTCTGACTTATACTACACGAACCCAACTGTCTTTTGTTCTGATTGAACATTCCGAACGAGGTATTTCCCATGTGAAATCCTAATATCATACGAGAGGCATGTCCGGATGGAGATACAAGTTTATTAAATTATGAGAAAGTAAGAGGAAACTTAGCAAATCTAGCCCCGCGTTTCTTAGCCTACTGTTAGTAGGCGGTGAAAATGTGAAGTCCGACTGACACAAGAAAACACTGTTTATTTTAATCTGAAGGATCACAGGAAATTTACACGGTATATATTGGACTAGCACAAATCAGACAACACATGAATAACGAAATAAAAACAAATAATTCCAAATATTAAAAAACACGCCTGCCGTATCAAAGGGTTAACTAAAAAATTACAAACAAGTTACAAGATTTTAATGTTGAATGGCCACGAGGTAGGTACTAAACAGATTATATTTACTGTGAAATTAAAACACCATTGTGCCCAAAAATTGAAAACTCATAACCAATCTTTTCATCGAAGTTGGGGGACCTGTAAAGAACTATTCCAGGGAACCGTCCCCCGACTGCTATAAAGCCGAAAAGCTGCTGCCGAAAAGATTCGTTCAATGCCGACGAAGCTAAGCATGTAGTTTACAAACCAACCCTTGCTGACACCGACTCCAAAAATAACAATAATTGTAACCACATAATATTATTATCGTAATAATTTTATTGACTTATAAGTACCTAGTCTAATATTTTCATTTAATTTTACTTAGGAGAAAGAGAGAAGTATGTTGAATATTATGTTACTTATAGAAGAATAAGAAATGATTTTTTTTCGTTTTAGTGCATATCAATTTGTATTGGATTATTTTGAAGGCGGTTATTTTTTTTGTTAAATTTTTAATTTATTTATTTTTTAGTGAATCTTAATAACACGAATTGATTTGTCTGATTATGGGTAGAACTACTAAACGTGCTGCTCATATGAGACAGCGCCGTTTAAATGAAACAAACGATGTCAGGGAGAAACGCCTATCTCAACAGAGGGAATCTACTTCGAGGACAATTTCAAAAGAGACTTGTGAAAAGCGCAAAAAGAGAATTTCGAAAATGCGTCTTTACATGAAAAAAGTTTTGAAGAGGGAAAATATCGAAAAACGTATTCACCGTCTTGGCTTGATCAACGATCGTCTATCGAATGAGACGGAGGAGCAACGTGCCCACCGTCTCCGATTAATCCTTATTAATGAACAATCTTTTGAAGCGGCTATTAATATATTCGCTGATGTACCATTTGCCGTAAGCAAAAAAACGCTTTATCCACAACAGCGTTCCAATTTACGAGCAGATTTGTATAGTACGCTACTACCTGAAGAACTTTTTACTTTAGGTACAATAACAACCTGCACTCGCTGTTACAATAATATTAGAAAAAGGAAAATTCCAGCAACTGCATATCGGAATAAAATTATGTCTGCAGAAGTACCGCCTGAATTGGCCAATTTGACAAGTGTTGAAGAACGGTTTCTAAGTCGCGTTACACCATTTTTAAAGATTGTTAAACTTAATAACCGTTTCAGTCAAGATTGGTGAAAAGGGCAGGTCATTTTGTTTGCAAAGGATGTTGTGGAAATAGCTGAACAGTTACCACTGACACCACATCAAGCTGGTTTAGTTTTGGTAGTGGAAAGTCTCGAGTACCTGTCATTTTCGAAAGAATTTGTCGTGGATATGCAAAGACTGAATCGCGCATTAATTTGGTTAATTTCCAATAACCATCTTTACAGAGATGTTCAGGTGCATTTTGCAACTACCTTAAACATACCTCACGTAGTCCAAATAGCTGAAAATTCTATTCCTGAACAGAATGTTGTTACTTCAGAATCATTCTCGAAAAATTATGTAAAATTAAATGACAACAAGGCAATATTACGCGGATCGTTTAATCAAGGTGATTTACGATTTAATTTATCTCGAGGTAAGCCATGCACTGCGATAGCGACTGATGCTTGTGCAGCATTCACTGTTTTAGATCCGAACAAATGGTCCAAAAGTGATATCGACTACATTGTAATCAATAATAACAAATATTTTAAGAAAACATCAAATTAATATTTTAATAAAACACTTAAAAAATACAAAAATAATTCTAGTGACAATTCCGCCTAATTTTCCTGCTAAGCCGACGTGACGTCACAAACGCCACGCAACCAAACCGGAAGAATTTTTCGACGTAATAATTGTCACTAGATGTATTTTTGTATTTTTTAAGTGTTTTATTAAAATATTAATTTGATGTTCTCTTAAAATATTTTAAAAATATTTGTTACTAGCTTTCCGGGCGCGGCTCCGCCCGCGCGTATGTCGGTTATCGCGCGAAAACATTAACCTCTTTTTGCGCAGTCGGATAAATACTATCCTATGTTTTTTCCCGGGTCTCAAACTATCTCCATACCAAATTTCATTCAAATCGGTCCAGTAGTTTTGGCGTGAAAGCGTAACAGACAGACAGACAGACAGACAGAGTTACTTTCGCATTTATAATATTAGTACTGATTATTAAATATGAATGTCCGCAAAGTAACGCCTGAATGTATTCATTACATTGTAATCATTGGCGATAAATACTTCAATGACTGTCTTACTGCTAGAGATAATCCTGCGCCCGGCGAAGTAAACCCTGAGTACCTTGCTGTAACAGCTCTTAGTCCAAGACTAATATACAATAGAGAAAAATTATTAATTACAGTACTGGAGGACACTAATTATTATGGTCATATAGACAATGACAATAGTTCTGATGGATTCCCTAGCCTGAAAAATGCATTATTAAGTTTTTTTAGAGAACACTCGAACGGCATACTTACAGATAATGCTATTTCGATAGCAGTAGATTGCAAAATTTCGGGTAACAATCAAATGTACTTCTTGTATGACTCCCACGCGCGTGGTCCCAAGGGAGCTTCTGCTCCCATCAATGGCACCGCATGTTACAAGCGGTTTAGTGATTTGGACGATTTGCATGCCATTTTACGTAGCAATTTATTTGTGTCGCCAACTTAAGTGCCAGAAGAAAACTTTCGGAATAATCTTAATGTATTCTCGTTAACATCATTAGTTATTGCTCGAGACACCCAAATACAATCTTCTGTGCCCATATTGCAACAATCGACAATAGTATGGGCAGAAAACCCAACATGTTACACCAAACGCTTCCCTCCGATCAATAATACAAACTAGTAATCCCCTCCAAACAACAACACGTCTTTTTTTTTTTTTTTTTCTAAATATTATTACAAGCACTATCGCGTGCTAAACGAAAATCATATCAAACAAATTATTGGAGTACAAAATTATTTTTTTTGTCCAAGGCGGGAATCGAACCCGCGTCCTCCGATATCGCGTCGGATGCTTAACACCATCTCAGCCACCTGGACATTGGCATTTCTGCCGAAACTTTGTGCTCCAATTGTATTACTTTAACCGTAAAAAACCTAGGACCTAGTAGGATCACAGCCATCAGAGATATCTGCAACGCTGTGTGGAAAACGGGTAAATGGCCGAAAGACTGGACAGAGTCCGTGTTTATTTCTTTGCACAATAAAGGCTCCACAAAGTCATGCGGTAATTACAGAACTATTGCACTCATATCACATGCGAGCAAAATTTTGCTTCACATAATCAACAAAAGGCTTAACTACTATCTTACGCCACAAATTCCAGAGGAACAAGCAGGTTTTGTGAAGAGCAAAGGCACATGTGAGCAAATTCTCAACGTTCGCCAAATAGAAGAAAAGAGCAGAGAATTTAACAAGCCGGTAATATTGTGTTTCATCGATTACACCAAGGCTTTCGATTGTGTGCGATGGAATAAACTGTGGACGGTTCTAATTGAAATGGTAGTGCCTCGTCACTTAGTGGGGTTGATTCAACAGCTATACATCAGTAACCGTTGCTCAGTAAAAATAGGGACTGAATTCTCAAACACCTTTGAAACAAAAAAAGGGGGTTCGTCAAGGGTGTATACTCTCTCCAGCCCTTTTTAACTTATACGGAGAATATATTATGAGAAAGACCCTAGAAAATTGGGACAGAGGTGTCAATATCGGTGGGAAGCGTATAACGAATCTCCGCTATGCTGACGATACCGTTCTGTTAGCCACATCTAAAGAAGACATGGTGGAGTTATTCCAGAAGCTTGAGAGAGAAAGCGAAAACATAGGACTTTCCGTCAACAAGAGGAAAACCAAGATTATGGTCGTAGATCGAGCTGGAATCTTACCCGATTGGGACAACATAATTGTCCCAGGAATTCAAACCATCAATCACTACACATATCTTGGATCCCAAATCTGGAATGACGGTAGCTGCAGTCCGGAAATAAAGCGCAGAATAGGAATGGCTAAAGATGCTACAGCTCGATTAAAGAATATATGGTCTAAACGGGGAATCACAAACAACACCAAAATGCGACTAATCAGAGCACTGATATATCCGATTTTCCTGTACGGAGTGGAAACTTGAACCATACTGGCGCGAGACAGAGCAAGGATCGAAGCGTTCGAGATGTGGTGCTGGAGGCGAATGTTGAGAATACCATGGACCGCCAAACGCACCAACGTATCGATCCTCTCACAACTTAAAGTGAAGACGCGCTTGTCCACGATTTGCCACCAACGCATACTTTCATATTTTGGTCACGTAATACGAAAGGGTGATGGGAACCTTGAGAAGCTCATTGTGGTTGGGAATACGGACGGAAAACGCTCATGAGGTCGATCCCCAACCAGATGGACGGATCAGATTAAGGACTCATCAACCGTCAAGTTCCACAACATCGTGCAAGATGCAATGAACAGAAGCCGATGGAGACAGATCATCCGATCTAAGTGCAGACCATCTAACGATGACCACGATCCTCGGTCATGAGGGGACGACTACAGAGAAATGGGACCAAACGACAAGCATCACCTTTCAAACAAAAAAAGAATTTTCAAAATCGGTTCACCCAGTTCAGAGTTCTGAGGTAACAAACAACGGAGAACCTCCTCCTTTTTTTGAAGTCGGTTAAAAAACAAGAGTTTTATTAAATTATAACTATGGAATCCCAGGAGAATATTTTACACAGACGACTGCAATCACAGCTTGACATTAATCAAAGCGAGTTCAATATGAGCATCGATGCGCTAGATGGCACTACTAGTAGCCTACCGGATCTATCAGTCGATAACAGCGAACTAGTAAAAACATTATTAGAAAAAATTAAATACTTAGAAACACAGTTAAGCAGCGCTCATGGTGAAATCGAGCTAATATCACTGGAAAATAGAGATTTAAAAACAAACAATCAAGATCTAAAGAAAAAAAAAGGATTTATTGAAGATAATCAGTGATAAATCCCCTGCTAAATTGATTTCCACAAAGTTAACACCACGTAAAACCCCAAAACTGCAACTTAAGTCTCAACAACATAAACATACACAAACACATACAAAATTGCAAGAAATAGCGAATAATAAAAAATTATAATAATCAATAGATCAACATTACTTTTGACAGACTAAGAGCTACACGAGAAGCTTTTAATATACGTAATATGTTTTGTCACTATTTTAACAACGCAGGTAGAATATCGTTTCAAGATTCTTTAGTTGATTAAATAAATACAAAAGAACTAGGTACTTACTGTCTTTTATTTCATCCAATTTCAAATCGTCAACTATCGATTTCCAGGCTGCATCTTTTTTATCAAGGTTTCGATTGTCTTTAATCGATGTGTTCCACAAACATGGAAATTGGCGTATGGCTTCTATAAATCGCTCCATTTTCGACAAGGACACGTCCGTACTTGTTTCCTGTATCTAAAACACTGCGGGGCGAGGGTGGTGCGCTGGCGCAGGGGCGCGGCGGCAGGGGGGTCCTTTTTGAAACTAGTTGCCGAGCGTTGACGCAGCGGACTCATTTTAACTCGTTTAACTCGTGCCGCTCACCTCTTTCATAGTAGAAACACTACTATGCAGTTTATAATTGCGAGTTAAGCGGACTTATTAATGACTCCGCTCCGTTTTCAAAGCAGGAGCTAGCTCATTTCTACTCTTTCTACACGATCGGCTCTTTCCGTCCGGCTATTTGTTGGTGGAAATACAAGTATACAGTTTGCGTTTGCGAGTTTAACGAAGTCATGGGTCCGTACCGTTCGCGGTGGAAAACCGGCTTAAGGTTACAACTCGGCAGCTGATCGCACGCGGCGACCCGGCGAGCGCGTCACAACATTCCTTAAGCCGGTTTTCCGCCGCGAAAGAGTAATGAGCGGGAAATAGTTAGGCGGGACGGACTCAGTTTATATGAAATAGGTTTGTGTTTCCACCAAAAAAGAGTTTTATGTTTTGTTTTCCACTGCAAAAGGATTATGAGAGAGAGTAATGAGCGGAGCGAACTGAACGGAAAACGAGAAATGAAAAATGAACATTCAATTTCAACCGAGAACGAGTTCAGTTGGTGATTTATACTGGTTGCTTGTGGTCGTGTTTTGTTGCTAACTCATGATGTTGTCGAGTGACACTGAATCGAGTGAAGACAGCGATTATGTATACAGACGAAAAAAGTACATGTTTTTATATCTTAAACATGGAAAAAAACGCACAAAACGAAGATTTTGGTTATGCCAGCACATTCGCGAAAGAACATTGAAAGGGGAATATAGGCTTTAGACGATGAAAAATTTAGTAACTATTACAGGGTTAGCAGAGAACAGTTTCATGAACTGTTGTCATTTGTGGCGGTTGATATTTTAAAACAAAATACTAACTACAGGAAAGCTATTTCACCTCAAGAGAAGCTAGCTGTGTGCCTAAGGTAAGAAATATAGCATTGTTCATAAATATATCAATCTTTAATGAGGAAAATAAAGAAAAATTATTTACACTTGGTTATCATAATCAAACGTTTCTAGCCTACTGTGGTAGGTCGTATTGGTAGATGGTAATCCTGCTGCGGCCGGCACGGTGTTGTTCACAGTCTTGCCAGACGTAGTGTATCCGTGATTGCTAGAACGTGATGATCCTGCTGCTGCTGGCAAGGTACTGTTTACAGCGTCTCCCGAAGTACTGTATCCGTAATGTGCAAAACGTGATGATCCTGCTGCTGCTGGCAAGGTACTGTTGACCGAGTCTGGTGTAACACATACGCTATAATTTTCTAGTTCTTCCTCGGCGTCACTAACGATGAGAAATATTTTTTTCTTAATACGATTTTGCATCCATGTTGGCATAGTCTTAATGGTGATCGCCCTACTCTCCAAAAATAAATCAATGGCATTTTTTTCTTTTTGTGAGTTTTCCAGTGCGCGCCTCAAATATCTATCTTCTTGTCTTTTTTGGTGATTTTGCTCCATTTCTTTCAACAATTCTATGATATCACCATCGGCTTTTCGTTTTCTTGTCTCAGTTCTACTTTGAAGTGTTTCAGTCTCCATATTACTCATTCTATCGTTTGTTGTAAGCACAGACCTTTCAGAATGATGAGCATCTTCATCATCTTGCACTTCAGGGGTTTCGGGGGTTACCGATGATTGTGTATTTGTAATATTTAAATTGGTAGACCTACTACGATTTTTCATATATGGAAGTAAAAATTCCATCTACTTCCACGACTTCCACGTATTGATATTTGTAGCTGCTTGCCCAGATCTGGTGGTTTTTATTCTCTTTAAACTATCTCTATGGTTATCCCTTAACTTTTTCCATTCGGATGTCGCTTCCTTGACTGAAACAAAAAATAATGATAAATACGTTAATTATTTATTATTTTGTTCCAGGTTTTTGGCTACAGGCGACTCATTCATAACTATAGGCTACAATTATCGCATGAGTACAGCCACTGTTTCAAGGATAGTACACAATACATGTATTGCCATTTGGAAAAAAATACAGCCTATTTATATGAAAGAACCCAAAAAGCAAGATTGGGAAACTATAGCAGAATCTTTTGGAAATATATGGCACTTTAAAAATTGCCTCGGAGCCATTGATGGTAAACACGTGGCTATTAAATGCCCTCCACATTCAGGAAGTAAATTTTACAACTATAAAAATATTATTCTGTCGTATTACTGGCAGTTGTCGATGCACACAAACGTTTTATAATTATCGATGTTGGGTCATTAGGTCGTTTCAGTGACAGTGGCATTTTTAATGATAGTTTTTTTGGAAATAGATTAATTAACAACCAATTAGATTTGCCGGAACACCATCCTTTAGATAAAAACAGTTCAGCTAGAGTGCTTTATGTGTTTATAGGTGACAAGGCATTTGCTTTACGAAAAAATTTACTGCGGCCATATCCAAATACAATTAATGATAGATCTAAAAGAATCTTTAATTATAGACTCAGTAGAGCACGAAATGTTGTAGAAAACGCATTCGGCATTTTATCCGCTAGATGGCGTGTTTATCAACGGCCGTTAGAGTGCAAACTTGATACGGCCGATCATATAATTAAAGCAACATGCGTGTTACATAAGTATTTATGTGTACAAATATCGTCATTACTCGTAGCAGGTATCGGCAGCAGATTATCAAAATGACAATGATCCTCAACCCAATAATAACGTGGTCTTTGACAGACTAAGGGGTACACGAGAGGCGTTTAATGTACGAAATATATATTGCGATTACTTTAATAATTCAGGTAGAATAGCTTTTCAAGATTCTCTTGTTTGAACTTAATATATTTCATTTATAAAACACCTACTTACCGTCTTTTATTTCAACCAAATTCAAATCATCAACTATATTTTTCCATGCTTCTTCCTTTTTATCTATGTTGCGATATTCAATACTTCGAGCGTGTATGTCGTCAGCCTTTGGCGGGGCTGGTGGAGGCATCGAGCCTGGGCTCATGGCCTCTGCTGAACCTCGTGGGGCCTCTACCCCACGGTATCCTATCACTGCGCAGGCTTCAACTTGTACTAGGCCGCTCTGCGCAGTGTCTATCTGCACTTTCTGTGCTTTATTTTGTTTGCTTTGATGCCGCATCTATGTGCTTTCTTGGCTTGCTATTTGATGACTTCTTCTGGTTCGCTGTCATCCCTCGGGGTTGTCTACGGCTTCCCTGATTGGGAGGACCTCACGGGGGAGAGCTCGCCAGGTCTTTCTTGCGTCTGGTGGTCTGGCGTGGAGTGGGGCGATTCCGTGTAGGTGGGCATGCGGTCCATTGTCCGCACTGTCAAACATTCTTTTTGACAGGCGGGTAACGAATTGGTCCACTGACTCTATCTTCACGTCTTTGGCGATTGTGTCATTTCGAACGTAACGCCCGGCGCCGGTTATGATGCGGAGCGCTACGTTCTGTTGTGCTTGTATCTTCTTTTTGTTGCTCTTCGCGCATAGGTGATGCCAAGCTGGGGCGGCATACGTCAGTCTGGATCTGACGTATGTTTTGTATATCCCCAGCTTGGTTCTGGTAGGCAATTTGGATCTCAGCACCGGGTATAGCAAAGCTCTCGCTGTTCGTGCTTGCCTCACTGCTTGTTCAGTTTGCGCTGCCATGGTCAATCTTCGGTCTATTTCTACTCCAAGGTACTTGACCGAATTCTTCCATTCGATCAGTTTCCCTTGGAGTGCGAGCTGTGGTGGATTCGTCCTCTTTGGGCCGACTAACATGGCGGCAGTCTTATTGACATTCACTGCCATGCGCCAGTCGTCTAGCCATTCTGGGAGAATGTTCAGTAACTTCTGCATTCGTTTTGCTGCTCCTTTGGGTGTTCTTGATGTTGATAAGTACGCGCTGTCGTCTGCGAACAGTGCCAAGGTGACATCCCGTTCCTCTTCGCGGATACGGTCGGCCAGAGTCGGGATGTCGTTGGTGTGCAGCGCGTACAGTCCCGGCGAGATGCAACTGCCCTGGGGCACGCCCGCCTGGATGCTTCTTGTTGTGGAGTCGTTTCCTTCAACCGTTACGTAAAAGGAGCGGTTCTTCAGGAAAGATTCAATTATGCGGATGTATTGGTCAGGTGTTTCCGTTTGCAGCAGTTTGAAGAGAAGGCCTTCGTGCCACACCCTATCGAAGGCCTTCTCTATATCCAAAAACACCGTCACGGTGTGCTTCCCATTGTTCATCTCATGCGCGAGTTCGTGTATGACCCTTGTGAGCTGAAGTGTCGTCGAGTGCATGTGGCGGAAGCCGAACTGTTCTTTCCTGGGTATTATGAACGGCCTCATACGCCTCAGCAGCAGCCTCTCGAACAGCTTCGCAAGGTGTGGCAATAGTGATATTGGCCTATACGACGCTGCCTGTCTCCGGTCTTTCCCTGGCTTGGGTATCACTATCACCTTTGCTTTCTTCCATACGTCTGGGAAGTATCCAGTGCGTAGTATTCCGTTGAATAGTCTCGCGATTGTTACCACTCCCTTTCTTGGAAGTTGGTAGAGAGCGGCTATGGGCAGCCCATCATGCCCTGCCGCTTTCCTCCTTGGTAGCCTCCTGAGCGCTTTGGCCACTTCCGCAGGTGATATATATTCACCCCCTTCAAGAGGTTTACTCTGCTTGGCCAAATACACTCGAGAGCAATGAATCCGGGTCACTTAAAGAATGTTAAAAATCTCGGAAACTAAAAATGATAGGTTAATGCAATAAATTGTATTTAATAGACAATGTAATACTCCTTAAATGAAAGTAAAAAAAATATGAGTCACCATACATTTTATGAACACAAAATTACATAAAGAAAAAAACTGCTGATCTCTCCTTAAAACAAAAATAGGAAACATGAAATTTTTGAACTTTATTACGATTTTCTTGAATTTTAATACTTCGTATTGCCTCCTCGTGCTTCCATTACTGCGTTTACGCGGTTTGGCATGCTGTACACCAAGTTCCTTATACGATTTTGGGGAATATTCTCCCATTCCTCTGTGAGAGCAATTTTGAGCTCACGAAGCGTGATTGGGGGAGGGTTTCGTTGTTTTACGCATCTGCCTAGCTCGTCCCAAGCATGCTCGATCGGGTTGATATCCGGGCTGCGCGCTGGCCACTCCATACGAGTAATGTTCATCTCTTGAAGGTAGTCATTCACAATCCTACCTGTATGAGGTCGGGCATTGTCATGCATAAATATAGCATCCTCACCTAAATTGACCATAAATGGACCAACGTGATCATTGAGGATTTCTTCCACATATCTTACGCTAGTTAAAGAGCCGTTTTCTATGATCACCAGCTCTGTGCGACTTTCAGAATAAATTCCGGCCCACACAAGTACAGACCCACCACCGTAGGCTACTTTTTCTTCGATGCATGCTTGCTTGAATCTTTCCCCTGGTCTTCGATACACTCTGTGTCTTCCATCGTGCTTGTAGAGCATAAATTTTGATTCGTCGGAGAACATAACTTTTGACCAATCTTCAATACTCCAATTTACGTGGCTCTGGGCATATCTTAGTCTCGAAATACGATGCCAACGCTCCAGTTTAGGGCCGTTTGCAGGTCTAAGGGGTTTTAAGTTAGATTCAGCAAGCCGACGTCTTACTGTCCATGCACTTGGGTTACTTCCTCCGAGGCGTCGAAACTGATTGGTGAGTTCAGTTCCTGTGAGAAAGCGATTTCGAAGCATGGTGTTCACCAAGTATCGGTCTTCTCGTGCTGTGGTACACCTGGTTCTGCCCGTTCCTGGTCTGCGTAGGTTAGGACCAGTTTCTTCGTAACGTCGGAGAACTCTTTGTACTGTTGACAGCGACACACCGACAGTCCTGGCTGTATCGCGCTGACTCCGGCCGGTTTCCAGCATTGTAAGTATTCTGGTGCATTCTTCAGGCGTAAGCGACATAATTTCAGCTTGAATAATGAATATAGAGCACTATCAACATGGTTTATGTACCCACATAAATGACAGATTACAAACAAAAGCAAAACCAAATGCTGTAATTTCGTAGTTCCATCTTCGAAAGTGGCCCTTTTTCAAATTTGATTTTTTTATGATATAACTTTACAATAACTAAGAAGTTTTAATACCTTCATTTAAGGAGTATTACATTGTCTATTAAATACAATTTATTGCATTAACCTAGCATTTTTAGTTTCCGAGATTTTTAGGATTCTTTAAGTGACCCGGATTCATTGCTCTCGAGTGTATGTTTCAACGCTTTTTGTTACGTATTCATGGTGTTCCATTGAGCTTCTTGCAGCTTCTGGTCTGGTAGGGTGGAGCATGAATTGCTTCTCAAGGTGATTAGCAAGAATCTCTGCTCTATCTCTTGGATGGTATCTTCTTTCTCCCCTCTCATCCCATAGGGGGTATATTGGTTGAGGAGAATTGGTGAGTTGCCGGTTCAGTTTGTGGAGGCTGGGCGTGTGTTCGCCTGCCTGATCAATTACTTTTTCCCAGCCTGATCCTCTCCAGGTTTCCACGTCTTTGGAAACTTTTCCTGCCAATGTGTTTAATTTCCTTTTGATGGTTGGGCAGCGAGTTTGTGCCCAGCACTTTCTCAGGAATCGTTTTTGTTGCAGGCCTCTCTGCACTACTTGATATATTCCATAAACATGGATATTGTCGTACAGCTTCTATAAAACGCTCCATTTCAAAACAACACGTGTTTATTCAGTGACACACACTACAACAATGTGCGGCATCCAACACCGGCGGTGGATGGGGCAGGGAAAGGGGCGCGGGGTGAGGACACTACAAACGAGTCCGTTTCAAACTAGCCGTTGCCGAGCCCTTGACGTAGCGGACTCTTTTCAACTAGTTTTTACTCGTTCGATCCGTACCTCTCACCTCTTTCTCTGTGGATACGCTGCTATGTAATTTGTCATTGCGAGTCAAACGGAGTCCTTAATGACTTCGCTCCGCTGCCTAGAACTGAACGAGTTCGTTTCAATTCTTTCGGCTCGCTCAGTCCTTTCCGCTCGACTATTTATTGGTGGAAAGACAAGTATGCAGTTTACTCTTGCCAGTTGAACGGAGTCCTTAATGGGTCCGTTCAGTTCGCGGTGGAAAACCGGCTTTATGCCCGCCTTCCACTAACAAAGGGTAATGAGCGGAAACTGAGCTGATGATCTGAGCTCTGACCGGAGTAAAAATAGTTGTACACTTCCACTAAAAAAGAGTTTCATATTTTGCCTTCCACTACTAGAGGGCTTTGCGGAGCGAGTGAGGTGGGAAATGAGTGGGGTTGGATGAGCGAGTTGTTTGCCTTCCATTGCTAGAGGCGCGGCGATGAGCGAGGAGGCGCAGAAATATCTCAGTGCCAGGCGATCCACAGAGGAAGCAAGTCGCGGTACATTTTGCGATAACGATGTCTGACGATTCCAGTGAAGAGGATTACATAAATACTTTAAATAAATGCTTTCTGCTCTACCATTATAACGAAAAAAAGAAGCGTAATAAACCAAGATTTTGGGTAAGCGACCATATTAGAGAGAGACCTATCAAGGGTGAATTGATGCGGATGTTCTACGATTTACAAGATGAATATTTCAAAAATTATTTTCGAGTCGATAGAAAACAGTTTGAAGAATTATTATCACTCATAAATCAAGATATTACAAAACAAGACACAAACTTTAGAAAAGCTGTTTCACCAAGAGAAAAACTTGCGATCACTCTAAGGTAAGAAATAAAAACCCCTATTTTCCTATGAATTTATTAACAGAAAGAAATTAGGGTTGATATTCTTTTCTTTAAACTAACGTATCGTTTTCTTAAATCAAAACAGTATCAGTACTAATATTATAAATGCGAAAGTAACTCTGTCTGTCTGTCTGTCTGTCTGTCTGTTACGCTTTCACGCCAAAACTACTGGACCGATTTGAATGAAATTTGGTATGGAGATAGTTTGAGACCCGGGAAAAAACATAGGATAGTTTTTATCCGACTGCGCAAAAAGAGGTTAATGTTTTCGCGCGATAACCGACATACGCGCGGGCGGAGCCGCGCCCGGAAAGCTAGTTATTTTATATATAGTATTTTAAGGAAGTTGTTCATAAGTCGTCGTTGGAGGCGATTGTGCAGATACTGATGATGTAGATGCAGTAGAGTAACTATAACCTGTGTTATAAGATTCAATTTCTTCTACAGTGTCACACACAATTTGTAAAACCTTTTTCTTAATTTTATTTTGGAAATGAATTGGCATATTTTTGGCTGTTTGGGCCATACTTTCGAAAAATAAATCCATGGGATGTTTTGCTTGTTGTTGTTTTCTAATATTGTCTCTGTCTTCCTGACGTCTGTTATGATTTTTTTCTATATCTCTGATAATATCTATGATATCAACATCATTCTTTCTTTTTCGTGTTGTTTGTGCTTCTTGTGTACATTCTGGACCTTCATTGTTCGCCAATGGAATCAAAATAATTGATTCTTCTTCTTCTTGTGTCGACTGTTGAGTGCATATTTCACTGTTATAGTCTTGGGTGGAATTTTGATCGATGATCTCTTGCGTGCATTGAGAGTTTGTTAAATTTGTGGAAACTTTTCTATTTTTCATAAATGGTAGCAAAAAATCCATGATTTGCGCATATTTCCAATTATTTATAGCTGGTGCTGCTTGGCCTGTTTTGCCACACTTTTGCCTTTTCAGGCTATCTCGGTGATTGTCTCGCAGTTTCTTCCACTCAGATTTTGCGGTCTTGACTAAAACAAATAAAATGTTGTTAAATAAAAAAAAATGGTAGGTATCTGCGTGAAAACTTGCCTTGCAGGCTTTTATAACAGTTCATTAATAATAATATTATTAAGTACTAAGTGAATTTAACAGGGTTCCAATTTGAATAGAAAAAAGTCAAAAATACCAGTCGATGCGTCTTTTTTTACCGATTCCAAATATACATAAAACTATTTTTTTTTTACATTCTAGTTGAACCTTGCGAAGTATTAGCACCTAAGATGTTGGTAGTCCTTCGAGGTTTTTGATTTTTATATTAATATAGGTACTTTTTTCTTTTTCAGATATTTGGCAACGGGCGACTCATTTAGAAGTCTAGGTTACAATTATCGAATAAGCGAAATTACCATTTCAAGGGCAGTAAACGATACATGTACTGCTCTATGGGATAGATTGCAACCTTTGTATATGAAAACACCAATGAGGAAACATTGGGAAAAAATAGCAGAAGATTTTGAATTAAAGTGGCAATTTAAAAATTGCATCGGGGCCATTGACGGAAAACATGTTTCGATCAAATGTCCTCCCCATTCAGGAAGTTCTTATTTTAACTATAAAAAATTCTATTCCATTGTGTTATTAGCAGTTGTTGATGCTGACAAAAAATTCATAGTAATTGATGTTGGATCCATGGGCCGATTTAGCGATGGCGGTATACTCAGCGATAGTCTATTTGGTAGGAAATTGTATAAAAATGAGTTAGATGTACCTGTTGATCGACCTTTAGACGATAATGGCCAAAGTGTGCCTTACGTATTTATAGGAGATCAAGCTTTTGCACTACGTAAAAATTTGCTTCGGCCTTAGCCGTCACCAACTACTATTGAAAATCGAGCAAAAAGACATTTTAACTATCGTCTCTGTAGAGCACGCAATGTTGTTGAGAACGCCTTTGGCATATTGTCCAGTAGATGGCGAGCTTACCGCCGACCATTTGAGTGTAAACTTGAACTGGTTGACAAAATAATTCAAGCGACATGTACGAGTATATTGCACAACTATTTGATATCATCGCCATCCCCAACAACTTATGAAGACGAAAACAATACAAATATTTTTTGTCGATAAATAATGACCGATTACGGGCCACAAGAGAGGCTTTCCATGTGAGGAATGTATTCTGTGACTTTTTTAATACTACTGGTGCATTCCCAGGCCTCATGTCATATCTTTTTTATCCCCATGACGATAATCTTTGTGGTTGGTGTCCCACAACAACGGGTACTGCCGCACTGTTTCAATGAACAGCTCCATGCCGACACGTTGCGCGTTCTGAACTGACAGCCGAAAGCGGGCAAGGAAAGGGGAAGGGGGGGCGGAGGTGAGCTGAGTCCGTTCAAAACTCGCGTGCGAAGCCATGACGGTTTATTCCTAACCTGACCTAAAATCCTATAATACTTTTTTGATAATTAACGCATCTCCACGCAATTGCTCCATTAGTTTTCCTTTTCCTTGTGTACTGGCATCCAGCTCGTAACAAAACAGTATCACCATTTCTATTTATTAAATTAAAATCACACGATCCTGATACATCAGACATTATTCTGTTAAATAAAACAAATACCTACCTAATAATTTATAAGCTCAAAGACGAAAACAATGCAACCAATTTATAAACTTTATGATATCAATGTATAGATTTACTGTCTAATTATTTATTGTATTTCACATTTATTGCACAGTTTTAAATTACTTACAACAGCACACCACAATATGACAATTGACAACAAAATAAAAAAGATCAGATAATTTGAAAGAGTTTTTCGAAGTACCTTTAGTAAAAGAATAAATAAGACGCTAAAAACTACCTTTATCGCAACTTGGGTTACGTTAGGAACAATACGTAGGGTCAGGTTGGGAAAAGGGTTAGGTTCGGAACAAATATAGTTTTGATTTTTCAAGTTCCTAACCTAACCCCCGACGGGGTTAGGATTTTGGGTCAGGTTAGGAATAAACCGCCATGACGCAGAGGACCCATTTTAACTCGCTCAATCCGTTCCGCTTACTCGCTCGCAGTGGAAGCATTTGTATGAAATTTTGCGTTGCGAGTTGAACTGAGTCCGTACGGAGTCCGTTGGAAATGCGCTCAACTCTGCGACCACTTTTGTACTCTTTTGATCCGCTCAGTCCGCTTATTCACAGTGGAAGCACTTCTATGAAAAAAGCCGTTGCGAGTTATACGGAGTCCGTACGGAGCCCGCTCCGCTCGCAGTGGAAGGCGGGCATTAAGGTTACAACTCGGCAGCTGATCGCACGCGGCGGCCCGGCGAGCGCGTCACAACATTGCTTAGATAAGGATTTACTGCGGTTGCGGCGGCGATGCTCGTATGTGTGAATGTTATTTGATTTAGTATAATGAATAAATGTAAGCGTTATGTATGTGCATAGTGTATGTAAATGTAATGTGTGTTATTTCTATAAGTAAATAAAAATGATAAATGCAATGTTCTGATTTGTGTGAATAAATATAATAAAATAAACTATATAATAATGATTGTAGTAGGGACTTCTAGATAACTCCCTTCCAGAGACCGACTAAGGGCGATAATAATCGGGAAAGTGTACTTTCCTCCCAGATCGTGTGGCCCGCACAGGTTGATTCTGTAGTGGCGGTGGCTCAGGAGGTTTTGGACCAGGGGTTGGTTTGTCAGGCAATTTACTAGGAATTACTTGTATCAATCAAAGTTATTTATCGTGTAACCTATTCTTTTTATCCGTATGGGAGCATTGTAAGAGGGCGGCTTTGTAAAACATTAATTTGTCCATTTCGAATCATGAGGTTTGGGAAGCTAAAGGTTCTTGGGTGTACTACTGTAATATGAAATGCTCTGACAGCAAAACGTCCTCAATTTAAAGTGATTGCTAGTTTTAAGAGCACAAAGTCCTTATTGATGTGAGGTGAATGCGCCAGTTAGCCGACCAGTGCCTGTCTTTGACCATTTGATGGTTCATTGTTGTAAAATTACGCTAAATAGATTAACCGAGACACATACTTCGATAAACGTAGTTCTTACAGAAACTAGAATATCATATGAACATATGCACACATAAACTAAGTGACTTGTGTGGGTGATATATTTAAGAAAGCCAAATCAGTCTGTGGTTTACAACGGCCGAGTGTGGACGCGTCAAATTGTGTAAAAAAATAACAGAGTGCCGCAACTTTCACGGTATGTTATAAGTTGTCGTATTGTAAATTTAATGTCGTTTGTTGATTTCCCATGTCATTTATGGTACATAAAATGAGAATACTTACACTGTACTATATTTTTTTATTGTTTTACCTATTTAATTAAGTGGACGAGAATTGGTCCGTCTTTTTTCAAATACGCACAGTTATCGACCAGGTGGTCGAGATCTGTGTAAGACATCTCCAGTTTGGATTACTCAAGTATCTAACGATCTTTAAAAATAAATAAATGTCATTTAGCAATTTGAACCCTATACCCGTGAATATTTTCATAGCCAATTCGCGTCCACATAATTTATATTGTAAAAAATACAATCGTTAAAAATAACTTGAGGACGAAAACTGGAAATAGACTAGATGACATTCTAGTTTTCGACCAGTGTATTGTTAATAAAAAAAATACCTCAAAAATATATATGTATATGTATAAAATATTTATTATTTAAAGGTAAAGTTATATTTTCCTAAAATATATTAAACGATGCACAATATTTACAATAAAAAAATAGTGGTCGAATATTGTCGAGTTGGAACGGTTTTCGACCAATTCTTTATGATAATGTTTTATACAGAAAGTGTTTCTTAGTTTGTGTTATTTTTATAAACCTTTAAAAAATATAAGTGATTGAACTAGTTATAATAAATATAAAGTTTTACCGCCCTGAAACTGAATTTATTGTTGGTCGAAAACTACTCCGCATGTGGACGAAAACTAGATTTTTTGGTCGAAAACTAGGGAAAATTATAGTTTGAGTTTCTTAATTTTATTACAAAAAAAATCTTGGTTGGAATTTTAAATTATTGACAATTACTGAAAATAGAGTATATACAAAGTAAACTCAAAATTTTTCAAAAAATAAAGAACACTAAATCCCTTACTTTTTGCTTGCCGAATTTGGCAACTCCACTTATTGGTCGAAAACTGGCGAACTGACCCTATACAAACAAACAATAAACAAATAATATACCGTGTATTACACAATTTGGTATTTCTTATTAAAGAACACAAATCAACATTAATCACAACTCGTTAGAACGAGTTTCTCAATGCAATATCCTATACTTATTTCTCCATCACACAGCTACTGAACATATCGTTCAATTCTTCTTTGCCTGGTAATGGTTTCTGGCCTCTTTTTGTTATAAATCCCTTTAGTGGCAATAACCCAGAGTAATAATTCGCATCCTTTTGTAGCATTTTCAGTAAAGTTGCAATGTTTGGCTTTGCTGAAATCTTTTTATTTAGCCGGAGATTTTGACCAAACACCGTGAGCGTTAGCCGGTATATTTAGTAAATAACTACAGAAAGAATTTACATCAATTCGTCAGGCGAGTATACTGACTTGTGCGATTTTTGCTATTGTGTGACATATTTGTAAAGTTTCGTGATGTAATATATATTATTATATAGAAATAAGTAGGTAAATTCATAGTAAAGGTCAAAATTATATTGCAATACCGTAACTAAATTACCTAATAGTACAATCAAGAATAAAAGTATTGGTTACATGCTGTGGATCGTTTATAATGTTGCAAGAATCTAATAATGACTGCTCACAAATTCAGTTGGCAGTGCTTAAACTCCTTCCTAGTTTCGTTAAGAAACTCCTTTAAACAACCCCATGCGGGTGTATCATTTTCTGTTCGGTTTTGTAAAGATATTATTGCCCGGTGTGAGCGGTTTAACGGTAAAACGTGTTGAATTTCACCTACTTCATAGATCTTTATTTTAACATAGTATGAACCCTTGACTCATCACATTTTCTACTGAGACCAATTGCAACTCGACTGTATTGACAGTATAATGGAGGAGTTTTTTTACCCTTGATAGGAACATTAATCACATTCTCGTCTCCGCTGTCACTTCCAAATAAGTTACGAGAGGTTGATTTTGTAACTGAGTTAGACTCTTTGGTTATCTTACTCTGCATTGATGTTGATGGCGATAACTTGCATGGCCAACTTTTATGGGTAAAATAAATAACGACCCTTGAACAGTCAAGTGCAAAATAAGTACCAAAAAGTAATTGCATTGAAATAAAAAAATCGAATTTGTGTAAACCTATAAGAATAATTATACAAGTAATGACTTAAAACAAAAAACATGTGCACATTTTGCAATTATGTAATATTGCTTTTTTGATACCATTTTGAACTTACATATTTAATTTAATTGAAACAGTGATGGCTCAGTGGTATAGATTTTCTACTTGAGGGTGGTCGCTAGCCAGGCGGATTCGCAGAGTGCCTATCACCACAGGCAGCTTAATTCGCCCTCCGAAGCACGGTAGCGATCAATAGTAATGCCACAAGTGGTCACTCATCCAACTCATGACTGCAGCGGACGTTGCTTAACATAGTTGACCAGTTAAGAACGCTACAAGCGCTTCAAACGTAAACTTAACTTTGAAGATATTAATTGCAGATTATTTTTAATGTATTTAAAAAGTGGAATCAGTCTTATTTAGTATAATTGAACTATTTACAAAATATTTACAAACCATTTTACAAATTATCATCCATCAAACTCAAGTCCCGGGGGTGACGATGACTATCACGTGCAAATTGTTCAAAATTTCCACCGGCACATCCCTCACACGGTCCACATCTAATATACAATTGTTCTTAAGCCCGGGATAGTACCTGGGTGTTCATTTTTTTTGTTCGAATACCCAGGTTATTTAAGACACTAGTGCATCTCGACTAACGCGCCATCTTTGTACACCATCGCTTTAATGTGCCCCCACAAATAAAAGTCTATCGGTGTAATATCGGCCAGGCGACAGACCCGCGACGACCTGTCTATCGGCCCGGATATTCACGGTCGAGGTTCTCTCGCACTTGACTTGTGAACTACTTACGAACATATGTATACCTTTCTATGCCAAATTGAAGCTATTTTAAATTCAAGACTACTGTGTTCAATCTCTGACAATATTGATGATTTTAATTATTTAAATCCTGGTCATTTTCTGATTGGAACTACCGAGTTAGATAGTCCTGAACCTGGTTTCATTCAAATTTCTGAAAATAAACTTTAGGGCGCACCGAGCTTTTCATGGCGCGCCGCGTATGTGTGCGTAAGTTAGACACCCCAATAGCATCCGTCCCCGTCCGACGGCCGAAGAATTACTAAAGCGGATAGGGACAAAGCATCGCGGCTCTTAATAAAATGGGCGGAATATACGTGAATTTTTGCATTTCCTTCGTATAGTAAAAACAAATACCTATTTGTATACGTTATAGAAAACATGTTGTTTTTATTATTATGCAAGTATTTGCATAATAATAAAAACAACATGTTTGATGATGATGACTCTCCGTTAAGTATTTACGCCGTACCAAGGGTTTATTTCGCTTTTTAGATGTAACTTTGGTTTTTTTTCTATTGAGAGAATTTTAAGTAATCGTGTTTCTAAAGTGTATGATTTATAGAATGAATCCTTGAATATAATATATTGTTAGGAAAATGTCCGCTGAGTCAATGACCAACCTACCCACATCTATAAAACCGAGCGCCGACCGAACCTCGTTCTCATTCTCTGCGTGGCGTTTAGGCTTGATGGTTCTTTCGTTGAATTCATATCATTTGTAATAATTTGTTTGTGAATATATTTAAGTGATTATTGTGATTTAACTTTTTAAAAACTTAAATTCCCTTCTGATCGATAAGAATATATTAATTACATAACTCAAAATCAAGAAATAATGATACAGCAAGGGATCTAACGAACCACAATTACGTATCGCTGCCTCGGTGCAGGCTTAACATTTGGCAAAGAATTACTGCAATAAGACAACAATCTTGGAAAGACTTTTATAAATCCTACATATCAGAACTGAAAAGTCGCCAAAAGTGGTTACAAGAATCGTGTAACATAACAAAAAGAAATTTAGTTTTAATTTAAGACGAAAATGTGCCTCCTCTGTCCTGGCAACTTGGGAGAATTGTTCAGGTTCACTAGTACACACCACAGTAAATTACTGAAGTACTACTTAAGTAATTTACTGTATAAATTTGATAAATCACCTTAGGTGCTCTAGATTAAGGAAAACAAGCATTAATTTCTAGTAATATTTAATTGTAATTTGTACAAAACAGTAAATTTTCAAATATTAAATCAATCAGTCAACAGTGAATATTGCACTAAGTAATTTATAATCTTCCATAACTTTTAATTGTTTGTCACATATTTTACACTTAAAATGTACATTAATCTTTATTATTGCCTTATTTACTGCATTTTTCTGCTTCTCATTATGTTATTTCAGTGCTTTTCAATTTAGTTATTTAATTCGTAAACATAACCTGTGTATTGGATTTGACATGACACTGATATTATTTGACGTTTTGACAAAAACATTTTAAAGCTGTTTTTTTTTCACCTGATTTAGATTTGGGTTGTTTTATATCCACTGTATTTTATTCTAAATAACTATTAAAATATTGTTATTCAGTCAGCGCGGGGGTGTATGTATAAGATAAAAAAATATAACTGTCAATGTATTTTACCTTACTCTAGCTAGGGTTTATACTATCTGTGTCATGTCTTGTTTTTTTCGCACTACACATCTTGATACATCCACTCGACCTCTGAGTTAATTTCTTTAAATATATTAATTTTAATAGCGACCGATAAAAATCTAATATATCCCCGTACATGATATTCTGAACGTAATTATAAAAGGTAGAGTTATATCAGGATTCCATATTTTCCGTTCTACAATCGAAGCGTAAACCTGCCTGCAGGCACATTTCAACATAGTCAAGTGTGATCAACGACTATTAGAAGCGAACCTCGTAACCGAAAGAGAAAAACCAACCTCTCTCTTAGTGATGGAGTATCCTGAGAATAAATAAATACGTTTTTGTTCTCAAGTTTTGTACTGACCATCGTAAACTGTCTCGTGCTTAACACGACTCCACAGTAGTTTCGCATGCCGTCCAGTGAAAGAAAAACTATTAATTTGACACAAAGTTATTAACAAATGAAACTTACATAGTAAAACAAAGCTCATGAGTTGGTGTCAAAAAGACCTTGCCTCAGCACATGCGTCAGATGTCTTAAGACACCCGACGCTGATTTTCAGTCAAAGCCTCGCGGATGACGTAAAGAAAAAGTGCTTTGTCCGCCTGTATAAAAAAGAAAAATCAAGGAAAAATATTTAAATTTATTTAGTAAATGAAAGATTATATGAAATGAGAATTAAATGATTGAGTTGAAAGTTGATTACATGTTTATTTGATGTATTAAAATGATAAGTGATTTAATTATAGCGAGCCGCGCGCGATACGATCGAATCGATGCTAACAGTACCCTTGAAATCGTTTTCTTTAGTACCAAGTCCCGGTACGATTCCCTTACAATAGCGACGCTGTTGCGTGGCATTCTCCGTAATGAGTAGAGTTTGAGATCCTGGATCTATCAGTTAGAGTCTCGGTTAGTTAGTTTAGTAATTTTGGAATTTTCCTTGTTCTAAGAGTTTTGAGCCGGATTTTCGAGCTTGTATTGGTACAGAAGTTAACACCAGCATTTTATAAATACATACTTTATGTCGTGCTGCTCACATACCTCGACTACCCGACTACCTTGATGCTTAAATGGCTAGATAAATTGTCGCAAATGACAACTTTTGTCCCGACTGTTTCTCTTGTTCGCGGAAGAATAATTGTTTCAAAGTAATTTTCGAAAATAGCACTTTCGAACCAACGTGATTTAGTGCAATTATATCTATTGTCTGAGTCGTTCTTTAACCCATTCTAAGGACCAATATGAAGCCTTAGAAACTACATACAATGGAAAGCACTTACCACTTGCAGTGGCTGTAATCATGAGAGATATGCTTCCTTTAGTGGAATTTACTATTCTCTCCGGATATTTTACGGGGATTTCAGGTTCGAGATGGACGAAGATAATGTTGGTCGACCTGTGGATAATTATCTCCGCGAGTCGGGCTTCAAATATACATGTTCCAGGTTAAGTACATTACTAACTCCGTTAGCTATATCTACCCCCGCAAGTTTGCTAGGTACAACTTTATAAGGCCTGGCATTTTTGAAGCGCTCGTAGCGAAGTTTGCTTAGCCATTCTGAAATGATCAACAAAGTTAAGCAACGTTCGCCGCGGTCAGGAATTGGATGGGTGACCGCTAGTGACATTACTACTGAGCGCTTCCGTGCTTCGGAGGGCACGTTAAGCCGTCGGTCCCGGTTGTTGTCTTAGGATGGCAGTCGTTATAGCATGGTGGTAGGGCATTTTGCGAATGCCCGCCTGGCTAGCTACCACCCTCAAGTAGAAAATCTGTCGCCAAGCACCTAACGGTGTGTTCCGACAGCTGTCCTTGAGAGCCAGTAATTCTAGGTTAGCCTAAACAACATCTTGGACCACATCGTCACTTACCATCAGGTGAGATAGTGGTCAAAGGCTAACGTATTAGGCAAAAAAAAATGTGGTGTTCGGTTTGCCGTCAGCATATATATCAATACGTAATTTATTGTTAAAATGATCGCATCAGAATAGTTTAGAGCATTAATTTTAGGGTCATAAATGATCGTGAAGCGTGAAGACATCCCGTGAGTCACATACAAGGTGACTAACTGTAAACATGCAGTGGAATCTCTCTTCCTAATCTACCTTATGCTAAGATTCTTGTGTGTTACAGTCAAATACAATTATGTATTTGATTTCTCTTTCATACCCCATTAATGTAAATTTGATACAAAATGTACTGAACTATCAGACATCTTCCGGAACATCCAAATATAAATAAAGGGGTACCACAACCAATGCGCTTTAATTTTAATAATTGATAAGATATACCTACTGTATCCATCATTTTATTAAGATCTTTGTTGTATGTTGTGTGATTTTTTATTCAAACATGATTTTACTTATGGGCCTAGGATGTTTGTTTGAGCGTACCGAAATAAATCCTAAGTCTATGCATTTTCTAACATAATTGCGGAACAAGCCATAGACTTAGAGACACTACAAATGCTTTCAGAAAGTGAAGAACTCATACATATTGTTGGCCCATCGTGCAACACAAATTTAAATGTTAACAAACAAGAATTACGGCGGAATCAGCCTCCTCAGCGTCGTCGGTAAACTATATGCGAAAGTATTGATTGAACGGGTGATAAAAGAAACAGGTGAGAAAGTATGGAATACACAAGCAAGGTTTAGAAAAGGAATAGCCGGATCCACACCAGACGATCCAAAATGGATCGCTTATTCCTGCAATGAGCGATCCGGGAGCATGAGGCATGGATCATGGATCGTGTCGTCTGACGAACTTTTTAAACTTTTCTTGCGATCCCGCCGCGTCGCACCGACACGTTCTAACCGATCCGCCTGAGCACAGCACGCCGAGCACAGTTGAACTTTCGGTCGCTATGGAGTCACACGTGCAGCAACGACGTCAAATTGCTGTGGCAGTAACAAGCTACGTTTTAAAATATTTACGAAATAAATCAATAAAACGAAAACGGTTTGAATATGGCACCCAGCTTTACAAAGAGTTAATTTCTGGTGGGGTTGAGGGCATTTTTACACGGATGGAAGCAAACCAATTTGAGTTGTTGTGTTCACCATTGGATGACAAAATAAGAAAGCAAGATAAAAATTATCGAGATGCCATTACTGTGAGAGAGAGATTGTTGACGCTAAGGTTTTTAGCAACTGGAGATTCGTACTTTAGTTTGCAGTATCTTTTCCGTTTGAACAAACAATCAATATCAAAGATAGTTCCAGAAGTTTGTGAGGCAATCATCGACATATCGAAGGATTATGTAATAGTAACTATAACCTTTTTATATGTTTTAGTTTATTTAATCAAATAAGGAAACAGGTTGCGGTCTACGAACATTAATTTAAAAAAGAGAATTATTAATTACTTCATTAATTTGGTGTTAGCTGTGGAGGTAGCATATCGTGATACTATGGAGTTTCATAGGATGATGAAGTAGATTCAAAAAATACTTGTGATATAGCATTTTTCACATAGGCCAATGTTGCAGAATCATATTTGTTAAGTTCGGTAGCTATATAGTTTCCAAATGCTGCGCACGCATTTGTTTCTGCTGGCTGAGCATACAGGTGAAGAGGCTGGAAGGCTTCTGACAGAGTTTTGTCAGATATCTCTTCAGTATTATTAGTACTTTTGTTCTTTTATTTTTTGGTTTTGGTTGAATAGATGCTACCCTTAGATCAGGTATCTGATCAGACGGTTTTGCAACCGGTTGTTCAAATTCTGCCGCCTCATCAGAGACCACCGGTTGTTCACATAGTAATACTTGCTCAGAGGTTTGTCTCGTTTACGGATCTTGGAACATTTGAGTCACGACATGGTGGTAGGGCATTTTGCGAATGCCCGCCTGGCTAGCTACTACCCTCAAGTATATTCTGTTATCTGTCGCCAAGCACCGGGTGTGTTTCGGCAGCTGTCCTCGAGTGCCATTAATTCTAGGTTAGCCTGAACAACATCTTTGGCCACCTCATCACTTACCATCAAGTGAGATAGTAGTCAAAGGTTAACCTTTCATGCATAAAAAATAGAACCATCGCCACTGTCACTTTCACCTTCTATGACACAAGTTTCGTTCTGTAACAACAAAATTATAATAACATTTATTATGCATTTTAGTTTTCAGATGCCATAAACTGATGAAGAAAAGTGGCTTGCAGTTTCATAGGAATTTGAAGACAAATGGACTTTTCCATATGTGATTGGAGCAATGGACGGAAAACATGTTAGTTTACAATCAACTTTCAATAGTGGCAACGACTATAACAACCATAAATTGTTTCCCAGTATATTTTTATTTGAATTAGTAGATGCCAATTATAATTTCCTTTATGTATATGTTGGCAGAATATCAGACTGAGGTGTATTAAAAACACAGGTATGTATAACAAACTTGAAAAAAGAACTTAATGTTCCACAGTCAAGAGTTTTACAAGTTCCTTATAAAATTGAAGTGCCATATTTTATACTGGGTGATAAATCTTTCCAAATGAACAAAAATACTATGAAACCGTATGAAGGTACTCCAGAAAGAGCGTCGAGTGAAAGGATCTTCAATTATAGACTGTCAAGAACACGAAGACTAGTCGAAAATTCGTGTGTATAGTTTTGCGTAAACCTATGCTATTGGAGCCAGAAACAGCAACTTAAGTCGTGTAAGCAACAGTTTATCTTTATTACTATTTACACAGTAATTCTTACTGCAAGACTCCGGTAACTTTTGATACTATACGGAAGTCTGGACAAGTCCTTCCTGTAAACTGGTAAAAAGGACAGGCACCCATATCACTACAACCGATTAATGCTGTACCACGAAGAGCATCGGAAAATGCCAGAGATAACGGTACAATAGTTTGTCGGAATGATTACCAATAAACTAAATAATTAGATACTTGCATGTTGAAAAGTATCTCTCTTTTTCCCTGGGTCTTTTTTGTCTGTGATAAAAGCAAAATCGTCATGAACAAACTATTTAGATTTATATATATATCTACATATTGTAACCTGGCTAAGGCCAGGTACAATAAATTATACAAATTATTAGAATAAAATTACTTAGAATTGAAGAGCAGCGCCAACTGCTCAAGCCGCAACGTACTAAATGATATGAATGACTGTTAGCTATCACACTGTCTGCACACCTCACTGTAGTACCGATCGTGGCTAAAATCATTTAGTACTTCACTAAACCTATAGAGGTCGCAATAATAAGTACGTACCGTCACCAACTTCAAGTTGAGCGAACTTCAGACTAAAGCCAGAGGACAAAACTTCCGGTTGTTTAGCAAAAATTTCAAAGTAATAAAGCCTCCCATTGGCTCTGATCATCATAAACGATTTAGCAGCGAAGATTACCTTATTTGGTAATGCTTTGAGGACCAAACTTCCGGTAGACTCAAGGTGGCTTCAATGAGAGAGTGCTTCGTCACTTGTTACGAGCCAACCGGACAGTGAAGAGCTAAAGAAATAGTTACTAAATTCTCTTTACTATAATTTAATACAAAAGCTTTCAAACTTTCTGCCCCGTTCTAGGGGTTCCAGTAGGAGGCAGATCTCCTGGCTTCACCTCTAAACCGCTAGCTTCTGCAAGCTACAAGGACCAGTAATTTCTCTACCAACCGCTGCCACTCTACGGTCCCAAAGACCCGTCTCTACAGCATCTGGCTGGGACGACCTACCGGCGCGGCTCACAGGCTGACCTTGAGCGGAGTGCATCACAGCGCCTGCTGCTGAGCACGTGCTTCTCTACAACTACCGGAGATAAGTCCTTCAACAAGGAAGTCTACCACACGCCACCTGTCTGTAATCCACGACCCTTTCTCAATACTATTATCTTCAATATATCTCTAAATCTGTTCTCTCTTTCTTTCCTTTATGCCCCCTACTACCCACTGCTAGGTAGGAAGGTGACATTGGCGCCCATACTAGCAGAACAGACAGGTTTAGCGTGGCAGGCTTTCTCGGGTGTGGCTCTGCCATTTTATTCTGTGTATACTGTTTTTGTTTTTGTGTTCTTCTGTGTGTTAATTATAAGTTGTGTACAGCCCTGTGCAGGCTCGGGTTACTTTTTAGAATAGGCCTGCTGTAGTTCTGCATGTCGTAAGAGGCGACTGAAAGACACGGGTAACACCCTCCGGGGGTATAAAACCACCCGTTGCTTCTTCAAAGCACCATATAATCAACAGTTTTTTTTGCTTTAAATTTGTCACTTTTAGTTTTTTTCTTTGGTTATATGGATGATCTTAAATCATATTTTAGTATCTTAACTTAACTTCATTATATCTAATATCTGCTTATAAATTGTTCTTTCTCATTTTTAAATCTGAAATCAACTTAAAATTATCACACACTTAATATATATCTGTACCTATCTGTGTACCTACATTTTTCCCTCTGAAAATATTTTTTCTGTTTAACTTTTATTTGACCTTGTTGGTGTAATAGGTATAGATCACAGAAGTATCACTCACTCCTAAACGAATCTTTTCTCACTATAAAAATCATGTCACTTTTGAATAACTTAACATTTTCTCAAAAATTGCATCGGAGACTACCGTTCTCCAAAATTCCAATGTACTCTGAATACTTGGAATGTCGTTTTAATTCTTATATCTCTTCTTATCTGTTAACTTACGATATTCATAGCATATATTTATGACGTATCAAAGTTATTTAGTAAATATTAACTAAATATTTACTTCTCTAATTACAACGACTGACTAAATGCAAATTTTTGTGATAAATTATCTCTTTATCTCTTCTTCTTCTTCTCTATATATAAAGCTCGATTACCATACACTGACTGACTCACTCACTGACTGACTGACATAATTGTTCTCCCAGAAGGAGCAGAGTAGGGTTAAAATGAAGTATGGCGGAAATGTAGGGGGGGTTTAGGTGAGTATGGGAAAAATCGAAAATCATAAAAATGACGCCTGCCAAGTAAAGACGGATGACATATCTCGAAAACGGTAAGAGATAGATAGGGGGTGCTCGACCAAATGTCATAGGGAATAGGGAGAGCAGTCAAATGACATGTGTCAAAAATCCAAAATGGCGGATTTCAAGATGGCCGCCATACAAAGTGCTCATATTTTCGACCGTATTAGGTATTTTTGTAGAATTTTCGACTGAATTTGGAGTTTTTGTCCTATAACAGTGAAATTCATTTTTTTATCATGCTTCGATGCTCCTCTCATTCTTCATACTGCATTTGGAGCATTTCACCCTACATTTTCGACTGTATTTGGAGTTTTTGTGGAATTTTCGACTGAATTTGGAGTTACGGTCCTACATCAGTGTATAGCGAGCCCGAAGGGCGAGCTTCTGGTGAGGCCGAAGGCGGAACTTCTGGTGAGGCCAAAGGCCGAGCGTATGGTGCGCGAGCCCGTAGGGCGAGCGCATGGCGAGGCCGCAGGCCGAGCCGTATTAGTGTCTTGCGAGGCCGAAGGCCGAGCTCTGAATTTACATGCTTCTCTCATTCTTAATACTGTATCTGGAGTATTTCACCTTACATTTTCGACTGTATTTGGAGTTTTAGTGGGATTTTCGACTGAATTTGGAGTTTTTGTCCTATAACAGTGAAATTTATTTTTTTATCATGCTTTGATGCTCCTCTCATTCTTCATACTGCATTTGGAGTATTTTACCTTACATTTTCGACTGTATTTGGAGTTTTTGTGGGATTTTCGACTGAGTTTGGACCTACAGACCTACATCAGTGTATAGCGAGCCCGAAGGGCGAGCTTCTGGTGAGGCCGAAGGCCGAACTTTCGGCACGTGAGGCCGAAGGCCGAGCGTATGGTGCGCGAGCCTGAAGGGCGAGCGCTTGGCGAGGCCGTAGGCCGAGCCCTGTTAGTGTCTTGCGAGGCCGAAGGCCGAGCTTCGTATTGACATGCTCCTCTCATTCTTCATACTGTATTTGGAGTATTTTACCATACATTACTGACTGTTTTAGGAGTTTTTGTGGGAGTTTTGACTACATTTGGAGTAACTGTCCGAGGCCGAAGGCCGAGCTCCGACTTGAGAGTATTTTCCACATCTCCGACTGGTCTCCATGGTAACTTCCCGTGATAACCAAAGCACCTACAAGTGGGGTTCCTTTACCGAAGAGACTCAGAACCCTGGTACGATTCTGACCGTACCACTTTTTTATGGCAGAAGGGTAAATCTGGTTTGGTGGCTACAATTTGGTTCTTTATTGTATTGGGAGTTTATATGGGATTTCATATTTCTATTGGAGTTATGAACAAATTTTTTTTTAAATGTAAAAGTTGCTTTTATGACAGTTCGTACTGACTCAAGATAGATGCGGGCCGCTCGCGGCCCGCACACCACTTACCAGCTAGTCTCTCTAATATAACTTAATTGACATTGACTAAACATAAATATAGTAGAGAAACCTTAATTCATATTTTGACTGATAATTAAATTAAAAAAAAAAATATCGGTTTTCTAAATAACTTGTAATTGAATACTTTGATTGTCGCTTCAAAACTAAAATATTTTTCCTGTGTATCAACTAACTGATATGCTAGGTAAAAACTTATGCTTTTAGCATAATATCAATGATTTTAAAATGAGTAAATACATACTTAGGTAATTACCTTACTTTTATTATCATTGAATATTATGCAAAACTTCTCACTAAATTCCTTTTTATAACTTAACACTTGTAAACATTAAATAAACTAAATTCATACTATGAATTAATTTAATAATTGCTCTAAATACACAAAACATCAATTAAAATATATATTCTTGTATCTCAAATAAATAAATGGTAGGTAAATAAAACCAAACTCTTAAATTTGATTAATTTAATCATTTTTTTAACATACTCTTTACTATTATGGAAAAATAGATCTTATAACTACTCTTGCAAATAATTGTATCTTATATACTACTTAAATACTAGAAAGCTTGTTAGCTTATATACAAGTGAACTATGTATATAAAATGTGTCTTATATACTACTTTAATACTAAAAGTGTTGATTCCTATAAATGTTTGTTATATACTACTTATCTCAACCATATTATACCTATAAAACAAACACAAATAATATGGTACTTAACATTTTTTTTATTTTTTTCCCTTATATACCGAATTAATAGTACCAGACCATACATTATCTCTGACACTCTCCAATTGCTAATGGAAGATGTGTAAAAACTTGCTAAATTCATTCTATAACGTACCATTATGGTAATTCTTCAATTGAGAGCGGTTGTTCAAACTCTTTAAGAATAAGCCTTATGAACTGAGCGGTAGGTAACTCATAAAACCAAGCCATTACCTGGAGCGGGCACACACTCCTTAAATAAGCCTTAATGTATTTTCCTTTTGTTTAACTTCTATCTATAATACAAATTTTCAATATAAGCGAGGCAATCTTAGAACAAATATTAAGAATACACTCCATTAATGCCTATTATCTGTACTAAACTTAACTATTGATCTATAGTGCTGTTCATGACTTATATGTAGCTAGCTGTTCTTGGGGATTTATCCATCCGCAGCCTACAGAATTCTAAATCCTATTTATTTATTTATTTATTTATTTCATACAAGTAGAAAGCTTACAGTTCTAACACCAAAACACTTACTACCTAACTTAAACAATATTTGTGTGACTTAAATACATCCTAAGATTAATAACAATAATGCTCATAGAGCTAGAAAACAAATCCACATGCTGGAACTCATGCGTAAACATGTTTAAAAGAACCAACGCTCGCTGCGTGGGAGCATTCTGAGCGTGGCGAGTTCGTTTAGTGGGACGATGGAACAGCTGGTGTTTACGGCGCTGGCTGCGCGCATAGTACTCCGGTACAAATAAGCCAAGTGCACCCAACGTCGTCGGGTTGTCCACCTTGTTATCCAGTAACTGGCAATAGTGTATGGCCAACAGTAATTTTCGCCTCAGCTCCAGTGTATCTACTCCGATCATACCTGATACAAAGAGCGATGGAAACAGGTACGGATAGTACCCGTACATCCTCTTGTACACGTAGCGAGCGAATTTGCGCTGGAGCCTTTCGATTAGGAGCGTGTACTTAGCTTCCCTGGGATCCCAGACTACTGAGTCAAATTCAAGTTTGCTGCGAACAAATGCGTTAAACAGTGTGATTGCTACTTGGATGTCTGGGAACTGTGAGGCAGTTCTCATAATAAAACCCAGTGTTTTGTTAGCAATTTTGCAAATTGAGACAATATGTTCGCGGAAGTTGAGACAATCGTCCAAGATAATACCTAGGTCCTTGACTTTAGTTTCTCTTACCAAGATGGAGTCGCCCAAGGTATAAGGATATACAATGGGATTTGTAGATCTGGTAAAAGAGACTACTTTACACTTTGCAGTATTAAAAACAAGCCTGTTCTTCTGACTCCATCTTTCAACTGCCTTTGTATCGGCTTGGAGGCTCATACAATCTGATGTTCCAGTCACCGGCTGGTAGACCTTCAGATCGTCAGCAAACATTAAACATTGTGACGTATTGAGAACACTGGGAAGATCGTTGATCATAGCTAAAAACAGAGTAGGACCCAGACTGCTACCCTGACTTACACCTGATCTGATGTAATATTCACCTGATTTGTACTTATTTATTTGCACATACTGCTTGCGATCTTTAAGATAATGCGAAAAGAATTTTAATAGTTTAGGTGAGGCACCTAAAGCTGAAAGTTTGACTAATAAGATATCATTGTCTACGAGATCAAATGCACGTCTAAAATCAAAGAACAACGCGTCAACCTGCCGACCAGCATCCATATCAGAGGCTATCTGGTCAACAAAGGTGATATGATTCGTCGTAGTGGAGCGGGCAATGCGAAACCCATGCTGCGAATTGTCGATATAGGTCCTATATTTTTTTTTTTTTTTTTTTTATGCCTGATAGGTTAGCCTTTGACCTATATCTCACCTGATGGTAAGTGATGATGTGGTCGAAGATGTTGTACAGGCTAACCTAGAATTACTGGCTCTCAAGGACAGCTGCCGGAACACACCGTTAGGTGCTTGGCGACAGATTTTCAACTTGAGGGTGGTAGCTAGCCAGGCGGGCATTCGCAAAGTGCCCTACCACCATGCTGTAACGACTGCCATCCTAAGACAACAACCGGGACCGACGGCTTAACGTGCCCTCCGAAGCACGGAAGCGCTCAGTAGTAATGTCACCAGCGGTCACCCATCCAACTCCTGACCGCGGCGGACGTTGCTTAACTTTGCTGATCGATTCAGAATGGCTAAGCAAATTTCGCTACGAGCGCTTCTAAATATATATATATCCTATGCTGCTGTCAGCAACCGTTCTTGGAGTGTTTACTAATGCACTCAAACGGTGATACGGATTACTTGGGAGTTCTTTTGTAAGATTATGACATCACTATAGTGAACTAGGCAAGGCTAACACCTAAGGCCATATACTGGAGTTACCATAGCTATATATAGGTATCTCAAGTAGAATCCTTGGAGTAAGTTAGACCTACTAGAGTTTTAGTATTAGGAACGCTTCAGGCTAGAGAATTTTTTTTCTAGGAAAAAAAATTCTTCTCACCGAAGGGGAATATGTAACCTGGCTAAGGCCAGGTACAATAAATTATACAAATTATTAGAATAAAATTACTTAGAATTGAAGAGCAGCGCCATCTGCTCAAGCCGCAACGTACTAAATGATATGAATGACTGTTAGCTATCACACTGTCTGCACACCTCACTGTAGTACCGATCGTGGCTAAAATCATTTAGTACTTCACTAAACCTATAGAGGTCGCAATAATAAGTACGTACCGTCACCAACTTCAAGTTGAGCGAACTTCAGACTAAAGCCAGAGGACAAAACTTCCGGTTGTTTAGCAAAAATTTCAAAGTAATAAAGCTTCCCATTGGCTCTGATCATCATAAACGATTTAGCAGCGAAGATTACCTTATTTGGTAATGCTTTGAGGACCAAACTTCCGGTAGACTCAAGGTGGCTTCAATGAGAGAGTGCTTCGTCACTTGTTACGAGCCAACCGGACAGTGAAGAGCTAAAGAAATAGTTACTAAATTCTCTTTACTATAATTTAATACAAAAGCTTTCAAACTTTCTGCCCCGTTCTAGGGGTTCCAGTAGGAGGCAGATCTCCTGGCTTCACCTCTAAACCGCTAGCTTCTGCAAGCTACAAGGACCAGCAATTTCTCTCCCAACCGCTGCCACTCTACGGTCCCAAAGATCCGTCTCTACAGCATCTGGCTGGGACGACCTACCGGCGCGGCTCACAGGCTGACCTTGAGCGGAGTGCATCACAGCGCCTGCTGCTGAGCACGTGCTTCTCTACAACTACCGGAGATAAGTCCTTCAACAAGGAAGTCTACCACACGCCACCTGTCTGTAATCCACGAGCCTTTCTCAATACTATTATCTTCAATATATCTCTAAATCTGTTCTCTCTTTCTTTCCTTTATGCCCCCTACTACCCACTGCTAGGTAGGAAGGTGACAATATATGTCATACATCATCATACCTGAAATAAACAAAACGTATGAGAACCTGTATTTGTTTTGTTGTCACTCATATCACTCGTATAAAGAACAATGGCAATGCTCATGAAGTATGAAAAAAAATTCACGCTGAACGCAAATAATTTGTTATTCAACAAGTATATATGTCACAGCCAAAGTAATAAATCTGGATATTATATATACTGTCTAGCCATTATATATAATGTCTACTCAATTTAGATAAAGTGATAATTGACACAAAATTTTACACAAATAAACGATCGAAATGTATTACTTTTAGTAGTAATTATTAATAATTCACGACACATGTTGATAAAAGTTATAAAAAGGAGTTAAATAGCATTTAGTCTAGGGCAAAGTTATATTTAGGTGCGACGACGAGCGAAGCGAGGAGGAGCGTTAGGTTACTTGTGACTACAACAACGCGCGAGCCGAGCGAGCGAAGCGAGCGTGCCGCGGCAGCGGCCGGCGATGCGCCACATAAATTACTACTATTCTTATATTTATTTTTAAGCTCTTTAACCATTCTGGTTCGCCCTCCGTGACCAATAGAAATATGAGTCTCATGAATTATATCAAAATTTTGTGTCAATTATCACTTTATCTCAATTGAGTAGACGTTATATATAATAGCTAGACAGTATATATAATATCCAGATTTATTACTTTGGCTGTAACATATATATAGATAAATATATAACTGTTTAAGTAAAATATACAAAAAAACTATCAAAACTCCACCTGCCGGGAATCGTAATAAATTTAACAACACAAAAACAATAATATAAAAAAAAAGTAACAAGAGTATGTAAATAAATAAAAACACAATCACACAAATATAAATATAAATGCTTCACCACCGTGGTTCCCAACCATTATAAGACTTGCCATACGTTTGAAACTGTATTAAACATATTTTGGGAATATGTACAAAGTATAGTATGCCAAAACAAAGAAATAAAAAAAAATAATCTAATGTCATAATACGTATGAATTTACATCAATCATTATACATAAACAACATAATTCGTACAGCAAATTCTTTGTGAATGAAATATATTTTTGAAGCAACATTCGAGGGTGGATAAGTGCCATAGTTAAAAAACAGAAAAAAGGGTACATACCGAAGAACAGGTACCACGGCGGACTGCAAATATACAACAAATAAAAAGTGGAAAATAAAACAACGGAACGGAGCTACTTCTTGCTGGCTGAAGGGGCTCGTCGACTTCTCGATGGCGGTGCCGTGTCCTTGGTTCTGGCGGTGACCGCAGCTGTACCTGCAGTCTTAGGCGCGCTCGACGCGGCAGTCTTTTCAAGCTCTTTGAGATTGCTGATCCGATGCCGCACACCCTCGGTGCCAAGTACAAAAACGTATATGCCCATTTAGCAAACCAATTTACAATTTGAAATTTGATACAACCCATTGTGAAGCTCAGATAATAAACAATCCTAATGTGACCGCTTGCAAAACCACATTAAACGAGTGCCGTAATAAGTGGTGTAAATTACATCGCGGTGACTCATGGTTCTTCTCGTGTTGCCAAGAATGCTACGTTCTGTTATATCCCAGCTATTTATGCCTTAATGCTTCCTTGCTGCCTAATCAGCACTATCCAGCCAGACACTAGTTTCAGTATTAAGCTCTGAGTTCAGTTCGTCTTTGCTCTTCCAACCGAACGGGTCTGCCCAAGGGTCTCTAAAAATATTGTAACTACAAGTTCTATTCAAATAATATATAATTCTGTGTTTCAAAATATTTTCTTTTTTTTTAAGACCGAACTCAATAAAGACCCATAACATTTTTGGTGGCAGCGGTGGGATACGGAAATCCCCAGTGTCCTTAAAATTTCATCGTATTGTGTTTCGTTATAAAACGACATCCGCAAAACTGGTGCGTTACTGTGAACTTGTGATTGTGAAAAGTGTCTGTTTACCTTAATATCCGTAACTGCAACCACGTCGTTAAAACTTTCCCGTGACCCTTGAACCTGAAACAAAAGTGTGACTTACCTGTGAGTCGTTCCTGAATCATCGCATCTCAGAAAGTGGAGTCGCCGACCATTACCTGAAAAGAAAGACCTTTGGTCGCTTTAAAACGGCTACACCCCAAGGATCATCCCTGAAACAACTTACGTCCTTCACCACATATACTCGTTACATTTCATCGTGTATCCTGCAGAAGAGTAATCTTCAAGAATCGATCACCGTTAACACTCCAGAGCCTCGAGTCTTATCACAACGATGTTCGCTATCACCGTATTGGCATCCGTAGCCTACGCGCTCGCCTTATCGTAAGTCTTTTGTCAATTATGTCTAGAGCTGTGAATTAGGGTTCCGCGAGTCAATTTGTTGAAACCATAATATATATATATTCAATTAATTTTGTAAACTTATTCTGTATGTTAAGCATCATTACACCTGTGACGTGTCGAAACATAATATGCCAAGGATCCTAAATCAGAAGAAAATAAATTAACTATTAATATCCCTGAAGACGAGGAAAATTTTGTCAATTTGGTAATATCACCACAGATATCGCCGAGAGTTACTAGAGCCACTCTCGCATCCGCTACGATAGCCGAATTAGATCTCAACACGTTATTTAAATTTATCAAACCTTATGACGGCAGCCGTGAATCAGCTAACTCGTTTATCATTAATTGTAATAATGCATATGAGCTTGCATCAGAATTACAAAGGCCAGTCCTTTTCGAGTACATACTTAGCCAACTCCATGGAAAAGCGGAAATTGCTTGTTCCATCAAAGAATTCACATCTTGGGATCAGCTTAGGGAGTTAAACCCAGTTTTGTGAACGCAAACATTATTCTCACCGCCTTACAGACCTACAGGAAAGTAGACAAAACCCGCAAGAAAATGTTAGTCAATATTCGCTTCGAGTGGAAATCTGCCTCTCTCAATTACTTACCGAAATCTCTCTCTCTCTAACACTGAGGCCAAGGAATTACCTGGTCGTACAGCTGCAAATACTGCAATGGAAGATCTTGCCCTCCATCACTTCCTAATGGGTCTTCAACCCCGCGTATCTAATATTGTGAGATGCAGGTCACCCAAAAATCTTAATGAGGCTATAAATCTCGCCATATCAGAAGAAAGGATCCAGCAAAGTATTTACAATCGAAATATAAATGTCGATAGTAAGCCCAAGGCCAATCACTTCAGACAGCCTCAAAGGTCACTAAATCCGAATAGCTCGCAACAACCTTCGACGTCGTGTCGCAAGGGTCGCCAATGTCGTCATCAGTGGTTTGTCAGTATTGTAAAATACCTGGCCATGATATCTCAGTGTGTAGGAAACGTGAGTATAATAATCGATTACGTAATCAACAGAACCCAACACCGAGACAGGGCACGTACGGACCGGCTCAACGCGTTAGCTTCGACACCGAACAATTTGCCGAAAGTACCGGCGAAGACGAGGTTGACGGGACTCAATCCGATCAGGATCCAACTCAAACTTTAAACTAAGGCCTGGCTCGCGTGTGTGCCGTCCGGGCCAACGACCTTTAAAAAGCGAAACAACTCCTAAAGAAAAAATAAAAAACAAACACAAAATTTTTACCAAGCACTAACTGACAGGGTAACCAGCCCCAAATTGACATTGCTATTCAATTTTCATCAGGCGCTAACCGACAGGGTAACCAGCCCCAAACCGAGAGTGCTATTCTTATTTTACCAGACGCTAACCGACAGGGTAACCAGCCCCAAATTGACAGTGCTATTCAATTTTCATCAGGCGCTAACCGACAGGGTAACCAGCCCCAAACCGAGAGTGCTATTCATATTGTACCAGGCGCTAACCAACAGGGTAACCAGCTCCAAATCGACAGTGCTATTCAATTTTCATCAGGCGCTAACCAACAGGGTAACCAGCTCCAAATCGACAGTGCTATTCAATTTTCATCAGGCGCTAACCAACAGGGTAACCAGCCCCAAATCGAGAGTGCCATTCATATTTTACCAGGAGGCTAACGCGTTGAGCCGGTCCGTACGTGCCCTGTACGGACCGGCTCAACGCGTTAGCTTCGACACCGAACAATTTACCGAAAGTACCGGCGAAGACGAGGTTGACGGGACTCAATCCGATCAGGATCCAACTCAAACTTTAAACTAAGGCCTGGCTCGCGTGTGTGCCGTCCGGGCCAACGACCTTTAAAAAGCGACACAACTCCTAAAGAAAAAATAAAAAACAAACACAAAGTTTTAACCAAGCACTAACCGACAGGGTGTAACCAGCCCCAAATTGACATTGCTATTCAATTTTCATCAGGCGCTAACCGACAGGGTAACCAGCCCCAAACCGAGAGTGCTATTCTTATTTTACCAGACGCTAACCGACAGGGTAACCAGCCCCAAATTGACAGTGCTATTCAATTTTCATCAGGCGCTAACCGACAGGGTAACCAGCCCCAAACCGAGAGTGCTATTCATATTGTACCAGGCGCTAACCAACAGGGTAACCAGCTCCAAATCGACAGTGCTATTCAATTTTCATCAGGCGCTAACCAACAGGGTAACCAGGTCCAAATCGAGAGTGCTATTCAATTTTCATCAGGCGCTAACCAACAGGGTAACCAGCCCCAAATCGAGAGTGCTATTCATATTTTACCAGGAGCTAATCAACATGGTAACCAGACCCAAACCGACAGCGGTATTCGCTTTCATTCGAACACGAACCAAAGTAATGTTCACGCCCAAAATCAAAAGGTTTACTATGATAGATCCGTTAGATGCTAGATATATTGATATGTATGAGGAATTCTCTTCTATTTCACACTTACTGGAGAAAAGGTCGAAACGAGCTTGGTTATTAATTAAACAGGTATTTGGAAATCTGGATGAAACAGATGGTCTACGGTTTAATGATGCTTTGACTTACGAAATAATCAAGTTAAATTAACTTCACTGCTAAAAAATAATATATTGTTGACTACATCAACCATCTCATCATTCAATGATACTATTAATAAAATAAAAATCAATGAAGCTAATTTAAATAACGCTACAAAATTACAAATTTACGAGAGAAAAAATTATAGTCATGTGCGGGATTCGAACCCGCGTCCATCCACCCCTTTAGCCGGGGTATGCTCTAACCAATTGAGCTAACATGACACAATGACTCATAACTGTAATTCTTGCTCTCGTTCTTCATGCAACCATCGTATTGGGATGGAGCGACACCTATAGTTCAACTTGCGTTGTACTACAAACAAGACCAATTTTGCAATTGGTTTTAAACTTGTAAATGATGACGCTATCTTATAATTTTAATATTGTTAAGTTTGCAATGACGCGTGCTAGGCGAATTACATTACAAAATTACAAATTTACGCCTAGCAGGCGTCATATCTCGGCAAGTTGGACTCATACAATATTGTTCTGGCTTTATCATAGATGATTCTGTTCATCCTCTTGGCCTTGCCATTATGCTGTGGGGTATACTTTTGGCTGTATTCAATCTTAATGCACCTGTTTGTACAAAAATCTTTTCTGTCAAAGTTCTGGCTACAAATTCACCTCCTTGGTCGGATCTAATTCTTTTGACCTTTATATCCATATGTCATTCTAATTCATTTAGATTTTTTTCATATAATTTATCAAATTTGATGTTGCTTCAAACTTGTTCTTTAATAAGAATGTTTATGTGAAATGGCTGTGGTCATCAACAATTGTTTGGAAGTATCTATAACCTTCTATAGTAAGTACTCTAGTGGGACCTGCAATGTCTGTGTGAATGAGATCACCAATTTTGTTTGATCTAGGACTATGTAGCCGTTTAAATGGTAATCGGGTTGCTTTATTTGTCATACACATGTCACATGGTTCTTTACTAAATGGTAGTCCCAATATAGCCAATTTCTTTCTGCACATATGACCAAACCGTCGATGCCATATGTCGATTGTTTCTGCCTTTGTCAATTGACATATATCAGCATCTTCTTTTATGTTTATTTTTCTTCAAATGTATATAGCTGACCCTTCTTTACCCCATAATAAGACTCATTTTGGTGCTTTATTAGTAAGGTTCTTTCTCTAAATATTACTTAGATTTTTCTTTCTACTAATTTACTAACTGACATAAGGTTGGTACTCAGTCCTGGTAATATAGGCTTCAATTTTAATCATTCTATTATTGTGACTAGCTACTAAAATTCCCTTCTGGGTAGCTGTTAATGTCTGACCATTTGCAATTTTAATATTTAAGTTTTGAGGCAAGTCTTCTGCATCTGTCATATGTTTCAGGTACTTTTATTATATGAAATGCTGAGTAGCTCCGGAGTCCACTATAAAAGAAATAGTGTTGACTATATCTTTGGCAGCGAATGCCTGTTCCGATGCAAGCTGCTCCGCCTCCGCCTCTGGGACTTCTATAGCCCCGTCCTCGACCTCTACTGGCTGTCCGGCACTCAAAATATTTGTGACCCTTCCTCTTACATTTGTAACAGATAACAATAAATGAAGTGTCTTCCTTTTCATTAGACTTTTCCTCTGATTTTCTTACTTCATGGTCAAGTAATTTGGCCCGAACAAATTCCAGTGATAACTCTGTATTTACAGTTTCAATAGCAGTTATAACATGGTTTTATTCCTCTCCCAGTCCAGTGAGAAGGTAACAGACTTTATCGCACTCTGTGATCTTTTCATCTGTAACTTCGAGTTCACGAATAATATTTTCAAATTTAGCAAAATATTCCTCGAGACTGCCACCTTGATGTTTAAAGGTTAATAATTTTCTACGTAGAGTGATTTTGGATATCAAACTTTTTCTCTGAAATGTGCCTTTTAAAATATCTAGCATTCCATTAGAACAATCCTTTACTAGGTTTAAATGTCTATCTGTTAGGCATTGTACTATCAAACTAATTGCCTTTGCATCCAACGTCTTCTTTCATCTTCTACTTTTTCTGCCTCCGTTATTTCCTTTAGCCCTTTTTCCTCCAATAAACATTGTACTCTGAAGAGCCAATTTCCAAAAGATTCTGCTTTTAATTGTGGATAATTTGCGGGCGTGGTTGTCATTTTGTAAACTGAAAACGCGCACGGTAAAAGTTCCAACAAAAACTAAACTTCCCTAGATAAATCCCTTTGTAATACGCGTCAATGATGAATGATGAAATATGAGAACTCGCTTATAAGTTAGGTAATAAAAGACTCTCTGCAATCTAGTTTATATTTTATTATCTTAACTCACATCGGCAGCCATACAATTTCACAGGGAGCGCAAGAAGGAAAAATATTGGCATAGACAACTTGATATATTACACCACATATTTTATTACTTAACGTGCCAATGCCAAAATGATGACGCGGGTTCGAATCCCGCACATGATTTAAACAACTGCAAGAATATCGCCCCAGCTAGATATGTGCGACATACCAAACATCTATTCGGCGGGAACAAAACCTATTTGTGAAAGTGAGTACATGATAAAAGTGATAAGTGAAACTCCAGAAAATTGTGAATATAAATTTATTTACGGTCATTAAGATATTTGGAAATCGATTTAGAATAACAAATGGCTATAAATACAATCAGCGTCGAACAAGGTCTCTATAGATTGTCGGAACTCAAAACTGTTCGAATCTACGTTTACAAATATTGAATCGAAATCATCGTCAATTGCGTTAATTTTTATTCGAGACAAGGCGTCAGCGTTTGTGTTTTGTTGGCCTTTTATGTATCGAATCTCAAACTCATACTACTCTAACCTTAATCTTCATTATTAACTTGCGGTTTGGTTCTTTTAATGGATACAACCATGCTAACGGTCGATGGTCTGTATAAATAATGAATATGTTACCATAAAGGTATGGCCTGAAGTGTTTTACGGCCCATATAATAGCTGAAAGCTCTTCTTTAATTGTACTGTACTTAACTTCAGTATCACTTTAAGTTCTACTCGCATATGCGACTGGTTTATCTGAACCTATACTACCCTGTGATAACCCTATCCCGATCGCAAAATTAGATGCATCTATAGTTAATATAGAACTTTTACTGAAGTCGGGATATTGTAACAAAGGTGCATTGGTTAAAAGCTTTTTACATGTTTCAAAGCTTTTCTTATATTCATCATCGATGACTACTTTTCGACCCTTTTTGAAACACACTGTTAAAGGCTTTAGTAATTTTAGCGAAGTCTTTTATGAACTTTGTATGACCTAAAAAGCTTTTAATTTAAGGAGCTGTTTCCGGGATTGGATATTTCAAAACAGCATCAATTTTATCATCATTTGGTTTTAAACCCTCGCTCGTTATTGTATGACCAAGATAAAGTACTTCTTTTCTAAGAAAATGAGACTTGTCTAATTGTACTTTTAAATTAGTTTGTCGAAAACGGTCAAAAACTGATCTTAGTTTTTGTATGTGTTCAGGCAATCTCTTTGAGAAAATAATGACGTCATCAATATATATAAGGCAATGCAAGTCCTGTAGACCTCTCAGTACGTTATCCATTGTTCGTTGGAAAGTGGCAGGGGCCGTTTTTAATCCAAATGGCACCCTGTTAAAATGATAATGTCCCGCAGGAGTGGATAATGCAAACTTCAATTTGGTGGTACCCACTAGCTAAATCAAGGGTTGTAAAGTAGTTGCTTTTCCCTACATGACGAATAAGTCGTTAATGTTGGGCAAAGGGTACTTATTGTCAGTAGTGATCTCGTTTACTCGCTTATAGTCGACGAATGATCTCCATTTTTGTAGTCCTGATGCGTCCATTTTCTTAAAGACTAAATGCACTGGTGTTGTTAAATTTAAGTATTATTGTATGTTTTATTGTAGTTTGAGACAGCCATTAACTGCTGCTAAGAACGTGTGAGCAGTGAGGTTTTTCCAGAATACCCTTAGTTTCAAACCACCACCAAGAACGTCGTGGCGTATTCAGCTGGGTTCCTGGAAGTCACAGGAAGACATCAGCCTTTCTATGTATGTAAATACGGGGAAAAATTATAATCCACTCATCGACTCACTAGTCGGTGAGTGGATTATAATTGTGGCAAGTACACAGGCCACTGCCCGTGTACTCAAAGGGAGTATTAATTAAAACACCTAACATCTTAGTCAACTCAACAAGGCACCAGGTGATGAGACGAAATCACGACAGAACTTCTGAGAGCGGGTGGAAAACCGGTACTCTCAGACCTCCAGAAGTTAATTAATTACGTCAACCTTGAAGGTAAAACGCCAGAAGCGTGGAGCAGAAGTGTAGTGGTACTGTTCTTCAAAATAGATGACAAGTCCTTGTTGAAGAACTACAGGCCCATTTCACTTGTGAGTCATGTTTATAAGCTGTTCACGAAAGTCATTATGAAACGTCTTGTTCGTAGGTTTGATGACTTCCAGGCTCCCGAACAAGCCGGGTTCCTAAAAGCCTGTCCACATCCACACGCTCCGCCAGATAATACAGAAGACTGAGGAGTGTAATCGGTCATTATGTTTAGTGTTTGTGGACTCTGAAAAAAGCCTTCGATTCAATCAAAACCTGGGCTGTAATGCAGTCTCTTTAGCGATGCAAAATTGACTATAGGTACATTGAAGCGCTGAAGTGTTTGTATAGAAACGCCAGCATGTCGATTTGACTACAGGACAAGAGCACGGAACCAATCCAACTTCATCGAGGCGTGAGACAGAGTGACAGTTATTTCTCTGAAACTGTGCGAAAAAACTCACGAATGCGTTGGAGGACGTTTTTAAGCTCTTCAAGAGCTGGATTTTTTTTTCATATCTAAAATTTTCTGGATTTTGCCTTAATCATAAAATCATTTTTTTCTGCTTTTCTTTTTTTTACTGCATGCATTCTCTGGCATAGCGCATGCCATATTATAACGACCACTTGCTGAATTAATAAAGTTAAAAATGCCGAATGCTATTAAAAGTGATGCTAGAAACATAATTTTAAAGGTTAAAACCTTTTTTGAAGAAGCCAGGGTCTCCGATTATTCCATTTAATCAAATATACAAACGAATTTGAGCAGCGACAGGTTAGTGTTGTCAACTTTTTTGTTATAAATTACCCGATACTTCACTAATTATTTAAATCCACGTGTAAACATGGGATAACGTAAAAGGTAAATAAAACGCTTTGTGAACGTATCCTGAGCTGATTCACGTAATATTCAATATTCTTACAAAATGGTATTGATCGACGAATAAAAACGCTTCCGTGCGCTATTTTTTCTACTGGCACCATCTATCCATTATGGGTTGAACTAAATGTACCATAGAGGAAGGTAACTGTCTGCTTGACAAACGATATGATTTTGCGCTCGAACACCACGAAATATTCGTTTCTATTCTAACTGCAGGATAGCGTAACGGTAACGTAATTCTAATAGGTAACCTGCTAAGTGAGTAAGCAAACTAACCTGCCAGATTTCAAATTTCTACTAACATTTATTTTATTATCTTATATTTCAGGCGTGTGTCAAGGACTAATTTCAAAAATAGTGGAAATTCAACAGATTAAATGTTTCTCGGTGGAGATACAACTTTCATTTAATCCGAAGTTATTTAGGTACCTAGTAGATACCTTGCAAGAGGTACCTGGATATCTAGCATTTAGTTATGGCCGTACCTAACACCTAACAGCAGATTTGACTAATTACAATTAGCAGTGGCACCTAGTGGTAGTGTAGTAATAAGTTTTGTAGTAGTAGTAATAAATACAAATCATGTTTTAAGTAGTGTCCTTCTAACCTGCGAACGTGTTTACAATACTGTGCCCACTCATGAACTCTAATAGCGTCGAAAGCTTCTCTACGTAGGCGGGTAATTTCAGCATTTTTGTGCTCAATATTTACATCAGCAAACTTTTCTTTTCATTGTGCTCCATATGAGTTTAATAGTATTGATATCACAGTAATAAGATGATATATATAAGCATTTGTGTGTATAGTCTTATATTTTTTTTTACATATACAGGTTCAAGTTTGTTTTTCTTAATTATTTCTTAAAGCTGAGGTTTAGTCAAATTCTCTCCGTAGTAAATTTTATTTTGAATATAGGTCTCATCTAAATAAATTATGGGATGGGGTGATTTATCCTTTTTTTCCACTGCATGCAAGTAATCCAAGCTGATATTTCATTAAGCTCCATAAGAACCTTCCGATTGGATTGAGATTTTGTAAAACGAAATCCCACCTTGTGAAGCAGCTTTCGCACTCCCTCGCTGTCCTGTGTAGTTTATTTCTGTCTTTAAGATCTCTAGAAGCTTTTTAACAGAAGGGACCTCTGTTTTAGCAGAATAAAATTCATGTACTTTCCTCCGTATACCTCCCATGTCAAAATCATCAACATGCTCAAATCCGCTTTAACGTTTTCTCTCCTTGCCTGGTGTCCGAATTGTTGTACCAGTTTCTTCTGCTGCGTGCCCTTCCATAACTCATTGGATTACTTTTTAGATAAAGCCATTGTTTATTGCTGAGAGACTAAACTGTGAGCGTGCCTACATAACTGTAAATTATCAAATTCTATTTATTTATTTTATTATTTTTATATAGGTATCATTGTTTTTAATTTGTAAAAACTGTAATTCTTATTAAACGATTATGTCTAATATGAAATTTCCTTCTTGTCAACTTACTCAATTTTGGGCACCTTATATTAATTAGCAAAACTGAATCGACAGTGCTGTCCTCTTTCAGTTCACAGTTGGTACCACTGTAGCCCCCTTTTTAAACAGTCGCTGGCTGTATTGAGCCATCTGAAAAAATATAATTCTCCTATGTATATATATTTAAAATTTATTTTAAAATTTTAGCCCTCGCGGCTTATTTAAATTACCTTTTAACAGATTCACGTTTAATTTTTTTTTCCTCCTTTCACTTTTTAATATTTTCCTCCCCTCTGTCGATTGATTTTGCTTCTTCATATTGTCTTTTAAGGTTTTTCTTTTCTTGCTCAAATTTTTCTTTTTCTTCCGGCATTAAATTTTGGGCTTAGAACACTTCAGTGCTATGGTAATTTTTTATCAACTGATGTTTTAGTCATGAGATATTGACATGCTGCAGTATAGTGCTTTCTAACTTTATACAAAAAGGTTATGCGATCAGCTTTGTCAATGCTTTTGAGCTCATCTTCTACGGGATTTTCGAAAACTATTTTCTCTACGGTCAAAAAATATGTATGCAGATGAAGCAGAGTTTGAATAAACCTAGTCAACTCTTCCCACGAAACGCCGCACCAACAAAGGTTCATCACGTTGGAAAAATCCAATGAACTTTATTGTGCGCGCCAGCGCGCGTACATATATCTATACATGTATAGATAGTCGCAAGATCAACGGCGCGCTGAGCACACCATTGTGTACTACAACAGTAGAAGTAGTTAACAATTGTACCAACACCTGGCTCGTGCGCTGCTCGATACGGGAAGCCAGTCTTCTTTCATCACGATGAACCTAAAAAAAACTTAACCTACAGTCATACGATATAAATCCAATGAAAGTGACAGGTATAAACGGTGTAACCTGCCCAATTACTGAGCGATATCAATATAACATCTAGGGTCAGGTCATTTAACAGGAATATAGCTTGTTTTGTAATTCCAAAAAATACTGTTAACTTACCTACACTGAAAAAAATAACAAATAAACCCAATCGATTTTTCGGTAATACACATTGTTTTAGTCGGTAAAAATGGAGCCTATTGTCTTAAGAAGTCAAAGTAACCGAAAAAAAACAGTTGAATTATAACAGTTGTTTTACCATGTATCTGATTGATTATTTGTACTGTTTGTACGACAGTACAGAAAAACAGTATAGACAGTAAAGGAAAACAGGCAGAATAGACAGTAAAGAATAACAGTTAAGATAGGCAGTAAAGGAAAACACTAAAGATGGACAGTAAAGCTGAACAGTAATAAGTAAAAGAAAACAGTAAGACAATAGAGTAAACAGTCAAAGTCAAAACCATTTATTTAATTTAGGCGTCTACGACGCTCTTATGAAGGTCAATTACAAATTTTAATATTGAAATTTACTACATTGTACTGCCACGTTCAGCAAACAAAAATTATAGAGCCACTGCGAGAAGAACGGGCAAGAAACTCGGGGCCATTCTTTTAAACGTTTTTTAATAATGTGTTAAGTACATACTATATAGTAAAATTATTGCAATACTTAATTTACATTAGGTAAGTGTTAGGCGCAAGCTTGGCAGAGGCGAACCAGTCAAGCATTTTTGTCGTTTCAGTAATCACAAACTGTGTAGTAACATTTCTTTATCAAATTATTTTTCACATGCAACTTGAATTTTCTTTCTGTGAGCGTTGTAATATGTTTGGGCAATGTATTATATAACCGCACGCAATTGCCTAAGAAGGACCTTTTATTTGTCTTTGCTAATCTAAAACCTGGCACAGCTATTTTATCTTTCTTCCTAGTGTTATAATCGTGATTGTCACTGTTTGATTTAAATTTGCTCAAATTTTTACGAACATACATAATATTTTCAAATATATACAGACTTGGTAAAGTTAAAATATCAATTTCTTTAAAAAGATCTCTCAGGGATTCCCTAGGATACATTTCATATATGGCTCGAATTGCACGCTTTTGTAAGATAAAGATTGTCTCTATCTCAGCAGCTCCCCACAGCAATATACCATAAGACATAATACTGTGGAAGTACGCGAAATAAACGAGCCTAGCAGTAGCTACGTCTGTTAGCTGTCTTATGAACTGCATATGCAGCAGAACTAAGTCTTCCAGATAGATCATGTATATGTGGATTCCAGTGTAAAGTTGAATCCATTTTAATTCCCAGGAAGACTGTCGCATTGTCAAAAGAGAGTTTTTCTAGGCCAAGCTTAATGTTTGGTTCAACATAAGTCATGTAATGTATTTTTTGAATTTAAGAGAAGATTATTAGCCGCGAACCACTTAGAGATCATAGATAACACATTATTTACATGAATAAGTTCACTATCCCTCCTATCTACTTTAAAAATTAGGGAGGTATCATCTGCGAATAAAACTATATCGCAGAAATTTATAACCATGCAAGGCAGGTCATTTATATATGCTAGAAACAGAAAAGGTCCTAAAATTTATCCTTGCGGTACTCCTATTCTTACCAAAGACCCGGAAGAAGTATTGTCTGACAGATATGACTTTATAAGATCCAGAGCTTTTCCACGAATACCATTATGTGAAAGTTTTCGAATCAGAGTGCGGTGCTCTACACAGTCAAATGCCTTAGAAAGGTCACAGAATACGGCAATAGCATCCTGTTAACTCTCCCAGGCTTCAAGTATATGTGACATCAAGTGAGCACCTGCATCTGTTGTGGATCTGCTCTTAGTGAAACCAAACTGATTCTAATTCAATATATTATGCTCATTAAAATGGGATAGAAATTGTTTGAGCATAATTTTTTCGAATACTTTACTCAGAACAGCTAAGATAGAAATAGGTCTGTAATATCAAGGGTCAGATGTAGCCCCCGACTTCAAAGTTGGAGTGATTTTACTTTGTTTCATTAAGTCAGGGAAGTTAATAAGTAATAGTTGATTATACTGTTTACTCAGTAGGTACATACCACATGAGACAAAATTAATAGGTACTGTGGGAACAAAATAATAGTAAATGTGGGAGAACAGTTGTAAGTAGTGTAAGTAACAGTAATGGGTAATTTGTGCTACACATTAACAGTTACTGTGTGGTCCAGTAGAACGTACTGTAAGTGACCAGTTCCTGCTATTGTAGGTATGCATTAGTAGTGACTGGTTTCCCACAGTATCAGCTATGTTAGTTTTGATTGAATTTAGACAATAAAGGAAAAAACTTCATAGAAACATAACATTTTAATTTTACTTAAAACTGAATACTTAGCTGATGATGTGTGTGAATAACTGATTAGAGAACTAGAACACTAGAATTTGAACAGAAAACATATATTTAAACTTAAACTATAATCAAAATTATTATGCTTAAAAGACAAAATGCCTTTAGACGAAAAAGTCTCACATACCTGACACATCACACGTGAACTTACCATTTACATATAAGGCACAATTAAACCTTTTAAACTTTATATAATTAAATTTAAATTATGTCTATTAATAGACATTAGACAACGATACTCAAGTGTGCTTAAAATATAATTGATACCTTCTGACAAAAAGTATACATGTCTCACATGAACTTTAAAAGTAGTAAAATAACTGCCATGATATTAGTTCAGCTCTGAACTAAACTGCTAGTGTTAGTAAACGTTTATGTTCAAACAATTGACATTTAATGTTTAGCTCCTTTCTGTATGCTACCGAAACTGCTCAGAAACAGTAAAAATAACTGCCATGATATCAGTTCAGCTCTGAACGCGTCAACACTTATGATAAACTTGGGGGTGGGATATGCTATAAATGGGTATAAAGTTTGGGACCCCAAAACAAATTCAATAATCGTTTCACGAGATGTCAGATTTGACGAAACAAATATAAGATATATAGATGAAAATAAACTTCAATATGAAAGTAAATAAATGTTAGATAATACAATTCAAGAAGAACAAGAGCAACTACCTATTGAAAACATTAGACAAGTAAAACCAAATAGTCAAAATATAGGACAAGATGAAAATCACATCGAAAGTGAAGAAGTATATACAAGGTCTGGCAGGGAAGTAAAAAAGCCAAAACACTAAAACGATTGCGAGTTATATGAAGCATATTGCTTAACTTCTAGTGAAGGAGACCCAGCAACTTATAAAGAAGCTATTGAAAATTAAGAATAGAAAAGAGGAGTAGAGAGTGAAATTAAATCATTGGAGAAACAAGAGACCTGGTTAGAGACAGAATTGCCAAAGGGATGAAAGACAATCGACACAAAGTGGATTTTCAAAACTAAGTCAGATGGAACCCGGAAAGCGAGGCTAGTTGCTCGGGGATTCCAACAAGAAACTGAAGATAATGTTTATGCCCCAGTAGCAAAAATTACTACTATAAGGATGAGCTTATCTCAGGCTGTAAACAATAACTGGCAGATAATAGTAACTTTAAGGCTTTCGCGACTTGAACACATAGTTATAAGTATTTAACGGGACTTAATCGCGATAAAGATTCGGCTCATTGGGACATTCTGTACATAGAAAACCAACACAAACAGACAGGTATTTGAACGCTGCATCTCATCATCACCCAAGACATTTACAATCCGTAGCTAGATCATTAATTAATAGAGCACAAGATCTATGTGACCCTGAACATTTGGAAGCAGAAATAGCACATGTTCAGGAGACACTGAAACGAAACGGCTACAAAAACAATGTACATGGTGGTTCTCGACGCAGACAGAAGGAAATGAAAATGGAAGTGCAGAGACTACCGGCTTTCTTGCCATATGTAAAAGGGGTGACGGATAAAGTTGGAACAGTATTAAAGTCCTTCTCCATTAAGACTGTATATCGTCCATTATCAAAGTTGGCAGCGCAAGTCAGGTCACCCAAGGATATTATTCCCCTTCAGACACCTGGTGTATACAAGGTAGATTGCAGCTACGGTAGTTCATATATTGGACAAACCAAGCGAACTATTAGTGAACGGGTCAAAGAACATATCGCAGATGTGAAAAATCGCCAGGTGGAGAAATCTGCTATAGCCGAACATCTGCTAGAGTCAGGACCTGATCACTGGATTGAGCTCCACGACCCGAAAGTCCTCTCAACGGAACGTCACTACCATTCTAGACTAGTACGAGAAGCTATTGAAAGAAGGAAATATCATAATTTCAATCGAGAGGATGGTTTTAAGTTAGCTGCAACCTGGAATCCAGTGCTAAGGAAATGCACCAAGCGCGTTTTACCTTCATTAAGACCTGTGGATGTTGTCAGTGTTGTGTGTCGAGACGATACATTTCTAAATCAAATGCGGGTAGTTGGAGAAAATACCCGCCCTTCAAGACGCTGACACCCGCCTCTTCAGTCCGCTCGTGACCACGACCAATGCAACTTGGTCGAAACGTCGAGGTAAATAAATAAAAATATAAATGTTTTTATCGCGATTAAGTCCCGTTAAATACTTATAACTAACTGGCAGATAAATCAGATGGATATACCTACAGCATTCCTTGATGGAAAACTTGAAACAGAAGTATACATTAAAGTTCAAGAGGGTAAATGTAAAAAGTAAAAAGGAAGGGACAGTCTTAAGTCTTAATAAGGAATTATATGGTCTGAAAGAATCGCCTAAATGTTGGAATAAAACTTTTGATACATTTTGCAAGAAAATAAATATGACAAGATCTAAAAATTATATATGCTTGTACACTGGCAAAAATATATGGCTAATAGTATTTGTTGGTGACATAATGTTGATGGGCAATGAAAAAGAAGTAAATAATGTCATAAAACTATTGCAAGAAGAATTTAAAGCTAAAAATTTGGAAAATATAAGTAATTTTTTGGGTATTGAAATACAGAGAAGTAAAAACACAATAAAGTTATCACAAAAGCGCTTTATTGTAAATATATTGGCAAAGTTTAATATGTTGAACTGCAGAGAAGTGAAGACCCCAATGGAGAGCGGCTTACAAATACCTGAAACAGAAGAACAGATTAATAATGTACCATACCGAGAGCTGATGGGATGCTTAAACAATAAGCAGACCAGATATTACTTTTGCTACTTCTTTTCTAAGTAGATACTTAGACAAACCTACAAGAAGTCTATGGACTGCAGCTAAAAGAATACTGCATTATTTCAATACAACTAAAGACATAGAATTGACTTACCATAGAGAAGAAAGAAGATAATAAACTTTCTCTTAATTCAGCTTTTTCAGATGCAGACTGGGCCGGTGATAAGACTGACAGAAAGAGTGTCAGTGGAATGGTTATCTATCACCAAGCCAACCTGATCTCATGGTCCTCAAGGAAGCAGCAGTCGGTTGCACTCAGTACAGCCGAAGCAGAGTACATCTCTGTAGCCATGTGTGTCAGTGAACTCTTGTTTATTTGTGGATTGGCAAAAGATTTCAGTGATCAGTGCAGTGCTGAACTGAAAGTGGACAATCAATGTGCTATTTAAAGGATTTTGAACAGCGAAAACACGAAATACTCAAAGCACATTGATATTAAGTTTCACTTTGTGAAAGATATTGTGTCGCGTAACATAATTACAGTGAGTTACGTTAGTACCTGTGAAAATACTTTAGACATAATGACAAAACCATTGTGTAATGTTAAGCATAACAATTTTCGTGCTAATTTGTTTAAATAATTTACATTTGTTTGTTTGTTTTTATTGCAGTTTTGATGGAAATAGAAATGTCAAATGTCGTTATGTCACTTATGTCAGACGTCTTAAACGTCAAAGTCACCTACTAGTGATGCCTTAATATTGTTAAATAAAAGTACCATTTCTTTTTATGTAGCAATTTCAAGTTTGTAATTTTTTAATTAAATATCATTATATTGTGTTGTAACTTGAAATTGAGAGCGAGTGTTAAACTACTTTATTATCTGTGAGGTATCAAGTTGTCTATGCCAATATTTTTCCTTCTTGCGCTCCCTGTGAAATTGTAATGGCTGCCGATGTGATTTTCAAATATAAAATATAAACTAGATTGCAGAGTCTTTTATTACCTAACTAATAAGCGAGTTCTCATAATAATCAATTTCCTAAACCGAAAAAAAGTACCTGTGAAGAGACGTCCACGTGGAGGTCGAAACTTTAGGCATACCAGACAATATTGTCTTATTAGATTCAATATTTTTCAAACCGTCAGAAATAGATATTCTGCTAGGTGCCGACCAGTTCTTTGATATGGTCGGGGAAAACCAAATTAGCCTAGGTTCCAATAGGCCTATCTTACAAGAAAGTGTATTAGGATGGATAGTTGCAGGTCCTACCGGTGGTAGCTACTATAACAAAGTGCAATTTAATTTCGCGCAGAGTGAATCACCACGACTTCAAAATATTCACGACTTAATCCAAAGGTTCTGGGAGGTCGAAAAGTTTCTCTCAGATACCGTATTCAAATGAAAAAAAAAACGTTTTCTATAATTAAAATACGATTAACCAAAAATCCTTCTATAAAGGAACAATATAGTAATTTTAAGAAAGTGTGACATTTTATGACATTTTGGGTCACTCGAATGAAATCAATATGGCTGCTACTTACCCCACCACTGCGTGATTCGTGAACAGAGCGAAAGCACAAAGCTTATAGTCGTCTTTGACGCGTCGGCAAAAACAAACTCGTCCAAGTCTCTAAATGAGATTCAAGTTGTAGGTCCAGTTGTACAAAGCTACCTATTCTCTATTTTGTTACGCTTTCGATCCTATAAGTATGTACTTACCGCAGATGTAGAAAAAATTTATAGGTCCATATGTTTGGACGAGTCCCTACGCCATTTACAGCTCGTGCTGTGGAGGGATCATCGTGAGGAGCCTATCAAGATTTACCAACTTGATACCGTTACTTACGGCACCGCTTCTGCTCCGTTTTGAGCCAAAAGGTGAGGATTCAATTAGCACTTGAGTATCAAGACATAGCTATTAGTAATGTGATCAAATCACATTTTTATATGGATGACCTAAATACCGGTACTTATACCAAAAATGAGTTAACCCACATTTAACCAGCGTAACTGAAACTTTGAAATCAGCTGGTTTCCAGTTGAGAAAATTCAGATCAAACTGTTCGGAAATTCTTCCTGTATTTGAGAACCGTTCAAACGTGGCGGAGTCTAATAACATACTAAAATTTGATACAGGTCCTAACGTTTTAGGGTTGAGTGGTTACCCGACGCTGATTGCGTATGTTTTCCAGGTCGAATCGAAGGCCAACAGACATGTATTCCTTCAAATGTTTCGCAGGCACCTATAGTGACCAAATTAATAATAATTTCCACAACCTGCACACTGTTTGACCCACTACGACTTGTCTCATGTTGCATTATAAAAGCTAAAATCTTACTTCAACATTTATGGACCGCCAATTTAGACTGGGACGAACCAGTACCAACCTCTTGCAAACAGATGGTTCAAATTCATTAACTATTTAAATTATATTTCACACCTCCAAATACTTCGCTTTTACAAATTTACACCTTTGTATATGCCTCACAAGAAGCGATGGGAGCTTGTGTGTATGTGCGTTCCTATGTAGAAAAAAAAACAATATAACTATCCATTTGCTATGTTTTTTTTTTTATTGCAGATAGGTAAGCCTTTGACCACAATCTCACGTGATGGTAAGTGATGATGTGGTCGAAGGTGTTAACAGGCTTAACCTAGAATTACTGGCTCTCAAGGACAGCTGCCAGAACACACCGTTAGGTGCTTGGCGACAGAATTTCTACTTGAGGGTGGTCGCTAGCCAGGCGAGCATTCGCAAAAATGCCCTTCCACCATGCGGTGAAGCTCAAGCCCGCGGCGGGATTCGATTCCATGGACCTGCTGCGCGGCAGTCCATAGCCAAAGCCACTGAGCTATCACTGCTTCAAAAAATCTAGGGTGAAAGAAAGGTCACCCTAGATTTTGCTAAAAACGTGCAAAATCTAGGGTGGCACCTCTTCGAACCTCAAACCAAGCTCTTATAATACCTCGTCTCGAGTTATGCTCAACGCTGCTTGGAGCTCAACTGTGCTCGAAGGTCTTAAGGTGCGTACGGATAGCGCGTTCCTGTGTTACGCGTAGTTGGAAAATACTGTCCACGCGTACATTGGAAACGCGTACAGCTCCTGTACGGACCGCCGCGAACCTGTATGTTGCGTGGTCAATCGATACAGAGCGCTCCGCGAGTCCCAGTTATTCGCCATGACTCCGACAAAGTTAGCGGTTGCGTGCACCACCACTGCTGCGGCATTAGTCATTATTCAACACATTTTAAATAAAAAATGTAGATACAAACGGAAACCTAGATGGTGGATGAAAAAATTGTATCGTGAAAGATTACAGTGTGGAAATAGACTAATGGAAGATATAAATTATGAAGAAAGTGGGGACAAAAATTTTGTGAGAATGAGTTTGCAAGATTTTGAAATAATTCTTGAAAAGGTTGAACCTAAAATAAAAAAAAATAATACTAATTTTCGAGAAGCTATTACAGCCAGAGAAAGGCTATCCTTGACGTTAAGGTTCTTGGCCACCGGGGACTCATATACAAGTTTACAATATCTGTTTCGCATATCTATACAGTCCATATCTACTATTATTATTGAAGTATGTGATGCAATTATCCAGGCTCTCAAGGATCATGTGAAGGTGAGTAAATAAATAAAAACGTTTATGTTTATCTGCTTATTTATTATGTTAATTAAAATTCTAGATTTAGGTACTTAAAGAAGTTTTATTATATTAAAATTAAGAATTTTCTGAATTATTCTTCTTGTTCTTGAACGTAACGTAATATTTCAGAAATGTCATTTTGATTATCCTCCGCTTCCCTTGGAGGTTCCGGTGTTGATGTAGGTGCAGTTTGTGCTGGAGTTGGCGCGTCACTGTAATTGCTTTGGCGTGAGGTAGAGTTGGTTAAATCCATTGAATTGGCACCGGTATAATAGCCATACTGACCTGGTAATTGGCCCATATCAGCTTGAAATATAATATTATTGATAGCATGTTTTACTAGTGTAAATGTTCGCGAGTCGTATTTTTTCAATTCATACGCAATGTGGGTCCCAAAAGAAGTGTAACAGTCTTCTTCCTTGGATAGATATTGTACACTTTGCTTGAGTAATCCCACTGCTTCTGTTAATGTGGCAGTGTCATCGTTATTACGGCACCTTTTGTTTCTGAATGATGTGTTGTGCTGTTGTTGTGTGGACGAGGCAGAATTCCTGGGTGTTTTTTGTATGGACGATGAAGCATTACTGGGCGCTTGTTGTGTGGATGAAGTCAAATCACTAAGTACTTGTAGTGTGGTTGAGGCAGAACTACTGGCTAATTGTTCATCATTTGATATAGATTCATTCACATTCTGTGTGTTATTGCTGGTAGTTATCTGAAAAATAAAATAAGAAAAACGTTAACTTCGTTGAAATAATTTATTACAGCTACCCGAGACTGAAAATCAATGGATGGCCGTTGCAAAAGAATTTGAAGAAAAGTGGAACTTTCCTCATACAATAGGCGCAATGGACGGCAAACATGTTTGCCTTCAAGCACCATTAAATAGTGGAACGGAATTTTACAATTATAAACAATATTCTAGCATTGTATTGTTAGCATTAGTTGACGCTGACTACAATTTTATGTACGTAAATGTTGGATGTCAAGGGCGCATATCAGATGGGAGGTGTTTTTAAAAACACTTCCTTGTACAGGAACCTTAAAAACAAAAGCCTAAATTTACCGAATCCTGAAATATTACAAACTCCTTACAATGTGAAGGTACCGTATATAATTCTGTGTGATAAAGCATTTGCCCTCAGTGAATATACCATGAAACCCTTTTCGGGTAATCCAGAAAGAGGATCTATTGAAAGAATATTCAATTATCGTCTATCAAGAGCAAGGAGGGTAGTTGAGAATGCATTTGGAATACTGAGTTCGGTGTTTCGAGTACTACGAAAACCAATGCTTTTGGAACCGGAAAAAGCTACAAAAATTGTATTGGCAACTGTTTATTTACACAATTTTTTACGAAAAAGCAGAGTATGAAATATTTACGCACAGACCAATGCATTTGACGCTGAACAGCGAGGAGAGCTTGTTCCAGGTGCATGGCGATAAGACCAACAGCAATTAACTTCTTTTTTTCCTTTAGACGGTGTACCTAGGAGATCGCCCAATACTCCTACTCATATACGTTTACATCTGGCGGAACGCGGAAAATAATCACTAAGTTTTAACGTGACATATATATTAAATAAAACGTGTACTACCTATAAGGATTAACGTAGACTAAAATATATATAATAAAATTGAAAAAGCATCATAAAGCAGCTGGTCCATTTTCTAAGACACCCGTATAAATATAATAACGTTAACACTTTGACAGCGGATCACGAGTAGCACTCGTGATCGCGTTTTATACTGTTTATTAGAAAAACACGACGTCTTATCGTAATCCGCGTTATACGCGTTTGTAGCTGAGTTAATATGCTACACACACATAAGAAATGTTTGTATGTAGTTAGAACGCGAGAGCTACAGTTCGCGATCGCCCGCGTCCGTTCCGTTCAGTCGGCCGTCGGCGAGTGCACGGAGTGTAACTGTTTTTGGCGCGAAATTGTTGATTTATTACAAAATGATGATGATTCTGATATTGCCCTGACAAGTGCTTCAAAAAGTACCACACACTAAAATCTATATGACTATTTTTTTGTTTAAAAAATGACAATTTTTAATTACTTTTATTAAATGAATATAAATAATATAATTTGTTTTTTTTTTTTATTATCCATAAAATACAATAGTAGATTTTATAAACACAAGAAGAATTATGCATATACTCCTGTCCGTTGTTTTTCTATGATGTTAACAATCATGCAGAAAATCACCCGCTGTCAGTGTTAATAACTAATCGTAATTACTTACAGTAGTCTCAGTTGTTGGCAGAGGAAAGTATATAGGCTGTTATAAATATGTTAATTAATAAAATGCGTAATAAATAAACAATTTAAAAACTTACCTGATCCTGTTACTAAGCTTTTTTTGATTTTGCTTCTTTATTTTTTATTAGTTGCTAATAAAATTGTCATCTTTTTTTTTAATTCACCTATTGGAATTTTCAGTTCATTCGAAATTGCCTTCCATTCATCTTGGCGTAAATCGTTATTTCGATAATTAACTAGTGTGCTATCCCACAAGACCCGGTGAAATTCATAAAGTTGAATCAGTCTGATAATATTTTCATTATTATCAGTCCATATCCGTACGCACCTTTAGAGGCCCTGCCATTTAGTGTTACGAACAAGTATCTTTGGACCGACTCCACTGTGGTACTCGGGTCGCTTAACACACAAAAAAGGCGCTTCCCACCTTTGTTAGGAACAGAGTAAACAATGTAAATTAACTTACAAAAGATTTCCAATTGAGACATTTTCCAACCGAATGAAATCCATCAGATTTTTGTGGTGTGCTAATATTGGAGGACAGGCGCTAGCACACCCTATGTGCGTGTCTGGATAGCTAGCCACCGATGGGTAGTTCTGACTAACTTTAGAGAGTGCAGTAGGGGGATGTAATAGAAAGATAAAGAGTTCAGGTATCCACTTATAATGTCTGTTCATAAACTGTATATAGTATTATCGTACAACTGCGTATATTATATCTAGGTATGTATGTTAAAGTAAAGTGGATTCGCGGGCGAAGCGAGGGGACGACTAAAGTGGCTCCGTTCTGTATGCAATGATGCAATCTACGTCACAACATCAATCCTTCCCTTTTTAGAAAAATTAAAATACTTTAAACTATAAAAAAATCAGACATTCCCAAGGTTATAACTCTAAAATAAAACATGGCTTGTTACCGGTCACCAAGCCGTGGCGAGACCAAAACGCTTACGCAGACATTCTTCAGTCAGCCACACTTCGAACTGTAACATGATACTGCTTGTGCACGTGTTCTGTGCTGCAGCCTGAGCGCTTGAACCAACTTTACGATGTAAAAACATATTAGGTAATAGTTACTAACACTGTTTAACACAGATTTAATTTCAAAATTATTACATTAAAACCCGTTTATATTGACTTATTAATATAAAACATCATAACATTTTCCACAAAATACCGTTGACTCATATACTGAAATTATATAACCAATATTTTATAGCAATGTAAAAATAAAAATATGTAAAATTCAAAATATATCGCACGATGAAAAATCAAAACGAAATTACTTTAATTCTTTTACATTATTCTTTAAAAAATCTAATTTATTTACTTATTACATAAGAGCAAAAAAAAACACCTATTTTTTAAGGTTCGTCGTAAAAGAATTCGAATCCAAAAACATATAAAAAATCTGTAATGAAGTCATACTTTGAAACATTCAGTAAAACGCTTACAGTACCTCCATAACAACGCAGAACAAAACAAAAAAAATGAAGAAAAAAATTACGAACTTACACGAAATCAATCTTACTTACTCGCCTTGATAGATATTTCATAATACATATAGGTGAAAGAGTAGTTACGTCACACATGTTTCTACTAAAAATCTATTGACATGACACTGGAAAACGATTAGTTCATAATCACTTTAGGTAGAATGGCTGGTCCCGCTTGGGCCGCTTATTGTGCAGCAGCAGGTCCTGCAGCTATCACCTGACAGAAAAGCCATTTCTATGTCTGCATAACACCTCATATACAAACAATAACCCACAATAAGCAACAACACGACTCCCATTATGATCGTGTACTGGTGACACTGACTTGTGCTTCTAATCCGGATACGCTTGCACCGGACTGGGCAATAATAACTTGTTCTTTGCTCTGTGTTTTTGCCATTATGATCATTTACTTATGATCTCTAAACGAAAAAATTATAAAAATGTCTAAAACCATGCTTATTATATGCTATGATAAAATGCAACAGGTTTATAAAATACTTATTTTGCTGGTGAGGCGTGTAAATGGCCTTCACCTGATTTGTACTTGCGTACAGTATAATAAGTTGGGGTCAATGGCGCCTAAAATTTATGGCTGACCTTTAGAGCAAATTGATGAACCTCCCTGAAAACACCAATACATACACAATGCAGTAGTAAATAGCCCACGTACCTTAAGCAATCCTCGTTTATGCCTTCAAGTTGGGATTTACAGCAGACGTCGTTCTTGGCGTTCTTATATGGCGACCGGCCGGCGACACACAAATTCCAAATAATCGGGAGAAAGTCTTGCCCAAAATATATTTCACTCACTTCACTGTGATGTCCATACAAAACATATAAGATGTCCAATAAGTATACATTAGAGGTTATTTTATGTATCTTCAAGTGTTCAATCAGATAAATAAAATTGATACAGAACGGCGATGTGCGTTTTTAGCGAAGGAAACACGAATGTAATATCTACATTTTACCTCCTATACAAAATATTCTTTGAAAAATGGCTTTTTGTAGGTAGATTATAACATCAAATATCTACCGAAACGACACTGCTAACGCCATCTCTGGGATCTGTTGAGCTAAAAATCAGAAAGCAGATGATACGATGGGCTCTTCAGCATATAAAGGTTCATCAATTTAGAACTAAGATATAGGAGTATTATGTATGAGAAAGAAAATTATTACATAAATAAGGCATTGACGCTTCACCATTTGCAATGAAAACTACGTTGCATTCGGCAAATTAATTGCTAATCAAAATTTAAGGTTTTTTCGCGTGATTATAACTAGGTATTGCATATGTTTGAAAAATAATAATTCATACTAACTATTGTTTAATCTACATATCACGACCTAAATGTTGAAACGTACTGGCATTCTGAGGACTCGGCCTCTTCGCGATGTCCGAGCTGTTATCGATGTCGATGTACCGCTCGCTTTGTTATCGTTACTTGGTACAGTTAAGTGCAAATTTGTTGAACTACTTTTGATCGATATATCTTGAGGTATTAAAGTAAGAGCTTTTTGAGTTATTGCGTCCTTACTTAATTTCTCCCTCCTGTAAAACGTATTCCGGTTTCAATATGTCTATTGTCACGTTACTTTCTCGATCGTTAATTTTAAGACAATATACTTTATCACGTCTGCTTATTACGCGATATGGTCTATCGTACGGAGGCTGCAAAGATCTCCGCACCATGTCATTCCTTACAAAAACAAATTCTTTAAGATCTCTATGTACGAAAGGCTTTCGTGAATCTTTTTTAACGCGGAAGACTGGCTTATAACTATGTATTATTTCTCTTAATTTACTCATGTAACTTTCCAAGTCGGTCGGTATATCCTTGCTTTTAACGTCGTAAAAGTCTCCTGGTAACCTGATATTTGACCATACATTACCTCAGCTGCGCTAACTCCGGTATCAACTCGTGATGCTGCACGTAGGCCTAACATTACGATTGCCAGTTCGTATACCCAAGACGTGGAATTGGAGTTAATACGAGCCATTAAACTTTGTTTTAAAACACGATGACTGCGCTCAATCTTTCCGTTACTTTGAGGATGAAATGGGCTAGATCTTATCCAATGAATGCCCATAATAGTCAATAACTGTCTAAACAAATTACTTTCGAACAGCTTTTATCGCTAGTCAGTATCTCTGGACATCCAAAACGTGCTATCCAGTTATCATAAAATGCTTTTGCGATGGTTTCTGTGACTTCGGTCCATCGACTTTACTAGTAACGCAGTATCTATAACCGTCTGATGAAATAGGCAAAGGACCTATGATATCGATATATACGTGCCTTAATTTATCTGATGTCTGAAACTGACCTTAATTCGACACAGTATGTCTTAAGACTAGATTTCTGACAATGTACACATGATTTGTTGTTGATTGTCCAAGTGCTGACGTCACGATTCATGCCTATTCAGAAATATCTATCACATCTATTAATTGTCTAGTGGTTCGAATTCCGGGATGACTTAAATTATTTACCGTATCAAAAGCTACACGGCGGTATTTTTCCGGTAGGTACGGTCTGGCTTTATCTGTTGATGTTTCACAAACAACGGACTTCTCGCTACCCGGTAAAACGATATGCTTGAATTGCAATGTGTTATTTGAACCGTTTGATCCGCGCAACAACTTTGCAAGCTGTTCATCGGTTCCCTGTACGTGTGCTAACTCTGCAAAGTCTATAGCCGTAGGACACGATATCGTTTCTATGCGACTTAAGCAAACTGCAACTTTATTAGGATCTCCCGAAATATGTATTATCTGTGGTAAATTCACCAATAAACATTATCTGTCAAGTCCTACGCGGTGTCCCTTTGTCACTACCGATTTTGCTAAATGTATATACCAGTGGCTTATGACACGGTAATGTTATCTATACAGTATTTCAACTTCATAGAAACGAACGAAACGCGAGTTATACCTACGCGCCTCGATCTCGGCCCGCGCTCGGCCCGCAGACAGTCTCGAGTATCGCGACTACGCCGCAGTGACGAGCGAATGATTTGTTGTTTTTTAACAATAACCGCGCGATTTTTTCGTCAGAAATAAGTTCAAGTACATATTTACATATTAAATATGACGAGTAAGATATATTGTGCTGTTATTAGTTACATGAATTCGTCAAAAACGCATCCAGAGATAACTTTTTTAGATTACCTGGAAACTGAAAGGTAATAATAATTTTACTTAATACCATAAAACAATTTTACTTACTAGTAAGTAAAGTTTTTTTATAGTCTTTTTTATGTCTTTTTAATGTTTATTTTTTAATCCTTTTATCCCGCGAAAAAAAATGTCTCAATTAATAAAAAAAAGTGAATAGTGTGAAGGAAAGTGATTGACACGAGTGAAATAGGTAGTAGTTATAAGCAAGTTATAATAATATTACAGGTATAGTTATTAAAATGTGGATTTTTAATACTTTAATATATAACAATAAAGCATTTCGTTCGTCTCACAAATATTTTTCGATCGCCAAGTTTTAAGAACGATTTTTTATTCAAACATAATCATGGTTTTTTTGTTTAAATCTACCTACTACAGTAGAACTCCAATTATCCGAATTAATGGGGACCGGGACCCATTCGGATAATCGGATGTTTTTTTTTAAATTGCCTTTGGAGAGAATAAAAGCTACGTTTTGATATTGCACTATTTTTTTATTGAATTAAATGAAAGAAACATGAAATTTTCACATGTTTTAAATATAAATAAAATGTACTTATGTACAAGTTTAGAAATAAAAATCATTGTTTTTTAAACATCTCCGTCAATGTAAGCTGTTTTGCGGTCTTCAACCGTTTTCGGGCAGCCAGGTCACGCATTCGCTTGACGGTGAGCAGTTGCAAGTGGTCACACTCGGGCTGACGCTCCATCCACTTCAAAGCAGTCTCGAGGCCGGCAAATGCTTCACTAGCTGATGGTCCAGCGTCTACTTCAACATCAGCAGAAAGTTCTTCTTCCACTTCCACTTCAACATCTTCTCTCACACTTACAACAATTTCATCGTCATTGAGAATTTGAAAACCAGGGTCAGACGTGTCACAAGCCATCCACTCTCCTACATCTTCAGCACTTACTTCTGTACAACCAGGAATTTTTACAATCATTTTTCTTATTTCCTATAGTGACAACGCATCTTTATCATCATCATCCTCTCCATATTCTTGTTTCTCATTTTCTTCAGATTCTTTTTTTTTGTTCTTCTCAGACGGTAGGCCTTTCAGTTTATTCCACGCACGTCTTAACGTCACTGCCGTAACCAAACTCCAAGCTTCCGCTACCATGTAACAGCAGTCCTTTAAATTTATTTTGCTATGATTTGCCAAAACCAATTCTTCATCTTCAGCACCTTCGATCAGCAGTTTTCTCAGCAGTTGCCTTCTGTAATGGCGCTTCATTGTTTCAATAACAGACTGGTCCATGGGTTGCAGCAAACTTGTAACATTGGGAGGCAAAAACGTCGTTTTAAACTGCCCATTCTCTCTTTCCAACAGTTCTGCTGTAGGATGAGTGGGTGCGTTATCAACAATTAAAAGCACCTTACTGCCTTCTTTTCCCACCGATTTTTGGTGCTTTTTCACTTCAGGAATAAACACTTCATCATACCATTCGGTAAACAAAGCTGCAGTCATCTAGGCCTTGGGTTGACTTTTGTAGAAGAGTGGAAGTTTTTTTACGTTTTTAAATGCTCTTGGATTTCTTGATTTTCCTATCAAAAGAAGTGGCAGTTTATGATTTCCAGTGGAGTTGGCACAGTTAAGCACTGTAACACGTTCTTTACTGACCTTATGTCCAGGGGCACTAAATTCCCTTTTAGAAGCCAGAGGGGATTTTGGTAATGCTTTCCAAACAAGGCCAGTTTCATCGGCATTATAAACAAACTCCGGATCATAGGATTCTGATGCAGTTTTAAATTTTTCAGCAGCTGCAGAGTCTGCTGAAAGCTTCTCACCAGCCAAATCTAACTCGCGTACACCATGCCTGAATTTAAAATTCCTTAGCCAGCCGTTACTAGCCTTAAAAGATGAATAACCAAGCTTTTCTGCTAAGATTTTGGCTTTTTCACAAAGGATTGGACCTGAAATCGGATTTCCCATAGAACGTTGCTGCAAAAACCATTTAAACACGGCATCTTCCAAATTTTTGTTGGTTGCTGCCTTCATTGTTTTCCTGGAGGAACTTCCATCTTCATTTTCAAGCACCGAAACAAAGTTTAAAAGTGTTGACTTACTGTTTTTAATGTCAGAAATTGTCCAACACCATAAATCTCAGACAACTTCTTACCCGTTACACCTTTATCGAGTTGCTCTATAATTTTCAGTTTGTCCGCTAACGATAGCACAACACGTTTTATTTTCGAAGCCATGGCATAAAAACAATACAGTACATATGTATTGTACACGCACAAACAAAAGTAAGCCGTAGCGAAAGAGTAGCGTCCTCGAGCAAGGTCAATAGCACACTGGCTAATCAAAACAAACAATGACAGGTGCGCCGTGACTGCAATGCGCCGGAACTTGTCTTAACTTGCCGTTGTGCCTACACACGCGGGGGGAAGTCAGTGTAGGCACAACGGCAAGTTAAGACAAGTCAAGTCAAGACTTGTTTGTGATTCGGATAATCGGTGATTCGGATAGTCGGAGTTCGGATAATTGGAGTTCTACTGTAGTCAAGAAAACAGCACGCATTTTTAGTGAACACTTCCTGTTCAAGTCACAGAGTATTTTATTTGTTTATATAAAAAAAAGTATATTTACAATCACAAAACTAAATAGAAACATAAAGTAGGCAAATGTAATAAAAATGCTGGAGGCGGGCAGCCCTATCGCATGTTTACGTACAGCGCGGCTGTAGGCACTTATTTCGAAGACAGAGCCGAGTTACAATACTGTATAGATAACATTACCGTGCTTATGATCTGTATTAACATCTACGTCACGGCCTTCTATCAAATAACGTACATGAACTATAGCTAGATATATACCTAATAGCTCTCTAACGTACTGTTAGGATGGCGCGCTGTCCTTTTAAAAAAACACTTACCCCTTACCGCATGATTTTTTTTTTTTCCAGAAAAAATATATTTGATAGGCCTTGACACATACTATTAAGTTAGTTCAGACAGTTTTCCAAAATCTGATTGGTTTTCAAAATATGGGTAAAAACTTATATTTCCCATATATGGCATAGAATGCAGTAAAAGCGACTAACACTAAATTGACATATACGGCATATTATGCATTGCAGTGAAGGCGACTGAAAGTAATTGCCATATTTGGCATCGTATGCTCTAAAGGTAAGTTTAAATCAATCCTCGGTACAAACTATGTTTTAGAAATTAAAAATAAAAGTAAAAATTTTATGAAAATAAATTTATTGAGATCTGTTGCATTTAGGAACTTCACATTTTACACTTAGTTTACTATACCGACTTACCGACTAACAATTCACCAGGCGTAGCGTAGGTTCAGTCTCATCATTTTGCCTTACGTAAGGTGAAATGATTTAAAGCAATTCCTATCTTTATTTAGACATAGGTGTATTTTACATTTCTCACATTTGATGTAGGATTTGCCTGAGCAACCATACATCTTACAGAGTTGTCGTTCCTGTGTGTATGCTGGCAAATGATCTAAACCATCATTGGCAATTTCGGGGAGAGGTAAATCTATTCGCCGTTTTCTTCTTCGTTTAGGTTCTTCGGCAGCAGGCCTTCCGCGATTTCGTGTAGGCGTGTAATATGCTTGGTTAGCTCTTGTTAGTGCTTCGGCCAATACTAATTTAAAATCCAGTAATGGCATGTAGTTTTCATGCGTTTTACGCCACAAAATCCAACTATTTACACATGTTAGATCAATCATATGGAAAAATATTTTATGATACCACTTCTTCCTCCTCACTTTGATACGATAATAACCAAGCATTGAATCTAGAAGGTCAACACCTCCCATATATCGCTTATATATGAGCACAGCTTTTGGGCAAGGCACAGTCTGAAATATTTTTTTTCTTTCTATTGAACCTCTGAACCTCTCCCTCTGGATATTTTCCAACATAGGTTGACGCCAAATTGACAACTTTGTTATCGAGCCATGTAACCACGGATATATCGACGTCATCTACCTCTACGACTTTCTCAACGCTATAACCTCTTCCTTTTTTTGTCATTTGTCCAGCATTTGGTAGATCATGGTTAGGAAGGCGTTTCCGATTTACGGTACCCAACGGGAATATACCTTTTTTGTGTAATGCAGCCATAAGCTGTAAACTTGTGTACCAATTGTCAAAGAACAATTTATAGTTCATATTTTCTGGAATACTGCTTGATAAGCGCATGGCTACATTACTACTCACACCCAAGTCAGGATGGCCTTCTAGAACAACATTGGACTGTGCTCCTGCATAGAGCTCAAAATCATATGTCAGCCCTGACGCTCCACTCAAAACAAAAGCTTTATAACCCCATTTGTGTGGTTTTTTAGGGTTGTAGTTTTTAAGACTAGACTTTGCTTTTGTTGGTATTACTTGCTCGTCAATTGCCAAGTATTCTTCTCTAGGTAAAAGCAACAATCTCTCGCGAATTTTATCTATAAGCGGTCTGATTCTTTGCAGTTTGTCATAGTTAGGGTCATTAATCGGTACAGTGTTCTCATTATTAGTAAAATGAAGAAACCTCTTCAGTTTTTCAAAGCGATTGCAAGTTAAAACATTACTTATTGGTATGAAATTAGAACAGCTATTCCAGTAATGTCGAGTAGTAGGGAAATGCATGATGGACATATAAATGAGTACACCTATAAACTTTTCAAATTCTTTGCTTGTCATTTCTAATGTTGACCCCCGCGTTTGCTCAGAATAGCGATTCATTTCTTGAGTTATATATTCAACAGTTTCTGGAGTGGATAAATATAAAAAAAACTGAAGAGGTGTATCCAAATCTTTGATTTCTTGAGGAATATTTTGGTCTCCCAAAAAGGCGCAATCATCTTCATTATAATCTAGAGCTTTGTCTTGCCAATTCAAACGAACGGGTTTATTTATGGGCATGTTCCGCGAACGCGATGAGCCAGCAGCTAATGGATCAACAGAGGCCTGCTCACCTTCATCTGACGAAGAATTCTCATCAGAATCAGAAGGATAAATAATAATGTTTCTTTGTCTCGTAGAATTACCACAGGGTTCATAGTCTTGATCGTCCGGATCATCCCCCACTAGTTCATCATCATCTTCTTCGCTTTCATTTGGAATATCAAGACCGTAGAATCGCAACGGATCCATTATTCTGTAAAAAAAAATTGCTTCACTGCATAAAATCTCATATCTGGTTGAATGCAAAAATAACCCGTAAAGCATTTAATGCCAAATCTGGAAAACTTTTTTAACACGCTACTGCATACTATTCCATATTTGTCATGCTAAGATTTGGGTTTATTGTCGATAAACTATAACTCTTTACTTACATGTTTTCAGTGTTTTGAGACCTTTGATAAATCTTCTTATCACCAAGATATAAAGATTGAACGAACAATCGACCCACAATCACGAAACTAATTTTTAAAACTATCACACACTAATGACAATTTTCAACGGCTGCCGACTGGTTTTGACAGGTTATAGTTTCGTTACGCGGTACACTAGATGGCAGCATTTGTATTTTGATTGAAGCTTGAACGTAGCCTAATCTGTCTTAATATACCGTAAAGGGTAAACTCACATCATTTTTAATTTCTGAACGTTTGAAAATAAGTGCCCATATTTGGGTAGCAATGCGGTAAGGGGTTAATTTGCTGAAAACTAATTTAATTATACTGCATTACTTGTATGAAAAGTAAGGAAATTACTTTAAATAAAATAAAAAGTATAGGTGTTGACCGGACGAAAGTTAAGCTTCGACTGCTTTAATAATTCTGGAAAACAGTTTTATATAAGTTATATAATGCTTACATTGTATTTACTTAGAACTAAGTCCGTTCAAAAAATTTCCCCCCATTAAGACGGAGATTTATCTCGTTAAGATAAACGTAGGATATGGAAAGTTGCATCAAAAATATAAGTTTAAAATTAAGAGTAAGTATTTTATAACTAAAATGCAACTTGTATGTTTATCCTTATTCCTTTTCTTACTAATTATTTATAAGCCCAGAAATAGAAATAAGTTTTATTTTAACCTTTAATATCTAATAATACTAATATTACGTGACGTTGAGTCTTTAATAAAATGTCAAAATAGAACTTTAGTTTTACTTTTAATTATTTATATTTCAGGCAGACTTTTTATTGACTTCCTGTCGCATTCAGCAGATTCACTTGATATATCAGATAATTCTATAGATGAAGTAATTTTATTTTCATGTTGTTTTGACTTTTTATTGTAGCACTGATTAAATATTTGGATGCAACAGGATGTTTAACAATTATTTGAAACACATCGTTTATAAACTTTATACACAATATAAATGAAAATAGTTGCAATAATAACATATGTCATTGCCGAATTGTAATGTCCATATTTGACAATGTGAGATTGACTTTCTACTTGATTAATTTGTTGTTTTAAATATGGTAATATATATAAGTATGTATGGTATGGTATGGGTTACATATTTGAGCCGTTTGGTGTGGAGACGTTGGGTCCGTGGGGACCGGGAGCTCATCGTATTTTCCAAAACCTATCTGAGCGCTTGGTCGATGCGACGCGTGATCAAAATGCTGGCACATATTTGGCTCAACGAATAAGCATTGCAATTCAACGGGGCAATGCTGCCAGCATGCTGGGCACGCTGCCAACTGGGAGTGGGCTGGAGCATTTGGACTGCCTATGAGTCTGCTATGACTTATAGGTGTCTAAATGCTTTTATTGTAGTAGCTGTAGTGTTGTATATAGTTCATAGTATTTTGTTTGTTTTAAATTACCTAATTTATGATATGCTAATTTCAAAGAATCTAAATCAATATCTGACAATATAATACGAGTAATAGAATGATAAGAATTATTTATTAAATTATATTTGAAACAGTCTACATCTGAAATATTAAAATCTATGTTTAATTGACTCGGCAAAATTGTTTTATAATTGTGCATCGAATAAAACTGCAAGGTTTGAAAATATGCTACACAGTCATTTCTTAAAGATAATATTCCAGTACCTTGTAAGGTATAATCTTTGATTTCATTATTATTGGTACATTTCATAGTTAACTTATTGGCTTTTGATTGTACATAAATGTATCTACCATCATAAAGCTTTTGCCAAATATTAATGTTTCCGTAAAATCACAAATTTCAGGAAGTGACAATGTTACTTCTGTTAATAGCTTAGACTCACAGCTAGGAATGTTAACTGTTGACAAAATAGAAGGCGACGGGCAGATAACATAATCATAATTTACATTTTGACACTCGCTTAAGTCATTTAACAATGCGTTATTTAATCTATCGTCTGTTATACCTATGTATAGCTTAGAAGGATTGATAAGAACGTATGTTTTCAAATTGTATTCATCGTTTGAAGTAGGTAAAGGCTTTTATAAATGTTAAATTTAATGGGATTAATTAAAGGTGTTCTAATAACAAATATAATCTTATTGTTATAATAGTATGACGTTAACTTAGCTAGATCTATAATAGTATCAATGTTTGTTAAGTTTGCTAGTTGAAAGTCCATTGTACAGCTTAGTAGGAGTTAAAACATAAGGATGCAAAATATTAGCTTTTGCAAACAAAATGGAGTTTAAAATTGTGTCTAATATATTTGACACTGTCGATAATATTAAAAATATAATTTATTTTAGCTACATTGATTTGGTTAGAATTAATCTTAGTTTTCCGTAAAACTATAGTTAAAAGCTTATCTATTTGTTTATATAATCTTATTTCATTATTACTTAATTGACGATTTGAAGTATTAAAATGATTTATAGTGGATTGAACAACGTGAATGTTGTCTTTCATTAATGAAAATATTTGATTTTCATTTTGCTGACAAGTGTCAATGGCTTCATCATATTTTCTTGCATCGTCAGCGTCTAAAGTACCAAAAAAAACGTAAGAATCTCGCCACCTAATTCTAGTGAACTTTTAAAACGATTTGAATTTTCTACGGAAATAAGATGAGATGATGAGTTATACTTAAGATTATTCGCATTCATTGAAATTTCTAAGAGATTAATAATGTCTTTACAGTCAATGTTTAAACCAGCTACGTTTTGAGCTTTTTCACAAAACTGAGACATACTCTGAATAGAATGATACATTTTAGTTAAATAAACCTTTATGGGAATCATTTCGATATGAGTCACAACATACCAATAGTCATTATAAAAATATGCAATAGGAGTAGGGTCGAAGAATTATCTAGGACTATGCAAAATAGGTTCAATCGGTTCGGAATAAGTCGATTGAAGTACGAGTATATACCTGAAATAATTGTAATAACTTTATGCAGGTTTTATTTCATTAATGTGATATTTTACATGTTTTCTGTTAATGCATAGAGTTACGTTATTTTTTCCGTTTACTTTAATTATTTTATATGGGCCCTTCCAAATTGGGGACAAGGCTTTGCGTAGCCGTAGTGGTGTTGTTTGACATTTTTTTTTTTTTTTTTTTTATGCCTGATAGGTTAGCCTTTGACCACTATCTCACCTGATGGTAAGTGATGATGTGGTCGATGATGTTGTTCAGACTAACCTAGAGTTACTGGCTCTCAAGGACAACTGCCGGAACACACCGTTAGGTGCTTGGCGACAGATTTTCAACTTGAGGGTGGTAGCTAGCCAGGCGGGCATTTGCAAAGTGCCCTACCACCATGCTGTAACGACTGCTATCAACTAACTATAAATATAACTACTAACCATATCTCCGGTTTTATAAGTTTTCTCGAGGGAAGAGGCATCATAATAACGTTTTGAAGATTCCTTACTTTTATCAATATTTTCTAGAGCTGTTTTTCGCGAGAGTACCGCATTCGGTATTTCAACACAATTCCAATGGTGTAAACTCCGTGGTACAGTGTGGAGTGGTATTATATGATAAATAGCAGTTGCAAGGTAGCAGTGCCAATCATCTTGGTTATCATTGACAAAGGATTTTAAATATTCCTTAAGAGTAACATGGCTGCGTTCTAATGCACCATTTTTTTATAATATATAATATAATAAGCATTTATTCAAGAAAAAGGCACAATTTTACAAACTTAAATATTGTTACGCCAGACAAATTTAACATTTTGTTTCTTTTTGGGGAGGAGTAGAAAATAAGTTTTTAATTTTAAGAATTTCAGTTAATTGACGAAAAAGTTCGGATGTAAAACAAGATCCTTGATCAGTCGATCATATTAGGAAAACCAAACAAAGAACAGAAGTGTATGAGATTTCTTGCAAATTAAGTATCTACCGCAATAATTCACATCACCATAAATAATACGCTCATCGTACCCGGCGATAGGTGAAAAATTAAAAAAAAAAGTCATAACACTGAAAATACGAAAAATCGCGGAACATACATGGTGGTGATTCAGATAGCCCTCTAGGTCCTCTACCTCCCAGCTTCAGTATATCATTACTTCTTGGGATACCCTGTATCAGTACTAATATTATAAATGCGAAAGTAACTCTGTCTGTCTGTCTGTCTGTCTGTTACGCTTTCACGCCAAAACTACTGGACCGATTTGAATGAAATTTGGTATGGAGATAGTTTGAGAGCCGGGAAAAAACATAGGATAGTTTTTATCCGACTGCGCAAAAAGAGGTTAATGTTTTCGCGCGATAACCTACATACACGCGGGCGGTGCCGCGCCCGGAAAGCTAGTATTAAATAAATAGCAAAAAACAAAACAACTAATGAGGTATATCAAAATTTTCATCCGATTCATAGTCTTCACAGTGTTCTATACTCTCTCCGGCCGGAAAAGGCAGTTAATCTTCGACTAAGTAACTTCTAAATGTAAATTTATATTTATCTGAAGATACTCTCCTCTCCAAGACCACGTTCGAAAGATTATAAATTGAGCTTTTTATTTATTTTTAATAAGTCCGTATCGTAATGCAAAATAGCGTTTATGGTATCAAAGACTAAAGAAATGCGTAATTTATTTTTAACCACTTTCATGGTACTGAACACTCTCGCCACATGAACGTTAGAGTGTGGTAATAAAAAACACTATTCTTGCCAAGTGGTTTCTTTGTACGGACACGAACAGTGGCATCCTTTGAGTCTTTTAATTCACTTAAAATATTTATAATGTCATCCTTGTGAACCCGTTGCTGTAATATAATGATGCGTCACTGTTTGACAATTTTATCAATATCTGCAGGTACATAGCCAAAGCTTTCGCATAGGATGATTTGATAATTGCTTTCAAAGATCTTGTTGGATTAAGTATTGTCGTTACAGATAAAAAAAAATTGCGGGCAATCTTTGTTGTAATTGTGAAATCAACTTGATCACGAAATGAACACTTCTATGTATGATGCCTTTCTTCTGGTCAGATTAGATTCCTGTAATTTTGATTCAAAACTGTAACCCATATGTGGATTCAGATAAAGAATCTTGTGTCATCAATATGATTTAAATTGAGGGACGCCTGTGGTATTATAATTCGGAGACATAATTTACTAATTTAATCATGTAAGTTATGAAATAGTTATGTGGGATCTACAGATTTTTGCTCAAATACCTTCAGCGCAGACTATGTTTCGTCCAAAATACACCTGTAGATAGAGTTAATTTTGTTGATCACTATACATATCATACAACATGTCATCTTTATAGCAATGGGCAGATAAGAGAGTTGCCTCCAAAGTGCGATGTCAATTCTCTCAATCGACTTATTAAATGTGTTATCGCCTGTACAAACGCAAGCCGTCAAGTGTCACATGATTTTAAAATCTTTCGGTTTCATGGCACAGTTGAGTGACAAAAAATCAGAAAGAAAACTGTGACAGCAAAAGAAACATTGTTGACGATGACGAGTCAGATTAAAATGATTCTGATAGTACAAGTAACATTTCATATGAATCAGCTGATGCAATTGAAGACGGCGATACATCATCCTGGTTAGTTTCTGAAGATGAACCGTTATATATTCCATTTGGTGTCCGAACCGAGCGCAAGAAACTCATGCTAGGCTCTGCTTGTCAATCAGCAACTATTATATCATAGTAGCGGAATGCAAATACCAAAACACTCCTGCAGGCCTACCATAAACGCCTTACAGTTAAGCGTTATATTGAACTGTCCTGCAAATTTGTACCATGACGAACTCTAGCAGGCGAGCCAACTACTGCCCACGTGACCTATCCGGCCAGCCGCCTAGCAAAGGGTCGCCTATAATTGACCTGCTATAGCCCTACAATGAGGTGATATTACCTACTACCCACCATACAGAACTACAATTGAAAATTTACATTATAACAGACATTAAAATAAATCTTCAATACCACAAGATGCTGCCTACCTGTAACAAAAATATCCGTTTTAGATATGTGATTGCCACTTGGACATAATAAGCGTTGATGCAAGTTATGGAGGCTCATCACATGATTCATTTATTTGGAATAATCCCACTAAAGACCCACATGGAAGAAATAAGTAATAATGATGCTGTGTGGCTTCTCGGTAGGTATTTAACACATACCTATAAAACATGAATTTAAAAATATGCACCCTATATATTTACTTTGAATCTGTGTTCAATTAATTTCATATTTTTAGGTGACTCCGGTCATGCATCAAGGAAGTATATGATGGCACTTATCATAGATGCCAACCCTGGTTCTCCTGAAGCCTACTATACTGAAGTGCATGTGAAAGCGCGCAATACAATTTCGAAGCGCTCGTAGCGAATTTTGCTTAGCCATTCTGAATCGATCAGGAAAGTTAAGCAACGTCCGCCTCGGTCATGACTTGGATGGGTGACCGCTGGTTGGACATTACTACTGAGCGCTTCCGTGCTTCGGAGGGCACGTTAAGCCGTCGGTCCCGGTTGTTGTCTTAGGATGGCAGTCGTTACAGCATGGTGGTAGGGCATTTTGCGAATACCCGCCTGGCTAGCTACCACCCTCAAGTTGAAAATCTGTCGCCAAGCACCTAACGGTGTGTTCCGGCAGCTGTCCTTGAGAGCCAGTAATTCTAGGTTAGCCTGAACAACATCTTCGACCACATCATCACCTACCATCAGGTGAGATAGAGGTCAAAGGCTAACCTATTAGGCATAAAAAAAAAAAAAAAAAAAATACAATTGAACGCACAATTGGACTACTTAAAGCGCGTTTCAGGTGTTTGCTTGTGCACAGAGTCTTACATTATGAGCCACTTATGGGTGCAGCCATTGTAAATGCTTGTGTAATACTACACAACATTTGCAATTGTGCAACTGTACCTGTGCATGATCTAACGCCTGAAGAAATCTTACAAGAAGCTCAATTGCAGCAGTCAACTCACCAAGTAAACAGCACTTCAGAAGAAGCCCAAATATCCACCATGCATAACTCGGATCTCCAGCAAGGAATAGCAGTCAGGCGTACTCTTATGGGTCAGCTGTGGGCAAGACGTTAGGCAACCTAGGCAATAATATGTAATGCTAAATAAATTAATAACTTTTTTTAAGTATACACATAAATTTTCAATCGTGTCATCTTTACATGTATGACAGGCCTTCAATACAGTAAGATTGAAAATGTGATTTTATTTAAATTTTAGCATATTACCTATTTTTTGATTAGTATTGCATACTTTCAGATTTATACATTTTAGAAATGATATTATTTGTACCAAGATTTATATGATTGGTGTATAACCTATAATTGTTTTAAATTTACTATAACTCTCATGTTAAAATAAACAAATGATAAACAAAACAAGTATATTTTTTACCTTCTTTCTATTCTTTCTAGGGTATCTGCAATACGAGTAAGAACCCGCTCAATTCCCATCAATGTTTGGGAATTAGTTGCTTCATTTTGTAGCTGCTGCTGATATGAATCAACTAATGTTCTTCGAGCGGCTTCTTGGGTGAATGGTGAATTCATTCTCCGCCGCCTTCTACGGGTAGGTCCAGTGTCTGCCACAGCCTGAGGTTCTGTACTAGCAGGTTGCATTACTGCTGCGCTTTGCACAACCTCTTCTATGGTTCTCACTGGCTCCTCTACATATTCTGTGTCCACTTGTTGGATTTCGATTTCCATAGTGGGAGATGGTGCCAATACATTTGATGTGGAACTTGCTGTAAATGCCTGTAATTGAAATCAATTCTATAGTAAGTAATTATAATTATAAAGTGAAACCTATATATATTTTAAAATTAGTTTGTAAGAGTAAAGAAATAAAGATGATATACACTCGAGAGCAATGAATCCGGGTCACTTAAAGAATGTTAAAAATCTCGGAAACTAAAAATGATAGGTTAATGCAATAAATTGTATTTAATAGACAATGTAATACTCCTTAAATGAAAGTAAAAAAAATATGGGTCACCATACATTTTATTAACACAAAATTACATTAAGAAAAAAACTGCTGATCTCTCCTTAAAACAAAAATAGGAAACATGAAATTTTTGAACTTTATTACGATTTTCTTGAATTTTAATACTTCGTATTGCCTCCTCGTGCTTCCATTACTGCGTTTACGCGGTTTGGCATGCTGTACACCAAGTTCCTTATACGATTTTGGGGAATATTCTCCCATTCCTCTGTAAGAGCAATTTTGAGCTCACGAAGCGTGATTGGGGGAGGGTTTCGTTGTTTTACGCATCTGCCTAGCTCGTCCCAAGCATGCTCGATCGGGTTGATATCCGGGCTGCGCGCTGGCCACTCCATACGAGTAATGTTCATCTCTTGAAGGTAGTCATTCACAATCCTACCTGTATGAGGTCGGGCATTGTCATGCATAAATATAGCATCCTCACCTAAATTGACCATAAATGGACCAACGTGATCATTGAGGATTTCTTCCACATATCTTTAGCCGTTTTCTATGATCACCAGCTCTGTGCGACTTTCAGAAGAAATTCCGGCCCACACAAGTACAGACCCACCACCGTAGGCTACTTTTTCTTCGATGCATGCTTGCTTGAATCTTTCCCCTGGTCTTCGATACACTCTGTGTCTTCCATCGTGCTTGTAGAGCATAAATTTTTATTCGTCGGAGAACATAACTTTTGACCAATCTTCAATACTCCAATTTACGTGGCTCTGGGCATATCTTAGTCTCGAAATACGATGCCCACGCTCCAGTTTAGGGCCGTTTGCAGGTCTAAGGGGTTTTAAGTTAGATTCAGCAAGCCGACGTCTTACTGTCCATGCACTTGGGTTACTTCCTCCGAGGCGTCGAAACTGATTGGTGAGTTCAGTTCCTGTGAGAAAGCGATTTCGAAGCATGGTGTTCACCAAGTATCGGTCTTCTCGTGCTGTGGTACACCTGGTTCTGCCCGTTCCTGGTCTGCGTAGGTTAGAACCAGTTTCTTCGTAACGTCGGAGAACTCTTTGTACTGTTGACAGCGACACACCGACAGTCCTGGCTGTATCGCGCTGACTCCGGCCGGTTTCCAGCATTGTAAGTATTCTGGTGCATTCTTCAGGCGTAAGCGACATTGAATAATGAATATAGAGCACTATCAACATGGTTTATGTACCCACATAAATGACAGATTACAAACAAAAGCAAAACCAAATGCTGTAATTTCGTAGTTCCATCTTCGAAAGTGGCCCTTTTTCAAATTTGATTTTTTTATGATATAACTTTACAATAACTAAGAAGTTTTAATACCTTCATTTAAGGAGTATTACATTGTCTATTAAATACAATTTATTGCATTAACCTAGCATTTTTAGTTTCCGAGATTTTTAGGATTCTTTAAGTGACCCGGATTCATTGCTCTCGAGTGTATTATACAAATACCTAAAAAACTTACATTATTGTCACATTGGGGGAAAGGATTCACTTGTCCACCAGGCAATTCTGCTCCAAAGTCCTCACCTAAAATAATTAGGTACTTTTTCTCAATTTCTGTTAACTCCGTAACTTCAGGTGAGAGCACAAAAAACGAATTTATTACGGTCAAGCTAAGTATAGGTTTGTTTCAATGATTTCGTGTTTGATTTTTGTTTTTAATTTCAAAGAAAACAAAATTTCGTGTCAGCTGTTTAATAAGATTTAACGCGTTCTAAAATCATTTAAAAACTGTTCTATTCTAAAGTTGAGCTAAATTCACAAAATGAAGTACTTGTGCATTTGTTGGTCCTTCTTGTGTTCTATTCCTCATAATATCGTCGCAACAGCTTCTCACAATACCATGAATGTTTTTATTGTAATGAAAACCTTTGCAAAACATCAATTAGACTTTAACAATAAATCGGATAATTACCAAATGTAAAGGTGGCGCGCGCGGTGTTTCCGCGTGCCCCTCAAGGACGATGAAGGCGAAGTAGGTCCAGCTTCGCCTCATCACGAGATTGGGACCCAAAGTGGGCTAACGCTGCGTGGGCCACGGTAGAGTTCGCAAACGTTCCCGTGGCCCAAGCATTAAGGCGTCCTGTAGGAACACCGTGTGGTTTTTAGTCGGTAGGGGCACTTGCTGCTGTGGGAGTAGTTGGTGTCGAGCCCAACATATTCCGCCCACCACCCCTTTGGTGGACGGGAATACGTAAAGGCATTATCCACACGAACAAAAAAAAAAAAAAGGAATCCTTTCCAAAAAAGATGCTTATACTGCACCAACCAATCCGGAATCCAATACTAGTGAGAAAGATGAATTAAGTCCTTGGGAGATATTCGATTCGATAATAAGCCAAGGTCAGAGTCAAGGTACACCAGTCTCTGCGGCTATAGAAGAAGTAGATATGTATTTGTCGGACGAATTACTTCCGAGGAAAAATATTACAGGCGCATGGAACTGTCCCCTGGAGTGGTGGAAACACCATCAATACGTGTACCCAAATTTAGTACAAATATTTATCAAACACTGTGACAGCGTCGCGACTTCAGTACCATGCGAGCGAATGTTCTCAAAAACTGGTCTGATTATAAATCAGCTCCGGACACGATTAACGACTAGTAAAGTCGAAAAATTGATGTACCTTAATGTAAATATGAACTCTAATAGGTTTAAATAAAACGAAGATTGTGTAAATATTATAAAAAATAACAAAAAAATTAACAAAAATATATAATATAAAAAATTAAGATGATTATGTAGATAAAAAATTAAAATGATTATGTACATAAAATGAATTAAACTTTTAAATACGCCTGGTATATCCTTTTTTCGGCAGCCAGTCCTAAGCCTGGAAAAGTATGAAGGGAAGTTTATTTCATTTAAATGTCGACTTTTGATCATTGTTTAAAATTGACTGGTCACTCAAACAAGCTAACTTCAAAACGCGAAAACGTTGTTTTGGTTTTAGCAACCCGCGGCGTAACGTCAGCTCCTTTTTCAATTTGAACAAAGTTTCGTCTATTAACTGCTACGTTGGTATAAATCTGTTACATTAATGAAAACCTGTTAATAACGTTAACGGCTTTTTTTATATATTTTTGTATTTATTAAGTGTTTTATTAAAATATTAATTTAATGTTTTCTTAAAATATTTAAAAAATATTTGTTATTATTAAAAACATGTTAATTATTTTAAGTTCGTCATAATTATTTTAAATAATAAAAAAACCTATTGGGGTTTTTTCCCAAATGGGAATGACGGGACTGTAAAAGTTACTAGACACAAAAACAGACTTTTAGTACCTAAATGTAATTTAAATATATTTCGAAAAAACTGTTACTGTATGGCACATTTATAATAACTTACGACGACGAACACTACAAAGTCTACAGTTAAAACAATTTAAGAAAAACTTTAAGGAGAGACTTCTGAACGATGTTTTTACAGTGTTGACGAATATATGAATTATAATGATTTACCGGTGCTTGCACGCAATGACCTTCTATACACAAGGTCATACCACGCCATGCAAGAACAAAGCCAAACTATGGCACATGTCTCTAACTTCACCATATGAAGCTTCAACTGCTATGTCCATACATTGCCGCTCTCACTCCAGTCCTTTACAATGCACTCGGTCTATAAGCAGTCATGTAAATGAATAAACAGTTGAAGCTTCATTTACTGATTTTAGGAATTAAGTTGAACAGAGACTACAGTGGAGTAGCTACGGGCTGTTTTGTTTTTTGAAAGGTAATTGATATGACATTAAAAACATTTTTGTATATTACGAGTACTTATCAGATTTCGTATTAAGTAAGTGTTTTAGTGAATGCGAATCTGATAAATGAGTACCATAAAAAAAACAACATTTTTAAACAATATATTCATATTTACATAAAATAATCGGGAAACTAAGTGCCCTGGTATAATACATTTAATTTATTATAAACTTATCGTTTGACTTAGCCTTTTTATCCAAGGTATCTTTTTGACATATATAATGTAAACGAACATCAATATATTTTTGTATGACTGCTTTTGTCAAATTATAATTGTGGCTAAACTGATCTTTTGTGTGTGCATCAACTTGTGTAAATATGTTGACATTCGAAAGAGATTTCAGTACTTTTAATGTCAAAAAGGTATTGTCATACTTTTCGAGCATGAACTTGCCACCGCTAAGTTTATTGTAATGTCCTATTATGTTTTCTGTTTTGGTATTTACCACAAAGACTCCCTCCGACGCAAAGCATAAGCCGCCTATGTCCTTCAAATCGACTAGTTTATGGAACCACTCTTTTTGAGTGGCTAATAAGTTGTTTTTAAAGTCATCACACTGTAACTTTTTTAGAAAATGATAAACCACAAATCCTGAAATGTAACCAACGATCTGGTTCTTGATTTCACTGTTTGGAGTTTTATCTATAGTTTCCAACAATTGATCGCAGTTACTTTCATATGTGTTTTCTGTTGCGTTTTCATTGAAGCGCTTCTTTACAAATGCTGCAGAGATAGTTTCTTCGTAAATTTCTTCATGGCGGCAACTGCGTGCAGAAATGTTTATATTGTGTAAACCACTCTGCAAAATGGGAAAACAATCAAAGGGGCAAGCAATTTCCCGTAAATTTGGAACTTAACTCCAAATGCGATAAGTTTTTTTGTAAGCTGTTTGAACTGATGAGCAATTCGGATTGTTGTTAAAACCACCACATTCCGAAGAATAATTCAATGTGGTCCTGACTAAATTTGAACATCGTCAAGTATGAGAGTGCTTTAGTCACTACAAGTGTCATATATAATATAGTGCTTTAGTCACTACAAGTGTCATATATATAGTATATAAATACTATAGTGCTCTACACTATTAATGCAAATGAAATAACTAGTAGGTATACCTACCTACCTATAGGATCACGCCTTTAATCCAAAGGTATGTAGGTACATAGATCTCAGACTTACAAAAATTATTTAAGGGGTCAGTCAGAGGCGCATCCAAACATTACATTTGGCTTCAAAATTATATTATTGGCTAGTAATGGAGAATGTTACTAGGTATGCCAAATCGCTTGCAATTTTGTCTCAGTAAAGCCTGTATGTATACAAATACACTAGTTTTTGTTGTAGTCAAAAATACCTAGTAGTTTTGATTTAATAGGCATTCAAAGTTTCGAAAAATATCGAGTTCCGCTAACAGCCACGTGACCGCTTGTGACGTCACAGGACACACGCCGCGCCTCGCTTAGTATCAAGTCGCCAGCGGTTTTAGTATAGTATAGTACTAGCGACCCGCCCCGGCTTCGTACGGGCATGTATTATACATATAAACCTTCCTCTTGAATCACTCTATCTATTAAAAAAAACCGCATCAAAATCCGTTGTGTAGTTTTAAAGATATAAGCATACATACAGACGCGGGAAGCGACTTTGCTTTATACATGTAGTGAGGTGTTAAGGTGTTAATAGCTTGCGTAGTAAGTATTTTGTTGTGTTTTCGTCCTCGTATTACGTTAATAGTCTAATAATAGTAAATATTATTCATGCAACTCAAATAGTAGAAGTACCTACCTACCTACCAACAAATATGTAGGTATTAGTTTTGTAGCTATAGGTAGGTACCTACGTATGTATATATAGGTACCGCGCTTCTTAGTATATTTAAATACCTAAATACATAGGTACCTACATAGATTTATTGCAAACTAGCTTCCGCCAGCAGCTTCGCCCGCGATTCCCTCGGGAACTGTACATATATTTTCCGTTCGATCCGTTCAGTAGTTTTTGCGTGAAAGATAACAAACACACACACTCACAAACTTTCGCATTTATAATATTAGTAGGAAGTAGGATAGGTACCTACCTAGGATGTAGATGTAGTGGGTTGAACGTTACAGATGTACTAAACCTTTGTTTATTTGTTTTTTTTTTACCAATAAAATACGTAAGGCTATTTTATTTATTTTAATTTAATTTTTATTGCAAATGTAGATGTTTGAACAGATGGTACTAAACCGTTTTTATTTATTTATATTTTTTTTTACTAACAAAATACGTAAGGCCATTTATTTTTATTTGAAACTTATTTATAAACTTATTTATATCACTACATACCTACCTAGTAAAAGCAAAGTCGCTTCCCGCTTCCCGCGTCTGTATGTATGCTTATTATCTTTAAAACTACACAACGGATTTTGATGCGGTTTTTTTTAATAGATAGAGTGATTCAAGAGGAAGGTTTATATGTATAATACATGCCCGTGCGAAGCCGGGGCGGGTCGCTAGTATTTAATCATTTTGACGGCACGGGCGCGCGACCGCAAGCGGACTGAGTGGGCCAGACTGAGCGTGTGTTTTATGACGTCACAGAGTCACCGGCAGCCCGAGTCGTGCGGTTACAACTTGTTTTACTTCTAAATCGGAAAGTAATTGACGTATCGAAGTAATTATTTCACTAATATTTTTTATTTTTGACAGAGAATATGGAGTGCTAATAATCAAAATTAGGTAACATTCTCCATTAGGAACCTACCTACTTAGGAAGTAGGTATAGGTAGGTACAAAATAATACGAGATATGACCAGTCGAGATTCGAACCCGTCATCGGATTGAAAGAGCTAAGTAGGTAGGTAGGTACTATACCTTAGCAACCAGGTAGGTAGGTACCTACCTATGCGGCTATGCGCCCAAAACGAAATTGGATCTTCATAGCGTTACAGTCCTATATAGAGTTTAGGCCAAAATCTTGTTTTTGTATATACAAAAAATGTACCTACCTACTTGCCACGTCGTAATAAAGGTAGGTATTTTTTCATTGACATTGGCATGTAAGTACCTAGTTAACTACTTACCGTAATAATTATTTACGCTTTCATCATCATCATCATCAGCCTCTTGTCATCCACTGCTGGATAATATGCCTCCCCCAAATAACGCCACGGTTGTGTCTATCATTTGGGGGGAATTGCCATAATCACCACGCTTAGCAGGCGGATTGGTGATCGCAGTATGATGACAAGTACCTAGGTACCTACTCAAGTCCACGGGAGGAAGTGGAGGGGTCCAACCAGCACATCTTTCATGTTGGTGACATATTCTGCGCATCTCTAGTACCTACCTACCTACCTATCCTTGCAAAACATGCAAACATAAAACACGTCCAAACATGACTGTGCATTCGCAATGGCACGTGCAATAGGTACCTACTAGGTAATGCTTGATTGGCATTTCAATGTGCTGATTTTATGCTTTATTATTTAGTATTTTCTCTAATAATAATCTCTCTAATATAAAAAAAAAAACATAAACATTTATTTCAGTACTTACATAAACTATAATAAACCTATATATACAAAGCGAAAAGTAAATTAAGTAAATTTTACAATAAAAGCCAAACAGTTGACCGGAAATCGATTACCAAAGGTGTAGATCTGTTGCGACGGCAATCAAAATTTCAATTTGAAAATGGGTTAGAGATGTCCCCCCGACCGACGACTGATTGCTTACAAACGATTATTACAATCGAACTTTTATCAATTATCTTATTTATCTATACATTATATGTATAGATAAATACATTACATACATTATAATACATTATATGTATAGATAAATAAGATAATTAATCAAAGTTATGTCTTATTTATCTATACTTATATTATTAGATAATAATCAGTATAATAATCAGTATAAGTTTAATAACATACAGATTTGCATATAAGTGCATTTAACGGAATAAAATCGATTAATAATAATCGACGTTTTTTATTTAAAATGGAATGAATTTATTTAATCGATTGAATCGAATCGATTTTTATTACGTCAATTATTGTCGATGCATGATTCAAAAATTGAAGGACATCTCTAATGATGCTATCCTAACAAAAAAACTCGCGTTGCGCGCCCGCCGGCCGCCAGCCATTGCCATTTGATTTGCCCCCTTGCTTGTGCCAACGCCTAATTAACTAGTGCATAATGCACTTTTGTGAAGAAGTGAATGATTTGCTAGCCGAATGGAAATTGTCTCAGCCTGCAATTAAAATAATTATTGGTAAGTGCAAACAACCAATTTCTTTAATATTCTGTGCCTGCCTTCTATCTGAGCTGATGAGAGCGTAGGTAGCCCGTTTTTTTAGAGTCATAATAATAGTAAGTACGCTACGTTGATATTAGCCAACTCAAGTACAATGTGCCATGAATGAATCATGATCACCTAGGCTATGTGTTAGTGTGAAATTACAGTGGGAGCGGGCGGGGCGGATAAGCGGGTGACGCGTCGAGTCGTCGTCTCGATACCAGCTCGCCCGCCCCGCTCGCACTTGGTGCACCTTAGTACACAAGTATGTGCTTGTCTTACACGCCAGCGGATTCCGCTACCCGCGCCGCTCCCACTGTAATTTCACACTTAGGTATGCTGCTCGGAACGCGGGACGCCAATACATGTAGGTACGTAACTTAGGGACACACAGGCCATTATCACACTCCATACACAGGTATCGGGGGCCAATTGAAATACAAAGTACGATAGGCAAAGATAAGTAGGTAGGTACACATACGTTGTTCTCAGACTTGGTTCTGAACTGAAGACCATCTTTTCAGATAATGGATACACTTCAATAGATCTTTTAAAATCACTGGTACTATCTGATGAGAACTTCAAATTACTGAATTTACCCAGTATGCCTGATAGAACAATGTATAGTATGAAATGGAAGGAATGGACAATGCAAAAGGTAACAATATCTTATTCAGTTCATAAATTAATGTTTTGATTTATTTTCTATGATTGTATATGTGTCTAAGTACCTAATAAATGTTAAGTTGCGAGACGCAGTTACGGCCGGTGCAGTAAACCATGACCGAATTGTTGCCCCCGAACAAACCAAGAGTATACCTACTTCAGCAGTGTAGATGCGATCAGCTCACAATAGAACGAATAGCTTTATCATGAAAGAGGCCTATGTATGCACATAGCAGAGAGAAAGGGCTGACAAACGAAATAAAGTGCCCTGTCTGTTAAAAATTCTAAATTCCATTGATAATTTTCCCTACATCTCAGTGTTAGGTACTTGGTCAGCATGGATGGATGTATTATAACAGTAAGGGGTATTTTTTTTCAGGACAGGGTAACATTTTCTGTGAGGATGTTAGGAAACACTTAGACCAACAAATAATGTAAGACTGAATGTCGCCTTTAGCAAACTGAAGTTTGCAGTTTTTATGCATGTGTGCTTTTCGAATGGTTTTGCATAAGTGTGGTTTAAATGAATGCATGTGTGCCGTGCCATTATGGTTTCTATGTATCTATAGCAGCACGTACAAAAATGCATGCACCACTGTATTAATATTTTTAATTATATTTTTTTCTTTATGGTTTACATATTTGATTTATTAGCATTTTCTATACTTTCGCAAAATTTATACTATTGTAACATTCCATACATTTTGTAGCACATAATATAAAAATTGAAACACCTCGCATTTAGTAGCAAATCATACACTTTTTATTTGGTATTACGAATCATTAGTAGTTTATTTACTATTCTAGCTCATTTTAGTGTCAGTATGATAATATATACTATTGTACAGTCAAGTACAGTCACTTTACTTCAATTTCCATACTCTTTATTTTATATCTTATCAACCTTCTTACACGCTGTCTCAAGTGCTCTCTATGATAGATTTTAAAACAAAATTATGACAAAGATTTGATTAACTATCATTGATGTCAATGTTGTTGAATCCTGAAGCTAGATAACTCTGAAGATGGAAAATATTAAGTTTATTTTAATGAGTAATGGTAGAAAAGTGTTATGGAAAGATGGTTACCGCTATAACAAAATTAAAACAAATAAAGGTGGAACTGAAATATGGCGATGCTCCGGTTATATGTGCAGTGGCTCTATTACTTGGTGTGTAACTGATGGGACAGTTACAAGGGAGGGAGATCACCAATGTATCCCAAATATGTCTCAATACAAACTGGAAGTAATTATGGAAGGCCTAAAAAAAGCCGTCTGTGATGATTATCGTCCTATTCCAAAAGTGTTTGACGAATTCATGAGGAGTTACAGATCTGACCCCAAATATGATGACGTTATACCATCCTTCGAGGCAGTAAAAGATACTCTATATCGCATTAGAAAAACATATTACAGGGTTCACCGTTGCACATTTAAACAACTTCAAGATGTTATCATTCCACAAAGACTAGCTCAAGACTTTTTGTTATTCATGGACGGAGCTTCTGATAAAATTATTGCTTTTTGTAGCATGGAAGCACGACATTCTATGGCAAACATTTCTCATTATTTCGGCGATGGGACGTTCAAAGCCGTTCCCAAACCATTTTCACAATTATATACCATCCACGGGGATATCGGAAGCGATGGTAGCTGCACTAAGATCATCCCTCTCATCTTCGCCTTATTGCCGGATAAACAACAAGCTACCTACATCAGATTTTTTCATTTGGTCAAACAACATTTACCTAATATGACACCATCAATTTTTCAGTCAGATTACGAACTTGCAGCTATGAATGCATTTGTAACGGTATATCCAGCTGCCGATATCAAAGGGTGTCATTTTCATTTCGCTCAGGCCCTTCGCCGAAAGGCTAAGAAAATGAAGATCACTGAAGTTGGAAATGGTGAACAAATTTTATCCTTGTTTACAGCGTTGGCTCACCTCCCAGTGACACATATACCTGAAGCATTTTTGACAATAGAGTTTGAAGTTAAAGAAAACACCGCAATATGGGATGAATTTATCAACTATTTCGTCAAACAATGGATGAACCGCGATATTTTGTCAGTTATCAGCTGCTATGGGAATAGACACCGAACTATTAACGCATGTGAGGGTTGGCACAACCGCATTAACAGGACAGTTGGAAGGGGCCGTCCTAGTTTATATTTTTTAATATCATGTCTACGCAAAGAAAGCATTGATTTTGATTTTCGTATCCGGCAAAATAACATATACGTAACCTTCAACAGAAAACGCCAGAAGAAAATGAAAATCATTGATGAGCGGCTGACGAAAATAACGAATGATTATTTAGAGAATTCCATCACACTAAAAGAATGCTTGGAACGGCTTAGTAAAGTGAAATTCACGTTATAACGTGAATTTCACTAACTTAGGTACTATTACAAAAATTAAGAAGTAATGTTCGGTTAGTAATAAGTATTACAAGGAATTTAAGTTTTAAAAGTTTTGCGTGATTGTACTTTTAGTAGAAAAAGTGATACATTCTACGATAGTAATTAAAGTTTTTGTCTAAACGCTAGCAAATGTACTGTTAATAAAAAAAGTTGATATTTTGATAAAGTGTATGATTTGCTATTAAATGCGGGGTAATATTATTTTTATATTATGTTCTACAAAATGTATGGAATGTTACAATAGTATAAATTTTGCGAAAGTATAGAAAATGCTAATAAATCACATATTTACCTATGTTATATTTATTAGACTAGTTGTTTGGTAGATGGACTGACAGAATTGTATGGCGGATACTTTTATAGGTTATGTTGTTTTAAAATAAATGAATGAATGAATTTTTCAAAAATTCCTATTTGTTCCATCTACCAAACACCCTGTATATTTTAATATTTTATTTATTGTGTTTCCTTGGTAGCCGTTTCTGCCAGGAAGAGATGACAATTTGGCACACTCTGTCAATCTGTATAATTACCTAAGTAACTAACTTGGTGCTAGCTAATTTACTAACTGGTTGAGTGTAATGGACATCTGTAATGGAGTTTGGGGGTGCTACCAAGGGAACTCCTCAATGGTTAGCAGCACAGACACAAAAATTTGTAAAGGCATTAAATTATGATTACCCATTATATTATAATAGTGTGTGTGTGTGTCTGTCTGTCTGCGGTGTAGGTACAAGTATGTAATTACTTGTAGCCTCATAATTATTAAACCCAATCTTAAGTTTTTTCAATAATTTTAGGTTGACAACCTGTCTAATCCATTGGTAACTCTGGTCCCTGAAGCTGGATGCAACGAATTTGATCCACTTGGCCAATTCAGCAGCTCTGAAAGTGAAGTTGATGTTTACACCAACAGGTACCAACACTTAACTATTTTTATTATGATTTTTGCTCTATAATAGAGATTTTTTGAATGCATTTTAACCGACTTCCAAAAAAAGGAGGAGGTTCTCAATTCAGTGGTATCTTTTTTTACCGATTTGATTCAGCGTGACACGGCAACCCTTGCCGTGTTGACACCTTGACACGGCTCTATCTGCATGCAGTACCGGGTTTATACAGCTCTGCAGAGCTGATAAATTGACCTATCTTTTTCCTAGTGTAGATATAAAACCATTTTCATGATCGCACTAATATTATTAATGTGATGTTTGTCAGCCTGTTTACACACATATGTGTGAGTGTTTGTTTCCTTCACTTCACTGTTTTGTAAAAATTTAAGATGTTCATGATATTCCATTTTTCGCACCCTGAAACTTTAACTCAAGAATCTGCACCAGGCAACTGTAATCCCCTTAGAAACTTGCTAGAGAAATCTTCTGCAACCAGACAGTTGCTTAAGATTGGACTTCAAAGAGAATTTCGAAGAAGCGAGCAGAGCGAACTCTGTGACATAATTCTTGACCACCTCCTGAAGGATAGTAGTGATCAGAAACCAAAACTTGCATACGGTGTTTTCATTTAATGGGCAAAGTACGTTCACGATTTTTTCACAAAGGAACCAGAGGCTATTTGGTTTAGCGTCACCCCACCCTTGAAAAGAGATCTGACCCAACTTTCTCCAGGAGCAAAAGCCCCACTTAGCGCCTCTGCACGGCCTCATGGGAAGTTGTATGACAGGTAATTATTACATTTATAATTATTATGATTATTTTATTATTTATTCATTATATATTTTTCTTTTATATACCCCCACTACTCATGCCTATACACCTACACCCACATTATTAAGTTCTAAGTTAGGTACCTACCATTTTATTCTAATAAGATAATATGTTAACTGTGTTTTAGTCTCGTGTCTTGCCTTGTTTCTGTGTTATCTGTATAAGTTCTAAACTATTGTCTGTGTAAATCGTCTATTTTGTACTCTGGCCTCCTGCGATACAGGCCTGTCCTAGTGCGGGGACCTTCAGCAACCCTTGTAAACAATTTTTGGTGAATAAATGAATTTGTTTGTTTGTAAAGGTATAACAAAAGGCAAGCAATTTGGCGGGAGAGCAGAGGGCTCGTTAGAACCATTGAAAAAAAAGCTTCATCCAGCTCTTCGACAGATTCAGATATAACTGATACAGTGCTATGTTGCCGCAAAAGGGAATCACAGATGCAGTTGTTGGATGAAGAACACCATATTTTAGAAGGTAATGACCGTTTATATTATAATACTAGCTGCTGCCCGCAGCTTCGCTCATTCACCTCGTACCACCTAGCTAGCATTTTTAAATAGTTGGTAAACGTGGCGGCATTAGACAATTTAGCAAACATTGCGGCGGAAATCGAACCCACTCAATAATTTCAACCGATTACTCACTCACAACATTGAGTATATTTAATAATAATATTAATGTTTTTTCATGTGATTGAATGGTACCTAAATTATTCTCAATTTTATTTTCGCAGATGAGCTGGAAAATAACGCCGACATTATAACAATATCAAATTACCAGGGGTTAGAATTATCGTCTATACTAGAAACAGCTTGGAAGGCAACGTGGTCACTTCGAAAGCGGTATTTACTGTCGGTTTCAGCCGGACAGTACTTGAAAAAGTTCGCTGTACTTTGCTTGAAAAGCGTAGGTCCACATCTGGTAAGTGAAGTAACTAAAGTAAAAAACACTATTATAATATTATGGTATAATTGGGGGGTTATTCATTAGCATAATGTGTATTGTTGCTTTACAGATAAATATTGACTTTACATCTCTCAATGCAAAAACAAGCCCCACAGCGCTGTATACTGGACTAAGAAAACACTGTAACTTGATTGAAAATAGGGCTTACTCAAAGCTGCGATCTCTATCAAAGCCCTTAAGGGCTCAGCAACAAAGGATTCACGATCTCCCAAATGATATCGTAAGCTGAGCTCATTAAACATCACAATGAAGCTAGTCTGTTATTTATTACCATGTCTGGACTTGAAAAGATTGGTCCCTCCTAGGTTCTTGCCTAGGTTCTTTCCTACGAGTGGCGTAGGGTTGTGATCAATGATCATTGACGTTTCAAAGTGTTTTTTTTTTTAAATAAAAAATAAAATAAATCTTCTGAAATAAATATTTTTTTTTCATTGACATTATGTTTTATTTTTCAGATATTGAGTTACAGAAGCTAACTGCAGTACTTTTTTTATTGCCATTTGCAATCGTTGGAGGGAAGACCGGTATTCGAACAAAAGCCTCACGGTTCGACGCTGCTATCCGCATCATTTTCGTCGCCAAAACTCGCAGCGAGGGGGAGGCTCATCAAAAGGAACTCGGAAAGGAAGCTTAAAAAAAACCAACATCTTCAGGAGTAGGTGTGCAACCTCTTGTTATTGCTATTGGTGAGGACTTGGCTAGTATTAATAGCACATTCGTTGTTGTTGATGGCGTATGGTTCTACTGTTCTCATATTCTGGAAGCTGTAGACCTATGTTTCAAAATATTCTACGTTTTTAACCTTTGATATCCAATTGAGTGTGAGCACATCTGGCAGGTGTTACAGTTTATTTGCTATGTTATTAGAGATGCAAAGCACGACAAATATATGATTGATGTCAATCGATTCCTAAATGAAATAGAAGAACCTTGCTCACAAGAAACTGCTCACTCAAAAGAAACTAGAAATATGCCCTTTAAGTCTGAAGAATTCCCTCCCTAAGTCTGATACTGGAGACATTCCCTCTGACTGAAGAGACGAAATTGTAGAGTAGGATACAGCTATATTGTTTATAACAAATTCAAGATGCTTACTTGTTATTACTGTAAAAAATGTTACCGTGATTTGTGTTTACTGTTTTCCCATATTACAGTCGGTTGTCCGAAGTACAGTGATGTCGAAGGTTGGGGAGGTTTTAGGTGTGGGATGTGTTCACGCTGGTTTTCTGATATATACATATGGAGGCGTCATGTGCAGCAACACCATTCTCCGTCCTCTGCTCTTGTATCTCCATGTAAATCAGTCCCTTCCTCTTCTGTGTCGACTCCGGTTAAAAGCTTAGATTTACCTGGTCCAAGCAGTGGTGTATTACCTGCTGGTAACATATTTAGAACTCCAGAGAAAATGGCTAGTAATGTTTTTACCGACACCTCTTCTCAACAAGTTATGCAACCAATAGTATTACAAAATGTAACAGCATTTTTGCAGCAACAATTAGGATTATTAATCAGCTCTTTTCACACTAACACTGGTATATCCTTAAAAACAGTCCAGAGTTTTGTAGAAGCTTTTAGCTCTTTTAACAGAGACCTCGTGGATGTAGCTTTAGAACGGATGGGCAATGACCTTCCCACAACCACGGGCGATGTGGTCTGTGAACATGTATCCGCATATATAGAACAGTTACGTAAAACATTATATGCAGTTATTGAGCCACTTCAGTCGATTTACAAGCGAGAGAAATACTTCACCAGCTTGGGTTCTTATATTCCTCCCCAAGATGTTTATCTAGGTGTTCGAAATGAAGTAGTGGGACGACACCCCCCACCTCGCAGTGTTCCGGTTGTTGGTCAGTTTATCCCAATACACAAAGTTTTTCAGCGATTGCTCTCGATTCCAGGGTTGATGTCAGAAATGGATGTTTATGTTCAACGCTGCCATAAATCGCCATGCATACAGCACTTTACACAGTCTCTTGTCTGGAAGGAGACCAAATCTAAACATTCTCTAGCCGCAGATAAAAAAGTTTACCCTTATTACATATATTTCGATGATTTCGAGACCGGAAATGCTTTAGGATCACATGCTGGTATTCATAAATTTGGCGGGATGTATGTATCTCTTCCTTCACTGCCTCCTCGTCTAGCGTCTCAGTTGAAATATATACTTTTGTTGTACCTTTTTCATTCAGATGACCGCACAGAGTTTGGTAACACAATTTTTAAAACTGTGATTGATGAAATTAATTTTCTTGCCGAAGAGGGTGTCAACATCAAAGTAGAGGGCTTCGAGGGAAATGTGAGGTTTGTTCTTGGTCTCATCACAGGAGACAATCTAGGCCTAGACACTATTTTGGGTTTCAGCCAGAGTTTCAGAGCTAACTACTCATGCAGAATATGTAAAGCATCAAAGGAAATAAGTATTTCACAATGCGTTGAAGTCCCCACTTTGTTGAGAGACAAAGATACATATTTTGAGGATGTCGATCGGGATAATGTCACAGAAACTGGTGTAAGGGAGCGTGCAGTTTGGTTAAATGTAAAACACTTCGATCTTTTTTCACATGTTGCTGTTGATTATATGCATGACTTGTTGGAAGGGGTTTGTAGATACACCATGAAAGTCGTTATCGAAAGTCTTATTGAAAACAAGCACATCACATTAGATTACCTGAATTCACGAATAATAGAGTTTGATTATGGTCCAGATTCTGGAAACAAACCACCCATCATAAAAAAGTTAGGTGCCAACTCAATTCAAATAAAAATGTCGGCTTCTGAATGCCACAGACTTGTACCACAGTCTAAATATCATACAGTCGTCCAACGAAGACGACTAGACAGGGCAATCGTGCGGGGTGTAAGGGGCGAGACGCGGGTAAGCTGATCCCGAACTGCGAACAAAACGATGTTAGTAGTTCGGGATCTAACATTCGGGGCTAACGCGTGTTTGTTTTTATTTATTTGTTTATTTAAAATGGTGCATACGACGTGTGCTGTGAGTGATTGCATGTCTTCATCTCATATTAATAAAGATTTGCGGTTTCATCAGCTTCCACGCACAGAAGAAAGGTAAATAAATCTGTTTTGTTATTGTATAGTGCATAATTTTATTTGTAATCTCGTTCCACGTTGATAACGCTTTTAAAATGGCCGACCGGCGGCGCGCGGTAAAAAAAGTATTTAATAGGTTATCGCACAGGCCATGTTTGGAAATCCTACTATGTATTATAAATGTAAAAATGTTTGTTTGTATGTTCCGTGTCAAGATGGTGGGCTTTGTTTTATTATTTGCTAAGGGTGAATTTCGAGATTGTGGATGTAATCTATATCTATATCTATACTTCTATACTAATATTATAAAGAGGAAAGATTTGTACCTATTTTTGTATGTTTGTATGTTTGTAATGAATAGGCTCAAAAAGTACTGGGCCGATTTAAAAAATTCTTTCACTGTTAGGAAGCTACACTACCCTCGGTGAACATAGGCTATATCGCATCACGCTATGAGCGACGGGAGCGGAGTAAAGCGGGTGAAACCGCGCGCGGTCGGCTAGTTCTTTATAATAAGTTAGGGATCTTAATTTTGAGTATAATTGGGGTGCTTAATACGAAAAAGCCATCCTTTTTTAAATCCAAGATGGCGGACTTCATTTTTTTTATAATTTGATATGGGTTTTAATTTTGAGTATAATTGGGGTGCTTGTTACGAAAAAGCCATCCTTTTTTAAATCCAAGATGGCGGACTTCATTTTTTTATAATTTGATATGGGTGTCAATTTTGAGTATAATTTGGGTGCTTGTTACGAAAAAGCCATCCTTTTTTAAATCCAAGATGGCGGAATTATTTTTTTTTTATAATTTGATATGGGTGTCAATTTTGAGTATAATTGGGGTGCTTGTTACGAAAAAGCCATCCTTTTTTAAATCCAAGATGGCGGAATTAATTTTTTTTTATAATTTGATATGGGTGTCAATTTTGAGTATAATTGGGGTGCTTTTTACGAAAAAGCCATCCTTTTTTAAATCCAAGATGGCGGAATTAATTTTTTTTTATAATTTGATATGGGTGTCAATTTTGAGTATAATTGGGGTGCTTGTTACGAATAAGCCATCCTTTTTTAAATCCAAGATGGCGGAATTAATTTTTTTTAATAATTTGATATGGGTGTCAATTTTGAGTATAATTGGGGTGCTTGTTACGAAAAAGCCATCCTTTTTTAAATCCAAGATGGCGGAATTATTTTTTTTTTATAATTTGATATGGGTGTCAATTTTGAGTATAATTGGGGTGCTGGTTACGAAAATGCCATCTAAACAACTTAAATCTGTCTCGAGTTGGTCCTATACGAAAAGTTGTTCAGTTTGGTAGTCTGTAGCAAATTCTTTCGTATGTATAATAACCTTTCGGTTAGAATATATTTATTAATTTGTATTGTATTTTAAGAATCCCTGTCAATTTCGGCGCGCTCCTAGATTAGGTATCTATAGGAGCGCGTTGTGTCTGTGAGCGTTCGAACTATCGCTGACAACCGTAGTGTGCGTTGCGGTACGATGCAGCGGAACGGAATAAGTAATCTTGGTCCATTACCGCTATTATCAGCACATTATAGTTTTTACTTACTAGGTTCCGTAATATTTGAGGGATTTTATTGTGATTATGAAATGCAAGCCTATCCAAGGTAATAAAATAAAAATATATTATTATAAAAACTAACCTGGTTTTCACTCATTTTAGTAAATAATACGGGATAACTCACGTGAATCCGTCAGATAGCTCCGACTATAGTTTCAACTACATTCGGTGGTCTTTTTCAAGGAGAGCTCGGGACGCCCGCGTTGATGTCTCGCTTAGCCCTGCGGGCGGCAGCTCGTACTCCGCGTGACGTCATCGGTTGGTGCGAGGGGAATGTAGTTGAAACTATAGTCGGAGCTATCCGACTGATTCACGAGAGTTATCCCGTATTATTTACTAAAAAAACAAAAAATTTATTTGTATAAAAAATATATAATTAATTATCATAACGTTAGCCTCGTTTAAAAGGTCAGAACGAAGTGTTACGAATGTTCATAGAGCGTGCTTTTCTGGAGTCTACAATTTCTGGCAGTATACATGTCATATAAATTTTTTTTAGCTTTTGCTCCATTTTATTTGCCCAGAAATCGTCATTTTTTATTATTTTTTCAACTTTCAGAGGCTGATCTGGTCCAGTCCACACTGCAAACAAACATAATTGTTTTTTTGTAATATGCAACTGGCCTTGTATTTGAAAGTACCAGTCGTGTTTTGTATTTACAATGGTTTTATTTTTCTGGACACTCCAAAACTTAATTTTTTTAGCTCTTATGGCGTCATCAGGGTTCATGCCAAACGCTGATAAAGGACATTTTATTTCTATTATACCTTCATCATATAAGGCATCTGGCGTAGCACCCAAGAAGAAATTTTTCTCATCAATGTGCAGCCCACATTTTTGAAACACGATATTTTCCTGCTTCGCTAACTGTTCCAAAGCTATAACCTCATTCGTTTTGCCATGCTGGATGGCTGGAACGTGGCTTATTGAATAGCTATAAAGCATGTTCTTCACAAGAGGCGCTGAACTGATATTTTCACGTCTCTTACAAACTTTTGAGAAATTCGATGCTGTCAAAAGACACCTTCTTAATTCCAGCCATAGAGCGCTTTCAGCTTGTAATATTGTATCTCTTTCAATTTCGTGTCGATCTTGTATTTGCTCCTTCAGATTTCCCAAAAACAGTTCCTTGGCGGTTTCATATTCATCCGGTGGCATGTCAGGCTTTTGGCAGGCTTGCCCGTAGTCAGCAGTGTCAGCGTTGAATAAAAGTCGTTTTTTTGCGGTTGTTTTCTTCGTCCTAGTGTTTTGTAAATGTTTTTGCTGTTCGAATTTTTTTACAGTAGCAGATGGGCTTTTATTGAAAATGGTTTTATTTAGTGTATAAATTGGTGTTCCTGTATTATAAGCGACAACCGCTGCATAACATCTTAGCTCATAAGAATCTTTCAATGCATAGTTTATACGTTTTCCACCTATATATTTTGCAACGATAGCATTAAACTGTTCAGCTCTGTTGTTATTAAAGTTGTACAGGAGGCTTCGAGCATGATATGCCAAACTGGATGCGTTTGCCTTCAATTTGTGCATCAAAGTTGCAACTTTAGGTACATGATTAGGTTCCTGTTTTTTTTCAGCCGTGCAGAAATAGTCTTCGCAATTAGTGTGATCTCCAAATATGTGCTTTGGACTATTCAAAATATCATCCTGTATTTTTTTATTTTCGTTGACAAGGGCAGATTTTGAGCTGTTCTAAATCTAACTGCGGATTTAACGGCTATCCGTAAACGTTTAAGGCGATCACAGTTGAGTAGTTTTCGTTCACCTATTGGAATCGATGTATCTTTCGTCAAGTTCAAGTTCTTTCCATTATAATTGCGTAATAAATGATTACAACACTCAATTTTTTCTACGCTTACATTGGGATAGGGTCGGCTTTCCAAAATATTTTTATATGTACTCGCGTCGCCGTCTGCAATCAGTTTAGAATACACTAAGTTATGAACATCTACAGACTGTTTGAAGCCGTCTACTATCGCCGCTTGTTCCATGCTTGTTGAAGAACCTTTATGATTGGCATTGCATTGATGTGCACGAGGAACTTGTTTTTTATTGATTGCACGCACACATACTATACAGTACTTATTTTTTACACCAATATGCAGCACTTTTCCCGAATTAATGCCTATTATGGCACCTACACCTGCCAACGATGAATAATTTGTGCGGTAGGATCGTTTACACCAACTTGCGTCTGCTGTCACTGTTATCTTCGGTATTCCAGTGGGAGTTGTTTCACTTGCTAGATCACGTTCTTCAGAAGCTGCTTCGCTCATAGTATGCTCAGCGGTTGATTTCCACCAGTCATGCAACTTCTTATGACATTTAGAATATATATTATTGTTCATTGTAGGCAAATTTATCGAGGAAGCTAATTCATTAAGATTTGCCCTGCCACACCCTATCATAATTGTACCAGCAACAACAGAACTATTAATATCCATTCCATTTTCTTCTTCGTTACAGGCATTGAGGTGAAAAACACTCCCACACATGGAACAACGCAACACAAATTTAGATGTAAAACCATGTCGCTTTTCTTCAATTGTTTCGAGATAGCTCATTTGACATCCAAATTTTACAGAGTGTTGGGAAATCTCTATGAGTTGGTCAAAAAAGAACTGGAAGTCTATTATTCTTCTTCCTTCAACTCTTATTGGCGTAGCTGGAGCATACTGAAAAATATTTTTTTTTGTAATTTTATGATTAAACAAGTGAAACAGTAGATAAATAAATCTTTCGAACTTTTTGTTCTAATTTGGTACACGTAAGTACGTACTTTATCCAACTCCATAACTAAATCTTCTTCTAGAGAAGCATCCAGACTATCAACTTTCATTGGGAGAGACGTTTCTTGAATTAAATCCATATTCTGAAATTATATTAAAAAGGCATTAATATTTTAAACGCAAAATATTGGATGTGTGATATTTAATTACTTGGTACCGAGAGACATGGATTATAATATGAGTCTGGGCACTTAGTACCTAACAAAAATATCATGTCCTTTTGCTAGCAATTGAATATTATGAAATAAACATACTTCCGTGACTTTGTTTTTATTTGTGACTGCCAAATTTCCTAAACTCCCTGGTGCCTTGTTCTCCTTTTCATTCCTGTAGAATAAAAACATACTATTAGTTACACATAATATATATAGAATGTTCACACAGTAATTAATAGTTGAAAAATACCTTGTTTCCCATTTTTCATCATCTGATAATGAATCTGGTGAATCCTGTTTGTTAGTATAACTGAAAGCATAACAATGATAAATTTTTCATAAAATCGACATGACGTCTACTTAAATGACTATTCCATTTCTTACAGGCAGTAATTATTGTTAATGATGATAATAACACTTTCGTGATTTACCTATGTATATACTATTAGTGGTGAAACGATTACGATCAACAATTGTGATCAACGCTTATTGACATTTTACGATTAAGCCTCGTATTCATGGTAAACATTTGATTAGCAACACTTGATTAACTTTGTTGATGCACGGCGAGAATGCTGCTGAAAACTTTGTTTAAATCAATGTGGGTTGTCTACACACGCCAGTCTGCGTTAAAATGTTGCCCGAGGAAATAGTGTTGTTGTGTTCTCTGTGTTTTATGTATAAGATTTCTAATTATCGAAATTATCTTCTGCAAAGAAAAACATTGATGAGTGACCTCAGAATGACAGATGGATCATTTAGTAACTTTACGAGAATGTCGTAAAGTAATTTCGAACATTTTCTAGAAACAGTTAGTCCGTCAATAGCCAAAAGGAAAACAAATATTCGTCAGCCAGTTTCACAAACGAATCTTGCAATAACATTACGGTATCTTGCAACTGGAGATTCATACAGTTCTCTTGCATACACATTTTGAGTCTCAAAACAATTGATCAGCAAAATCATACCACATATATGTGAAAAACTAACTAACTCATTATGAGTATATGTGAAGATAGGTACAAAAACAATGTTTATAAGCAGTTGCAAACACGTCCACATTCGTCAAAATTTGTTTATAAACTGATGTTTTCGCTCGCCGGGCGTCAACTCTACAACATGGCATTATCCACTCCGCAATACGAGTGCTGCCCGCAATATGTTGACAGAAACTCGACAACATGTTTTATCAACCATGTTGCTCAACAAATGTTTACCATGAATACGAGGCTTTAATCGTAATCGTCGATTATCCGCATCAGAAATATAATTAATATAACATACAATGTTAATGCACATAATGTAAATATTTTGTTCATGTATTAAGGTACATCTTTCATTAAAATCATCGTCCGTAATATCCGAGAAGTTATTTTCCGTTTATTGACGCCCGAAAAGCTAGAAATGTTACTTTTTCTAACAAAAATAGTTTTTTATTAAACATAGTTTTTTAATATACATTATAATTATATGGTAATAAATATAATGTTTTTTTTTATTGACGATAGTATATTTTACAAAAGACAATTATTTCACAATTATAATGGTTGATTATTAAGCGTAATGATCATTAACGTAATCGTAATCGCTAAATATTAATCGTTTCATCAAAAATAAAATTATTCCTAATGTAAAAGAATTAGGTACCTTGTGTCACTACCCTTTTCGCTCATCGATGATGTTCCAGGTAATATTAGATTTTTGGTACATTTCTGCCTATTCAATTCTCTAAAAATACAATCAAAACATTTTTAGATAATGGTAAAATACACAAACAATTTAACAAAAAAATAAAGATAATAAAATAATATGATATACCTAAGAACTGCTCGCGCTTTTCGTGTTTTTTCATTTTTTTTATTTTTTCCCTTTATTTTTCCGTGATAGTAGAGCTCACTTTTTCGACCCATTATCTAAAAATTAAACACGTTTTTACTAATAATACAATACAAAACATTAATACTCATATGATCACTATATGCATAAATAAATATACTTACAGTATCAAAACCGGTTAGACAAATTGACGCACAACACGCGACTCACGGCGGCGAGAGCGGAGAAAGTCACGAGCGACACGGGTCCGTCGTCGACAAGCCCTTGGGCGCGACTGACTGCAGTAAGCGAGCGCATCGGTTTATAAGGCATTATTTAGATATTTTATTACAATTAAATAAGTAGTTAAAAACCAAAAATAAAAATTGATCTTGGTAGTTAAACATCTCAAATTTACAAATATTTATTTAATATTGTTATTTTCATTATATTTTTATGCGTAGACGTCAGTTTTGCACATGGTTTTATTGGGTTTTTTCTGCGCGAATAACTTTTTTTTTTAAAGTACTTAATCATTAAACTTTAAAAAAATAATTTGTACACTTACTTAAATACTATATACCCAGTATTCATAATTTTTCTCAGTTTGTTATTTGGTACCTGTAAGCTTAAAGAGCAAATAAAAAATATGGTGTTTCGAGCTTATGTAAAAACGTGTGTTAGAGTATGCTTTTTTGTAAATTATATTGAGCAGCTATACAATTTTTAATTAGTCCACTTACTAGATAAATAAGTGATGTCTTACTGTGCATAAAAAACAAAACCATATATCTTAAATTTATTTAGAAATTCGCGCTGAAAAACCTAGAATTTTCTAGTTTTACGCCGCGGAATTGATAAGGACTCTTAACATTTCAGATGTAAATTATGGGTGGAAGCTTGTAGAAGACCGGATTTACTTGAAAGATCTTTCGAAAGTTTAAAAAATATATATATTTGCAGTTTACATTTTGAGAAAGGTATGTACGGGAAGAAATCCTTAAAGAAAACAGCTATACCAACATTACTTTTACCAACTAAAGATTCCATCCATACACAGACTGATCATAAAGTCAAAATTTTAAGTGACGTAAAATTAGATCTACACTATAAACCCAGGTGTTTAAAACGAAAAATAGCTCAAAGAGACCATGAACTAGCGGGTCCATCATCACAAATTTCCCAACAGACCAGCACTGAAAAATACATAGTTATGGATTGTAGTTCTCAAACACCAGCAAGATTGACTGATCATACTCGGGAAATATACTCTAGGAATACTCCCCGAAAAAAGAGACTCAGAAAACAATTATTCAAAACAAGTAATAGGTTGAAAACTATTACTGAAAAACAGAAAGATATTACCGAGAAACAATTTTTGAGAGCTTGTGATCAATTTTTATGCCCTAAGTTAAGCGCGATTGTAAAGGCGCAACTGTATTTAAAACCACACTGTAAAAACAATAGATACAGTAAAGAATTTAAATTTTTTTGCTTGAATATGTATTACACAAGCCCACTTGCTTATCGATTTTTATCAAAGACAATTTAATTGCCATCTAAATCAACTTTAGCTATGATGTACCTTCCTATGACAACTAAGCTCAACCAACAAATGTGGGATATTTTAACAGCTACAATCAAACATATGTCACCGTCTCAAAAAGAATGTGTGCTTTGTATGGATGAGATGAGTCTAAAGTTAAACTTATTCTATAACACTAAGGAAGACAAAATATTAGGCTTACATGAAGTAGATGGGCAACAGGAACCGGTTGCTGCAGGATATGCTCTTACCTTAATGCTTCGAGGAATAACATCAAACTGGAAACAACCTATTGGCTTCTCTTTTATTTCCAGTAGTAAAATAGATGACCAATTAAAAACATGGATAATTTTTACAGCCAAACGTCTTCTACAGCTTGGATTTAATGTACGAGCCTTCGTATCAGATCTAGGATCAGATTTTTTGGCATTTTCAAAAACATTAGGGATTTCTAAAGAAAACTCATGTTTTAAGATTGATGGCCACAAAATATACTACATATTTGATGTGCCGCATTTAATAAAATGCGTTCGTAATAATTTATTGAATTATAATTATGAGTTTGAAAACAAAATTGCTCGGTGGGAGGATATAAAAAACATGTATGAACAAGACAAAATGAAAGACATGCGATCAGCTCCTCGTCTAACAGATTCGCATATACAGCCAAATAGTTTTCAAAAACAAAAGGTTCGGTTTGCAGTTCAAGTTTTCAGCAATTCTGTAGTAGCAGCTTTAAATAATTACCATTCGTCGGGCACTCTACAAATTGCTAATGGTACGATATATTTTATTGAAACCATGAACAGCCTCTTTGATTGATTGAATTCAAGCAACATTGACTCACCAAAACCCTATAATAAACCATATAGTGGTACTACAGTGCAAGAAGAATTGCTAGACAAATCACAGGTTCTTTTTAATAGCATGAGAGTTAGAAATAAAAATAACGCCAGAGATGTAACCAAAATAATAAAATTCATAAATGCTTTCAACATAACAATTAATTCAATTCGGCAGTTATATAAAGATATGAGATCTGAGGGTTACGATTATATTTTCACACGAAGAATTAACAATGATTGCTTGGAAAATTTCTTTGGTCTCATGAGGCAGGCTGGTGGAAATTGTCGGAAACCCACTTGTATACAATTCACCAGGGCTTTCAGAAAACATTTTCTATGTCAGATTCTTAAATTGTCAGACGCTACAAACTGTACAGAAGATTTCGACAGTATACTAACACAACTTGTAGAATTTACAAAAATACAGCTCAACCACAAGTTTCTATGCATAATCCACCTCAAACATCTAATGAAAATCTTCCAAAAGAATACGATATTCCGGAAAAAAATGCATTCCACTATATCTGTGGTTATTTATTGCGAAGGTGTGTTGAACATCACAAACGTGACTGCCTATCGGTAGTCAATTACGCCTCATCATATGCAGACGAAGCAAATGAGAAAAATTTATACATCCGCCTGAGAGCTTATGACACTAGCCGTGATCGCTTTGGCGGATTACAAGTCCCTCCCGATGATTTTGTGGATTACATCCATAAGTTGGAAACAGAATTGATGGCGACCTTTTCTTTTACTGAAAATAACATTGGGCTCAAATTATTTGTACATTTGAGTTTAGTAGAATATAGTACAAAACCATGTGAATGCTTCCCAGTAACATTTTTGTTGAAATTATTTATTAGGATGAGAATTTTTTATATAATTAAGTTCAACAACAGAAATTTCAAATCTACATCGAGAAACCGAAAATATTTGTCAGTGGCCCATTTATAATTTTTTAATTGTCATAATATTTGAATATTTCCTCAGCAAGCAGCAGGTTACACCGTCAATAATGATTAACTGAGTTTTGTGATTTGTTTTTTTTTTTTCAAGTATTAAAAATGTAGGGTGTGTTCTGTGCAGTAAAGAGCGGGTTAAAAATTGTTTTCTTTATTACGAGTATATTAAATAATATGTAATATTGTTTTATTTATAATACTGCTATCGATGTTGATCTGCAATAAATAAATAATTTCATAAATAATTGAATATTGTTTATTTGTGACAACCCTGGCCGATGCGTTACTGTCTAGACGATGTCGGCATTTTACACGAGATCAAAGGCGTCGCCCTACTGTATGATTTTTATACTGTGCTTGTACGTTATTTTGGCTTGATGATTGGGCACCTGGTACATGAAGTAGATAATAGATTAAGGATAGGTAGTCACAGGAAAGTCCCGTCTTCAACAAATTACTACGAATACTATGAGTTGTATCTCCTGCTACGCAAATTGATGGACATTATCCTCACTGAACAAGTTTATCCCCAGTTGACTGAAGTGCTTGCCATTTATATTAAAGATTTCAATGAATCATTTATTAAATTGTCCAGTTCTACGTTAAAACCTAAATTTCATCATTTGATTCATTACCCACGAATGATGTTGAGGCTGGGACCTGTTTGCCACATTTCTAGTATGCGCTACGAGTCGAAGCATAGAGCCGGCAAAGCTGCTGTCAATGCAGGAGCCGGTAGAATTAATGTATGTAAAAGTGCAGCAAAAAAACTTCAGCTTCAATTGAACCATTTGTTACTAACTAATCTAGCTACTGCTGTCAATGTACCTGGTTCATTAACAACTCTCCCAATTGAAGATAAAATAGCTGTTATAGATGTGTTCTCATTACCTCAAAGTACGTCAATTTATTCGGTTCCATACGTTACTGTTGCTGATTATAATGTTACTTATCGCCTTACTGATGTTTTGCTCCTCGAGTTGGTGTCTGAGGATATGTTTGCCCCTTTGCTAATGTCAATTACTAACATTTATTACGAAAACAGAGTGGGTAAGGCTTACGCAAAAGGGCAACTCTTCGAAACACTGTACTTCGACAGCCACTTTCATGCTTACAAAGTAGTGAAGACCCACGAGGTCAAATATATTGCTTTAGACCAGTTACAATTTCCCTTCCCCAACACAATAACGTCCTCTTTGATCGATGAAGCTTTTTTCGTAACCATCCGCAATTCCATAGACTAGCTACATTACCATATCATTTTAGTTTTAACTTCTAAATGTCATTAACAATAACTTATTTCTCAATAGTTACATAATTTGTTGAGTTGGGACAGTAATGGTGCGATAGATTTTTTAAGGTGAGGTCAAGTTTTTGAATGGCGTTGTCACATGAGGGTCATCAGGAAGACAGTTAATTATTTATAGCAGGTGGCAACTACCCTTAACGTTATGTATAAAAAACCCTTATTTAAGTTTAAAAAAAACCCTACGCCAGTTTGTACAGTAATGGTGCTTTAGGGTTTCTAAGTTAAGCCCCTCGGTTAAGTTCTTGTTTTGCGTTGTCACATGAAGGGTCCCCAGAAGGACAGTTAATTATTTATTGCAGGTGGCAGCTACCCTTAATGTTATGTATTTTACGAGCTTATTTCGGCATTTAGAGAATTGTCCGTTTTGATTTTTATCGACTGTTTTATGTGTTGTTAATATTGTTCACACAATCATTGATTATAATTAAAGTTCATCTTAGTTGTACTTGTAATAACCAATGATAGGAATTTGGTGTGCCTATTTACCTAAACTTCGAAGAACAAGAAACGGAGACTTCCTTAGGACTAATTTTTTTCCGGGACAGATTGTCCCGTAATTCGGGACAACACTCCATATCATAATTATCTCAATGAGGGTGAACGATAGGTGAAAACTATAGGACTAAATTTTTTCCGGGACAGATGGTCCCGTAATTCTGGACAACACTCCATATCATATCTCAATAAGGGTGAAAGATAGGTGAAAAACTTATAGGACCTTTATTGTAGATCGCATAAAAAGCAACAAAAAGTATTCCATAAAAAAAATAGTATCTTAACGGAGAACCGAGTTATTGTGAAAAAATTAAGTTTAAGGCTAAATTTTGGTTATTATGTGGCCTAGAAAAGCTTAACTTCAAATTGTTTCCTATGTGCATTTTCCGCCATCTTGAAAAAAAGATTAAACTTAATTTTTTCACAATAACTCGGTTCTCTGTTAAGATACGATTTTTTTTATGGAATACTTTTTGTTGCTTTTTATGCGATCTACAATAAAGGTACTATAAGTTTTTCACCTATATTTCACCCTTATTGAGATATGATATGGAGTGTTGTACCGAATTACGGGACCATCTGTCCCGTAAAAAATTTAGTCCTAAGGAAGACTCCGTTTCTTGTCTCTGTTCTTCAAAGTTTAGGTAAATAGGCACACAAAATTCCTATTACTGGTAATAACACATAGGTTGTAATATTACCCTAATTGTAAGTTCTTTGTAAAATTGTCTTGACATTAACGCGATGTTATGTTTGAACTCGTCTTAATTTTTTTCAATAAAATTGTCAGAATCTGGAAATATTATTTATTATTTAGAAATCAACATTCACCTTTATGTATACGAAAATAATGTTAAGTTAGTTAATAGATTTCTTGTATTCTTTTAGTACTTTTAGCTTTTATTTTAATTTTCACTCAACTTTCTTTCAGGCTCTCTTCTACCTTTTCCCTTTACAGCTGGTCAACCTGAGACAGCTGGGACAGCCATCTCTTTAATATGCAGCTGACAGAGCCTTGTCACACGGTTCCGCCAGCTGTGTACGGACGTAGGGAGACGACTGGGTCAGCCGTGTTGACATGGCTGAGGCAGCCGTTTTACACGGTCACTTCAGACCATGTCACACGTCTCCGCCAGCCGTGTAGGGACGTAGGTAGACGGCTGGGACAGCCGTGTTGACGTGGCTGAGGCAGCCGTTTTACACGGCTACTTCAGACCATGTCACACGTCTCCGCCAGCCGTGTAGGGACGTAGGTAGACGGCTGGGACAGCCGTGTTGACATGGCTGAGGCAGCCGTTTTACACGGCTACTTCAGACCATGTCACACGTCTCCGCCAGCCGTGTAGGGACGTAGGTAGACGGCTGGGACAGCCGTGTTGACATAGCTGAGGCAGCCATTTTACACGGCTACTTCAGACCATGTCACACGTCTCCGCCAGCCGTGTAGGGAGGTAGGTAGACGGCTGGGACAGCCGTGTTGACGTGGTTGAGGCAGCCGTTTTACACGGCTACTTCAGACCATGTCACATGGCTCCGTAAGCCATGCCGTCACACGGCTGCTCCAGCCATGTCAGGCGTGGCCATGTCTAAATTCAGCCGTGTTGAATCAAAGCCATGTTAACACGGCTGCAACTGCAGTACCGTGTGTAAAATCAAAGCCGTGTTAACACGGCTGCAACTGCAGTACCGTGTGTAAATTCAGCCGTGTCTAATCAAAGCCATGTTAACACGGCTGCAATTGCAGTACCGTGTGTAAATCTAGCCGTGTCTAATCAAAGCCGTGTTAACACGGCTGCAACTGCAGTACCGTGTGCAAATCTAGCCGTGTTTGTTGACATTTGTTGACACGGCTGGCACTGCAGTAGAAGCCGTGTTGTGTAAAATCTAGCCGTGTGTATTTTTAACCGTGTTCTAACCGTAGCCGTTTCAGCGTGACACGGTAACCCTTGCCGTGTTGACACGGCTGCAACTGCAGTACCGGGTTTACACGGCTCTGCAGAGCCGATAAATCGACCTATTTTTTCCCCAGTGCGGGAGTACATAAGTATGAAAAAAAAGAAAATTGGCATATCCAAACGAACCTGCAGTGCGAAGTTTTGAATAATTACAAAGGTGATACAGATTGTTATTTTTACAAAGGAAGGCGTCACTTAACTATCTAAATTTCAGCTCGCAATGCCCTTACATGCCACATTATTATTACCAGCCTAAGACACGTATAACTGTCTGTAGTCACTTATATTATGTTTGCATGAATAAATGAATAAAGTTATTTAAGTTTACAAAGGGAAAAAATACGCTTAATGAACAAGCATACTATTTCCTCATTTCGATATGGATAGGGTGCTGCCACACATTTGGCGTCTTACAGGGCATTTTACATCTTAATGCAGTATTAATCGAAAGCTAGCTAGCCTAACTATTCATAATACTAACTTAAATTCCAATTGCCATGTCCGCCCGGTGGAAAATTATAATGAATTAAATATAAACATTAACTGGCTGAGTTTCCGAGCGAAGTGGATGCCCCAGCGCACCCGCCTAACTTCCTCCATAATAAATAAAAATAATTGTAACAAAAATGAAAGCATACCATATTATTTTGTTCCAATAAAAGATTAAACGTTCGTCAAGTTACCTGAAGCATTCATTGCAATCAACAAGAACAACCACGATGTCGTCGAAATTACTAAAACCCCGAAATTTCTTGGAGAAAGTAAAAGGGTAAGAAATTTGTTTATGCTGACCTGTTGTATTTTCTTACACCGGTTTTCGATAATAGAGATACCGAAGGAAACTATCAAACCGATGATTTACGCGATAACACTTCACAAGAATCCGAAACGCACGAAGAACACTGCGTGGAACAAGTAGATGACTATACAAATATATTACAACCTCCACCACCTGTATCAACTCCATCTACAAATAGTTAAAACCGAAACAAATAAGAAATCCCCTCCCAAATACTCAGTACCCTACATCAAAATCAACAGAAAGCCAATCAGAAACGACAAAAAGTATTAGACGATGACATGAAATTTTTAATAAGATTTAGAAAACATATGAAACATGAATCAAATAAAAAAAATAATTTTAAATAGGGAATTGGTAAAAAAAATACTGAGTTCAATTCATCTTCATCTTCTTCACTGAGTAATGATAACATCAGCCACCGTTCAGTAACGCCAGCATCAAGCCGTAGTTATTCCTTCTCTTTTTATATAACTTCACCAAATATGTTAAATAAAACGCAAACTCCATTGCCAACCTTTATTTCATCTTCTTCGCAAAATAAAACCACTAATTATCAATCTACCCCAAACATTTACAGAGTGGTTATTAATTCTATTACACATCTGCCACCGCTTCAACCACCACGTCTTCACTACACATCACCTTCTACATCTCTACAAGATGATAATCTTCAACATTCCGAGGATACCGAGGCTGCAACTTTTTTAGTTCTACAATCTCAAAGACAAGAACAGGGAGATATTATTGGCAAATACCTAAATTTTTACCATAACATAATAACAAATATTTTCAAATCAAATCAAATCATTTATTTGCATTTTAAGAAAACATTAAATTAATATTTTAATAAAACACTCAAATAATATAAAAATATATCTAGTTAAGCCGACGTGTCGTCATTAACACCGCGCAGCCAAACTGGGAGAATTTTCGACGCGTACGCACGTGAGAATCTCTTCAATATTAATTTTAATGATTTCTTAAAATATTTGTTATTGCAAAGTGACGCCTGAATCTATTCATTAATTTTAACCATTAAATAAGATAGTTGATTTGTTTATTTTAATATATACATATGTAAAAATAAAGAGAACTTACCTCAAGGTTATGTTTAGTTTTTGTTCCGTATCTGGTGAAGCGCCATAGCTTCATTTAAGATGATAAGTATAACCAATATAGAAATTAAAACCAAATTTCTATATTGGTTTAACTTATCAAGTGCAAAGCTCATTTCATCGACGGATTAGTTCTGAGTTGCACAAATCGTGCGTAGAGATAGCGCATGCAGTTTTCAAATGAATTAATTATCTATGATGCAATTGGCTAATTGATTGGAAACTACACATTTCTGTACGCACATAATTAGAAGGCAATGGTTTGTTTCAGATTCCAGGCCCTTAATACTTGTCACATGTGATTCTAGCTAAGTCACCGGTTATCCCTCTGCTCCAGTCAATATTTTTTCAATAAAATAAGATACAGCAGCATTAAATGTCCAATTGTGATATATGTAGGGGTTAATATATACTAATCATCATAACACTTGTATTTAAATAAACATATTAAAGTTAGGTCAGTGGCAGTTGAAAAGTTACCTATACCGATTGATCTCAATTTTCTTGGCTCAACCTATGATGCTGCTATTTGGGGAGCATGTTCAGCCTGCCATTGTTTAAAAACCGAGAAAAAGAAAATTTTGCGTAAGGGTCGAATGAGCAATGATTTCTGTACATACTTGTGTAATTCCTTGTTTTTTATATTTGATACGAAGATACTATTTTTTTTTTATTGTAGCAACTAAAACTCATTTTTCTACATACATTTATTTTTTGTTATTGAATAAGCCGGTATAAGCACTTACAAATATATTGTGAACAATTGATGTGCCAATACAACATTCACTTTCCCCATACACAGCACTTTAATATATACTATAATGTGTACCTCAGACAGATTAAGAATGTCTAAGTAATACACCTAGGTGTATATAACTTTTCAAAATGCTTCTATCAGCACATACCTATTCGTTTATATTATTAGGCCAGGCTGGCCCACAAAGATGGGTCAAGAGTTCTGAGTTAAATGCACGACACCCAGCAAGCAGTCGAGTTCTATAGTTCTGCAGAAGCCACATGTCCCAAACTGTCTTTTTCTCACGTGTTTTATAAAAATAATGTAATTATTTAAAGTTTATATCATATAGGTCTTTCTTTCTTACACTAGTTTGATTTTTTTCCCCCATGTTGTTGTTTCCCATGTTGTTGGACATTTAAGTTAATTAAGACGTAAAGTTGTTTGCTGATTAGCAGAATAGGTTAAGTGAAGCTGGATATAATAATAGATAATAATACAATGAAGTCCTAAAAGAAAATCAATGTTATATATTTATTTAATATTTTTCATACTACGACGTTACAAAACTCGACAGTGACAGTACTAATAGACGACTATTGTTTTCATAATAAAACGTTATTAAGAATTCCTCATTAGTCTTGAATGCTGTGGAGTGTCTATCCTCAATAACATTGTGATCAATGGTAGGCTCAAATTGAACTTCGACAGAATAAGCTTTCTCAGTTTGACAGCAGATGTGCGTGCAGTCATTGATACGTTTGCATTCACACAGTTCGAGGCAGTGATGGCTCAGTGGACTGCCGCGCAGCAGGTCCATGGTTCGAAACCTGCCGCGGGCTTGAGCTTCACCGCATGGTGGAAGGGCATTTTGCGAAAGCCCGCCTGGCTAGCTACCACACCCTCAAGTAGAAAATCTGTTGCTAAACACCTGAGAGTGTGTTTCAGTAGCAGTCCTTGCGAGCCATTAAATTTTCAGGCGCATGAGACTTAACAACTGTATGTCTTAGCGTGACGGGCGCAGTGCAATTCGTCACTTGTAATGAAACGATTCCTCTAGTAAATTTGTAATTTTGTAATGTATTTGAGTTATCATGTGACTTATAGGTAAGTCGTCGTCATTGGACTTACTAGATTCATTGGCTTTTGGAGCTGGTATTAAGGTCGATTCCAAATATTTCCCCATTTGTTTGGGAATTAATATCTGGAAAAAAGGTTGAAGACGGTGAGTCGTGTGTGGTAGAAATAAAAGGTATACAATCACATTATTACGGTTACATAGTTAGTAATTAATGATATCACTTACATAAATTACATAATTTTCACATAAAAGCAATATTGGTGTTATAGAATGGCAACACTATTTTATGCAACTGCAAGTATTCTGTAATAACAAACAAATAGAAGAAATAAATTCGGTTACATTTCTTTGATTAACCGTTGACTGATACTGCACTTGGAAACAACATGTTGCGAAACTAAGCTCAAAAACAAATAGCTTCGTTTATCCACTAAGACGGATTGCACAGACTGTGTATATAAAAGCTGCAACCACAGCTTACTACGGGTATGTCAACTCAATTTTACGCTATGGTATTGTCATTTGGGGTAGGTGCACTGATATTGAGCAACTCTTGTTAACACGGCCACTCTTGTAAATCTTCGTTTGACAAAATTTTTTCCTTATTGTTTTTCTTGCCCTGTCATATAGTAACGGTTAAGTACGTATTTACAATATTGCCGTGTGCGTGTCGGTGGATGTCCCGTGGGTTTATGGATTAAAATGTCACCCTCCATTTCAATCTGTGGGTGTTGTAAGAAGCGACTAAAAAAGGTAAATTACCGGAAGGTGCGCCTTCTGACGAACTGATATCTTAAACTGCGATCCCAAGACGCCTTCAAGCGAAGGGAATATGCCCCTCCCTAAACGAATATGAATTGAACTATAATTTTATTAATATTTATTACTATTAAATATTAAAAAGGAAAGGAAATTTGTTACACATTAAAATATTGCAACATTGCATAAATTTTCGCTATATTTGTAGCGCGGCCCGCTCGGCCGCCGCCGCCGCCGCAGACGACAGTGCATGCGCGGACGCGGTCGGGAGCGCACGTACTCCATGAAGAAGCGACTCTGAAGGTCGCGAAACCGGTCGAGAACGAGCTACTCGACTGTTTTTAACGTAAGTGAAATCGGTGACAATATTATTAAATATGTTAACAACTTACGAAAGTTTTAATAAAATATATTTGTAGATCTTGGAATGGAATCGATCCTGTACCACAAGAGTTCCTGGACCTTCTCTACAATGATGAAAACGATGCAGAAGTCCAGGAACAAACAAGGGATACAGGATCGCCTTGTCCGGGCCCGAGCCGGCCAAGAACAAGCCGCAATCCAACTCCGCCCCTCATGCCCGGTATAGATAGTGATATGGAAGAAGGGGATGATGAGGTATTTTGTTTATTGTGTTAATAATTGAGGTTTGACATAAGACTGACTGATAAGTATACTTAAAAAACATAAAAATAAAAATACGGCAAATTACGAGTAAATTAAAAATACGGTTCTTCCTAATATACCTTTAATTTTAGGATTTGCCTATATTCGTCTCGGGAGAAGATGGTTCTTTGGCACCTATAGAATCTCTGCTGGAGGAAGAACCTGGTAGAGATTCCAACTCGTAAGTATTAACATCTTCTAACTACCATGACGCTTCTCTGCGGCTAAGATTGTAAACAATGGTGATTGTTTTAGTGGCTCGACAGAGAATTTATGACACGATGAGTCCAATGTGAGTATGCTTTTGTATTGTTATATTTAAATATTGTAATGTCACACTTTCATAATACATGAGTGAGTGCTGAACGAAGTTATAGTCCTAGAGCAGGGAGTTAAATAATTTTTATACCGATTAAATGAGTAGTTCCTGAGATAGCGCGATATAACAACTTTCCTTCAGGATGAAGTCATGGGCGGAAATACAGAATAAGTAAAGTAACCGTAAAATTTTACGGATACTTAACTTATTTTGTACATACCTTTTTTTTTGTGGTGATTTGCGATTGATTGCATTAACTTACATCTAATAACATGCATCTCTATCGATGCATTTGTGCTAGGTAAGCGAAATTTCAATATTCGGACAGTTTATAATATAAAATAGAAGACTATAAATGTATATCCATATCGCTATGCTTTCATCAACAGATCATTCCATGCCGAAACCGAAGACATCTTTTTGGATGCCCAGCAGTCATCGGTGTCAGTGGCCCCTTCACTAGGATTTAGGATCGAGGTGGATGGTTCACGCATGCCAGGTGCAGTCCGAGGAAGAGTGTCGCGCAGGGGGCGAGGGCGTGGCCAACGGGGCAGCAGGCGAACTTCGCAATGGTCGCGCGGGCAGCCCTTCGTCCAAATTTATATTTCGGACGATGAACTGCCCGAGGCGTTGCAATTGTAAATTTGCAGGCTCCTCGCTGGCCGAAACCAGCGCGTGCATCGCAACATTGAGATACAGCAGGACGAGGGAATAGGGTAAATATACGAGTATATTATTATTTTTATTTTGACTCTCTATTATTATATCTTACTTTGGTATGTGTAGATGTGGTAGGAATAGGCTCTGAGGATAGGTGACAGAACATAAGTTAACGCGCATTGGCTTTTTAGTTAGGGAATCGAACCCGCATCCTTCGATTCGAGCTGGGATGTGACTTAAAATCGGTTGTAAATGTTGTTTACGCTTAGCTCGCGATCATGTTTTTAATCTTATTTAGATTTACTGTATATTATTCATAACATAATCCTCAATACGATATTGTTATATGTAATAATTTGTTCGTTCAAGGAATTGAAGAATTTTTCGACGCCCAAGACTTCGTTTGGGCTCCCATGGGAGACTGGGTCGGCCATAGAGAAAACTTCCGCGTTGAAAACCCCGGCCCAACGCAGATACAAACCAATGCATATGATTCGTTTCGCGCTATATGGGACGATGAAATATTGTCCCATATAGTTAACGAAACGAATCGTTATGCAGAAGCTATTGAAAGTCCGAGTTTTCGTCAACGTTGGTTGGCTTCCAACGTTGACGAAATATTAAAACTCTTTGCATTTTGGATGATGCTTGGCATCATCAAAATGCCAAGCATAACATCGTGCTTTACAAAGGTTCCAATATTAAAAACGGAAATGTTCCGTTATCTTTTTTTAGAACAGAGATACTGGGATCTCAACCGGGCATTTCACTTTTCCAGCGGTACATCGACGCCACCAAATGTCTTGGATCCAATGGGACCGATCTTGGACCATCTAAACAATACATTTAAAACACTCTATACGTTGGGCCAAGACATTTGCATCGATGAGTCGCTGTGGAATGTCCCGTTGAGCTTTAAATAATACATTAAGACCAAATCAGCACGGTTCGGTATCAAGACTCACCAATTGTGCGAAAGTGCGTCAGGTTACATGTGGTCTTTTTTTATATATGTAGGTCGAGGAACAAACCACACCTCTCATCCGAGTTGCGTCGCCACTGTTCTGCGTTTGGTTCGGCCCCTTCTCAATTTGGGTCATGTGTTATTCATGGATAACTTTTTTAATTCTCCTCTGCTAGCTCGGTACCACGGCACGTTCAAACCGCAAACATGTCCCCGCCGTCATCCAAAGGTGCCAACTAGCAGAGGGCGAATTATTAGCACGTCAGGCAAGAGACGTAATGGTCTGCTCGCTTGGAGACCGAAAGCGAGTCACCTGCCTGTCCACATACCATAACCTGACCCAAATTGAGACAGGCCAGGCCCGGGCGTCCCAGTCAACACAAACTGAAAGTTATTCATGACTATATCTACGGCATGGGAGGTGTGGATCGCCTTGACCAAATGCTCGAACCGTATTTGATAGAGAGGAAATAGTGTCTCAAGTGGACAGAAAAAATGTTTAAAAGGCTTTTGAATATCAGTATTCAAAATGCCCGCATAATTTTAGAAAAATCCATTGATTAAAAACTGGACTCTCTGGCTCACAGACTGACCTTGGCCCAATTATTAATCAACGAACATGCCACGGATATTAATACGAACCTACTTCGGCTAGGCAAAGAACTCACAATTTTCCTTTGTCTCGTTTGATCGAGCGGCATTTCATTAGGAAAACAGTCATCACGCAAGAAATGCGAGATAAAATTAAGTACCAAAACAATTTAGGGTGGCGCCAATGTGTATGGTGCACTAAACATGTTCGTACAAGCAAAACAGTATATGAATGTCCAAAGTGTGAAGTGGCACTCTGTTTGGATAAGTTGTGTTTCGAACAGTTTCACACAATCGCATAATCTTTTTTTTTATGCCTGATAGGTTAGCCTTTTACCACTATCTCATCCGAAGACAACAACCGGGACCGACGGCTTAACGTGCCCTCCGAAGCACGGAAGCACTCAGTAGTAATGTCACCAACGGTCACACATCAGACTTCCACTAACACTAAATGTATTTTTATCCACTTGTGACTCCGTAGAATCTAGGTCATCGACATAGCTTTCAGAATTTGCAAGATGAAGTTGTAATGGGCAGACAAATTGTTCGACTAGCCGATGAAGAAGTAAGTTAACCTGGTGGTTACTACACTACACCGGAAGATGTACAGTAGGCTTATACTAACACCAAATGTTTTTTTATCCACTTGTGACACTGTTCTCCGATGAACCTAGGTCATCGACATAGCTTTCAGAATTTGCAAGTTGTAGTTGCAATGGGCAGGCCACATTGTTCGACTAACCGATAATCGATGAAGAAGCAAGTTTCCCTAGCGGTTACCACATTACCAGTATCTCTGTCAAAATACACATATTCTCCCTGTCCTAAAAGAAAAAACACGATTATAAAAATATCGGAATCTTTGGTCCATTTTATTTGTTGTTTATTTTATGTGTTTTGTCTATTATCTCCCGTAACTTTGCAAATACACTGTTCAATAACATTTTGTGATCAAAATACTGTCACTCATTTGGATCAACGAATAAGCATTGCAATTCAACGAGGCAATGCTTCCAGCATACTCGGCACGCTGCCAAATGGTAGTGGGTTGGAGATCTGAATGCACGATCGGTTTTATTGATGATTGTTGTATGTGATAATTCGTTAGATGTTATGGCAGCCTAAACCTCTAAAGGAACTGACTGTCAAGGAGAGCTGCCAGACAGATTTTCTACCTGAGGGTGGTAGCGAACCAGGCGAACCTTATTAACAAGTATCCTTATAACGGTTATCTCTCATGAATAGCAAATACATATCCCTACAGCAATTTATATTATTTAAAAGTATTGTTTTGTGTGATTTTTGTGTAGGTAAAAGTAACAATTAAATGTATGGTATTATATCTAGAAGTAAACAAATGTATAATAATATTTATGTGAGTTCTGTACTCGAAACCGAGATCCTGTTATTTATCCTGCGTGCTGCATGTACTCTCGAAGCTATCATGGAACGAAATGAAGATCGTTCTCGATCTCGATGCAGTGTGTGGTGCAAGTTAAACAGTACAGTTTTGAACGGAATCGGTAAATTTGTTTGATTTCGGAAGGTATCTGGGACTTATTAGTGAGGCTCATAAATACAAAAGATAAACGTAAACGGAGGTTCTCATATGAAGCATGAGCTTTTTTAACTTTTTGCTATATCATAAAGGTACTAGCTAGCATACTCGTACTAGCGTCACTATTGGTGTGGTGATTAAAATCTAACGAAACATATAACAGCAAATAATAAAAACCGGCTAAGTGTTAGAAACTAATAAGTACTTTAGACATATGCAATTATGCATACAGCAAATATTTTGAATTTTTACGGAATCCGCGGTGTACGAAACGCACATGGCCGGTTTTTTAAAATTTTTATGTCGGTGAAAATTTAAACAAGTGTTCACCTAAATTTTTGTTTATCTTTAATCGATAAACAAAAATTTAGGTGAACACTTGTTTAAATTTTCACCGACATAAAAATTTAAAAAAACCGGCCTATTGCATGGGCACATCCCTAATATTTCATGTCTGCTTTGTACTAAGGGTATTGAATAATGGTTGTGTTTTATTGATGTTTTTATTTATTTTACCTAACATTGGTGGTGTATTTATTATTGTTATAGCATGTAAAATGCATGTGCGTTGTTTGTTTATGTTGTGGTAGAAAATGTCTTCTATTTTATAGTGTTATGGATATTGAATAAAAATAAAATATATTTAAAACTGCACTAAATTAATTATTTAGTGTAGTTTTATTCACAAAATCCTAGTAGATTATGAATGACATCGACTTGGAAAATGTACCCTGAAGTACCTCATACCAACTTTCTGCAAACATATTCAATCGCAAATTATTCGAAATCTAAAGAATGTACAGTAAAATGAATAAAAGGAAGTAATGGGTAGCTTAGGGCTACTATTAATAATAAATAATCTTTACGATCACAGCTATGGAACGTTAGTAGTGGCCATAACTTTGGGGAACGGCGCACGTTTTAGTAAACGTAATTTAGCTCTCAAACAAGAGTATAGTATTTTACGAAAAAAGTTCAATAATGCAAAGTAAAGAAGTAAAACAAAGGTTTCTTTATAATGCTTTTTATTTCCCGTGAATTAATTGAGTAGTTTTCAAATAATTCGCATATTTCGAAGTGGTTGTGATTTCGCCATATTGAGCCCGAGTGAACGGATGCAGAGCTGTGAAAATTTTGACAGCGGAAAGGTTAAAATAACATTTAATTTTAAATTTTTCATTATGTGTCTATAATTCGTATAAAATTCTCTTGACTATTGACATTTATAGTTATAATTTTAAATTTTCTTGACATTTTCACTTAAAATAAATGTGATTTAAAATTGTGTTCATATGTCATAAGTTTTTGTGGAACGACAATTTTATTATTACTATTATTTCTAAAATTGTACCAAAAACTTATGAATGAATAAATGAATATGATGTATGACAATTTGTAGTCTCATGTTTGGAAGAAATCTCGTCGTATCATTGTAAAACATAAATAATAATAGAAACAGCAAATTGATGATAATCTGGTTCAGCAAGCAGTATTATTTAAGTACATTGTGTCGACCGTTGGATAAATGAGACATCGTTTGTGTGCGGTAACAACAAAATGGATAAGATATTCAGATGGACGTGGGAACGCGCCCAATTACGACGAGTATTTGCAAAACACGAGACCACGACAGAAACTAAGGTACCCGCGGATATTAAGGCCTGTCGGGCAATAAGGCCTAAGTAACAAAAAGGCGGACGAGCGCTTGCACTTCTCCCCCCGCCAGTGTCGTCGAAATCATCTAACGGCGCGGTCACGCGGCACGAATTATAAAAATTGGCTCTAGTAAAACGTAAATTATTTTGAAACTGCGTGTTATTAATTAATGTATGGTTGTCCCTAGGTTATCCTATTAAAGGACTTGTAGTTGTAATTTTTTTTTCTGTAACCGCGTTGTTGGCGGATATTAAGGCCTATAAAATTTTACTATAGGTCTTATTATACTCCTATTTTTTAAACTGCTATATAAGTAGGAGCGTGTTATTAAAATGTTTGTTGGTGGGTAGTATGTACGTAGTTATACATTTTAAATTTATTTATCATTGTTTTCAGTGCTTACGGTCACGATGCCTCCCAAACGGGCATTGTGGTCAGAAAACGATCTGATCGCAGCTGTTAGAGCAGTACAAAGAAGAACTTTGAGTACGTATTAGGCTGCAGAGAGATATAAGGTTCCAGATATAAGGTTCGTAGAAGAACAATCAGAAATCATCTGCAGTCTGGCAGTTGAAAGAAAAGTTTGGGACGTAAACCTATATTAAACGATGAAGAGGAAGCTCAACTTGTGCAAAGGATAATCCGGTATTCTGAAATGGGCTTGCCTGTGACACCTAGAATATTGCGTCGATTGGTGTATAAATACTGTGAGCAAAATAATATAAAACACAATGTTAATGATGAGGGCAAACGCGCAGACAAAGACTGCTTCAAAGCCTTTATGAAAAGACACCTTGAAATATCCGTAAGAAAAGCGAGCAGTGTGTGTTAATGCTCTTGGCACAGCCATACCACCTGTGGTCATATTTAAGGGAAAACGTTTGAAACTGGTTTCAAAATTGTACGATAATTTGCCTCAAAGATCTTTAGTAGAAAAATCAGCCAAGGGGTATATGTCCAATAAACTTTTCAAAATATTTTTAAAACACTTGTTTAGATACAAAAGCCACGGACCATGCCTTTTGATATTTGATGGAGCAGCGTGTCATTTACATTTTTCCACAGTCGATATATCCGATTCACTTGGCATTAATTTGTACTGTCTACCTTCAAACACAACCAATGAATTACAGCCACTCGACAAAGCCGTATATCGATCATTCGAGCACCACTGGGATGCTGAATTGTTATCATTTTTGGACCAAAACAGAGAGAAAAAACTCACAAAAGCACGATTTAATATCATTCTTTCAAGCGTTTGGTCTAAATGTATGACACACAGCAATATCACGAGTGGCTTTAAAACGACTGGCTTGTATCCCTTCAACCCACAGGCCATACCAGAAACAGCTTTTGCCCCTTCCATTTTAACGGAATGTCCTGCACCAGATGGTGCACAAGAAAACGTACCAGCTCTCGAACATCCTCATGCACAAGCTTCAGAATCCGGAGATACAACACCGTCTATTTTATCGGAAGCCTCAACGCCTGATCTGAAGAAAATATACCACCTATTAATAGTGATCAACAGAAGAGTTCAGAATCTGCTGTTAGTTCACCATCAATTTTGACACCGATTCCAATACCCGATGTATCGCTTGGAAATATTTCACCTGTTGATTGTCTTCGACCAGTGACTCCAGAACAAACTAAGCAATCACCAGCTATAGCATCAACATCCACAGGTCAGGTCTCAAGAAAATCGCACAGTTTATGGAACAAGCTCTAGTTCAGATGAATCTGATAATTTACAGTCGGTTGAAAATAAATGATTTTTATGATCTTCTGCCTACGCCTGTTAAAGTTCAAACATGCACACTGTTAGACGAAAAGCCATTAATTATGTGGACGGGGCATTGCCCTAATTAAGACGTCAAATCTTTACTAAGCGAGAAACATCTTACTAACGGGCCATTAATCCGTTACGGAATTGCCAAAAGGCTGCCTTTCAACAATTAGAGACACTTGAAAATGTGTGTGTTTTGGACTGTGGACTATTTATTGAAGAAGAGTACCCATTTTGAGATGCAACTCGAAATGGCGTTACAGAAGATAAAGCCATGATTGTAGAAGTCAAGTGCCCTATTACTACATTTAAAATAGGCTCTAAAAATACAATGACACAAACAAAAATCAAGTTTTAGCCAATCGAAGACGGAAACTTCGAATTAAATGAAAATCACGCCTGGTTCTATCTAAGTCCAAAGAGAACTCCACATAACAAAAAACAAATACATGGGTATTTGGTGTGTGCAGTGGGGAAGAAAATCCGCTTAAAATAGAATACATTTCGCGAGATGATGATTTTTGGGATAAAATGAAACCAAAGCTCATTTCACTTCACAATGCATGGTTGCTACCTGAAATAATAGACTCGTATCAAAAGGAATATGCCCATTAGAAATATTTTACGCGTACAAAAGTGGCACAGTGCGTGTTGTGATTGACCCCGAAACGTGTGCGCAAACTGATTCCTCCAGGGAATAAGGAGCTACAAGGGCTAAACTTTGCCTTTGAATAACGCCGAGGAGACAAGTAAGTCGGAAGAGCGGTTTTCTTAGTCCTGTTGTTGCCAATTTCACCTATCTGGCGACATAAAAATTTTGAAGATCCGTCCACGGGAAACAAAGTTACTAAGAAGTGGAACACCAACTAAATCACCCGGTCACCACGTGCTCGCACGTGCACCCGAGAAAGAGGTTATTAACTTTGCCACACTCTGACTCCCGTGGCGACTCCGCAGACTTCCCCTCAAGACCCCTCGGCAGATCGGAGGACCATCGTCGAGACTTCGCCCATCAGACCAGCTTGCAGCATCAGGTACTCTCGAGGGAACTCCTCAACCCCTCCTCCCACACCCCCCGTGTTTGGACTCATCCGGACCGGGATCACCTGCCCTCTCTCCATAACTCGGTAACCGCTGAAGATAGACCCCCAGTGTTTGGGGTTGTTGAAATTAGCGCTCCGAGCTCTACAAATTGGCCCCGCCAGAATTGGGAAAATCCACCATCACAACATACTCGACCTCATTTTAAGCCAGCCACATCACCACGAAGAGCGCGTCGAGCCACCGTACTCAACTAGGGACATAGTTTCAGACGTATTTTGCATCTTTCTAGGTATCTCACAAGAAAATAATTCTTTAACAAATATAAATTAATTAAAAAGTGTAAAAAAAACAACTGCAATAAATTTTTTTCGTAAAGCGTTTTATCTTTACATTAAATTTAAAACTGCAAGTTGTATACAGGGCGTCCCACGGGTATGCCACATGGAGGGAAAGTACCTTGAATATTGTAGATTGTACTGAAAGATGACATTATTTGAATTTAAAAAACAATTTAAACTGCATTCATAGATTTTAAAATAATTACATGGTTGAACCGGGAATCGAACCCGTTACACGAGAAAAATAATCATTCTGTAGCTTTATCATACCGATCGAAAGGCTTCATCATAAGGATTATTTTTTATTTAATATAATCAATAGGCAATATTTTAAAAATTTTACCTTCGAACTTAGGACACACGCATTTTGCCTTTTTCTTGTTTTTAAGTATCTCACGAGAAAATAATTGTTCAACAATATAAATTAATTAAAAAGTGTAAAAAAATAACGACTGCAATTAAATTATTTTCGCTAAGCGTTTTATCGTTCCATTAAAATTAAAACTGCAAGTTATATATAGGCCTCTCACACAGTCTACAGTTATTGAAAGGCTTCATCATAAGGATTATTTTTTGCTAAATAAGTGTCAGAAATAAGAGGAAGTCCATGGATTTTAACATTTGATGTGAAGTTTTGTTCAGAAAAATGTAAAGCTGACATTGCCATAAGGATATACAACTGACATTTTATCATAAGTACACCTATTACTACTAAATGTACCTACTTGAAAAGTACGCATCATTTCCCTATTATAATTTAAGTACACGATAAAATGATAAAGATATAGGTAATTAGTATGTACCTGGTTCAATGCAACAAATCGAGCCGTATCCTGAGCTGGAAGACGCGTAAATTATTTTGTCCATCGCAATGCGGCTGGCTGATAAGAAATGAAGAGATATTTCAAAATGTCACATTAAATGTTCTTAAATTTAATGTTTAATTCATGTTCTTCCTTTTATTTCTGACACTGTGTTATTAAGCGAAAAATAATCTTTATGATAATTTTTTGATACATAACTTGATTATTTTTCTCGTGTTACGGGTTCGAATCCCGGTTCAACCATGTAATTATTTTTAAACCTATGAAAGCAGTTGCAATATTTTTTAATTCAAATAATGTCTACTGTCAGTACAATGTTCAATCTACAATATTCAAGGTACTTTCCCTCCATGTGAAATACCCGTGGGACGCCCTGTATATTTTATTTGATACCCCACTTGAAGGGTTTGGAAGAAGAACATTTGTTTTTTTCTCACAATATGGCGTCTAAAATTCTCCAGTTTGATTTTTATTTTTATAATGCAATGTTAGAGAATTTCATGAAGTGGTCGCATTTCATGATGTGGGCAACTTAATTTGACTAGATCGTTAAATCGTGAACATTTCAGCATGATGTGGCCACATCGTAGAATTGTCGATATGATGAAATGCTCGAGAATTTCATGATGTGGTCGCATTTCATGAAATTTTTTACTGTTCATTGGCCACATCATGATTTGCCTTGGCCAGATCAATGATAAACAATCGTTTGCTGATATGGTCAACTAACTGCACGGCTACTTCACGAAATGGTCAAGAATATTTGATCATATCGTAAAACTATTACATTATTTGCCGATAGAGGCGATGGAAGCTCTTTATTTATCTGTCAATATGGCGGCCGCTGAAAACTATGTGTTTTCTCGCAGTGAAAAAGTTAAAAATAAAGAAGAAAAAGTGATAATAAAAGAGTTTACGATGAAAAACTGAAGAGTACTATGCAAATCACGCAAATACCGAACAAAATGTAAAGAAACTATGCAGTTTGGATCGTATTTCACATGTTAGTAATTGACTCTCAAATTACGTAATTATTAATTTATTCTATTAAAATATCCTCATGTATTGTATTTATCTATCAAACTAATATTATTCTACATTTGCAAGATGCCAAAAACCAGCATTAAAAGTAATACTATTGACTTTTTCAATAAACAACATGACACTCAGTCCCTAAATTTATTATAGTTTTTTTCTTCCCTGACTAGAAACTAAGGAGCAAGATTTCGCTATTTTTGATGACAAAGACAGTCCATCTAAAATTAAATATATATCATTGCTATTTATCATAGCAAATACATACTATAACAAACCTTTTTTTTCTACTAGGCAATGGTGTTTTTATGTATTACGCCGATACCAACGTATTTTGGGATTATTCAATAATATTTAAATATAACCCTACTTCATCAATCGGTGTGCGTTTTGGATCTGTTGAAAATATTACTGAATTTATATGGTCACTGACTTCAATTTTTGTTTCCAAATAAATATATGATTTTGCAACAGCTTAGAATTTTTTATCATCCTTAAATTTGTAGTTTAGTTTCTAGTTCGAAGGTTGCATTAGAATTAAGTATCATTAGTAAGATTCGAATTTTTAAGTACCTATTATGAACGTAGATATGAGGGTAGGATTAAAAACATTGTTCATTACTCACTTAGTTACACAAATATACAAGTTTAATGCGCTTAAGTGTTTACTGTCAAAACAATCTAGTATTTTCAGTGAATTATTCCTGATTATCCTCTTGCTACAGATTGTACATTATAAAGGTCGGTAAATCAATCATTATTGGTAATAAAATTGGAGTAAATATACGTATATAGGGCCGGCCCATCTTTAAAATATACTTATTTTGCATTCCTTCAGAAACGGAAGATTAGCCTAATGCTTCAACAAGTGATGGCTCATATCAGCCATTAGTCCGTCTCAAAGAGGTGGAAATATTTTGTTGCACAATGGATTCAGATACACTGCCAGAAGTATTAATTCTAATGGACATCAGGTGTTGCGTTGTGCAAACAGGCAAGAATATAGTGCTATGTTAATATCTCCACAGTGATAATCAAGGAGGACTTGCTTATACTTATGCATTCATAAGCAAATAAGCAAAATGAAATAAAAAACCAAATTAAATTACAGATACACAAATGCATAGAAACGGCTGAAAATAAGACCACGCCAATATATGCCGACGCATAGAAAAGTTGGTAAATTGCTAAAGATTATATAAATTACAAAGGGGTATTTTTCCGTCAGTATAATCATTTGAAGGGAAAATATTGTTAAATTTTTGTTGTGATTGTTGTGATGTGGTTTGTTAATATGAATAAAAAAAATACTTTCGTCCTTATACTTGTCAGTAATAACAATGTACATAAATATATTTTTACTCACCGAATGTTTGAGTTCTTTCTCTTTTTATTTGTATTACAATCGCGGCTATAACCATTATTAACAGATCGAATCACAATTCCAAAAGATGATCAGTGCAATTTTCTAGTTTAATGTGAATGAAACTCATGATAGTAATATACTCTTAATTAGGGAATGCGATCCCGATCCCGCGGGATCCCGATCTCGCGAGATCTCGTGTATTTTTTCGGGATCAATCCCGACGCATCATATGACGAGATCCCGTTCGAGATTGACGGGATTTGGCGGCAGTGGTCAGCGACGCTACACACGTCCACTCGGGGCGCAATCGCTTCAAGAGGAATTAGAAGAAACTCTGCGAGTGTCTAAAAGTCATTTTGCACGTATATCCACGTCCACGAGCTTAGACAAATAAGAGTCTACCATAAAAAAAGAGATGGATTTATTTGAGTGTGGAGGAACATGGGGCGATTTTTGCAGTTTGCGTATAATTGCTTCGCCACGCTGTTGCCAACAAGTGTTGAGTCGGAGAGGGCATTCTCAGCAGCGGGCATTGCAATGTACACAACGGACATTAGATGCCGTTTAGCAGATGACACTATTAACACCCTTTGTTTTTTAAGGAGTCATTTTCAAAATCACTCTACACAATACTTAGGTAACTACTTCCTGATTCCCTTGAAATATGCTTATTGTTTAGATTACCTAATTTACCTATGTTAATTTCTTCAAAACCTGATAATTATTTAGTTGGTAAGATTAAAGAATAAAGGTTTTTATTTTCTTTCGAGTAATATGTTATTTTAGTTAACCTCACTATCACAAACAAGCAGTTATTAGCTTTTTCAGTCATCCGAATTTAACTTTTTTTTTAAACTAGACGCACGGAAAAAAATGGGTCCTGACAAAGTGTCAATCCAAGAATAATATTATTCTCGGGAGTATTGTTTAATCTCAAGTAAATATTTACTTAAAATAAAAATAATATCTTGAGTGAAGTTACGTCGTTTTCTCCAAGATAAATAATATTATTCTCACTTTATATTTTTACATCAAGATTATAACTATTCGTCAGAGATGTTTTTGCTCTTGACTATAGAAAATATTATATTTCGAATGAAATATTTTATGAATTCTCATTCTGAATATGTACGGAGTTAGCATAAGAATTCTGAAATTTTATCCAAGAATAATAAAAGTTTTATTGGATTAAGAAAATATTTCCATTCCTTCAACAACGATGGTCTTAATTCAAGAAATTTCTTTTATTCATTTAAAATAATTATGAGAAGTAAATAACAAGGATAAACATATTTCCGAGCAAGAAAATAATTATCCTCTTAAAAATCTTTGTTTTCTATATCTGAGCCATAAATTCTTTATTGAACTGTGAATTGGTATTGTCATGCTGAGATACATTGGATTTACAACAAAACAATATACTTGGTATAACCAAGACAAATATCTCAACTGCAGAAGTGACCTATATTAGATAGAGAATGTTAAAGTTGTCAAAGCAAAAGTAATTGATTGTTGATTGTGGAATGTATTTATCTTAAGTGAAGAAATCAAATTCTTGATCTTTGTTTCATTGTTCTTGATACTTATTTGATATTGTATTCTTCGGTTAAGAATCTTAGATTAACATGAAAACAATATCATTTATCGAACCAAGAAAACACATGTCCATTATAGACATAAACTTATTTAATCTGAAGAATTTTAAAGTTTTCAAGCCAATAGTGATAGATTGTTAATTATTATAGTAATTCATCTTCAGTAAAGAAAAACAAATCTTGATCTTAAATTTAAATTCTTGATTGATAGTTGATACGGTATTATTAGGTAAAGTAAAGAGACATTATTTTCAAACAAAACAATCTTATTTTATGACTAAAAAACTAAATTTTGCAGATGGTGGCTTCTATTAAATGAAGAATTTTAAGTTTTCGAGGCAATAATGATATATTGTTAATTGTTGAAGTTATTCATCTTCACTTCAGAAAAGGAATACTTAACTTAAATGTACCTATGTTCTTGATTGATTTTTGATACGATATTATTAGGTTAAGAGATATTGGATTAACAGCCAAACTATATACCACTTTGAACCGATAAAGTACATCTCTACTGCAGAGAGTGACTTATCTTATGTGAATATTAAAGTTTTCAAAGCAAAGTGTTAGATTGTAAAATTAGTTATAACGTATCTTTAATAAAGAAAACCAATCTTGGCCGAAATTTTTTGTTTTTGATCTAAGAATATTTACTTGATGCAATATTCTTTGGTTAAGAAACAGTAAATCTGCTGCAGTTCTTGAAGACAACCAGCTGAGCCCGACAATTTAACCTGGGTAATTTACAAGTCACTAGCTAATATACATAGATCCAACTAGTGGGCAGCAGCTTTCTGAAGAATTAACATCTTACACTGCGGTCTCCAAGAGGTCTGTCAAGCATGTGTTACAGCTCTTATAAAGGGAGGCATTCCTTTAACATTCCAAGCATTCCTTTTTTGGAAAGAGTTCAGCGTAAGTTTGCCAGGTCCCTCTATAAGAAGATATACGGTTACTACCCCTTCCTTTTCCCATCCTTGTTTGTATCTGGTATGGTAGGGCTTGTTACTCTAGAGCGCAGGCGCAGGCTTCTACTGATTATGCATTACTGTATGCTGTTGCGCAATTCAGTAGATAATCCCTCAGCACTATCTCGAGTAAGCTATTATGTTCCACAAAACTACACTAGCGTAGATGAGCGTCGTCGGCACCGTCTGTTGGCATTTTCTAGCAAGTTACGCACCCGATATGCCAATAATGCACCCACGGCAAGGGCAGTAAATCTTATAAACTGTTTCCTCCTAACTGTCCAAAATGTCGACATCCATGTCGATCCCTTTAGAACTATTTATAAGAATATTATGTTTTGTCTAAAATTGTAAACGTTTTGGCTCCTTAGCTGTAAGTTTACTTTTTGTAATATATAAATAAATAAATAACGAGTGGATGTTATGGCTGTTGAAGATAATGATGCTTCTATAAAGTAGTTAGATTTTTTAAATTTATTCATCCTTTCTGCTACCAATTGTATTGTAAAGTCCACATTCCATTTTGATACGATGAAATATATACTGTGAACTCAGTGAGGAATTCACTATCGTAGTTTCAGAACAAAACTGACTTGACATTTAATATTGAAAAATGTTAAATACCCAACTCGTTAAAGTCGGGAACATGCTAATTGAAACACTCTGACGCTCACACTTTAATTGACTTCCACAAGTAGATATAGGGTACGTTTGTTTTTTTTTTTATTTATGCCTGATAGATTAGCCTTTGACCACTATCTCACCTGATGGTAAGTGATGATGTGGTCGAAGATGTTGTACAGGCTAACCTAGAATTACTGGCTCTCAAGGACAGCTGCCGGAACACACCGTTAGGTGCTTGGCGACAGATTTTCAACTTGAGGGTGGTAGCTAGCCAGGCGGGCATTCGCAAAGTGCCCTACCACCATGCTATAACGACTGCCATCCTAAGACAACAACCGGGACCGACGGCTTAACGTGCCCTCCGAAGCACGGAAGCGCTCAGTAGTAATGTCACCAGCGGTCACCCATCCAACTCCTGACCGCGGCGGACGTTGCTTAACTTTGCTGATCGATTCAGAATGGCTAAGCAAACTTCGCTACGAGCGCTTCAAAAAAAAACGTATTTAATATTTTTCAGTCTTAGAAGTCAAACAAATATATTATATCTACAAACTTGTAGATGATATCCAGCATGTTGTATCAGCCGAATTGTGCACTGCTGAAGAGTCATTAAAGGGATGTTTGCAATAATCGCCACGCTTGGCAGGCGGCTTGGGGATCGAAATCATACCTACGAGTACGTTAGATACGTATGTACATATTTAAACATAATTATGGTTATAACAAGAAAATCGAATTCTAGGTTAGCCTGAACAATAGCTTCGATTACATCATCACTCGCCATCAGGTGATATATAGTTCATAGTAGTCAAAGCTAGCCTATCAGGCATAAAAAAAATAAAGTTTTCATCACTAGCTTTTGAATCAAAACCATGAATTTTAAAGTAAAAAGACAAATTTCCAGTCAAGAATAACGGTTTCTTCATTCAAAATGTGTGTTTTCAGATCAAGTAGTCAGTTTTTAGTTTGAGAAGGGGTTTCTCTACTTCCGATTTTATTCAGTGTTGCAATTTTTTAGTTTTGTCTAGTTCTCCCTTGTTGTGGGTAAACTACGGAACGTAAAAATACTATTAATTATAATCAATTATGCATGCCGAATAAACATCATGAAATTCATATTATGAATAGGATATTTTAATTATCATTTCAAAAGTATAAGCTTACTCGGCTAATTCGGACTGGTAGACTAATATACTCGTAGTATAACGGCAAAATGGTAGGGTTTGAACCCCGCTAGTGCCCAAATATATTGGTGCTAGTGTTTTAAAACTGACCGATTATCACCTTTAAGCACATGATTACGGTTATTTATTCATGTGCTTTTAGGTGCTCGGCTTCACATTTCCTAATTCAAAGTGGTTGAAAGCTAGCTAGGTGAGCATTAGTAAAATACCCTATCACCATGTACTGAATCTCAAACCCGCTGCAGGAACCCATGGATTTCGTTAGTTATGACATTAAATCAAAGTCAGGTCAAAGTCAAAATCATTCATTCAATTTAGAAAGTCAATTAGAAATTTTAATATTTAAATATTGTACTCTGTACTGTCACGTTCAGCAAACAAATGTACAGAGCCACTGCGAGAAGAATGGACAAGAAACTCGGGACCATTGATTTGATTAAATATCTTTTTACGTAGGTACCTACTATATAATAAAATTATTATAATATTTCTTTAAAATACGTAGGTGACAAAATTGTCCAAGTATTTTGGTTGTTTAAGTAATCATAAACTGTGTAGTAGGATTTCTTAATCAAAATGTTGTTTCACGTGCAACTTGAATGCTCCTTCTGTGAGCGTTGTAATATGTTCGGAAATTTTATTATTAAACTGCACACAATTACCTAAGAATGACCTTTTTTTTGTCTTTGCTAATCTAAAACCTGGCACCGCAATTTATCTTTATTCCTAGTGTGTTAATCGTGATTGATATTGTTTAATTTAAGTTTTCTCAATTTTTTACAATTTACACAATATTTTCAAATATATACAGACTCGGTAATAATACAACAATAGGTAATCCCTATACTGGCAGTATTTAACACTGATCGTCAACCTACATGAAAAGTTATTCGAATGTAAAATAATATTTATATGTACTTATGTTAAATAATAATGATAATATGATTAAGTTTCGGGACTTTATATGGATGATGTTGGCTACACACAACACACTGCGCTGCGAGCGAAAGGCGCACGCGTCTTAGCATTTTCGTAAATTTTGTTAAATATAGTGTTATAAAGTGAATATTTTTCAAGTTATGCTTGAGATAGCAACCTAATTTGTGCTCAGTTAGGTAAGTTTGTTCCTTACTTTATAAATAACTGTAGATAGAAAAAAAATATCCATCATAGGGGCTGCTAGATTTTCTTTGCCTGGAACCTGCTGTTTGGATACATTAAGTACAGCCAAGTTAACGGACGGTAAGCAGGTAATACATAATTGTATTACATACCTACTGATATAATGACAACTCTTTATGATAAAGTTCAACATCAGCCTTGTTGGTAAATAATCCTTAAATATTATATTATAAATGCGAATGTATGTTTGTATTTGTATGTGTGTCTATTCCTCGTTAATTATTCAGAATGGATTTCGATGTATATATATCTACCTATTCTCTCTATAATGTTTTACATAGGTATACATAGATTTTATTGTTAGATAAACCGGCATTCAAGAATATACAATGTGTTTTTTTACATTTCAGATCAAAAATTTACCAATGAAACATAAGTGTTATGCTGCTCAACTCAATACCCCCAAGAGGAAGGCTACCACGTTTTGGAGCAAATTCAGAACTTTGTTATTGATTTTCAGGTAATTAAATCAATTGTAATTATGTAATTTAATTAAGTATGAAAACACATATCTATTACACATATAATATATTTTTATTATTATGTTAGGAAGTCTCAATCAAATATTCATTCTATTCCATACTAAAATATAATATATATGTCAGTATTTTCTACACAAAACTTTTAAAAGTGTTTCGAATCATATTTCATGATTATGTACAGTATATAATAAAATGCACTGTCTGATTAACCGCTAACTTGCAGTTTAGATGATATAAGTGATAATAATCTAACGGGACGGGACCTTCTGGAAGCTGATTTTGAAGACAGTTCTAATTTTAGGTTTAACCTGTTTGCCATCTTTGACCACTCAACATTATGTGAGATTATGGTCAAAAGATACCTATCGTCTATAAAAGCTTTATGTATTTTGCAATATTTTCATTTATTCTCTTTTTTTTAGAATCCTGGAGATGTCCAAAATAAAAGGGAGGAGGTGAAGAAAAATGCTCGACCCAACAAGCAGTGTTCAATCATACCTCATAACATATAATGTGGTGCTGATAATAATGAGAAAAAATATTATCTGGTGGTAGATTAGGTCAGATTGAATTTTAAATCACCTACATTTCACGCATTTCTACCAGAGTACCAGAGTGGTTTAATTCTCAACTACATAATAGGCATTTTGTATCATATGTATTAAAGGTTTTCAATGTAATGAGGACGCTGGTGAGTGAATTCCGAAATTATATCTATATATAATCTGTTACATTTATGACATGTGGATTATGGTAAATGGTTCTGTGATAGTAAGATATTCTTGAAATCTAGCTTAGAGTTTATAATTAGTTTCATTGATTTTATGTTTGAGTGTTTATCTGTAAGTGTAATTCCTAAAAAAAAAGAATAACGCCAAACCATGTATTTAAAATAATGTAAGCAATTACAAAATGTGAATAATTTTGAAGTATAATTTTTTAGTATATATTTTGAAATTATTAATAACCACTCCGAGTCGTTAAGATACTTATATATTAAATAAAATTATGTATAGTCATTATGATAATTATTATATAATACAATTGTATGCTTCTTAATTTATTTTATAAATAAATAATTATCAACAGAAAATATTTATTGTATTTTATTTATTTTTACGATAATAGATGTTATTAGTCTATCACTTTTAGAACTACTTTTAACTATTATCCTACTTTACTTGCAGATTTGAAAGGCGGAGATCAGATTGGTAGATCTGTACAGTGTACCAGGCTCTGTATTCTGTAAGTGAGTTTTTGTTCTTGTTTACTAACTGGACGTTTTATATGAATATCTTATTGTTTTAATGGAAAATATCAATTATCAAAATATCATTATATTATGTTAAACCAAGAACTGAAACTTCTTATAGTAAAATGCATGGTGCTTTTTTACTATAGAAAGTCTCGGTTCTTTGATTTCGAACCAAGATAATTGATATTTTTAACAAAATACTATCTGATCTTCATATGAAACACTTTTATGAGTTGAACCAAGAACTAAGACTCCTTCCAGTAAAACGCACTATTATTGAACCAAGACAATAAATATTTTTCCTAATATATTATCTGATCTCCGTATGAAACATTTAGAGATTTGAACCAAGAACTAAGACTCCTTCTACAAAAATAACCTATTATTGAACCAAGATAATGGATATTCTTTACAACATATTATGTGATTTCCGTGTGAAACATGGAATTACTTGAACCAAGTAATTAAACTTCTTACAATAAAACGCGCCATTATTTTACTAAGATAATTAAGATCTAAATGTAAAATATGTAATTATTTTGAACAAGAACTGAGGTTTCTTACAGTGAAATTCCATTGTCGAGTCAAGAAATCTGATATTCTATCCTGTAGAAAATTCTGTCTTCGTGCAACATACATATTCTTTTGAACGAATCAATACAACTTCTTCGGGTAAAACATCCATTAGAATACTAAGATCTAAAATTACTTACATTAAATATACTTAATATTGAAATGAGAACTGATAATTGTTCATTGAACTTTGGTTTCTTAACATAAATAAGTCAAAGTATTCATATAAGAAGATTTTTAGTTCTACCTAAAATATTTTTTCTTGTTCGTAGAAAACTCTGTTGTTGGTCTAATAATAATATTTATTCAGAAGTATATATTTTACTTGAAGTAAGAATAATATCTTAACTGAACTATTTATGTACTTGACAGTAGAATATTGTTTTTTCTTGTTAGAATCTAATGAATGAGTGAACGAATGAGTTCATTTATTCAAGTAAGGATTGTTTTAAATTTGAGAATTTCTGATTCTCTAAATTAGAACAATGATGTACTTAGAGAGAGACATGGCTACTTTCTCTTAATAAGAACATAATAATCTTAGTAAGAGTAAATAAATACTTACATGAAAAATGATTATCAAGACAAATATTTACTAATCTCAAGAATATATTGTTTTCCCCATATATGAAACACGGAATGTCATGACCAATAGATATATTCTTGATTTGAAACAATTTTTTTTTCCGTGCGGGATCCCGAAAATTCCGATATTTCTATTACCCCGAGATTTCGAATTTGCAATCTCGAGTCAGGATTGCATTCCTTACTCTTAATAGGCGCAAAACAAATGATAAATGATTTATTTTCTTGTGGTTCTAGGTAGTACATCAAATGTGGTGTCAAATATTAACAAATTTCGCTAGATCCGCTTAATTAGCATACAAGAGTTTTATACATAAAATAAAATTGAAGAAAAATAGTAATATAGTGAAATGCACATTATAATTAATTGTCGTAACTTAACCGCAATATCAAAGATTTTCATTTAAAATGTCTGAATTATTATTATACACTTAAAATTTCATGTCAACAATAAAATAAAAACTAATTTGTAAATAAGTAACTAAATGTCAAGCAAGATTCTTATCCTCTAAAAAATCCTTAATAGAATAGTATGTTTTGTCTAGCAGCAATCTATGAAGGGCGTTTTTAAATAAGACAATACAATCAATGCGTCTGATTCGTTGTGGAATAGCATTATATATTTTATGTGCCATGCAGAACACACTCTTACGCATGAATAATTTACTTCCCGAGCGATGTTCAGTTCGTGTTAAAAGTTACTGCTATCACAAACACATGCTTTTTCTGAAATAAATTATAAATCTAGCGGAAACGCACGAAAGTGCAAATAGTACAGAAATCGATAAAAACTATTCAGACACTGAGGACGGTAATTTGGAAAATACTATGAACCAAAATAAAGAAGATGAACTTTCTGCATTTGAAAAACCGGATCAATAAAATCCCTCGAACGCTAAACGATCCAAAAAAAGGGATGTGGCAAGGCAAAAGCTTAGTGCGATGGATCTAAAAATGATGTCTTTTATTGATAATCAAATGAGTAGTAAAGACAATTCGCAAAATGAAGATCGTAACATGTCCTTTTTCAAAGGATTACTTCCAACACTATGCTCATTTAACGATGATCAAGTACTAGAATTTCAAGGAGGTGTTATAAATTTACTACAGAACATAAAACGCCGCAATAATAACGTATGGAGTAATCAACAACCATCTACTTCCAACAACTACTCATATCAATCACCGCCACAAGGATATTTCAATCAACAATATCCTGTTGATATATCGGTATCATCCAATTCTTCACACATCGACACTTTTCAACCGTCACCAGCAGAATCAACTCGCTCTGATCTCCCAGATTTTGCTTTGTTATAAGTAAATATAACGACTTGGCGGGGGCACTGCTGTGGCCCCCTATGTGATGAACACACATCGCGAAAATTTTATTAATAATAAATGTTAAAAATAATACAAATGTGTTTTATTCTTACCTCAAACATATTGCTAATTTTTCTTCAGGCATTATGCATTTTCTCATATTTGTATCCTGTTTATTTAAATCACAGAACAACGATCGGGCCACATCGCCCCCGCGCGCGCCCCCCCATAGAAGCGAAGTGAATAATAATATGTGGTTCTCGTTTGGACCAGTAAAAAGGCCAACCTACGACAGCGCTTGTCAGTATGTTGTCAGTCTGTTGTCGAACATAGTCCGAGCTAGAGAGAGTTTTCGGTCGTTTTACTCGGTTTTACAGCATGATAAACTATTAAATATGTCTTGGTGTCAAGTTAAAAATTGTAAAAACAATAGTTCCAGTGTTACCGGCGTGAAATACCATCGGTAAGTAGTAAAATTTCGTAATTTTAATAAAAAAAAAACTTTCGTCATTTTGAATGCGCATTAACACATTCGTTGTCTTGAGACGCTCGGGAAGGAAGCTCTGTGATTGGTTTTTTGCATCTTACTCTCTCACAGTAGTCACTCTTATGGTCATCGCACTCCCACGACGCTACTTCGTATGACTCGATAGCAAAGTGATGTGTAAATGGAACCTAACAAATTATCGATAATCGATATAATGTATATGATGTTTCTGGATTTGTATGGAAATGTTTCTGGATTACAGATTTTATTTAACACATACTTAATTTACAGATTTCCAAAAAATCCAGTGTTAAAAAATAATTGGATATTGGCGACCGGTAGATACAACTGGTTTCCTCATAAAAATGCCAGAATATGCTCCAGTCATTTTGAAGATGATTTGATAATTATCAAATCATCTTCAAAATGACTGGAGCATATTCTGGCATTTTTATGAGGAAACCAGTTGTATCTACCGGTCGAGACAAGAATAAAGTCACGAGATTAGCTGAAGGCGCGATACCAACACTTAATTTACACCCCATATTGGACGAAGTAAGTTATTTTTATGTGTTTCTTTATTTCATTATTTTTAAACCCCCGACGCAAATAGAGGGATGTTATAAGTTTAACGTGTCTATCTCTGTATCTGTCTGTGGTATCGTAGCTCCCAAACGTATGAACCGATTTTCGGTTAGTTTTTTTTTTGTCATAGTTAATTTTATCCCGAGTGTTCTTGGCCATGTTTCATGTAAATTGGTCCAAGATGGCCGCCGCTTCAAAATGGTGGATTACATATTTTTTCACAATTACCTCAATATGGATATCAAATGAATGGGCTTGACTCGTAGAATACTATATATACACTTTGTTAATATTCAAATCCAAGATGGCCTCCACCACAAAATATAGTGTCGGGGGTTTTCTCGTTAGCTCTTCCGAGACTGAATTATAAAGCTTATTGACATTATTATGAAATAAAACAATTAACTGTTTTTCCTGTTTTTACAGTTAGCTCAGAAAACTTCTACCGATGATGATACATTTCTCTCTTTAGTAGTACCACCAAAGCGCATGAAGGTAAATTTCGTAAACTGCTTTTCTTTCTTCTTTTTTGTCAGTGTTATTATTTATCTTATTTACGTAATGTTACAGTTGTCAACGGACGACGGCTCTCAGAGCACTTCAGAATCCGTTTATACACCTGCCCTTACTGACACTCCTCGTAGGCGCAAACTAATGATGACAGTTATTAGAACACAGCAAAATTAACAAAAACGACAAAAAGAAATACGACGCCTCAGACGAGTAAAATTGAGATTGTCAAAAAACGTAGCTGAGCTAAAAGACATCATAAAGACCCTAAAAGACCGATCATTTATCAGTGAAGAAGACGGAAGGGTCCTGGAGAATGTAAATGTCCACGATGGTGGATTAAAATCAACCGCAAAAATGTGTATTCCCAAGAAGTAAAAGCTTTCGCAGTAACTCTTCATTATTATTCACCAAAAGGATACAATTATGTACGCAAAAAATTCAATACTTGTCTTTCACATCCTAGAACAATACAAAAATGGTATGAGAATGTAAATGCTGGTTTCACGAAAGAATCGTTAACTGCTATAGCTAATAAACAAAAATACACTAACTACGGAATTATTTGCAGTTTATCAATAGACGAAATGGCTATAAGACGAAGAATCGAATGGGATGGTAAAATATTTCACGGCTACGTCGACATTGGCGCCAACATAAACACTGATGACCTAAGAGAGGCTAAAGATGCTTTGGTATTTTTAGTCACAGCAATATACGCGGATTGGAAAGTGCCTGTTGGGTATTTTTTTGTAGATGGGGTAAATGGAGAGCAAAAACATAATTTAGTTATCCAGTGCTTGAAACTACTGCATGAAACAGGCGTACGAGTAGTATCCCTGACATGCGACGGTTGCCCGGCAAATATCAGCATGCTCAATAAGTTAGGGTGTAATATAAATGCCGAAAATACAAAAACCAGTTTTGAGCATCCAGTTACAAAACAAAATGTTTACGCATTTCTCGACGCCTGGCATATGGTTAAGCTAATAAGAAATTCTCTACAGTATTATGAAACAATTTTAGATGAGACAAATGGTAAAATTCAATGGAAATTCTTTGAAAAACTTCACGAAGTTCAGCTAAAAGAACATTTAAATCTCGCAAACAAACTATCCAAAGAACACATAGATTTCGAAAAAAATAAAATGAAGGTTAAGCTGGCAGCACAGCTGCTTAGTAACAGTGTAGCAGATGCGATCACATTTTGCAAAATGGAATTACGATTGGATTATTTTACTAATACCACTGCAACAACAAATTTCATAAAAGTAATTAACAACTTGTTTGATATCCTAAACTCTAAAAGCATGCTGCAAACAAAATACAAAAAGCCCCTATGCTCCTATGAAAAAAGTGAAAAGTTTGCTCTACTTTACTCTCTCGCCTTGCCGGCCCAGCCATCCGGCCGGCCGCCATTTTGTAAACTTGACGTCAACGCAACGCACGTGTTTGATTGCGAGAATTGTTTAAAATGTCATTTGAAGATAAATTGATAATTGAGGTGCGTAATCGACCAATTCTTTGGGACAAACGCAAAGATGACTACAAAAACCGTCTAAAGAGTGACAGAGAGTGGAGTTTGGTTGCGAGAAGTCTAAATAAAACAAGTGAGTATATTTTTTATTTATTTTCTTTACTACATTATTTACGACGAATTTGAGAAATAATTAGTAAAATTCTGTCTTGCAATAATCGCAGCTCTGGAAGTGTTATTATTACGCCTGGTTCTGTTTAATGTCGTCAATGTGTTGTGCCGTCGACGATTTATAAGGTGTTGTCGATCGCTATCGCTATAATATGTTTTGTCTATATCTATTAAAATATTGTGCAAGAGACAGATTGACATTACAATTTTAATAGCGTTTTCAACCGAGGTCTCTATAGGTTTATAAAGTATTCGAAATTTCGAGGCCATCATTCCAAATGTGCATTCTACGCCAACTCTCGTAGCAGATAATCTTTTATTGAATCTTATTTTTGTGACATCTGTCGCTTGCCTTCTTGGATAAGGTCGCATTATAAATGTTTTTAGTGGGAATGCCTCGTCTCCTAAAAACACATAAGGTGCCATAATGTTAGAGTTCGGTAATGGTTCTGCGGGAGGAAGTTGAATATCTCCGTTTTCCAGCTTTTGATATAAACTTGAATTACTGAGTACACCGCCATCACTGTCTTTTCCATATGCACCTACGTCAATAATTATAAACTTATTTTTTGAATCTGTGACAGCTAACAGTACAATGGAGTTGTACATTTTATAATTGTAGTACATGCTGCCACACTTCGCCGGCTTGTTGACACGAATGTGTTTGCCGTCCAAATTGCCACAACAATGTGGGAATTTATTTTTCATTGAAAAAGATTCTGCTGTAGTTTTAAATTCTTCAGTACTGGGAAATTTCATGTGTTTGTTATGCATATTTTTCCAAATAGCAGTACAAACTTCCAACACAATGCTTGCTATGGCTGTTTTTGAAATACGGAAAGGTACTGATAATTTCCGGAATGATGTTCCTGTTGTTAGGTACCTGTAAAAAGAGAAATATTTTTATTTTATTATAATGTAATATTTTAAAATTTATTTTGTATTCAACCTAGGTTGCTTATACTGGATGACTTTTTTTACCGTCTCGATAAAAAATGGGTATAATAGGTGAACGGAGTAGAAGCAAATGGCATACTTAGTTTTTATTTTTTTTTCGAAAAAAAAACTTCCAAATTAAAATCATTCGCGACTTGTGTATGATTTGAAATTCGATATGTTTTATCAATTGATATTTTTTTTTCAAAATATCTCTTTCTTTGTTCTAATATGAACAGGTTTACTTTAAATTTATAGCGTTTTTTGGTGATAGATCAATATTTTTCTAAGCTTTGGAAAAAAGAAAAAAAAAACTAGGTATGGCATAAGCTTCTACTCCGTTCACATAATATACCCATTTTTTTTCGAGACGGTAAAAAAATTCATCCGGTATAGAGAAAAATTATTTGTATATTCTTATCACATTCATATTTTTATGATTGTTATAGAAGCCGACGTCAAAAACAAGTGGAAAAATTTGAGAGACGTCTTCATGAAGGAAGCCAAGAAAGTACGTCGTCCTCGATCGGGTGACCCAGGCAGTCCTAATAGCGATGAGACTTATATAGGCAAATGGTGTTTTTTTAAGGAACTATCTTTTTTAAAAGATATAGTGAAACCTAGGCACACCCAAAGCTACTTTCAGGATTTAAATGCGGGATCTGATAACAATGAAACTCAAAATTCAGTCACGGTTGAGATTCCAGAAATAGATCAAGTTGAAACTTCAGAAATGGATCAAGTTGAGACTCCAGAAATGGATCAAATTGAAGAAGTGGTGGAAAATCAAGAACCTGTTTCGGAATCTGTTAACGCAAGTTCTCTAGCTAGTGGTAATTTGATCCCCCGAAATAGATTCCCTACGACGACAGACGACAGCGAGTCTGGTTCATCTAGAGCAAGCGAGTTCAGGCAAAGGCAAAGACAGGCAAAAAAACCAGAACTGACGCTTTTTCAACAAAAAATGATTGAAGTGGAAAAACAAAAAATACAAGCTTTTAATGAGAAAAACAAAGAACAAGACGATGAAGACATGTTGTTCTTAAAATCATTGGCGCCATATTTCAAGTATTTAACGCCAGTACAAAAACTAAGACTGAAAAGTAAAATTCAAACTTTTATTGCTGATGAAATTAGTCTCACTACCTCGTCAACATCATCTACACCAATATCGCAATCTATATTACCCTCTCCGGTAAACGCGTCACATCATTCAATGTCGTCGGTGCGGAACTACTACGAAAAAGATCCCCTAGGTCTACGAGTACGATACTGAGACGATACTGAGCTATCCGTAAATGATTACTAACTTTGCAGTTTGTTTGTTTTTTTTTACTTTGAACTTAAATAAACCTTCATTTTAATTTATACCTACGTAATTTGTTTTCCTTTCCTTCAATAAATTAAATTAGTCAGCGAAATTCAAATCCAAAAGACTTGAAATCTCAAATATAATTTATACAAAGTGCGTAGTTCCCAAATGTACTGCAGAAATTGGCTGACTGATTTAATTAAAAAAAAAAAAAAAAAAATCGAAAAGGTACATAGTCAACAGCACATCAAGCGTAACACATTGTGTGACTTTTATACGCATGATGTAGTGTTAACTGTTCAAGTTTTATCAACTTCATCAAATAAAGAGGATTGATTCACATACAATCACTCGATTTTTTTTTGTTTTGATTAATTTTTTTTTACTTGGCTTTCTTTTTCCTTGATTCCTTTATCGATACTGAGTCTACCCCTAAGTTATTGCACGCAATTACTTTAACACCCTGTATATTTGAACAAGTACCTAGTAAATTATTATAGAAATTACACTCACCTAATCGTCAGCACCAATCTTTCCTCCACACTTATAGGTTTTCTGTAGTTGGTAACAACATGATTGCAATCGTCTCTGATCATATTGCATAGGTAGTCAAATGCTTCTGGTGACATAGACATATAATCATAAAATGCAGACTCATCTTCTCGTAAGTCAAAATATTGATTGTGAAATTCACCACGATTTGGTCTCATTTTTAACAAAGCACTTTGCGTCCCACGTTGTTTTTTTTCATTTCCATCTAAATCCGCACAAAACGTCATCCAAATATTTCCCGACAGCAAAAATTTTGCGTGTCTGACGTCCATGGTTGTTGGTATCGACCGTGCCACTGCCCGGTCACGCTCGCTCCCATCGTCAAATCGCGCGAGCAAGATTCGCGTAATCGCTTATTCGCGTTCTATTAGGACACCCAGTTTTTGACGTCGCGCGAACACGCGATGGTCGCATCGCTCGCATCGCGCATTCGCGTTCTATTAGGACAAAGCCTTAGAGTTGCTGTTCTGTAACATAAGGTCACACGGTGGGGCCAACAACAATCCGACGGCTCGCCAATTTAAAGCGATCTACAAAAAAATACTTGTTCACACAGAACTACAAAACAGCGAAAAAGGAAATTGTGTGCCGCTGGAAGAAATTTCCATACTTCACTGTTCATCTGCTTTAAAATCCATTAATAACACGTCTGAAAAAAAACAACTATGTGTTGAACAGCAAGAAGAACTCTTGGAAACAGAGTACATAGCAAATGATATGTTTTTTGACAACACCTTGACAGAATTCACAAAACAAATAACAACTTACATTGCTGGTTATGTAGTGAAATTCCTGTCACTTAGACTGAAATGCGAAGACTGTTTAAATGAGCTGCATTCAGAAGATTTAAATCCGACTCACAGACTAATAGAAATGAAGAATCAAACTGGCCTTACTACACCATCTAAAGATGTGATCCTGATTTGCGAAAAAGTTGAAAAAATCTTCAAAAATATTCTAAGCTGTGGATATATTAAATCAAAACACACCAAGCAGTACTTAGTTAATCAAGCCTTGCATACATGTATTGGATTAGAAATATTTAAAAATTTGGATTCTCACCAGTTTGACCAATCGCCACTTGAAAATCATTCAATAAATTTGATTAAAGCTGTCATGGAAAAATACGCAGACATTAGATTATCATATCTGAGTAAAAAGAAAACTGAGCAAATATCTCTTCGAACTCATTACAACAAAACTATCCTGTTCTCCGGACAATAGCACACAATCTGTAGCAATGGGCTATATCTGCGAATGTGTTCTGTCTTCAAGTTTTGATCTTGTTCTTGAAATTGATAATTTAGAATAGCTTTTTAAATTTTTCGGTTTTCCAATATTAAAGTGTTTACTTTTTAATTTAATATACGAATACAAGTTAGTGCCTGAATATTATTTTATTTCATGATAAATCCATGCTAATCTATACTTCCATACTAATATTATAAATGCGAAAGTATGTCTGTCTGTCATTCTGTCTGTCTGTCTGTTACCTCTTCACGCTTAAACCGCTGAACCGATTTTGATGAAATTTGGTATAGAGATAGTTTCAGTCCCGGGTAAGAACATAGGATAGTTTTTATCCCACGGGATAAAAACGTTTTTACAGCGGATAACACCGCGGGTCATAGCTAGTTAACTATAATTTGTACTTAAATAATATAGTTATACTAAAGACATATATTTCCATCTTCGAAGTAAATGTGTAAATAATCGATAAAAAAATATCGACATTGCACAGCCGATGAAGTTGAAGCGTACTGTGTACATGAACATCTCGTTGAGTTGTAGTGTGCGTGCCGAAAGTGTGTTAGTTTTAGTAAATGGTGACACCTGTTTTGTATCGAATAAAGAAAGAATTCGCCTCTAGTCACAGGGCGACACGCATGGATTTCAAAGCTCTGTGATTTAAATCATTCTTCACTTTTGCTAAAAGCTTGTCGAAGGTGGCCATGGACATTCGGAAGTAATTAAAAAATTTGGATTCATCCTTTCTCAATTCACCCATGAGATTACGAAAGGTACCTAATCTCGATCGTAGTTTTAGAATCGGGTGAACCCAAAATCTTCTTTTTTTGTATTGCTTTCGGCGGCGAAAGTACCAGTACAATATCAAAAGAGTATTCACGTCCATCGCGTCTGAATATTTTTCTGACTGAATACTATCCCGTAAAAAACGGTAAACAAAAGTACCGTGTGAACATAGGTCTGATTTTTGCGGGATCCAGTAAAAACCGATCCTGCAAAACAAGACGCCCGTGGGAAAGAGCCCTAAGTACCTACTGTATTGAGTTGCGGGTACTAGGTGTAGGTTTCCCTAAGTAATTTGTGTACTAGGTGCGCCGTATTGTGTTAAGCCGCTACCGCTTCGCGCGTTATTTTGTCGCAAGAAGCCAAAGACGGCCAGAGCAGAATAGGTAAGTACACGAAACAGCTGTTTTGTTGTGCCTAGTATAGCCGGTCATTGACTTCGCCTAGCGTTCTTACTTGTATGAATGGAGTAAACCGCGGTTGTCGCTAATATGCTCCATTCTGCCCAGCTTACCACTACTGAATCAGGTTAGCTCCTCCGCATCGAAAATTATGTGGAACGGATAATCGCTAGACAAACATCAACACAGTTTCAAGAACATTTTCTTGTAATAGCATTTAGATATATAAGATATTGCAATATCTTAAATGCAATCACACTGCACGCTGTCTGTGGTGATAATAATAAATAAATAAATAAGCTTTTATTCCTAAACTAACAGTATACAGTACCAAAATACATTTATATAATGACATTATTCCTTAATTATTAAAATTATTGTTGATTGTATTGATATTGGATCACCTTTCTCTGCTTTAAAACGAGGTCCAACAGTTTCTAGTTTTATTTTAGTATATGAAGAGCCGTAGATGCATTGGAGTACTTTTATATACTTAAAGTTTATACCTTGCTCTGCTAAACTCTCCCAAAGGTGTGCATGTGAAATAATAATAACTTTGTTATATTCGTTACATTTTTCTATGCATTGACTTAAAGTGAAAATGTGATCGGTTGTAGAGTATCCTTTTCTGAAGCCGGCTTGTTCTCGAAGCTGTTGTTCATCTAGACTTCTTGTTAATATCAAGGATGAAAAAACCTTGTAAAGCGCAGGGATAAGGCCGGTAATTGTCCAAACTATGAGGATCTCCTTTTTTGTAAAACTTTTTTTGTTTGTTGTTAAACCGTCTTCTCCAGGAGATTTATTTTTCTTTAGTGTTTTCTTTAGTGTTATGGCGTACTCTAGCTCGGAAGTAAGAAAAGGTGGAACTGTTTCAGTGCTAATATTCCTCATTTGTGATGTAGATCAAATCAAATCAAATTTATTTATTTGCTAGATATAGGTACATTAAACAGGTCTTATGTTAAAAGGATGTGTTGCACTATATCTGAACCTTCAATGCTCTATATCTGATTCCATGGCGTGCAAATTATGGATTCAATACAATACAAATATAAATTACAAAATTATTTAGTTACATTCCTAGAATACATTATAACCAATATTATTATAACAATATTATCCAATTACATTATTATATTATTTAATTCCATAACATAATTTAATTCAATCATATATTAATGAATACTATATTTGAATTACTTAATATCATTAATTTCCTATATTATCATTTAAAAACTCATTTATACTATAATATGCCTTATCAATCAAAAACTTTTTAAACCTAATTTTAAAAATGTCAGTATTTGTCTCTTTTAAGCTTAGTGGTAGTTTTTATTATATATTTTTACACTCAGTTTTTTCAATTTTTGGAAATATGGCTTACATGTATCTCTTGGCTTTATTCGACATATTGCGCGAATGCATTTTTTTTGAGACTTGAACGCAGTTTCTTTTTCTGTAGAATTTCCCCAAACAAGTATGCCTTACCTTAGCTTAGTCCCTACATATGCATGGTAGGCTTGTAAAAGTGTTCTGTCATTAGCTACCTTTCGTAACATATACAATGCATATGAAAAGATCCTCATGGCATGAGTAAAGATTTTTATAGAAGTTTGTAGCTGCATTCATAATATCTTTCCTGTTTGTTATCTTCTGCCCTGTCGTTGGTGTTGAAATAGAGTAAATCCATTCTTTTTTAGTATCGAATTTCTTTTTGCTTAATTTTGTAGAACTTCTAGATTCAATTTCCTTCTCAATGGCTTTTATACTTATTAGCCTTTACTTCCTTTTTTATTTTCGGATATAAAATTCTAAGTCGTGTTCTCTGTTCTGGCGATCTTGGGTATATGTTTTTTAAATATTCTCTTTCTTGAATGAGAGTTTCTATTTCTTTCGTTATGTATGTGGGATTTTCAAGTTTGTTTTTCTGTTTTGGTAGTTTTGCTACACAATCTGCAATAGATGCTACTGTTGATTGGTAGGATTCGTTAATGTTACCCGGCGCAATTTCCGTAACTTTCATAGCCATCAAAGTCTTAAGGTATTCTTTTTCGATAGCTGTGAAGCTGTTCTGCTTTTGTCCAAAAATTTTTCTACATTTTATTTTTTTGGCGCAGATATCATATGTTGCCTTAAACACCCTGTTATCGGTAGAAAATCTTGGAGAAATAATCTGTAAATTTTGCACTTTTTTCTTTTGTTTGACTAAGATAAAGTTAATTTCATCTTTTGTCTTACCATTAGGTGACTTCCACGTCCATTTCTGTTTTTGGTTCTTAATAAAAACGGTATTAGTGATGATTAATCTCTCTTGGAGATAGAAATGTATAAGCATCTCTCCTCTACTGTTCCTTTCACCGTATCCGTACAATCCACAATCAAATTTTCTTCCTCTAATGGACATCCTATTTCGGAGTTAAAGTCTCCCATCACTACTGTGTCACTTCCAGAATCTTTAAAAGCTTTTTGAACATCATAATAGAATGTTTCAATTTCTTCTTTTTTTGCATTTTCCGTTGGAGCGTATACATGTATCACTGTTAAAACAGTATTTTTTAAATAACATGTCTAATCTAACGACTCTATCTGAATATGTTTTGAAGTCTACAACATTTTGTTTGAAATGAGATTTTACAATGAATGTCTGTGGTGATACAGATTTGTAATTCACAGATGCATATGCAGGCTGTCAAAAGTTTGTCAGTGACTGATAGATTTTTAGTAAAAGGGAGAGGGGGGTAGTTTACAACAGAGGCAGTTTTGAATTGTTTGTTTTATGAACGGATCCTTAATCATTCCTAACCTCTGAAACCATTTTCAAACTGCTAACGCCGACATCTGTCAGTTCCCTACTAACGCCAATGTTAGTGTAATTTTGAAGACCAGATTAAATAAATATTTTTTATTTGTAAGCGAACTACTGACAAGGTTAGTATTATTTCCAAGTTGTGAATATATTATTGAGCTGTATATATTAAATATCCCGAGTATTACAAATGCCCCGTGGGGAGCCGGGTCAGAATTGCACTTCCCCGTATCATCCCATGGGTGTCGTAAGAGGCGACTCAGCAGCACCTTCTAAAGAACTGCAAACTTACACTGCGATCCCCAAGACGCCTGCTAAGCCTGGAATTTATGGCAAATGGCAACCCTGTAGGTTAACTGTCAGCATCATAAGTTTTATCTCCTATAATTTTAAAGTTTAAATATTTTAAAAAGTATTATATTTATGATATAATAGTGAATAAATAACGCAAGAGTCCTTGGTCTAATCTCTCCTCTCTTAAGTATTGTTTTTTGTGTCCAATTAATAATGGACCTCTATAGCAAGCTTGCCACGAATTTGCAAGAAATCACGAACATGTTTTCTGCCAAGATGGACGACTTTAATGCTGATTTGAAGCGAGTGGCTTCCACTGAGGTCGTATCTCACAAGGAATTAGAAAGTTTATCTAGTGAATTCCTTGTTTTCAAGAGCCTCATCTGGAAATCTGTATCTCTGTTAAAGTCTCAGATGGAGCTGCTATTATTGGGTCTGGATCGTCATGAAATGATGTCTCGAAGGAAAGTTCTGTTATTCCATGGTGTTGAAGAAATAAAACAACCTGATGTGGATAAAAATATCATTGATTTATTACAACAGAAACTAAAATTGTCTTCTATTACCCTGGAGGATTTATCTGCAGTTCATCGCCTAGGCTCCGATACAAGTAAACCACGTCCTATTTTGGTAAGGTTTTCGCGCTATATACATCGTAGTCAAGCCTGGAATGCCAAAACTTTGTTGAAAAACACTAATGTCACAGTCACTGAGTTTCTTACAAAACCCAGGCATGATATGTTTATGGCTGCTCGTAAACATTTCGGAATTAAACACTGCTGGAGTTCGGAAGGGAGGATTGTTATTTCGCTTTCTGAAAAAAGGCGTCATCGAATTGAGACCATGTCTGAGCTGCGAGCCTTGATAGCTGAATTTCCTGCTAGCCAGTCATCCCAGCAGCATGATAATACGTTGGCCAAAGGAAATGATAAAGCTTCATCGTCTGCACCTACTAGGATGACCAGAGCGGAATCCAAGTCATCTAGACGAGCTGTGAAATGAACAATCTATGATTTTACTATTTGGTTTTGCTAAATATGTCACTGTTTATGTTCCATCCGTTTGTAAATTAACTGCTTTGAAATTTAATGCTGGTTAAGTATTCAAACTATAATAGTATAGATTCAACTACTTCTACTCAATTATTTATTGTTTACATAATATCTATTTGCAGGTTTTTGTAAAACTACTTAATGCGGGTCCCTATATAGTTTTTTTTTTTTTTTTTTTTCAATGATGATCAAGTTTTATCCCCCGTTAGTAATAATTCTATTAGCCATTTATTCAATGACGTTTGTCTGTTGTTCATAGTGTCATGTTAGCAATTTATAATATATTCACACAGTTAATGGTGCATTCACAAATATACAAATGGAAGATATTATTATTTTGTCTGTATATATATATATTTATCCTTTAATTTATAACATACATTCATCCTTTAATTTATAACATACATTCTTGATTGGATGCAAATGATACTTAATTGTGTAACTCATACTGTCTAGTTTGGTTTGTATTGATATTTATTAATTACCTACTCTCATAACTTCAATATGTTAAATACTCTCTTATTGCATTGAATGTGAGTGTTTAGAGGACTCTTGTTTTTGTATAAATTTGGAGTAAAACTTAGGAAATAAGAATAATTTACATTGAGACATATTTTATATACAGATATAAAATTTTATTATAGATATATATTATTGTTGTTGTATATAATAATCCATATTTGTTTATTTGTATTTTATAATTATTTATTGGTATTAACTTATCTTGTCATGTTTGATATTGATTTTGAAGATAGTTTTTTTTCATGCTCTTCTTCTTGTTCATCTGATGCTGATTTTGGAAGTGCATTCAGTGATGACGCTATGCACTTGCACGATCAACTTGCAGCTAAATTCAAGAATTATCATAAATATCTTAATATTATCCATATTAATGCTCAAAGCATTCATGCACATTATGCCGATATGCTAACTTCATTTGATTGTAATTTCATTGATGCTATACTCGTGTCAGAAACGTTTCTTAAACCTTCTATACCGTCCTTTCAGTATCCTCTTCCAGGTTTTGTGCTTATACGCAATGATAGGGTCGGCAAAGGTTGTGGTGGGGTAGCTATTTACTTAAGAGCTGACATCCCATATAAGATAATCGATCAGTCTCCAAGTGCACAGTCCAATATCGCTGAACACCTTTTTATTGAAATTACCATTCATCATTCAAAGATCCTTCTTGGGGTGTATTACCCTCCTTCTCGTAACATTGATTATTTTTTATCGCTGGAGTAAAAACTTGAAAGTCTGACCCCAATATATGATCACACTCTTATTCTAGGTGATTTTAATACGTGCCTTCTGAAAAAGGATGCACGTAGTGCTAAACTTCTATCTCTTGTTTCTTCACTAAATATGAATATTCTTCCACTTAATGCTACTCACCACTCTCCTCATTGTGTTCCTTCGCTTCTGGACCTTATCCTTGTTTCTGATCCTGATTGCGTTGGTACTCATGGGCAACTCTCAGCATCGTTCTCTTACCACGATCTTATATTTCTTTCGTACAAAATTCAGCGTCCTAAACGCAAGCCTAAATTTGTCTTTTATCGTAGTTTCAAAAACATTGATATTGAGCGTTTAAATCTGGATGCAGGTAAAATCAACTGGTCCTCTGTTTTAAGTGCAATAGATTTGGATTTAAAAATTTCTAATTTCAATAATATACTTATCAATTTATTTGATGTACATGCTCCATTACGACGTATCAAAGTAAAACACTTTCCAGCCCCGTGGCTCACCAATTCTATAAAACTTCTTATGTCTAAGCGAGATAAGGCTAAAAGACGATATAAAAAGTGCCCGACAGAAGAAAACCTATCCGTGTATAAAAAGCTACGTAATCGGTGCAGTAAAGTGTGTCGCGATGCAAAACGAGTCCACATACACAATTCTATTGAAAATTCTGATTCGGCTGATATTTGGAGATTTCTTAGAACACTTGGCATTGGTAAATCTACATCAAATTCTCACACATCCTTTGATTTAAATGCTCTCAATAATCATTTTTCCCAACCTCCTATTTCTATTAATGAATCCGTAAAAACTGCTACTCTTAACTTCCTCTCTTCCTCAACCAAACCACAGTGTGCGTCTTTTGTCTTTAAGGAGGTCACTGAAGCAGATATTAAGAAATTGTTGCTTTCAATATCCACAAAAGCTGTAGGTTCTGACAATATCTGCATCCAAATGATAAAACTCACACTAGAAGTCCTAGTTCCGATTATAACTCACCTTATTAACTATTCATTGGTCACTAGCCGTTTCCCCACAGACTGGAAAAAAACTTATATCATTCCCCTCCCCAAAACATCCAATCCCTCATCTCTATCCCAATTTCGACCAATTTCTATCCTGCCAATTCTATCTAAAATTTTGGAGAATGTAGTTCAAAGGCAACTATCAAATTTTTTACTTTCTCATAACCTGCTAAGTCCATTTCAGTCTGGTTTTCGTCCCGGCCACAGTACGGTCAGTGCTTTGATTAAAGTATCCGATGACATCCGCTGTGCCATGAATAATAAGCTTCTTACTATTTTAACTCTTTTGGATTTCAGCAGCGCTTTTAATTCCGTCGATTATGATATTCTCCTTGGTATCCTATCATCTCTTAATATTTCTGATTCAGTAGTTACCTGGTTTGACTCTTATCTGAGAGGACGATCGCAATGCATCCGGCTTAATGAGTGCTCCTCGGACTGGTGTGATGTAGTGATGGGCGTACCTCAAGGTGGTGTTCTCTCTCCCCTCCTTTTTTCTGTCTTTATTAATTGCATTACGCATGTTCTTTCTTGCAATTTTCATCTTTATGCTGATGATTTGCAATTGTATCGTCATTTTAAAGCTGAGAGTGTAGTGGAAGCTATTTCCTTGCTTAATACAGATTTATATAATATAAACAATTGGGCGAAATCCTTCGGTCTTCTTGTAAATCCTTCTAAATCGCAGGTTTTGATAATTGGCAGTTCATACATGCTGAATCTCATAGACTGTTTATCTCTTCCTGCAGTAATGTTTAATGACATTCCTATTCCTTACACTGCTACTGCCAAAAACCTGGGAGTCATTTTTGACAACCACTTATCCTGGAAGTCTCATGTCAACGCTGTCAGTAAGAAAGTAAACTTTACATTCCAATCACTTAAGCGTCTCCAGAGGTTTTTACCTCATCATACCAAAATAACTCTTGCTCAAGCTCTCTTGTTACCTTTACTAGACTATGCTGATATTTGCTTTCTTGATGCCAATGAAGAACTGTTAAACAAATTGGAACGCCTACAAAACTTATGTATTCGTTTCATATACGGTCTACGTAAGTATGATCACGTGTCCACCTATCGGTCTCAGCTTAAATGGCTTCCCATCCGTAAGCGTCGCTATACTCACATTCTCTCTTATCTATATACTATTCTCAATAATCCTCTTGCCCCATCTTATCTTCGAGAACGTTTTGACTACCTGGTGCCCCGTGGAGTACAAACCAGAACGATGAAGTCACTTCTGCTAAAAGTGCCACCTTGCGAATCCAGTAGCTATGCCGGGTCTTTCACTGTTAAATCAGTAAAACTTTGGAATTCACTTCCCCATAGGATTCGTGCTAGCCTCTCTTTAGATGTTTTCAAAACTAAATTGAAAGAGTACTATCTTTGTATATAATTTGTATAATATAAATATATTTTATATGTGTAATTATATTACTTGGTATTTATTTTGTTATAAAGTATGTATTTTGTGTAAGTTTATTTTGTATTTATTATATGTATTGTTAGTATAGTTGATATTTTAGTTAATTATTATATACAATAATATATATGTTAAATTTTATTATATAAAAATTACAATTCATAATATTTAAATGAAAATATATATGCCTATTGATTATTAATTTTATGTACACAGTGGAAACCTACAATTAACATTTCTCTCTACGCTAAGGTTTGCTGGAAGAAAACTCTTTTAGGGTTAAGCTCGCCTTTGTACACATTTTATAATTATAATTATTTTCTGTCTGTACTGTTTGTGTGCAATAAAGAATCTAAGAATCTAAGAATCAAATACCCCCTTAATAGGGGAGGCTGTGTTTAGCAGTGGACGATCCGGCTGTTACAGTATTACAAATGAAAATTAATTTGTCCTTGAAAACTCAAGTAAGTTTTTCGTCCAGGGATGTTTATTTATACAAGATAGTGTTGGGGCAGACTTGAACCAAATTTGCTGGAGCACTTTTGAATAAAATGTTTAAAAGTTCCCCTATGGGTAGAGTAAATAAATACGTATCTAACATGATATTTTTAAATTTTTGATTGGTTTTTTATTTTAGCCATCATGGTAAGAAATTACAAAAAGAAAAAAGAAAATTCTGTGAATGAAGACGATGCCGAAAGAGCTGTATTGTCTATTGGCAACAATGGCTTCAAACTGAGAAATGCTACTGCTATATATATAACATAAAACCAAAGATTTTTAAAGATAATACTAGTCCATAAAGTGTAAGAATATAGTACCAAGCACACAGTTTGTCAAGTTTTTACAAATGATGAGGAATATATACTGGAAAAGTATTTCTTAAGAATGTCTAAAATTATCTACGGCCTGACCTACGTGCAAGGGAGAGGATTGGCACATCAATATGCAAATGTCTTAGATAAGTGTCCTGAGGAGTGGATAAACAATAAGATGGCGGGTATTGAATGGATAAATGGATAAATGGAAAAATACCAGAATGGGTTCTTCATTTTGGGTGATAAGGCATACTCAGTCATAAAACTGTATACGACCACTCGTTGACCACACGCACACTTAAACGACAAACATGCTTGGAAAGTTCCGCCTCTGCCAAGCTATCACCTGTCACCTACGTAATTTGAACAAATATTGTAATAGTCATATTATATTGTATATAACACATTGTTAAAAGATGTTTAAAAGAATGGCCCCGAGTTTCTTGCCCGTTCTTCTCGCAGTGGCTCTATAATTTTTTTTTTGCTGAACGTGGAAGTACAATGTAGAATATTTCAATATTAAAATTTGTAATTGACCTTCATAAGAGCGTCGTAGACGCCTAAATTGAATAAATGATTTTGAATTTGAATTTGTTGACAGAGGTGGATTATCAGAGGGAAAAAAACTTCAGTGTTCCGGTTGAAAAAATCAGATCAGTGCATATAACGTGAATTTGCACTATTAAAACGTAGATTCAAACGCCTCAAATATATAGATATGAGCATGACTTATTTCATTCCTCACGTTATTCGTGTCCTGCGTTGCAGTTACCATAAGTTACAAAGGCCGGGATACAACATTAGGTCAAAATAGGTGTTTTAATTGTACGGAAAATAATTTAAAGACCTAACAGAGGGTGACTATCTGTATAAGTACCATCTTCGTTTACGAAACATTTCTATTTCTTCGTTAACGAAGCAATATATAAAAATGTTAGAACTCATTGTTTTTTCATTCTTTCATTAAATTTAGCTTGATGTAAACGTCATAGCAATAATAATTGTCACCTTCATAGCAATAGTTGTATATTAGTATTATTTTATAGGCATCGCTGGGTTTTTTACCATTATCGATACACTAACGCAACAATGTTTATGAAATGCGGTCCATATACTCGCGGTGTCAATTTTAGCGCAAAGCGACACTGAGTGGCAGGGTCGCCATGTCGGTGCTTGGGAGAGACAAGTTAAACCACCAAAGGCTGTATGAATAATCCTTTATTTTAATTAAATGTTTGGGCTATATATGCATTGCAACATAGATTAACTAATACCTACTAACTAGGAGTACATTTTTTTTAAATTCCTAGTAGGTTAGCCTTTGACCACTATATAAGCTTTGTAAATCTCACCTGATGGTAAGTGATGATGTGGTCGAAGATGTTGTTCAGGCTAACTAGAATTGAGCATCTATCTACCTCTCAGCACAAACGAAACATGTCAGAATGAATAATGTGGAAGATGTTGATTCTTTTATAATTTCTCATTCCGAAACAAAGATTTGATAGCATAGATAATTAAATGATTAAAAATCGTTATGACAATTCCAGTATCGACATTTTTTTTTATTTATTTATTGCAAATTCATAAACACGATCATTGCAGGATTATCCTAATTCAATTGTCCCGTGTATGCTTGAGCCACCCGGCCTAGGCAGGTACGATGGCAAGTAACCAGACGGTATGACTGGTGCCGTGGAAGAATGGCAAGTGCCTCTTGTGGGACGCCACGTGCGTCAACACTGTCGCTCCCAGTCACCTTGGTCGTACTGTCCGTTCTGCAGCGGCTGCAGCCGAGGACGCGGCTATTAAAAAGCATCACAAGTATGCGGCTTTAGAGGCGCAATACTTGTTTGTACCGTTCGCAGTGGAGACGATGGGCAGCTGGGGCGCAGACGCAAAAAGCTTGTTTTACCAACCAGGGCGCAGATTAAGGGAAAAATCTAGTGACTACCGCTTGTACCTGGTGCAAAGGTTGGCTATCGCAATCCAACGAGGCAATGCAGCCAGCGTAATGGGCACCTTTGCGCCAGGTACAATGAGGGGCGGGTTATTTGATTAACTAATTATATTTTTGACCATGCTGAAAATTTTATTTTGTGTGTTTAAATGTTTAATTTTATAATTTAATATTTATATTTGACTATTTTAATTGACATTTTTCTATATAAATATGTAAATATAATTCAATTGTGTATGTTACATAATTATGATTAAGGAGAAAAAAAAAGATTACAATAAATTAAATTCTAAATATACCTTCACCAATAACAAACGAATAGCAATCATTTAAATTACAAACAACATCAAAATCAAAATTAAAAGTTAAAATCCATGTCAATCATAAAAATAAAATAAATAAAGAATCATGTCCATTAATACAAATTAAAATTCATGTCAATGATTACAAATTAGGTACATACATTGATGTCAATTATTAGAAACAGCGTCCATAATTACAATACAATTAAATGTTATTTTTAATCTTAATAAAGAATGAAATTTAATAAATAGGTAACAATGTCAATTACACATACCAATGTCATGACAATATCAATTAATACTTATTAAAAAACGTTTGGTATTACAATAAAAAGTAATATCGAAAATTTCAATTATTAATTTGTGTCATAACTTATGTGAAATAGAGTATATGTCTTAAATTCTGCAACTGAGCATATAAATAGGTCAATTTTATGGGCAACTCGATTAGGTATGTGCAACATACGGATCAACGGAGTCTTGGCTAACAAGTTACTTCGTGCGACGGGCACAGCCAACAGTAGTGGCCGCCGCCGCCGCGTTACGTTTTCGTCCGGTACACACAGACTCATCATTATTAATATGTCCGGGTTTGAAACACTGCCTCGAAAGACTCTCATAATATAATATGCGAGTGCCAAATCCCTTCTCGTCTCCAACTTGTTGTATCCCACCATGCCGAAAACGAACAATGTTGGATACATCAATGGATAGAAAGGGTAAACTCCGTATCGTCTTAGGTATAGGTACCTCATACATTTATTTTGTATGCGCTCCAACATGATTCTGTATTTAGTTTTATGTGGAGCCCACACTACAGCATTGCATTCTAGCTGGCTTCGGATAAGGGCATTATACAAGGCTGATATGGCTTTTATGTTTGTGAAGCCCTCTGCTTGACGCAGCACAAAGCCTAAATTTCTGTATGCTTTTTTACAGACTTGAACAATATGGGCTCTGAATGTCATGTCTGTATTCATATTAACTCCAAGATCCTTAATCGCGATAACCCGCTTCATAACTTCGTCATCGACTTAATAGTCAAAGCAGAGTGGAACACGTGACCTACTAAAAGATATTAGTGAGCATTTCGTAAGATTGAACTGTAGTTTATTCTTTCCACTCCACTCGACCATCCTATCCACGTCCTCCTGCAAACGACGGCAGTCACTACTGTCTTTAACAGCCAAGAGTAACTTAAGGTCATACGCGAAGAGTAAGCATCGAGCTGATTGAACTACCCCTGGGAGGTCGTTTATCAGAATTATAAATTCTAACGGGCCGAGATTTGAGCCTTGACTCACCCCAGTTTTCGTAAAATAAGGCTTCAATTTGCAGCCTGAGTATTCCACACACTGCTTTCTACCTCTCAAGAAATCGCTACTATATTTATAAACAGGGCTGCAGTTCGTCAGAATACTTGTACGAACCCTCCAAAACTCCGTAATTAAAACAACTTGGTTTACAGAAAAATTATTTATTGTCTAACATGTTATTGATAACCGAAAGTTGAGTTAAGGCTTGATGTTTGTTAACGTTTGCGTGTGTAAAGGCTTGTTGGTGCCATTCTGTTGTGTTACAGCTGAACTAAGACCCTAACGATAATCCAAGATGGCCGCCATTTTGATTTGCAGCTTCATGTATAAACTAACGATGGCGCTGACGAAACCAACATATTAATACCAACATTTACATTGGTAGTAACTTAGCGTCTAAACATACCGCCAGCCTTGGCGTATTAATTCAATCGTTCATATAACAACACTACAAACAAAACACATAAATATAGGGCCGACAAAACCTTTGTGAATAACTTTCTATGGACTGTATTATTATATTTAAGTTGTTGTCAGTACGACAACCTTGGAGAGTGGTCGCTTAATAATTGAATTCAATTTAGACTTAACGCTCACCACACGACGCTTCCGTCGGTCCCGGTAGGATGGCAGTCATTATAGCATGGTGGTAGGGCATTTTGCGAATGCCCGTCTGGCTAGCTACCACCCTCAAGTAGAAAATCTGTCGCCAAGCATCTAACGATGTGTTCTGGCAGCTGTGCTTGAGAGCCAGTAATTCTAGGTTAGCCTGAACAACATCTTCGACCACATCATAACCTACCATCAGGTGAGATAATTACTAGGAAAGCATTAGGTTGTTCGTAGTTACATTTGCAGTGAATGACGTAATTTTCGCACTTCTTCCGCTGGAATCTTCGGCCGCACTCGGAAACCTTCGTATATTCGTCGGGCCAATCTTAAGTTTCTTGCTATATTCGTCGTATGTGGCGCCATTTTGATTGCTTTTACATTGAGATGCAATATGCACAAACTCGTTACAACTGAAGCACTTCAAAGCTTAATCTCTATTTGGACATGACGTCGACTGATGATTTACATTTACAGATAAAGCAACGCTTCTCGTCGAAACTCACTTGTTTTTGCGTCATTGGCCTTAGTTTACCTTTCTTCGTATTTTCCTTCATAAATTCGTAAATTTTTAGTTTTTCTTTTAACTCCGGGTATGTAGTAATTCTATATAATGACTTTGTTAATTGGAAAGTCTTCAATTCAATGGCGACGTAGTGAGGCACTTTCCCACGCATGCCCAATTCTTTCATAGCCAATAGATAGTCAATACAACTTTCACTTCGTGATTTCTTCTTGGCTGATAGATTTCGTGTATAGTTTTGCTGTCTATCGTGGGAATTATCTAATAATACCGATCATTAGATCATCCCATGTTTGTTTTAAATGGACGTACTGAATTATTCTCTATAAAACTGAGCCGAATCTGTGGTACGACTGAAACAGCATAACCGGATTACTCGGGGCTTTTGTCTACGCCTTATGTAACCATCATTGTTTAACAGAGCTATACATTTACCCACTACTTCTTCGTTTCCATAATTACCTGATAATATTGTTTCACATTCATTTTTATTACTTTCATTCTCCAAAGAAGTTCTACATGTAACATGCAGCAAAATACGCAAGGCTCATATTTTCAAACTCTTCGGTACGTGGGTGATTGACATAATGATCAATTAGATTAGGCACAAATATGTCACTAGATTTAGGGTCCATATATTGCACCTCTCGCGTAATTTTCAAAATTTGAACTCTTTTTCTGGAAGATTGGTATTTGTCCAATCCATTTCATCGAATTGAACATATATAATTATAAATTTAAAATGTTTTATCTTTAGTCGAGTGATTAGTAGCACATCACTATAATGTACTCACAAAACTAGTGATAAATGTTTTTTTTTTCTCTTACATTTTGTACGCTGTTCTATATAGCAGTCATAACTATTGTAAAATTTGAAATAAATAGTAATTGCTATTCAAAAATATTCTTGGCCTTTTTATCCTACAGGCCATTGTGGTCCTTCAAGTTTTAAGTAACCAGTGTCAGTGTTTTCTGCGATATATCGTGTTTTTAGCGACTTGCTATATCTTGTCGTTCACCCACGCCATCTTCATCAAGCATCAAGAAAACATTTTCTCGCATATTTCGCGCTATACGCGAGTTGCGGTAAGTCTATTTCGGCGCAATATCGTGGAGTCTACGGTGTATGGTCAAAATTACATACTATATCTTAAGGTTCAGATTCATAATTCATTGCATTTTCCATAATTCAGCCTTGAAGTCTGTCATTGGCCATAGACACAGAATTGATCGTCAACGTCAAGTCAAAGGTATTGTCACTCAAGGATTTAAAGAAGAAGAAGATCGTGTGTAAACAAAGGTGGAGGCGATATAATTTTGCGTTTCTTAATCAATATTTACAAAGATCACAATAAGAAAAGTGTCTGCGGTTAGTCCTTAAAGTTGTTCTGGTGTTTTGTGCGCTAAAGTGTACCTGCGTATGCGCTATCGCATTAGTTCGATATACCTAGTGTGACTGTGTTGTATTGTTCAGAAATTTCACAATGCCCACTTCAGAGCACGGACTCAAGCGCCTGCGCGCCCAGCGAGGACAATGTAAATCTACTATTACATAAGAATCGAAAACTTTATTAGTGATCCTATCAACCTAGCTTCGTCCACAATTGATACCATAGAGGCGCGTCATGAAAAACTTCAAAGCACATTAAAAGTTTATGAAAGTGTGCATTTAGACATTCTCAACCTGGATGATAAAGATGTAGAGGAAGTAGGTGTCATTGAAGAAAAATATTCTTATGTGCTAGGAAAAATTAATGCTGCTTTACGGCAATTAACAAATAAAGTTGTCATTATGTGGATATAGAAAAGCATTCTATATCCACGGGTAACTACCTAGTATTGACCTTTCATCCTATGATGGTACGGATCTGACTAAATTAAAACTTTTATGGATCTGTTTAAGGCTGTGATAGACAACAACAAAGCTTTGTCAAATGTTCAAAAGTTATTTTACCTAATTAATTAATTGCTGATGCATTATCAGTAATATTAAATTTACCACTTGTTAATGAGTCATACCCAGAAGCTATCCTATTGTTGGAACAGAGATTTGACAACCCATTACGCATGGTTTCTAACCATATAAGCTTTCTTTTGGATATTCCCCAGATGCAAAAGGGTACAGCAGTTTGTATTAGATCATTTGTCTCCGATGTTCGTCAACAACTTCATGCTTTAAAGAACCTTGAGCAGCCCGTTGAAAGTTGGGATATGCTCTTGATATCAGTGCTATCTAGAAAGCTTGATAACTATACAAATCGTGCTTACCATCTTGACCGTTCTTCTAATGATTTACCAACTATTAATGACTTTTTATCGTTTCTAGAAAAAAGAGCTATTGCATTATAAGATAGCTCTTCACCAAAAAATAACTCCCATGAAGGTAAGCCAAACACCTATTTCAATAATTCAAAGGTTTCCTATCTTGCTACCAAATCCAATTTAAAGCCAAATTGTTTATTTTGTAGTCATGAGCACCCATTTACTCATGCCCAAAATTTAAAATGTCTCCAATTGCGTATCTAACGTAACACCTATCCTCAACACATCCTTTTTTTATTGGCTACCTTGGGGGTAGGCCAAATCTCCCGTTGATGTCTGGCATACAGAAAAACGAGTCGAGCTCCGAGATAAATCTTCGGAAAATATAGTAAAACCCAACGTTACAACAAATCAGCAATCCTCGGGCACGGTAATCATCCGAAATCATCCGCATAAGAAAATCATCAAGTGGTGCGAGTTTCGAACTAGGTAGTCTACCTTTTGTACTATTTTTTCCAATCACTGGTAAAGCTTACAAAAGTTCGACCAAAAAGAAAGTAGCTGAAAAAGCGATCAAACCTCCATGTAATGTTTAATGCAAATTAAAATACAAGGATAAAATAACTGAAATTTTAAATAAAACGTTTTTCGACAATTCTTCTAAGTTAGATGACCATCAAAAGCAGAGAGAATTTATCGTACGACATACTGACTGTATTAGGCCAAAATATATATACAGCAGTACTCAAAATCTAATGGCACATAATTCTGCATTTTCTTTGAAATTTACTAATTGTTGAATGTGTAGACAAATCTTTAGTTAGCTAAAAAGCAAAACTATATTTCAGTATGATCAAAGCAAATTAAATGAAAGCGTCCATGGTCATTATGTTATATGCTTTGTAGTGTTTGTGGTACAGTTTTGTTACCGGATTTTAATTTGTCCTTTACAGAAAGTGGGCAGCAGCGCTTTCTGAGAAACTGATATCTCACACTGCGATCCCCAAGACACCTGCAACATCTGCTCCGCGCAATAAAAATCGTAAATATTGATTTAGATTTTTTTTAAATTGTATAAAAGTGGCACAGTGAGTTAGTGTGTGTTGTAATTCACCCCAGTACGTGTGCGCAAGCTGATTCCCCGGGGAATAAGGAGCTACAAGGGCTAGACTTTGCCTTTGAAGAACGCCTAGGAGATAAGTAAGTCGGAAGAGCGGTTTTCTTAGTCTTTTTCCCGCCAATTTGTCCTATCTGGCGACATAAAAATGTTAGCAAAGTTATTAAGAAGTGGAAAACCTACTAAACCACGCGGTCACCACGTACTTGCACGTGCAATCGAGACAAAGGTTATTAACTTTACAACATGAATTTATTATTAACACACTCTGACTCCCGTGGCGACTCCTCCGATGATCCTCCGAGGGCTCAAGAGCCTCGGCAGATCGGAGGATCATCGTCGAGACTTCGCCCATCAGACTAGCTTGCAGCATCTGGTACTCTCGAGGGAACTCCTCAACCACTCCTCCCACACCCCCCGTGTTTGGACTCATCCGGCCCGGGAACAGCTGCCCTCTCTCCACCCCAGACCCCACAACTACCCCCTCCACCCTTACCCCCATCCCTACATCCCCACAGCTCATAACTGTGGTTTCCTGCCTTTATCCCATAGTTATTGGGTCGGCAGACCCCTAGCACCACTCCCCAAATACCCCAAGCCACCCCCCTTTACCCTAAGGCCCCCAAAACGCCCCATAGCCATAACTCCATAGAGCCATAACTCGGGAACCGCTGGAGAAAGACCCCCCCGTGTTTGGGGTTGTTGAAATCCGCGCCCCGAGCTCTACAAATGGCCCCGCGAGAATTGTGAAAATCCACTATCACATCATACTCGACCTCATTTTAAGCCGGCCACATTACCACGCAGAACGCGTCGTGCCACTTTACTCAGCTCGGTAGAGGAAGTGTACCGAATATGGAATACGACCCTAATATGGACCAACAAATTATGTTAAAAACTAATAAGCATAGGTTTTCGAACGGAACGTCAGACGACCCCTCCCCCCACACTCATTTCGCTGCCAGTACGCGTCTGCAACCAGAGCGCATCAGACGTTGAATAGGCAAGTGAAAAAGTTTTTGAGCGCCGCCATTGCATATTTGAGTAAGTTTGTTATATTACTTATTGTTCAGTGTAGCCCGTAAAATATAGTGTTCTGAATGTAAACATGCTGCCCAAAAGTTGTAATTTGTGGTTATTCTTCTCAAATTACTGATCTGCAAATGTATATTTATTTGCCAGTTTTTTTTGTTTCATCGTATAATGTTCCTAATATGGAATCCTCCAGTGGCCCTAATATGGAATAGTATTCCATATTAGGGTCATTTATTGTTAGAAATGATATAAATGGTAAACTTATTATTCATGGCAGGTACCGGTCAAAAATGCCACCCGATGGAAAAAAACGCAAGGTGTGGGACAAGGAGAATATGAAAAAAGCTATCCACGCTGTCAAAACTAACAAAATGGGATTTAAAAAAGCTGCTGTACTTCATCAAGTTCCTCGTACTACATTATTTCGGCTGTGTAAATCATCCGATGAAAATGCCATAGATTCACCGTTAGGGCGTAAAACGGTCCTTGGTGCAGAAATAGAGAGCCAGTTAGTTCAATATTTGCTACACATGGAGAGAACATATTTTGGACTTACACGAAAAGATGTTACAAGACTCGCTTACCAACTGGCAGTTAGAAATAACATTCAGCATCCTTTTAACAATCTCACAGCTGGTCGTAAATGGTTTAAAGGATTTATGAAGCGCCACAAGGATCAAATTTCTCTGCGTACCCCTACAGGAACATCAGTTGCACGGGCCAAAGGGTTCACAAAGGAGAACGTGAAGACTTTCTTTGATTTGTTTGAGACAGAGTTTACCCGCCACATATTTCCTGCCAATAGAATTTATAACGTGGACGAAACAGGACTGAGTGTTGTTCAATCAAAGATACCTAAAGTGGTAGGCCTTAAAGGAAAAAAGCAAATTGGGGCGTTAACATCTGCCGAAAGAGGTTCGCTTATAACAGTATGTCTATGCATGAGCGCAGCTGGGGATTTCGTTCCACCTCTAATAATTTTCCCAAGGAAGAAAAGTAATGTGTTGCTCCTGAAAGGAGCCCCTGCAGGAGCAATAGCCAGATACCATTCATCTGGATGGATGCAAGCTGAAACTTTCCTTGATTGGTTCAAACATTTTATCAGCCACACAAATCCAACCGAAGAAAATCCCATCATACTGATTTTAGATGGCCATTACAGTCACACGCGGAATGTGAATTTAATAGACTTGGCCCGTGATAACTTTGTCACAATATTGTGCTTACCGCCACATTCTACACACAAGCTCCAACCCTTGGATAAAACTGTAATGGGCCCCTTGAAAGCTTACTATAGTGAGGAAATCCGCCAATGGATGTTTTCAAACCAAAGAGCAATAAGCAGTTTTGATGTTGTCGAGCTATTCGGCAAGGCATATATCAAGATTCAAAATGCTGAACTTGCTGTTAATGGCTTCAGAGCAACTGGCTTGTATCCTCTGAACCGCAATACTTTTTCTGACACAGACTTTGCTGTAGAAGAAGAAGAGAAAAAGGAAGAGGAAGAAAGATCAGAAAGAACAGAATATGTTGAAAACGTCAACCACCTTTCTACTCCTGCAGCAAACAAAGCGCAACATATTCAATTGGTGACCCCAGTAAATATTAATCCTTACCCCGTACTCAAAAAACGACAGTCTGGCAGGGGGAGAAAAGCAGGCACAGCTTTTAAGGTAACATCATCGCCGTACAAAGCAGAACTGGAGGCAAATAAATCAAAAATAGGTGCTAAGAAAAAAGAGCAAGTGAAAAAAAGAGAAACTATGTTCGATAAGCCATCAACTAGTGGTGTCACAACGAAAAAACCTAAAATGGTTAAGAGGAAATCAAAACACGGCTCTACTTCGTCGTCAGAGATAGACAAGATATCACTTTCATCGAACTCTGACGACGATGGACCAAATATTCTTCAACCCACAGATCCAAACGTTGATGCCACTTGTGTATATTGTTCAGGCCTTTATAGCTACGACACTAAGGGCGAGGAGTGGATTCAGTGCATAGCATGTCGATGTTGGTGTCATGTTGAATGCTCAGGGGCTGAATTTTCAGATTTCATTTGTGACTTTTGCTTAAATGGTTAATAACCTCTTTTATTATCTTATCATCTTTGGTGTCCCAATTATGGAATACAGTATTCCATATTTGGGTCACTTTAATTTGATGTTCTATTTTTTCATTTTTTATGTTCTGCAAACTTAAACGAAGAGTTTTCATCTTCTAAACATTTAGATGTTATTGATTCAAAGTATTGTATTTCTTAAGTCTGTAACGAAAAGTTGAATTATTAAATAATTGTATTCTTGATTTTATGAAGGTTTTTATTTTGCTATTCCATATTCGGTACACTTCCTCTACATAGTTTGTAAGTCTTACATAACAATAAGTGTGTTAACATAGCTATTCAAAAACTTACTTCACATTCTCTTTAGTTTTTAAATTTTATTGCACTCAAAAATATCATCACCAAGACCCACCCCCAACCCCGAAAACATCGAGGCAGGCCCACAGACCTCGAAACCGGTAACACTCAACAAAAAATTTTAAAAAAAAATTGACAATATCAACATCAACCCAAAGCCGAGCGACCACCCAAAACAAATACTGCGGAGAGTGAAAAAGTTCCCCTTCAGGTACCGGAGAGGAAGAACCGAGTGCTCCCAGACCAAGTCTTGACAGCGGCCAAACGAACCGCGGCCAGCGATGGAACAGGAATGGAACCCATATCTGTCCCTGAAGTCAGTGCTGCATTCGAGGCGGACGTCGACAAGATAAAGGACTGGGAGCAATGAGGTATCTCTCCACCAAAGCAAATTGTGTCCGACGGAGAATCGGTGTCGATAAAGTCGGTCATGGACATCCCGGACCCCTGTGCGCATAGAAGCTGACCTAGCATGCTAGGCGGCAGTGCAGGAAAGCGCACCGGGGTCGAGATGGACATGGCCACAAAGGTTGCCAATGATACACTCCTGCAAGCGAAGGACGCATTGGAGTCTGCAGGGGGAACATGAAGCGAGAGCGTAAACAAATCGCACTCGAATCCCTGCACTCTTTACGAAACAGTCCTATCGTTATCAGATTCCAGATCCAGACACATTATGAATCTGGTAAAAGAAAGCCCAGACACGCGAACAAGCTCGTGCGGGTTGAAAAAGCTCACACGAAATCACTGACGGAACTCGCGAAAAACCTCGTCCAAGAGGCCTTGCCAGAAGTGACATCGCAACCTTAAAAGAGACAAAAGCGATCCGCGACTGACAAGGCTTTGAAACCAGAGAGCCTCCCAGATTTATAAAAGAAATAACATCTGAGGTGAAGGCTCTGAAAGGCCTAATTACAAGCGTCAACATTCAACAAAAACCGTCGCCCTTGGACCTCAGAAGAGCAACAATGCAAGCCTCAAGGTTTGAGGCTCTCCAGAACCAGGTAGACGAGCTAAGAAGAAAGACGCACAAATTCGCTGTAGGCATTTTAGGATTACCACAAAAAAGTGCAGACCGTCTTGATAAAATCAACTTAAACACATCTCCCCCTACCTCCAATAACGACACCATAAAATCAAAGAACTCAAATCCCTCAACTAGTCCGTACACACATTACAGACCGCATCGCATAATTGCATCGAAATCAATATAGAACAAATCCACTCTATAACAGAGCACTCGAAGCTGTCTCATCGGAGCTTCGAACGATGAGGGAAGATAAGGTCAATACCCCACCACCAGCACTCAACATAGGAAATGAGTTGGCCCAAGCGGGAGAAAAGCCAACATACGCCAAAGTCCTGACAAAACCCCCACCAAGAAGAAAACCAAACCACACTGATTCTATCAATGGAGAATCCAGAGAGCACCGCGGACAATCTCATCGTCAGGATACGAGACGCACTTGGGTATAATTACTACACAATTGTAAACAAAATGGTTTGTTCGTGTTTCGGTACCCTCTATGTCTCTGAATTTCACACGCTGTAAGTAAGTAGTTATTATGTAGCTTTTGTCCTATTTTACATTTTTCATTTATATTTAATTTCACTACCTACTTACTCATAGCAAACAGTTTTGACATTTGCAATTGACGTTGACGTTTTTTCTTTTTTTTTTACTTCACATCAAACCATAGAGCTTATCACTAGGTACAGTTGCTTATTCTGTTCAAACCTGGTGACAAAATTACCATTAAAACTTACAATTTCATCTATATAAATATATTTGATGTGGTTAGTTTGTTTCTATGTGTTAATGTATTTTTTTTTTCTTTTCTTTTTCTTCCCTGGTAAAAAACGAAAATTTGTATATGTGTGTTTTTTGCGTGTTTATTATGTATTCTTTGACCTACTGATACCCAACTGGCAGGTGGAGAGTTTTAAAAAAACCTCTTTTATATTCTAATATATATTACTTTTGTAAGTATATAATTTAGTATATATAAACATATTTATTATTGTATTATATAATATATATACCTATATATATATATCTCATATTGAAAACTATGTTAAGTTTATTTAAAACTGCAGATAATAGTGATAGTGAAGAGTATTTGTCATTGTCTTCTTACAGCTCCCTTAGTGACCAGAGTTTCGTAAGCATTCCAACGCTGTACGATATTCTCGACGCACAATTTTCTGATGAACCGAAAAATTTTAACGTGATTCATATCAAAGTATTCCGGCACATTATCCCGATATGCAGGCATCTCTAGTTCACAAAAATATTCACGCCATAATAGTCTCCGAGAAGTGGTTCAAGCCGTGCTTACCCTCGATATCATACTCCTTGCCTGGCTTTAACACAAAATATTCACGCCATAATAGTCTCCGAGAAGTGGTTCAAGCCGTGCTTACCCTCGATATCATACTCCTTGCCTGACTTTAACCTAATCCGAAATGATCGTACTGACGGCCGTGGGGGTGGGGTGGCTATTTACCTTAGATCACATATTCCTTTCTCAGTAGTCAGCACCTCATCCCAACCGCTTACATCAAATGCTGGTGAGCATCTTTTTGTGGAAGTCCTTCTTTCACATAATAAAATCCTACTCGGAGCCTATTATAGCAATTCATCTAGTAATAATTACTTCTCATCTCTTGAAAAAATCCTTGAAGATCTTACCCCTTCATATATCCATACCATTATCATGGGTGATTTCAATACCTGTCTTCTGAAACGTGATAGTCGTGCTTCCTCACTTGAAGCTGTCATTAATTCCTGCAACATGCATATTCTGCCTCTAGATGCTACTCATTACTCCCCAAATTACACTCCTTCACTTCTTGACTTGATTATAGTATCATCCACCCAGCATGTTGCTAAGCACGGTCAATGTTCCGCCGATGCCTTCTCATATCATGATCTAATATTCCTATCGTATAAAATTCGTCCTCCTAAAGCAAAACCTAAAGTCATACTTCAGCGCAATTTTAGTGGCATGGACCAGGCAGCATTTCTTAATGATGTCCAAGTAGTCGACTGGTCTCCGGTATATGATGCAACGTCTGTGAATGACCAGGTTGCTATTTTCAACTCCCTATTAACACAGTTGTATGATAAGCATGCCCCTCTGCGAGCTATAAAATTGAAACACCTTCCAGCTCCTTGGCTAACCAATGAAATAAAGGTGTTGATGCACAAAAAAGCAGTGACTAAATGTAAATACAAGCGTCAACCATGTGATGAAAATAAAGCTGTCTATGTTAAATCTCGCAATCGCTGCAATATGGTGTGTAGGAATGCTTTACGCCACCATGTTCACAAATCTGTAGCTAACGAGGACCCTGCCAAAGTCTGGAAATTTCTCAGGTCGTTGGGTATAGGTAAATCACAACAAGAGTCTATTCCAAATGATTTAAATATCAATTCTCTAAACCAACATTTCTCTTCGTCATCTGATATTAACATCTCAGATAAAAACAATACCTTACGTTACCTTTCAACTTTACCGACTCCCGACCATTCTCCATTTATTTTTAACCAACTATCCTCTTGTGATGTTAAGAAGAGCGTAATTTCAATCACTTCCAATGCTGTTGGTGTTGACGGCATAAGTCGTAACATGGTTATGCCCATCCTAGATGTTATACTTCCTGTTCTCTGTCACATTTTTAATAACTCTGTCTCTGATGGAGTATTTCCCTCAATTTGGAAAGATGCCCAAATTATTCCCTTGGCTAAAAAATCAAACCCTAAATCTTATGCAGATTATCGACCCATTTCTATACTTCCATTCTTGTCAAAAGTATTTGAGCGTCTTATCTACAACCAAATTAGTAAATTCTTATCTTGTCACAATCTTTTAAATCCTTTTCAATCTGGCTTCCGACCTGGGCATAGCACTGTTACTACTCTAATCAAAATTACTGATGATATCCGTCTTGGAATGGACAATGGCGAAGTTACTGTATTAATTCTATTAGATTTTAGCAACGCCTTTAACACTGTTAATTTTGACATTCTTCTGCTCTCCTTCGCTCAATTAACATTTCTCCAACGGTAGTTGATTGGTTTCACAGTTATCTGTACGGGCGCAGGCAGCGTGTTCGCCTTGAAGATAAATACTCTTTGTGGTGTAGCACGTCAGCCGGTGTCCCGCAAGGTGGCGTCTTATCTCCTTTATTGTTTGCTTTGTTTATTAAATCCATTTCTCACAACCTCACTTCTTCCTACCACCTATATGCAGACGATCTACAGATTTATTCTAAGACCCCAGTGAAAAAACTTTCTGAAGCCATTCATATTGTTAATGCTGATCTTAATCGCATAGCTAATTGGAGCAATTCTTATGGGTTACAAGTAAATCCCATTAAGACACAAGCAATAGTCATTGGTAGCTCAAGATTACTGTCATCAATAGACTGGACATTACTTCCTCAAGTTTTCTTTAATGGTATTGCTATTCCATTTAGTAGCTCTGTAAAGAATCTTGGAATAACAATGGATCGCTATATGAGGTGGGATCAACAGTTACAGATTACCAGTCGTAAGCTATTTGCCTCAGCAGGATCCTTAAAAAGGTTGCGCAACTTTCTTCCAACAGCCACTAAAATTGCATTAGCTCAATCTCTTTTACTTCCAATTCTTGACTACGCTGATGCCTGCTATCTAGATCTCACGGAGGAACAGCTAGATAAACTTGAGCGTCTTCAAAATTTCTGTATAAGATTCATATTTGATTTACGCAAATATGATCACGTCTCTCAGTTTCGTTCTAAGCTCAATTGGCTGACAATACGTTTTCGCCGGAATGCTCATATTCTCAGTCTCCTTTACAATATATTGTTCAATCCTACATCCCCGCGCTATCTCAAGGAACGCTTCGATTTCCTTCACTGTTCTTCATACACTTTAAGGTCATCAGAAAATCTCACACTTGAAATCCATCCTCATACGAGTTCGTTTTATAGCAAATCCTTCACTATTCAGGCTGCCCCCTTGTTGAATTCTCTTCCTGTATCAATCAGACAAACACCGACTCTCAAAATGTTCAAGGATCAAGTTAAAAGATTTTATTTGTCCAATTAATTTTGCACTACATTTGTGCAATGTCTATATTATATGAGATAATATTATAATTTGTATATATTTTTATATAATTTATGTATGTATCTATTTATGTTAGTATGTATCTATACAGATATATAATTATTGTATATATTTAAATATTTTAAAAACCTATAAGTTATTTATTTTGTACTATTGTATAAGAAATAACATTAAAATTTGTTTTTATTTTAAAATATTTTATTACATTTGAGTATGTACTGTTTTCATTATAAATTTTTGGACTACACCCGCCCCAATTGTTTTGCTCGTTTTACTCCATCCTAAGGTTGCCTGGTAGAGATCACTTTTAGTGATAAGGCCGCCCATTGTAACACTATGTTATTATTATTTAATTTGTAAACTTTTATATTTCAAAGTGGTGTAACAATAAAGAGTTTTCTATCTATCTATCTATCTACTTGTCACGAAGTCGACGGGTGCAAGATTCGACCGAGTCCGCAAAGCAAGAAGCAGTCTTGAGCTGCGGAACGAGGGAAGACCTTAATCTCGTTCAAAGTAGGGTCAAGCTGGACAAATCTCTCAGAGTGGAAGTCACGAAAGCGGGAAATCCACTCATTATCGTACGAGATGTCCTTGCCTACCTGAAAGTCGAAGAGATAGTCGGGAATTTAACGATGCAGAATAAACATCTTCTGCAAAGCGTAGATCTCAAGGAAACCACAATCAGAGTAAGGTACAGAAAAAAGGCTCGCAACCCACTGGAATGCCATCCAGTGCTAGAGGTCTCACCACAGATCCACAAGATCCTAACTGAGGCAGGCAAGATCTACATAGGTATCCAAAAGGGACCTGTGCTAGACCACTCGCCTTTAGTACAGTGTACTAAATGCCTCGGTTTTGGCCACACTAAAGCCGGAAGGCCGACGAGAGCTGCAGTCACTGCGGCAAGTCACACTCCTGGGAGAATTGCATGGCCCGTAAAGATGGATCCATGCCCAAGTGTAAGAATTGCTCGACCGCGAACAAGACCGACATTCCTACTGCTGATCTGACACACAACGCGTACAGTGTAACGTGTCCAGAGAGGCAACAATGGGATAGCATAGCGAGAGCATCTTATTGCTAAAGGCACCTATGAGATCGAAAGCTCAGTAAAGCCCCCAAAGTAATGACAGAGCAGGCTTGTATTTAATCCAAGCACACCTGCAACGCTCCAAAAACGCCACAGTAGAACTCCTGAAAACAGCAAAGGACAAGAGTGTTTCAATCGCCTTGGTACAAGAGCCCTACGTAGGGAATACAGGCGAAATGAAACAATACCCGGGAACACGAATTATCCAATGCACGCAAAACGGGAAAAAACCAGATAAGGCAGTTGTTATCAGCTTCGGTGATAGACTGGAGGTCATTCATGACCCTCAGCTGGTGACCGAGACGGAAGCAGCAGTCTTACGACAGTCTTACAGCAACAACGATCTACAGCTAGGAGTGATTGGTTACGGCTAGGCCCTATTGAGTTTTATCCCGACGACACCGAAAGCACAGACCGCCCGTGCCACTTGATAATCTGTGAACAGACAAGAGACTTACCATCGGTGCTACCAGATGATGATTTTCATTCCCGCCATTCACGTCAGCGGAATTGGACTCAGTGCTCCAAACACTGAATCCAAAAAAAAGTCCCGGGACCAGACGGGCTAACCGCTGACATATGCGACGCAGCAATCCATTGTGAAAGGGAAGTATTCATGGCGATAGCAAACAAATTCTTGTCGCTACAGTACTTTCCCAAGCAATGGAAAGAGGCTCATGTAGTCATCCTATGGAAACCAGGCAAAGCAGACTACACCAACCCAAAGTCTTACCGGCCAATCGGCCTCTTGCAGGCATCTATGGGTGCTACTAGTAGAGGGCCAGCAGAAGCAGATCTAATGATATCGACAAAAAGATATTGGATATAATTGGATGAGCCTCGGTGGAAAGATTTGGCTTTCTAAAATTGGGAATTTCTTCACGGTTATTGACATTGCCACCAGCATCACAATCATATTTGCCAACAACTTTGCCAGATCACCAGTATGTGCTGCCCTCTGTGGTTCTAAATTTACAGCCCCACCAGCCGTAGACAATACAAACCGACACCGGACCCCAAGACGCAGAAGAGTCCATTCTGTGAACAATGATTTAGTGCTTGCATTTAACGAAAGTAATAAGATTACAATGAGAAGGTATAGTGCGTGCTGCCGATATCTTGGCAGAATCTATAAGATGTCATGGCATGCCAACGTTAGCTAGACAGGAATAATGCCCACACTAAGTTAGTACATATTTTTTCAAGCACTTAATTAGTTTGCGACTAGGTGCTAAAACCGCACAGGACACTCCACAATATATCATAAATAAGTCAAAATATCATTATAACCGAATATGATTAAACATTTATTTATTTAATTCAGATTAATTCACTCAGTTAACTATACTTTATGTTTATATATCGTATTAATGATTATGATTACTTAATTTATTATTTATATTTATACTTTCATGCTGTATGTTGTACAAAATATACAGTGACGCATTTTTAAGTAGCACTGTTAACAAAAAGGTATTACAGGACTTACAATTATTTTTATTGATAAAGTCCATTAAACCAATATGAGTAGTATATAATTGGAGTACGATCGAAAAGATCACGAACGTGAAACAATGATCTTTTCGATTGATGGTGATCCAGGATACCCAATGTATATACTTTGAATAGAATATAATTTCAAAATTATCGATTCACAAAGACCATCATTTCGTTTAATGAGAAGAAAGAACTCTTACTAATTACAGGTTGAATAGATCATCGTTTCAAAGTTTTGAATCGATGATATTTTTGATTGATGGTGCTCCAGGATCGCAATGTATATTACTTTGAATAGAATATCATTTTAAAATTATCGATTCACAAAGAACATCATTATAGATTAATAAGACGAAATAATTCTTACCAATCAGGTTGAATAGATTATCACTTCAAGGTTTTGAAATGAATATCTCTTAAATCGATGAATGCTACTACTTCTTTGAAGCTGAATACCTTTCGCTTTGGTGGTACTCACCAAGACAGTATATTGTTTAAGAGGCCTACCACCATTTAAGCACCATACTATAAGATAGGATATCGTTTAAGAGCACTACCAACTGTTAAGAACGTACCTACCCAATTCCAGTTTTTTATTACATTCTGCAATGCACTTGTCAGTTCGAGACGTAAGTTTTTATGTCTCGTTCGCGCATTAATTCCACTTGCTACAGCACCCTTTACACCCAAGCAAAGAAATGTTTGCGCACTACACCTTTAAAACAAAATACCAGTCACTGTGGTGGCACCCACCAAGCCAGGCTTCCCAAACCTACCACCTGGTTAATCAATGATTATAGATAAGGAGGAGAAAAAGTTTTCCATTCAACAATTGTTATTAATGAATTAATAATTCATAATATGAATTAATAATTCATCAACAATACTGCGGGGGATGGTGTAGAATCGATAACGGAATGTGTTCCACTCATGTTTAATTTTCACATACTAAAAATTAGTACAACTATTTTCTAAGCGCGGTGCGTTGCCTTTTAGTATGATAGCGAGATCCGCGGTTTGCTCCATTCTCACACGTACGAACTACGAACGCTACCCGATGTCAATTAGACGCTATCATCTAGTGATCGATGAAGCTGTTTCACGTACCTATTCTGACGAATGCGAAGGCCTTACCGGCCAATCTTACTCGAATCTTACTTGGTACTTAGTACTTTGTGTGCGGGCTCTTTTCCGCTATTTTGCCGCTATTGTGCGGCCTATCTAGCTAGACTGCCGAATGCTTTGCATAATTGCCAAATATTGCCAATCGATTAAACTCTTCTAGATTATAAAAAATTTTACTTACCTACATTCTTTTTAATTTCAAGTTTACGTAGGTACGTACTGTATTGTGTTGCTACTTAGGTATGCCGTATTTTGTTAAACCGCTACCGCGTCGCGCGTTCTTTTGTCGCAAGCCGCCAAAGACCGACTACACGGTACACAAAACAGCTGTCTATTGTGCCTAGTAGAGCAGTTCATTGACTTCGCGAAGCAATCGTGCGTATGTGTGAATAGAGTAGATACACCGTGTTCGTAGACCGCGGTTGTCCTTGCTATTATTCCCAAAGCCAACGTGCCACAGCTTAAGCAATAGTACAGACTTTTTGTGTATGTGAAAATTAATTAAACATGAGTGGAACACATTCCTTTATCGATTCTACACCATCCCCCGCAGTATTGTTGATGAATTAATATCTACCTTATATATATGTGTGAGTAAGGCAGCCTAGCAACAAGACTAGCAATTGTGTTTGTACAAGAGATCAGATAGCTAATCCCGTTACGGTATGATGTAACATTCCAACGCTTGCCACCCGTCAGTGGCCCCTTTTTATACACATTCCTAAAACTTTAGGACTGCATCTAATTATAACATTGGATGATCTTATCGTTAAGCGCAATATCTTTCCAGACACTAAATCGATATAGAAATTATTACGGATGGAAAAAGATAACTTCCTGCGGGACTTGAACCCGCAACCCCCAGAATACCGTCCTGGTGCATTATTATTCTGGGGGTTGCGGGTTCAAGTCCCGCTGGAAGTTATATTTTTCCATCCGTAAAGTTTTTTCTATGTTTTCGCTTAGCATGCGTCAATGCTCTTATAAAATAATACTAACTAATTAGGTAGATATTATGCTTATGCTACCCTATATATATTTCCATAAAACATTTATGTGTACTTACATTTCAATCAATAATATCAGTATTTTAATAAATTATTTCAAAAATACCTACTTATCTATGATATGGTGGACTAGAAGGTGTTTACTCTAAATCTTCCTGTGTGACTTTTCTTCATCACCAACCATCAACACGCGGATGAAACCACGGGGCACAGCTAGATTGTGTGTATGTATATATACATGTCCAATAATTTATATTTTTATTTATAAATAAGTCTTAACAATAATAATTAACAAGGTGGGGAATATTTTTTTATACCCATTTCTATTTTAGAAATTAAGTCTTTTGCATATATACATCATTTAGGTAAACATTTTCAACGATGTGTTGGTCGCAAACTTCAGCATCACATTAACATATGGAGTTTCCGTCTGTTTTTTTTTCCACATCGTATATTTCAATCTTCACTATTTTTCGTCCGTTGGTCGTCATAGGCCGTTTTATGAATGTAAATAGTCATAGGCCGTTTTATGTTTGATCAGGCTCTTTTGATGAATTTGGTTTTAAAATTTTACAACTGTTTTGACATTAATCTTGATTATCCTGAAATGAAGAAAATAAATATAAATACCTAAAACTATTAATATAACTTTTACGCAATACACAATAAAAAAACATTTATATAGTATAACTTCTATATAGTAAAAGCTTTCGATTGCCTTGTTGGCCGAGTGTATTCACAATATCGAGGTCCTGGGTTCGATTCCCAGGTCGGACGGGTAGTTTTTGACAAAAAAAACAAACCAGTCTGAAGTCTGGCACTGTGCCGGGTAGATCGTAATAGAAGTTACTCCTATTACACGGTACTTAAAACATCTAGTAAAACGCATAGTTGTTGGTATCAACAAGGTGTATGTTATATCTTTGGAGTATATAAAGGTGCAAATGATTTTGAATAAATTGCTTAGATTTGATTTTATTAATAATGTAGTTTTACAAATTTTCTGGTACAAGAATATAATGCCGAATGACGCCATCTTTGCGGCTTGGATAGAAAAGAAAGAAAAAATATACAGGTCACAGACACTATGGTTTGACTTTCGTAGGATAACGTGTTGTATTGTAATTGAAGCATGAGTTCGTGGCGCCACCGTTGTCTTGAAAAGCGCTAAGCTTGAACATCTTCCCGGCCGTTAAAGAACGTTTTCAACAAGCCGTCGGTAGTTTGCAGAGTATTACTAATGAAAGACGCACGCAGCCCTTGTTTGTGAAAATGTCTGCAACTCTGGATATTCCATCAGCTCCAGTCATGAGACGCTCAACACGACCCAATTTCCAAGCGAGAGAAGGCGCGTTGTCATCTGCCAGAAGTACCATATCTTCGATGTTAAGATTTGCGTTATTTGTTTTCCAATTTGTCCTTAGTTGCAATTCTGATTCAAATTCCCTTTGCCATCTCCGCTAAACATTTTGACGAATCCTTTCGAGATGCCCATAGCGTTTTAGCTGGTTTTCTCTATAGTTTTCGAAATTCGGTGCTGGGAGAGGCAAACATGTTGAGTTAGGAAGTATATCTTGAAATTTTTTAGTTTAGCAATCGCTTGATGAATATTATTTAGTTTTCTAAATTATTTAAAATTATCCACTCGAACATATCAATTGATTTCTATCATCATATTAATTCCTAACTTATGCATCCGAAGCGCCTACTTGTAGTTAGCGACATGGGCTTTAGTTATAATCATGCTTCTTATCAGGTCGACTAATGCCGAAGTGCTTTTTCCTTCCGAAGACGAATCCCTCGAGTTAGTAAGCGATCCACCGGCTCCGTCTGTGAGAAGGTTAAAGCTGTAAAGAGCAAGCAACGGTCGACGACGGCAAGTGAAGAACCGGCTTGCAAGAAAATTAAATCCACGGCTCGTGATTTATTTTGCGACAGTGACGAAGAAGTGCCCGAAACATCGAGTGGTAAACGTCAACTCCCACTTTTATCACAAATTAGTCGAAGAGTCGCCAATGGCTACTCTAAACAAGTAGATTTTAATAAAAAAGGGGAGTATTATATAGAATTAGAGGTATATAATTTTTAAGAAATTGAAAATACTGCCGCTATGAATAGATGGCGTCAATCTATTATTTCTATTAAAACAAAAACGAATACCACGAGCACATCGTGGCAAAAACTATCAAAATATACATCGGAGGTGAAAAGTGAATACTACTCCGTCTCTTATTGGTACTTATTAATTTAGATTTTCTACGTACTCTATACCTTTACCTATTTTATGTGTGTATAATCACCTACATTCAATAATTACTTATGTTATTTCGTACTACATTGATATAATCATACACTAAATGCTTATGAGTGTAATAAAAGTTAAAAAATAAACTATATGTTTGCTTTACAGCCCAAGCTTCCACTACTACCACCGCCTATAAGAACTCAAGTACAAGACAAGAGATTTTAAAAAACCAGAATGAAATGATAAGAGAAATTGATAATTATACATGTCAACTTGTATTTAAGAATAGAACTTATTATAACCATCACTTGAGAACCAATTTGCACAAAGCGAACTGTCTAATAAATTCAGAATTTAAGAATCTTTTTGTGATAAGTACTGCATTTAAAAATAGAATTCGGTCATATAGAGTAAATCCGACTCAAGCTAACGAGATACTTACACCCGAATTATTCCTATGCGATATTAAGACTGATGTCAATGGTATAATTAAACTGTCTCTTCAGAAACATACCTGTATTAAAGTGAACTTTGAACTGTATGCACATTTCATCTTGCCGACGGGTGAGAAGCAGTTGAAATAATTCAATACTAAGTATGACACGTTGTTTCAAAACAGTGACTTATCCGAGATTTATTCAAAACATACTGATAAAATAATTAATAAATGTACAGAATTTGAGCACTGTCAGTCTGGTTGGTCTTTTCTAGGAATAAGTCATTTAGAAATAAATATAAATAAGTACAGTCCTATGAGAGGTGGATCTTACTTAAATTTGCCTCAAGTTATAAGTAATACTAAAAGCTCTTTATATATAAGAAATAATGATCAACATTGTCTATTATGGTGCATTATGGCTTCGTTATACCTTTGTACTGTAAATGCTAACAGAATCCGCCGTATCCTCATTATTCCACGGTATTAAAAACAAAGGGTATGCGTTTTCCCCTATACCTTGCGATTTTAAAGTTTTTGAAAAGAACAATCCTGAAATCAGTATTCATGTATATAATAACAAATGAAGAAAAATTGTTACAGGTGTGATTACAAATGAAGAAGCTATTTTAGAAATAAAATATCTTTCCTTCAAGGGCCAGGTTGTATATACATAGAAAGATAGACATAGAAAGCGCTGCCATGGAAAAAACATATTTTCCACTCGTATTCAAAGATGGAAGATTGAAAATAAATGAAAATCATAATTATTATTACCAGGTATGTAGATACATTGATTATACAATGTAAGTAAAGAAAAGGTTGACGGCATTTATTTATTTTTGTTGGAAAAAAAGTACTGAGTTTGCAAGACAGAAACATACAGAACATGTAATGTAAATTGTGATATTTTTGATCAATTGTAAAATTCCTACTCAAGACATAGTGCTACTATAGGAATGAGTGGAAGTGATTCTATAATTGGCAAAAAAAAAAGAATTGATGCGAAAAACATTTCCAGATTGTTCACCACTGAACACACCCTCCCGTAGCTCACCTGATGCTGCTGCCCACCTGGTATTATTCCTTGGCTAGCCAGCTCTAGCTCGACCCCCCCCCCCCCCCCAAGTTATATAGGTGGAAACAAATCCGTATGTACCTAATGTAAACGTAATGTTCGTATTCTTTCTTTGGATTACAGGTACAAGATCAGCTAAGGGTAACAAAAATGAAAAAATGTTACTTTGTTTGCTACATCTCACCAGTGCAACCCATTACAGTGTTAGAAATTGAGAGATGAAGATTTTATATTGGCCACGGCCCAAAAATTGGTAGCGTTTTATGAAAAATGCGTACTTCCTGCATTAATTATCAGAAGAATAAAAAAAAACTCAGAATGTTTAGATTTTGAGTTTGTTAACTAGCAATAAATATTTTTGAACCTTATCTTTCATTTCACTACTTGATCTAGGTAAATTATACAGATTTGTACACAGCACAAAAACTAGGTAGGTAATTATTGGTATTTTAAGCCATTATAAAACTGTTTTATATTGGCCTATGTTATTACTAAGCGCAAGGAAATAATGTAAAAAATATTCTTTAGCAAAAATTATACGCATTTACCGAGATTTGAACTCAAGCATTACACATCGTAAGTCTGTAAATGTTACAATTGCGCTATCTTGTAACTTCTGAGATAATTCAATTTTAGTGTATAATTACTACAGTTCTCCCATTTACATGTGTGTGGGTCGTTAATTCACATATACATGAGATTGGTTTTAATTAACATTTACAGAAGTGTAAGTGTCAATAGGTTTAACTATGTTTGATATGTGCTAAGAACAAGTAAACAAACAAGCAAACCCGCAAAATCACCTAAAATATGTATATTTCTCAGTCATTAAAGTAAAAAAAGAAAGGCCTCCAGTATAGGAGTAAGCATAAGTTTGGAATGCCAGGAGTATTGGTTTGTATCGATGGTACTCATGTAGCTATGTAACAGGAAATGAGAACGTTTGCAGGAAATACTATCTCATTAAATGTGTAATTGGTAAGTTTGGTTTTAAATTTAAAACTTCGAAATCTTACTACAAACACACAAATACATATACATACAAATAAACATAATTATAACTAGGTACAACTTATTACAATAAACACTGAGACAACAAACGATTATAATTTAAAAAAAAAGTGTCAGTAACAAATGAAAACAAAGATACTTTTGCACAATAGTTGGAATGAGAATACATAAATAAACTAATCTGAAACAAAATTATTTGTAATGCAGACGTGGACATGATAAGCGTGGATGACAGCTATAGTGGAGTCCACTGAAGCAACACTTTGTGTATATTTTTTTGAGTTTGAGCAATAATTCACCACACTGGCATGGGCTAGAGGTCAACTTGTACATAAAAGAACTTATCATGGTATTAAAAAAAACTGGACATAAGTATTCATTTAAAACAGGCAATACAATAGATGCCAAAAAATGAGACCCGTGACATAACTTTTTTATTTTTTTTATGCATGATAGGTTAGCCTTTGACCACTATCTCACTTGATGGTAAGTGATGATGTGGTCGAAGATTTTGTTCAGGCTAACCTAGAGAATAACTGGCTCTCAAGGACAGCTGCCGGAACACACCATGAAGTGCTTAGCGACAGATTTTCTACTTGAGGGTGGAAGCTAACCAGGCGGGCTTTCGCAAAATGCAAGTGCAAGTGTAATAATGACTATAATTAATAGCGTAACAATAACTGCAAGTGTTCCTGTTTTGATAATATTTGAATGTTATTGGACTTTAAAGATCTTTGCAACGTCACAGGCATTTTCTCAGCCCCCTGCTTTAGCATACAATATAATGTAATATGTTGCCGTATAAAAAATTCCCGCAAAACCAAGAACGCCATAGACAATAGACAACAAGGTAAACAACCGAAATCAGATCCAGAAGTGCTAGAATGCTGGCTTTTTACATTGCCGACTTAATATGAGCAGTCGACCGACTGCTCCTATAAAGTTGTACTAAAAAAAATTCTTATTGTAAGGAACTTCCCGCCGAGGTCTTTCCTATGCAAAGCGATATGGAATTGAAAAACAATTTGTAATTTTTGTCGGGTAAGATAATTTAATATGTTGCATTCCTATGTAATCGTGGCAGACACATTTTACAAGTTTCATACAAAACTATTAGCAGTTGACGCATGTTTCAAAATTATTCAAGCTACTGGAGCCCGCTATCAAGATGAAGCAAAGTAGTTTGGATGGTGATACAGAAAGCTTTTTATAATATAGAAACTAAACATGATAAAAAATTTACTACGGTAAATAGCCTTCTTAAAGAATTACGGGATTATTGTTAGAAGGTAAACACATTTTAAATTGGTTGCTCAGAGATAAAATTAATAACATTGAATCAATTGAAACTCCCGTGGGGTGCCGGGTTAGTATTGCACCTCCCCATTTCTGCCCGTGTGTTTGTCGTAAAAGTCGACTAAGGGAAAAATACTAGAAGGTGGGCAGCAGCGCTGTTTAAGAACTATGCTATCTTGCACTGCGATCCCCAAGTCGCCTGCCACGCGTGGGGATTATGGCAAATACCAATACATGGGGGAGGCTGTGTTTAGCAGTGGACGATCCGACTGATAGAGAAATTGAAACTACTCAAGAAATTAATCAAATTGAATCAGTTCAAGCCCCACATCACCTAAATACTGAACGTACCCTTAATCTTAATACTGCATTGTTTGTATCTTCTTTATATGCTGCCCCTTTGATCCGTCGCTCAAATTTGCAAGTAGCTATGCAATCTTTTCAATCTTATTTAGCCGACACGTTGGAGGTTATGTGTCGTTCCCACTTGGTGCCATTACTTAACCAAACAGTTGATAATACTAAAGTATCATCAGAACGTTATAAAATGCTGTCTACGGTGGAAAACATACGAAAAGATTTTCAGTCATTAACGGTTGCAATATTTTACTAAACTAGTACACACATTGCTCCTAATCAAGAAGTTGTGGGACAACAAATGGAACAGAAACGCACAAAAATGATAATCATTAGATACCCATTTTTTTATGAACACTTCTGTATTTTATTTAAATACGTAATGATTATCATTTTTGTGCGTTTCTGTTCCATTTGTTGTCCCACAACTTCTTGATTAGGAGCAATGTGTGTACTAGTTTAGTAAAATATTGATGTACTGTTATTCATTATTGATGATAATTTGTTAGCTCAATTTCCGTACAATATTAATGTTATGCCCAATATGAACACTTACGTGACTGTCCGTTGGTGTCCAGATTAGTAATGGAATTGGACAGAATTTTAATTAATACAGTAAAATTTTGTGCCGTTTTATATTTGAAAGTAGATACCATGAAATAGGCTTGTTGAAAAAATATCGATACATCGATATATTTTATAAGATATATCGATATTTTTAGCCGATATATTTTAATTCATACATCGATATAAAATATTCAATATCGGAAATCGTATCTAACAAAATATTTTTTTCTCAATTTTTTAAACGAACAGGCACAAACTGTATTGTCTATGACTAGTATGTTGAGAGTGTGCAGCGGCTGTTATAGTCCCACCATCTTATCTGTTCAGTTGACAGCGTCGCTAGTGGAGAATTTGGTATTGCCATATAAGAAATTCACCAAGTAACAAAGGTAATTAAAACATGTCTTGCAAGTCAGTCTATAGATATCATTAAAATTTAAGAAACTACAATATCAATCATATAAAGCCTAACTAACATAGTATAGATTCAATATGGCTTAATTATAATTATAATAAAAAAATATAATAAATTATAATATTAACATGCATATTCCAGGTTTACTGTGTTTATCGGCTTCGATCACATCGTCACTTACCATCAGGTGAGATAGTGATCAAACAGGTCAAAATTTGTGACACGCTCACAAATAAATAAATATAACATATAGCTATGAATCTTAGTAACTATATAAATAAAACAATAATGCGGCATAATAGGATTTTATTTATGTTTTATAAAAATTATTGTGGTCATGGTTTCTGAGCTCAAGCGGCCGCACTCCAGGAATTCGACTATCTGCTGATGTTCCTGAACTATCTGCTGATTCCCACAATTTATCGTCGGAGTCACTCGAGTCGCTTTCACTGTCACTCTGTAATTGAATGATAAAAGGTTCATCTAAATACGCATCTTTTTGTATGTATTCATTTTCATTTTTTTCACATGATCGCAATGGTTTTTCCACTCTGCCTGTGTGATTTTGCAGAATGCATCTTGAGGCATATGTACACTTGATTTTCCGATATTTTTCTCTGCTACATTCCTCTTCATCTAGCTCCATATCATTTCAATTGGATTCAAATCACAATGATAAGGAGGCAATCGAAGAATGTCATGACCATGGCTTTTCAATATGTTGTCAATTTCATATTCAGGTGTAGGTTTATTTCTGTTTGTTAACTCGTAAAGCTGAGGCTTTGTCATTTGTTCGTAAAACTCGAGCTTGTTTTCTACCAGCCACTTTTGCATATCAGCTTTAGTGTTGTTTGAGTTAGGACACCTATTTACGCAAATACTATGATGTGGCGCATTATCCATCACAATAAGTGTGGGTTGACGCAGATTTGGCAGTAATTTTTCAAGAACCCATTTTTTCAAATTACTATTGTTCATCTCGTCATGGTAGTCCACTTTTTGTATTTGATTTGAAAACGAGAAGGGCATTTTCCACAAAACCTCCTTGTCCGCCAGCATGAACAATGATCCATCTATTTCCTTTCGAAACTGGTTCCAAATCGCCGTCAACTTCAGGACCATGCCAACATTTGCCAGTTGAGTGAGACGAGTGTATGTAAGTTTCATCTAAATAAACAACAGGCTTTTTTTCTCCTCGCTCATTTTCCTTAATTTTATGTAGATAGGATGCCCGCCAGGCAACTACGTCGTTGCGTTCACAGCACTTTTCTATTCGATTTTGTTTTTTTAAAATGAAACCCTTTTTTGTGGAGTAATATTCGAAGTTTCACGTTTTGCTTGAACATTTGTCTTCCCTGAGAACAGTCAGTTACTTTGGTAAGATCGGAATTTCTTTTTTTACTGAATAAAACATGTATCTTTCTTCTTATAACACCAATGTCAAAATCATCAATATCCAGTTTCCCTCAAATTCAAATTCAAATTCAAAATCATTTATTCAATTTAAGCGTCTACAACGCTCTTATGAAGGTCAATTACAAATTTTTATATTGAAATATTCTACATTGTACTGCCACGTTCATCAAAAATATAATAATTATAGAGCCACTGCGAGATGAACGGGCAAAAAACTCGGGGCCATTCTTTTAAACATCTTTTAACTACACTCGAGAGCAATGAATCCGGGTCACTTAAAGAATGTTAAAAATCTCGGAAACTAAAAATGATAGGTTAATGCAATAAATTGTATTTAATAGACAATGTAATACTCCTTAAATGAAAGTAAAAAAAATATGAGTCACCATACATTTTATTAACACAAAATTACATAAAGAAAAAAACTGCTGATCTCTCCTTAAAACAAAAATAGGAAACATGAAATTTTTGAACTTTATTACGATTTTCTTGAATTTTAATACTTCGTATTGCCTCCTCGTGCTTCCATTACTGCGTTTACGCGGTTTGGCATGCTGTACACCAAGTTCCTTATACGATTTTGGGGAATATCCTCCCATTCCTCTGTGAGAGCAATTTTGAGCTCACGAAGCGTTGGGGGATTGGGGGAGGGTTTCATTGTTTTACGCATCTGCCTAGCTCGTCCCAAGCATGCTCGATCGGGTTGATATCCGGGCTGCGCGCTGGCCACTCCATACGAGTAATGTTCATCTCTTGAAGGTAGTCATTCACAATCCTACCTGTATGAGGTCGGGCATTGTCATGCATAAATATAGCATCCTCACCTAAATTGACCATAAATGGACCAACGTGATCATTGAGGATTTCTTCCACATATCTTACGCTAGTTAAAGAGCCGTTTTCTATGATCACCAGCTCTGTGCGACTTTCAGAAGAAATTCCGGCCCACACAAGTACAGACCCACCACCGTAGGCTACTTTTTCTTCGATGCATGCTTGCTTGAATCTTTCCCCTGGTCTTCGATACACTCTGTGTCTTCCATCGTGCTTGTAGAGCATAAATTTTGATTCGTCGGAGAACATAACTTTTGACCAATCTTCAATACTCCAATTTACGTGGCTCTGGGCATATCTTAGTCTCGAAATACGATGCCCACGCTCCAGTTTAGGGCCGTCTAAGGGGTTTTAAGTTAGATTCAGCAAGCCGACGTCTTACTGTCCATGCACTTGGGTTACTTCCTCCGAGGCGGCGAAACTGATTGGTGAGTTCAGTTCCTGTGAGAAAGCGATTTCGAAGCATGGTGTTCACCAAGTATCGGTCTTCTCGTGCTGTGGTACACCTGGTTCTGCCCGTTCCTGGTCTGCGTAGGTTAGAACCAGTTTCTTCGTAACGTCGGAGAACTCTTTGTACTGTTGACAGCGACACACCGACAGTCCTGGCTGTATCGCGCTGACTCCGGCCGGTTTCCAGCATTGTAAGTATTCTGGTGCATTCTTCAGGCGTAAGCGACATAATTTCAGCTTGAATAATGAATATAGAGCACTATCAACATGGTTTATGTACCCACATAAATGACAGATTGCAAACAAAAGCAAAACCAAATGCTGTAATTTCGTAGTTCCATCTTCGAAAGTGGCCCTTTTTCAAATTTGATTTTTTTATGATATAACTTTACAATAACTAAGAAGTTTTAATACCTTCATTTAAGGAGTATTACATTGTCTATTAAATACAATTTATTGCATTAACCTAGCATTTTTAGTTTCCGAGATTTTTAGGATTCTTTAAGTGACCCGGATTCATTGCTCTCGAGTGTATGTGTTATATACAATATAATATGACTATTACAATATTTGTTCAAATTACGTAGGTGACAGGTGATAGCTTGGCAGAGGCGGAACCAGTGTTGCTATATATACAGATTTCTCCGTATTTATACAGATTTTTGATGTGTAATACAGATTAGCACTGGATACAGATTTTTATACAGAGTTTTCTAACTCGATTGATTAAACTACCATAATATTCAACTCAAAACAGAACGAAGCAAAAAAACACATGATTAGTACACACATCATTGCTGGTAATTTTTTTTTCACTAACGTAATTTTTTAGTATGGCAGCATTACAAGTGTCAATCGCTCTGCTCGGGAAATCCCCCGAAGATCTTTGCGTGCTGACCAAGGTACTTCGCTCAATTCCTGGTGGATCTACTAGATCGCAAACATTATTGACAGATTTATTTTCCAACAAGAACATTGAACCAGTCAAAAGAGGAGAGGTTTTGCTCGCAGCGTTTATAGCTGAACATCATATTCCCATGAACGTTATGGAACACTTTCCACAATTAATAAAAAACGTGTGTCCCGATTCACAAATTGCAAAAAACATAAGTTGTGACAGAACAAAAACTACAGCTATTATAAAAAATGTGACTGGCATAACTACAAAACAGATTTTAATAGAAAAGTTACAAAATCTTATATTTTCATTAATCGTCGACGAAAGCACAGATAGGGGATGTGTTAAGCATTTATGCATATTAGCACGATTTTTTGAAAGCAAAGTTGAGGATGCATTTGTTTGTCTAATACCCCTTGAAGAGGCTACTGCCGAAAAGCTGTACCAACATATTAAAAAAGTTTTGAGTGACAATAACATCCCAATGGACAATCTTATCGGATTTGCAGCTGATGGTGCGAATGCCATGATGGGACAACACAACTCATTATCATCCCGTCTAGTTGCCGAAAACCCTCACCTGTTTATATTGAAGTGTGTGTGTGTCACTCATTCCATCTTTGTGCATCATATGCGTGCTTAAAATTGTCCAGAGAGCCCGAAACTCTCATACGAGACATTTATAGTTATTTTAATAACAGCCCCAAAAGAACTGGAATTCTAAAAGAGTTTCAGCAGTTCTTAGATCTAAAACCTCATAAAATGCTGCATCCAGCTCAGACTCGATGGCTTTCGCTTAGAGCAGCAGTTTGCCGTATTCTAGAACAGTATGGCGCACTAAAATTATATTTCACCGAAGCCGCTCTTACGGACCACTTGAATGCTGATTCGATCTTGTTTAGATTAAACAATCCATATAATAAGCTTTATTTAGAGTTTTCGTTAGAGATATTTAATAACATGAATAAGCTGATGCAGTCAGAGCGGCCGCAAATTCATAAAATGCATGAAAACATGGTAACTGTTTTTAAAACTTTGTTGGAATGTTACATGGACGACGAATATGTTTCGGGAACTGAAGTCGGATTAATTCAGATTGACAATCCACGTCATTATAAATCAATAGACAACCTTTACCTAGGAGCAAAAGTTTCAGCCTCCCTTGTCTCCACGAGTTCAAACGCTCTAAATCAAGAAGATATTAAAGCATTCAAACTCAAATGCCTTGAATTTTTTATTGAAGGGGCAAAGCAGGTAAAAAAAGGTACGATTTCAGCAAAGATGTGATTAAACAAATGCAGTTTCTTGACCCACATGTCATCAAGTCTCGTAGAATTGATTCATTGGTCACTTTGGCAGTAAAGTTTCCAAATTTGATATCAGTTGATGAACTGCAACAACTAGACGCAGAGTGGCGGTTTTTGCGTAATAATAAAGATCTAGCCCCTGATGAATCAGAAGACGTCGAAACCTACTGGTGTAAAGTCACTGCAGCCCGTGATCCTGCTAACTACAGCAATCAATTATATCCTACGCTGTCCAAATTTGTTTCTGCAATATTAAGTCTACCTCATTCCAGTGCCGCCGTAGAGAGGATCTTCTCTTCGATAAATTTAATTAAGACAAAACAACGCAATAGACTTAATACAAATACCATTGAAGGTCTTTTACATACAAAGCAACTGAAAACACCTTGCTATAGCCTAGAGGTTGATAATAAATTACTGTTGAAATTTAACAAAAATATGTATGACTGAAAAAAATAAAGTAATAATTAGTTCGTTTATTGTAACTGTTTGAGTTTTAATATGTTTTTTGTTTAAATTAATGTTTTTAATTTTACTGTAGGTACATAAGTACTCAAATAAAAAGTATTTTTTTTTTCAATTAATGTATTGTTTAATTTAATATATGACAATCATACTTTATCACGTTAGTAATTACCCCTTGTTCTTCAAAAAATATATTTTGGCTTATTTGATTATACAGATTTTAAGTTAAAATGGCATACAGATTTATTACAGATTTTAGCAGTTTCTACTACAGATAAAAGGTTGAAGGCATCTGGCAACACTGGGCGGAACTTTCCAAGCATCTTTGTCGTTTAAGTAATCACAAACTTTGTAGTATGATTTCTTAATCAAAATATTTTTCACATGCAACTAGAATTTTCCTTCTGTGAGCATTGTAATATGTTTGGGAATTTTATTATAAAACTGCACACAATTACCTAAAAAGGACCTTTTATTTGTCTTTGCTAGTCTAAAACCTGGTACCTACTGCTATTTTATGTTTATTCCTAGTGTTGTAATCGTGGTTGTCACTATTTAATTTAAATTTACTCAATTTTTTCCGAACATACATAATATTTTCAAATATATACAGACTCGGTAAAGTTAATATATCAATTTCTTGAAAAAGATCCCTTAGAGATTCCATAGGATCCATTTCATATATGGCTCGAATTGCACGTTTTTGTAAGATAAAGATTGTTTCCATCTCAGCAGCAGCTCCCCACAGCAGTACACCATACGACATAATACTGCGGAAGTACGCGAAATAAACTAGCCGTGCAGTAGCTACGTCTGTTAACTGTCTTATCTTACAAACTTTTGAAGCGCTCGTAGCCAAGTTTGCTTAGCCATTCTGATTCGATCAGCAAAGTTAAGCAACGTTCGCCGCGGTCATGACTTGGATGGGTGACCGCTGGTGACATTACTGAGCGCTTCCGTGCTTCGGAGGGCACGTTAAGCCGTAGGTCCCGGTTGCTGTCTTAGGATAGCAGTCGTTACAGCATGGTGGTAGGGCACTTTGCAAATGCCCGCCTGGCTAGCTACCACCCTCAAGTTGAAAATCTGTCGCCAAGCACCTAACGGTGTGTTCCGGCAGCTGTCCTTGAGAGCCAGTAACTCTAGGTTAGTCTGAACAACATCCTCGACCATATCATCACTTACCATCAGGTGAGATAGTGGACAAGGGCTAACCTATCATGCATAAAAAAGAGTAATAAAAAATATGAAATAATACATTACAGGCACAAGAGACGTTTCACATCAGGTGGACCTCGTACATACGAGGATTCCGTCAAAAAGATTTTTTTTTTTTTTGCTGATATACTGTGTACAGTCTTCTGCTGAACAAGAATAACATTTTCCTGCACTGATATCCATTTCTGTATTAATTTGGTTTATAATATCCATTGCCAGAGAATATTAAACATTGTATTTGTATGTATGTACTACTAGATAGTAATGGGGAGCCACACTCAAAGATGTGTGTAGATGTCGCTCTGATCGACTGTACCTTGTTTACTTTTCGTGACAGGAGTGTGGTTTCTTTAACAGAGATATTAAAGTGTTCAAGTTCATAATTAAACTTATTTAGCCACAGTTTCATCAATGTCGAAAAGAAAGAATCTTCTGTGCTCAGATAGAAAAGACATTGTTGCCATAATAGCTAATTTTGTGAACCATTGGACCAAGAGTCGAGTAGACTAAATAAAATTTCTTGTATGACTCAAAATCTGTGTAAAACTGTATGAAAGTATCATCATTTTTCCTTCTATTAATAGACCCATAAATATGTTCATTATCAACTTGAGAACTTTTAGAAACTAATTCAAGTGCACTATGTGAACATGCTGATCTTATTGTATTTTTGATGTTCACTTCTTCTTCACGACCAGAGGAAGATCACTTTCAGTTTCTGTTATCAAATTGATAGTTGCTGGCTGCGGATCGTCATTTGATTCTTGAAAAAAAGTTCGTTCAAAGGGCAGTCGGATTTTCGGATTTATCTTAGTGAAGCAAAAATCTGATGGAACAGCTGTCTTTTTAAGAAATTTGGCTAGTGGGTCACGTCCTGAAATGATAAATAAATCACAATTAGAATTTATGGTGTTCAGTTATAAGCTAGTTAGTTTAGTTCTTAGTACATAAAATCACTGTGGTGGCTCACCTGTATATTTGCTTTTCCTATAATAATCCTCTCCTGTGAAATGCGTAGCACACAATCGTGCAGTACTACTTGCTTTAAAGTTTTTAAAGCGTAACGCTGATTCTCACTGTTTTCTGCGTGTACTTTCCTTGGGAAACAAATGTACTCCTCTGTTTTTACAATTTATGGTACTACATTGAGGCATTGTTGTCTAAATTACGGAAATAGGAAGGCTAATCATAGAATATTGCGGAAATCCATACGATTTGACAGGTGGTAAATCAAAACAAGGTACATTCGATTGTACGCCATCTGGCGTGATAAAAAGTTAGCTTTCCTCCCCATTATTAGTTGATCCATGTTGCAATGCATATATAACCAAACATTTAACTAAAATAAAGGATTATACATACAGCCTGTGGTGGTTTCACTTTTCTCTCCCAAGCACCGATCTTACCGAAATAGCGACCCTGCTAGTGTCGCTTCGCACTCAAATTGACACCGCAACGTGTATGGACCGCATTCCATAAACATTGTTGCGTTATAATAATTACGACTGTTTGTTGCGGCACTATACTGAATACTGCGGCGAGATAATCATAATAAATAAATCAAGACCACACATGACAATATTATCTGTCTACAACGAATATTTTACTGCTGATTTTATCCTGTTTTTGGTACTAATTGTGTGCTATGTGGTGTACCAAATATATCGGAATATACAATGGATTCGTCAGGAGTTAGGAAATGGCAAGAATAGAGGTTCATTTATACGCCGACGACGAGGTCAGATCTATCCAGATTTGAAGATCGACGACACCATAGTTTAACGGAGAACATGTGAGATTGAAAACGTGTGAAGTAAATTTCTCGATAATTTGTTTCGGTATGCGGTGCAGTGGAAATTAATATTAGTGCAGTACGTTTGTGTAACATAACATACTATGGCATCCGGATAATGAACTAGGGATTAATCGTAAATAAGATGGTTATTTAACTATTCAGGTACATACATTTTAAACCGTAATAAGAGCCCAGAATGGCAAAAATTGATGCCCAAACTTACTGATAACCATATAATACCCAACAAAATTTCGAAAATGAAAGTGTAATATGCAACTCACGTTATTAACCAAACTTGGCAGTTTGGCTAATATTCGCCAGGTATTTCTATACAGAAATACCTGGCGTCCACACAAACCACGCCTAGCGTCCAGCGGCATGTATTATAGAGTTGGCGTAAACAAGCTATTCAAGATTGGCACACATCAAAAATAAGTCTAATTTGAAGGCAAGGAAACAAAAGCTGAATTGCCGTCAAAAGTAAATCATATAAAAGAAAAATGTAAGTCTTACGTCATTGATGAAATGGCATAAGTCAGGTTTGAAGTGCTCAGACTGCCACCCTACTACTGCGAGCTCAACCCAATTGAGCTTGTGTGGGCAGACGTGAAGGGTCGTGGCGAAGAAATAATATCACTTTCAACATAACTGCTGTTGTTTACGTTTTTAATAATCGTTTTTACTTTTAAAATCGAAGATTACGACAATAGCTTTGGAGTTACCGATGGAGAGACTATCATCAATCCTGTGAACGAATATACAATAACAACTCCAGCCGACGAACTTTATGCAGACATCAATGCTAGCACTGAGACCAGATGAGAGCAACACAATACAGGCATTTATAGAACGGTAAATATGAAATTTATTATTGGGATTTAACAGTAAACATTTCTTACGTGTTAATTGAATGAAAGCTAAGCATGTTCAATTGAAATTCTTTTACAGACATATCAAGACTATTGGAAATGCATTACAGATATATAAAAACAGATATTTCTGAATTCGAAGATGTATGTTTGATTGAAAAAAACACACTGAATGTGCTACTGGTAGTGGACTCGAAGCTCACTGCAAGCATGTTTCAATGTTTGACGTTGAACTAATGGTCTGGCATAAGTGCCTATTGCCTTATATCAAGTGTGTACCCAGCTACTTATGGTTTTCAAAAGGCCTAAACTTTTTTATATTTCACCGATGCAATGTCACAAAATTGCTAAGCACAAAATACCATAAAATTTGATCCCATACAACCAGAACAAATACCTAAATCTTACAATGATTATGTTTAAAATCTGTTCATCAATTTAGCCATACCAACGCACCAATTAAGCAATCTGTTCCTCCTGCGAACACTTATTCTCTCGAATGGGGGCCATTCCTTTTACTGTAGCACTACGAGGGAAAACGCAATATTAAGAGAACTGTTTCTAAAAAACTAAACAAGTATATTATAGCTGATATTGAAAATAAAACCAAACTACAAAATAACTATGAAGAATGGAAATAATAAAGAAAAACTCATTTAACTAAGCAAGTAATTATTTTAATATATGCCAATGCAAGCCCTAGATAAAAATCATTTGGCAGAGAAAGTTATGGCTCCAAAATCATTCCATTCTCGTGCTACTCACTATGTTTGGGCAAAGTCAAGAATCATATGCAGTGAAACGAATTGAAGAGTTATACGATGTAATTGTCCAAATATGTGGTCTTTTTTAGCACTAAGCCATCCATTTCTAGGGGCATTACCTGATGGACTTCTAGGTGATGACTATGTTGTTGAAGTGAAATGTCTATATTCTGCAAAGTTCCAAGATATTACAACAAACAATATTCCATATTTGGAAATAAGAAATTGGGGATTTATTATTGAAAAAAAGTCACCCACATTTTAGCCAAATTTATATATAGGAAAGGGTGTTATAGGTTGGAGCAAGGGGTATACCAGCGAAATCCCTATATAATCTACTTAAAGACCTTGGCCTGCCAAGAACAACCGTAACTTCCATCCTAGAACGTGTATCTAAGGCGGCATTAGTAGGATCTTACCAATCTGGTTAGGTAGGGGAGGAGCTTGAGCGGGAAGGGGAGCGTTGAAGCATTGTAAAGAGGCCTCTTAACCCTGCACCTGGGTTGCAAGCCCCAGGCCCCTTTAGCCTCTTCCTCTGCAACGCTATGGACCCGGCACCCGCACGGTGAATCCATGGAATGCTAAGTAATTCGTCTCTAGCAACTCGCAATTATTCAGCGTTGAAGGACGTTATTAGAGCCACCAAAGATGAGGAACTGTATATTGAAATATTCCGCATTGTACTGCAACGTTCATCAAAAAAACTGTATGAGCCACTGCGACGGGCAAAAAACACGAGGCTATTCAATTAAATGTCTTTATTATATATATTTAACTAGATATATTCACAGAGTACTCTGTGAAAATATTTTTAAATACCTCGTGGTGCTCGTATATGAGCATACCATTCCGGTCTAGCTAGTTATCATGAATTGCATACATCTTCAAATAGTGCTGACAGCGTCACTAATGACGTAAAAAATTAAGACATGGTCTTTATATTAGCACTTCAATCAAATAACTTTGACTTTAATAACATACACAGTGCTCCAAATAATTTGTTTCACTTTTGGCTGGGCTTTACAAAAGATCATGAGCATGAACAAATTATTAATCAAACAAGATTAAAGGAAATTCATAGGGGAAGATTTGCATTGACTGCACTACATACGCAGTGTTCCAGATAATTTGGGAATTACAAGGGACCAGCATGAACACATTATTAATCAAACAAGATTTAAGGAAATGCATAGGGGAAGATTTGCATTGAGTGCACTTCTTTGCAAGTTAAGGACAGGTGACTCAAGAGATCGCCTATCAACTTTATTCCACACTCCAAGAAGGACAGTTCAGAACTTGATGGACAAAGATAGAGAGGTATTCGTGCAGGATTTTGTGCACTTAAGTATGGGGGAAATGAATAAGAATAATATTAATTTTATTTCGCAAGTAATACATATACATTATTAGGTGCGTCGATCTCCGGACAAGGAACCCTGATTCCCGGAGCCGATATCTTCCCCGGTTACAAAGAAAAGAAAATCGATACAAGTTAATACAAACTATTAATAATAGGTTTAATTTACCTCTTCGCCAATTTGTCAAAAACGATATATATATTTACTTTGATGATTTCAAATTGTATATAATTCTAAGCAGTGCCTTTTGTTTCTAGTTGAAGTTCAGTTAGTTTAACAGTTAAGTTTTACTAGCGGGTATTTTCAGAAACGAAAATATTACAACAAAATAACATAAGCAACAATCAGTCAGCCGTCCAAGTCGTTCGTCTCCTGGTAAACAACGTGGAGCTAGCTAGGAAGACAAGCGCGTGGAGCAGCGAGACCGGTTCCTGCTATCTTTGATATTTATATAGATCACTACAATAAGACCGTGTGGATACGATGATATGTTGAAAATTGCTACTTTAAATTAGATAATTACTATTCATAGGTATTTATACGCTTAGTTGAGTACATCGTAGACTTAAGAAAAGGAAATAAAATAGAGATGAAGTAGCCCAAAAAAACTATTAAGCAAATAGATTGTTTGGAAGTCCTGAATCTCCTGTTACAGAAGGGCACGCTATTGATATGCAATGCTACCTACATATTAACCGTAAATTGCAAAAGCAGCAATTATTTGTTTCAGAAAGACACATATTCTCTCCACAAGTATCGCAATCTGGTGAAGGCCTTCATGATTGTCTGTTGTGACCAATCTGTAACAACTATTGACGCCACTATCATGTCCAAAATATTAAACGACAGTGTCAGTTTGGTGGAATATTTTAATGAAGATGATATTATTATTGTAGACCGTGGCTTTCGTGATAGTATTGAAATAATAGAAAATCATGGATTTCAAGCACACATGCAAGACACAGTTACCCACATTGGATTCAAACAGGTCTCGCTGTGTAACAATCTGCAGATGGGTTGTAGAAGTAGTAAGTGATCACATAAAAAGAGAATTTAAAATATTTCGTCATGAATATTTTAACCGCGCCTGCCAACATTCAATGAAAGATTTTATTATTGCGGCTGGATGCTACTCTAGATATAAAGATATAAAGAAGATTTTTACAGGCAAGTCCAAGGTACATTTAATACATATTTATACTACTTAAATACATTGCAATTTAATTATGTCTATGTAAATAATTGATTGAAATTTAATAACCATAATATTTTAACACTTTATACAGTTAAGTACAATTTGCAGTTGTCCAAAACAAAGACTCTAAAAGCTGCATGAAATGCTACAAAAAAAATGAAGAAAAATTAACACATCTGAAAGAGAACATACACAATATAGCCCAGAAATGCTGAATTTGGCTCTTGAATCTTCTTCAAAGAAAATATCTCGTCATATTAGGCTGAAAAATTATTTGATATCCCCTGGAAAACCTTATTAGACAAATAACATGGACTCTATGATAAATTTGTTTATTTAATTTTATTTTTTATTTTATTTATAAAACAAAATCCACAGCCTACTCGGCTAACCTATTTAGAAGAAAATCAACTGATTAAAGCCGTCATAGCAGCTGCCGACTTTGGCTCTCCTTTATACTTGAGAATAATGGTAAACACTTTAAATAAAATGGCAGTGATATATTCAAAGGTAAACTCCCCGGAAAAAAATGCCAATACGGATTTATTAAACGTCATCGTAGCCAGTTAACGTAGCGCACCACGCAAAACGTAAAAAAAGCTAGAGTAGAAAAATCATATTCGGAGATACGGCAATACTTCGACAACCTACACTAAATTAGATGGAGTGCCTAAACAAAACATTTGTAACTATGAACTAACGTAAGCGACGATCCAGGGAAATCCGAATCGATATTTAAAAAAGGGTGATAAGTACCCAGAACGCATTACAAAACACGAGAACAGCTAATAAAGAAACTAACAAAAAAATTACATTAAGAATCATCAGAAGCGATTCCAGTAGTAATGATAGTGAAGCAAGGTCAGATGAAGCAGCACAGGACAACACGAAACGAGTAGTCATAATTGACGAAGAAAATTAAATTAGGGCAGATAAAAAAGAGTGTGCTCATGTAAATTCAGGAAGTTATGACGTAGGTTTTTTTTTTTATATTTGATTACGGCCGTACATATTTCGTCGGGCAAATCAAGTCAATAAATGAAGATGATGCATTGATTCTAGCGTCACTAAAAATTGGAGATGGCCGGTTAAATGTAGGATGTAGGTTTATTCGGCATTGTTAATATAAAAGCGAAAATCAGAGATCCAAACCTAATACATCGAAAACGGGAAATTAAAGACGTATCCGAATTTTAAAAGTATACAGATTATATTATTTAAAACTAGCCTTTTGTCCGCGGCTTCGATTGCGTTGCGTGGACCAGTAGAACCTAAGGCAATAACTAACCATGGTACTCAATGTTATGATTACTTTTTTACGACCTACTCGCAATCAAAATATTTTACTAGAGCCTAATAAAAGTTCTTATATTGGCTGTCGCAAATCTGTTTTATGATCTTGTTACATGATAAGGCTTTTAGAAGTAGTCAGATATTGGATTATCAGGTGCTCATATATTAGTGTATTGTGGCAGAGAGGCAAATGTCAAAAAAAACATTGACATATTTATACAACTTTTTCCTCATTTAGTTGGTGGCGGAACTATACCAAACCTGAAAGTAATAAAATTAAAGATTAATAATGCCTACTCCGAGCCATGAGCACCCGCCGCGGCAACACTGGACTACGCCGTGCTCCCTTTGAATATATTTATTTTATTTATTTATTTATTTAATTACATGGAAAACCAACAGCTAAACATAGTAGTAATAGTAACTACAATAGATACATAAAGCCAATTACAGGTTTTCACTGATAGAATTATAATAAAATATATAAATGGTGTGAACACTCAAAAAATGATACATATAATCAAGTATAAACAATTAAGTGCCTGCTACAATAAATTTAGACATAAATATACAAGCCAAAGTGACTTAGGATATATTATTACACAATTATGATACATATATGCAAATCTGATGTTTTCTACTACATAACGAAAAAACTAGCACTCAAGGTGCGTCTTGCCGTGGGAACACTACTCAAATATGGGTCAATATTATTCAATTTAGTGAGTCTGTTAAAAGTTCTACTCGCTCGCACTAAATACGTATTCTGCCTATACTTCGTGGAAGCTCTAGGGACTCGGAGAGGGGGGTTAAACCTCGGAGATTTCTGCGGAATATTAAAAAAGAGTTTGCTGAGCAATTCCGAGCAATCTATGTTATTGTGAATAAGTTTTAATAAGTACAAATAGTCAGCGATGTCCCGTCGCTTAATAAGAGGCAGGAGGTGGAATTTTTTACATAGGTCAAGATAGTTACATGAATTATAAGGTACTTTGAACCGAAAGCATAGGTATTTAATGAAACGTTTATATATTTATAGTTATAGTTTTGAATATTTACAAATCGAGCAAAGTTTCTATAAGTTATCCTGAACAACACCTTCGACCGCATCATCACTTACCATCAGGTGAGATAGTGGACAAGGGCTAACCTATCATGCATAAAAAAGAGTAATAAAAAATATGAAATAATACATTACAGGCACAAGAGACGTTTCACATCAGGTGGACCTCGTACATACGAGGATTCCGTCAAAAAGAAAATATTTTTTTTTTTTGCTGATGTACTGTGTACAGTCTTCTGCTGAACAAGAATAACATTTTCCTGCACTGATATCCATTTCTGTATTAATTTGGTTTATAATATCCATTGCCAGAGAATATTAAACATTGTATTTGTATGTATGTACTACTAGATAGTAATGGGGAGCCACACTCAAAGATGTGTGTAGATGTCGCTCTGATCGACTGTACCTTGTTTACTTTTCGTGACAGGAGTGTGGTTTCTTTAACAGAGATATTAAAGTGTTCAAGTTCATAATTAAACTTATTTAGCCACAGTTTCATCAATGTCGAAAAGAAAGAATCTTCTGTGCTCAGATAGAAAAGACATTGTTGCCATAATAGCTAATTTTGTGAACCATTGGACCAAGAGTCGAGTAGACTAAATAAAATTTCTTGTATGACTCAAAATCTGTGTAAAACTGTATGAAAGTATCATCATTTTTCCTTCTATTAATAGACCCATAAATATGTTCATTATCAACTTGAGAACTTTTAGAAACTAATTCAAGTGCACTATGTGAACATGCTGATCTTATTGTATTTTTGATGTTCACTTCTTCTTCACGACCAGAGGAAGATCACTTTCAGTTTCTGTTATCAAATTGATAGTTGCTGGCTGCGGATCGTCATTTGATTCTTGAAAAAAAGTTCGTTCAAAGGGCAGTCGGATTTTCGGATTTATCTTAGTGAAGCAAAAATCTGATGGAACAGCTGTCTTTTTAAGAAATTTGGCTAGTGGGTCACGTCCTGAAATGATAAATAAATCACAATTAGAATTTATGGTGTTCAGTTATAAGCTAGTTAGTTTAGTTCTTAGTACATAAAACCACTGTGGTGGCTCACCTGTATATTTGCTTTTCCTATAATAATCCTCTCCTGTGAAATGCGTAGCACACAATCGTGCAGTACTACTTGCTTTAAAGTTTTTAAAGCGTAACGCTGATTCTCACTGTTTTCTGCGTGTACTTTCCTTGGGAAACAAATGTACTCCTCTGTTTTTACAATTTATGGTACTACATTGAGGCATTGTTGTCTAAATTACGGAAATAGGAAGGCTAATCATAGAATATTGCGGAAATCCATACGATTTGACAGGTGGTAAATCAAAACAAGGTACATTCTATTGTACGCCATCTGGCGTGATAAAAAGTTAGCTTTCCTCCCCATTATTAGTTGATCCATGTTGCAATGCATATATAACCAAACATTTAACTAAAATAAAGGATTATACATACAGCCTGTGGTGGTTTCACTTTTCTCTCCCAAGCACCGATCTTACCGAAATAGCGACCCTGCCAGTGTCGCTTCGCACTCAAATTGACACCGCAACGTGTATGGACCGCATTCCATAAACATTGTTGCGTTATAATAATTACGACTGTTTGTTGCGGCACTATACTGAATACTGCGGCGAGATAATCATAATAAATAAATCAAGACCACACATGACGATATTATCTGTATACAACGAATATTTTACTGCTGATTTTATCCTGTTTTTGGTACTAATTGTGTGCTATGTGGTGTACCAAATATATCGGAATATACAATGGATTCGTCAGGAGTTAGGAAATGGCAAGAATAGAGGTTCATTTATACGCCGACGACGAGGTCAGATCTATCCAGATTTGAAGATCGACGACACCATAGTTTAACGGAGAACATGTGAGATTGAAAACGTGTGAAGTAAATTTCTCGATAATTTGTTTCGGTATGCGGTGCAGTGGAAATTAATATTAGTGCAGTACGTTTGTGTAACATAACATACTATGGCATCCGGATAATGAACTAGGGATTAATCGTAAATAAGATGGTTATTTAACTATTCAGGTACATACATTTTAAACCGTAATAAGAGCCCAGAATGGCAAAAATTGATGCCCAAACTTACTGATAACCATATAATACCCAACAAAATTTCGAAAATGAAAGTGTAATATGCAACTCACGTTATTAACCAAACTTGGCAGTTTGGCTAATATTCGCCAGGTATTTCTATACAGAAATACCTGGCGTCCACACAAACCACGCCTAGCGTCCAGCGGCATGTATTATAGAGTTGGCGTAAACAAGCTATTCAAGATTGGCACACATCAAAAATAAGTCTAATTTGAAGGCAAGGAAACAAAAGCTGAATTGCCGTCAAAAGTAAATCATATAAAAGAAAAATGTAAGTCTTACGTCATTGATGAAATGGCATAAGTCAGGTTTGAAGTGCTCAGACTGCCACCCTACTACTGCGAGCTCAACCCAATTGAGCTTGTGTGGGCAGACGTGAAGGGTCGTGGCGAAGAAATAATATCACTTTCAACATAACTGCTGTTGTTTACGTTTTTAATAATCGTTTTTACTTTTAAAATCGAAGATTACGACAATAGCTTTGGAGTTACCGATGGAGAGACTATCATCAATCCTGTGAACGAATATACAATAACAACTCCAGCCGACGAACTTTATGCAGACATCAATGCTAGCACTGAGACCAGATGAGAGCAACACAATACAGGCATTTATAGAACGGTAAATATGAAATTTATTATTGGGATTTAACAGTAAACATTTCTTACGTGTTAATTGAATGAAAGCTAAGCATGTTCAATTGAAATTCTTTTACAGACATATCAAGACTATTGGAAATGCATTACAGATATATAAAAACAGATATTTCTGAATTCGAAGATGTATGTTTGATTGAAAAAAACACACTGAATGTGCTACTGGTAGTGGACTCGAAGCTCACTGCAAGCATGTTTCAATGTTTGACGTTGAACTAATGGTCTGGCATAAGTGCCTATTGCCTTATATCAAGTGTGTACCCAGCTACTTATGGTTTTCAAAAGGCCTAAACTTTTTTATATTTCACCGATGCAATGTCACAAAATTGCTAAGCACAAAATACCATAAAATTTGATCCCATACAACCAGAACAAATACCTAAATCTTACAATGATTATGTTTAAAATCTGTTCATCAATTTAGCCATACCAACGCACCAATTAAGCAATCTGTTCCTCCTGCGAACACTTATTCTCTCGAATGGGGGCCATTCCTTTTACTGTAGCACTACGAGGGAAAACGCAATATTAAGAGAACTGTTTCTAAAAAACTAAACAAGTATATTATAGCTGATATTGAAAATAAAACCAAACTACAAAATAACTATGAAGAATGGAAATAATAAAGAAAAACTCATTTAACTAAGCAAGTAATTATTTTAATATATGCCAATGCAAGCCCTAGATAAAAATCATTTGGCAGAGAAAGTTATGGCTCCAAAATCATTCCATTCTCGTGCCACTCACTATGTTTGGGCAAAGTCAAGAATCATATGCAGTGAAACGAATTGAAGAGTTATACGATGTAATTGTCCAAATATGTGGTCTTTTTTAGCACTAAGCCATCCATTTCTAGGGGCATTACCTGATGGACTTCTAGGTGATGACTATGTTGTTGAAGTGAAATGTCTATATTCTGCAAAGTTCCAAGATATTACAACAAACAATGTTCCATATTTGGAAATAAGAAATTGGGGATTTATTATTGAAAAAAAGTCACCCACATTTTAGCCAAATTTATATATAGGTTATAAACTTTGCCACACTCTGACTCCCGTGGCGACTCCGCAGACGGCCTCAAGACCCCTCGGCAGATCGGAGGACCATCGTCGAGACTTCGCCCATCAGACCAGCTTGCAGCACCAGGTACTCTCGAGGGAACTCCTTAACCCCTCCGCCCACACCCCCCGTGTTTGGACTCATCCGGACCGGGATCACCTGCCCTCTCTCCACCCCAAACCCCACCCCTCCCCCGAACTACCCCCTCCCCACCCCTTCATCCCCACAGCTCTTAACTGTGGTTTCCTGCCCTTATCTCACGGCTATTGGGTCGGCAGACCCCTAGCACCACTCCCCAACCAACCCTCAGCCACCCCCACCCAACCCCCAAAACTCTCCAACCCCCCCCCCCCTCGAGCCATAACTCGGAAACCGCTGGAGTTAGACCCCCCGTGTTTGGGGTTGTTGAAATCAGCGCTCCGAGCTCTACAAATTGGCCCCGCCAGAATCTCCAAAATCCACCATCGCATCACACATTTACTAATTTAAGCCAGCCACGTCACAACGCAGAGCGCGCGGAGCAACAGTACTCACCTGGCAGCTGCCCCCCCCCCCTAGAAGATTAAATAAATGTAATTTTTTTTTTGGCAAATAGAAATTAAAAACGTATTACCTACTCTGCGCAAAATGAAGTGTTGGAAACAAAATATCTTTTCAGCCAGATTTTTTTTTCTATAGTTAAATATTCTACAATATTCGATATAGAGTCTATGTATAGTGAGTCGTGTCGGTCGTGCCGCAACGTATTTATTAGAATATTTTATATAGTGACTTTCAGCCGCCGTCAAACGAAACGCAAAATGTTTTGATCAAGTTTTGATACACTTTATTTATTTCTTTATTTCGTTTTTATTATTTTTTAGTGATAATGAAAGTGACAGTAACGATTCATAGTCGAGAATTTAATTTCTGGAATCTGATTTTGATTACGCGACAGAATAAATAAAAACTAAGTAAGGTTTTGATGCAAGTTTGGTTTTATTTATTATATTAATTTGTTTTCAATGCTAAAATAAAATAATATTCAATATGTTGCATATTATTTTAAGTAGTATATATCTGTACAGATTTAGTTTAAGATTCTTAGTGTTTATAAAATAAAATAGTGAAAGTATCAAATTCAAATTTCATAGTATATTCAGTGTTTACAACTAAAAGATTTTTGCTGCGGTTTTATCTGTGCCGCGGCTCACTAGACAGACTCTAGTAATTCTAGTATACTGTTAGCGATGCAATTTAATTTAAATCTCCCGCAAAACCGTCGCATCTCGTAGTTTCCGGTTCCGCCGAGACAATCAGAGAGCCATCTAGGATTAAAGCCGAATATAATTGGGAGAAAACAACATCTAGCACCATCTAGTTTCGGACGGCAGTACTTTTTCCAGTAAAAAGAAATTTATACGGTCAATAGCGACATCTTGTATTGAATAGCAATACCACGAAGAACGTTCTAGCATGGACTATTCTGGAAAGAAAAGACAGTGATAGCAAGTATAAGACAAGGATGGAAATAGAGTCGAGTATTTTCTACATATTTCGGGAGCAAGAATATTTCAATATACATGGTGTGGCGTAATGAGTGGATAATCCTTTACCTACGGCTGGGGGACATCACGACTGTTCGAAAAATGTCAATTTACATTCAGTAAAAGTGTCACGGTTTTCGAGTTATTGGACATTTTTGAAAATTTGAAAAGAGTTGGACTTTGCTCACTTTTTTAAGTGCCCAATTTACAATTCTAAGAATTTTCTCGGTCTGTTTTTGAATAGCATTCCTAGATAGTGGTGCTATCAAATGTAAAGTACCAATTTTGGACAATTGCCATAGTTTTTTTATTTTTTTGTTTCAAACGCAAAATTTCTGCTTAGTTATTTTCTTTTCTCTAACTTTGATATCTCGTGGTGTAAAAAAATCTACGGTGACATGAGTGCCAAATTAACTAAAAAATAGCCTATTTCATTATGATTCTAAAAAGGTATAATTTACGGTATTTATAGCCCTTGATTCAAAAATATTGCTCATAAGATGTGTCAGAGTCAACTTTCTTAAAACGTTGTTTTTCGCAAAACTATTATCTTTTTGTTATCGTTTACTTTATCTGCTTTTATGCACACAAAACCAGCCCCTTTGTCAAGTCGAATAATAATTCTTGGAATCATAACGCACCTGCGTCTGCGACTAACGTCAATGTGTTGTCCTTTTCTCTCATGTAATGAGTAAAAAAGACTAGTGACTCTATTATTCGTCCTAGTGGTGGGCCCCTCTACCTGTTTTGGGGATCGTTGGCTAGTCCTAGCTTGATTCACGCCAGTGTGCTATCATACTACTTTAGTGCTACTACGTTTTTGCTCTGCTTTGGATTGGATTTTATTAACGATTTATGCTGTGACCCCGGACTTGATTTTGCTTTGTGATTTGGACAATCATTTCATCGATTTGTGCTGTGATCTTGGACTTGATTTGCCTAGTGATTTGGATTTGGTGATTTGGTATTCCGTATTGACTGCAATGTCGCGCAACATACCATACTATACTCCGACGGAGTATGCTCAAATGCATTTTATTAACGGCGAATGTGGCGGTAATGCCAGTCAAGCTGCAGCACTGTATCGGGAAAGGTTTCCTCACGCACGCCATCCCGATTACAGAGTTTTTATTAGAGTACATAATGCATACATGGAAGGTCGAATTCCGAGAAGCGGCATCGGCGGTACAGGCTCAGGGAGGCCAAGTGTACACGATGAAGAAAGTGTGCTCCAAGAGATCGAAGCCGACCCGACCACGTCAGTGCGAGCGATTTCCAGACGAACAGGAATATCAACGAGGACGGTGCACAGGATTTTAAAACAAGAACAATTACACCCTTACCACTATCAACGCGTCCAGTGCCTGCTGCCACGAGACTATCCTCTTCGAGTTGTGTTTTGCCGAGCAATGCTACGAAAAATTGCAAACGATCCCGAATTTTTTAATAGAATTCTCTGGAGCGACGAATCTTCATGTAAAAAAGACGGCTATTTTAATATGCACAATTTACACAGCTGGCAGCTCACCAACCCTCATTTGGTGAGAAAAGATAGGTCCCAGTACCAGTTTAAAATAAACTTTTGGACTGGGATCATGAATGGCCAAGTCTTCGGTCCAATTGAGCTGCCAGCGACACTGACTGCCGAGGGATATTCAAACTTTTTGCAAAATGATCTCCCGACACTACTGGAAGACATGTCACTCCAAGACAGAAGTAGAATGTGGCTGCAACATGATGGTTGCCCCGCGCATTACGCCCGAATTGTGCGCGAACATCTCGACGCCACATTTCCCAGAAGATGGGTCGGGCGCTCGGGGACAATACAGTGGCCACCTCGGTCACCAGATCTAAACCCGCTGGATTTTTTTTACTGGGGGTCCCTCAAAGAGATGGTGTACAAAGAGCCCATCTCCACCATCGAACAACTTCGGGAGCGAATTAACAAGGCGGCGGAGAGGATAAATGAAGCAGGAAATGCACGAAAAGTGAAGCGATCTTTTATTAGAAGGTGCAGGGCATGCATTCGAGCTGGCGGTGGGCATTTCGAACATTTGTTGTAATTGTATTTAATAAATGTAATTTTAATGACTATTTTGTTTTATTTTCATTCATTTTCCCCAAAACAGGTAGGGTCCACCACTAGGACGAACAATAGAGTGCGTTATGATTCCAAGAATTATTATTCGACTTGATAAAGGGGCTGGTTTTGTGAGCATAAAAGCAGATAAAGTAAACGATAACAAAAAGATAATAGTTTTGCGAAAAACAAGCTTATAAGAAAGTTGACTCTGACACATCTTATGAGCAATATTTTTGAATTAAGGGCTACAAAAACCGTAAATTATACCATTTTGGAATCTTAATGAAATAGGCTATTTTTTAGTTAATTTGGCACTCATGTCACCGTAGATTTTTTTTACACCACGAGATATCAAAGTTAGAGAAAAGAAAATTACTAAGCAGAAGTTTTGCGTTTGACTTAAAAAATAATAAAAACTATGGCAGTCGTCCTAAATTGGTACTTTACATTTGATAGCACCACTATCTAAGAATGCTATTCAGAAAACAGACCGAGAAAATTCTTAGAATTGTAAATTTGGCACTTAAAAAAGTGAGCAAAAGTCCAACTTTTTTCAAATTGTCAAAAATGTCCAATAACTCGAAAACCGTGACACTTTTACTGAATGTAAATTGTCATTTTTCGAACAGTCGTGATGTCCCCCAGCCGTAGGTAAAGGATTATCCACTCATTACGCCACACCCTGACTAGTAATTCTAGTATACTGTTAGCGATGCAATATAATTTAAATCTCCCGCAAAACCGTCGCATCTCGTAGTTTCCGGTTCCGCCGAGACAATCAGAGAGCCATCTAGGATTAAAGCCGAATATAATTGGGAGAAAACAACATCTAGCGCCATCTAGTTTCGGACGGCAGTACTTTTTCCAGTAAAAAGAAATAGGATCAATTTATACGGTCAATAGCGACATCTTGTATTGAATAGCAATACCACGAAGAACGTTCTAGCATGGACTATTCTGGAAAGAAAAGACAGTGATAGCAAGTATAAGACAAGGATGGAAATAGAGTCGAGTATTTTCTACATATTTCGGGAGCAAGAATATTTCAATATATAAGCGGAAGCGTGAGGCAGAGCACGTCAATTTAGTTCGAATACAATTCAGTTCGGAGTGTAATACGAGCGAATATTTCATACGACATAGTGTCTTATAGTTTCGTTGCAGCGACACGAGATTTACTGTGCAACAACTGGAAATATTACTCCGTCAAATGGATATCAGGAAATTCTTTGAAAGAGGTGAGTCAAAACAAAACACTTAAGTAGGTACCTAATATGATTATTTGATTTAATTCTCTCTTGTAAGTGTATATCTTAAGCATTACTTACAATATTTAAATTTATTAATTACAAGACGTGGTTTTGTTATAATAGCTAAAATAACATTTGTGAATATTTTGTGATTAAAAAGTAAAAAAAAAACATAAAAGAAAGATCCTTGCAATATCTTGGATTTATTAATAAGTCCATACCGACAACAAAGACCCTTTTCTCTAACGTCACAACAAGTGTATTATTTCAAATTACCTAGTTATGTTTATTTGGCGTTCAAACTATATATATTAGAATGTGAAACTTGATCTTTATTTTCGTCTTATACAACCCGCCTAAACACTGTAAGAGTATTTTTGTGTATCCATTTTTTAGGGAGGACACGCGAAAAAAGAAAAAAAGGTCGGTAAAGTAGCAGTGGAAGCGATGAAAATGACAACCATGATAAAACCACTCATGTAGTGCCAAGATCATTGCATGCTAACATTGGACAAGCGTCAAATTCTCCTATAGAACCTGTTAATATATCTGTTGCCGACTATTCTTCTCCATCGACATCCCAACAAACTTATGACGTCAACGTCGATCCTGAAATTATAGTGGACGATGGCTGTCATGAAAATGATCTGGGACGTTATGTTGGGTTGGCTACCCAGCTATCGACGGAGAAGAAGAGGGAGTTGTTACAAAATCCTTGGATCCCGCCCAGAAATTACGATTTTGAAAGTGATGCAAGCCATTTAAAAAGAAAATTTAACCATGCTTGGTTGGATCAATATTCACCATGGCTAGTATATTCCAAGCGACTAAAAGGTGCTCTTTGTAAGCATTGTGTTTTGTTCCCTCCGCCCATTAGCACTGTGAGAGGAATTTTGGGATCGTTTATGGTCAGGCCATATATAAAGTTCAAAAATATGCATGAAGACTGCCGACTTGCAACGACCAACCTTCACCAAACGGCGACAAATGCTGCAAAAAATTTTCTTGAAAATGTTCCTGTAGACATCCAACTGCAAAGTGGACACCAAAAAGAAATCGATGAAAACAGACAAATATTGTCATCAATTATTTCTTGTATAGTATTTTGCGGCACACATGATATGCCTCTTAGGGGCAAACAAGCAGATGAGGGTGTTTTATTAGATTTATTGAAGTTGAGAATCAATTCAGGGGACGACAAATTAAAGAGTCACCTGGAAAAGTGCCGTCGCAATGCAGTTTACACATCACCAAAAATACAAAACGAATTGATAAATTTATGTGGCGAAATTATTAAGGAGAATATAATTAGTGAGGTTCAGAAGACCATGGCTTACGCAGTCTTAGCTGATGAAACAGCAGACGTATCTGGGAAAGAACAGCTGTCAATAGGCGTGCGGTTCTACGACGAAAGCAAAAGGAAAATCAGAGAAGAATTTGTAGGGTTCGTTGAACTAAAAGCACAAAATGCTTCCGCAATTGCCGAAGCAATTGACAATTTCTTAATTAGTTCTAACCTCTCAACCGAAGATTGCGTAGGTTTTGGATTCAATGGCTGTTCTACAATGGCAGGGAAAGAGGGTGGCGTACAAGCCATTTTGAGAAAAAAATATCCTCGTGCTTTATATTTTCATTGCCCAAGTCACAAACTCAACCTTGTTGTGAATGATGCGAACGCAGTGCCAGAAATTAGAAATACTGTCGCCACTGTAAAGGATGTTATAACGTTTTTCAGGGAATCGACTACACGTGGCAACTACGCTCCAAACCTATCACGATTATGTGAGACGAGATGGTCAGAAAAATATAAATCAATCAGAAAGTTTTCTCAACATTTTTCAGAGCTTGTGAAATCTCTAGAAACGTTATCCGTAGAAGGAAATTATGCCACCAGAAAATCTGCATATCAGTTGCATTCAGCCGTTACAAAACCAGTGTTTATTGTTACTCTACAAACAATAGCCAAATATTCAGCAGTTTTAGAACCAGTAGTTAACGCACTGCAAGCTAAATCGATCGACATGATCTCGGTAGGGGAACACATCAAAAATATCAAGGACATTCTCAGAAATGACCGCGAGTTTCCTGATAGAATAAGTAATGAAATACTTCAAAAAGCACGAGCTGTTGCAATGGATTTGAACATAGAAATTTCGGTTCCACGTCTTGCTCATAAGCAAACACATAGAAGTAATCCGCCATCAGACAATGATAACGAATATTGGCGGCGTTCCCTGATAATCCCATACATTGATTCACTCATTTCATCACTGAATATTCGATTCTCCCAAGAAAATACTCCGGCGTTTGCTTTAAGCAGGCTACATCCCTTGTATATGACAAAAACCAGCATTACAGACCTACACAAAAACGCAGAATCATTCCAAGAATTTTATAACCTGGATATCACCGGAGAACTGAACCTTTGGCATAATTTATGGGTGACGAAGGCTTTATCAGATGATCAATTAAGGGACATAGAAGTAATTGATCTGTTCAACGAAGCCAACATTTTTTACCAGAAAGGCATGAATTATTTTAAGCACTATCCCATGCACCACGGCGACCGTAGAACGGTCCTTCAGTACGCTGCGAAGAGTTAAAACGTGGCTTAGAAGCACCATGGGTGAAGAAAGGCTTACGGGTTTATGTCTGATGAGCGTACATCGCAATTATTTAAAAGACAACAGTGAGTTTATAGAAAAGACTTTCATAGACAAATTTGCAGCAAATCCGAGAAGATTACTGTTAAATTAATATATACATACATAATATAATAATATATATTATACATAATGTATGGTATAATTATGTATAATATTTTGTTTTGTTTCAATATACCCGACAGACGATCTTTTCGAAACAGGTATAAGCAGCCCCCTGCCCCCTCCTAGCTGAAATCCTGGGTACGCCCTTGGGACATAGTCTGTAAGTCTTAGACAATAATATTTCATAAATTGTGTACCAACTAGCTTTTAAGAAACTTAATCCCAATTCTCAGTAGTTTTTTTTTTTAATAATGTCATCACAAACAAACACCTCCAACCCCGAAAACATCGAGGCAGGCCCACAGACCTCGAAATCAGTATCCCTTCATAAAAAAGTTCTGAAAAAACTAGCAATTTCGAAATCCACCCAGTCATCAAAAGCGGCCGCCCAAATCCAAAAAAGCGGAAAGTGAAAAGGTTCCCCCTCAGGTGCCGGAGAGGAAGAAACGAGTGCTCCCGGCCCAAATCTTGACGGCGGCCGAACGAACCGCGGCCAGTGACGTAACAGGAATGGAGTCAACATCTGTCCCTGAAGTCAGTGCCGCGTTCGAGGCGGCCGTTGACAAGATAAAAGACTGGGAGCAATGCGGAATCTCACCACCAAAAGAAATTGTGTCCGACGGAGAATCGGATTCAATAACGTCGGTCATGGACATTCCGGACCCCTGTGCAACTAGGAGCAGACCTAGCATGCTAGTCGGCAGTGCAGGAAAGCGCACAGGGGTCGAGATGGACATGGCCACAAAGCTTGCCAATGAGACACTCCTGCAAGCGAAGGACGCATTGGAGTCTGCAGGGAACATGAAGCGAGAGTGCAAACAAATCGCACTTGAATCCCTGCAGACTCTTTACGAAACAGTCCTGTCCCTATCCGATTCCAGATCCAGACACATAATGAACTTGGAAAAAGAACGCACCAGGCACGCGAACGAGCTCGTGCGGGTTGAGAGAGCGCACACCAAATCACTAATGGATCTTACGAAAAACCTAGTCCAAGAGGTAGGCCTTGCCAGAAGCGACATTGCAGCAACACTAAAAGAAACAAAAGCGATCCGCGATTGGCAAGGCTTTGAAACCAGAGAGCCTCACAGATTGATTACAGAAATCACAGCAGAAGCGAAGGTTCTGAAGGGCCTAATCACAAGTGCTACCACCAACCAAAAAACCGTCGACTTTGGACCTCTGAGGAGCGACAATGCAAGCCTTAAGGTCAGCATTGAAGCTCTTCAGAACCAAATCGACGAGTTAAGAAGAGAAACGCACAAGTTTGCTTTGGGCCTTTCAGACTTTCAACAAAAAAGTGCAGACTCTGGAAAAAATCAAAGTTAAAACACCTCCCCTACCCCCCAACAATTACATAATTATAAAAGAAATTCAATCCCTCAACCAGTCCGTTCAATCATTAAAGGCTACAAGCATTAACGCACCCACAGATTAACATAGAAGACCAAATTCAGCCCATTACAGAGCAACTCGAGGCCGTCTCATCGGAGCTTCGAACGATGAGGCAAGAGAAGCTCAACACCCCACCTCCAGCACTCAACATAGAAAATGAGTTGGCCCTAGCGGGAGCCACCATTCACGCTTACTGAACTTAACGTAGTAACGGATTCCTTCAACCCAAAGAAAGCTCCGGGTGCAGATGGTCTCACGGCAGACATCTGTAAGGAGGTGATTCGGAACGACCCTAACGTCTTCCTTAACCTACTGAACCGATGCCTTGAACTTGGTCACTTTCCCAAACCCTGGAAAGAGGCCACAGTAATCGTCCTGAGGAAGCCGGGCAAAGACCCATACACAGCCCCGAAATCGTACAGACCCATTGGACTGCTCCCGGTACTTGGATTTTTTTTCGAAAAGATGCTAATTAACCGACTCAAGTTTCATCTGCTGCCAAGGATGAGTACTCGCCAATACGGGTTCATGCCCCAGAAAAGCACCGAGGACTCTCTCTTTACTCTAATGGATTACATACGTACCGAAGTAAAAAACAAGAAAATAGTAACGATGATATCCTTAGATATAGAGGGAGCATTCGATAGTGAATGGTGGCCAGCCATCAGGACCCGATTGGCTGAGGAAAAGTGTCCTATAAACTTGAGACGGGTAATGGACAGCTATCTCACAAACCGAAAAGTAGCCTTAAGATACGCCGGTGAGGAACATACCAGGGATACAAGTAAGGGCTGTGTACAAGGTTCGATAGGCGGCCCCATACTGTGGAACCTGCTCCTAGACCCACTCTTAAAAGACCTGGAAAGTAGAGGCGACTACGTACAGGCGTTCGCAGACGACGTCGTCCTGATCTTCGACAGTGATACCGGTCAGGAGATCCAGAGTCGTGCCAATGAAACACTCGGGCGAGTTCGGGCGTGGGGAGTCAGGAATAAGTTAAAATTTGCGCCACAAAGACCGTGGGCATGGTGATAACGCGGAAACTCATACACGACTCCCCACGCCTGAGCATGGGTGGTGTGTGCATTGGCATGGCCAGAAAAATTAAACTTCTGGGACTCACCGTCCACGAAGGACTGACTTTTAATACCCACGTCGCAAATGTCTGCAGAAAATCACTAAATTTTTACAGACAGCTCTCCAGAGCCGCTAAAGTTCAGTGGGGATTGCAGCCAGAAGTGATACATACAATCTACACGGCAGTCGTTGAACCGACGATCATGTATGCAGCAAGCGCATGGGCTGGTGCCACGAATAAAATAGGGATAAGGAAGGAGCTAAACGCGGTTCAGCGAGGCTTCGTACAAAAAATATTAAAGGCCTACAAAACAGTATCACTGAACTCGGCTCTATTACTCGCTGGGTTGCTTCCACTGGACATCAGAATCCGGGAAGCAACCTCGCTTTATTAGTAAAGAAAGGTAATTTCCAGCGAGTAATAGGCGACCGAGAAGTCGAAAAGTCAGTGCCCTACACCGACGCACCGCACCCAGCGTCCCAACAAGAACTAACGTTGACATGCCTGGTAGACGCAGCAGCACTAGAACAATACAACAACGATGGCCTTAACATATACACTGATACTGACAGCAAAATAGAAGGGAAAGTCGGCGCAGCGCTGTCCATATAGGACGGAGCTGCGGAGATCAGTACCCGCAAACTAAAATTGGACAATTGCTGCTCCGTCTACCAAGCCGAATTACTGGCACTGTCCGAGGCCACTGCAAAGGCACTTAAGAGTCCAAAACCTAAGTGCAATGTGTACTGAGACTCTAGGTCCGCTCTTGAATCGGTCACAGATGTTACTTCCCTCCATCCCCTCGCCGTAAAAACAAGAGCCAATATCGCCCAAATCAAGCAACTAGGTAAAACAGTGAACTTGTTTTGGATCAAGGCACACGCGGGGCTGGAGGGAAATGAAAGAGCGGATTTTCTAGCAAAGAGTGCAGCTTTACACTCAAAAGCCAGGCCAAACTACGATAGCTGTCCGGTTTCATTCGCCAAACCGCAAATCCGATCGGAGTCACTTGACGAATGTAGGCCAACTATTTTGCCCAGAGAGGAAATTATATTTCAAGGTCAAATATTTTGGACAGAGAGAAAATTATGTATCTTTAATTCATAATATATACAAATATCACAGTAGAAAAGGATGATCATTTCATTGCTGACATGGTGGTAGGGCACTTTGCAAATGCCCGCCTGGCTAGCTACCACCCTCAAGTTGAAAATCTGTCGCCAAGCACCTAACGGTGTGTTCCGGCAGCTGTCCTTGAGAGCCAGTAATTCTAGGTTAGCCTGAACAACATCTTCGACCACATCTATCACTTACCATCAGGTGAGATAGTGGTCAAAGGCTAACCTATCAGGCATAAAAAAAGAAACCTACTAAGTGACTTTTATAACAATCACTTCAATTTGATGATCCTAGCAAAGTACATATATAAATAATTATACTTAGGAAATAAATAAAAGTATTTAAATATTTTTAGTTTTAATTGACTATTCCTTCTCAAGTTACAGCACATTAAACAAACATAAAATATTTTGGTTGCAATAAGGACGTAACTATGCTCAAGAACATTTTTCAAAATTTTGTATGTTTTCGTGAGTCCTTTCAGTCTTTCAATGTGAACTCTTTTACTGGCAAGTTTCCGATCATGGAGCACAGTCAAACCAGGCAAATGACTTTTACCTTTAAGGAAAGCTGGTACATTAACCTTAACATTTTTTGAAGCGAAACTGTCTTGGACATTGAATCCTGTGCTAAAATTGTGTCGCCTCATTCACACTTTGTCGGTTGATTACTGCGCTCTATTGTCTGTCTGTCACTTGTAGACCCGCCATAGGCAGGAGAGCAAAATTATAGCAATCCCCCTGGTGTTGCCTCTACCAATGCTTTCAGAGTGTTGGTGTGTTTATATGTGCTCCATGAAACCTGTTGAGCTACTTCAATAAAAAGTATAGTTCATACCTCACATATAGCGCAATTCAACAGAAACGAATTGTAATTAAAGTTTATGCAGTTTCGTGAAATGCGTTTGTTGTTTATATGTGCTCCATGAAACCTGTTGAGCTACTTCAATAAAAAGTATAGTTCATACCTCACATATAGCGCATTTCAACAGAAACGAATGGTAATTAAAGTTTATGCAGTTTCGTGAAATGCGTTTGTTAATGCTGGGGCCACACTCGCGATAACGCGAAGATTTGCGCTGTCGCGACATTATTGGCCCAATAATTCGTCCTATCGCGAATACGAATGTTCTTCGCGCCGCTCTGTCGGTAAATTGCAGCACTTAGTTACGACGCCATTGGTAATATGCAGGTGCAAAGAGAAGGCTATTATGAAAATATCATGAACAGTTACCGTTTTTTTTCGGTGAGCATTACCAAGTGTGACTTAGCGCTAATATAAGTAATACTGTTTCTTATATAAGTAAAACCGAAGAAGATTCGCCATATTGTTACCAATTAGGGTTCCATATTGATTGTCCAGATAAAAACAAACTATTGATATTCATAGATTAGCACGTTAAAGGAATATTGTAAGGGTTTGTTGTGCGGGCTAGGTTAAACATTGTTTGTATTAATAATTTTTGTATTAATAAAATTTATTAATTTAATGGTTATGTTATAATTAATATCTAATTATTATATTCAGGTTGCCAACGATCGAAATAAAAGTATGGTGATATTCCTGGATATCGATCGATTTTTAACAATAATGATTTGCGATCTCTAAAGAACTTAAAATGGCCTTGGAGTGTTACACATTTCTTGTTATCGGAGACACGTCCCGGTTGTCAAGGCATGGTTTCTACTAACACTAGAGATTTTCATTTTACCAAGAATCGAGACGACATCTAATCATTGCCGAATCAAGATTGGTTTTGGTGTCATAATTGTTCTACATACGCAGTTTATGATATGATATATATGATCACTACCCGTGAGACGAGTGTGAAATTTGTAACTATAGTCTATTTTTTTAACAAACGAGTACTGAGTATGTCTTTCGCACATTTCCGATATTGACAGAATGAGATGGGTCATTGCCGTCACTGGTCAATGCCTTTGTTCTTGTTTTGAAATTGCTAAGGCCCGTTCATATTGAATACTTCTAAAATTTACTGTAGAAAAAATTACGTTATTATTTTATGCTTTATGCCCGCCTTCCACTTAAAAAACGGTAATGAGCGGAAACTGAGCTGATGATCTGAGCGGACTGGAGTAAAAATAGTTGTACACTTCCACTAAAAAAGTTTCATATTTTGCCTTCCACTACCAGAGGCTTTGCGGTGCGAGTGAGGTGGGAAATAAGCGGGGTTGGATGAGCGAGTTGTTTGCCTTCCATTGCCAGAGGCGCGGCGATGAGCGAGGAGGCGCAGAAATATCTCAGTGCCAGGCGATCCACAGAGGAAGCAAGTCGCGCGGTACATTTTGCGATAACGATGTCTGACGATTCCAGTGAAGAGGATTACATAAATACTATAAATAAATGCTTGCTACTCTACCATTATAACGAAAAAAAGAAGAGTAATAAACCAAGTCTTTTTTATCCCCATGACGATAATCTATGTGGTTGGTGTCCCACAACAACGGGTACTGCCGCACTGATTCAATGAACAGCTCCATGCCCACACGTTGTGCGTTCTGAACTGACAGACGAAAGCGGGCAAGGAAAGGGGAAGGGGTGGCGACGGGGGGCGGAGGTGAGCTGACTCCGTTCAAAACTCGCGTGCGTTCAAAATTTAATAAAAAAGCAATTCGTACGTCTCAGAAATATTGGTCGCAAATTTTTAAGACTGATTTTTTATTCCAATATAAACGTTTTTTTTTAATTAAATCTACCTACTTAACGCACAACACTTCCTGTTAATTTCACAAAGAATTATATTTGTTTATATAAAAAAATGTATATTTACAATCATTAAACTACATAGAAACACAAAGTAGGCTAATGTAATAAAAATGCTGGAGGCGCGTAGCCCTATCGCATGTTTACATACAGCGCGGCTGTAGGTAGTTATTTCAACGACAGAGCCGAGTTAAAATACTGTATAGATAACATTAATTCCCACGCAAATAGAAATAACATATTATAAATAGAATATATATTACCTACCCTTTTATTTATTGAGCGAGAATATAAGTAAAAATTCGTTGAATAATTCTGTACGCAAATGTACCAGCCACATAACAGTATAATTCTATTTATTTTGGAAGACTAGAACTTTATTTTGTGCGGCCGCTTTTTTGTTATCATTCAAACTTGGTCGGCTTATCACTAATTTCGTATCTTGTGAGTTTTTTAACCTTATCTCTTTATTTATTAAGTGTATTGAGCTACAATTTTGTGAGCAGATAATTGGATGAATGCACAAATTGTTGTGATACCTTTTGATTTGCGAACCTTGGTAAAACTCGTCAAACCCAATGGCGAAAACGGGCGTGATTTAGGCATGGTTTTTTCAACGAAACTCTTTAACTACTCATATTATACAAACGAGACTTGGCAAGATATTGTAAGCTACTAAAGGGCACATATTGACGTAAAAATTTAGTCTCAAAGACATCTATTTTAAGCAATAGAACTTAAAAACCTTATTTTTTTCGTTTTAACAAACATTACACACAAATTCATAGAGACCTGTGTAAATATAATCATAATTGTGCGCTTAACCGTTTAAGATATCCAGCAAACAGCCCAACGTTCCCCCAGTGGCATCTTGCTAATCTTCAGAGTCTTACGACACACAAATTTCATCTAAAGACACACATTTACCTCTCGGTATACTCTAATTATTAGTATTCTTCTTTTCTTCGTGCGGCGTTTTGACGAAAAAGTGCCGCTGGGAGAACGTTCTCCCAGCGGAAAGTGTTTTTCGCAAGTATCTTATGAATGGCTGGACACACAAATTTAAGACTACCATACACATTTACACCAGCTCATACACTAAATATCTGCTAAGCTCAAATCATATATTTCAACATGTTGCCGCTGGGAGTACGCACGCCCTTTCATTTGAGACCAAACGAGTTCAATTGGGTTGAGCTCACAGTGATACGTCGGCAAACGTATGACGAGACAATTTGTTGACTTAAATACAACATTTTCTTCAAACCGATCTTTGTTTTGTTTATCCCAATTCAAAAGTTACAAATTTAGTATTCATTCGTTACAAGAAATATTTTTTGACGCGCAGGTAGTCGTAGATTCTACTGAATGTCACTACATGTAACTACAGAGTGCGTGTGGAACGAACTTGATGTTGATTACGTGGGCCAATAGCAACGCAGTAAAATTCTCAATACTCGTTTGTTAAAACAAATAGACTATAGTACCTAACTGAATCAGTACTAATATTACAAATGCGAAAGTAACTGTCTGTCTGTGACGCTTTCACATCAAAACTACTGGACCGATTTGAATGAAATTTGGTATGGAAATAGTTTGAGACCCGGGAAAAGACATAGGATAGTTTTTATCCAACGGCGCAAAAAGAGGTTAATGTTTTTGCGCGATAACCGACAGGTATTTGGCGTTGACAAATGAAATTTAGAATAGTTGTAGTAAATGGTAACCCAAATCGGAATCGAACTTCAAAATGTATTTTTATCTTTGGGAGCTTGTTACAGGAAGTCAAGTCGTGAAGCCAATATAAGTTTTTTTATGTCATTGTGGGGTGTCAAATGCAAGCGCGTCAATCTAACACCATGTTCACTTTCAGATGTTTACGATCAAAATGCCGTTTAAAGTAGTGCAGACAATGGAAAGAGGTAGACTAAGATTGACGTCTGTACCCGATCAATGGGAAAAGAATGATAATTTGTTCTGGCCCAAAAATAAACAAGAAAAACTGAGAAGGCAAGAAATCTGTAATCCAGACCCAACTTGGACAGCTATCAATTGTAAAGTAAAACGAAGAAATTTAAGAACTTTTAAAGACGCAGAATCTGAAATAGACGAATGAGCGTTTTCGAACAAAACAGCTATCTCCAACTATCGAGTCTTTTAATCAGATGGCGCAGGAGTCGGTAGAGGTAAGTTTTAATGATTCCAGTGATAACAGGTCAGAGATGTCAATTTCTATAATGAATACACAAGTAAGACGTATTCACATCGAAAATGGCTCAGACTTAAGGTCTTCATCAGATACGTCTCGATAGTTATTAACGGAGAGCTCAACTATGGTACCGCAGAAACAGGCCATACAATACAAACTTATCCTGCTAACATCATGCAAGAAGAGTCGGGTTCAGAGGCTGATACGTAACCTGGACCACAGGTGGTTGTTGGAGAAACACTAAGTACAAGCACGATTTCAGCTAGATTTTTATCAGATTTTTCAAGCCAGCAGTTTAGCTTTTAGAGAAGGGGGACGCCCTGCTGGAACAAAAATTTTCACATTTAAGTTCAATACTTCGTAAATGGAGCATTAAATCGAAAAACAGTATTAGCAACCCCTATATCATTTTAAAAGACCTATTCAACCATACAACACACGAAGAGATAGACGACGAAAAAAATTCATCCCCACATGACATGTATGGTATTGGGAGGTACCCTAAAAAAATATTTTACAAAATTTTATTTTACCACTTTGTCGGGGTAATTGATTTACACATCCATACGAAATTACAGCTTCCTAGTACTAACAGTCACTTAGCAAAACCTCGGACAGACAGACGGAAATGACGAAACTATAAAGGTTCCGTAGTCCTGACAAGGACCCTAAAAAAAGAAATGACCTATGACGTCTGAATGTGCCATGGCATTGCCAGCTGGTTTGTGAATTGGTCTATTTCTGCACGTGACCTTACATCTTGGAACATCTTTAGATTTTGCTTTGGAATGAGGTAAGATCTTCATTTATTTTATTAAAAGAGATTATGTATATGATATTTTATGTTGTATTTATTATAACAATAAATAAAATTTCACGGCACGAACGGATTCACGGTGGGAATATAACCCCCGTTGCCCGGCACGGTTGCTCGATATTCTGCAAATGTTCTATCTGAGAAAAATTTATAAATATTGATAAATTCATAAATTTTTCTCACATTTTACAGGTTATTCTCGACAAAACGCCACGGTTAAGCCTGGAGGATAATGCCAGTGAAGAAGTTTTGGAGCAGATTTGTGGCATTCTTGACAACTCTGACTCGGAAGACGATTTAGAGCATGAATTTAATTGCGAGAGCTTGCGATTACTATTAGAGGTGAATGTTACCAGCTTTCCTGCATCTTCAAGCCAACAAGTCGCTCAGTCAAGTTCAAGTCACGGTCAAATTCCAATTGAACCAGTGCCAAGCCTATTGAATGATTCCATTATTGATATACGCGAGTGTGAAGAATCAAGTGAGTCTAAAGAAGACGATGAGATATGCAATAAAAGAATGTAGATTAGTCGGCCGGAATCACAAGTATTTGATGAGGTAGTAATATCACCAATTTATCTAATGAATAATAAAGATGCCGTCCAGTAGCACATTTTGAAAAGTTTTTATACGAAGTTGTTTATTTGATAGTTTATCAAACAAATATCTGCTCAACAAAACAGGGTTCCTAATTGGACTCCAGTGGACACAAAAGAAATTCGTGCTTTCCTTGGAATCTTGGTGCTCATGGGATATAATATTTTACCAGTTGCATAATTATACAAGGTCCACAGATCCAGGATTTAGAATGGAAGAAGTAGTCAGTGTTATGGCTATCAAACGCTTCAAACAAATTTTGAGAGAACTTCATCTAAATGATAACAGTCAGCAAGTTGAAAGAAGACACCCTGATTTCGATAAATTATATAAATTGCGTCCTTTTATAAATTTCCTAAATAAAAACTTTCAAACTAATGCCAGGAATTTGTCTTCACAAAGCATAGATGAAAGCATGATCCTCTTCAAGGGTCGTTCGAGTCTCAAGCAATATATATGCCCTTGAAACCTATTAAAAGAGGTTATAAAGTGTGGGCCCGTTGTGATAGCAAAACGGGATGTTTGTATGAATGTGAAATCTATACCGGTAAAAACGGACTGGGAACTGAAACCGGTTTGGGAGCCAACGTCGTTAAAAATTTGTCAAAAAAGAGAATGGAAGAAGAATTTGTGAAACACGTCACATTTTTTTGCTGTAATACCTACTTACAGGATAATGGCTTACATGCAACTGGAACTGTACGAAGGAATAAATCCGATTTAACGGCTATGGGAAAAACTAAAAAAAACTTGAAATTATTCAAAAGAAAATTTCAATGGAGGACTAAGAAAGATGTGGCTTTCGCAATATGGCAAGATACCAAAGAAGTGTTAATTCTAAGCACCACTTTTCATCCTAAAGTGGGAAAAACTGTTGTTTCAAGAACACAAAAAGGATATATAGCGTAAGAAGAAGAAGGAAACGTTGGTGGCTGCATATTTTTTTATTTCTTTTAGATGCTTGTCTTACCAATGCTTTTATTTTATATTTGTGTACATCATTTTAAAGTACAAAACCTCACCAATCTGGAGTTCCGTGTGGCTGTTGCCAGAGGACTTATTGGAGGGTACAGCAGCAGAAAACGTACATCAGCATTAGGACCTTATGTTTAAAAAAAGCTTGAGTATTAGAATCGGAAAATTATCAATAAAATAATACAGTCCCAGTTGAAGTGCGTTACCAGGACGTGGGTGGATATGCCGGTATCATTGGAGTTCTACAGGCGCTGCCAACTATGCAGCACAAAAACCAATGATATCCGATTTTTTATTGTTGTTCCATTTTTAATATCTATTAAAGTTGGTAAATCCACAGTGAAAAGTTATTTTATTCCGCAGGATATTTATGCCCGTTAAAGGGCATACAAACACTAAAGATTTATGTCAACGAAGAAATGATATAGTCAGACACACTCACAGAAGTAGTATAACAAAGCTAATTAATAATAAAAAAATAATAAATATATATATATATATATATATATATATAAAAATAATATCACAAATAAATAATAAAATAATATAAATATAATAAAATAATATCGAAGGTAATATCCACCCATTATTGACAGTAATTCTCAGTAATAACTTTTCTATACTAAAGGTATTTAGGGTTGAGTAGGTCCTTCTGACCAAAGTTCACTGCAGTACTTTCCAAAATTTATTCCAAAATAAGTGTGTTTTTTTTTGTTTGTTAGATAGAAAATACATTTATAATTGGAGCTTGCCTCGTGTATTTAGCAGCCTCCGTAGGGGGAGATACTTTGTATTCTTTTGTACCACTGTGACACCATTGTGGACACACTGTTGGTAATATGTTTGCATTATCTTGACCTTACTTAAAAGATTTATAAAACTGTTTTAACAATATATTGCAAAAATATTTTACTTAATTTTACTTTTTCTGTACATGATGTGTACATAACCTGAGGTACTAAATATACCCTAAGTTTTAAAGAGGAGGGTGTTGGTACCTGCAACACAGTTTTTCATAAAAAACTTTCGCTTTTGCCATCGTTTTTCATTTACATTATGCTATTGTTTAAGTTCCAAATAAAGAATTTTACCCCTTTAGACTGGCTTAGATAGATAAAACTTGGTTTGTTAAAACATATAATATAATGTATATTTTTTTTTATTTAACAACTCAAATGGCGTGTATCTTTTAATTATATTCAAAATTACATACCTGCAAGGATAAAAAATGTAAGATTGATCTCGGACGGCTGTACCAGCCAAAAAAAATTATCACACAATTGTTAGATATTGTGCCGCACTTGTTGATACTGGCCGTTTCAACAATGTGAGGGAATATATCCTTGTCAGAGGGCATTCATTTAACCTTTGTGACAGGGTTTTTGCACAATAAAAAGAGACTTGTCAAAAAGTGACCAAATTTATGTGCCAAAATCATTACAATTCAGTAAATACAATAGGCACATTGGAGGTACAGCTTTTAAATGACAGTGAGATCTTTTTGGATTTCCAGAACTGGTGGTGGCCATCATTTTATTCCAAACCAGCAGCATCTGAAGAAACCAAAGGCAGGGTTGTCAGCAGACCCCAGAAAATACATTTCCAGCCCACTGCCTTCAAAGAATTTAGACATTCAATCAAAAGGCCTGGTCTTGTTCAAGCACATGAGTTCATAAACAACCCTGTAAAAAGTACATTTGAGTTACGTTATGCCCAAAGAATATGTCTGCCACACAAAAAGGCATATGAGGGTGTTAACCCCATAAACTCGAAGAAAATTCAAGACATTAATAAGCTGATGAGTTATATTCAAGATATTCATCAAGATTTTTATACCGAAATATTGGCATGACCAACAACACAAGCCGATGTTGTAGACAATGCAGATTAAAAACTTGTTTTAAATGTAAAATTAAAGGTTCATAAATAGCCTACAAATTGTATTATTTAAAATTAAATATGAGTAGTATTACATTTACTGACTAAACAACACATGTCTACTTTTGTTTTCCAAACAGCACATGTCCAAAATTTTTAATATAAAAAAAGGGTAAAATATAATTTTTTTTTATTATTTTATATGCTTAATCATTGAAAATATATGTTTTATTTGTTCTCAATTGACAATAATCATGGGTCATCCTGAAAAACATTTTGCTGTCTTGTTTTTTGTTCCTCCTGTAAAAACACAATTTTGGATAAGTGCTGTTTTGAAAACAAGCAATTCAAAAATAAACTTTTTCTAAAAGCGAATCTGATGAGAAAAATAAATTATAGATTTTTGATGATTCTAAAATACATCCTACTTCTCTATAACTGAGATAACAATAATTTAGCATACATATTCACACAAAATATTTCAGAATTAGATTTTTTTTTAAATATTATCACCCTATCACGAATTCACTTTGTGAAACATCATATCCATAGATAAGGTTTAGTAAATAGAATAGACCTCTTAGTCTTACTTTTAGTAAGACTTAAACATCTCATAACTGCACCAGATTTTACTTATTTTTTCTTTTAAACTTCAAAAATGTTTAATAGATATTTAATTGAGTGTGATGGTGAATATGGGTTTTTTAGCCCACGGCATCCACCTGGTAGTAATACCCTGTATCAGAAAATTTGTCATGTGCACATTTTGTAATATACACAGTGGAGCATACTTCATTTCAAATTTAAAAACAATAAAAATATAGACAAGAACTTGAACTAAACAGTATGCAGTAGCATCTATGCAGGCATCCCCTACACATTCACAAGACAATTCTGAAACGGAAAGTTTTAGTGATGGCGATTGAGCAAAAGAACTCAGTAGAAGTCTAGAAATCGAAACTCCACCCATTCCAACCAATCCAGGATAACACAAAGAGAGAATCACAAAGTTCAAGTTTGGAAACATCTATAAAGAAATCTCCTTTAAAAACGAATCTCATGCAGGATCACAAAATAGTCAATACAATTGAATCGGTCCATGTTAAAGGGATCCAAGTCACATTTTTTTCGATATTGAGTTATAAATGCCACTTTGTTTTAAATACCTTTCCGGACACATACAACTTTGTTATGTAACAAAAGGATCTTAGTCCTATGAGCAACATTGATTTCAAATTTATACATAATTTCATTCCATGTTAAAGGGGTACAAGTCCATGGACATAAACCCTTTTATTATGGAACGAATCTCGCAACAATGCATTGCCGCCATTATGGTGGCGTGATGTTTTTGTTAGCTCCCTTCCCCCGCACTTTGAAGCTTGACAGATTGTGTACTGCTTTTGTTTATTAATCAGTGCTATTTTGACCACAGTTTCGTGTACATGTGACCGTAGGTAATTAAGTAAAATTTTGCATTTATCACGATGGAAAGTATCCCATCAACATCAAGGAAACGATTAAGGAATAGTGAAAACTATAAACGAAATATTATTAAACAAGCAAGAATTCAGGGAGTGGAGTACATAAGTCATAAAGGTATTATTTTATTGCATAACTACCTACTTTTGTTTTTTGTTATTGCTTGCGTTGTTATTATAAAGATATATGTATATATCTACTTAGTACTAAACATCAGAATATGAGATTCTTATTGTAAGCGGGTATGCAATTTTTTTTTAATTTTTGTTTTTTTTTATTTAAAGGTAAGCGTGTGCCTGCGCGTAGAATAGGATCACCTTGTAAATGTAGAAAAAATTGTTCTGGATCAATCTCACCTGAAAATCAGGAGCAAATACTTGCCAATTTACTTAAGTTCGGAAGCAAGAATGAACACGATATCTTTTTACAAGGATTAATAGATATTAAACCAGTTGCAAGACATCGACCTCGTGGTCAAACACCAAAGAATAAAACAAATACCTTTAAATACCACGTACTGCCATGCGGTGAAAGACGAGAAGTTTGCTTGAATGCATTTTTATCAATGCACAACATATCAAAGAAAGCAGCGAGACGATTGTGTTTGTGTATCAGCCAAGGGATAAATGTTTCTGATTCCAGGGGTAAGCATGATAATCACCTTAGCCTTCCTCCTGATACAAGATTACAAGTTATGGCACATATAAACTCCTTTCCACTAAAGGAAAGTCATTATTCCGGGCGATTGATACAATACCTCGATGCAACACTTAATGTCAAAAGAATGTTTAACTTATTTAAGATTAAATACCCTAATATAAAATTAAGCTACCAATCTTATTATGACATATTCGTCACAAATTTTAAATTAGGATTTGGACAGCCCCAAGTAGACACGTGTTGCACGTGCGAGACTTTAAAAGTTAAAATTAAAAGTCCACACTTAAACGAATCTGCAAAACGCTGTGCCCTCGCCGAGTTAGAAGTTCATAACAGACAAAGTAAGAAGTTTTATAATAAAATAAAAGAAGAGGTCTCTGATTATAAAGAAGGAAAAAACACTAATGTATTAGCAATTTGTTTCGACTTTATGCAAAATATTCAGTTACCAGCAATACCAATACAGGAAATCTTTTACCTACGTCAGTTGTCCGTTAATGTATTTAATACATTAACGGACAACTAAGAGCTAGACACTAAGAGCAGATCGACAACAGATGCAGGTGTTCAATTGATGTCACATATACTTGAAGCCTGGGAGAGTTCACATGATGCTATTGGCGTATTTTGTGATCTTTCCAAGGCATTCGACTGTGTAGAACACTGCACTCTGATTCGTAAGCTTTCACACTATGGTGTTCGTGGAAAAGCTTTGAATCTAATAGAGTCATATCTGTCTGACAGGCTACAGATGGTTGGAATAAATGGCAATACTTCTTCCGGGTCTTTCGTAAAAATAGGTGTACCGCAGGGATCAATTTTGGGACCTTTTCTGTTCCTAGCGTATATTAATGATCTGCCTTGCATGGTCAAAGATTTCTGTGATATTGTTTTATTCGCGGATGATACCTCTCTGATTTTTAAAGTAGATAGGAAAGATAGTGAACTCATTCATGTAAATAATGTGTTATCTATGATCTCTGGATGGTTCGCCGCTAATAATCTTCTGTTAAATTCAAAAAAGACCAAATGTTTAAAGTTTTCATTACCAAATGTTCCTTATGTTGAACCAAACATTAAGCTTGGCCTAGATAAACTCTCTATTGACAAAGCGACAGTCTTTCTGGGAATCAAAATGGATTCAACTTTACAGTGGGATCCACATATATGTGAAGAACTAAGTCTTCCGGCTAGATCATGTATATATACATGATCTAGCCGGAAGACTTAGTTCTGCTGCATATGCAGTTTGTAAGATAAGACAGTTAACAGATGTAGCTACTGCACGGCTAGTTTATTTCGCATACTTCCACAGTATTATGTCGTATGGTGTATTGCTCTGGGGAGCTGCTGCTGAGATAGAGACAATCTTTATCTTACAAAAGCGTGCAATTCGAGCCATATATGAAATGGATCCTAAGGAATCTCTAAGGGATCTTTTTAAAGAAATTGATATATTAACTTTACCGAGTCTGTATATATTTGAAAATATTATGTATGTTCGGAAAAAATTGAGTAAATTTAAATTAAACAGTGACAACCATCATTACAACACTAGGAACAAATATAAATTAACGGTACCATGTTTTAGATTAGCAAAGACAAATAAAAGGTCCTTTGTAGGTAATTGTGTGCGGTTTTATAGTAAAATTCCCGAACATATTACAATGCTCACAGAAGGAAAATTCAAATTGCATGTGAAAAATATTTTGATGAAGAAATCCTACTACACAGTTTGTGATTACTTAAACGACAAAAATGCTTGGAAAATTTCACTTCTGCCAAGCCATCACATGTCTCCTACGTAATTTAAACAAATATTGTAATAATTGTATTATATTGTTTATAACACATTGTAAAAAGACGTTTAAAAGAATGGCCCCGAGTTTCTTGCCCGTTCTTCTCGCAGTGGCTCTATTAACTTTTTTTGCTGAACGTGGCAGTACAATGTAGAATATTTCAATATTAAAATTTGTAATTGACCTTCATAAGAGCGTCGTAGACGCCTAAATTGAATAAATGATTTTGAATTTTGAATTTGAATATACATGACATCAAGACTAATACAGCAAAAATGTATACATATCACGAGGGAACCGCCAAAAAATCCCCAGATGAAGTTGCATCATTCGTTTCAGAGTATTTAACAAACGAAGTCGCGTTAAACGTCGATGAAGTCCATATTTATTCAGATAATTGCGGAGGGCAGAACAAAAATCACGCTTTGTCTCGGATGTTACTTGCTCTCACAGATATAAACAAATTTAAGAAAATTGTACACTATTTCCCTATTAGGGGACATTCATTTCTGCCATGCGACAGAGATTTTAGCATGATAAAGCGTAGATTAAAGAAACACGATCGCTTCTACACTCTTCATGAAATCACTGAAATAATCATGGAAAGTTGTAAACCGGGAAAGTTTGTAGTGAGAGAGATACAGACTGAAGATATTTTAGCATTTAAGCAATGGTGGCCTGAATTTTATAAGAAATCTACAATATCCGTTGAAACTAAAGGGCGTAATATAGCCAGAGGGAAAAGATCATTTTGGAATCAGTTCTTACCATCAATACATTTTTAATTCCAATGCTCCTGGTTTTATAACAGCATATGATTATATAGATGGATTATTAGTAAGGACGTTTGAACTGGGTCGTAGAAATCACAGGCCAAATCAGTTGGTGCAAGTATCAGCTTATCCAGAAGGATACATTCCGATAAAGGATGCAAAAAAAATGGACATAGAAAAAGTTATGGAGTATATTCCAGACGAATTTCAACAATTTTACAATAATATTTTAATAAGACCAACAACTGAGCACCGAAATGATGATAATTTTCTATTGACCGAATAAAACCGTGAGTTTTTAAGAAAAAAGGTAGTTTTAAGTATTCCTTTAAATAATAAACCTATTAAAATAATAAATATATTTGTTTTTTTCCCTACCACTCGCATTAGATGCTAAAAGAATCTAAGTCCAACAACTTTAAATAAAAATTTAGTGACTTTATGTACATAAAAAAATATAAATAAACATGGAATATAAGGACATAATAAATTAACTTACAATATTTATAAACAGTGAAAAAACTTCAATACATTTTTTTTTTAAACTAACAGTTTTATGTGATTTTCTTAAAATTAGGTGTTATGGACTTGGATTCCTTTAACATGGACCGATTCAATTGTAACTATGAAAAGTGTTTCTTTTGAACATATAAAATTCAGTTCTGAAAAACAGATTGCAAATCCGTAATAAGATCAACCAACAACAACATCCTTGCCTTATTTGTTCCCAATAAGTTCGCAAACGCCGGGTGTCGCCGGCGGCATCGTTTGTTCTTACCAAGCACCTAGACTAATAATATATTTAACACGAGTGGCAACATGTCGCTATATTGCTAACTTAGGCCTACATCGTGGCCCTAGCTGAAGTCGTGTTCAGCATTCACGAGAAATGCATGGATGTTTGCTGAATAAGCTACTGTAGTTTTAGGCTATGTGGACACATATTTAAGTAGAACCTACATAACACCTGAAACTTGCACTGATGATTCGCAGTATTCGCACTACAACACTAATCAATGTGCAAACTGCAAACGGACCTAAATATATAAACACAATGATCTATGAAACACAGATTGTCAGATTACCTAGTGCTCTCCAGTCTCCACAGATTACCTAGTCCTGCTAGGGATGTTACAAAATAATCGAATTTTATTAAAATCGATTATTATTTTCATATAATCGATTTTTAATGTCGATTTTTTTAGTAATATTAATCGATTTTTAATAAATCTATTATATAGATTACTTGTTTAGATCGAATTTTAGAAACAAGGTCGTATCTATGCGACGGATGAAACAACTTCAAGATTAACGACAGATTTATATTTTTTGAGACCAAGCGTAAATCTTAAGGAATTTTAATGATCCTTTTAAATTTTAAATTGTATCTAATTAATATATACTGGTATAATTCTGAACTCCGATAAAAGCATTATAATGCATTATCGATTGCGGTAAAGCATTAATGATAATGAGACTTCTAAAGAAAATATATTTTTGGGATACACAATAGACAGCACAATTAGTCACAAAGCACATATTGATAAAATTTGCAAGAAAATGGCGAGCGGTAATTAAGGTCTCCTTAAACTTAAACCATTGTTAGATATTAAATCGCAAATATCCGTATACTATGCATATATACATTCAATAATAAGAAATTCCATTACTGTTTGGCTACAGAGGTATCAAGAGTTCTCAAATTAATGTCAAAAACGTACAATAAGAACAGTTAACGGACTGAAAAAGCGTAGCCCCGCAAGGGAGCACACATTAAGAAAGACAACATTTTGACAGTTGTTTCTCTTTACATCTATTATTGTTTATTATATATTCATGAGGATAGGGATATTCCAGAAAAGCAGGAAAAAGTTTTACCTTCCAATCTGCGTAGTAATTAAAAGCGAATTATAAAAAATAATGAAATTCGGGTTCTACCAAAAATCATATTAGCTAAAGTAAACAAGGTCGATATTCGAAAATAGTGATGTATAATAAGTTAACAAAAAGCTTGACCCCCTTAAAATATAGTTTGTTCATATTAAAACTAAAGAATTTAAAAAAAATATATACCTTCTGGTTGCGCCATCGGTACTTTGTGCCCATCTAATATGCATTATTAAAAATACTGTTTTATGTTTAACGAAAATAATAATTTAATTCTTACAAACCTTCTTTTATGTATATATTATATATATTTACCTATCTCTATTCATCCTATCAACATCCTCCATCCTCCTCCAACGAAACGCAAACATGACGTCACACTGATGGACTTTAACGAACATCGAGTGAAGTAGCATTCAAGAAACCATTCTTGCTTTCACTCTCATACTCAAATCCTTCAATTGAAAGCCGCCCAAAAAACATCATGTGTCTCTGTGATTGTGATAAAAATAATCTACTGTGTGTACTGATACCGGTCAAATAATAAAACAATAAACTTTCTACATAAACTCTTCGTGAACTGTGGTGGATTCGTATCCACGTTCCTTCTACATGCCTTTCTTATGAATTCCTAAAAGTTTCCACCACCTTTTAAACATTAAAGAATTAAAAAAAAAAATGTAAAGTTCTTAGGAGAAGTGTAAATTGCTAAATTGCTACACTATAAATTTAAATTGTATTAAGTGTAGAAATATTATGATTATAAAATATAAATCAATTATTTACATAGACAGAATTAGACTTTAATATATTTAAGTAGTATTATATATGTGTGTATATATATATATATATAATAATAGCTAAATAAATAAAAATAAATAAAATACTGAATTCCCAAAAATGTTGTCATCTCAGAAACAGTGGGATCGGACCGTGGATCTCGCGTCCTATCTCGCAAGTGCCGACCTAGATCCGCCGCAAACTTCTTGGCCTTTAAACACCACGGCCCCATCACCTCCACAGAAAATGGCATGAACTGGTACGCCAATTCCAAGGCATCGTATTTATAATGCTTGCCTAACGCAGCTGCCTCTGCACCTCCACCGGCGGCTTTCTGGGTAGCGAGCAGGTGGCAAGCGGCAAAAGTGTTCACGCACGTAAAATCCCAGTGAAGGCGACGCCCCCTCTGCCATGGGATCAGCGTTAGCCCATCCGGCCGCTTGCCATCAGAGCGCGATAGACCAGGAGGCTCGAGCACGCAAGGGACTTCTGCCGAAACGAGGGCCCTCTTAATGATATTGTTGATGGCATGATGACGGGGCCTCCGTTCAGCGCAACGAGTGCAACTGAGAGCGTGCTCCTGCACGCTCTCAGTTGCACTCGTTAGAATCTCTAGACGGAATCTCTAGAATCTCTGCACGGAAGTTAGAAATGCGATGAGGCTCGACTCCTGCAGTTGCCGTACGCCTTAACCGCCAAATCGAATCGGCAAACTAGCCTGACACTATTGCGAATAAAGACTAATGTTTAGTGTCTCCTCGACAACACGTTTAAGTGCACTGTCAAACCGAAGGACCTCCTCTGGGAGCTTCCAAGTTGGCGCCGTCCGAATGTGATATGTCAACTTGGGCAACCCGAAACAGGTTCTCAAAAGCACCAGAAAAAACATGAGCCGGAAGGTTCCGAAAGTGATTCGCAAGTACCAGGTTCTGCATCTTTGAATCCAGGCTGTCAGCGACGCCCTCAGGAAAAATCGGCAAATCCAGGAGGTACATGGATTTCCGGTCCATAACCCTAACCCCGAGAATGAGGGATATGAAACTGGGACTCGATTCCGCTGCCTCTGGATTATAGGTGTAAAATTCGCACTTGGCGGTGTTTACCTAGGAAGAATGCTGTCACGTCCCGCCGGACTACTTCTGGACTACCACCAATAGTTCCATCATCCAAATACCAGCTTTTAAAGGGCGACTCTAGAGACTTGATGGCCTTATGAATCGCCATACTGAAAATAAGGTGGTCGCACGCCGACTTGCAACCACCTTATTCACAAAACAAACGCCATCCTAAGATAGATTGCTTGGGGCCGCATAACACTGGCGAAGAAATGGGAATATAGACGGTGTCAACTCCCTGACCTCCGACAGCATCGAGCCCTTCTCGACACTGTTGAAAGCGTTCTTGATGTTAAGTTTTAGAAGGACGTTATCGCTCCCGGCTCTCATAACAAAGCTTCGTGTGGCATGGATAGCGGCTTCGCATCCAAGGGGCGTACCAAACCCTACCTGGTGGGGCTGGAGATAAGATGTGATCTCACCATGAACTGCTCAGCAACAAACGGCTCGGTTTGGCCACCAAACGGTGAAAAGTATTGCCCACTGCGATTGGCCTCATACCGCCGTCTTTTTCCCATCATTCATAGCCCGGCACCCCACAGGACATAAAACGTATATTGATATTATTTAAATATTATACATCTGCCAACAGCCAAACATACTCTGCTGTTTTTAATACTTTTATTTTTCGCATGCTTTGGTCCATCCCCATACGATGGTTAAGGAACGAGAGGAAAAAATTGAAATATGAACCATTTTCATGTTTGCTCAGTCGGTCAGAGCATACCACGGCTAAAGAGGTGGATGACGCGGGTTCGAACCCCGAACATGAATATAATTTATCCTCTCGTAAATTTGTAATTTTGTAATACTCTGCTATGTTCTAAGAATTTCAACACATATATAAAGATTTCAATAGGAAAGATAGAGGTACAATAGAGCTTATAATGACAATTTAAGATTTTGACGTTTACCTGACGGCTATCGTAAATGGTGAGATCTAGCTTGTTGGAATAACGACCGCACAAGGCAAAGTGCATCAAAATTAAAAAGTATTATCTTGGATGCACTTTCCAGTTATCATGTTATTGCAAGTGTAGGCAGCGGAGTAAAAAGTTTTTCGGATTCCACACTGATGGGTGGTATCGTCATTAAATATCTATTTGTCTTGTCTAAATGTAAATAAGTTGTTAAAGTTTAAAGTTGAGGAGATTTTGAAGCGCTCGTAGCGAAGTTTGCTCAACCATTCTGAATCGATCAGCAAAGTTAAGCAACGTCCGCCGCGGTCATGAGTTGGATGGGTGACCGCTGGTGACATTACTACTGAGCGCTTCCGTGCTTCGGAGGGCACGTTAAGCCGTCGGTCCCGGTTGTTGTCTTAGGATGGCAGTCGTTACAGCATGGTGGTAGGGCACTTTGCGAATGCCCGCCTGGCTAGCTACCACCCTCAAGTTGAAAATCTGTCGCCAAGCACCTAACGGTGTGTTCCGGCAGCTGTCCTTGAGAGCCAGTAATTCTAGGTTAGCCTGAACAACATCTTCGACCACATCATCACTTACCATCAGGTGAGATAGTGGTCAAAGGCTAACCTATCAAGCATAAAAAAAAAAAAAAAAAAAAAAAAATATTAAGATGGTAATTTTAAAAGTAAATAGCCGATATTATTTGATTTAAAATTCGGTTTTCCAATATCGGATATTTGTGCCGATATATCGGTTTTTCGATATTATCGAAAACCGGTATCCATGCTCTACTTGGTCGATGCGACGCGTGATCAAAATGCTGGCACATATTTGGCTCAACGAATAAGCATTGCAATTCAACGGGGCAATGCTGCCAGCATGCTGGGCACGCTGCCAACTGGGAGTGGGCATTTGGACTGCCTATGAGTCTGCTATGACTTCTAGGTTGTCTAAGTGCCTTTATTGTAGTAGCTGTAGTGTTGTATATAGTTCATAGTATTTTGTTTAATAAAGGCATACCGCCGTTTTTAAAATATATATATAGATATATAAGGTCACTTTTAATTCATCAACAATACTGCGTGGGGTGGTGTAGAATCGATAACTGAATGTGATCCACACATTTTTAATTTTCACATAAACAATTCAATACTAACTATTGCCTAAGCTGTGGCGCGTTGACTTTGAGAATGATAGCGACGACAACACTCGCGGCCGCCGTGGACAAGACTCACACATACACACACGTTCTAGGTATTCTAACACATTGCGAGGGCAATGAACTCGGTAGGTATACCTACGCATTGCGAGGGCAACGAACTCGGTAGGTTTACCTACGCATTGCGAGGGCAATGAACTCGGTAGGTATCTCGGTAGGTATACCTACGCATTGCGAGGGCAACGAACTCGGTAGGTTTACCTACGCATTGCGAGGGCAATGAACTCGGTAGGTATCTCGGTAGGTATACCTACGCATTGCGAGGGCAACGAACTCGGTAGGTTTACCTACGCATTGCGAGGGCAATGAGTCTTGTCCACGGCGGCCGCGAGTGTTGTCGTCGCTATCATTCTCAAAGTCTACGCGCCACAGCTTAGGCAATAGTTAGTATTGATTTTGTTTATGTGAAAATTAAAAATGTGTGGATCACATTCAGTTATCGATTCTACACCACCCCCCGCAGTATTGTTGATGAATTAAAAGTGACCTTATATATATATTGTGTTTGTATTAAATGTACTTTGGACTTGCTTGTAAAAAAATATACAAAAGGGCTAATAAAACTTCGTTATATCTTAATTTTATTTCATTACTTGTCCAATATAAAAAAATACTGGGCATTTGGCACAATAATTATTATTTTATTGTTTAAACTTGAAGATTAACGAAAGATTTGTATTTTAGTTCCCTTATGAGACTATGGAGTAGTCGTTTAGTTTTTACATTCTCATTCTGAGTATTTTATTTCGAAACTAGTCAAATGTAAAATAGGACTGGACACTTACGGCATTTTTTTTTTATTTCATTATATTTTACTTTTTGAGACAATAAGTTTGTAATTTTGTTGGGATTCTCATCATTTAATTTTTAAATTTTTTTAACAATCCATGGTCTTGACCATGGGTTGAATTTGAAAAAATGACATTATGACTACAGAGCGCAAATATTTCCATCACGATTTTCCTGTATTTGTTTTTGTCTTCCACATTATGAACACCATTCAGTTTTATATGCTTGCGCAGTACTTTTTCAGAATATTTCATATACCTACATATCGCCGCAACATTTCTTGGGGGTGTTATCATGCCACCTTTATTTTTAATGTCCACTAAAAGGGTGCGACTGTCCGGACTCTTAGCGGACAACAGTTCGTTGCATTTATGGCATACAATTTTCTTTTGCAGATTACAATTGCAAAACACAATAAAACCTGAGATGTAATAAATTATATTTTCTGCATACTCAGTTAATTGGCTTGGGCTAGCACAGTAGTCACGGTCAACGTCATAGAAAGTATCCTCACACTCATCTACATACAGCAACTTCATAGTATCACATGTTTCGTTAATGTTTTTTATGAAACTTGTGCTGTTTGAAGGATGTTGATGTTTTCGAGTGGAAGGCAATTTGCTTTTCCCGAAATCTTTAATTCTGCATGTACTAGCAGTTTCTTATATGGGAGGATGGGTTATTGTTGAATCCACCGAGAGTCCTTATGGCGGCAAAAAAACTTCAACGTGATCTTGGGGCAGCTTATACGTAGGTGGAAAACTCAAATTTGGATCCAGCGCAAAGTATTTGTCATAAATGGACAAAATAGATTTTATACAAATTATATCAAATCAAATCAAATCAAATTTATTGCATTATTACAGGTTACAATATAGATATTATCATAATACGTTACGTGCCTCTGTAATATACCATAATTGGTGTACAATATTTTACAATAGTCATAAAATTAATTATTTACAATAGGATTAAATTAACAATAATTCAATAATTTTCACATGGATTCATAATTAAGGTAATATTAAATTGTAGGTAATGTCAAAGTTTAATTTATAAGTTATATAATGTTCAAATAGTTATTAATAATTATATTAATTTATCGTTAAGAAATTCGTCTACTGTATAATAACATTTTTCAGTCAACAAATTTTTTAATTTTCTTTTAAATATGTTCAGCTTACAGTCTTTTAAACTATCTGGTAGCTTATTATAAAGTTTAGGAGCCATGAAGTACACGCTGTTTTTAAAATATACTGTCCGTGACTTTTCATAATGTGAGAATATTTCAATTTTGTTGCGTGTTTTACGTGGCCGTGTGTTAACTTTTAATATAAACTGGTCAGGGTGCTCTCTTACAAATAGGCAAGCTTCAAAAATATATAGTGAGCTAAGAGTGAGAATTTTGAGTTTCTGGAATAGAGGCTTGCAAGTTTGTCTTTGTCTTGCACCAAACATGGCCCTTATGCCACGCTTTTGGACTTTAAAGAGCGTCAAAATATCTACAGAATTGCCCCATTGAAGAATTCCATATCGCAAATTTGAGGATACAAAACCGTGATACGTTGTTACAGCAGTTTTACGTGATGAGACTTGTGTTAACTTCTTCAAAGCAAATACAAATCTGCTTATTTTAGTGCAAAGATATTTTATGTGTGCCTTCCAATTAGCCTGTCAATTTGAACTCCTAAAAATTTTGTTTCATTAACGTTTTCAATAATTTTGTCGTTATATTTTATATTTAAGTTAATCTCTTGCTGCTGTGGTTAACGAAATTGAACAGATTTCGTCTTATCTAAGTTTATTAGTAGATTATTTAGTTCTAGCCACTGTATTACATTATTGAGAGCAGCAGATGGTACAGATTCATTAAATTCCTGATTTTCATTTTTAACTAAAATAGTCGCATCATCAGCAAACAAAATCATTTTGTGGTTAGTACATGTCGGCATATCATTAATGTATAACAGAAATAACAATGGGCCCAATATACTGCCTTGTGGTACACCGTATTTTATGGTTCTTATATCAGATTTTACCGTTTGTTCGTTTTATTTTTAGGAATTGATGTAATTTCTGTGTACTGTCTTCGATTATTTAAGTAGCTCTTTATCTGATCGTGAGCAGAACCTCGGATACCGTACATATACAATTTTTTCAGCAATTTCTTGAGACATACGAAATCAAATGCCTTAGACATGTCCATGAATATAACTGTAATAGGTACGCCATCATTGAGGCATTCCGAGACTGTATTCATAAGGTCATATTATATTGCTAAGTTCGTTGACCTTCCTTTTCTGAATCCGTATTGCTGATTGTGGAATATATTATTTTTCTCAAAGAAAGAATAAAACCGGTTGTAAATAACACACTCAAAGATTTTTGATAGAACTGGCAGTAAAGCTATAGGGCGATAATTTTCACATATCTCTTTGTCACCCTTTTTGAGAATTGGTTTTATTACAGTTAATTTTAGATTATCTGGGAAAATTCCATATTTTAAAGATATATTAATTATGTAGCTTAAAGGTTCAGCGAGCTGTTTTGAGCAGTATTTTATAGCAATGGTTGAAATGTCATCGTGACCTCCACTATTTGTATTTTTCATGCAATTTATTATTTTATATATTTCATCTGGTGTAGAAGGACCAAGATAAATGGAATTTAATGTCATGTTAGGATCATTAAATGTCAAAGGTGTAGAAGAATTCAGATTATTTTGCTTAATTTTTACCATGTCTATGTATGAATTATTAAAAGTATTAGCGATTATGTTCGGGTCTGTTAATATAATGTCATTTCATTTTATTCTGTTTATAGTATGTCTATTACCATTCATTTTATTACCATTTATTATATTCCATGTCGATTTGGTTTTATTAGCTGCATTATCTATAATTTTATTGTTATTTAGGCGTTGAGACCACCTTATGGCTCGTTTAAGTAATTTTGAATATGTTTTATAAGTATTATCTACATTTCTTGGTTTTTGTTTAATGTATTCTTGATGCAGACGTCTTTTTATAAAAGTTGATTTTTTAATGCCATGAGTTAGCCAAATAGGACGTCGTTTCAAATTAATTTGAATACGTTCAATTGGAAAGCATAAGTCATAATACAATTTCACTATGTCAAAAAAAGAATTAAATGCTAAGTTTACATCTTGTTCTTGGTATATTTCAGAAAATGTTAGGTTTTCTAGACATTTAAGAAACTTGTTCTGGTTTTGGAGACTTAAGTCTCTTTTCAAAATATACCAAGATGAACAATCAATTGGGTGCTTAATTGGATATAAAACCCAAAAAGCTGGTTTTTCTTCTAGATTTAACCAACAAGGTGCCATCACTTGTTTTAAGTGATTTAATGTTATCGGAGATTTCCAATACCTTAGTTCGTATATAGCCAATATTATAAGAACATAGAGGTTTTTTGAAGCCTTGGCTGCCAGCCAACAATCATTGAACATTTAAATGAACCTTATATAGTTGCGTCGCAATTTCTAAATTCTTCAATATTCAATTTTTGAAGGAACTCCAACGAATCTGCCACAGAATTGCTTAACAACTGGGACGCCAGTTTTACTTTCATTTTCTGTTTGTGAAAATTAATGTGCGCTGCAGTAATTTTATTGTCAGCTCTAAGCCCTTCCAAGTCTTGCAAGTTTTGTAAGGACTGTAGGCAGTGCCAGTTGATATTATCGCCTTTATCGTCTATATAACTTTTTTTTTCCTTGAGTGCATTCCTCACCACTTTAATATTATTGCAGGGATCGTATAGTATATCTATTTCCTGGCTACCAACTGTGAAAAATGTGTTTAAGTTATCTGGATCAGGGATATATTCTAGTTCATTAGCCATTGAGAGATTGGCTGCAGAGCCGTCAAATGTTAACCAAATAGTTTTTATTCCAGTCTCATTCAGCAATGTTATACATTGTTTTACTAAATTTGCTTTGTGGTTTCCGGTAAGATCGTTTATGAAAAAGTATCCCACGGGTATTTTCCATAATTCATTTATAGGTTATGACAAATGTAATTGCCTCAGATGCTAAGGGCAAATTATCATCTTGTGAATCAATGCTAATATAATCCCTGTGTACCTTTTTGCCATCCCACTGCAATTGCTTACGAATCGCCATCTCATCCATCGCCAACGCACAATATAATGTCTTATTATTTTGCGTAGCCTCAGTGCATTGCAACTTAATTGTATCAAAAGACTCTGTAGTAAATCCAGGCTTGCAATCAATTGATTGGTACCATTTTGATATGGATTTGGGATGCGGCAATACATCATTGAATGTACTACACACATAGTCATACGCTGTAGGTGACAAATATTGCAATGTGACAGCAATTTCTTTTTTATCTTCGGGATAATCTTTTGGCAAAGAAGAACCTTCGCTTTTCATGAGATATCTAGCAAAAATGTTACCAGGACAATCAACCGCATTTTCCAAAATGTTAATGTGCTCAGTATCCATGTAATTTTTGTTTTAATTCCGTAATAATAGTTTCTAAAGACGCAGTTTATTTTATTAATCTTGAATATTTTCTTGACACACTTTTTAATTATCTTCCTCGTCTTTCTGATAATTGTTTATAATGTGCCAGTTAAGATTGTAATTGTTTTAATTTTACAACATGATATGTTGACAACACCACCAACATAGCTGCTTCGTTACTCTTCGTAACACCGATGTTTTGGCTGGGGACTAAAAATTTTCGTAATTATTTTTCTAATAGAATTGCTTAGCAAGTAAGTAATCTATATAAGTCTTTCTATTAATTTATATACATTCAACTAAAGTTATTTTACCTACTACTAGTTTGGACACGTTTAGTAGAAAAATATTTCTTACTGTGTTTTCGTTATCTTTAGTCTCGGAATTACTTATGTTTCGTAACAATCTTGACATGGCCGGGCCTTCATAAAAAATGTCTGTAATAAAATAACCATACTATTCAAATAAACAAGTACCTAAATACATACAGGGTAAAATAGTATGACACGTGCTTGATTATTTTTTAGAAAGTAACTCAAGCTGTGGAATAGATGCTACTGTGGACGCGTCAGTTTGTGAGATAGATGCAGCTTGGTGTGAAGTGGATGCAACTGAGTGTAATGTCAATTCAGATGAAACTCTCTCTGAACTAGTCCGCTTTTTAAGCTTTTTCTATAAATAGTATGTGAGCCAACAATAACTATATGATATATATATATATATATATATATATATATAGTCAGATATTTAAGTAAGATAACCTTAGTCAGTTTTAAGGAGGATATGTGCTTGTCAAATTAATTTTACGATAATGAAGTAGATACTCTCATTTCATATAAAATCTTTAACCCCTATCGTTTCTGAGATCCTTCTACCAGTTCCATGGACCTTCCACTTTTCAAGGTTTTGGAATCATTTTTATACTCACTAATATATCTAATATACTATGCAAACTGCGTACTCTTGCATTTTTTTGGAGGAAGCCAGTCTTCTCTTCCTATATTTTTCAACCACCACAATTAAAAATCGGGGTCTGACGGAAATTGAAAAAAAAATTTTTTAAATTAAATTTGCCGAAACGAAAGAAATAGGACTATTAATAATTATGATATATAACTATCATTGAATATATGAACGAAAATATATTAATTCGATTATCGATAACTGTTATCTGCACAGTACAACACTAAAAGACTAATGGCGAGTAAATAAAATGTGTTTTTATTGTTTGTTTTGTGATCAGGTATAGTTAATTGTAATGGAACAAAAGATATGCGTTTTCTACAGTATTTTTTGCAAAGAAAGGCTTACCAAACGGCCTAGTTTTTTTGATTAATATAAATAATGGAGGATCACTCACCGATGAACTCCGATGAAATGATATTTTTTGTTTTAAGGATATTTTAGGTTTGTCCTTTAAATTTCTGTAGGAACTTTTGCAGCTCTTTACAGCACAAGCACAAGCACAATGGTGTTTTGGCAATACACACAGTAAGATATTTTTCGCTAATCTTGCATAAATTAACCACAATTAACCGAAAATCACGAACACTGATGTAGGCCAGTGGCCTACAGAGCGTCTCGGCTGGTGGCGCGCTAGGTTTCAATACGGAGCGTTACCTATATTTGTTGTACCTATGTGTTTATATACATATCAGCTTTGGATAAGGTACAGTAGAAAATCATACAGTACCATAAGGGTGCAGTATAATGATGCATTCCACATCCTTATGAAGAAAAAGCTCGTACGTACTACTAAATTAGTATTTACAAAAGATGGTGCGGTTTACGTACAATGCGCTGCAAATCAGAACCCAAAATCCCTGCGGCTCTACTTAGACTGCAGTTGATATGCGATTGGAGATAACAGTTATTCAATTGTCTGACTAGTAATCAACCATCGATTGAGGGAACATTCATTTGTTCGTTGTAGTACAACAAACTATGAATAGATGGGTATTAAGGGTTTCTAAGTGGGATTAAATGGCTATAGTAAGAATTAAGTAAAATAGTTTCATTTTCAATATATCCACTAACGAGTTTTTCAACTTGCTCTTAAAAAAATCAAAGGCCAACAAAAGTAAACAAATTTAAGTTACACTTAAAAACAATCGACACAACACCGTCTCGCCCCGTGCGGCCACCCACGTAGTCTAGCGCTGCATGTTTGAATAGTTTAGTTAGATGATGCAATTAGCTTAAGCGCTGTAAGCGAACTTTTTTTTTGGAACATTGCAACGATGCTATTGCCATTCCGTTTCAACGAAATCGCGCCCACTATGATCCATATGACGCCAATGACCACGCTGCAAACATCGAGATAATACGTTACACTGCGTTTTTTGCTAATTTTAAACTTATGTGCGTTTCAACGCTTTACGAGATCGGACTGCAGTCTAGATTCAATTATATCGTCTAAAACCAAACGATACAAACAGGCAGCGCCACAACGTTTGTAGGATAATGTTTCGAAGAAAAAAGTTCGCTTACAGCGGTGTGAGCGAACTTTTTTAGTGTGGGCGCGATTTCACTGAAGCGGAATGGGAATTGCATCGCAAAACTGCTCAGAGGTAAGGTGCGAAATACGTATAATTAAGGCTGCTTTCTGTTTCAGGTCAAAAGCGAATTTTGCGATGCAATTGCCATTCCGTTTCAACGATATCGCACCCACTTATGATCCATATGACGCCAATGACCACGCTGCAAACTGAAATCACTGTGAGCGGGAATGTCATACTGTAAATGTCTGCTTTTTTGACGATGAGCCGAATGGAAATAAATATTAATTCATATTTGGCCGCGTAGTCGTGTACAACGTGAGCGCGATTACGACCGTTCCGAATTGATCCACTTAACTACAGAGTGGAGTGTAAATATAAGTTACTACGGACTTCTGTCTGTTCTGATTGTCAAAAGCGTGATTTCTTAAACGAAATGGTGATAATTGCTTATCGATTAATGCCCTGTTCCATTGAACTGTAAGGGGTGCGTTCCTCCTAGCTGTCTGCCAAGACATATTTTGGTCTAAACGCAGATATACGCCGTTCCAGCATTCTAATCGAACTTAATTTGATCCTGACAAGATTAGATCATACCCGTTCCGGGCGACCTGTCAGAGCAAATTTTGCACTGCCTGTCCAAATTTTTACTACCTTTTGAATCGGCCAAATCTTGGCTAGCTGTCAAATGTGACAGATTCTACAATAAATAATAGATTTTGTTCAAGCTAAGCCAAGGATTAGTGATATACTGTGTTAACATTGCTTAATTACGTATTATGCCCCATTTAATAAAATGTAGACTGTATTTTATCACCTAAAAACATCGCTGTCAATTCCATATTTTGAAAGGAGTTTTATAGGTCGTTCCAGGTGCCTTGGAGCAAATATAGCTCGACCAATATTTACTGGAACGCGCCCAAGAAGAAGGGCACAAAAATTTGCTACTTGAGTTTTGTCCATCCCACGTTGATGGGTAAAAATGGTGAAAAGTTTACATCTGTCTGTTTTGACAGTTCTCGTCGTACAACTCCCAAGTTAGATGTTTTAAAAGTTTTTTTTTCAGCACCAATTTCGGCTTGGACAGTTCTCACCGGTCATAACTCATTAAAACTAAACAATCTCCTTTCTTTGATGGTCTATCTAACTACGTGACATTGGCGAAATTGTGGTGGACTTCCACAGAAGCCACAAAACCAGAGTTGAAGTTGAAGTAAAAGATTTTTTTAACAAAAGATGTTTTTTTTTAACGTAAACCCAGAAATAAACATTAATTTGCTAATTCATTATTGCAACAGTGTCTCCTCCATAGACATTAAAAGAATTGATGGCCGGTATTCTTGTTTGCGTTGTATCAAACTTATTTATCACTCGCAGATCTAGTATCTTTACAGGCGTAAGCAAACGGAAACCTGGAATATTAATGATTAATTATTTTAAGAATATATTTGTTTGCGCTCGAGGATGGAATAGGTCCTTTGAAATCTAGTGACAATCGCTCGAAAGGAGTGGTTGCTATGATTAAATTCCCAGATGTATTTCGATTAATCATGGTTTCTCTTCTGCGCATATTATGCATGCCATTACAGTACGTCGTACTTTTTCCGCAGATTATGGGAGATTCTTGATTCTTACCCGTGCATTAGAAGTGTTACCCCGGAATGGCACAAAGATACATGTAGTTTCATAATACCATCATCGTTGATACCAGCACATGCTGATTTCATACGTGACAAAGCATCAGCCACAATATTTCCTTGCAGCTCCGGTATTTGATATCAAATGTATAATTAGTAAGCTCCATACGCCTTGATTTCACGCTTCCTCTAAGCTTAAGGTATTATTCTCTAATAGACTCTAACGTATATTCGAAGATACTATACCGTATATAATATATAAGGCGTCTATAATAAATTATTTTTAATTTTCAGCAGCTTCGGAGTCATCGAATTGAAAATCTCTATTACATGAAGAGCTTATATATTGTTACTACTTAAATAATACATATATATCAAAAATTGTTTCTAGCGTTCCGATTGCTTTTAAATTTATTTTGCATCTTCCTATATATTTAATTGTGCCAGGAGAGATATAATGTATCAAGAGGCGTAGTTTTATTGGGTCTTACAGTTTTTCACCTGATTTTAGAAACTTTTGAAATGATTCTTTTCCAATGTCTCAACTGTCCCAATGAGGGATCTCCATCAAAACGCTCCGGATGGATATACTTTTTTTTTTTTTTTATTGCTGATAGGTAATCCTTTGACCACAATCTCACCTGATGGTAAGTGATGATGTGGTCGACGGTGTTAACAGGCTTAACCTAGAATGACTGGCTCTCAAGGATAGCTGAGGGAACACACCGTTAAGTGCTTGGCGACAGATTTTCTTCTTGAGGGTGGTCGCTAGCCAGGCGGGCATTCGCAAAAATGCCCTTCCACCATGCGGTGAAGCTCAAGCCCGCGGCGGGATTCGAACCACGGACCTGCTGCGCGGCAGCCCATAGCCAAAGCCACTGAGCTATCACTGCTTCAAATATAATACTTATAATATAGTACTATAATACTTTTCCATATCTTTTCAATTTGTTTTAATGTGGAATTAATTCTAATATTTAAAAGCCCTGTTGATAAAATCTAGGGTGTATTCCACATAACATAACATGACATAAGCATTTGACAAATAACAAATAATAGAGCTACATACAACTTCAACTTTACATGTGTTTTTTTTCGCCCGCTGGTCTTCGTGCTAGTCGATACGTGTGTCAGCGAGTTAATTCTAAAACAACATTACTTCCTTTTAATCTGTGTGGAAACTTTCAAATTCAAAGTGATTTGTTAACACCTAACTTATTATAAACAATCTAACCCCGGGAAGGTGGTAAGTTTTATGTTTTAACTCAATTGTTTGTTTCGCCGCTCCGCTTACTAACCTACAAGATGGAGGTCGAGGAGGTCCCGCCGAAACCCCCTGATCCACCTAATGATGCAATAATGAAAGAAACGCAATTTGCTTCCAAACGCCGTTTGGAAACAGATTCCGTTGAACAAACTAGTGCCAAAATAACGGTGACCAGTGTGGATATGGCCGCAGCTTCTATCCAAGCTATGTACGTCCACCCGAGCGTCGTAGTAGGTTCTCAAGCTTACTCAAACATGGATCAAGGTCCCTTTATCGTGCATGTTTCCCGCGCCGAACCAGATCCTGCTGCAGGACTGACCATCCGCCCAATCAAATTTGGACAATTTCTGTTCAAAAATAGGATTAGCAATATATTATGTCCTGATGGTGTAAAACGCGTAGGCAGAAATAAAATTGCAGTGATTCCCAACTACAACATCACCCGTATGGGTCTTGTCCGTGATGTCCCTGTGGATTTTTCAATGGAAGAGTTCGCTGAAAATGTAGACCTTCCCGCTGGATGTGGACATATTTTAAAAGCTCGTCGTCTCAACAGAAAAGTAATAAACGATGGCAAAGCTTCATGGATACCCACCCAAACTGTAGTGCTGACATTCCGTGGTCAGATGTTACCTGATAGGATTTTCTCTTTTCATACCTCCATGCGTGTGGAGGTTTAGCAATATCCCACAATTCAATGCCTCAACTGCTGCAGATTTGGGCACATCAAAGCCCAATGCAGGTCAAAACAAAGATGCTTTAGATGCGCCCAGCCCCATTCAGGAGACTCCTGTGATGTTGTCAAATTCAAATTCAAATTCAAAATCATTTATTCAATTAAGGCGTCTACGACGCTCTTATGAAGGTCAATTACAAACTTTAATATTGAAATATTCTACATTGTACTGCCACGTTCAGCAAAAAAATTTATAGAGCCACTGCGAGAGGAACGGGCAAGAAACTCGGGGCCATTCTTTTAAACGTCTGTTTACAATCAGTACTTCAGTACTAATATTATAAATGTGAAAGTAACTCTGTCTGTCTGTCTGTCTGTCTGTCTGTCTGTCTGTTACGCTTTCACGCCAAAACTACTGGACCGATTTGAATGAAATTTGGTATGGAGATAGTTTGAGACCCGGGAAAAAACATAGGATAGTTTTTATCCGACTGCGCAAAAAGAGGTTAATGTTTTCGCGCGATAACCGACATACGCGCGGGCGGAGCCGCGCCCGGAAAGCTAGTTTGTTATAAGTAAGCAATATAATACAATTATTACAATATTTGTTTAAATTACGTAGGAGACAGGTGATGGCTTGGCAGAGGTGGAATTTTCCAAGCATTTTTGTCGTTTAAGTAATCACAAACTGTGTAGTAGGATTTCTTCATCAAAATATTTTTCACGTGCAATTTGAATTTTCCTTCTGTGAGCATTGTAATATGTTCGGGAATTTTACTATAAAACCGCACACAATTACCTAAAAAGGACCTTTTATTTGTCTTTGCTAATCTAAAACATGGTACCGTTAATTTATATTTGTTCCTAGTGTTGTAATGATGGTTGTCACTGTTTAATTTAAATTTACTCAAATTTTTCCGAACATACATAATATTTTCAAATATATACAGACTCGGTAAAGTTAATATATCAATTTCTTTAAAAAGATCCCTTAGAGATTCCCTAGGATCCATTTCATATATGGCTCGAATTGCACGCTTTTGTAAGATAAAGATTGTCTCTATCTCAGCAGCAGCTCCCCACAGCAATACACCATACGACATAATACTGTGGAAGTACGCGAAATAAACTAGCCGTGCAGTAGCTACGTCTGTTAACTGTCTTATCTTACAAACTGCATATGCAGCAGAACTAAGTCTTCCGGCTAGATCATGTATATGTGGATCCCACTGTAAAGTTGAGTCCACTTTGATTCCCAGAAAGACTGTCGCTTTGTCAATAGAGAGTTTATCTAAGCCAAGCTTAATGTTTGGTTCAACATAAGGAACATTTGGTAAAGAAAACTTTAAACATTTGGTCATTTTTGAATTTAAGAGAAGATTATTAGCGGCGAACCATTCAGAGATCATAGATAACACATTATTTACATGAATGAGTTCACTATCTTTCCTATCTACTTTAAAAATCAGAGAGGTATCATCGGCGAATAAAACAATATTGCAGAAATCTTTGACCATGCAAGGCAGATCATTAATATACGCTAGGAACAGAAAAGGTCCCAAAATTGATCCCTGCGGTACACCTATTTTAACCAAAGACCCGGAAGAAGTTTGCCATTTATTCCAACAATCTGTAGCCTGTTTGACAGATAAGACTCTATTAGATTCAAAGCTTTTCCACGAATACCATAGTGTGAAAGATACGAATCAGAGTGCAGTGTTCTACACAGTCGAATGCCCTGGAAAGATCACAAAATACGCCAATAGCATCATGTGAACTCTCCCAGGCTTCAAGTATATGTGACATCAATTGAACACCTGCATCTGTAGTGGATCTGCTCTTAGTAAAACCAAACTGATTCTCATTCAATATATTATGCTCATTAAAATGAGATAAAAGTTGTTTGAGCATAATTTTTTCGAATACTTTACTCAGAACAGGTAAGATGGAAATAGGTCTATAATTGCAAGGGTGCAGATGCAGCCCCCGACTTCAAAATTGGAGTGATTTTACATAGTTTCATTAAGTCGGGGAAATTTCCTCTATCGACACAAAGATTGAATATTGTTACTAAGTATGGTGCGATAATGCAAATTATAGACTCTGCCACTTTAACTGACATACCCCACAAGTCTTCAGTACTCTTTATGTTTAAACTTTTGAATGTCTTTATAATTTCAAAATTTGTCGTGTATCTAAAAGAAAAGTCCGGTGTTTTGCAGGGAAAATTATGTTTTACTAGGGCTTCTGCTACATTGGGACAAGAATCCAATGATTTAGTGACTTCTAGGGGTAAGTTAGAAAAAAAAATTTCAAATATATTCGCCACTTGTATTGGATCAGAGATTTAATTTTTATTAATAGTTAAGACATATCTTGAATCTCTAGGTTTATTTTTACCAGTCTCAATATTTATAGTCTTCCAATTGGTTTTTTTTTTATTTTTAGACTTGCTAATTTTATCTCTAATAAAAAGAGATTTAGCACACAAGCAAACAGACTTAAAAGTTTTTGAATAGTTCCTAACATAATCATGAAACTGCTTGCAAGATGTCAAATTTTTCCTGCGATAAAGATCAAACAAATAATCTCTACTTTTTCGAATACCTCTAGTTGTCCAATCACCAAACTTAAATTTTCCATTTATTTGTTTCTTTATTTTTGGACAAACTTTTTGAAACTCAATATTTACTAAAGAAAATAAGTTATTGTAGATGTCATTCGGGTCACAGTGAGAAAAACTTGTTATGCCAAGCTTAGCTTCTATATTGGTACCAAGAGTTTCTAGCCTACTGGTTGTTAACGGCCTATGTTCAACTTCATACCTCTCTGTTTCTCTATTTCCATCAAATTTTATCGCAAGGCCCTCATGATCAGACCTAACACCTTTCAATATTAACTTTTCTTTAATCTTACAGTTTGAGTATATATTGTCTATACAGGTAGATGAAGTGTCTGTTATCCTAGTGGGCTCACAGAACAGAAATTTCAAATTAAATGACTTAAATAATGAAATAAGATCAGTCTTATTTTTAGAATTCATTAAAATATCTATATTAAAATCACCACATACAAGTATGGGTTTTCTACATTTAGAGATTTTCTGCAGTATACTTTCCATAGTGGATAAAAATTCTGCAAAATTTTGAGCATGACCTTGATCTGTAGGTGGTCGATATACACACAACACAAGATGCCTGTCCACCTCCACACAAGCAACTTCACAGACACGTTCAACAGAACATCTGACTAAGTCATGGCGTTCTTTAAATTTTAAGTAATTTTGTAGAAAGCAACTCTACATGCCTGTAATGCTAAGGACGCCACTTTGCCTCCAATAAGTGCTGTCCAGAACAAAGTAGACAAATTTCCATAAAAAAGCTTATGGCTGAAGAGGGTATGTCTTACATGGATGCTGCAAACCGCTTACCTCAAGTTTATAAACGTTATACAGAGGTGGCTCAGACCCCTTCCAATCTCTCTGGACAATCAGAAATTCCCACTCCCATGCACATCAACCCTACCGCAAGCACACAATCTCACACAAAAACTGTCTATGCTGCTCGTCCCCCTAGAGCTCCACTAGGAAAATCCTACGACAAGGTGGCACACTAGGCTATTGTGGCAGATGTCCCATCCGCTATGCCTAATGGTTGCGCTTTGCAAAACCCATCCCCACCTGTATCATCCCAAAATGAGAACCTTATCCAACTGCTTCTCAAGATCATAATTGATCTGATTACACAAAACAACACAGCCATACCGTCCAACGTTGCCAGCACACTTTCAACTATTACATCTCTTCTAGGTCAATATGGACCAGGTCAATGTTCTGCAATGGAACAGCCACAGTCTGCGTCCAAAGACGCATGAATTAGTCCACCTCATATCCAAGTTCCACCCGTCAGTCATTGCCGTCTCGGAGACATGGTTGGTGCCTGGCCCTCATTTCAGAGTCTCAGGTTACTCCTGCCTTCGGGACGACAGGGCTGACGGGTCTGCAGGATGCGCGATCTTAATAAGACGCACCCTCCCTTTTGCCCAAATCCCTCTCCCTGCTCATTCCCCTGATATCAACATCACAGCTGTAAGAGCTTTTGATATTTCCTTTGTATCCATATATATCCCCCATCCTAATGGCTCCTTAATTTCTGATCTTTTATTCGTTATTTCTTCTATACCAGCACCCATTCTTGTAATGGGTGATTTTAACGCCCATCATACCTCATGGGGCTCCGGCCATTGCGACTCATTTGGCCATCTTTTAATAGAAATGTTTGATGAAGCCATGTGTGGTCAATGATGGTTCTCCTACTCGCAGGGTCCGACCGTCTCAGAACCCTAGAAGTGCTGTTGACCTCTCAGTCTGCTCTCCTTCACTTGCCTCTCTATTGAAGTGGCAGATATTAAATCTCTCATTTGGCAGTGACCATTTCCCCGTTTTAATCTCTATTCCTAACAGATCACTACCTGTGACTAATTATACCCCTTCTCTCAAATACAGGCTTACTGGTGTTGATTGGTCAGCATATTCTACATGTCTCGAGTCTAAAATTAATGTCATTCCCCATGTTAACTCTCTTGACCCTCTCCAATCATATATAAACTTTGTTAATGCCATTACCTCAACAGCTGACAACCTTTTTCCCCTGAAGAAGTCCCCTAAATTTACTGCTTCTACTCCTTGGTGGAATTCCGAATGCTCCAAAATTGTTAGAGACAGAAATGAGGCAGAACTTAATTATAATTTATCAATGACCATGCCTAACTTTCTCATATATCAGCATAAAGCAGCAAAATCAAAAAGATCTCTTTCATTAAAAAATAAGGGAGGTTGGATACGCTATTGCGAAAATGTATCCCCAAGAACACCATCTTCTTTAGTATGGAAACAAATAAAAAGATTCAGAGGTTCATACAAAGATGACAATATAACTGCTAATGACCCATCATCGTGGGTTGAAGCTTTCGCTGATAAACTGGCCCCCCCTATCTGTCCCTACCACTGACTCTTTCCCAACTCCTCCTTGTTCCCTTCCCTCACTCAGTAAATTCGATTCAGATTTCTCTTTCTCAGAAATTCAACTAGCTCTTGATGGGTTAGTTGATTCTGCCCCTGGAATAGATGGCATCCCATACTCCTTTCTAATTAATGCTTCTCCCAAGTGTCAACAATACCTATTAAACATAATAAATGCATTTTACAATTCAGGCATCATTCCTGATGCTTGGAAAACCCAAATTGTAATCCCTATTCCCAAACCAGGAAAGACTTTGGCAGATGCCAGCTGTAGGAGACCTATTGCTTTGTCCTCAGTTCTATGTAAAATAACAGAGCATAATATGATAAAACATAGACTTGAGTGGATTGTGGAAAGTGGTGGTTTTATTGCTCAAAGTCAAAATGGCTTCCGAAAAGGTTTCAGCACATATGATAGTCTTGGAATTTTAACTACCGATATTCATATTTCATATCGTAAAAAAGAATATTTATTGGGAGCTTTTCTAGACATAGTTTCGGCCTATGATAATGTGTGTCTTCCGGTGCTCAGGAATAAAATGTTCAAGCTGAATATCCCTGTGAAGATAATACGCTTTATCAGCAACCTCCTAATGGAAAGGACAATCAAAATTAAATGCCAGGGCACATATCTCCCTACTAAAACAGTTTGGAAAGGCCTCCCCCAAGGCTCTGTACTGAGCCCGCTCCTCTATAGCCTTTACACCCATGACCTTGATCGTACAGTATTACCCTATTGTAACATTTTGCAATATGCTGATGACTTGGCCCTTTACACCGCTGCTAAAACCATTGACGAAGCTGAATCACAATTAAACTGTGCCCTTTCTGATTTGAACGTATGGCTGATCGAACATGGGCTATCACTTTCTGCCCCCAAGTGTAAAGCTGTAGTTTTTACAAGGAAAAAAATTATACCTCCCATAGAGTTAGTTGTCAACGATCAAATTATCCCACAGGATAGCAGTGTTAAGTTCTTGGGGGTTGTTTTAGACTCAAGGATGAATGGAGTTCCCCACTGTAATTATATCTCCAAAAAATGTGAAAAAAACATTAATATTTTAAGATCGTTATCAGGCGTGTGGTGGGGTGCTCATCCCTTCACACAAAAGCTCCTGTATAACGCTATAATTCGCAGTCACCTAGACTATGGAACTTTCTTCATTGACCCCTGTAATAAATTATCACTTGCAATATTTTCTAAAATTCAGTCTAAATGCTTAAGAATAATCCTGGGTGCAATGAAGTCCTCCCCAATCAATGCCATGCAAGTCGAATGCGTAGAACCACCTCTCCATCTGAGACGACAGCTCCTATCAGATAAATTCTTTTATAAACTTGCCCAAAATTCCTCCCATCCTATTTTGCCAAAGCTCAGACAGTTGTTAACCCTAGTGGAATCTCAAGGCTACCGCTCCTTACATGACCTTCCTTGCCTTCTCCGCAGTTATAAAAAATTTACCTCTTTGCCTCACCCTACACTGCAATTACCAGCAAACCCACTTTTCCTTCTTCCCTTTGAAGCTCTTATATACCAACCAACAGTGCTCCTAGACTTTGGCATAAATAAAGACTCCACAGAGGCAGACCAAATATTCAGGATAAATATGTCCTCCTCTTATGATGGATGGTCCCCCATATTTACTGACGCCTCTAAGAAGGAAATTGGCATCCCAGTAGGTGCAGCTGTGTGGATTCCTTCATCCCGTATAATCTTAAGTTTTAAATGCCCCCCAGTTACTTCTGTATTTACCGCAGAATCTATAGCTATCCTTGAAGCCATTTCCTTCATTAAGTCCCATCACTTAAATAAAATAATAATATTTTCTGATGCGAAATCTTGTCTTCAAGCTATTCTTTCAAACCCTTTTCGTTGTAAATATAGGTTTCCAACAATTTTAAAAATTAGGGAAGAATTATTCAATTGCAAGCAAATAGGAATTGACATTATACTAGCGTGGATTCCAGGACATAAAGGAATAGCTGAAAATGAGCCAGCTGACTCATGCGCAAGGCAGGCAATCCATGTCGGAACATCAGATCATTTTAAAATTTACCTTCATGACCTATGTGCAACTGTAAAACCTCAAATGAATATTGCCTGGGCTAAGGAATGGCAAATTTCTAAGACCACTAAGGGTATATTTTATAGCGAAATCCAGACAGAGATACCAGCTAAACCTTGGTTCTTTAAGTTTCGAAATACAAGCAAAATTCCAACTTCAGTAGTATGTCGACTTCGGTTAGGACATGCATTTACCCCAGTTCATTTGGCCAAAATTCGGGTTAGGGATCACTCCTTATGCGAATGTGGTTTGGACGAAGGAAACATTAATCACCTGTTTTTTGAGTGCCAGAGGCTGCAGCTATCTCTCTATGATATCCTCCCTCGTGAGATCCCCCGTCCCACTTCCCTAAAATCTCTCCTCTCACTTTGCCATACTCCTTTTGTGTACCTCCTATGTAAATTTATTTCATATAATAAGATAAAATTATGATATTTATAGTAAACTAACTTACTAACGTAATATATTTGTTATTTTTCTTAAAGTCACCATATAAATATATATTTTATTTATTTTATGTGTAGATACAGAGCTGTGCTTATGTGATGTTTTTATTACTGTTTTAGATTATACAATCTGTTGAATTTGGAAGCCAGCATGTGGATGCTCCCATAGAACCATACCGTACCTACATTTATGACAGATTATTCTCCATCACTTGTCGGTCTAGTACAGTCAGCACATGACATTGGCAAAATTGCGATATCGCCCAGTCGCAGAAGCCATAAACAAAGAAACAACAACTTTACATACATGTATACAGAGGTATAATATGAAATAATTATACAACAGGTGGTCGCAATAATCAATAAAGTCGCTTTTGGTGTGAAACGGAACGAAGGGATTGTAGTTGTACGAAGATACGTAATCTTTGGTGTTTGTTTTTGTGTTGAACTTGAACGAATTTGCAAAGAAAACGAAATTATCTAAATTCACTGGAAATACCTAAATAGTGTTGTGTCGTTTATTTGGTTTCAATAGCGTGCTAAGTCAACACGAATTCCATCAGCTTCAGTAGCATCATGCAAAGGTGTCATGTACATGTATTGGTTTGTGTAAATTTATATTTTCCTGGGCCAAAAACGCAGCTTTAGCATCAATCAAATACTTTTTTAGTGTTCCCAAAAGTCTGATCAATATCAAGAAATGTATACATCTATGTGGTCAATAGTCCAGATGCCTGTCGACAAAATATAGAACCGAAAGTAGCGGCAACATCTTCTGTTGGTTCGCCTAGTGTCAAGCCGCCAGGACAAGCAATCAAAATGTTGATAAATAAGGTATGTATGGTTTTTGTATAAACTAATTTTTCGCGTGGTTTCCTGGCTTTGAATTTTGGTATGGGCATTTTCACTTTCGGTTGCAGCGTGACGTATATGGAAGTGACGAAATAAAAACTCGTTTATTGTGTCTTAAATATAGATAGTAACGTAGAAGATATATGTAGGATTCATAATATATATATATGTCGCCATAAATATTTTAAAGTATTGAACAAAACTTTTTTTTGTGGAAAGTATGAAACCCACTGCTCCATTACGTCACGAAATGTTTTAGGCTGTAAATTGATAAGGCGAGTTTAAAGTAGGCAAAGAATTTATTATAAAAGAATGCAAACTTAAACATTATTTTAAAATAATAATCAAATGAAAGAAAACCATTTTAAGTACGAAAATATTACGTGCAATTGTTCCATAACGTCACTTTTCGATTCAAACCACTTCTTGTTTTTCTGTACGCTATTTATATGGCTAACTTTACACAAGCAATTACAATTTTTAAATATAAAGAATTAAAAGCAAATCTAGATAGAATAGAAACATTTAAAGTACCTGGAATACTCAAGCAATCATGTTAAATTTTCACTCCCTAAAATATTAGGACAGTGACGTTAATGGAATCTTATGTTACGTTAGTGGAAAGGTAAGGCACGTTCTACATAGTGGTCAAAATGTATAGGTATCGGAGTCTCACTAACAGTCTTAAAATATGATATATAATGATAATGAGATGACGACTAACATGATAAATTATCAATAATTTAATGCTTCTTTGTGGGAAACTAATGTTGTCTGTGACGAGCTTAAACAGTCTTCTATACTAAAACAGTCTTACCTAAAATTATGTTATACATCTACACACAGTAACAATATTAGGTTTCATTTGGATACATCACATTATCAAAGAGATGTAAGCTAATCAGTCTGAATCTTCTATCATGAGCTTAATAATTACACTTATTTCTTAAATCTAGTATAAAAATAACAAAATGAGATTTCCATAAGGCACTTATATCACTTTATAACACCAAATAACAAAATTAGGTTTCCTTGAGCTATCTAATCAGTCTGAATCATCTGTAACGTTAAATATATATATATATTTTATATCTAGGCAATGAGATCTTACAACATTTAAAAATAAAAAACAATAATAAATGAGAGCATTCGTTTTGTGAATTTAGAAAGCTAACATTTGTTGTGTAACAGTGACATTCATTATTTAAGCTAAAAGTTTTATGATCATATATCCGTTAGTTATATATATAACATCCTTTAGGATTTTTTTAACTAAGCATCTAAACAAACAGAGCAAATGTAATCATTTGTTTCATATGACCCACTGCACACATTACAAACAAAGATCTTGCAAATCATACATTTCGTTCGCGAGTATAGTGAACTGTGCATATTGCAAACATAGCACAGGAATGTGTTGGAATTGGATGATTGAGTTGAACTTTGAGTAGTAGCTGTAAGTTTTGATAAGTTTTTAACGTTCTTAATCGGTAGTGGTTTTAAGATTTTAGAAGGTGAAGGTGATGCTGGTTGAAACACTTCGTCTTGTAATTTCGTATTTTGAACCGAGGTTTGAGTAAATGGGGAAGAGCTTATTGTGGAACTACTATGAATAACAACGTTACTTAAGATTTAAATAGGTGGTTCTGACACAGGTTTTAGAATTTTAAACTTTTTATCAGCAGAATGTTTAACATTTTCAACTTTCACTGGTTTTAGAAATTTGACTTTTTTGGCAGGAGACGGCTTTACATTTTCCGCTTTTGTAGGATAAGGAATGTCTTCAACATCAATTTTAGGCGATGGTGGTTGAAACTGTGTGATTGGTAGTAGTTGTCTTTTGGTGTTGAGTTTGTGGAGAGATGGCAATTGTGGCATCGTTAGGGTAAGCAAGAGCGTTTTTTAGAGGCTTTGAAGTTTCGACATTGCTGGCAAGAGATGGTTTCAGAATTTTGACTTTTTTGGCAGGAGATGGCTTTAAATTTTCCGCTTTTTTAGGAGAAAGAATGTCTTCAACATTAATTTTAGGCGATGGTGGTTCAAACTGTGTGATTGGTAGTAGTTGTGTCTTTTGGTCTTGAGTTTGTGGAGAGATGGCAATTGTGGCATCATTAGGGTAAGCAAGAGCGTTTTTTAGAGGCTTTGAAGTTTCGACATTGCTGGCAAGAGATGGTTTTAGAATTTTGACTTTTTTAGCAGGAGATGGACTGATTTTAGGTGAAGCGATAGGTGATGATGGTTTTGACTGTTTATTTGGCTGAAAGTCTGTCTTTTGTTCCGAGCCTTGAATTACTGGAGAAGAACTATTCATGGTATCACTAATACTAACTATTGGCGCAATAGAACAAAAAGGTGGAGCCAATTTGATTTCCATTAAATCATCAATCTCACTCGAAAGAATACAGTCATCAGAGAATAGAGGTATTAACTTGAGACAAAACGGGATCATTTTGTGTTTCTAACTGGATGTTCGTTCGTTCGTTAGGCAAAGCAAGTTGTGATGTAAATGTGACAGTTTCTAAAGGTCTTGAATCATCATTATCACAGGTAGCGAAAGGTATTACGTGAAATTCTCTGTTTTCATGTATTTCCATTTTTGTATTTTGGGCAAAGTTGATATCAACCGCCAAATCTTGTACATTTGGTGAAGGGTCGGGAACAAGTTTTTGTATTTTGGGATTGTAGCAATGGCACAAGCCACGCTCTTCGCCACAAAAGCAACCAAGTTGTCTGTGTTTTATTTTGTGTGGTCCGGCAGTAATTATCTGGTGAATTTGCATGGTGCCAGGCACAGCCAGAATGTAGTTTGGCAACAACGTTGACATATTTTCGATTTCCTCATTAGTAATCAAAAAACATGCAGATTTTATGCGACCTTCCAAATTTTTAAGAGCGTCGGCTGCATTGGTTATATCATTGCCATATCGGACTCTTTGGTCAAGCAATCTCTTAACTGCACCCCCAATGCCATCGGCCACACTCTTTCCATGGCCGGCTTCGGAATACAACCAAGTAGAATATGACAACTTGAGTTTCGGTGTCAACAGACTCAGTAGATAGAAATTTTTCTTCTGGCGATATTGACTACAAGGTCCATCTGAATAAAAATGAACAACACTGACATTTAGGTTGATGCGCTTCGCTAATTTTAAAACGGGAATTAGGTGCGCCCAAACCGCATGAGGTTCATGGCAATTGTTGTCAGATATTGTGACAAACGACTGGCTTTTGTCTTTGGTGTAAATAACTCCGCAGTGCAAAGTTATAGCTTGCTTTGAGGCTCCGAAGTGCAAGGATTGTACTTCTTCTCCTAGCTTGCACTCAAAATTTTCAGAAAAGTCGACCAATATAAGCACTTCGTTGTCTTGTAAATCATTAACGCATAACTGATATTGCTGTTGCTGTCTTTTCCAATTGTAGTAATGAGTTTTGAATAATGGGATTTCCTTCTGAAGTTCTGAAATAAGATCGGCAACCTTACCTCGGTGTACTTGTTTTTTTGTCGTAACTTGCTTTTGTGCCCTTTCGTAAGTGTGGTCGACTCTACTCCATCTATACCACGTGATGTCGTCGTTTAATTTTTCTCTATTTACAGCTACAGCTGGTGTCCTGCATTTGTTACATTTGTTATACATGCATTCATAAGACTTGATGTCACAAGACGTCGCTATAAGCAATTCTGTGATATCTTTGAATTGTATGACCGAATAGCGTCTCAGTGCATTGAAGATGAATTCAAAATTGCTGTGTTTAATGCATAGACATGTGTTTCGCGACGCAGCTGTGGGTGAAAGGACGTAAAAAGGTTTATATTTGAAAAAAGTTGTAAAACCGTAATTTCCGCCTTGTTTTTTGTAAATCTTGTACAGGTTCTGAAGAGTACCAGGTATCTTCTCTGTTTCTTCTGTTTCTTCATGGTTTTACATTCTTTTTTCCCTGCGGTAATTCGACTTACATCATCTCTTAAATAGAAATTCTGTACTTCTGATTTGGCTTTTTGGTCGCATCTCTTGCCCTTACTACTGAACCGAATGCTCGATTTCAGACCCAAAGTTTTGTAACCTGTTCCATGTTTTTTGGCGATTTCTTTAATGATGCGTTTTACTTTTTGTTGTTTAATAGCACTATATGCATCACGTGCAGTAACTTCTAAAACTTCATTTCGAGCTATTAATTTAAGCTTCTCATCTTTGAGCAAATTAACTTCAGTTTTGTGACTATTTCCGAGTCTTTGTATTCTTTTTCGTAAAGATGCAATAGTCCTTTCAAGTTCTTGTATTTATGTATAGCCTTATTGTATGCCTTACATACAAACTCTTCTGTGTTTAAGTTTTAAGTTGCGTGATTATTTGTCTACTTTTGGTGCATCATTTGAGGTAGATGGCTGAGCTAGCTGAGCATTTAACTTATTCTGTTTTTGTCTCCGTTTTTGTCGTCTCCATAGCTCTCTTGTTTTCTTTTGTTGCTCTTCAGTCATTTCTGTTATCTTTATTGTATGTTTTTTAAGCCTTTCTAATGACTTCTTTTTCTGCGCTTCATATTTTTCCTTATTTTGTTTTACTTCTTCTCGGTACCGTTTCGCCCGTTCTGCTGGCGTGAGAGCCATAGTGTCCTAAAACAAAAATATATATTATGTATACGTAAACAAGAAAATCAAACAAGCTGAATTCATTAAAAAGAAAAAAACTCGACTGCTTTTTTAAGTCAAAGTTGTGTTTTTTGCGTTTTTAATCCGTTATTTTGGATTTTTGACATTTTGGTATAGCCATTGTCACTCGCGCTGCTGAGACGAATCTAACGATACCCCACATGTTAAGATCCAACAAGTCCTTTAGGCTGTAGCCCGTGAAAAAGAATTTATAGTCCACATACATACATACACACACACACACACAAACACACACACACAAACAAACAAACACACACACACACACACACATACATACATACGTATACTCTCGAAAAACATGACCCTCCTTCTGAGGCAGTCGGGCAATAAGACTCGATTCTAAAACAGTCTCATGTCAGCAATGTCAAAAAGTAACACATTCCAGTGATATGTTTCACTATACTATTATGAAGAATAAATATACTGGGTGTTTACATTGAGATCACTAAGAAATCCCTCAATATTTATGTCCCTGTCCAGAACATAATTTATGTGTCATATAATTAATCAAATTATTAATTTAATACGAAATCCATGTATGTGAACTACGCCTTACAATTCCAATACGTCACTTTTTGTTATCCGCATATAAGTGACGTGACGTTGTGGATGTGACGAACTAGTCCACATTATTTTGAAAAATGATTTAAATATATAAATCATGCAATAGACAGTCAGCCTGCACAGTTTTGCATGCTGTATAGTGCAACATCGTAATAAAATATTGTATTACATGCATTAAGCACTACTTACTTTGAAGAACTGCGTAAATGCGTGGAATGTAGGTTTTGACCCCGACGAAACACAAGCACTCTTCACCACATATTTTTGACACTGAACGCGCTAGAACAAAATGGCGGCTTGACTAGATCATATAAATGTTGCCATTATTATAAAACAACAATGTTTTGGTAGAAATCATAGAAGAAGTTGCAAAAATAGCCCGTGACGTTATTAAGGAATTCCACTTCATGCTATTTCGTGGGACAACGTATTTAAGTAATTTATTCTATTTTATAGCCTATTTTATGATGTTTAAGGTTCAGAATTGAATTTTTAAGCGTATAATCCTCCAAAAAAATGCTACCAACTTAGCCTATAAAATAGAAAATATTTTGAAACTCGCGCTGAAACTTTTGGGACATAAAAAAAAGCCAATCTCTAACACGAAAAACTGCATTTATTAATTGATTTTAAGATCAGAAATGATTAATTGTTACTGAACAGTTAGAAAATTATACAAATTATCAGAAATATCTGATAATTAGTGCACAGGTTTAATAGTTTTACAACTACAGTTGATCAAAGTCATGGGACAGCTAGATTTTTGTCTTTGCAACCGAAAGTGAAAATGCCCGTATACTTATAATTTTTTCAGGAACTACTTTAATAATCAAGAATAAACATATATTGTTAGCAAATCTGCCTGTGCAGCATATGGTTTCAGATTTTTATCAAGTACAACACTTGATCTGACAAACAAGAATGTCTGTGTATGTAAGCCCCGTGGGGTGCTGGGCTAGAATATTACCCGCCCATTGCGCTATCTGTGGGTATTGTCAGAGGCGCCTAAAAGTAAAATACAGTAAGGTTGGCAGCAGACCTGCTGAGGAACTGATGTCTTAAATTGTGATCCCCAAGACGTGTGCCAAGCATGAAGATTATGGCAAACCCCCCCTCCTTAATGGGAAGGCTGTGTTCAGTAGGTAGTGGACAATCTGGCTGATACAATATGTGAGCATAAATACAGTTATTTTGTACTAGCTTTACGGGTGCGGCTCCGCCCGCGCGTGTGTCGGTTATCGCGCGAAAACATTAACCTCTTTTTGCGCAGTCGGATAAAAACTATCCTATGTTTTTTCCCGGGTCTCAAACTATCTCCATACCAAATTTCATTCAATTCGGTCCAGTAGTTTTGGCGTGAAAGCGTAACAGACAGACAGACAGACAGAGTTACTTTCGCATTTATAATATTAAGTACTGAAGTACTGATTTCTGGTGTGTGTAACTGTATATTCAAGAAAATATTATTGAGCAACAATCATACTAACAAGAAACAAATCATATATACTATAGAAATTTATGCCATACCTAATCAATTATCTCTAGTGGTAACAATCATTTACTTGGCATTTCGATTTCAAATAGAACTGGAAATTAAAACAGACAAGGATGAAATAAGACTTTTTTCAGCTTATGACAAACAGTGACTGACCATGCACCTGACCCCTTAGCCAGACAGAGTTAGCTGTTTGTACATCCTATTTCTTAATGGCCATCAGCTATCCAAAGAGGCTACGTAGACAACACATCATGGAATTGGACAAAAATGGTGATTAAAAAAGGGGAGAAACTGAACACAACATTTTTAATTGCATGTCTTTTTACAATAATACAAGTCCATTATAGAATGATTTTTTTTGAAGCGCTCGTAGCGAAGTTTGCTTAGCCATTCTGAATCGATCAGCAAAGTTAAGCAACGTCCGCCGCGGTCAGGACTTGGATGGGTGACCGCTGGTTGGGCATTACTACTGAGCGCTTCCGTGCTTCGGAGGGCACGTTAAGCCGTCGGTCCCGGTTGTTGTCTTAGGACGGCAGTCGTTATAGCATGGTGGTAGGGCATTTTGCGAATGCCCGCCTGGCTAGCTACCACCCTCAAGTTGAAAATCTGTCGCCAAGCACCTAATGGTGTGTTCCGGCAGCTGTCCTTGAGAGCCAGTAATTCTAGGTTAGCCTGAACAACATCTTCGACCACATCATCACTTACCATCAGGTGAGATAGTGGTCAAAGGCTAACCTATAAGGCATAAAAAAAAAAAAAAAAAAAAAAAGATTAAAATTTTTATGTAAATATCATATGAGATATTTAAAAAGTCCTACTACAAAACAGAGTTTGAGGCTGCAAATCCACCAGAAATGTGCAAGGAAGATGAGGATGAGGAAAAAATCCACCTATAAGATCACTTTGATGCTCTCTCATTGTAGGTTGCTTAGCCAGTCTTAATTAATCAGCTGAGTTAAACAATGACTGCTGGTGGCATTACTGCAGAGCGCTTCCATGCTTTGGAGGGCACGTTAAGCCGTCAGCCCAGTTATTGTCTTTGAATCATAGTCATAATAGCATGGTAGGGCAGTTTGCGGTTGCCTGCCTGGCTAATTGCCACCATCAAGTAGAATCCTTGAGAGCCAGTAATTCTAGGTTAACCTGAACATCTTTGACCACATCATCACTTACCATCAGGTGAGATAGTGTTCAAAAGCTATCCTATATGCGATAAAAAACTTCGTTTTCCTGACTTGTGACGGAAAAAGCATGAAATAATAAAATCTAGTAGTATGATTAGAGTCATATTTAATGACAAATAAAAGAATAGTAACTGACAAGTTGCAGCATGATGGCTAATGTCACCACTGTCCATTACAGTTGCAGTGTCAGTGTTCCTGTTCTGCTTGATACTGCACTGCACTCGTCACTTTGAATTGTTTGTTTTTATGTCTTGTTTGCTCAGTAATTTCACTTTGCTACAGTGGCCTGTATGCCTAAGTACAGTAGTGTTTCCACACTATTGCTTCTAGGCAGAATACCTGACACTGCATTCATTCCAACCATTAGCTATCTGACAAATAAATAATTCATTGATAATATTGAACACATGTCCATTAGACTAGATGAAATAGCTGTAAATGTTTGAAGTAATTTTATACATCGTCATAATGTAAAATACTAATGTGTCTATTAGTAATTATTCTATTGGGTTTATTCGAACACATATCAAGGTCAAAATACTAATGTATAGATAATCTTTATTTTCAGCCTCACGTAAATGTCTGAATTTTTCTTTCTGGCAAACTTGGAGGTTTAACAGTGACAATAACAACAAAATATTATGTTGAATCGTATTTATTGTATAGATATGTTATATGTTTTATGAGTGGCTTATTTAACAACTGCCCAACATCCTTTGCAAATACGAAGTCGAAGTGGTTGAACTTTGGCCATGATGCTGGCCCAATGTCTTCTAACACTCCATTCTCCTCCAACTGCTCTGCCAGCCTCATTATTTGCTGTACACAAAAAATTGGAGTTAACATTTTATACAAAAGGGACTTCAAAATGTTGTCCACACACTTCATCACATATAAAAGGAAAATCTGTTTGAAAGCAGTAGCTCCAAATAGGCTGATCTAAACTATGCTTCTCAAAGTGCCAAATACATTACTTTAATATAAATCCAACAAAAGGTATTGAAAGCTATATGTATACCACAATTAAACACAAAAATCAATATCAAGCTTTGTCATTTGCAGGCGTTATACAAATTTAGATTTTAGTTCAAACAGATGAATTATTATAATTTTAGTCCTAAGCATTCGAATTTAGATTTTAACAGGAAAGGAATAAGAATTACAATAATTTAGATAATTGTAAAGAATTTTAAGTTATGAGAATTTGTATAGAATCGACGCCCATAGTTATGTAGTTTTCGTTTGTAAGAATGCTTACGGGTTTCGCTGTGAGTTGATCATTTTCGCCATACAGTATTGATACAGGCACCGTCAAACTGGATAAGTTGTATGGCTTCACTTTGCCCCACAGGCCATCCTCCCATGATGTGAATACACCTGTCAATGTAATAGTGTTAATGGTAGCTGGGCCTTAACAATAGACCCTCTGACCACTTTCATTCAACTTTTTTCTAAATCTGTGCTTTCACTCTTCAAATATGGTTATCAAGATATGTTTTATGATTAACATATATTTGTTTAAAGATTGTTCATATTCACTTATAGAATTAATATGTTGGACAAGTAGAACAATCAAGATTATTTACCACAGGGAGGCAAAAAGAATATCGAAAATCAGTTTTTTTTTTTTTTTTTTTTTTTTTTTTATGCCTGATAGGTTAGCCTTTGACCACTATCTCACCTGATGGTATGTGATGATGTGGTCGAGGATGTTGTTCAGGCTAACCTAGAGTTACTGGCTTTCAAGGACAGCTGCCGGAACACACCGTTAGGTGCTTGGCGACAGATTTTCAACTTGAGGGTGGTAGCTAGCCAGGCGGACATTCGCAAAGTGTCCTACCACCATGCTGTAACGACTGCTACCCTAAGACAACAACCGGGACCGACGGCTTAACGTGCCCTCCGAAGCACGGAAGCGCTCAGTAGTAATGTCACCAGCGGTCACCCATCCAAGTCATGACCGCGGCGGATGTATTGTGGCAATACTACCCAGGCGAACTCACAAAGAGTTCAACTGCTACTGCCATGTAAGTATAAATCGTGTAATTAGAAGAGAATATAAAAGCTAGAATTATACATGCATTTTCTCATTTCTATTTATATTTATATAAGCTGCGCGCCACGGTTTAACTCACGTAGACAATGAAAAATGTGTCCTGGATTAACACAGGACGGTGTTAATCCAGGACACGGGCCTACCGCCGCGCGCTGGGGCAAGACGGTGACTGCTAACGCGACCCTATTTTGCCCCACCTCGGCCGCGGATTGCTCACGGGGGGTTTTTAGTGGGCTCATGTCCCACACATCCCCTTCCTTCGCCCCCATGGGGGAAGGGTAGTGCGATTCATTTCACCCCCACAAAGGCCCTCATTATAAGTTTCATCCAAATCGATTTAGCTGTTTCAGTGTGAAGGCGATAATCTTATAACTGCTTTGTATGAGTCCAACAAATTTAATTTACCTGTTATAGCAATTTTCCCAAAATGTTCTAGTTGCCTCAATGATGCTGGTTGTATTCTAGCCATCACGATTGGGTTAAAATCCTGAAAAAAAAATCAGATTACAGGGGATGGTCAGTAAATACAGAACCCTTTTTAAGGTTTATTCCCAACATCACCACTAACATCCCCCTCAGTGGGGACGTTGGGAATTTAAATTCTTAACATCTTGCCATTTTGCTAAATGTGTCCATAGGAATTTAAATTCCTCACTTCCCCACAAATAAAATAGATAAGGGTGATACGAATAATTTATAAACGATATTGCTTATAAACTTGCTTGAGAGACAGTAGGGAAGCCTATCATCAATCTGATAGGCTTCCCTATTAGATTGATGATTCTTGATGATGTGCTCGAAGATGTTGTTCAGGGTAACTTGGAATTACTGGCTCTCAAGGACAGCGGCCGGAATATACCGTTAGGTGCTTGGTGACAGATTTTCTATTTGAGGGTGGTAGCTAGTCAGGTAGGTATTCGCAAAATCCCCTACCACCATGCTTTATCGATTGCCATCGTAAGTCGGCCTAACGTGCCCTTAGAAGCCCGGAAGCGCACAGTAGTAATGGCACTAGCGGTAACCCATCTAAGTCATGACCGTGGCGGACGTTGCTTAATTTAGCTGATCGGTTAAGAACGGCTAGTTAAACTACGCTACCAACGCTTCAAAAAATAGGTATGCTCCATACGAGTATGTACGGGTAGATGAGGCTACATAACAGTGTGCCTTGGCCATGCAGAAAATTACTTGACATACTTGGCACCAGTGGATAGGAGCCTATGATATAAGAGGGTGACTCACCTGATCATGCTGCTCATAGTCTTCCCCGATCAGCGAGTAGACCATGGACAAGCACATGTCTTCTCTTGGGTTGCGAGCTGAACACATCAACTCCATAAACTCGGGCCTAACTGTGAGTGATAGGACACCTCGTTGCCGCATGGTTCTCTGGAATAACATTCAGGACACATGATAAGGATGAACATTCATGTATTTTTTAATTTTTTTTTGTGCGCGGTTGATACGCGAAAGTTAAAATAAAAGCATTATTTTATTTTAACTTTCGCGTATCAACTCTATTATATATATAAAAGTAATTTACAACGCAAATTGTGCAATGAGTCATTTTAGCCGAAACGTTAAGGTGATATTTACAACGAGGCTTAAACGGGTTTAACGCATGAGCTATTATAACACTCGGCTTTTCACTATAACCAACTGCGAGGGATTGGGACAAGATATTGCAAGTAATATCATATACGTATATAATCTGTACGTAACATTAACATTGATATTCCTAGCAATGTTCTCAGTATAATTTCAATTATTGTAAAATTACTGGCACATGACTCTTAACAACTGTATGTATTAGGGTGAAGGGCATAATACAATTTGTCACTTATGTTGAAATGCATCTGTTATACGCAGAGGTTAGTCTACTTTAACATCAAGTAGGACTCGCGCTTGTTCCGCCACAATTACATTAAAAAAAGTATTTTGAAAGATGAGAAAGCAAAAAGAAAAACTATATTTTAAAAATACTCACCGGTAAATCGATTGTTCTCAATAGAAGCCGCGCAAAAGATTTTATATTGTCCAAGTATACAGCCGGTGCAAGCGCAACAAACGATACGATCTGCAATCAAATGATGCATGGAATCACATGAATGTGGGAAGAAATATACATAGCGTAGCGTGTTTTCATACTCATTAAAGTACATGTGATTGTGTCACGGTAGGCATAGAAAATAGAAACACACTTAAACACACAGAAAATACAGACTATATATTATGTACCAATAATGAACAGATTTATTCTCATCAAACACGATCTGCAGCCTAGATGCAAATCTGGAACCCCAAGCTACTCTTAAACTGAACCACTGTGTTTTAACGGTGTCAAATAACAGAAAACCAAGATGACTGCCAAAGCCAAATCTTCAATTGCCGTATTCGGTGAGCGAAATTGTCATGTATTATGGAGCATATAGGTCTTTCAACTGCCGTAGCATAGGCTGATATTATATAGTGGCGCAGTTACTTCAAAATGTACGGTTAACTTTTGAACTGTATCGATTTGAAATTGGCAATTTCACTCTTTGATAGGTTCGAAACTCTTATACGGATATATATAAGAAAATTGCTTTTCCGGCAATACTGCTGCAAAATTTGGATGAGATGGTGCGGCGAAACGAGCAGGCTTTCCTTTCGCTATCTATTGCCTCTACAGAGCACTAACTGCAACAAATTAGGTGTATCAGCTCCCAAGATATGAAATGGCATCCCCTTGTGCATATACTAATATCAAGTCTAGAGTGCACGTGGTGCTTTCCATATAATCGTAGTTTCGTCATATTTTAAATCGTCAATCTTTGTTCACCAAGTGTTCAGACAGTGTGTAATTTTGCGTATATAACCTTGAGGCTTTCCTTTCGCTATCTATTGCCTCTACAGAGCACTAACTGCAACAAATTAGGTGTATCAGCTCCCAAGATATGAAATGGCATCCCCTTGTGCATATAGTACTAATATCAAGTCTAGAGTACACGTGGTGCTTTCCATATAATCGTAGTTTCGTCATATTTTAAATCGTCAATCTTTGTTCACCAAGTGTTCAGACAGTGTGTAATTTTGCGTATATAACCTTGAGCCTAATAATCTATGTTTCTGGTTTACCAGTTTTTCGATATATCATTCAGTATACCCACAAATGTGAATATAAGAATTATCACACAAAACATTTTTTTAGTATATCTAAAAAAATATTTAATTAACGGAAAACTGACAAGCCAGAAGCATAGACATTAAAATTAAGGAAATTAATCTATTGTTTGTATTATTAAACTATTTGCAAGTATTGTTAGCAGACGTGCCGCTTACTATATATAATCAAAGAGATTCCCCGACCGATCCTTATTTAGAACCACCTTATAACATACCTTGTCGTTATATTCTGGTTTGTGCGCCATCATTGTGAAGAAATTGGTGGTTCCCATGGAATAACCGACGAAAAGGACCTTCTCGAGGCCCGTCACGTTGAGAACCTTGTCAATCATTGCAGGGATGTCGTACTTCCCGTGTTCGTCCATACTAATTTAAACAGAAATTATAGTTAATTATTAACTTCTTTTGGTAAAGGAGGTCTTTAAGCGATATATTTACATCGCATACATACAAGAAGCGCTCGTAGCGTAGTTTTCATAGACCGTTCCTAACATATCAGCTACGTTAAGCAACGTCCGCTGCGGCTATATGATAGGTTACCGCAAGTAACATTACCAATGAGCGCTTCCGTGCTTCAGCAATCGTTATAGCATGGCGATAGGGCATTTAGCGAATGCCGACCTGAGCTAGCTACAACCCTCAAGAAGAAATTTTGCCAAGCACCTAACGGTTGTGTTTCAGCAGTTGTCCTTGAGAGCCAGGGTTTCTAGGTTACCCTAAACAATATCTTTGACCAAATCATCACTTACCTTCGGGTGAGATAGTGGTCAATAGCTGGCCTATCAGCTATAAATAATAAAATCTCGTAGATGACTGACGGAGGTTTCGCAGAGGTGGAATTTCCAAAGCATTTTTGTCTTCTTAGTAATCACCGATTGTATGATATGCTTTTATTTAAATTTAGATGTTTAGAAAGTTGTTATAAAATCGCACCCAATTCCTTAATTGACCGAGCGAGAACTTAGTCCGAGCGAAGCGTCACTCCTTCAACTTCGACAAAAATGCTTTCGTATGTCTGGTTGTTCTCCTCTACAGGTCGCATTTCTCATCCAATTCTCACGAAATTTTGTAACAGGTTTGAAAAGTCAATAAAATATTTGTCAATTCAATTTTTGGAAATTTTTCAAAATGAAGATATATATTATAAGGTGTTGAAAGTATGGACCCCTGTGCTTAATTTAACGGCAATGTCCATACGCACGTCTGTTGCCTACAAGTAATAGGCTCTCTCTCTCTCTCGTATAATCAATTATTTATTTTTCATGTTTTTGTAACCAATTGTAATTCGAGACAAATACATTACCAAGTATGTAAAATTATTGTATACAAACGGCCCGCCCCGGCTTCGCACGGGTAATTACGACTATAAATTGAGATGTCAGCTATCCTATCTTTCAATTTGGATCAATTTAAATATAAAAATAATTTTGGAATCAAATTTAAAATTGGTTCATTAGTTTAGGAGTCCATCGTGGACAAACAACGTGACACGTAATTTTTATGTATAAAGATTTACTACCTACTTATTTCTGATACAACCTTCGCTAGTGTCATTGATTTTCTTGGTCCAAAAAAAATATTTATTATTTACATAACATATCTAGATTTTTGGATTTCTTGACCCATTCTCCCATTAGCATGCGCAGTGACGCTTTATTCAATCGTACGTAAGCTATGCAAGCCCAGACTCGCGAGGTCTACAGCTCGGAGAGCCACTTTACATAGAGAGCCAATGGCAGGTGGCCTGTTCCTAATATCTTAGAAATACTTCTACATTCTTGAATTATTGTAGGTGTTTTATACATAATTTGATCTATACTTGATATAACTGTTCACGCGTTCGCGTAAGCCTATGTGTCATCATCAAGACATATCATTACCTGTACTCCCAAAACTCTGGATCGTTTCTGGTCAAAGTTTGGTGCGTTGAATAGACAATTCCCCGCACGTTTCCCAGCCAGACGTCGTACCCTGCATCTGCTAGTAGATATGCTGAAACCATTAAAATATTTTGATTAACTTACGATATATGTTTTTATTATTTAGTCATATTATGATTATTAGAGTTATGACTTACTCTATTTGAGTATGTACAAATTGAACAACAAAAATTTAAGCTAATTTAATTCATTTATTTCAGACAAAGTCCATAGTTTTACAATAATGGGTGGTCCTTTTGCTCAGATGTATCCGGATAACTTGATACGCTAAATGAATACGAAAACCTAATTATTTACTATAAAGTTATGGTGAGTTAAACAGCTCTTGTGACTTTTGTTTAATCTTGTGGCTTAAAATCATGATGAAACCCGACTAACCTGAGGGTAGATTGGGCCTAGAGTATATAACAACCAAATTTATTAAAAAATAAAATACTCTGCCGTCCAAACATAATATTAGCCAGTGACACTCAAGATGATGTTAGAATTTTGGCGATACTATACAATGTAAAAGTTATAGCGGAAGAAAGAAAATTATAAATATACATAGATGAACCTTAAAAACAATACACTACTTTTGGGTCAGTCGTTTAAATAATAGCCTATAGTATAAATACATATAGATCACTTTTAATCATTTACAAATAAACTTGTGGGAAATTTGTTGTCATATATTATTATTGTAACGAAAGTTAGTGGACAAATGGTATATATAAAACATCTATCTATTTTTCTATAGTTTTAGGGTTGATGGTGATATTTTTATTTTTGCAATAACGCATGCTCTGCGGTTACGGATTGACGGTGATAGCTTACCACCAGGAGAGCCGTATGCTCGTTTGCACTCCTATCCCACAAAAAAAGAGCTAGGCACACGATACTCTTTTTTTTTATGTCTCATATGGCTGTAATTTTACTTACTCTTTATTGGTTTGCTGTCGGAACACACTGTTACGTGCTTGGAGACATTTTCTTCGTTAGAGTGATAGCTACTCCATAAGTAAAGCCAAAAAAATAGGACTGCTATAACCGTTTAAAGGGACAGCATGATAAAACTTTTAAGTATGGGCACTTAGTAAAGCCTAGAATAAAGTATATTCTTAATTATAAGAAAACATATAAAGTGATCTAACATTATGCAGGTCTTTTTACCCTACGGTACCGCTTGACTCTGACCAACTCATTGTAATTCTAAATCCAAACAGCAATAAACAGTCCTCATAAGCTTGAGAATGCGCTCATTGAGATTTTTTTATATTCTGATCCATAACTCACGTTCTACGATAAAACATAACATAACTACGAGTATGTATGCTAATAAAAATGATAAACATTAGGAAATTAGCTAAAGTAAATATTGTGACATGAGAACTCATATAAGATATATATATTTACATATTACTTGGTCGACTTTTCTATATATAGGAGAGAAAAGTCGACCAAGACAAGATAATGGTTAGCTATAATATTTTATCACGCATATTTCTAAAATAAAACTCATGATTTTCTTAAATTTTTAGAGTGCTATATTTTTGCCTTAGGCCGGGGATTTACCCCCATCGTCCGGTTTAACACGCCGGACGCGTTTCAATATATTTCCACCTAGACGGGATTTTTACCTTGATAGATTTTTACCGTCAAAGTGGTCGATGGGAATGTCAACCAAAATAGTAAGGCTCTGTTCAGACGTACGCGGTTTGAGGGCGGCGAGCGCGCGGTCCCTGCGAAGTCATAGCGCGGCGCATGAACCGCCCGCCGCGCGCCGCGCCGCGCTCTGGCCGCTCTCAAACCGCGTACGTCTGAACAGAGCCTAACACTATGAAAGGTTACACAGTAGTAATTGTAACTATACTCAAAATATATGAAGGAACGCGCCTTCGTGAGTGGAAAGGACCAGACTTCTTCTGCAGTAAATAAACACAATGTAAAAATGATATAAGTGTTAAACGCTACCTATCTACATTACCTAATATAATTTTAAGCATTATTGAACTATAAAAGATAGTTGGCTTACCTAGAGATCTCTCAGGCCCCATAATCACAAAGTCCCCGCTGCTTCCCAACATTCCGTGCATCACGAACACTGCCTTCTTCCCTTTACCTCCCAAAGACCTTTTGGCGGTCCTCTTCCCGGCTGGAATCCTGTGCATCTGCAGGGAGTATCCATCTTCAGTCGTGACTCGGTGCTTTTCAGAGGGGTACCCCGCTGCAGTTATCAGCTTTGGCTGCGGATGGAAGCATTTTGTTTTGTTAGTAATGTGAATATATTTGAGACTCATAAGGTCAACGCACACGTATCGCATCGGCACTATATCCACGTTATCTCTCTACATTCTCATTAGGGTAGTCCGACATTTATCGCTGCGCTATCGACTTAAGCCGAGTTTTATCACACTACTCGTATCAATCCGATCGGCATGTTCGGTCGTAGTTCTGGTAATGTCGAGAGTGTGTCGACGATGACGTGGCCATTTAACTACTATCATCGATGCGATCAGTGATTTAGCAAACGGCCGATTCCTCGTCAGCTGGTTAAGGATCGCGTCGTCTGGGTTGAGCCGATGAGAACGATATCAATCAATATTATTTTTTCTCACCAATTTATGCCGATTCCGCGTCGATAAATGTAGAGAGACCCTTAGTCCTCGCGACTTTGTATCGTATCGAGGTGATAGCGATACAGCGTTGATTGGTTTGTAGTGTAGTATTTATTTTCATACTAATACGAAATACTGGACGCTTTTAGTTGAGGCGATATCTGTAGGGCACGTGGCGCCGCACCGAGTGGTTCAATATCAATTGGAATTGAAGTAAAGCAGACTCCACATCACTTACTAATAAAATAAGCACGTACTCTGAACTTAAAAAAACACGCTCCACAGTAAAAATTAAATTGTACTGAAATTGTAATTTTGACAACGCTATCATATAATAACGAATAGTACCAGACGCCATTGAAGCCCGAAAACCGGGAACTAAATTCTACATTATTTTTACCTTAAACAAGCCTTCCGGTATATTAATAATTTTATAACTGCAAGGCCAGAGTATAGGTGTATAAATAGAGGTCAGTGAACCTAAATCATTTTTGACATTTGATTGATTACAATTATCATAATTTACCCATGTGCATCAAAGATAACAATAACAATAGAAATGGACGATATGGTTTACTGCGGATGCTCAGAGTTCAAGGAACATAATTGTACTGCGCCGCCCTAAAAGCTGCACGATGCATGCCGCAAATCTCTAAGATGGGAGTAAAGACCTCAGTCTCGATTGAGAAAAAAAAAAACAAATGATATATAAAAAAATGTGTTTACTGCACTTGTTTCTACGGACATTACTAAAAAGGCTTTTCCACTTAAACCTTTCCCAACAGACTGAAGTTATTGATACTGTACACAATTATGTACCAGATTACCATGGACTTAATATTTGTCACCTTAGGTTTGCTTCTCTTGTTTACTATCTATATTACCAAGTTTCTGTAATTGTGACTGCATAAATAATTGTTGTTTGTTAAAATGATACATATTAATTCTTAGATTGTATGCTTGTCCGTATGATTGAGCTTCGCGGTAAAAGTACTGCGCGGATTTTGTTTAACGGAAAAATATAGGATTCCCGCGGCTCATGGTATCATTCTTTGTATGGATTTAACTGGTCATTGTGGCCATTTTCAGATTTTGATTCCGAGGATTTTTTTGTAAAAGATTTCCTCGTATATTACTACAACAACTTGAATATAGTGCTCATCTTAAGTACCATTAAACATTTTGGTTCGGCTTCGGTATTATAATAGACCTTCTACCTGACGCCACGCCAGACCATATTGCCACGTGGGTGGGTAATATATCATCTTCACTTCAACCCGGACGTCAACCGTTGAACAAAGAAAATTGAAAATAGTCCCCACGTTTGACACTCTCCTTGGGGATCGCAGTTTACGATGGCATGTGCAGTACTTCAGAAGGCACTGCTGCTCAACTCCTGATATCTTTCCCTTCATTGCCTCTTGTGACTCTCGCAGGAAAATATGGGAGGAGATATACGCAAAGAAATGTTATAGCCGGCTTATTGTGTATTCTCCATTGGAAATAATGTTGTGCAACAATTTTTTTCTTTAATTTCTGATTAACCTTTAACCACAATATCTCCGTTGGTAAGTAATGATGTGGTCGAAGATGCTGTTCAGATTTGATTTTGTTCAGCTGTGAATCGCAGTTGCTCTTCAATTTTAAAAAGGTCAAGAGTATGGTCGAAGGCAAAACTAGATAAATATTTCAAGTCAAATTACTTTGCTAATAAAATTACATTATTGCGTCTCCATAACTGGCAATTTTGCATTTAGATGTATTTACAGATCCAATAAGCTCCTCACCATGACCTAGGTTGTCTTGTATTGGCTGCATTTATAAAAATCCAGGCTAGGTCGAGGTAAGCTAGAACCTAGGTCAATGTTAGGCATTTATGTACGAACTAATTCTAAACTCGGACGGAATGATTTGTGCTTTTGCTAAATATGGTAAACGCTTATATTTGATCCGTAATGGAAATTCTGCGTTTAAGTACCTGCTGGATGGTTCCATTTGAATCGTGATCAATTTGGATTAAAAACGATTATTCCTTAGTTATCTATTATCCATCATCCGTAATGGCTCACAGTGAGGAAGAAAGACTTACGAGTGTAAAGAAATACGTTATAAATTATAATATACTTACATATAGGGTAAATTAACACTCCAAATCTCATATAAATTTCACGAGTTCTGAAACTTTTGCACTAGTTAGGATAGGTACGCTTTTTTATATAGAATCTAAGAAAAAATGTCTTTCCCGACCATCGAATAGACGGGATGCTCGAAGGCGTCGTTTTAACATCGTTTAGTGAAGCGCCCGTAGCGTAGCTTGCTTAGACGTTCTTAACCGTTCAGCTAAGTTAAGGAACGTCCGCTGCGGTCATGACTTAGATGGTGACGGCTGGTAGCATTTTTACAGTTTGTGATTACTTAAGCGACAAAAATGCTTGGACTGGTTCGCCTCTGCCAAGCTAAGCCCTGTCACCTACGTAATGTAAATAAATATGGTAATAATTTTACTATATAGTATGTAACACATTGTTAAAAACGTTTAAAAGAATGACCCCGAGTTCCCTGCCCGTTCTTCTTGCAGTGGCTCTATAATTTTTGTTTGCTGAACGTGGCAGTATGTATTATATTTGCACTTTAAAAATCGTCAAGGGAATATAAGGAATTCTGCAATAGCCAATAATGCAATTTAAATTTATGTAAGGCCAAGTTTTTTTGTCAATTGAGATTTTGTTATAGATTTTTATAGTCCTAAACTAGACACAGGCATTAACCGATTTTTCCGATATTTGATCGGTGTGTACCTTTGACATCGAAAATATTTGGGTTTGGTTTCACACAAAGGCTCATTTCTTCTTTATAGAGACCAGGAGGAAGTAGGATGTTTAAATATAAACGTGTATCTAATTGAGCCATTTCTTTATCAACAGTCACGTGTTTTTGATTTTCCTCAATAAGTAGTGTGGGAAAGGCGCCTAGGGCCGAGGGCTTTATTCTTCATGTAACCACTATGTTTACTTGTAACAATACGTTTAATTGTCTCGTCCTCAAGGCTGCATAACTTGGATATAAAAAAGTAAACAATGGATGTGTATCAATTCGTATCACGTTTATTCTGATTATGTCATATAGATGCGCGCGCGCAGGGTGTTCTTTGCGAATTTGAAATTGGAATTGATGTCACGCGCGCCCGTTATGGATGAATACGTTTATTTCCTTGTACGCTAATGTCATAAAAATTATGTATTTATTGTACGAGATTGTTAATTATAATAACCGGCCAAATTGGTCGGTCCTCGTTCTGTTAGGGTGTGGTATTGCAACCACCCGTGATATACATTAAACCGGCCAAGTGAGAGTTTCACTCCCCCACTGAGGGTTCCGTAAGAACAGAATGTACCAAATAATCGTTATTTTTTTAAAAAAAAGAACGATATCTTAGTCGGGAGTCAAACTTGCAGTTGTAGTAATTGTTGTTATACGTTAGATATTGGACTATAATCGTACCAAGTTGACGTTTGTATGTACTACCGTTTTTACGATTGCGCAAAAACGAAAAACGTTTAAAAAATATACGTATTTTTTGTGTGTGGTCCTGAATAAACACAAATCATACTTTTCAACATATCTACACGGAATAAGCCGCGGGGCACTGCTAGTAGTTAAAATTATTCATCCTATTCGCTCGTTAATTTATGAAATGTTCGTTGTAAGGGTTTACTATAAAAGCAAGTATCTGCCGGTTAACAATACGATTACTCCCATGAGGATGATTGTAATTATTCAATTATATGTGGTTCCTACTGCACTCTGTTTTGTTATTTATACGTTCAGGCATAAAACATTTAGATTAATACTAAGGTTTAGGTGTTTTAATATCGTATGAAATGGTTTTTTTGAATGTCTTTTTGTTCTTGTCGCGTTAAGCGTTGCTACTGAGGGTTCTTTGCCATATTTATCTTCTGAGTTAAGCTCACGGTCAGACAGTTGTATACATATTAGAGATTTTAATACAATTCTCACTTAAACTAGACTTTAGTTAATTTGGAGTGCTGGTATGTTATACACGCCGGATGCCCAAACTGCTCGGCATCTGGCGCGAAATCGGAGGACGCGTGTTCGATTCCCGCCCGGGCATTCATTTTGTGCTCCAATCATTTGTAAACTATGATGTTTTCTTAGCACGCGGTAGTGCTTGTAATCATTTTTAGAAATATAGAAGGGTGGCGACATCATACCGAGAGTTAAGTGTTTGAAAAAACACTTCTTTCGATCAGATAAAGTCTAGTAGGCTGGTTGATGGCCGCGCACCGTCCCCTATGACGGTTTAAGAAATACAATTGGAGCACGAAATTTCGGCTAGAAATAGCGTGTCCAGGTTGCCGAGCGGATTAGGCATCAGTGAAATCGGAGGACGCGGGTTAGATTCCTATGGTATAAAATTTTGTGCTCCAATAATTTGTGAAATATGATTTTAGCTTAACACGCGATAGTGCTTGTAATCATATTGAGGAATAGTGCTTGTTGTATCCGCATACCCGCGAAGATGATTATGGCACGACGGAGATTTAATCATAAATATAATGCAGATGTTTAACAGTTTTTACATGGATATTAAATGGTAATTATTTAAAATGGCCAGTATCTATCTGTCAGCGCAGCGGTTAACAATGCGTGATTATTCTCAAGAGATTGATTGTAATGATTCAATTAGATTTAGTTCCTACTGCACTCCGTTTTATACATATTTTATTTCTTGATTCTGATAGGTATATTTTGACTAATACTCACCTCTAGCCCTGTTGGTAATTTGTAAAAGAAAAAGTTTTTATATGTTGTTCAAGCGCATTTTTCAGAAAAAGTTTTTATATGTTGTTCATTTTTTAATTTCTTACGTTGCAATATGAGGATTAGCTTAAGGACAGGTGCCGAAGTACATTATTATAAATGTTAAGTATTAGACGACAGAATATCTACTGAAGGGTGGTTACCTACCCAGGCGAGCATTCACAAATTGCTCTACTCCTGAGGTCACGATAGTATTCGCACCATAGACATCGGCGGTGGACTTACACAGGACAGCGTTATACATGTATTCTATTTTATGACACGATTCAATATCAGCTAAAAATAATTTAAATAAATTAGTCTTGTTATGTACTATGTGACATGCAAAATTGAATATCATGTCTCATAGTAATAATAATTATTACTATGAGACATAATCCGGGCATTTTGCGAATGATCGTTTGGCTAACCACCGCTGTCAAGTACCAAATCTATCGCCAAGCACCTAATGTCCTAATGAACTGTCTCTAGGAGATGGACGCAGTGCAGTTCGGTTACCGTTAGGTTGTAGGTTATCATCAGGTGGGTCTCGTGCCTTTCCGACACATATCCATAAAAAATATAAGTATTATACTATAGACGTTGATACAGTGCCGCCATGATAATATATTTCGAAGCGCTCGTAGCGAAGTTTGCTTGGCCATTCTGAATCGATCAGCAAAGTTAAGCAACGTCCGCCGCGGTCAGGAGTTGGATGGGTGACCGCTAGTGGCATTACTACTGAGCGCTTCCGTGCTTCGGAGGGCACGTTAAGCCGTCGGTCCCGGTTGTTGTCTTAGGATGGCAGTCGTTACAGCATGGTGGTAGGGCACTTTGCGAATGCACGCCTGGCTAGCTACCACCCTCAAGTTGAAAATCTGTCGCCAAGCACCTAACGGTGTGTTCCGGCAGCTGTCCTTGAGAGCCAGTAATTCTAGGTTAGCCTGTACAACATCTTCGACCACATCATCACTTACCATCAGGTGAGATAGTAGTCAAAGGCTAACCTATCAGGCATAAAAAAAAAATGATAAGTCGGCGTTGCTTACGCTTACTTCTGGTAAATTTATTATATATGCTACTAGTTTCTATAGTACAACACAACACGCAGTAATCGCGTAAATGTAATATCAAATTCATTATTATAAGGAGATGGTCACAGCTGGAGCCCATAGAAGAATATTTACGGTATATAATACGTGAAAATTTTCTTCTCCCGTGCTAAATTGTTACACATAAGATGTCTTTGTGTCTATTTTGATACGAAAATGAAAACCGTCCAAGTGCGAGTAGGCCCTCTCTTTATGTACATTCACATTAGCAACAAACCATCAAAATGAAAGAAAAAAATATTATTGATCACAAGTTTGAAAATTAGATACCTACATTATTCTTTTGAAAATTAGATACCTACATTATTCTTTTTCAGTATTTGTTTAGATTAGATAATCTACATGTTTCATAGTATACAGAAATTGTAGATTTCTCACTAAAACTAAATACATTTGAGGACGCGCATTTATATTTTACTAGCTTACTGGGCGCGGCTCCGCCTGCGCTTATGTCGGTTATCGCGCAAATACATTAACCTCTTTTGCGCAGTTGGATAAAAACTATCCTATGTTTTTTCCCGAGTCCCAAACTATTTCCATACCAAATTTCATTCAAATCGGTCCAGTAGTTTCAGATTTCGCATTTATAATATTAGTACTGATTTAACCATGTATGATAGGTTATGTTTTCGTCTGGGCTTGATAGACTTATTTTAGAGTTTCCTACCCATTGTTAGACTAATTCTCTATAATCTGTGCAATATTTAATAGTTCTACCATAATGCATCTGAATTCTACTACAATGTCAACGTCAAATCGCCTTATGTCAAATTCAAATGTAAATGTCAAACGAACACGAGTCAGAACGAGGGAAATGTGGACCATATATTTTTTAATTGCACCAAACTATGTTGTTCTCTATATGATATCCTCCCATCTTCTATCCCCCGTCCAACTTCCCTTAAATGTCTTTTATCTTTAACTTTCACTTATCAAATTATACCTATATTATGTAAATTTATAAAAATAAATAAAATAAAATTGTAATTATGTACCTATTATTGACATATTATTCTGATATAAGTTTATGTAATGTAATTTTAATTATGCATGTTACTAACAATGTTATTGTCTTAGTTGTGATGTCTCTATGTTTTAGATAAAATAATCTTCATGGTTGGAAAACATCTGCTGGATTCTCCCTTGTAAACACCAACCATTCTCATAATATTAAATACTCTCCACATGATTTATGACACTAGCATGTACGGACATTGGCAGAATTGTGACAATACGCCACAGAGGCCATAAATATAAGAAGACAAGACAAGACACTTCGACTCGAACGGTAGACTGACATACACGAGTTGTAAGATATACTGTATTAAATCCTTAAAAATCACATCAATCTTGCTTTCATTTCTGAGATAAGGACCTGATCCTTCACCATAGAGTAAAACGAAGCCCTATATATATTTTATTCTTCTCTGTCTATCCATCCGGCCGTTTTTCACGGGTTTAACAGATTACTGTAACAGCCGGATCGTCCACTGTTGACAGCCTTCCTTATTCAGGGCTATTTGCCATAATCCTCACGCTTGGCAGGTGTCTTAGGGATCGCAGTGTAAGTTGGCAGTTTTTTAGTAGGCACTGCTGCCCGCCTTACAGTATTTTTCCCTTGGTCACCTTTTACGACACCCACGGGATGATTTGGGGAGGTGTAATTCTAACCCGGCACCCCACGGGTGTTTCACAGATTACTTATTTAGAATTATAACATTTTTCAGTTAAAATTATCAAAATGACAATTAGTAAATAACATTTTAACTAATTTTAACCATTTGTCAATGTAGTGCTGAAAATATGAACAACATGAATAAAGGAATTGTGTACGCTCTAAAATTTCATGAATATTTATTATTTACTCAAAGCAATGTCATTGAGCGTGATTGTATATGTGACATGATCTTATTTTTCATGATCTCTGACATGAAGAATACCTTTATGGTAATTACAAGAAGCAAGGACGATTTTCACAGAGATATGACAATCGTATTTTTCATCGGAAATTTGGTGTGTTATTCTGTTCAGTTATTCCTATCTCATTATTACCTACTAACTTGTAGTAGCTGAGCCCTGTGGTTTCCCGTTTAGAAAATTAGGATGACGATGAAAAATATCCTATGTGTTAATGCAGGATCTAAGCTAGCTATATTCCAATTTTGAACAAAATCAGTTCAGCCGTTTCAGCGTGAACATACATTTACAATCTTAATGTGTAATTTTATAAATTTTGTTATCACTAGCTAGATTTCAATATGTTGGCTCATCGTTACACGAGGCTTTAAAGATGTGCTGGAATGTTATTTTTTCAATTACATCCTAAAAGATGGTGATTTGGCAGAAGTGTAGAGACGCAGATTATATAACAGGCGTTACGTGCAAGCCTGTCAGAAAGAATTTACCTAAGTGTCTTTAGTTCCCAGGAAGACTGGCTTTGAGGAACAATGAAGCTAATTCTTTTGAATAATCAAAAGAACCCACGTTTAAGCATCATGCCTCATAGCCATAAATCATAAACTTATACTGATAAAAAATTAAACTGGTTAAAGACTTTTCTCTTCAGACTCTGCGGGTCCTTACACCAGCTAGAAGATCTCGCATCATTTTCCTAATTATGTCCGAATGTTTATTATTTATTAGTTATGTTCCCTCTGTCTCTATCTGTCTATATATATAATGTAAATTTACAGATACAGTTGATATCCCTAATCAACGTTTGCGGTTACCGCATGATCGTAAAGACCAAGTATTTATACTTGCTACAGTCCGACGCAGGTCTCTTGCTATATTCACTTGAGTAGATTTAAAGGATAATTTCGGTGGCCTCATACAGTTTTGTTAAAAATTTTATTGGACATTAAAATTTAAAGATTGAGAGTAATTTTCTATTAGTAAATACATTAACTTTTATAAAGTATAAGTAGAGTATAGTATAAGTAGATTGTTAATTGTTTGATGAATTAAAATAGATAATATTACGAAAACCAATTTTCTTATTTTTTTTATAAATGGTCCCTTTTTTCTCATTTACATATATCTTGAACTATGAAAGCCGTGCACTTAGTCTTATTTCCATTGTTTAAGTTTTTAATTACACTTATGCGCTATTAAAACATAATAAAATTTAACATAATATTATTTCACATATCATTGGCTCATTTTGTAGAAAAGCCAAAATAGTTTATTTCGGCTCTATTACACCTAGATACAGATTTGTTTTTCGACTACACATGTTAATAATTCCAGGATAAAACCTATCGTGTTTTTTTTTCTGATTGCTAACAAAACATTCTCCTCGTTCGGTCAATGATGAACAAAAATGTGTGTGAATAAATACATTACTTACCACTGACATGTAGGCTTCTTTTCTAAGCGCCTGCGAGTCGCTTTGTAACATAATATTAAAGCACAATATCAAATAAATATTAAGTATCACGGACTCCATTTTTGCATTAATTTTAATTAATGCACCTAGTTTATATATTTTAATTAAACAAACTATTTTTAAACTTTATCAACTAATAGATTTTTATACATTGTGTATTACTTTATATTATATATACATGTGTTATAAAGAAAAATTTAATGTTTTTCTAAAATCACGCGCCCTATAAAAGTTTGTCCGTGAGGTAAACACGCGCGTCCTGTCGGGAGTTTTTTATAGCGATGCGTCTTCATTCTTCAGCGTTCGAGTTTTCATACCGGCGAGAGACACAGATTAAACAATATTTACTAGGTCACCATAACAGACAACACTAAACACTATAATTGATTCTGTGACACGTGACGTGACGAAGATGACGTCTCGCGCGTCGCTTTACATATTTGAAATTTAAATTCACTATTGTGTCGCTAGTTATACGAGGAAGGCGGAATATTGTGTACTGCATAAAAATAATACGGGTGACGTCTAATTTGGTTAAGTGAAACAGTGACAATAGCAGGGTCGTCGAGTTGAGTTATAGATTGGTCAGTAACTCGTTCGTTTACCTCATTAATGCATATATCTTGTCTATTTGTTTTTCCTTTCATTAGCGCGGCATCTTTTAATATTTCAGTTAAGTTGTCTATTAATGAGTTGGGTATACGTTTATATGCCCATAGGGCAAAACGCAGCCATAATAATGAGACCAATGTCCAATGTCTGTCTGTCCGTCCGACTCACGGAGCGCTAACTTGTAGACGGAATCCGGAATTTTGATAACTTGGGTAAAACGTTGACCCAAAGATGAGTGTTATACCAATTATTGTTAAGCTTTTTGCATCCTAGCATGTGGGGTGTCATCGTCTAGAGCTCGTTGAGTAGAGTACAAAAATGTTGTTTTTATATTTTTTAAACCATAAATTAAATTGGGGACTGCTAGAATTGTAAATTTTAGACGAGTTTCATTGCGGGGTCAGTCTCAAAAACTAATCAGGCATATTAAACTTCGATATATTATTCTATTGTTTATATGAGTTATCATAAATACTGAAAACCGCTGATTTACGATGTAGTTATAAAACTATTAATACTACCCAAGATATTTTTTATTTTTTAGTGCAGAATCCTAAAATAGCGGAGCCACTATATTTCTTTTATATTTAAAAACTTCAAATTTGTCTGATGGTCATCGGATCATTGCGGTAAAAATTGGGCTTTTTAGTAATTTTCAGTCTTATTTTCATTAGTAATAAGTTGTAAAAAAAACGACTGGTCTGTCGTGTAGCAGGCCTATATTTTATGTAAATAAATAATTGCTCCAGAGGCATTATCCAGGTAAAAAAATAATGATATGGTTTGTTTTATAATTTTATTTCTAATGCTTCATAAACATTTGCTGGTCCTTGGAGACCTGTATCCATTTCGAAGTAATATTTTAAGGAATGTACCCACCTTCTCTTTCCGAATTACTCAAGACATTTGAAAATACAACCCAAGTGCTAGAGAGCAACCCTTCCATTAAAAACATAGTGGAATAAAAACGAACAAAATGACTTTAGTAACATAAACTTAGTGCCATCTGGATGAACCTAACTGGGCAGTGGGTTTTACTGTGTTTGTCCATTGTCTCTATATAGACTCTGCCCATTAAGTTACGAGTAGTTCTTTATTTATAAATAAAAATTTGAATTTTACCGATCTTCCGCGTTCGAATAAAGAACCATAAAACCATAATCATATTATGCTAATTGATACTTCCGTTTGATACTTTACCATGACATAGCTTATGGTGTTTGTAAATTTGGTGGCAACTTTGCGGATCCAAATATTTTATTCTGTTTAAGGTACTGAATGTAATGTAACTCAATCGGCTTGAATTTAATCGAATGTGTGAGTTGTGTACCTCCGATAGGTACACAACTCCTCACTATGTCTTCACTTAATGTCGGACAGTGTTTGGTTTGAGTTATGACCGTCACTGGCACTTAATTTTATTTTTCTGACGGAACTAAACATTTGAGCTAAAATAACATTTGAACTTAACATTGTTCGGGCTAATTGTACTAACCACGGTTAGATCTAGGCTAGGATAATTTTAATTTCTGTGTCCCACGAAATATGACTGGCCTTTACCACCATAGATGTGGTATTTTGCATGGTGGTAGGGCATTTTTCGAATGCCTGCCTGGCTAGCTACCACCCTCAAGGCATCAGGTGACATAGTTTTCAAAGGCAAACCTATAAATAAAATATAAATGTGTATGTAGTGATGTTGCAGTATTTTAAATTTGCCGTAATATTGACTTTTATGAAATCTGACACTATGCAGACAGCTATAATTTGGTGGTATAGCTCCATAATTTAAATTTGGAATAGCTAATAATACACACATGTAGTACCTATGTATCTAAAATAAAGTACCGAGCCAAACCTTTTCCTTTTTTCATGATAGTAATTATTAGAAATCTAACAAATGTATGATCTTCTTCTTGGTTTGACTTTTCATGATAGCAAAAGTTTATAAAATGTTGTTGCTGAAGTACTAGCTGCGGCCCGTGGTTTCACCGGCATAGAAAAATGTGATGATGAAAATTATCCCACGTGTTAATCCAGAAAGTGAACTATCTGATAACTTTCGCAATAATAATATTAGTGTGATGATAGTTGTATCCGTATTGGTTAAACCCTAGATTGCTGGAATTAATCCTTAGGGCCAATTTCACCAAACTAGGCTTAAACTATTCGAGGACAACTTTAGTCTGTGTAACCAACATATAATGGACCTTTGTCACCATAGACGTCCATTGATATTGCCTTATTTTAAATTTGTCATGGTATTGGATTACCTGTATTAAATTTGACATCAGGCAGATAGCAAAGGAAAAAATAATATCCAAGATTTCAAAAAAATATCGTCGAATTTAGTGGAATCCATAAACAAAAAAACAAATATGGCCACTTTGCTACAGCTGATAATACATACCATTTAAATATCCACGCTGCTGTCAGATGTCAGAAAAGTTCAAACAAAGAGTTTTCTTTTTCTACTACAAGAACCCAACAAATTAAAAATCTGCGTCCATGTTTGACGTTCTATGATAGCGAAGGCCTACCACATTTTGATGGTTAAATGAGTAAAATTATCCGCGTAATAATTTTACGTTAGATTGGTGTAATTTGACCTTAGACAATTTCTAAAATTTTAAACTTCAAACTAAGTACATTTATTGAAGCGCACGTAGCGAAGTTTGCTTAGCCATTCTGAACCGATCAGCAAAGCTAAGCAACGTCCGCCTCGGTCATGAGTTGGATGGGTGACCGCTGGTGACATTACTACTGAGCCCATCCGTGCTTCGGAGGGCACGTTAAGTCGTCAATCCCGGTTGTTGTCTTCGAATGGCAGTCGTTATAGCATGGCGGTAGGGCATTTTGCTAATGCCTGCCTGGCTAGCTACCATCCTCAAGTTGAAAATCTGTCGCCAAGCACTTAACGGTGTGTTCCGGCAGCTGTCCTTGAGAGCCAGTTATTCTATGTTAGCCTGAACAACATCTTCGACCACATCATCACTTACCATCAGGTGAGATAGTGGTCAAAGGCTAAGCTATAAGGCAAAAAAATAATCGTTTAGCTACGATAACTGTATATCCGTTGCGAAAGGATGTTGAACACAGTGCACAGAAAATAACTTCAGATGGTATGCCCAAATTTGAATAGGTTTTCCAGACAATTCATCCTCAATTTGTATAATAAAGTTGTTTCCGGTGGATAGCTAGCTTATATACCTAGTTAATAGTATTGTATTTAAACCGAAAGTTTGAACGTGGAGATAACAACAACCATATATATGGAAGTTTCGAATGTTTCAAGTTTGCAAATTGTCAACGTATGATTATTCTTATTGAATAAAGTAGTGAATAATAGTAGTTTATGCCATATGTATTATATGAAAGTTCATATAATAGAGGGTATTAAAACATGAGTGTAGTTTTTTGAAACGAGCCGCAGGCGAGTTTCAAAATAAGATTACACGAGTGTTTTAATACCTAATTATATGCAGTTGCATACACTACTTTATTGAATCTCATGGCTATATTAAACATTTTTACCTGTATTTCAACTCTCTGTGGCTATACGCTTTTCTTGATTTTTCTGGCAAAAAACTATTCGTCAGTTTCGTAGCTGTTTCTAGAATGTCAGGTGGAGTTAAATTTTCATCAGTATCGTGGGTGTTGCTTGACATTTTTGCTACTAAAGTCTTATCTAACAAAATATCACTCAAATTCGTATGTACGAAATAGCGCCAAAATGGAAAAAGTCTGTTATTGGTCTATTGGCTCGGAACCAGCGCAGCGCGTTGCGCGCGTATCTCGCTCACCATAGATAATTGAAACCTCCTTGGTCGGGACACATTGTACTTAAAAAATTGTTTTAAAGCATTGTTTTGTTAGGAGAACAATGCTTTAATTTAACTTTTTAATTTTCTTAAAGAAGTATGTACATAAAATATGCCAATAAAAGTCTGTATTTAATTTCATAATTAGAATATTACCGAATGAGATTATATAAATACTTAAAGATCACTAGTTTTACCTGTCGTATGACGATATGTAAAAATTATCTCTAAGTGACGTCAGCATCTAGATTGCATACATTTAAATGGAATGGTAAAAGCAACAGGTCGAACCTAACTAGGAAACGTTGTCAGAGTGCTATTATAAGGGTTCTGTATACACAAAAATGTAAGACTATCACTAAACGCTGTCCGTTCATCCTTTGTCACCCAAACATCTTTTTTTCATCCTTTACCAGTTTCCATGAATTAATTTATTTGTGTCTAATAATACAACCCAATGGCAGATATGTAGATATTTATAAATATCAACAATGTGTTTTTCACAACCCTACTACTCATCAAAAAGCTGGTTCGTGGCAAACTCAGCTGGTCTTCCGTTCCGTATAGGGTTCATTTTGGATCTTTATTGGTACTTAGAGAAATATTTACAGAATATGTGTTAATATGGCTTGTTGGTAGGACAAATTGCCTGTGGAATGCCGTAAAATACCTGTAGGTGTGCAGCGCTGCCTTTTTACACTGCGATCCCCAATGGCAACCCCTCCCCTCCCTCAATTCTGTTCTATGGTAGACGTTTCCGGAGGATTTATGGTGTATTAGGGTAAAATAATAATAATATCAAGGGTGTTCACGATAAAAAGTTTTTTTTTGCCCTGCCATTAAAATGGATATACATAATTTACTGAATCAGCTGGATTGTCCACTGCTGAGCACAGCCTCCCCCCATTAAGGGGTGTTTGCCCTAATCCCCACTCTTGGCAGGCGTCTTGGGGATCGCAGTTACAGATATCAGTTTCTCAGAATGTGCTGCTGCCCACCTTCCGGTGTTATACCTTTAGTCGCCTCTTGCGACACCCACAGGTAGCAATGGATGGGTGACATTCTAGCCCGGAACCCCACGGATCAATATACATACAAGTATAAAATTTATTGTCACTATTAAGATAAAAAAGTAACTCTAAAATAAGAAGAGTAAGAATCCTGTACGAAAGATTGAATAATAATTAAAATTCGTAAACGCTAAACAAGATATTTAGTCAAGGGCATGAACAAACAAAAATGAAACAAATTGAATTCTAATGCGGCTATAGTACAGTTACGTGTTCCGTTTGTCAATTAGCGGTTATTTACCACTAATGTCTAAATATATAAAATAAGTTAAATTAGTTGTATTTTGTAACGTAACTTACGATCCCGGATAGTTCGGAAAAAATACTGGTTTTTTATATTTGGGGTTTAAAGTAAGAAATGGCCGATTCACCCTTTGTATCCGCGTGGACGATATTGTCCATTAATCAATGAAATTCTATTGTTCTCGTTATACCAAAGGATGAAAATGTTGTCACTTTTTTGCAGAATGCACTTTGTATATATTTATTCTAATTAACCACGGGGTATATATATACTGTGGAGCCGGGGTGCCAGGCTAGAATTTACCCCCCCCCATCTCTACATTCAAAGGAAGATCATTTGCCTTTCCGATAAAACTAAAGAGTTCTATTAATTTTTAATGACTCCAGAAACTCTTAAAGGCATTTTGTAAAGAATATAATAATTTATTTGCCAAATATATTTTTAGTTCGTTAACGTTTCCGTTAAAGGCGCTGCAAACAAGTCAACTTTTACGACGATCAAGTATGTTGTTATGTATGATTCGTACTAGGCTCTTTGAGAAAAAGGAGGTTGGATCCTCATCATTACTTCGCTTTTCCGATTTCTGGATTAAAACACCTTTGGTTCTGCTTGAATAGTAACCGTCCCTGCTCGATTTTCAAACAAGATATTTTTTGTGTTGCCTCTACAGTAAGTTTTGAAAAGGATTGATGCATCTACCGTCATTTCAACTCAAACTTTTGTACATATGTGTTTCTGCTTAAACGCTAGATATTTCAAGAATCTCGATCGAAACGACAGCTGAGGCGTAAGGAAAACATACTTTTTGTTATATTTGAGTAATTATATAATTACCTATAGTCAGGGTGTCACTGCGTAGTTTAGGGTTCTATTAAGTATTCTGTACTATTGTAAAAAGTACTTTCATGGTATTTTTTATCTCGTTTACAATCCTCTGCATACCAAGCACTTATAAAGTTATAAAGTACGTAGACGGCAAAATTTAATAAAAGGTTTTGACTTGAAGTTTCTTAAAAATTCGTGGTGATTTTTCTATGTTATTTATCCATGGTTTCACTCCTATTGCAGACTGTCCCAAAAGAGCAGCCCAAAGAGATGTCTCCGCCGGTAGCAGAAGATTCAAGCTCAGAGCTGCTCGGCTCCCTGACCACGCAGCAACAGCAGAGAACTAGCGCTAGGGTCATCAAGAAGCTGAAACTGGAGCCGCTTGTAGATAAGAAGAAGCGCTCAGAAGGAGCTATCGATGGTATGTAGAGGAAAGGAAGGTAATTTGGATTACTATTTGGTTTTACGCTTGTATATTTTTTTGTATTGATTTTAAATAAATAAAACCTGTATTAAATTGAAGCAATATTCATTAAGTATCAATTTGCAAACTATGAGTACTAACCAAACTACACAACTAGGTAACATTTTAGGTTGAACGCAAAATTACAGAATTATTGACTCCCCGTGGGGTGCCGGGTTAGAATTACACCTCCCCATATCTTCCCGTGGGTGTCGTAAGAGGCGACTAAGGGAAAAATACTAGAAGGTGGGCAGCAGTGCCTTCTAAAAAACTGCCATCCTACACAGCGATCCCCAAGCCGCCTGGCAAGCGTGGGGATTATGGCAAATACCCCTTAATGGGGTAAGCTGTCTTCAGCAGCGGACGATCCGGCTGTTACAGGTACAGGTACAGATTGGCAAAAGTCTGTTAAAGCAAGAAGCAAGCCGTTATGTACCTTGCTCCACCCGCGCTCTGAAGGAATGTCTAATAGCATATGTATTCAGCTTCCAAGGTGAAGCTGGAGCTTTCTTGGTTTAAAAAAGCAAAATTAATGAATGTAATTCATTGCTAGATCTTGCCAGATCAATTCTAGCCCGGATCACAGTACGATTGGTCTGGGTTTAATTTCAGCAATGTACTGCGACAAAAATAGCGTTTTCTCCCGATTAACAAGTTTAGTATAATATATATACACAATTCTGCAGTAGTTACACTTTTTTAATACCCGAGTAGCTCTTGCGAAGGTTTAAGATCAAATAGAATTAAAACATAATTTAATTTCTTCAATATTTTCTTCGCTCCAGATATACCAGAATGCGACACGCCAAGCAAGATCTCCGAAGAACTGAAATTCCCAACTGTCAAACAACGAATGCCAAAAGCTCTCTGGTCCACCGACGAAAAGAACCTATTCTTTGAAGCTCTTAACGAGTACGGGAAGGACTTCGATGCGATCACCTCGTATATCTGTGCCAAGATGAAGAAGAAGGGGATGCCCGATCTCAATCTGAAGACGAAGACGCAAGTCAGCCACTTCTATTACAGGACTTGGCATAAGCTGTCGAAACATGTGCAATTTGATGAGAGTAAGTTTCTTCCATTCTATTTATTTATAGCTGATAGGTTAGGTGCTGGGAGGCAGATTTTCTACTTAAGGGTGATAGCTAGCCATGCGGGCAATCGCAAAATGCCCTACACCACCATGCTACAACTACTGCCATCCTAAGACAACAACCGGGACCGACGGCTTAACGTGCCCTGCGAAGCACGTGCATGCTCATTAATAATGTCACTAGCGGTCACCCATCCAAGTCATAACCGCAGCGGCGTTGCATAACTTAGTTTATCGGTTAAAAACTGCTAAGCAAACTGCGTTACGAGCGCTTAATATATAAATCGCAGAAATTGGGGACATAAAAAGGTAATATTATAAAGTGCGCTTGCGGAACGCCGTGCAAAAGTTTGGTACTCCTTCGATTCGGGCAAGGTATCAGCGTGTATTGGTGTTGATAGCTCAAAACTGACTATACTCTCCATTAGCCTGATATCTTCACCACATTATCCCTTACATATTCAATTTCTAGCCTATCAGAAATAAAAAAGACAATCCTGTATCGCTTACGTCTGAAAGGGCGTTTATAACTTGTCTTTGGACATAGTAGTTATCACATATATAATGTTTAGCATTAACGTATGTTAGGAAAATACTCTTATAGTGTACAATGCATGTTTATTATCTCTCGCACCATCATCACTATATTTGATTATATATTTCCATAATAACGTGAAAGAGGAAGCACTTATAGAATCACAACACAATGATCAGGTCCGTTTTATATAACGATGGCAGTAAATTGTATTGTATAATATTTAAACGACATGACGTCCCGTTAAATGATGGGTGACATGAAAGATAATAATTTATGACATTAACCTTGGTTTGAGGTCTTGATTGTTGTCATGTTTATAGCTGTTTAACTAATATTCAGTGAGGATGTTTTCAATTCAACAGACTTCAAAAAAATAGGTTAAGTGCGAGTCGGACTCGCGCACGAAGGGTTCCTTACTATTAGCTATACAACATTAGACTTCATATTTTAACCTTTTTTTGTTTTTACGTGCGCGAGTACGACTCGCACTTGGCCAACTTTTTGTATTTGTTGTTATAGCGGCAACAGAAATACATCATCTGTGAAAATTTCAAGTGTCTAGCTATCACCGTTCTTGAGATACAGCCTGGTGACAGACGGACGGACGGACAGTGAATTCTCAGGAGGTTCTCATTTTGGTTATACATATTTACGTTTGCTATCTCAGAACTAAGTTATTTATAAACCTACTTAGAACCTTATTTTTCTTATGGTAATGATAAGATTTAAGCGTTATTTTGCGAAAATCTATATTTAATATTAACAAATATTTTGAGAAAACATTAAATTAATATTTTAGTGAAACACTTTAAAAATATATCTAGTGACAATTCCGCCTAATTTGCTGTTAAGTCGACGTGACGTCACAAACAGAAACGCTTCTAAACGACTCGGAACACGGCGCAATTGTCACTAGATATTTTTTTAAGTGTTTTACTAAAATATTTGTTATGATTTTTCTTATATATAAGTTATACATATGAATTCTATTCTTAGAATACATTTCATCAAGTTCGATTTAGCCGTTCGGTTTTTGAATCAAAATAACTGCGATAATAGTCGATCGTATGTCATCCAAGTAAATGACACGAGATTGCGTTTCATATATTTTTGCTTTTGAATTCGGTTTATTTAAAATAATTATTCAAATTAATAATAATAAATAATTATAAAAAAAAACATGATTTGCCCCGAAGTTTGTCTAATTTACGGGGCCTATCTATATAAAATATTCATGTTCTAGGCTCTAGAATATGAACGCTCTACCCCCTAGAATCTAGAGTCTTTCATTTTTTTTGTGGTTGGGTAGCCTTTTGATCTTGTTGATCTCCATCAATAATAAGTGTTTGTACTCATTAAACTAGTACAATAATGTTGAGCTAAAGTAAATTTTCTAGAAAAAAAATACAAAAATGAATATATCTGTTTTTAGGATTACCGATAAACATTTAACATGATTGAAATAAAAATAATGAAGGATTCTTTAATCTTAAAAACTATTGGTTCAATTTGGATTTTGAATTCGTAGGTATTTAGAATTTAGAATTTTCTGAATCTTTTATTAATTTATTAAACTCCTTAATTTTTCAAACTACGATATAATATTAGATTTCGTAAAAATACTGTATTTTATGTTCATTAATACGGTGACAATTAAATAGGTACTAATCTAGGCAGTTTCTAGCCATAAAATTTAATTATCTTTTTGCACGGCGTTAGCACTTCGCGCCATGCAACAATGTACTATTTAAATCACTCGTATAGTAATGTACCATAATTAAGTCCCAATTAAGTACGTATGAGAGAAGCCCGCCATCTTATTGTAATTTGTGATTAAATTTGACGCCGCAATAAAGGAACTAGGTCTTCAATATTTTTTAAATAGAGATAAATAACTTGCAGGATAATAACGTCGGATCGACTATTTAGTTTTTGATAAGCGTGATATATCAAGATTCTTCGAGGTGTCGAGAAGTAGCTATAAGAAAAATATTCTGTAGCAGATTGTATAGACCACCCGAGCGATACCGTGGTACGTGGGGTCTTGGAGTTGTAGTTCAACGTATTCAATACAGAGTACAATTACGGTCAAGCAACAATGATGATAAATAGTTTTTATCACGCTTAACTAATTACTATAATTGCTACACAAGAAGATTTCAGAACGATTGCTCATTCAAGAGAAATTTCTATAGAATCTAGAAATTACGGTCAGTTAAGTAGTCCCGTCGTCGTACTTCGGCTGTAGAAGATAGTGAGAGAAGCCCCTTGCTCGCCCCACTGCATTTGCCATTCGCGCATGCCATGTGAATTGTGCCATGGCGCACCATAGTACTGGCAATCTTCTCTGTCATGGCCCCTCACCGTCAGCTGCGGTGTCGCCCATACCGCACCGCAACTTACTCCTTGCCGATCCATCGTGGACTTAGAGACAAGACCCTGTGAACCCGGGCAGATGCCCATTCCGGTGCGCCTCTTACGGCTGGTTCCTCTTAGCTTCACCGTGACTGACGAAGACAAGGCTACTGAGCCCTACTGCCTCGGCAGAGGGGGTACTGATAACTACATGATTATAAAAAATCACACAACGAAGGTTTCGTACCAAAGCAAATTGAACCATTTAATCGATCTCAAAAACGGAGATAGTTGGTAAAAAAGTATTTCTTTTTATATATGTTACACTATTACTCCGCCAAGAATGAACCAAAAAAAAACAATAATTATTCCGATTATTGTTTTTTGTTTTTAGGTCATACGTATGAATCTCAAAAAAAACGAAACAAGTATTCAGAAGGTCAAAAAGCTACCTACTTATCAGCTACATAAAAAAAAACTTAGTATTTTTGTCACAATGTGACGAGACCAAGTCTGCTCGCGTCCGTGGGATTTAGCCCTAGTTGTTCCACACGTGTCCCTCGGGTGGTGCTAAAGGAGCAGCATAATAAGTGGTGGTAGGCCTTGGCCGCCGGCTTAAGTACCACCCCCCGGACAAAGTCATGGTGCCAAGCGTTTTTTCGTGTTCCATCATGTTGTCCGGGCTAGCCGTTCAGGAGGATGGGTCGGGTATGGAAGCGCTGCTGAAGTTGACTGGTTAGTGGCACAGTATAGCGCTGCATTGGGTTATCAAACTCGAAGAGCAGCTGGATCCGAGGCACGGTTCTCCGCTGGCCGACCGCAGATAGTAACGGGGCCCAAGTAGTGAGCTAGCCACTCACAAAAGGCTGCCCCGCCATCTAGCGAAAAATCCCAGGAGTGCGCCATCGTGCCGGTTGGCGACCGGATGCGAGGACCCGATGGACACTCTTGGGGGGGCTCGGGCGTCCCAGCGGTCTTCGAGTTTGGTCCCCCCGGTATGTAGAGTTGTACTGTATGTCACTGTGTCAGTAAGCAGCGCTTCATCCTACTTCCATCTTCCTACCTCCCTTCACTCTCTAACCAATGACAAAAAATAGTAACAGTAAGGCGTTGTCACAGCGGAAGCACGTCCTCGCTCTTCATGTGCACCTCGCTAATATCCGAGGCCTGCACTCAAACCTCGATTCGGTCCATCACCACCTGGAGACCGCTAAACCCCATCTACTGTTCCTCACGGAGACGCAGATCAAATGTCCAACTGACACGTCGTATCTTGCCTACCCGGGCTACACCCTTGAGCATAAGTTCAAACCACGCTCGGGTGTCTGCATGTACGCTCGTGATGACATTTGCTATCGGCGTCTCCGTAATCTTGAAGACCCAAATTTTTCTTGTATCTGGGTATTGGTGGATACAGGCTTAGAGAAAATTCTCTATGCCGGTGTCTACCGCTCGCACACTGGAGACATGGAGACAACCAGGCTCATGACACACCTCAGTGAGGCGGCTGATGTGGCACAACAGAGGTATCCTACTGCCGAATTAGTGTTTCTGGGAGATTTTAACGCTCACCACCAGGAGTGGCTGTTCCCATTCCAGAACACAGACCATGCTGGGAGAGAAACGCGCAAATTAGCATTGACACTCAATCTTACCCAACTGGTCAAAGAGGCAACAAGGATACCAGATGTTGAAAGTCACACAGCCAACTGCTTGGACCTTCTGCTGACAACAGATCCAGACCGTTACACTGTGTCGGTATCATCACCACTAGGTAGTTCCGACCATTGTCTGGTGAAGTCTGTATCAGTCCATTCCCCACTAGACCCCAGCCCCAAAGGCACCCGGCGGATATGGCGATACAAGTCAGCAGATTGGGATGGGATGCGTTCTTTCTATGCATCTTATCCTTGGCGGCGAGTTTGCTTTTCTTCCAGCGATTCCTCTGCTTGCGCGGTTGCTGTGGTAGATGTGCTACGTCAAGGTATGGAATATTATATTCCATTCTCTGACGTGCCTCTGTCTAGCAAAGCTCGCCCTTGGTTCGGGGCTGAATGTGTTAGCGCAGAAACGTTAAAACATGAGGCCTACACTGCTTGGGCTGAAGCACGAAACCGCAAGGATAAGGATATTCGCGTAAAGAAGAAAGCCTTTAAAAAAGCCGCCAAGTCCTGCAAAAAGGTTCTGAAGAAGGCTCGCTTCGACCATATAAGCCGAATAGGGGCCAAACTTGCTTCTTATCCCGCAGGGAGTAAAGCATTCTGGTCCCTGGCTAAGTCGGTTGAAGCGAACTTCTGCCGTCCCTCACTGCCTCCAATGCTAAAACCTGATGGGTCATTAGCTCACACCGCCAAGGAGAAAGCAAACTTATTTGCTGCAATCTTTGCGGAACATTCACGTCTAGATGCTGGTAGTGCTGTACCTCCGACTTTACCTGTCTGCGAGTCGACCATGTCGGAAATCCGCATTCGACAGATTGATGTACGTAAAACGCTGCGCAACTTAGACGTGAACAAGGCTAGTGGCCCTGACGGCATACCAGCCATAGTACTGAGGACATGTTACACGCCTGAATTGACTCCGATTCTGACACGCCTCTTCCGCCTTTCTATGGAGACTGGGCAAGTACCAACAGCTTGGAAGTCTGCCAACGTGCAGCCCGTGCCCAAAAAAGGAAGTCGTGCCGACCCTGCCAACTATAGGCCTATCTCAGTCACGTCCATTCTTTGTAAGACAATGGAACGTGTGCTGAACAAAAAGCTCCTTGGCTATCTTGAAGAGCATGACCTCTTGAGTGACCGGCAATATGGGTTTCGCCAGAACCGATCAACTGGAGACCTTCTTGTATATGCCACCCACATATGGAGCGAGGCCTTGGAAAAATATGGTGAAGCACTTGCAGTCTCACTGGATATTTCTAAGGCCTTTGACAGGGTTTGGTACGATAGCCTTATTGGTAAACTTTCAGCTTATGGTTTACCTCCCAGACTATGTGCGTGGATAAAAGACTTCTTGAGGGAACGTTCGTTACGAGTAGTCGTTGATGGCTGCTCATCTGAACTAATGGCAATAAATGCCGGGGTACCTCAAGGGTCAGTTCTTTCGGCAACACTCTTTTTGCTCCACATTAACGACCTGCTCAAACCCGGTATCTTTGGGTTAGCAGACGATAGCACTGTTGTCGAAAGATATATATCCGATGCACGAGCTGGTGAAGCTCAAGTCCAGTTTGAAAGAGAGGCGATGATTGGACGATTAAACTCTAGCTTGTTGGCCGTGTCCGATTGGGGCGATGCCAATTTAGTGAGGTTTAATGCGTCCAAAACACAGGCGTGTCTTTTCTCCGCTAAACGGAAAGCATTTCAACTATCTCCGACTTTCCGAAATGTAACAATACCGGTGGCAAATCGGTTAGAGCTTCTTGGCATGTCCTTAACTTCAAATATAAACTTCGGATCTTACATCAAAGCCAGAGCACAAATGGCCGCTAAGAAGCTGGGTATCCTCGCGAAGGTGAGGCAGTACTTCACACCGGGGCAGCTTCTTAATTTATATCAAGCTCAAGTCCGATCGTGTATGGAGTACTGCTGCCACCTTTGGGATGGATCCGCAAAATACCAACTGGAGGCTCTCGACTCCATTGACCGACGAGCCAAAAGACTTATAGGCGATGATAAGCTGGTTGAGTCCAAATTGCAGAGTCTCGGTCATCGTCGCAGGGTCGCTAGCCTATCGGTTTTCTATCGTTTACATTTCGGAGAGTGTGCGCAAGAATTACACGCGTTGATTCCACCATGCCCCTTTTACCAGCGGACTACAAGGCGCTCTGATGGCCGTCATGCTTTCTTAGTTGACATTCCTCCAGTTCGTTCGAAGCGTTTTGCTTCAACATTTATCTTCCGTACGGCAAAGGAGTGGAACTCATTGCCCGCGTCTTTGTTTCCTGAACAGTATGATTTGAGAGCCTTCAAGTCTAGAGTGAATAGGTATCTTCTAGGCAAGCATGCTACATCTTCGGCCGCATCGTCACTTTCCATCAGGTGAGATAGCGGCCAAATGCTTTCCTATAGCGCATAAAAAAAAAAAAAAAAAAAGACGGTGAAGTTGCCCGGCTGATTGTAAGCGTTATTCCAGCCCATTACAATTGCAGTGTCCACAGCTCTCGTTCTGCAGAACACAGTACGTGAGGCAGAATATTTGTCACTGCTGTGATACCCACCAAGGCTAACTCTGGCTAAAGAGTCCTACCCACTTTTTAGGTATCTTTAGAATAGAATATATACTACTAACATACAAAGTTATATGGTAAATATGTATTTAACATTTAACTTTATATGTTATACAAGATAAGTCCAATAACGTTGTTAAGCTTATTTGCATACATGTAATAAGAGTCAGTAAACAAGCATTAATTATCCTGCTACAAATATGCATGCACTTTAAATCATCTGGACCTCTGAACTGTATATAATTATAATAAAATTGAAGCGAACACCAAGTTGGGAATAAGAAGAGATGAGGCGCTTTCGGTGTATGTGGTTAAGGTATTCCGGGGTTTCTTAGAAATGATGAAGCCGAGCGTGCCAGATGAGTACTGGGGGCGGCGTAGGCCGTACCTTAGTTATCAGTACCTTTGTTCGAGGCACCTCGCCTTTAACCTGCTCAACAAAGCAACACTGGCGACCACCATACGAGCTCTTAATCAGGTGGCGGAAAACGACATATTCCACTGTTGGCGGAGCAAGTTCGTTAGGGCTACAATATATTATTTTTGCTATTGTAAGGCATTTGACTAAATCTGTAATGATATGCAGTATAAGCTCCTTTTTCGCGGTTCCCTTATTCGCTATTTCGGTATTCGCGGGTAAAAAGTTACGACTAGTTTCCTGTATTCGCGGATAAATATTTCGCTATTCGCGGATCCGTTCGGTACATTAAATCGACATCGGTGCCCTTTATTAACGCATCGGCATCCTTTGAGTACTACAGGGTTTTTACAAAAGGCTTTTGCTGTTGCACCGAAAAAACTAATATAAAAAGAAATACACATAAGTCTTATTGCCACTATGCCTTAAGTTCATTTTCAAATGCGGCCGTCGCTGCTTTGTTACGCTGTCCTTTTTCGATAATATATAAATATTAAAAGCCGAACTGAAGGACCCTTCAAAGGCGGTCATCAAGGAAATAATGACAAAGAATCGAATATTGATTACTAAACACTCTACTCGTATTGTATTAGGGAATAACCTGTAAGAATAAATGTATTGTTTTAATAATAAATAAATAAACCATAACGTCCACCGTTAAGCAAATGCTTCCAATATACTAAAATGGGGGTACGGGAGTTTGTCATAATCCCCACACTTGGCAGGCGTCTTGGATTTATTATAAAGCGCTCTCAGCGTGGTTTGCTTCGCCCATCTTAACCGATTAGCTAAGTTAAGCTAGTGGCATTACTGCTGTACGCTTCCCTGCTTCGGACAGCATGCTAAGACATCGGTCCCGGTTGTTCTGATAGCAGTCGTTGTAGCAGCGTGTTAGAGCATTTTGCAAATGCCCGCCTGGTTGGCTACCACCCTCAAGTAGGAAATCTGTCGCAAGCACCTAACGGAGCGTTCCGTCAGCTGTCCTTCAGAGACAATAATTCTAGGTTAGCCTGAATAACATCTTCGACCATCAGGTGAAATAGTGGTCAAAGGCCATATGGCAGTTCTTCAAAAGACGCTGCCGTTCACCTTCTGGTATTTTTCCCATTGTCGCCTCCTACGACTCCCGCACGAAGGTGCAACTCTAAACTGACTTTCCACGGGAATCTTTAGCAAGAATGTATTTATGGCCAATGAAGGATGATCTAAGATTCAGATTCAGATATGAATCACGACTTTGTACCGACCTCTCCCTTTTCCATCGGACGTCCAGACAAACGCCGAAGCGCCAACCGTACATCGTTGATGTTCCCAGAACTCGTACGAAGCGCTTCGCTTCCACTTTTCTCGTAGGTACTGCGAAAGAGTGGAACTCCTTACCGTCGTCAGTTTTTCCCGATGGATACAACATGGGTTAAAATCGAGTCTTCAAATCGAGAGTAAATAGGTTTCGTCTAAGTAAGCGTGCTCTATCTTAAGCCACATCAATACTTCAGGCAGGGTGTGGTCAAACGCGAACCAATTCTGAATAAAAAATATAAATAAAACATAATTTATTGCTTCCACATATAGTACGTACAAGTTGTTACTATAATTATACTGTGAATATAAGTACTAAGTCATATTATGGACGCCGTCGGGCACAGCAACGAAAAAAAGATTCCGTTTGCTTTAGTATTATTATGACTAATTATTATTACAGACTATAATTAACAACAATTACCGGCACCGTAAGCGTTATCATCATTGTGGTGATCAGATAAAAATCGATAAAATAAAACGACTCTTAATTGTTAGTGTCATTTAACAAGATGCATTCATCCATTATACTCACACGTGCATCATTATGGAGAAAGGAATGACAATAATTTGCTATACAAAGGGGTAAAGTTTTTTTAAAGCTATTGCATAGCTTCTATCGCGGGCCTTGAGCGTGGAGACCGAATCCAGAAATTCCGTAACGAAAATAACCTAACACCCCCCATTACGACCGGCACAGCGGTGATACTATATTTGATCAGCGCCTCTACAGTGCGTAAAAGGAACTAAATTTTGGCAGAAAAAAAGGTTTTGACAACTAACGTGTCGAGATTTATAATTGCATAAGTTGATAAAAAATGCTATGTAATAGCTTTACCGCGGCAGTCTCCGAGTGCCACACGTCTTTTTTTAATTCTAAAAGACGTCGCCTTTGACTTTTAAAGCGCTCTTAGTGAAGTTTGCCTAGTCGTTCTTACGCAAACTTCAACTTCAAAATGCTGAAATTCTATCAATACAGTACTGCGTAGGTTTAAAAGAGAGGCACCGATAGTGAAATCGTGATCTGTTTCGGTAAAAAACGAAAGAAAGCTTATTAACACAGAACTATATAGTTCCTTAAATCAAAAATGTGAATTAACTTGTTTCTTGTGGTAAGGTTTTGCTGTTTTATAATAACAAATATTCTAATAAAACATTAAAGTAATACCTAAGACTTAACCGGGTTTGCTACGTGGCGTTTAAGACGTCACGTAACATGAAAATTATGCTGAATTGTCACGAGATATATTGTTTATACTAAAATAATAATTTCTTAAAATATTTGTCATTATTTTATATTGATTTCCGCAAAGTAACGCCTGAATCTACTCATTATCTTTTGGTATTTTATTGTTTTATTTTTAAACACATAGGGTAGGTACATACATTATTAAGATTTATTCGTCACAAGCGTAATTTAGTCAACATTGCTATTTGATTCTATAATGAAAACTTAAAAATTAACACGTCATTGAATCAGATTGGCCCTAGAGATCAAGTTTAACTTATATTTTTGTTACTGCTACAAACTATATTTTGCTCATATTTGTTGAAGTAAAGCTAATAAGCACTCGTCAGCGCCTTAACCTAATGCCAATCGAGAAGCTATGTCTAAGGCCTTCGGGTGACCGAAAAATTTCTACACTGGAGTCGAAGTATGGTGGTGGGGCATTTTACGTACCTGGCCATCTACCGTCCTCTAGGAGTCAATTTATGTCAAGCACATAAAGGTGTGTCAGCTGTCCTTGAGAGCCTGATCCTATGCTAGACTAAGCCTGTTTACCAGCTTCGACTCCATAAGTTTTTACTTTCAGATGTCAAACACTAACCATCAGGCCAGACACTTGCATCAGGCCGCCAGCCAGTCAAGTTAGCTTATTAAGTTTATGTAAAATGCACTACAGAACAGACTCATAGTTTGACCAATGGTGACTGACTGAAGATTAATTACCAATTTTTTGATCTGCCGCATATTTCGTAGATGTGAAGAAAGTAGCTCAAGAACTGTACGCGTTGATAAACTACGGCGAGCTCCGCAAGAAGCTGGTGTCAGTGAACGAGAAGACTTGCGGCCGGCTCGGCGAGATGGTGCTGAGCGGGAGCATCATGGTGCGCGCGAGAGGGAGGAACATGCGCGTGCGCACGCCGATGTGCCGCGCACTGAGGCGGTTGAATCAGATCACTGGTAAGGTAGACGTGTTTGTTACAATTGATAGGTTAGGCTTTGGCTCACTTTTTGGTAAACGATGAGGTGGTCGAGGCATGTACAGTGATCTTACCTTTAATGGACGTATATTACTTTTATATTACTGTATCAGCCAGATGGTCCACTGCTGAACACGGCCTCCCCTATGTAGGGGTATTTGCCATAATCCCCACGCTTGGCGGGTGGCTTGGGGATCATAGAAGAGATATTACACTTATATAGTGCTTTTACATGACTATTCGTTGCCGTAAGGAATGCCTATTAATCGAATCCCGCCGCGGTCTTAAGCTTCAGTCCATGATTATGGAGTATCATGTGAAAGCATATGCCATAATGTCCACCGTTTTACAGAGGCCTCCTTCTTTATTGCTGTATGCCATAATTGTTACGCTTGTCAGATGAGTCACCTGGTATTTTTAGTCGGATTGGGGATGTTTGCGTAAAAGCCACAACCTTGAAAGTGATACCCGTATTTTTATATTTCAAAAAAGTGCCCGCTGGCTTTGATTACAAAACGGGTGTTATTTTAGTCCAACTATCCAAAATAAGGTGCACTCCCTACTCGAGTCGGACACTATGTTTACGATGGTAATTTGGCATGAAATCACAAAATGTAAGTACTTCTCTATTCGAACTTCTCGAGTCGAACGGTACACATAGTATGTATGTAATGTATTTAAACCATTATTTTTTATTGAAACAAATACGCGTTAGCCCTGAACGATGTGTCCCCGACTACATACTAAGTCCGGAGGCCGTGATGTATGAAGTTTGCGACGGGGCGCCCCCGCGTCTCATCTTTCACACCCCGCACAATGGCCTTGTCTAGAGGCCGTAGTTTAACGACTATATAAAACTACTACTACTATGTAAAACAATAAAATGAAAGATGTGATTGATTGTGTAGGCTGGTAGTATTTGAATATACATGAAAAATAGAGGGGCGTGGCTTTGTGAGTGGAATGGTCTGTAGGAGCGTGTGCATCTGTGTATGTATGTATGTGTGTGTGGTACAGAGCGCGCGTGCGGGTCCCGCGTGTGCGCGCGCTGCAGCGTGTGCCTGCACGCACGTGACAGCGGTGCGTGGGCGCGCGTGCAGGTGTATAGTAGTGTGTGTGTGGTACAGAGCGCGCGTGCGGGTCCCGCGTGTGCGCGCGCTGCAGCGTGTGCCTGCACGCACGTGACAGCGGTGCGTGGGCGCGCGTGCAGGTGTATAGTAGTGTGTGTGTGGTACAGAGCGCGCGTGCGGGTCCCGCGTGTGCGCGCGCTGCAGCGTGTGCCTGCACGCACGTGACAGCGGTGCGTGGGCGCGCGTGCAAGCGGCGGCGCACAACCCGCGCGCCATCGTGCTGCTCGCGCCGCGCGTCAAGCTCGCCGCCCTGCTGCACGCCGTCTCCAAGCGGTGGCGTGTTCATGTATCCTTTTCACTACCATCGTTAAGGCACTTACAAGTGCTAAATAGCTTTACTCGGTCAGATTTTTAGCAATATATATTTTATACCACACTGACTCGGAAAGTGTCTCATTCCTCAATCAAAAACGTGTTATAAAGTTCGTCATTATTCCCATATTAATGTGCGGCAGGCAAAGTTTTATGGAATTTCATTACTTCCCTCTGTAGCAGTTAAGGAATGTTGTAGAAAAATCCATACCTGCCGTAGTAGCGCTCTTTTGTTTTTTTAGCTGCTAACAAAAGAAAATACAATCGTCAAATCTCAAACAGGTTTTTTATCAAATAATTAGAAAAAAGAGGTGGGATATTTTCGTACTCAATTTTCAATGAAAGGTGGTTGGCAACCTTTCTCTATACCACGAAAAAAGAGCGTGGCAAATTATTTGTTTTGTTAAATTTAGTTTTTTACTAAATAAATAATTTAACAATACGCTTTTAATTATTCCAAATAGGTAAAATATACAAAATGTCATCTGATAGTAGAAGGGACGATTTTATAAAGATAAAGCCACCAGAAATAAAAAATACAGCTCCAGAACTTACTTGAAAAGTTTTTATATCAAATAATTAGGTGGGATTTTTTTCGTACTGTATTTTCAATAAAAGGAGTTTGGCAACCTTTCTCTGCACTACTATAAATAAGCGTGGAAATTTATTTGTTTTGTACAATTTTGTTTTTGATAAAATTGACATAACATTACATTTTTAATATTCTAAATCATTTTCCAAAATGTCATCTGATAGTGAAAGTTACGAGTTTATAGTGACGGCGCCACCGGAAATAAAAATACAGCTCAATTCCTAAAATACGAGAAAACTTATAACAAGTTACCTAATGATTTTATTTTCGTCGTAGGTGTAGTATAAATCACTATGTATCACTCGGGAGAAAGTTCTATTTCTGTTCTCGAGTTTCCATTAAGCCTTCCACTGCGCGTCGGGCTTAAACATACTCTCGATCAGAAATAAATCGTTTTCTCTCCTCGATGTACAATGTACTATAGTTTGTAAGAAAAATATCTGATCAATCATGATCATGTTCTCTAAACCCAAGTTAATTCCGAAATACCCTTGTTTCCCTTAAATTTTCTCATAGAATAATATTGCAAAGTAGACCTCAAATTACGCTTGTAACGTAAATAACTTAATTACTTACATGTGTAAAATATATGTAAAATATAACAATAAAATAATAAAGCACTATGTATCACTCGGGAGAAAGTTATATTTCTGTTCTCGAGTTTCATTTATGCCCTCTTGGCCTTAAACATATTCTTGTTTAGAAATAGAATATCGTTTTCTTCTCTCGATGTACTCGATGTACAATGCTTGTAACAGTAAGAAAATTATCTGATCAATCATGATCACATTCTTTAAACTCAAGTTAATTCCGAAACACGCTTGTTTCCCTGAAATTTTCTCATAGAATAAAATTGCAAAGTAGTCCTCAGGTTACGCTTGTAACGTAAATAACTTAATTATTTACATGTTTACATTTATAAAAATATAACAATAATATAGCAAAACTTAATCAAAAGCGACAAGTTAAGTTTCTTTTTCATTTAAAGTTACTAGTTTTGTGTCAATTAGCTTTCTTTCGTTTTTCAACAAAATTGATCGCGATTTTACTATCGCTACCTCTCTTTTATTCCTACCCAGTCAAAGAAGAATGCGAAGAATTGAATAAACTTTACGATGTCCACGTTTCGTATTCCCGTTTCAATTATTTTTTGCACTGATATCGTAAAGAAAGAATATGTCTAGGCACGTATAATTTTCTGTTTATTTACTCTTTCATGCATTCATTAAAACCTTTTCAAATTTGTCTGGTGGTCCTCTGATCAAGGCGGTAAAACGGGGTCATTTTGATGTTTTTCAGAGTCATATTTACATATATTTACTAATAAATACATTTGTATGGCGAATCAAACGCTGACAATATCCTAAGATGGAAACTCACGTCTGAAGCAGAAATTCTAATATATCTAAAATGTTTAAGACTGGAGTTGTCGCGCTTGTGTCTATTTTTGGTAACTACGCTACATTCATGTACACTAGAGTTTACAATTATGTTGTTCGTATTATCTTGGAAATTTTATACTAATGCTCACGATTCTACCAGTGACCCCTGACCCTGAAGCCTTCAAAGTATTAACAATTGCAATTTATTATTGCAAATGTGATCAATTAAATAAGTATTAAAAAAAGATATTGTAAAAATTATTCTGAGAATCTCACGTATTTAGTACTTTATCAATAGCAGCAATAGTTACAGGAGGTCCTGTAACTTTGGTTTTGTTCCTAGGTAGGAACAAAACCAAATAAATGTTAAAATCTTTCTTTTTCTCCAAAGACTTAAGGGTATATTTTAGACGAACGCCCCCATACAAAACGCAGCTCCAATCTCATTTTAACAATAGCGTATAAAACTCAATGATTTTGTACCTACGTAATCACTACCCTAATATCTAGGTTTGTGGTGCATCAGATTTTCATTAAATTATACAGTTTTGAAATTACTCTAGCTCAAAAACTCGTAATTTTAGATAAAAGAAAGACCCTATTGAAGCATCTCTTTCAAGAAAAACAAGCATGTTTTTAAAATTTTTATTGCACCACAAACATGGGGAGTATAATGAACTTTCTATAATGGGAAGTTATTTATACATGTGTACTATACTTTTTAAATAAATCTGGAGCTACGAATAACTGGCTCAAACTCCTAAAAACGAGTGCTATATACTAAACGCTATATAATAAAAAAAAAATTATTAGTCCAAAAGAAAAAGGATTTAAGCCAGAAACGATAGGTCTAATAATACACTTTATTAACATGCGAGTTTTTTTTTAAATAACAAGTTGAGTTTATATAAAAGTTCACGCTTTAGCTGGCGGGTATATGTCCTTAAGCGTTCACCTTAAACCTCTGACAGAAGGATCTCACATCTCTGTCGAATTGCATAGGAGTGAAAGAGAGACAGGGACGGTAAAATAGCAATATGAATATTTATTTTATCTTAAATGTTTCAGTAAATAAAAGTATTCACGAGTGTTTGTTTTTTATCCACAAGCTAGGAACTTCTGCCCTTTAAAAGGTTAATTTATATTTGAACACTACAAGTCGTAATATGTACATGTGATAATTATACGTAGTTTGAACGAAGTAGGATTGTTACGTTATTGTTGTTGAATTTTCTTGACCACGTGACTCACCAGCCGGGCTACAAACACAAGTCGGCGGACGAAGACGACACGCACGTGCGCCTCGAGGAAGACCATCTGAATCTGGAGACGGACAGACTCATCGTGGAAGGTATGTTGGACATCACTTTCTCATATTATTTTTTTTATAAGAAGACATAGGCGTATATTATTTTTGTATGCTTAAAAATATTTTCAATGTTTTTTTTGTGTTTCGTACCTTTGAACTCTGTCATCTAACGACTCGAAAAAATATTTTATTTATTTATAAGCGCTCGTAGCGAAGTTTACGTAGCCGTTCTAAATCAATCAGCAAAGTGAAACAACGTCCGCCGTTGTCATGACTTGGATGGCGATCACCCGATCGCTGGTGACATCACTACTGAGAGCTTTCGTGCTTCGGAGCGCACGTTAAGCCGTCGGTCCCGGTTGTTGTCCTGGGATGGTAGTCATTATAGCGTGGTGGTAGGGCATTTTGCGAAAGCCTGCCTGGCTGCTACCACCCTCAAGTAGAAAATCTGTCGCCAAGCACCTAATGGTGTGGTTCTTGAGAGCCAGTTCTAGGTTAGCCTCAACGATTCGACGACATCATCACTTACTATCAAATTAGATAGTGGTAGGTATCAGGAATAAAAATAAAATCTAAAATATGTATAATAAGTGCTGGTTACACCGAAACAATACTTTTTTTATTTGACGTAAAAAAGTTAACATCATTGTGAAAAATATGTTTCAGTACTACATATTGTATTTTATACGATTTATGTTCCATTGAAGCCTTAAAATTATTTTCGATACATAATAATCTGATCGAAAATATATGATAACTTCGAAGCATTTTTGTTGAAAATTTTAGGATAAACCAAAATGATTAGAATGCCAAAAAAGAGACAAGACTTCATAAAAAGAGAAGTTTCTCAATTCTACTGTGGTTTTTTGTGTGTACCTCATAACTCTTTATAGGGTGTACAGATTTTGATGTTTATTTTTTTTAATTCGAACATTTGTGCTTCTCATGTGGTCCTTTTTCAATTTGAGAAATCTGACGAGTAGTATTTGAGTTATCCCTAATAAAGCGTATTTTTAGTCTGAAGACGATTTTTTTTTTCTTTTTTTTTTTATTGCTGATAGGTAAGCCTTTGACCACAATCTCACCTGATGGTAAGTGATGATGTGGTCGAAGGTGTTAACAGGCTTAACCTAGAATGACTGGCTCTCAAGGACAGCTACCGGAACACACCGTTAGGTGCTTGGCGACAGATTTTCTACTTTAGGGTGGTCGCTACCAGGCGGGCATTCGTGAAAATGCCCTTCCACCATGCGGTGAAGCTCAAGCCCGTGGCGGGATTCGAACCATGGACCTGCTGCGCGGCAGTCCATACCCAAAGCCACTGAGCTATCACTGCTTCAAAAATGTTCTAAAAATGTTTGATTATATCTGTCATAGAATATTAATATTACCTATATAGTATGATACTGATGTAGACGGATTTGTTTACGATGTAAGGTGTATTTATGTATCTTAAATTGTACTAGTTTAGTTTTTCTGATTCAAAATCTAAGTCAGCCGATGTATCACAAATTGTTTATACGGCTTACTAATATTTTCAGACAGACCTGCCTTAGCCACTGAAATTGTTACCAGCATGACTGTTTTTTCGTTCATTCTAATAATTTTGGTTTATCCTGAAATTTTGAATAAAAATGCTTCGAAGTTATCTTACATTTTTGATCAGATTATTATGTATCGAAAATAATTTTAAGGCTTTAATTGAATGTAAATCGTATAAAGAACAACATGTAGTACTGAAACTTTTGTACGTCAAATAAAAATAAGTATTATATCTGTGTAGCCAGCACTTATTATTTTTAAGATTTTATTTTTATATCTGATAGCTACCACTATCTCACCTGATAGTAAGTAGTAAGTAAGTAGACGCCAGGCGGTCATTCGCAAAATGCCCTACCACCATGCTAAATAGATTGATAATTTTAGCAGTCTCAATCTGTCCAATTCTGAGCAATGATTGATGATGTAAGTGACTGTCCCCAGAACACAGAGCAAAGCGCGTGACGCTGCACGTAGGCCCGCGCCCGGACACAGAGCTGCACCTGCCGTCGGTCCGCCCGAGCGAGCAGCTCTCCACGCAGAAGATCTGCCTCAGCTCCTATCTCGAGAGGATGGCGCAGCGCAGGGACAGTGCCGGAGGTTAATACTAGCTTGTCTTTTTAGGGTTCCCTGCCCAATACGTGAGAAAAGAGTCCTATTGATACTCACCAATAGGACTGGCTCTAAGCTGTATAAGTGCCCGTTCGAACGTTGTGGGTCTTCTCGTAAACGGAGTGAGTTACAAACGTGAATTGGCTCAACGTTATACACAAAGAATCTCGTGTATAATGTTTACCCAATTATATTATCCAGAAATTTCATTATACGTTTTTTTTATGGAGCAGCGCAAGAAAACTTTGCAGCAGAAACAATAGCATGTGAAGTAGTGTGTCACCTAGGAAGGTGACTAGGTAGGAACCTAGCAGGGGTAGTAGGGAGCATAAAGAAAAGAGGAAGAACAGATTTAGAAGTATATTAGCGAGAAAGGGGTCGTGGATTTCAGACAGGTGGCGTGTGGTACGCTTCCTTGTTCAAGGACTTATCTCCAGATATGTTGTAGACAAGTAGGTGCTCAGCAACAGGTGTTGCGATGCACTCCGCTCAGTGTCAGCCCTATGGACCGCGCCGGTAGGTCGTCCCAGCTAGGTGCTGTAGAGACGGGTCCGTGGGACCGTAAAGTGGCAGCGGTCGGTGCAGGAGATGCTGGGCCTTGCTGCTTACAGGAAGCTAGCGGTGTTCAGTTAGAATTTCCGCCTACTGGGAGATCTGCCGCTTACTGGAAGGTGTCACCTTATCGTCAGAAGGACTCACAGTTGAGCCGGAAGGGCGTAGGTAAACACGACACAAAATATTATAAAACAAAATAGACAAAAGGTTAGGTACATAAAAGTTAGATGTACTAGGAGCTTGAAGTGCATTCCTAGCATATAAACACGATGTTGAGTGCGCTGGTCGGTTATCATTATAGCTATACACCAGTATGTATTTGCACAAGTACTTAACAGACATAATGCAATCCATTACAAGATAAATTGGTGGCAGCTTGAAGAGCTTACTAACATATAAAATCAAGCACACGGTAAGTGTAAAAAAAGATTACATACCAGTTGTATTTTACACATAAAAGATTCCACCATTAGATTTTTTTTTATTTTTTTTAATTTAATCCGGAAGCGACAAGTTCGTCCCGGTCCGCGAACTACTATCCGTATTTATTGTGGGATACCATTAAAGCCGAGGTGTTATAGTTCCGAATTGTACATTTATTAATTTTATTAACTAGCTTATATAACCTAAAGTAACTTATGAAGTACATTGGCATATTAAATATTATATGAGTCAAAGGAACAGTAAGTGGTTTTTGGCAGAACCTGCGAAGACTGCGTAAATATTTTGAATTTGAAAAAAAAAAAAAAAAAAGACCTGCGAAGTGCGTGGATCTATGATTTTTAACTTTGACGGGGCCTTCAGCCTCCCGCTTGCCTTTCGCAGGTCTCCGCAAGTTCCAGCAAGGTAACTTTTAAATAACTATTAATAATAACTTGTATTAAGTGTCTTAGTAGGTATTAGGTGGCTTAGTGAGGTGTCTGCCTCTGTTTTTTTATTTATTCTTATACTAAGTTTTAACATAGCCAGTCTCCGCAAACCCCGGTCTGGCAGGTTTTGCTAAAAGGTACTTAGGCAAGGGTCGACTGCTGTCGATTTAATATTAAATATATATAACAATAGAGTGCATTAACAGGCAGCTGGGCTGTACTGTTCAATTTATATGTACAATTTTCAGGCGTCTTGCCAGAACTTGCGAAAGCTCTCATAATATGAGAGTCCTCGCAAACCCCAGCAACCCAGAATTCTTAAAGGAATGGGTTTTTTTGCCATAACTTGCGAAAACTTGCCCTCCTGCTGCAAGCCTCCGCAAGTTCCGGCGAAGCCTGGAGGTCTGTGAATTTGACTATGGCAGGGCCCGCAGCCCCCCCGCCTTCATCGCAGGCAACTGCAATCACGAGCAAGGTTACTTTATCTCTCAAATATTGTAGGAATAAAATTTTTCGCAATTGGCAATGCTAGACCATCAAGTGTATAAGCAATTTGTAAATTCCTATAGAAAGAACCCAGACAAAGGGCTCGCCTGCTTTCAATTGTAACATTCAGAGCAACAGAGTGAGTTCGCTTAGGCAGTTAGGCTATGCTATACCACTATATGTATGCTGTTATTAGGTGAATTGCCAGGACTTGCGAAAGCCCTCGCAAATGCAAGTCCTCGCAAGTTCCGGCAGCCAAGAACTCTTGGTTAAATACTGTAATAAAATAAGCAAATTAAGTAAATTAATTAGCCTGCCACAACCTGCGAAGACCCGCCAAACACTAAAGTCTCCGCAATCCTCGGCCAATGGGTGGGTCATGTTTGTAAGGAGTTCGAGAAGAGAAATATGCGATTTTGCGTTTCTTTGCAATTGAAGTTCTGAAGACTAACCAAGGCAACTAGGGTATTTGTACATTAATATAATAGGTTGACCGCTGTCAATTTACTTTTACTAGGTTTTATACACTGGCAAAGACAATAGAGTGTGTTAACATTCAGCTGGGCTATACTAAACGGTTATATATATACAATTGTAGGGCATCCTGCCAGGACTTGCGAAAGCTCTCATGATTAGAGAGTCCTCGCAAGCCCCTGCAACCGGTAGTTCTTAATTACACCTTCCATGTCTAGAGATATGGTGTTTTGCCAAAGCTTGCGGAGACTTGCCAACCCGCTGCAAGCCTCCGCAAGTTCCAGCAAGGCCCACTGATCTGTAGTCAAATAGCACTGCATTGGCAGGGCCAGCTGAAATCACTGGCAACCACAATCACGTGCAAGGCAAGCTTTTATTCTCAGATACTGAAGTAATGGAAATTTTTCAATGGCAGGCTAAACCATTTATGTATAAGCAATTTGTAAATTATCACAGAAGGAACCCAGGTAATGGGCCGACTGCTTTCAATTTTAAAACATAGGCGTCAGAGTGAGCTCGCGCAGGCAGTTAGGCTGTGCTGTACTACTATTTGTGTTGTTATTGGGTGCATTGCCAGGGCTTGCGAAGCCTCAAGCAATATGCAAGTCCTCGCAAGCTCTGGCAACCAAGAACTCTTAGTTAAATACTGTAATGAAATGAGTAAATTAAGTATATTAAGTAGCCTGCCAAAGCTTGCGAAGACCCGCCAAATACTGCAAGTCTCCGCAAGCCCCGGCCAATGGGCAGGTTAGGCTGGTAAGGAGTTGAAAAACCTGCGAATCCGCTATTCCTTGCAGTTGCCAGATATAATCTGAAAGCCTTCTAAGGCCAACTAAAGCAGAAGAGTCAGAGTGACCCTTGCAGCAAACAGGCAGTTCCTGCTTAGAAATATTTATATTTTGCCCTTGAGGCCCCTATTGCCTGAACAGGCCGTCCAACTAGTAACGCTAAATGTTATTCGCTTATTCCTAAAAATAGTGGGGAGATGCCCTCAACACCGACAAGATATTGCTGAGGGGGCCTGTGGGCCGGTGGACACCTACTCAAGGGTTTCTTTGTAAAGTAGTAATAGAATTGAGGGTAGGAGTGGTGCCCCTTTGTGAGTCCCCCGTTGTAATTTCTGTGTTTTTGAGAGTAATGCCTATTGATGTTGGAGCCAGAGAAGCGTCTCCCACACAACACGCATTGATTAACATCCACTGTTTCCTTACTCCTAAATGTTGGTTTAGCCAGGGCGTAGGGTATTCCATACTCGCTTATGGCGGGATACCGGTGCCACACTCCGTCAGCAGAGGTCGATGAGCGGAGCCGGGACCGTGATCCGTGGCTAATTTCGCTGGCTGCTGTAGAATCTATGTTGTATCGGCGTTGGTCCATGTCCCATAAACCAATCGCCGATGTGGTGACCACCACAGAGCGCGAGACGCCGAACTCCGGATATCGCCTGTTCCTTCGCATGACTGCCCTGGTCAGCCCGTCTCCTCCTTAGCACAGCTAGCTCGGCCCTGGCGGCCTCCAAGTCAGTGGCCAGTTTATCCACCCGCTGGTTAAGGTTAATAATTTGGGAGCGGTAATCTTGATTTTCCCTTTTTTATATTTCTAGCGTGGTCAATCTGTCGATCTGGGCATTCTTCTGAGCCAGGTCCGGCTCAACGGGGGACAGCATGGGTGTCGGCAGGCCTCCGCGTATACTGTCCACCATCCATCCGCATCCGCCACATATTCCATCGGATTCCCAAGCCGGTGTTTGGCCCGCATAGATTGGGGTCGGATTCATGTTCGATAGTCGCGCTTGATGCTAAGAGAATTTAAGACCGCTTATTAGGTATTAATGTGGTGGTCCGCAAGGCTTCGCAAGCCCCAGCAGTTGTACCTGGAAATTCAGCTGCGTACTACCTAGGAATGGTGTGGAGGTGTCTGGCGAGTCTTGGCAAGTGTTCGCAAGCTGGATGTTTTCTTTTATATCTCGTGCGGCCCGCCAGAAAAGCACTCCTTGTGTCTTGTTGCGTTGAATATGCGCTGCAATCCCTGGCAAACCTTGGCAAGTAATCAGCAAGAAAGTTGTCCACTAACTGTATTACCTGGCTTACACAGTGACACTAACCTCAATCACTCACTGGTAAAAACCGAAACCACGTAACTCGCACAGACAAGGTCGCGAATGAGCTCTATTCACTTCACCAAGGTAGCTTAGTAAAGGCAAGCAAGGCCCAGCAAACCTCTGCAACCTGGTCAATTTTTTAACCTACACTTCCAAAAAGGTGCGCACTCTTAATTAGTCATGGATTATTCCTAAGGTTGCAAAGACTTGCCAATTGCTGCCTATCCTCGCCCAATGCTACGGGTGATTGCGGAAACCTGCCAAACGGTGTCTGGAGTCTCCTAGTGGCTCCAGTAGCTAACCGCTCACCTTCCGCCGCGCTTGCCTGGTCAATTACGTAATGGTTTTCCGTATTATTTGATATTTGGACAATATTATGATTGTAATTGTAAATAAAATATATTAATATGTGTAGATAAAAATATATCAATATATATAGTTGTATTTATCATTGGTGAAATGTGATGGAGAGTAATTTGTAGTAGTTTACATTTAGATATTTAATATAAATGGATGTATGAGTTTTTGAGTTTTAGGATAGTTGCGGTATGTAACCAATGTATGCCAAACCCCTCTTCAGGTAGTTCCTCGAGGTCCACCTTTTCAGCCCAACTTATTAATTCCGTTTGTATTTAATATTAGTAGTTATTTGTGTTTTATATAAATAAATATTGTCTATATTTACCAATTATATAGATTTAACACGAACTCATATATATTATTATGTTTACACATATATATATATATATATATATATATATATATATATAAACATATATATATATATATATATATATGTTTATATATACATACACACACACACACACACATGCCAAATTGCGGTTACAAGGTAGCCATCGAATTATTAAATAAATGTAATTGAATTAGGTTTAATAAATATGATTAAATCAATTTCATTTTATTGAATTATATTCGGAGATAACTCCTCTCCTGGGGAAACACAGTGAATTGTGATTAATTTTTTTTTCCTCCCGAAATAGTGGTGGGCAGAAAAGGTGGGCCGTTTTAAGGGGGGGACTATGATTATTAGGTGTTGTGCACATTTTATTTTACCGTTGACCCATTCTCCTTGGCCACCTTGCGGACCACATTTTCAGCGAATTCTAGTAGGATCTGTCGGGTGTTTTGGTCGTTCAACTGGGATGCTATGTTGTTTCTAGTCAATGATGCGCCCACTTTGGATTCGTATTCGAATCTGCGTCTAGCGAACCTAGGGCATTCAAAAAGGATATGATCAATGGTTTCATCAGACAGGCTGTCGCATATGCAGAAAGGTGAGTTGGCGAGTTTAAATCTGTAAAGGTAGGCTTTGAACCCACCATGGCCCGATAAACGCTGTGCCCTGAGATTTGAGAGTCTCAGACATGACAGGGTTTTGTAAGCTGTCCTTATATATGGTAGGAACATTTTTGTAACCGCCCCAGTGTTAGATGTATCGTGGCGCAGTTATAGTTTGTTCAGGGTAGCGTCCCTTGTGAGGCGCTTAGCATATGATAAGGGAAAAGCGTCGTAGACGGGGGCTTGCTTATTATGCAGGGCAGCATGTTTGGCAAGCTCATCCGCTGGTTCGTTGCCCAAAATGCCTGCCCGAATCCAGTAAAGTTCGATGGCGCCCCCCGAGTTTACAGCTGTATCTACTAGGTTTCTAGCGCGCTCGGCCAATGAGTGCAGTGCGTTTGGGTTAGCTATGGTTTCGATTGCTGATCTCGCATCGCTTATAATATTTGCTCTGCATCGCGTTGGAGATCCTGTGACTGATTCTAGAGCCTTTATTATGGCCATCATTTCAGCTTGGTAGACACTGCAGTAGTTTTCTAGTTTGAATTGTGCGGTATGACTCCGTCTTCCCATTGGGTAAATGCGGCTGCCACGTTTCCTTCAAATGGCAGGCTAAACCATTTATGTATAAGCAATTTGTAAATTATCACAGAAGGAACCCAGGTAATGGGCCGACTGCTTTCAATTTTAAAACATAGGCGTCAGAGTGAGCTCGCGCAGGCAGTTAGGCTGTGCTGTACTACTATTTGTGTTGTTATTGGGTGCATTGCCAGGGCTTGCGAAGCCTCAAGCAATATGCAAGTCCTCGCAAGCTCTGGCAACCAAGAACTCTTAGTTAAATACTGTAATGAAATGAGTAAATTAAGTATATTAAGTAGCCTGCCAAAGCTTGCGAAGACCCGCCAAATACTGCAAGTCTCCGCAAGCCCCGGCCAATGGGCAGGTTAGGCTGGTAAGGAGTTGAAAAACCTGCGAATCCGCTATTCCTTGCAGTTGCCAGATATAATCTGAAAGCCTTCTAAGGCCAACTAAAGCAGAAGAGTCAGAGTGACCCTTGCAGCAAACAGGCAGTTCCTGCTTAGAAATATTTATATTTTGCCCTTGAGGCCCCTATTGCCTGAACAGGCCGTCCAACTAGTAACGCTAAATGTTATTCGCTTATTCCTAAAAATAGTGGGGAGATGCCCTCAACACCGACAAGATATTGCTGAGGGGGCCTGTGGGCCGGTGGACACCTACTCAAGGGTTTCTTTGTAAAGTAGTAATAGAATTGAGGGTAGGAGTGGTGCCCCTTTGTGAGTCCCCCGTTGTAATTTCTGTGTTTTTGAGAGTAATGCCTATTGATGTTGGAGCCAGAGAAGCGTCTCCCACACAACACGCATTGATTAACATCCACTGTTTCCTTACTCCTAAATGTTGGTTTAGCCAGGGCGTAGGGTATTCCATACTCGCTTATGGCGGGATACCGGTGCCACACTCCGTCAGCAGAGGTCGATGAGCGGAGCCGGGACCGTGATCCGTGGCTAATTTCGCTGGCTGCTGTAGAATCTATGTTGTATCGGCGTTGGTCCATGTCCCATAAACCAATCGCCGATGTGGTGACCACCACAGAGCGCGAGACGCCGAACTCCGGATATCGCCTGTTCCTTCGCATGACTGCCCTGGTCAGCCCGTCTCCTCCTTAGCACAGCTAGCTCGGCCCTGGCGGCCTCCAAGTCAGTGGCCAGTTTATCCACCCGCTGGTTAAGGTTAATAATTTGGGAGCGGTAATCTTGATTTTCCCTTTTTTATATTTCTAGCGTGGTCAATCTGTCGATCTGGGCATTCTTCTGAGCCAGGTCCGGCTCAACGGGGGACAGCATGGGTGTCGGCAGGCCTCCGGGTATACTGTCCACCATCCATCCGCATCCGCCACATATTCCATCGGATTCCCAAGCCGGTGTTTGGCCCGCATAGATTGGGGTCGGATTCATGTTCGATAGTCGCGCTTGATGCTAAGAGAATTTAAGACCGCTTATTAGGTATTAATGTGGTGGTCCGCAAGGCTTCGCAAGCCCCAGCAGTTGTACCTGGAAATTCAGCTGCGTACTACCTAGGAATGGTGTGGAGGTGTCTGGCGAGTCTTGGCAAGTGTTCGCAAGCTGGATGTTTTCTTTTATATCTCGTGCGGCCCGCCAGAAAAGCACTCCTTGTGTCTTGTTGCGTTGAATATGCGCTGCAATCCCTGGCAAACCTTGGCAAGTAATCAGCAAGAAAGTTGTCCACTAACTGTATTACCTGGCTTACACAGTGACACTAACCTCAATCACTCACTGGTAAAAACCGAAACCACGTAACTCGCACAGACAAGGTCGCGAATGAGCTCTATTCACTTCACCAAGGTAGCTTAGTAAAGGCAAGCAAGGCCCAGCAAACCTCTGCAACCTGGTCAATTTTTTAACCTACACTTCCAAAAAGGTGCGCACTCTTAATTAGTCATGGATTATTCCTAAGGTTGCAAAGACTTGCCAATTGCTGCCTATCCTCGCCCAATGCTACGGGTGATTGCGGAAACCTGCCAAACGGTGTCTGGAGTCTCCTAGTGGCTCCAGTAGCTAACCGCTCACCTTCCGCCGCGCTTGCCTGGTCAATTACGTAATGGTTTTCCGTATTATTTGATATTTGGACAATATTATGATTGTAATTGTAAATAAAATATATTAATATGTGTAGATAAAAATATATCAATATATATAGTTGTATTTATCATTGGTGAAATGTGATGGAGAGTAATTTGTAGTAGTTTACATTTAGATATTTAATATAAATGGATGTATGAGTTTTTGAGTTTTAGGATAGTTGCGGTATGTAACCAATGTATGCCAAACCCCTCTTCAGGTAGTTCCTCGAGGTCCACCTTTTCAGCCCAACTTATTAATTCCGTTTGTATTTAATATTAGTAGTTATTTGTGTTTTATATAAATAAATATTGTCTATATTTACCAATTATATAGATTTAACACGAACTCATATATATTATTATGTTTACACATATATATATATATATATATATATATATATATATATATATATATATATATATATATATAAACATATATATATATATATATATATATATATGTTTATATATACATACACACACATACACACACATGCCAAATTGCGGTTACAAGGTAGCCATCGAATTATTAAATAAATGTAATTGAATTAGGTTTAATAAATATGATTAAATCAATTTCATTTTATTGAATTATATTCGGAGATAACTCCTCTCCTGGGGAAACACAGCGAATTGTGATTAATTTTTTTTTCCTCCCGAAATAGTGGTGGGCAGAAAAGGTGGGCCGTTTTAAGGGGGGGACTATGATTATTAGGTGTTGTGCACATTTTATTTTACCGTTGACCCATTCTCCTTGGCCACCTTGCGGACCACATTTTCAGCGAATTCTAGTAGGATCTGTCTAGTATATCTGATCTAGTAGTCTGTGTGTTTGGTCGTTCAACTGGGATGCTATGTTGTTTCTAGTCAATGATGCGCCCACTTTGGATTCGTATTCGAATCTGCGTCTAGCGAACCTAGGGCATTCAAAAAGGATATGATCAATGGTTTCATCAGACAGGCTGTCGCATATGCAGAAAGGTGAGTTGGCGAGTTTAAATCTGTAAAGGTAGGCTTTGAACCCACCATGGCCCGATAAACGCTGTGCCCTGAGATTTGAGAGTCTCAGACATGACAGGGTTTTGTAAGCTGTCCTTATATATGGTAGGAACATTTTTGTAACCGCCCCAGTGTTAGATGTATCGTGGCGCAGTTATAGTTTGTTCAGGGTAGCGTCCCTTGTGAGGCGCTTAGCATATGATAAGGGAAAAGCGTCGTAGACGGGGGCTTGCTTATTATGCAGGGCAGCATGTTTGGCAAGCTCATCCGCTGGTTCGTTGCCCAAAATGCCTGCCCGAATCCAGTAAAGTTCGATGGCGCCCCCCGAGTTTACAGCTGTATCTACTAGGTTTCTAGCGCGCTCGGCCAATGAGTGCAGTGCGTTTGGGTTAGCTATGGTTTCGATTGCTGATCTCGCATCGCTTATAATATTTGCTCTGCATCGCGTTGGAGATCCTGTGACTGATTCTAGAGCCTTTATTATGGCCATCATTTCAGCTTGGTAGACACTGCAGTAGTTTTCTAGTTTGAATTGTGCGGTATGACTCCGTCTTCCCATTGGGTAAATGCGGCTGCCACGTTTCCTTCAAGCTTGCTGCCATCAGTCAATAATTTAGGATAATTGTTGTCGATCCTGGTTATGTCGTCCTCAGTTTCTATAGACTTATATTGGAGCCTCCTCCTGAGAGAGAGGTGGGGTAGGTTGTATGGACTCATTCTTTTCTGTCTGAGGGTATCCCAGCAATGGTCCCGGTTTTCTTGACTTTGTAAAGCTCTAGTTGTTCCTGTGCTCTAAGGTCTTTAAGGTCTAGGGGGATTATCCTAGCCAGGGCAATCGCCGTTGTCAACGAAATTGTTCTGTGGGCTTTGGAGATCCGGATACCAAATTGTCTGGTTATACGATCTAGCAAGGTCTTCGCATACACCTTTTCGGGAACTGGTCACCAATCACCGCGAGATAGATTGTGCGTATGATTTCAGAGTTAAGGCCCCATTGCGCCCGAGCAGCTCTGGAAACCAGTTTATATAAGTCGCATGTCTTGGCATGTACCGATTTTAGATGTTCAGAGAAGTTAAGTCTTTTATCAATTGTTAGTCCCAGGACCTTTAGTTTATCTGAGAATAGTATTGAGATTCGATCCATTGTGAGTTTAGGCTCTTCGTATTTGATTTTATTTGTAATGAGTATCGCTTGGGTTTTTTGGGCTGCGAAATACATTTTGTTCTCTAGTCCCCACCTTATGACCAGGTCAATAGCTTGGGTTGATTTTTGCTCCAATTCTCCGGCAGTGTGTCCCTTCATAATTATGAGTAGGTCATCTGCAAATGCCTGGATATGGATGCCAGAGTCTTCGGCGTCTCGTAGTAGGGGGTCTAGTTGGATATTCCAAAGTATTAGTCCACAAGAGGATCCTTGTATGCAACCTCTTGTTCTTTTCTTGATGTTTTTGCCCCTGCGTAACGCAGCGAGACTTCTCTATCCTCCAGATAGCTATGAATTAGTTTTTGTATGCTCAAGTCTATGCGTTTGGCCATTAATTGTTTAAGGATGGCTAGCCACCAGGTGTTGTCAAAAGTTCCCTGGATATCGAGTGAGAGCATGACAACCATCTTTTTTTCCGATAATCCTTGATTAACCATGGCCAGTGCGTCATGCAGTGAGTCCTCTGCACTTTTTTGGGGTGTGAAGCCGTATTGCAATGGGCTGCTTCTGTCATGTTGTCCAAGCTCCCATTGCAGTCTATTGGTGATAAGTTTTTCTAAAATTTTTGCAAACACCGAGATTAGACCAATCGGGCGGTAGGATCTTGGGTGGTTTGGGTCTTTACCTACTTTTGGTATTATCCTTACTATGGCCTCTTTCCATCTTGTGGGAAAGTATCCGGTGAGGAGGCACTTGTTGTATAAGTTTAGCATTCGATGGGGGTCCGTCCGATAGAACGCCCCGCAAATGTCTGCGGTAAATCCGTCGCTACCAAGTGCTTTCTTTGGGTCCATTTGGTTCAACACGGTCTCAATCTCCACGTGGGTGAATTGTTTTGGCGGTAGTGTGTTTTGCTCCAGCGATTCCCTGTGACTCTGTGCTCCTAGTCTGATTGTCCTTTGCAGTTCTGAGTCTCCAATTCTGTCGTCGTCCGGGAAGAAAGTGTGAGTCAAAAGATTTAGGGATTCAGTTGGAGATAGTGTTGTGATGCCATCCGGAGATTTAAGTAGATGTTCAACCACAGAGCCCGAGCACCTCCTCACTATTCTGTATGATTTTCTCCAGACGTCTTCAATTGTCTGACCAGTACAGAGATCCTTCCAACTGGAGGTGAATGTTATCTCGATGTTATTTTTTTTGCGTTTCCACCATTAGATTACAATAAGTGAGGTTAGTATGCACTCTACAGTAAGTATTAGATAGCTCACAGAATTTATATGTATCACTCACCCTAGAACGGGGTTGAAGGCAAACACTAGATTTTAGGTAACTATTTAGGAGATATCAACTGACTTTTAAACTGTTTTTAGAGTTGACTAGTTGTTTTTCTTCTGGTGGTCTTGTCACAAGTGAGGAAGCATTGGCTTGATTCAAGCACCCCGGCTTTCGCCGGATGTTAGACAGACGAAACGTTACCATATTAGGCAATGTTTCGCTGCCGAATCGGTGGTGAGGGTCAAACCAATGAAAACATTGAATTTTAAACTCTTTTCCTAAAAAAAAGTCCGGTACAACGAGAGTGCAATGACCGTGGTATTTAATCCCACGTTCATTCATATTAGCAGTGACGGTCAAGTAATTGTCACTACGTACAATATTGCGACCTCTATCGATTTATTGATGAATTACTAAGATACAGTAAGATGTGCAGAAGGTGTGCTTTTACGCTGTGAACTAATGGATATTCTATAATTTAGTTTACTAAGAGCTGAGCAGATGGCGTTGCTCTTCTAATTGTTTGATCAAATTTAATTTTATTTGAATATTAAATATCTTTCATTGTACTTGGCTTAAGCCAGGTTACTAGTGAATGAAACAGTGATGGCTCAGTGGCATTGGCTATGGACTGCCGCGCAGGAGGTCCATGGTTCGAATCCCGCCACGGGCTTGACCTTCACGGCATGGTGGAAGGGCATTTTGCGAATGCCCGCCTGCTTAGCAATCACCCTCAAGTAGAAAATCTGTCGCCAAACACCTAACGGTGTGTTCCGGCAGCAGTCCTTGAGAGCCAGTGAAATTACAAGCTGTCTCAAGGTTACGGGAGCAGTGCAATTCCAGACTTGTGGCGAAATGCATCTGTTATAGGCAGAGGTTAGTCCTCTTAACATCAGGTGGTCCTCGAGCTTGTTCCGTTACAATAACAGGTAAATTATTCTAGAACTCATTGAGTAGAGTACAACGGGGCCGCGCCTACTTGGTCGATTTTTGACAAGTTTAGATAATGAGTACATATCAATAGCTAAACTGCTAAGGAATCTGAAATTGTTTGATCAGTTTGAAACTGTTTGACCAACAAACACTGAAAACCCAAATTTATAAATGAGTCTTTAATATGTGATCAAAAAAAATTCTGTCATGGTTTACACCGCAGAACTCAAATACAGCGAGTCCCGACTCGCACATGGTCCGTTCTTTTTTTTCAGTTGAATTTATTCCTTCCTATCCTATAGCCAAAACGCTTATCTTCATTTCTAATGTATGTTAGCAGTAAGTACCTCAGAGGTTAAGATTATTAGTTCAGTGAAGGAGACTTTTATATCAAATTCAATAATATTACTTCCGAATTCTTAAATTATTCAAAAAATAAACTAGCATTATTTAGAATATTCTGACTTTTACTTTAATTGCAATTATTGAGCGAGTGATACAACTGATTTTGTAAGCTGCTGTCTGAAATGAGTGTTTTTTTTATTATATGAAACTTATTTTTGGACTACAGAAAAATAACTACAATAACAGCAATAACTTTTTGGTTTTATTATTTTCAATATTTTTATCCTCACAACACATATTTGAAGGTTTTTTTTAAATAAAAGTATACCGGAGTTATGTTACTGGTTTCGATGTAGGAATAATTGTTGCTTTGCTTTACGTATTTACATTTATTTTTCAGCTAAAATCCGCACACCAAAACGGCAGCGAAAAGACAGCTCGTCAGAGAAGGACAAAGAAGTCGAGCAGAAGAAGTCCAGACTGGACGAGGAGTCCACCAAACTGATCAACATCGAGGAAACTGCTATCGACGGCATCGAGCTGATGGCTAGCTACAAGCACAATCAAGAAGATGAACGTCCTAGCACGGAGGATGAGAAGGAGATAAAGGAAGAAGTTGAATTGCGAGTGGGGGGTGAGTTGCTACGATTTATATTTGCTATCGTTTATGAAATTATGATATTATTGCACTGGAGAGAATCGTTATATCGTCGTGTTAATCGTCCTATCCACAGATTTAAAGCTATAGATTAATCACGAGAAAGTGAAGGTTTCTAACGACTGAATCATGGTACATGATAGTATAGAGGAAAAAAACAACAAAAAAAAAAAAAAACAACTTGACATTCAACGTGACAGGTCAGTAAATTTCAGATTTATTTTCAAAAAATAATTAATTTTATTTTCAGATAGTAGATAGGCATTTTCTGCCCATCACCCGCATTCTTCCTAGTGGAATTTTGCGAGGTATTGTTTGTGGGGCTCGTTTGGGCCTCTGTAGTTAGTTTCATTAGCTTATTTATTCAATAGCTTTTTGACATTTCTTGTCGAGCTAATTTCTAATCAGTTATTTTTGTTTCCATGGCAACGCTGCCTGCGACACCGGCGCGCGCACTACGACGACGGTGTTGACGCGAGCCTTCATCCGGGTTGAGACGTCACACTAGAGATTCTAAGATAAGCTTTGCTTTATTTTGTAAACAATGCTTTGTGCCCCAACTATGAATGCTGTAACGGGGATCTTTGTATCGCAAGATAGCCAGATGTTGTGTCCGCAGTGCCCCCAGGCTCGTTATTTCAAAGGTCATAAAGGCCTCAAAATTCACCAAACAAGGTGTCATAAACAAATAGAAATTCCCCTTTCGGCACCAATTAATAATCAAAACGTAAGTAGTAGCAGTGTTGCGAGCCCTGCTACGCCTTCCAAACCGTTTTGGGAGGTTTTAAGCTCGTACAAAAATAACATTCCTTTATTAAAACGCATACCTCGGGGTGCAAGAATTTCTGTTGCCCAATCTTTATCTTGTTCCATTAAAAACGTCTTGGCTACTAATACTACGCAAGCCTGGGAGCATCTTCTAGCATTCCCGTACCACGTGTTTCACGTGAATTTTGATCCGTCTAACAAAAAATCACTTACTACTAGAGTAAAGGAAAACTGCGTGAAATACAGGGCACGGGAAGAGCAATCTTTTGGCACAACTATAATCATTCCGCCTTTGCGGCGGAATACAAAAACAAATAATTTCGATTCAGCTACTATTAAAATAGTAGAAAACAAAATTACTGATGGTGATATTAAAAACGCGGCACGCATCTTGTTTTCGAGTGATACAATCGCTCCTTTTACATCTGATACGTTGAATTCCCTAATTGAAAAGCATCCGCCTGCAACTGCAGGTCTCCACCTTCCCGAATCTCCTATACAAGACATTGTTGAGGTGACCCCACAGGATGTTTCTGCAGCCGTGGCATCTTTTTTAAGTGGCTCAGCCGGTGGCCTTGATGGCCTTACGCCTCAGCACTTAAAAGATATTTTATCTTTTAGTTCTGGTGAGGTAGGCGAGACACTTTTAAGGGATGTGACGGCTTTGGTTAATTTGATGTTGTCGGGTCAGGTCAACAATGAAATTACCGAAATTCTGTACGGTGCGAATTTATGTGCCCTAAATAAAAAAGATGGTGGTATTAGGCCTATAGCAGTAGGCACCACTTATCGTCGCCTCACAGCCAAATGCGGTTGTAGGAAAAAGGTTGCTTTTTTAAGTAATCTTTTTCAACCACTGCAACTCGGTTTTGGTTCACAGGGTGGCTGTGAGGCTGCTGTACATTCACTTCGCACATTTCTTGATCAAAATTGTGGAGATGTGCTTTTGAAGGTGGATGTTAAAAATGCATTCAACTCTTTAGATAGAGGCACTCTTTTGACTGAAGTGAAAGATAAAATTCCGGAATTATACCCTTTTCTTTGGCAATGCTACGGCAAACCGTCAAAATTAACATACCAAAATAACGTTATTTTATCTTCCGTAGGATGTCAACAGGGTGATCCTCTGGGACCAGCCATTTTTAGCCTTGCGATCCACTCAATAATTCAACGTCTTCAATCAAAACTTAACGTTTGGTATTTGGATGACGGAACCTTAGGAGGCGATGCGAACACGGTTTTGGATGACTTGCGAGTACTTATAGACGATTTTCGTGTTATTGGCCTTGAACTAAATTTTTCTAAATGTGAACTTTTTGTTTGTGATACTTGTCCGGATAAAGTTTCGATTATTGAAAAATTCAACTTACTTGCGCCTAATATAAAATTAGTAGAAAAAAGTTCGCTTCGTCTTTTGGGTTCACCGATTCTTAACGAATCTTTATCACCATTTGTCGAAGAACAAATTCAAAAGTTTAGAAATGCTTCTAGCAGATTATCCAAAATTAACGCCCATATGGCTTTTACAATTATAAGATTTTGCCTTTTTGTTCCTAAATTTACATACTATTTAAGATGTTGTCAGCTGTGGCAACACAGTGAGCTTTTGTTAAGCTTAGACAACTTAGTAAAAGATACGTTAGTGTCGGTTTTGAATGTTGAGATGGATGATAGGGCTTGGGTGCAAGCTTCCCTCCCTGTGAGGTTGGGGGGCATAGGGATACGCAAAATTTCTAGTGTGGCATTACCAGCTTTTTTGTCTTCTGTACACAGTACACACAAATTAGTAGAAAAAATTCTTGCACGATCTTTAGGCTCTTTCGATGTAGCATATCTGGCTGAGGCCAAAAACACATGGAGACTGGCTTGTCCAAATACTGAATTCCCAAAAATGTTGTCATCTCAGAAACAGTGGGATCGGCCCCTATGCGAGCTAACACGGAAAGATCTTTTAAATACGTGTTCTAGCATCGCAGATCGTGCTCGTATTCTCGCTGTTTCTGTGTGGGAATCCGGTCTTTGGTTACAGGCCATTCCTTCTTACAAAACTGGTAGCCTTATAGATCCATCCGCTTTTCGTCTAGCTATTAGCTTACGCTTGGGTGCAAGGTGTTGTGTTGCACATCACTGCCAGTGTGGTACTGCAGTTGATCAACTCGGTCACCATGGCCTCTCCTGCTCTCGAAGTGCTGGTCGAATTTCCCGCCACGCCAGCCTTAACGATATCATTCGCCGGGCTTTTACCAGCGCCAATGTTCCAGCTATTCTCGAACCGAATGGTCTGATGCGTGACGATGGTAAAAGACCTGACGGCATGACTCTGGTTCCGTGGAAGTTAGGACGGCCCTTAGTGTGGGACGCTACGTGCGTGGACACTTTAGCGCCGTCACATCTTTCTGAAACCAACGTGAGGGCTGGCGCTGCGGCTACTTCGGCGGAGCAACTCAAGCGGCGCAAATATGCTAACCTCGGTATGGGTTACATATTTGAGCCGTTTGGTGTAGAGACGTTGGGTCCGTGGGGACCGGGAGCTCATCGTATTTTCCAAAACCTATCTGAGCGCTTGGTCGATGCGACGCGTGATCAAAATGCTGGCACATATTTGGCTCAACGAATAAGCATTGCAATTCAACGGGGCAATGCTGCCAGCATGCTGGGCACGCTGCCAACTGGGAGTGGGCTGGAGCATTTGGACTGCCTATGAGTCTGCTATGACTTATAGGTGTCTAAATGCTTTTATTGTAGTAGCTGTAGTGTTGTATATAGTTCATAGTATTTTGTTTAATAAAGGCATACCGCCGGTAAAAAAAAAATAGAGGAATGATTCATGACGATTGAATCAAAAGCGTAGCGAGTGAGTTAGAATCGTGAAACCCGAGTGACTCATGGCCCCCGATATAAATCCATTTTATTCAAGAGTTGCATACCATGCATCATCATGTTATAAACGAGATAAAAAGAAAAATTTAAGCGAAAATGAGATCTAATGCAGAAAAAAGGAAGTTGTATATTAATTGAACTAATATACAATTTAAAATATAATAGAACAATAACTAAATTTAAAGTTTTTGTTATTATTAGGAGGGGTCAACTTGTGAAGCTCTATTAATTCCCATAGAGTTTGTATGTCGAGTGATCTTTGCGCAAGGAGTTTGTACTGAGTATTTTTTCCGCAAAGAGGTTGTATGATGCATTGAGATTGAGGTCGAATATTTTAGTGTGTTCTAAATTTAAACAGATATAAAGTATATTTTTATTCACTCTTTTCAGTTAATATGTGTAGGTACAGGTGTGATTGTGGCTATAATACTATGGATTTTTGTGAATGTTACAAGTAATTTTGTATAAGGTAGATAGAGTTAGTTAATTGCGTTTACTGTGGAGTTAGTAGTTAAAATAGTGGTTAGTGGAACAGTAGTTAAAATAGATAGGTTATTTTATTATTATATATTCGTACTCTTTTAAATACATGATAATGTAATGAAGCAAAATAATTACAGTTTCAAGTAAACGAATATTCATTGATCAATAAGAAGAAATTTATCTGTTTTTGTGTAATTTTTTTTTATTTTTTTATTCCTGATAGGTTAGCCTTTGACCACTATCTCGCCTGATGGTAAGTGATGATGTGGTCGAAGATGTTGTACAGGCTAACCTAGAATTACTGGCTCTCAAGGACAACTGCCAGAACACACCGTTAGGTGCTTGGCGATAGATTTTCTACTTGAGGGAGGTCGCTAGCTAGACGGGCATTCGCAAAATGCCCTAACACCATGCGGTGAAACTCAAGCCCGCGGCGGAATTCGAACCATGGAAATGCTGCGCTGTAATCCATAGACATTGCCACTGAGCTATCACTACGTTATAATCTAGGAAGAAAATACGTAGTTAGTCAAGTTACTAACATAAGAATTCAATATTCAGCAGCTGCTCGATAATCACTACATTCGATACCTATTAACAGTCTTTAATATGATATTGCAGACGAAGAAATGGTAAAGGAAGACCCGCTTAAAGAAGACATCGTCAAGGTGGAAGTCGGCTTGGAAAAAGAAGAAGGAGCGAGGGAGCGCGACATGTCAGAAAAAGAAAAGGACAGCTTCTCGGAAATGGAAGACGACGAGAAATATACTAAAAGTGACACCGACAACGAAAGTGATCATGGAAAAGGGAAAGAACAAAAATTCAAAAATCTTAAGGTAAATAATTTATCGCCCTGTACATGGGGTAGTTCAAGCACAAGGATCATTGTCGAGTTGTGACGTCATTACGACGCTAAACCACAGGCTAGTTATACTAAAGAATAGACTAAAGTGCGGCCGCTGAGAGAATGCAATTTACAACAGTTCATTTTATCGGTTCAAAGTAACATAGTCTGTTTAAATTATATTATGATAGTCCGCCGCGGTCATGTCTTTGAATGGTGACCGCTAGTGTAATTACTACTGAGCACTTCCGTGCTTCGGAGGGCACGTTAAGCCGTCAGTCCCGGTTGTTGTCTTAGGATGGCAGTCGTTATAGCGTGTTGCTAGGGTATTTTGTGAATGCCAGCTTGGCTAACTACCCCCTCAAGTAGAAAATTTGTCGCCAAGCACTTAATGGGGTGTTCCGGTAGCTGTCCTTGAGAGTCAGTAATTCTAGGTTAATATTTTCGATCATATCATAACTTACCATCAGGTGAGATAGTGATTACAGGCTAGCCTATCAGCGATTAAAAAAAAGCTAGAACTTAAATATACATATGTAAACAAATATAAGTCGAGCTCAAAAACAGCCGAACGCAAACCAGTCCTGGTTAAGTAAAGATATTGCACTGATATTGCAAGCTCGTAGCCCTTTTGTGTTTTAACCTTTTCGGAGAAGTTCACATTTAAGAGAAAGTTTAAAGCGGTCTTGTGTTTTTTTATTTTTTATGCCTGATAGGTTAGCCTTTGACCACCATCTCACCTGATGGTAAGTGATGATGTGATCGAAGATGTTGTACAGGCTAACCTAGAATTATGTATTCTGAATTGATAGATAGATAGAAAATTGTTTATTGGCATACTTTAAAATAACCTTAAAAAATTAGCCAGGTTGGCAGTTAACAAATTAAATATTACTTATATAATAGTTACCTAACCAAGTAATTATACTTTTACACCTATTGACTGGCTGTTCTGTAGATATAACTATATTATTTATCTAAATTATTATAAATATGAAAGTTTATTCAAAGGAAAAATAATACTTAATTTATAACTTGAAAAATATATGACAAATCCGTTATTCTTTGCTGACGTGACCTCCGAAATGACGCCTTCCTACACGAAGCGTCTTCAGGAGATATATTCATTATTCATTACGCGGGCCATGTACTCGTTTTCCTATTGTATGAAATGAAAAAATATTATGTTAAAAAAAAAATCGTTATTACAGGTAAAATTCCGCATCCGTCCAAAGAAGCGAGGCGGCAGCATTTACACCCTGGTGACTGACGAAGACAAAGAAGACAAGCCCGATATCGACGTAGATATGGCGATGAGGCAGATCAGGAAAGGATGGAGCATACACGATGCAGGGGATCTCACTATAGGAGACTTGTACCTTATGGTGAGTTTTTTGTGCCTTGGGAAGAGTCTAATGTTACTTTTATTGTGTCGTGACAAAACTAAGCGGAATGTATTATAATTTAGGGTTCCTTAGCTAAAGGGTACAACGGACCCTATTACTAAGAATCTAATGTCTGTCTGTCTGTCACCAGGCTGCATCTCAAGAACCGTGATAACTAGATGGTTGAAATTTTCACAGATGATGTGTTTCTGTTGCCGCTATAACAAAACTATTGGCCAAGAGCATGTGGGAGTCGCGCAATTAGATAACATTAAATGTTGTATAGATAACTAGCTTTCCGGACGCGGCTCCGCCCACGCGTATGTCAGTTATCACGCAAAAACATTAACCTCTTTTTGCGCAGTTGGATAAAAACTATCCTATGTTTTTTCCCGGGTCTCAAACTATTTCCATACCAAATTTCATTCAAATCGGTCCAGTAGTTTTGGCGTGAAAGCGTAACAGACAGACAGAGTTACTTTCTCATTTATAATATTAGTACTGATGGTTCGGAACACCAGCTCGCACTTGGCCGATTTATCATTAGATTTGTTAGTATTATAATTCTGCGGGTGCGCTCGTAGTGTCAATTAGAGTTCCAACTGAAAATCATCATTGCTAGGGTTCTACCCTAGCGTCTGCTGAGTTGAAACTCTTTCTTGACATCACGCAACACAATCAATTATACAATAAATATTGTTATAATGAATAGATTCAGAGGTTATAAAAATATTTTAAGAAAACATTAAATTAATATTTTAATAAATACTTAAAAAATATATCTAGTGACAATTCCGCCTAATGTTCCTGTTAACCAGACAAGACGTTTCAAAAACCACGATCAAAATTTTTCCTCGATCGTGCAGATCGAAGAGTCAAGACCTCCTGAGGTTGTTTCGTGTAGAAGTGAAACGCATTGAAAACTCTTCCGGTTTGACTGCGTGGTGTTTGTGATGTCACGTCGGCTTAACAGAAAAATTTGGTGGAATTGTCACTAATAGGTGAATCATTTTAAGTGTTTTATTAAAATATTTGTATGTTCTCTTAAAATAATTGTACAATACAATTATTTTAAGAGAACATACAAATTAAACTAATATTATGTTTGTGCTTTGTCTTGCATTGTTGTGCAACATCGCACGAATGTATTTTCTATTTTCTTGCTCTCTTATATTTAGATTATGATCATGCAGGAGATCTTACTATGGTTGAGAGTTTACTGTAACTTGTGATGATGCTGCTGCAGGGGTACAACTATCAGAGATTTGTATATGGTGAATTTATTGTTCCTTTGTGAGTCACTTTTGCAACTTTTGACGATGCACTATTCCGTAAAGAAGACTTACCTTATGATCAGTTTACCCTATTGTATGTTTTTGAGAATTTACTGTAATGAATAATGATGCGGCCTTTTGCTGATTTTACTGTACATTATTATATACTGTGCAATATTTCTGATTGGTATGAGAGGTGCAAGCTATTTGAGATAATGTGACTGGAATAATGTTATGACATAATAATCTAATCCTATAATTTATAATAACGTTTATTGATATAACAACAGTTTACAATTGTTTAATACTTTCGGCCCCCAAACTAGGTTCACCTGTATCTTGGGGACCACCTTCCTATATGGTACAATTATATATATACATGTACTATTTTCGTTATTTCCTAAATTTAAACTAAGTAGCACCTACTTTAGGTGTAACCTAAACCCGGACCGAATGTGATCACTTTAGAAGATTACGAGCAAGTTTTGAACCTCGGTTTCTGGTTCAAAACTTAAAGGTCACACCCACAAATCAGCGTAAGTTTGTATTCATAATGTGGATATAATAAAATCTAACTTTATGCCTTAAATATAAAAATATGTAAATTTATTATGCCACGTTACTTGGGAATATGTACTTTGTGTTGTGTTGATACGTGTGTGTGTGTATGTGAGGTTGTGTGTGTGTTAATTTTACAGGGAATTAATTTTAATTAATATTACAGGGAATGGGAAAAATATTGGTCGGGCGTTATTGTTAAAACATACTGCTATTAACAATAAATTTACCATAATGTTGTCTTAGATTTTCGCGATTGTTACACATAGTAATTAAACAACTTTACACGGTTTAAATCTCGTATATTTGTCATTATTTTTGTTCCGACGTTTCAAACACTTTGTCTGTGATCGTGTTGCTAGTGATCGTGGTCACGGGGTGAAGATCACTGCAAAGTGTTTGAAACGTCGCGACAAAAATAATGACAAATATACGCGATTTAAACCGTTTAAAGTTGTTTAATTACTGTAATAAATTTACCAGTTGCTTCTGTCATACATCAGATCAGAAACATCCCCGTTTAAACCACATTGCAAAAAAGAAGACATTAGCTGTGCATGCCTTATTATCTTCGCAAAGGTTAGCTTCAGGTATTTGTTAATACATTTTAAGTCGCCGCTAGTAAAGCGGGTAGAGGCTGTAGTAATAGCCAAAATTAGCACTAATTTGTTCTGAATGTAAGCTTTTTCGAACAGCGTCAATGTTAAATAAAAAAACAACAAGTATGTCATGTATATATAGACATGTATTTGATGGTTTCTTTTCATGCTTCGCCAACAGATACATTTATGCTTCAAGGTCCTAAAAATCGATGAGTACGTGGCTGATTTCTTCAGTTATTTTCCGTAGCCGCAGGACTCCGCTAGCCAATCCTAACATATTTTTGCTAAATATCAAAAACTACCATGATCTAATAACTTCAATATACTGTATCTAATCATGACCTAAGTACCGCAATATCAGTTTTGTACGATATGATTAGAATGATAAAAACGCTACCATTTTCGCGCCACATTTCTGTGACCACCAATTCCGTACCACATTTTTGTGAAAACTGCGATGTGAAATCTACCAATAGTAGATGCCAACGCTGCCCGTTTTCTTTGAAGTCGTACTTTAGTTTTCCTAATTTTCTTCCGTGAGCCAAAGCAGTATTCAAAATGTCTCTTTCCAACCTCATACCTGTTGAGAGTCTACTTTACCTTATAATACTGGCGCTATATGTGACTGGTATCTTAGGCTTCGCATCCACCAGAGATGTGCGACGAAGTGCAGCAGTCTGTCGCAGCATCTAGTAGCAATAGAACTCTTTGTACGTTAGGAACGAAAGGATAAATTTCAGCTGTGACTCACTCACTACGATGGCTCAGTTAACCGACTATGTCGCGGCCACAGGGACGGGTTGGCGCGGGTCCGAATCTCGCTCTTGGTTCAAAGTTTTCCTCTGGTTGTAATTTTAGAAGCTCTTTGTGCGATTCGTCCGACGAAGTACTGTCACCATACGTATTTCTACCTACAAGCAGTTGTGTTCACATAATTGTGAGTACTTCCGGTTTGAAGAGTATAGGTAGATGTCGATGAAATTACTGGCACTTAACAACATTATGTCTCTAAGTGATGTGCGCAGTGCTGGTCGCAACTTGTGAGGAGCTGTATCTTATATAGGTAGAAGTTACAGTTTTACAACAGGTTAGCCTCGTGCTTGTTCCATCACGACACCATACAAAAGAGGAAGATGAGAACTAAAGGCCCGATTCATTTTTAGACTTGTTGAGCGCAGCGATCCTGGATCCTTATTGGTGGTGGACTTTTACTCAGCTTCCTCGCACATCTGTGGTGGTTTTGCAGCCTTGGGGAGCACAGTAGGTTAATTACCTACCTGAAGCTCCGTGTTAATGGTTATTTGTCGGTACCTATCAGTCAAAAACCCTTTTATTACATTACAGTTCGGGAGCCGGTCAAAGCTCGACTTAGACTACTGGTGGGCGGAGCCTACGTCACCTCTCCCTCCGCCGCAGAAGCCCCGCCCCGAAAACAACATTAAAGTGGATAAGACTGACAAGACGCCTGACAAAACGGACGCGATGCCAGAAGAGGATAAAGCGGCGAGAGAAAGTGACACAGATATATTTTCACCGAAGAATTTCAGTCAAGACAGCAATGACGGCTCGGGCGATGAACGGAAGAGTATGTAATTTAATTTTAATGGATATTGAAATGGGTTAATAATTAATTTTTAACTAGACTAGATAGTTACCTACACTCAGGTAAATTCGCGGCGGTTGCTACATTGTGTTGTGACCTATGTTTATTCACTATGTTTCTAAATATGGTTCCAAGTACTTCAGTATGTTAAGCAAAAATCACATTCATAAATACTTCAGCACATCGCACCGTTCTCGTTAAAATAATACAATTAGAGCATAAAGTTCGCGTCTGCCCAGCCAGTCTCTATGGCCGAGCGGTTAATCCTTGCGCATCGTAGATAACCAGAACAATATAATTTCAATCAGAAATCAGGCATGCATGATTACATAAATGCCCGATATTCGGATACGTGTGATTCTAATAGTTTAAGGCACCCGGAGCGTATAGCCGAGAAACGAAGGATCGAATCCCGCTCGAGACTAAAATTGTATGCCCTACAAATTTGTAAATCCATAGTATTATTAAAGGAGCATTGTCCTATGCAAATACCTAAGAACAGATAAATTCTTCAGTCCCTCGGGAAGTTATCTTGTTTCATCCGAAATAATTTATTTCTAAATCTTCACGCATGTATTTAATAAATAGAAGTGTTTAAACAGCTACGTTTAGCTATGTTTAGGTTCCATCTTAAAAAAAGACGAGCTTTATGCCATATACCGAGCAAAGTTCTGAACTCCGAACGGCTTAAATTTGAGATCTTGGCTACGAATATAATCTAGTCGTACATTTCCGGGCTCACTGCCAGGTATCATCTATATTATCTTCACATTGGACGTTCATAAGAGGCGAAGGTAAAAATACGCTCACTGAACAGCACACCACTATTCCACGGCTGCAGTTTAGGCGCATAGCTAGGATCTTAGGTACTATCAGAAGGGCGGCTAGTATACTACTAATCAGAATTCCTCTGGAGGGTAGGCTCTAAGACTATAAGCCTTCCAAAGCCTTCATTACAAAATTGGCATGTTTGTTTATCAAAAGATGAATCGTCCTCGTCTCAGAGGGGTAAGAGAGTAGTCATTCGACATCTGCGTGCGGAAGATTCTCGGCTAGCGTGGAAAAGTAAATTAAAATTCGAACCTAAAATAGGTTAGATTTAACCTAGGTTAAACAATTAAAAGAATGGCCCCGAGTTTCTTGCCCGTTCTTCTCGCAGTGGCTCTATAATTTTTGTTTGCTGAACGTGGCAGTACAATGTAGTATATTTCAATATTAAAATTTGTAATTGACCTTCATAAGAGCGTCGTAGACGCCTAAATTGAATAAATGATTTTGACTTTGACTTTGACGTTCTCTGGCACTAGTCACTAGGTACTTGTATGGGTGACCGCTACTAGCTTATTCGACTGAGCGTGCACGAGCTTTGGAGGGCATTTTAAGTCATCGGTACCGGTTGTGTGCTTAGGATGGCAGTCGTTATAGCATAGTGATAGCCGGGCTATCTACCCTCAAGTAATAAATCTGTCGCCAAGGACTTCACGGTGTGTTCCTACAGCTATCCTTAAGAGCCTGTAATTCTAGGTTAGCCTGAACAACATCTTCGAATACATCATCACTTACCATCGGGTGAGATAGTTGTTTAAGGCTGGCTTATAAGCAGAAAAAGTGGTGATGAAAGCCAAGCAGAAGTGTGAAACCCTTAGTGAAGAGTCCCACAACCTAGTTTGATGTTAGAATGGTGTCTTGCAGGTGAACAGCTCCTGTCTCCAGAACACAAGTCGACCGGCTCTCTGAAGCTGGTGAACAAGCTCATCAACCGCCCGCAGCCGCCGCAACAAACTAACAACGGATTTTCTTTGTTAAGTGAAAGGTAAATCTATCTTATATCTTGTACCAGGTGGTAGGTCTCTTCAACAAGAGTTCATCTTGATGGGTATTACAAGTGGGTGTCAGATATTTTGACTCGAGTATTTTTTATGCCTGATAGGTTAGCCTTTGACCACTATCTCACCTGATGGTAAGTGATGATGTGGTCGAAGATGTTGTGCAGGCTATCCTAGAACTACTGGCTCTTACATCATCACTTACCAAGAGTCAGTAATTCTAGGTTAGCCTGCACATCGACCACAGCATCACTTACCATCAGGACACAACAATCATACAAGGACACACCGGAACACACCGTTAGGTGCTTGGCGACAGATGTTTTATTTGAGTGTGGTAGCTAGCCAGGCGGGCATTCGCAAAATGCCTTACCAGCATGCTTTAAAGACTGACCGACGGCTTAACGTGCCCTCCGAAGCACGGAATCGCTCAGTAATTTCACTAGCGGCCACCCATCCAACTCATGACCACGGCGGACGTTGCTTAACTTTTCTGATCGGTTCAGAATGGCTAAGCAAACTTCGCTACTTTCCTTATGAGTTTGAAACTGAACAAAACACGAGGCGCAACTGATGTTAAGCATAACAAGTGACGAACTGCTCTGCGCCCGTCACCCTGATACATACAGTTGTTTATTCACACGTAGCTGTAATTTTACTGGCTCTCAAGGACTGCTGCCGGAGTACTATTAGGTGTTTAGCGACAGATTTTCTACATGAAGGTGGTGGCTAGCCAGGCGAACATTCGCAAAATATCCTTCCACCCTGATGTGAACCTCAACCCGGTGGTAAGGAACAAACCATAGACTTGCGGCTATAATTATGACCATTATATTAATTGAAGAATATGTTATGCAGGGATGTGTATCGTCACCGTGGCTATTCCATATATACGTGAATAATTAGTGAGAGTGAATATATCAATTGAAAGTAAACGAGCTACTAATTAAGCATCTTTTCTAAGCTGTTATAGTTATACTCGCGCTACAATCGCGACATTTCGTATATATATTAATACTTTGTTTATATTTCGGAAATATTACAATACCTAGGATAATAGCACTATACAAAGACAGCACAGCAATAACGATAGAGATACATAGGATAATAACACTGAAGTGCACGGATTTTGAATCGATGTATTCCCTCGTAAGCATGTTCTGTCGCAGCGACGCGATTCAGATGTACTTTTAAGAATGCTTATTGGCATTGGTGCAACAAGTCGCTGTATATTCTATACACTAACTGTTTGGTGCGTCAACAGACTGAAGCGTCTCCTCTCGTTGGCGGGCAACCCGCTCGTGCCGGCCGCTACTCAGAAGCGATGCGAGTGTGGAAACGCGTGCCCCGCCCCTCCCCCCGCCGCCGCCGCCCCCTCCGCCCAGCGCCGCCTGCCCCCCGCCCCCGCCTCAGCCCCCGGGGGGGCCGCGCTCTTACGCTCGCCGTTAGCTCGCACTGATGACACGCTGTTCCGACATCCTACACCCATAGCACCCAGGCCTGATGCAGAGGTAATATATTTATTTTATTTCAAAATATCTATGTATGAATAAAAATAAAATTGATAAGACATCATCCTGTAATTCATGATTGCTCCTTTAATTCGTTTCATATAGTATAACGCAAAGCAGAACTCTTAAGGCATCAGCTACACTTTCATTATCATCGTCGTTAAATTGTTGTTTTAAATAGGCATTAAAGCATGTGTTTTCACAATTAGTTGCTGTATAATTTACTAGCGGCATTGTTATACTTCTAGCCGCTATCCAATAACTTTGGTGTCGGTATTTATGGTAAATCAAAGCGAATTAAAGATATAAATATTGGCATTATGGCCACACTAGCTTTTGTAGAACGGAATTGTGAAGTGGCCAGTTATCACCTCATCTCTTCCCATGGGTGTCGTAAGAGGCGATTAATGGTAGAATACCGGAAGGTAGGCAGCAGCGCTTTCTGAGGAAATGCTATCTTAGATCCCCAAGCCGTCTGGCATGCGGGGAGATTATCGCACTCTGTGTACCTTTCAACACTATGTACTTGCCAAATTTCAGCTTTATAGTTCAAATAGTTTTGAAATTTCGTGTTTAGTCTGTTACCGAAAAGGCCACTCTCTTTTATATCCGTATGTATATCAAAATTACGTGTAACGTTGTTTGTCCGCGATGGGCTCCTAAACTACTGAACCGATTTTAAGTTTGATTTGCACACCGTGTGCAATTTGATCCAAATTGAAGCTTACATCTCAATTTATAGTGGCAATTACCCGTGCGAAGTCGGGGCGGGCCGCTAGTAGTATATAAATTACTCCGTAACTAGAACTTCAATATCTTCCCGTGGGTTTCGTATGAGACTACTAAGCGAAAAATAACAGATGGTGGACAGCAGCGTCTTCTGAGAGTTTATCACTCCGTTAACTGCAATCCAAGATGCCTGCAAAGCGTGGGGATTATGGCGAACCCCCACAACAGGGAAAACCTTTGTTCAACGGTGTGCGTACCGGTTGATGCGATGAAAATGATGAGGGTAGTAATATAATGTGTGTTATTGCAGAGCGCGGCCCCCCTGGACCTGGGGGGCGTCCCGCGGGGGCGGCGCGGGAGGCCGCGCGTGGCCGACCGCCGCGTCGTGGTGCAGAGGCTGCTGCCGCTGCTGCCCAAGCTGCCGCCGCACACACGTAACCACACTATATACATATATTTACAGTGACGATTGAACCGCGTCACGAACACAACAGTACAGTAGCACACACGCACACATCTGCAAATAGATAAAACATCATGAAACCCAGTTCCGATTCTAGGATAAGCCTGTTTACCTTCGATAACATGATCACTTGATATTGTTATCAGAGGTTATCATATCGCAACAAAAAATACGGGCACTTTAGGGGTAGGATCCGACTCAGCGTCCCGAAAAAATCACAATATCTGTGATCTCCTATTTAGTGAAGTTAGACAAGTTGCAGTTGGTATTGTTGCCTTGTTCCCACACCAGTAGGGCAGACGTCCGCTCTCCCCTCTCGCACAGACTCGCACGGGACAGTCCGCCCCACCACCGTGTGCTCAACGCAACATAATACACCATAGGGCATAGATAATACAAGCACTACTGATACGTACCGTGGTTGCATCAATGGACTAGGCTTGTTGTTCTAACTAAACAGTGCTGAGCTAGGCAGGTCTTTCTTAACTGATCAACAAGGTTAAGCAATGTTCTCTGCAGTCCCTACTAGGACGAGTGGCCGCTACTGTCATTTACTACAAAGCGCCTGTGTGCTTCAGAGGGCAAGTCAAATCGTCAGTCCGATTATAACGAAATCCTTCGGGTGGCTTGAAAACTCCGACTGTAGATAGTGATAGGGCTCTTTGCGAAGGTTAGCTATCGCTCTCAAGTAGAACGAATCTGTCGCCAAACACCTAACGGTGTGTTCCAGCAGCTGTCTTTGATAGCCAGTTATCTTTCCAGGTTAAGCCTGTTTGCCATCCTCGACAACATCATCACTTGTCATCAGTGTGGCCTAATTATACAATTTGTTAGAAATAAAGTCTCGATTCGTAGAAAAATGTTGCTTTCGCGATACCGTATTCACACTTTCTAAACTAAAGTTGTAATTAACTGAATAAAGTACAACATTTAATAACAGCTTTAAATTTGTAATACCTAAATATGAATACGTAATCACATAACCCTTGTTTTTCTATGATTTTAATCAGATTTTGTTACTAACAAATTACATAACTGGCAATTGGAAAAGTTAAAAACAAAGATAGCTTGAAAAAAATACATTAGGGCCTTATATGTAAGGGAGATGGAGAAAGGGGGAGGTATCATATTCACAAATTCTCTCTCCTTAAGTGGGAATCAAACCCACGTCTCACGATTTAACGCACCGTGTGCCTCAACCACTGGGCCATCGAAGTTTGCTCGGCTGAGATATCTCGTACTCTAATTGTCATAGGAGACGGTGCGCGGACATCAACTAGACTTTAGGCTCGTATTAAGAAAAGCATTTCAACGATGAGATCAATGATAAGATACAGTTTTGACTTTTATTATATGGAACATTTATCAAAAACAGCATCTGACGTACTATCTCATTCTAGAGATACAATTATTAATACTATCCCGGGACTTGATGTGACAAGCATTTTACATGTACAAAGCATATAAGCGTAATAACTGATGCTCAATATGTATTTTACCTAATTATAAGAGATTGTCGTTAAATTAAATGTATATAAATATATTCAACGTTTTTCAGCTATGATTCCGGTGAAAGCAGTTCCTAATTCGCCGCCCGCTCCTCCCAGGATCCTACCCAAGCCACCTCCGACCTCTACTTCGGAGTGAGTACACACACACACACATTATCTAAACTATGGTAGTTCTTATTCTGTTCACATTAAAATCCACATTTGAGTGACACTTATAATGATATTCATCAAATATAAGTATGATTATTCTATTTAATTGTGGGTAATTTTTACATTAATTTAGAGAGCAAGTTGGAGAGGAGTTACTTGACCACTTAATCTACGTAAGCGGTACCCAAAATTGAACAGAAATGTAAAATTTGATTACTGTCATACGCAAGCGTTGAACGAAATTGGATTTTAGCACAAACAGAATAAGAACTAAGTACTTACTGAGTGATTACTTGCTCGTGTATACTGTTGTTGACCATGACTGATAGAAGGAGTCATCGATTATCGATACGTTATCGTATTCTTAGTTACTCTCAAACTGTTTTCTTCTCTCTATTTAACGACAACTCTCTATAACGCTATAAAATGCACCACAGTCTTTTTTGTTCAGTGCCGCAGTCCCTTCAGTGTCGTTATATGGAGCTTACACTGAATTTATGTTAAACAAGTTGACCATATCTATGTAGAATAGAGGTTTATTCATGTTCATATACAAAGTAACTAATGTGATTTTTTTTCTCATAACTCCAGTTTGTCGTTTTTCTACGTGCTGAGCGAGTCGAACGGGCAGTTCTTCTTCCATGACGGCGATCGGCGCATACCCATCACTGCGCCCAACAACGGGATCGGTGAGATACATTGTTAACGCTCATAGCGGAGCTTGCTTAGTCGTTCTTAATCGATCAGATAAGTTAAGCAACGTCCGCCGCGGTCAAGAGTTGGATGGGTGACCGCTGGTGGCATTTCTACTGAGCGTGTTCGTAGAGCACGTTAAGCCGTCGGTCCCAGTTGTTCTCTTAGGATTGCAGTCGTTATTGCATGGTGGAAGGACATTTTGCGAATAATCGCATGTCTAGCAACCACTCTCAAGTAGAAAATATGTCGCCAACCACCTAATGGTGTACTCCAGCAGTTGTCCTTGAAAACCAGCAAATCTAGCTTGGCCTAAACAACTCATCACTGACCATCAGGTGAGATAGTGGTCAAAGGCTAAACTATCAGGCATAAAAAAAAACAACTCGCCAAGACTACAAAACGGCAATTGCCAAGCTAAAGTGACCTGATTAGCCCAATCAAATGTTGCTGTAACAGTTACTTCATTAGAGATATTGCTGTTATTGCTTGCAAAGTAAGTCGAAAATTAAGCTGATTTGATATTGCCAGACTGCATTAAAATATAGTATCATTGAAAAATAAGATGTTGCTGCCTTTGCACTTATATGACTAATTTACCTATTATTGTTAATAGAAACTCTCACAGTAAAAGATGCGGAGTCTTCAACGGAGGTGAAGTCCGAAGAGGAGGGCACATCTACCCAAGAGGAGGTCGCATCTACCTCCGTAGAGGTAACAGCTACAATAGGAGAGGTCACACCGGCCGCAGAAGAGATCTCCACCACCTCAGCATCGACTCCGAAAGACTCGCCCAAACGAGAACTTGCGTCTGAAGTTGAGAAGACTGAATCTCGTGATATTGGAAGTAAGTATATTTATGTTTGCAATAACGCATGCTCTGTGGATTACATTACAAAATTACAAATTTACGTTATTTTATATAATTACGTATTTCCATCTCAGTACGATGGTTAAAGAACGATAGGAAACAAATGAGTTATGACCATTCATGTTAGCTCAATTGGTCAGAGCATACCCCGCCTACATTGTATGGACGCGGGTTCGAATCCCGCACATGACTTAAATTTTTCCTCTCGTAAGTTTGTAATATAGGAAGGCCCGCCCCTCCATATTTTTTTGAGTGTAGTTGCAACTACTACTGCGTAGTACCTAACCAGGTCATATTTTATGTTTTATTGTTATACTGTATACAGGGTTATTGGTAAATGGCTAACAACCTCTTAGGATTGACGTCTGCTAGTCCTAACCCAAATTTTTGAGATATTTTTTAATTTTGAATAAGAATATTATTTCTTTTTTTGTGTTTTTGACGGAATAAGCACGAGGACCACCTGATGTTAAGAGTCTCTTGTGCTTGTAATGTATTATTTCATATTTTTTATTATTTTGCTAGATGTAAATATTCAAAACTATTCAAAGGGAGCGCGGCGCGGCCCAGTGTTGCCGCGGCGGGCGCTCTTGGCTCGGAGAAGGAATTGTTTTCTACTGTGTCAGAGTTTTAAATATTTACATCGAGTAAAGTAATAAAAAATATGAAATAATACATTACAAGCACAAGAAACTTTTAACATCAGGTGGTCCTTGTACTTATACCGTCAAAAAACACAAAAAAGTACATGAAAAAATGTTTGTTAGGACTAGCAGAAGTCAACCCTAAGAGGTCCCTTGCTATTTATCAATCACCCTGTATATATACAATGAGCATTTACACGCACACTAAGAATCGTGTACAAACGAGGCCTACCCTACCTATCAATAATTGAATGTGAAGGGAGAGGTGGGTGACAGCTCTTTTTGAGTGAACAGTTTTACTGGGTATTAGTCCTGTTAACTCCTCTACTGAAAATCGGAAAACTAAACCAAACCGGCAGTCTTATTGTCTAAGTTTTTGAAGCAGTGATGGCTCATTGGCATTGGCTATGGACTGCTGCGGAGCAGCTCCATGATTCGAATTCTGCCACGGGCTAGAGCTTCACCGGATGGTGGAAGGGCATTTTGCGAATGCCCGCCTGGCTAGCGACCACCCTCAAGTAGAAATTCTGTCGCCAAGCACCTAACGGTGTATTGCGGCAGCAGTCCTTGAGAGCCAGTGAAATTACAGGCACATGAGACTTAACAACCATGTCTCAAGGTGACGGGCGCAGTTCGTGACTTGTGACGAAATGCATCTGTTAGTATATAAGTATGGTGGGCCTCGATCTAGTTACGTCACAATGACATAAAAAAAAGTTTTATATTCTTTGCCGCCATCCATATTATCTAACTAGAATGGTAATGTGGTGAACTTGTGGTAATCTTGCAGAATGAACGAATGTCATCATACTCTATGCATGGAACCATGCGATTAAAAAGTTAAAATTTCAAAATGAAGTTCATCTCCATTACCTCCATTATAGTTAGTCAATAAAGCTGCTGGTGGTTTTTAGGGTTTCGTACCCAAAGGGTAAAAACGGGACCCCTTTTAACAAGGCTCCACTGTCCGTCTGTCTGTCACCAGGCTGCATCTCATGAAACGTAATACCTAGACAGTTGACATTTTCACAGATGATTTTATTTCTGTTGCTGCTATAACAACAAATACTAAAAATCGGTCAAGTGCGAATCAGTCTCGCGCATGAAGAGTTCTGTATTCTTCGTAAAACTAAAAGAAAAAGTTAATATAGTGTAAAATGTACGAAATCCTTCGTGCGAGAGTCCGACTCGCACTTGGCCGATTTTCACTGTATGTTTTTGGTAATTATTATTTGAAGGGTTAGCATCTATTATTTAAAGAAAACATTAAATTAATATTTTAGATAAAAGTTTCAAAAGTATAAAATTATATCAAGTAACAACTCCGCCATTTTAAGAAAAAAATTGCTAAGCCTGCAGTAATCATTAGGAGGTCTTTACTCTTCCAGCGGTCGAAGAGTCCAGTCGTCGATAATTCTCTCGGTTAGGCTTAGCTAAGTGTTTTTGGTGCCTTGAATTTCAACCCCTATCTATAGCCGTGGGTGTCGTGAGAGGCGACTAAGGGTAATACATGAGAAGGTGGGCAGCAGCGCTCTCTGAGGAACTGATATCTCACACTGCGATCCCCAAGACGCCTGCCAAGTGTGAGGATTATGGGGGGATTTGACATAATCTAACTGTATCTAGTAGTGGACAATCTGGCTGATACAGTAAGTGGTTTTAAATAACGGTATGTCGGTGTAGCAGGAAATTAAGGCGGATTTGTCACTAGATCAGTGGTGGTCAATTAGGAACAATAAGTTTTATTGGGTAGAATTTATATTAAAACCATTATTTTGCAATTAACTGGAAGTGAATTACATTATAATGTACATCTTTCTATCTAATAAAAATAAAAATATTAAAATATAGGGTTGCGTCATCATTAGCAAGTTTAAAACTAATAACAAAAATTAGTCTTGTTTGTAGAACGGCGTAAGTTGAACTACAGATGTCGCTCCATCCCCATACGATGTTTAAGAATGAAATGAAAGAATGTTTGCTTAGCGCTTAGCTGCCTTAGCGGGATGCCGCGGGTTCGAATCCTGCACATGACTATAAGTTGTCCTCTCGTTTTAATTGTGTAACCTTTATCTCCAGTTTAAAAACAAACATTAAAATGTCGGCCAACTGGGTTTGTTTTTTATTTGACAGCAATTTTGAGGTTATAATCTGGGTTAATAAACAAACGAATCGAATAGAAAATGGCGCCGCTAAAAAAAGTCACTCGCACACCGTTGCCGTCTTTAGTAGGCGAGTGAGAGGATTATCGTTGCCTTTTCGATTGAATTCTTTTCTTTATGAAACCAGGCTACATATATAACATTTCTGTACGTTTGTATGTCATCGCTTAAACGGACTACCGCTTAAACGGCTGGACCGATTTTAAAGTTTGTGTTAGTATTTGTGTTCCTGGATCATTTAGTTAGATTGACGATAGTTGTCGCTGCGAGAATACTATACCGCTAGTATGTAGGCTAGTAGTATAGGTGAGAGTATGTATAGTGAGTAACGCTAGTGTTCCCCCGTCAGACTTCCTGTCGACAGAGAGCATGTCGGTATCGCCTTCCCGCTTGCTCCGCGACGCGGAGGGGTGGCTGGAGGGCGCCGTGCACGACTTCTCGCTCAGCTCCTTCCTCTCGCACCTCGAGGGGCGCGCGCCGCCAGAACTAGCGGTAATATACATACGTACTTACATACATACATAACCTATATACATACATACATACATACATACTTCATATTCTCTACTACCTGGGGCCCGATTCTCTTAGCTATTGAACGGCGTTAACGCAACTTAATTGCATGAAAATTGTAGTTTTTGACGTTATCCGTAGTCTGCACGCTGTTTAGGTTCGATCGCACCTCAGTGGCTTGCTATCAATAGTTTTTGACATATTTGGTATGCTGTAAGCTATTTTGTTGCGATTGCGTTGCTACAGTGGCATAAATTCGGTAGTCTGTTCCATATTTTGATGTTTCTTACAACTGACAGATGCTGTCTTAATGCAATTGAAGTGCTATTGAACAGCTACACCTTTTGAGGCTATGTGTTCGTGTCGCTATTCAAAGTAATTTAGATAAAAATGAGTGTTGTGAGGTTTTCCACGCTGCGGTGACGAGTTTTAGTGCTCGCAGAAGAAGAAGATCGCAGGAGACGACTTGCGGAGCACCGAAACCGCCGCCGCCGAGCCCGCGCACTATTGAGGCTCTATATTGACCCCTTCAGCGATATACCCGAGGTGGAATTTCTGAAAACATTTTGTCTCGGGAAATCCGCATTGAGGGAAATAATTGACGTGGTGTTGCCGTTCATGCCAAAGGAAACAGACGGGACGGGAATGGCTCTGAATTGAAGGTGATAAAGATGTGAATTTAATGGTTACCTATCAAATAACGCATCTTCGCCGCGTCGTAACGATATTATGACTCAAACCAACTCTTCTAGGTAGTCATCGCGATGACATTTTATGCTTCTGGGTCCTATCAATCATTGGTAGGCCAAAGCGCATTCTACAATGTCTCACAGACTACTGTGTCGGGCAGTACTACTGTGTACAGCCCTGGGTCGTCTCATTACTCCTATGACATAGTGTGGTATAGCCACCCACTTAACCAACATTTAATGGAGCTGAACAGAAAAGGGGAGCAGGTGTTTTTGTTGGGTAGACATGAACAGTAAAATTCGTTAATTTAAAATCAACATATTTATGATCATTATACATACTTATAACTTATATATTAATCAGATTGTTAATTGTAAATATGTATATTCTGTCAACAACAAACTTATTTACTTACTAGCTTTTAGTACATATTTACTGTAAGTATGGTATAAAGGTTTAATTGTAAATTATGTTAATTATAAGGTATGTTTAGACTGCAGTTTGGCCTGGAATTTGTTTAATAAAACCTCATTAACTTAATTGTATTTTTTATTTGTTCATATAATAGAGAATGAGCACATAATTTCAAATAATGCATTAACAATGTATTCGGATAATTAATAGATATCCTCGTCGGTGGCGAGCATTTCACTTGGTGATCACAGTCAACTTTTCACTAATAGCTTCAATGGCAGGCAGCCTCTCGGTTGCCCGCGCGTGATCCATCACCGCTTCTGCGCTCAGCCGCTCCATATTAGCGAGACTGGATGACGCCTCGCGCATTGATAGATCTACAAACAAAATTTAGTTTTTTTATTGAAAGTGTGTGCAATAATATATAATTTAGCAACTACGTTTTTATTCTTGATAGGGTAGTGCTTGACCACTAATGAGGCACGAGGCAGACTAGCACTTGAAATTTCCGTACCACCATGCTGTGTATTTCCTTACAATGTTACCTTCAGAGTAAAAAAGCCATTGAAATACTAAAAAAAATACTGGGTTTTAGATGGATATAAATAAAATAACTTAATAAAATCGATAGGTGATATTAATAAGACCAAAATATTATATTTACCAGCAGCCACCCATCACCCGTTTTAACGGTACAGTTGGGTGATATGCAATTAGCATCTCTACGCATTCCGCCCAGAGACGCTTTGATAAACTGCGCCCCTCCGCAGAGCGTGAGCACCGTCCCAGCGCCAGCTCCGGGTGCGCCTCCACAAACTCCACCAAAACTTCTAATTGGTCAATGCCAACCATGGTCACAAAATAATGTTGAGCTACTTTTTATCCACAGCAAATGAAATGAACTCACTTTGTAGAGGTGTGACTAATATATTCGTATTAGGTATATGTAATAGGTTCAAACAGAAGTTTAATATTAGGTAGGTAATATGAATTTTGTCGTAATAGGTTATTCAAATAATAGTGAGCGACGTGACGGCGACTGAGTGACGCTATTCTTCCTTACAGTTGGCTGTGACTTGCCATCTCATTCTCACTCGTCGCGAGAGAATGCGACCCCGACGTTCCAATTTGAAATGAATCCTCGGGGCTCAGACCTTGCGCGCAGTGGTCTCGGTGAAGTTATTGCATGTGTTGTAATACATGTCGCTTCTTGTACAGGAGCTTCGTGGATAATCAGAATAAGACCAGGCAATGGATATCGATAGATTATTATTAATTATGCAATGTTATGGGTTAGTATTTACCTATTATTGTAACACTGCCTATTACGTACTATTTTTGAAATGTACTGTAAATATATAAAAAAAAACATTAAAAACAAAATGAACTTAAAAATAATCTATATTTATAATGTAAATACAACTTACAAATCATTGTAAATTTCGTGATTTCGTTCACAGTCCTAGGTCTGTAAAGGTATGAAGGCAAAGTAAATCACTGTATATTTATATCAATAACGTGAGCGATTTGTCAACTATTACACATAATATTTTGACCAATAACGGTTAAATTGCGTCTTTTATGAACGAATAATATGATAAGTTGTCACTATTATTTGACTATTACCCAGTAATAGGTTAGATAACATAATATTGGCTAAGCGTTATATCCGATAATAGGAATATGATCCTATTATAACACCTCTATAACTTTGTACTGTTTGTTTATTTTTTTGGCAAAGACAATAGATTATTTCTTGCATATTCTTTATTTTCGATTCAGGTATTAAAAAATCAATTTCCGTGATATTTTGGAGGATTTTAGATAGAAAAATAGCTAAATGATTTAAATATATTTATTTAATGTAATGTTTGCTAGAAAACCAGTGTATTGATGTTTTGACTGATGCTTGATGGATAGATGTTTTCATTATTATTTCAGTGGCAACATTTGCCAGCCATAGCACAGCCATACGATAGCGACGCGATTGCTACACAACTGCGATTAGGAGCTAGAATTATCAGACTACCGAATTTGACATTAACAGCAGTTCGATCGCAGAAGCATCGCAGTAGTGTGGCGTATGGTCAATAGCTAAGAGAATCGGGGCCCTGCTTTGTCTACACGTTCTTTAGACGCTGTCGGATGCCGACATTTTGTCACTATCGGACTGCGTAGGAGTGAAAGAGACGCAGCGATGATGAAATCGCGATTAGTTTAGGTAAAATCCGAAAAAAAAAAAAAAAAAAATAACACAAAACTGTAACGTCAATCTAAAATGTAACTTTTTTTATTCCTCTTGATAAGGTTTTGCTATTTTATTAATATATTTTCATACACATGCATAACATAATGAAATTAAGATATTTTGTTTATAAGCGTAATTTAGAGTCAACTGTGCAATTTTATTCTATAAAATAAAATAGCAAAACCTTATCAAGATGAATAAGAAAAGTTACATTTTAGAGTTACGTTATTAAGCTTTATTTCGGATTTTACCCAAACTAATCGCGATATCACCATCGCTGCCACTCTTCTACTACTACGCATAAAGCAATCCGATAATGTCCAATTTTCAGCTACTGGCAGCATTTTAACATTTACTGGCAGGTCACTTATCCATACAAAGGACGAAAAGTGATCACTGCCTTATTTGAGGTTTTATCACATCCTATCTTGTTGACTTTAAAACCACAGACAAACTACATTCGTACCTACAACTATATTCGTATGTGGCCATATATTACACTATGATATTTCTATTCTGTTTTAAACAGGAATATATGGAATATGATTATGTTATAGGGGCCTAACCATTTATCGATTTATCTACATTATCTAGGCTTAAATGTTTGTATTGTATGGAGAAGTAACCGGTCATTTCACCCATAACCGATTAATTAGATTAAGGAATGTCACAGATGACAAATAAGTTATTTTCGCTGCCGTCATTAGGATGCAGATATTTGGCGGGAGTACTTTTATTAAAATCTAAGGAAACAAAGGATTCTATCTTAATATAGAGTGCTGAGCGTAGGGAAGGTTTCAAAGTACGAAATGCAAAATAACTTTATTGCCGAGGGCAACACACAATTTTTCACCTCACTCCAGCGAGAAAAATGTAGATTAGGTGAACTAGATCCAAGAAAAAACAGCTTATATGTAGTAAATTTGCGTGAATCAATAGTTTAACCCCCTACACCTACCTTTGAGGAGGGAATATGCTTTTAAAACATCTGTGGCAATCTGAAAATGCTTTAAAAATGTTATGAAGCGTTAAATTGACCTCCTATATTTTTCTTCCGCAGGTTGACTCCCATCTACATTCGCTAATGGCAGAGTCAAGCGTAGATTACGTGGCGAAGTTTGCTGACCTCGCGGCTGAGGTCACGGATGAGGTCGATCCCCACGCTACTGATGACCTCGCTTGAACAACGGCCGTAGCGGCGAGGCCGACGCCAGCGCCAGCAACTACCTCGCTTCAAGCAGTTCCCCTTGCGGCTTAAGTCGATCTTCAAGAGAGGTTACCACCGCAGGGTCAAATATGCTTGGAAGCAGTAGTTTTCAAGCACTAATGTGTTTAGACGGAAAGAGTAGCAAGTGAAATTGCTGGGCGAACAAGACATAAAACGTAACTTTTCGGAGTGACGACCGCAGTGCAGTGTTAAATGAGAAAGGTGACACTGCTACTGTAATGGACAGGTGTGACGATAACGATTAGGATGGTGACATGTCCGTCTCATCACTTCATTACTTGTTGTATAAATTAATTAAAAAGTTATAAAATCCATCTGAAAATATATTTTTTTAAGATAATATAACCATTTTATCTTTCCATTGAAATTCAAACTGAAAGTTATATATATTAAGCGTTTTGTCGTTTATTTGAAATTATAACTTAAAATATATTTATATAATCGAATTCGGTAATATTCTAATTATGAAATGAAACTGACTTTTATTGGCATACTTTATTATCATATTTTTTTTATAAAAAAAATAAATTAAAGCATTATTCTCCTAACAAAACAATGCTTTAAAACATTTTTTTAAATTATTAAAGTACATATTTAACTCCACCTGACATTCTAGAAACAGCTACGAAACGCACGAATAGTCTTTTGCCAGAAAAATAAAAAAAAGCGTATATATGCGCTATGAGATTAAATAAAGTAGTGTATGCAACTGCATATAATTAGGAATTAAAACACTCGTGTAATCTTATTTTGAACTACACTCATGTTTTAATACCCTCTATTATATGACAGTTGCATAAAATACTATTATATAATCTCATTCGGTAATATTCTAATTATGAAATGAAATACAGACCTTTATTGGCACACTTTATATACATACTTCTTTAAGAAAATAAATTAAAGCATTATTCTCCTAACAAAACAATGCTTTAAAACATTTTTTTAATTATTAAAGTACAGTGCGTCCCTACCAAGGAGGTTTCAATTCAATTTAAGTACACATTATCTGTGGTGAGCGCGTAGTGCGCGCTTCGCGCGGGTTTTTATATTGCATTTACAACCTATCGCTATGAGATTAAATAAAGCAGTGTATGCAACTGCATATAATTAGGTATTAAAACACTCGTGTAATCTTATTTAAAAAACTTAAAAAAACTACACTCATGTTTTAATACCCTCTATTATATGACAGCTGCATAAACTACTACTATGGAATCGTTTTTAAAGCCCTTCATTTTGCTACGCCACTCGATGGGTTTGGAACAAAAACACAATCCCAGCGAGTGGCGTATCAAAATAAAGGGCTTTCATAAACGACTCATAGTCTTCATCTGTGGAGGCAGCTCCACTTGTGCAGACAAGGAGTGATTGCAACTTTTTTTCCCCTCTAATATTCGTTGGATTATCATTTGTTGTGTTGGATTATTTATATTATCATTCCTCCGGTTCTTGTAATCCTGACAGGACATAAAGTGGTCAAGCCTTTGAATGAATGGATTACTTTTCTTTTTGTCTTCAGTTGGTCGTGCTCTGCGTCCTCGGCTGTGCCAACATATTTGAAATTTCACCGTTGGCTTCTTTAACCTCAGTTCGAACTGCTTTTTGAGGTTAAGGTAGAGGCAGCTGACGGATGAATTAGCTTTCCCGCTTCGACGTTGATGCGAGTGAACCTTCTTCTTGCTATTCTGTGAAAGTGGAGCCCCTCATTCCGTAGGCGGACTTTTTGATAGGAAAATAAATTCATAAGTTCCCTAAATACAAATAAAAAATAGTTTATACAAGTTGTTCAAATTAAGTATTATAAATAATTAGTAAGTCAACTTTATATTTATGTAACATGAGTTGAAATTGAGTACAGTTCAAAATCTAATTGACATCTTTAGTGTGTTGTTTTTAACAAACGAGTACTGAGTATGTCTCTCGCACATTTCCGATATTGACAGAGTGAGATGGGTCATTGCCGTCATTGGTCAATGCCTTTGTTCTTTTTTTGAAATTGTTAAGGCCCGTTCATATTGAATACTTAAAAAAAATACTGTAGAAAATATTACGTTATTATTTTATTAACTTAGTATATTCTTAACAAAATTTTCTGTTCGCGTTTATGATATATAACAATATTGTAAAAGTATAATATACTATCCACTAGAACATATAAATCAAATAATTCTACTACAATTCTTGTAATATTTTCTACAGTAAATTAGGGTAAATAAACTATCTATACATACCTATATTATATATTCATTAATTTATATACATAATAGCTAGTTTCATAAATAAAAACTTAGCAATTATTATTGTTAGAAAGTAAAACTTTTTTAAAGCTGGAATACTTTGTGCCTTAAGGTCATTGCCATTAGGGAGATGACACAAGTAAATTTATTAGTTCAGGCCTCTCTGGTGAAATGACTTTTCGACATCAATTAAACCCTGTTAGTTATTATTGTTATCATATTGTATTTCCTGAATCTCTGTAATATTTGCCAGAAATAAACGTTTTTATTATTATTATATTAATTCAACATTAAAATCATGTAACTTGTTATTAAAAAAAATTTAAAAATAACGTATTATTACAGGCAAGGATAAAAAAAACACGATTAAAATTGTTTATAATAAATTGACAATGTTTCAACTTCAGATATAGGTCTGTTTCACGTTGGTAATATGTACTTCATCTGTAATATTTCATGCATTTGATTGTATAAAATGATGCTATGCCCAAATGGGTTTCATGTATGTTCTGTTAAATTGAATCCATCAAATGTACTCATGACTTGTGTGGCCTTCAATGTGTCGCCCTCTATTATAATTTCTTTTTCTAAATTTGGATTCGTCTATTTGGACTATTTTTCCGGGTCCACCAATTTTATTCATTTGAACATTGTGTTCCAATTCATATACAACTATCGTTTCTCTACAGTATGAAAACCAATCTGCAATAGTGGCCCGAGACAAAACATCTTGGTCGTCTCTGGACGCCTCCAACTGCACTTGATCGTACGTATATTTCTGGCAGAACATTATACGTCAGCAGCAAATATTATGTTAATCTTCAGCCGTGCATTTTGGAACCAATTTCCTTTAGCTCTTGCGACTTTCTTGTTTCGGCATTTGCTTTTTCAGTACTGAAAAACTCTCAGTTGTCCAGTACCTGCAGAAATTATTAATCTCATTGGTGTTTTATGATAATTACATTTTTTTGAGTTGGTATCAAGTTGTTACTCGCGTTACCCGGCAAACGACTTTGCGGCGCAACGCGCTTGGCGTGTGGCGCCGGCCCATGCGGCAGTGCGGATTTACACGCCAGGTGTGTTTGGTACAAAAAGCTAGTATTATGGCAAAATACCAGTTTATACTAGATTTTATAGTATTGATACTATAATATATCAGATACTTTATACACATTCAACACAAGTGTATTTACAAACATTACATATGGTACAAAAAGCTAGTATTATGGCAAAATACCAGTTTATACTAGATTTTATAGTATTGATACTATAATATATCAGATACTTTATACACATTCAACACAAGTGTATTTACAAACATTACATATACCTAGTAATACATATCTTAGTGAATATAAGGTCAATTTATCAGGTGGCATATTTAACTTGCCAAAATTAGCCGCCTACTGGTGTATAAAACATCATTAGTTTTATTTTACTTTACGCTTAAACTAAACTATATCATAAAAAACTGAAGACACTGATCCGCTGTGCCGAGATTGAAGATGACTTGCGGCACGCTAAAGAAGCTGTTGAAAAAGGGATGTCCATACCACAAGCAGCTAAAACTCACAACATTCTGCTAATTACGCTTTATTATTGAAAAATAACGATTAGGAAAGTCCTAGGCTTGGACGTTAACCAGTTTTTAATATAGAGAAAGAAGAAGAACTCGCTAATCATGTGAAGCTGCTGGGCGCAGTCTATACTTTTTTGAAGCGCTCGTAGCGAAGTTTGCTTAGCCGTTCTGATCCGATTAGCACAGTTAAGCAACGTCCGCCGCCGTCATGAGTTGCATGGGTGACCGCTAGTGACATTAGGTACTACTGAGCGCTTCCGTGCTTCGGAGGGCACGTTACGCCGTCGGTCCCGGTTGTTGTCTTAGGATGGCAGTCGTTATAGCTTTGTCCATTGGCATTTTGCGAATGCCCGCCTGGCTAGCTACCACGCTCAAGTAGAAAATCTATCGCCAAGCACCTAACTTTGTGTTACCTGACATAAAGACTTTTTTGATGGCTTAAATAACTTCATATCTTGTGGCCGGTTTGTTCAACAAGTTCCACAAATATATGCCCAAATTGCCAATATAAGTTAGGGAGAAGCTGGATTTCGAGCCACAGGCATTTACCCTTCAAACCCAAATGTCTTTACACAGCCAGATTTTTCGGCAGCAGAGATGATGGTGGCGATCAAAGAATTATATGATGTAGGTCCACGCTCATTCCAATTCAGGACGTCCACGTACAGAACTTCGACCTGGGAGGATTCATTCCCCTCGTTGAAGAGACCCACGAAAAGATCAGAGGTCTAGACCCCAGACTAGCAGAGAGGCTCTCTTTCGGTATTTACCTATGTATCTTGCAATCGCCTGAGCCTACAGCTCGCAGAGCAGGGCGAATGTACCCGTATTACCAGCAAGAAGTAGCTCAAACTGAACGAATCAGAATCTTCAAAATCTTAATCTTCTCGGCTGATTTGCAAAAGATAATTATGTTACCTAGGCTAGACATATTCAAAGTTATGATGTTCTGTCCAAGAATTAGAGAGTTTTGTTCCTCTGGGCTGCAGTAAAGAAAAACTTTTTTCAGTGGTACGGCATGAAGCAGTAATCTGGCAGAAAACAGGGCGACATAATAAGTACATACAGTTTTTTTACTGCTTGTACTTCATCATTCTTACGTGGCACAGGCAGAAAAAATCAATACGTGCTTTTTGTTGTCATTTTTTTATAAATCAGAACCACCTGCCATATTTTTTTTTAAGTTGCGGACACATTTCCCCTATGACCATTTTGTTTGGTAACAGCATAGAGAATTCTCTATGAGTAACAACGGCATATGGTTTTGTAAAAGCAGTAGCTCTGTAACTATAGGCGTTTATATCGTTAATTACGTGCGCAATTTAATGTTATGACAAACTTGGCAAAATTAGCAACAAAAACAAAGTATTAAGGACATAGGTACGTCACATTAAGTTTATTATTCGTAGTCACCAGCCAGCTGAATTAAAGAACTAACATTCAATATGTTATAAAAGGTTATAAATAAATCAATAAATTAAATTTCGAATTTATCCGTTGTATCGTTTCACTGTCACGTCAAAACACTCGCCTGAAACAAAAAACAAATACTTTATTAACACAGAATACAAAACTTCTGATACCTGTGATACCTTCGACCGACTTCATATAAACGAGGTCATAAATTCGGACATTTTTAAGTTTGCTACCTCAGAATTCTAATAATAGAATTTATAAACTGTTTTGTTTTGATTTGACCTAAAGAAAGAAGACAGTCAGAGTAATATATTTAAAACATTTATGCATAACCACAATAAAGCACACCTATAATATGAAAATCCACATTACACATCCATACGCAATAAATGCAAAATTTCATCAAGGTATCCCTATTAACAAAACACGCACAATCTTCAACTAAAATTTTGCGTTGGCTAAATGATTTAGCAATCAAGAAAAAAATAGAATAAGAAAATCAAATCATCACACTCGATTGGTCGCATCAAGTTAATGTTGTCATCGCCTCACCGTTGCCATAAAGACACGTTATGCTACAATAATAATAAATAATAGTGTTAATGTTTTATTACGTGGATTTTCAGTAAAATATTATTTAATATCTTTAAGTTTTAAATATTAGGTTGGAGATTCTTGGACTTTATTAAAAAAAAAATCTGCATATTGAAAAAAAAATGCAATATTCCATACGCTTGGCAGGCGTCTTGGGGATTGTAGTGTAAGGTGGCAGTACTTCAGAAAGTGCCGCTGCCTATGTCCTGGTGTTTTTTCTTCCCACAGGAAGATAAGCAGGGGTGCAATTCTAGCCCGGCACCCCACAGGGACTATCAAATGACTAACTAGAGTATAACAAAACATCAGACATTTTTGCAACACTATAGCTACTAGAACCAAATCATTTAGGCGACCTGAAGAACATTACAGGCCTACAGGGTATCCAAATGCTCCAGCCCACTACTTCTTGTCAACATGCTAAGCATGCTGCCAGCATAGCAAAAATAAATTAAATTTTAAAATTATTAACATTAGCTCGAGCGTCTGAATCGCCGACATTCCATATCATCGAATGTACTACAATTTCGAATAGGCATTAGTTCGCGCGTCCGTTACACCGAAAAGCCATTGCAACGATAGTTCTACCCTTCGTATTTAAGGTAATGAATAGATTCAGGCGTTACTTTGCGGAAATCCATATTCGTATTTACATTGGCACAACGTGCTAGTAACTCGGAAGCTATTATGCATAAAGTATTCAAGAAGGAAAATATTCGTTAAGGGTGAAAGAATGAACGTGATAAAAAAACAAACCAGCAGGATATGATCAACATAACATTAAGTTTACTAACAATAATTGGACATACACAGTAGTAGGGAGTAATCAACATTAGTCATATTTTAAATATTAAAAATATTCATAGCTCGCTCACAAATCAGGTGAGAAATAGGTACTAAAAATATTTTACGACTTTGTGATCACTATTAACTATTGTATAATACTGGTGAAATTTTTATTTAGATCTCTATATGATTGGCCATGGCTTTTAAGGAGTCTACTACATATCCTTCTTATTCGAACAAATTCTTGTAATGCGATTGACTATTTTTTTTTTCCTCTTTTTGTCGGCGAAGGTCCATCAATACACGCTTGAACCCTTTCAACTGTGTGATTGGTAGCTAGTTCCTCGTGTAGCTCACGTATTGTTTTATAGAGACCCATGCGACTATTGTCCAAAAGCACGTTCCAACGCCGATGCCTACTTTCTACGACGTTTAGAGTCCTGGGAAAACCCAGATCGTTGTTAGAGTTGATAGACCACAATTCTGCGGAAACAATGGTGTGGTAATGTCTGTATTTGCCTGTGGTAACTTAGGTTTTTTTTTTTTACTATGGAGATGATTTTGAAATGATCGCCTTAGTTCCTTCTGCTTGTGACTTAGTATCCCCTAAGATATAGTATTTCTCAAACCAGTTGGTTACAAAAGCGACTTCTTCGGGTAATATTTGGTCTTTTGAAATACTGAAGGCCGTTGGTAATTCAACAGGACTCAAATATGCAAGAGCAATCAAGCAACCAAGCGTTAACGATAAAGCACTGTCTCTCCCATAAATTGTCGACAACCCGTTCTTTTGGATTTGTCTCCAAACGATTTGTCCAGGGTGAAACAAACAGCCCGAATGTGATTCGTCTCGGAACTTGATTCTTACAGAATTAATAATGCCCATTTTAAAATCTGAGATAAGATGACTCGGATTCAGTTCAACTCCTTCTTCAAAAGCATAAGATTTAAGTTCTCTGAAAAATATCAGGTACCCTTTCTCAATTTTGTTTGTTATAAAACAATAGACCAACGGCACATATTTCTTGAACTCACTAATACCAACTGATCCCTGGATAGAAAATAGTTTTTATATGTACTTGGTCTTTTATTTCGTCAATACGCAGTCAAATATCAAAATATAATAATAATACTTTAAAATAAACTGAGTTACTTAATGTAACTGATTCAAATAAACCTCCGAGCAATGGCCTTTGGCCAATGGTACCTATTATACTCGCCGCATTGCCTCTTTGTATGGCTAAATGTATGTGTTGGCTTAAGAAATAGCCAGACCGAGGGTCACGGCCCTTTTTCTTAAGGCTCGGAAATCACGAAATAGTCCCAACATTATCTGGAAAATCTCATAAAACAGGCACCGGATGGTACTGCAATTTAAATACACGATACTCAAGAATATAAGTAATACTTTCATGGATTTCAAAACACGTTTCCTAATAATTGGCTCGATAGAAAAAAATGTCAAAAACACCTCTGAAAATAGAGGATTCCTGCCTTTTCCGCCAGATTTTAGTGTATTAAAATTTGTTTTTTTTTTCTAAAATATTGATTTTTTAAGTACAATAAATTTCATTGAATATTTTTATCCAAAAAAAGCACAGTTAATGCGTACTGAGCCTGTTTACAAAATGTCACATACGCTCTTTCATTCCGAGAAGCGTTAACATCATGTCGCACTATTTACTCCAGCGATCTACGTATATTGCTATCATCCTCGCTCATATCGCGGTCAGCCGCGTCGTGCTTCGGACCTGCGTCACTTTTCTCGGCGATCTAAATTAAAATAAAAAATGGGTAAAATTAAAAATAAACGCTTTGGGAGTGCAAAAAAGTTGTATAAAAATCGACAAAAACGCATGATGGACATAATAAGGTAAGCATCTATGGCTTCCTTTATCCATGTATGTATATTTCTCTTATATTAATGAAATTATCATGTGATTGTGAACCCTAACGCAATATAAAAAAACACTTCAAACATTTTACAAGACGTAGGTACAACTTTAGCTACCTAGAATAATTATTATTAGCAGTATTCAGAATTTTTCCTAATTAATGTGTCGTAATTATTTTAGATGCATCATGATTAATTTATACAGTTTCTGACAATAAGGCACAAAGGTTATGTACATACTTTTCGACTAATCAATCGTCGTTCAAATAGCGCAGAGTCAGTAACATCGCTTCGCAATAGAGAGGTTCGTGGATCGAATCCAGCGTAAAGAAATTCTTTTTGGAGAAATTTTAATTTTACGACATAATTCTTAATAATACAATAATAATTTTACGTATGTACGTGGACCATTGAAAATATAATGTGTCCGACAGTAAGGCATAAACGATATGTGAGTAATTTTCGACATTTTACTCAATGACTGTATAGTGTGTAAGTACTGAAGTTGAATCGGAAGATCGAGTACCGTGGATCGAATCTCACATACTTAGATTCTTTTTGGTGTCTTTTTTATTTGTATTACTATTTATTTGATACGTATTATATTTACGTATGATTAAGTTTTCTGACGCGTATTCAATATACAATTACAATGCTTGCAAATTTATTATCTCGAGTTTCCATGTTTTCATATAATTAGAGAGTTTATTATACTTATCTAATAATCGTGAACATTAAATAGGTACTACCTAATCTAGCTACCTAACCACGTTTTTTCGTAGATCTCGGAAAAGTATGTCTTGTATCTTGGATGGACACGAGTCAATGGAAACAATGGAAAGGTAAGAAAGACATGAACATGTTGAAATTATACCTAGGTAATTTACGAAAATATTGTACAGCGTAATAGTAACAGTAGAACAACATTCTCAATTTACTACAAAGCTATGTTGAGTAAACACCGTCCTTCTGTCCACTACTATAGAAAACACAAACTTTCGTACATGGAAAGTTATTGAAATATTCATGGTATTATCGAGTACGTAATATATTAGTACATATACATTAGTAATAAAAAGATGGCCGTAAACGTTTGATGCGATAGAGATAATAAAATTCTTGTGTTAAAGTTACTATGCGTGATATGGTCTATTATAATTATTATTTAATTATATATAATTTACTGTGTTTTGAATGTGTTTATAGTTCTGAACTTATCTCACTGCAAAACTCCTCGGGGAGCGCAATAGAAGATAACACATGTACCACTCCGACATTTGGAAGGTAAGACAGATTGACATTTCGTAAGGCGTGTTCATATGCATTGTCATTTATTTGTTTTTGCATTTTGTGTATATATATTTATTTCTACCTACATCATTAAAGAAAATGTACCGGCTAACATAATCTTCAAAGTTTTAATATTGTAAAGTTTGCAATAAAGTCTGCTAGGCGAATTACATTACAAAATTAATTTTGTAATGTAATTCGCCTAGCAGGCGTTATTGCAACCTTAACAATATTAAAATTATAAGGTTGCGTCATCATTTACAAGTTTAAAACCAATTGCAAAATTGGTCTTGTTTGTAGTACAACGTAAGTTGAACTATAGGTGTCGTTACATCCCGATACGATGGCTGAAGAACGAGAGCAAAAATTAAAGTTATGAGTCATTGTGTCATGTTAGCTCAATTGGTTAGAGCATACCCCGGCTAAATGGGTGGATGGACGCGGGTTCGAATCCCGCGCATGACTTTAATTTTTTCTCTCGTAAAAATTTGTAATTTTGTAATATAAGATTCAAAGTATGATTGCGTATAGTGTGTCTTACGCAAGCGTTTTAATGTGTTTTAGATCAGAACTGACACCAATGGAAAATGTTTTGGTGAGCACAGTAGAGAACAATAGCTGTACTACTCCGACTTTTGGAAGGTAAGGCGGAGTGACGTACGTTTTTTATGCATATTTCTAATATTTGGTACACTAAACTTCTTTTTACTTTATTAATAATTCAAAATTGCCTGTTAAAACATTTATGTAGATTTATGTGATTTCTACTTATATCACTAAGGTGCGTTACATGACACAAAATTTGTTGTATATATGTGTATTGTATGTATGTATGTTTGTTTATGGTAGGCCCTTAATGATATGGCTGATTATTGAAAAAATGTATTATTTTTGACTAAAGTATGCTTTATTTATGTGTTTTAGATCAGAAGTTATACCAATGGAAAATTTCTTATTGAGTTCAGTAGAAAACAACAGATCTACTACTCCGACATTTGAAAGGTAAGTATAATCACGTAATGTTTATCTATCTTTAACTAAATTGGGATTTAACAAAATTAAAAAGAATTATTATGTTTTTAATAGTGGTGGGGTTGTTGATACTTACGTTTCTTCACCTTCAGAAATATCTACCACTGGGGACCTGACTATGTGTTCCGACAGTTGTCCATAAGAGCCAATTAACCATTATTACTTGTTTTCATTTTTTACTACGAGTAAGTACTTATATGAAATGACTACACTTATAAACTGATTTTTACAGGGGAAAATCTCATAGTATCTGTTCTAAACAGAAGAAGATAAAAAAACAGAAAATATGCAATACGAATGCATTTCATGAAGAAAGTCCGTAAGTTTTCTTAATTGTATTACTTTTGAAATACGATTAGCCCCAATACTTGCACAAATATTAGCTACTAAAACTTAATACAAAAAGAAGAAGCCTAAGCTTCTGCTTTAGAATGAGACTTTCCATGGTTTTCTTGAATACCATAAGAATTAAGAACTGACTAAAAGAAAATGAAATAATTAGCGCCATACCAATACTCACGTAAGAACATTGAGTAAGGTGCATTATAGGGGACTTAACTATAACGCTCTTAATAACCAAAGTGTAGCGGATATACTACTATAGAGAGTATTCCCCAGGACGTTTTGGTGTTAAGGGGCGGCCGGTAATTCAACAAAAGTTCAAATTATACACATTATAGCCATTATGTTCTTATATGTTACATCTTCTGTGTTGTATAAACAACATATGGTAGCCATATAAACAACCCCATATATTGTAGGATAGGCGGATGCTTCTTGGTTATTGATACTATCCCATTACTTACTTACCAATAAAATTCTTAATATCGGACACCAAAAATATTATTTGAAAATCAATAAAAGTTTGTTATTTTTCTAGTATAGAAAATGGAGGAGAAGAACGACGCATAGTTGATATACACTATTATACAAAGAGTCTATTAAGACAAATCTCGAAACATTCGCCTTTCGATTGTGGAGTCGAAAGTATAGAATTCCATTCAGAGCAACATTGCGGTTTGACGTCGAAGATATTTTTTAAGTGTAAAATGTGTCACACAAAGTTTTTTGTCCATACCTGTGATCCTAAACCGAAATGCACTTTAGATTTAAATACAGCTGCAGTTTCTGGAATGACAGTATCAGGTATTGGTCATGCACAATTTTCAGAACTGTTAGCAGCAATGAATTTACCACAGATGCCACAAAAAGTTTATGACACTACAAACCGCAATGTTTCAAAAGAGTGGGAGTCAACTGCTTCAAAAGTAATGTCAGAAGCTGCAGAACGCGAGAGAGAGGCAGCTATTAAAGAAGGACGTGTTAAGAATGGCGTGGCCGTCATTGATGTTATTGCCGATGGTTGCTGGGGAAAAAGAACGTACAAAAAAAATTACTCATCTCTTTCCGGAGCAGCAGCCATAGTTGGGCGCCAATTTGGAGAAGTCTTGTTTCTCGGGGTAAGAAACAAGTATTGTTCAATATGCGCCAGAGCATCAAGTAAGAATGTAGCACCCAAAGACCATATTTGCTATAAAAACTATGAAGGGCCCTCTACTGGAATGGAATCTGATATCATTGTAGAGGGATTCAAGCATTCATTAGATATGTATAATATTATCTATGGAAGAATGATAGGTAGCTTCATTCATTAATGTTATGTAATGATCACAATTATATTTTTTAAACGGGATTTATCATACGACTTTAAATTTTGATTTAACTTTCAGGAGATGGCGATTGTAGCACATACAACAAAATCCTTGAAGCCAGGCCGTACAGTAATGTCACAGTGGAGAAACTGGAGTGCAAGAATCACTTATTGAGGAACATGTGCAATAAGCTTTCTGCTCTTGCGAGCGATACCAAGTATCCTCTAGCTCAAAGGAAATTAATTTCCACTCAGCGGATATTAGCTATGAGGAAAGCTATTTGTTTAGCAATTAAGGAAAGCGCCGTTAAAAGTAGCCAGCTACCTGAAATGACAAACATTTTATACAAGGACATATGCAACTCTTGCAATCACGCTTTTGGGCAGCACGATGATTGCAAACAGTATTATTGCAAAAGCGAAAAAAAAAGTGAAAATATTGTTCCTAAGCTAAGAGCATCAGCTATTTGGCACCAAATTCAATATGTTGTAAGCATTGTGGCTTCAAATTCTAGAAGTTTAGTAAACGATGTTACCAGCAACAAAGTAGAATGTTTCAATAGCGTGATAGCTAAATTAATTGCTGGAAAACGTATCAACTTTAGCCAAAGACAAACATACCAAACGCGGTGTAATGCCGCAGTTGTGTCATTTAATACAAAAAAACCAGTATATACTTTACAAAAAACTATACTAGGGTTTAGTCCGAAGTGCAAATCAAAGCTTTTAGAAGAACGCAGATTGCGAAAAAATATATTAAATAATAAATGTGTACGTCGAAAAATTCGCTGTTCGATTAAAGCTACGCCAGACAAAAACTACGGTGAAGGATGTGAAAAACCAGACTTGCCCGTTGAAGAATTTGCAAGATTAAAGGAAACATTCATGATTAACTTAAAGAAGAGCGAAGAAGAAATTAAAAAAATTGAACGAGCAACTGTACTACAACGGGATTGCAGCGAATGGCTAGAGTTACGTAGACAGTTATTAACAGCGTCCAATTTTGGGAAAATTATAAAGAAGAGAGACTCAACCAATGCGACTTTAGTAAAATCTTTACTTTACAAAAGAGATTTATCCCATGTTTCGTCTATAAAACATGGAGTCGAAAACGAAAGTAAAGCTTTATATCAGTTGTCTGCACAACTCAACGTTAAAATCGAATCTTGTGGCTTGTTTATCGACCAAGAGATACCATATTTAGGCGCAACACCGGATGGATTAATTGACGATGATCAAATTGTTGAAATTAAATGTCCTGTATCAGTTTTAGGCTTGGAATTTTTAGAAGCAATCAAAAATAAAAAAATCACATTTTATAAGCTGTCAGACAACGAACCTGTGATCAATAAAAACCATGATTGGTTTTATCAAGCACAAGGTCAGCTTCATATACACTCGAGAGCAATGAATCCGGGTCACTTAAAGAATGTTAAAAATCTCGGAAACTAAAAATGATAGGTTAATGCAATAAATTGTATTTAATAGACAATGTAGTACTCCTTAAATGAAAGTAAAAAAAATATGAGTCACCATACATTTTATTAACACAAAATTACATAAAGAAAAAAACTGCTGATCTCTCCTTAAAACAAAAATAGGAAACATGAAATTTTTGAACTTTATTACGATTTTCTTGAATTTTAATACTTCGTATTGCCTCCTCGTGCTTCCATTACTGCGTTTACGCGGTTTGGCATGCTGTACACCAAGTTCCTTATACGATTTTGGGGAATATTCTCCCATTCCTCTGTGAGAGCAATTTTGAGCTCACGAAGCGTGATTGGGGGAGGGTTTCGTTGTTTTACGCATCTGCCTAGCTCGTCCCAAGCATGCTCGATCGGGTTGATATCCGGGCTGCGCGCTGGCCACTCCATACGAGTAATGTTCATCTCTTGAAGGTAGTCATTCACAATCCTACCTGTATGAGGTCGGGCATTGTCATGCATAAATATAGCATCCTCACCTAAATTGACCATAAATGGACCAACGTGATCATTGAGGATTTCTTCCACATATCTTTTGCTAGTTAAAGAGCCGTTTTCTATGATCACCAGCTCTGTGCGACTTTCAGAAGAAATTCCGGCCCACACAAGTACAGACCCACCACCGTAGGCTACTTTTTCTTCGATGCATGCTTGCTTGAATCTTTCCCCTGGTCTTCGATACACTCTGTGTCTTCCATCATGCTTGTAGAGCATAAATTTTGATTCGTCGGAGAACATAACTTTTGACCAATCTTCAATACTCCAATTTACGTGGCTCTGGGCATATCTTAGTCTCGAAATACGATGCCCACGCTCCAGTTTAGGGCCGTTTGCAGGTCTAAGGGGTTTTAAGTTAGATTCAGCAAGCCGACGTCTTACTGTCCATGCACTTGGGTTACTTTCTCCGAGGCGTCGAAACTGATTGGTGAGTTCAGTTCCTGTGAGAAAGCGATTTCGAAGCATGGTGTTCACCAAGTATCGGTCTTCTCGTGCTGTGGTATACCTGGTTCTGCCCGTTCCTGGTCTGCGTAGGTTAGAACCAGTTTCTTCGTAACGTCGGAGAACTCTTTGTACTGTTGACAGCGACACACCGACAGTCCTGGCTGTATCGCGCTGACTCCGGCCGGTTTCCAGCATTGTAAGTATTCTGGTGCATTCTTCAGGCGTAAGCGACATAATTTCAGCTTGAATAATGAATATAGAGCACTATCAACATGGTTTATGTACCCACATAAATGACAGATTACAAACAAAAGCAAAACCAAATGCTGTAATTTCGTAGTTCCATCTTCGAAAGTGGCCCTTTTTCAAATTTGATTTTTTTATGATATAACTTTACAATAACTAAGAAGTTTTAATACCTTCATTTAAGGAGTATTACATTGTCTATTAAATACAATTTATTGCATTAACCTAGCATTTTTAGTTTCCGAGATTTTTAGGATTCTTTAAGTGACCCGGATTCATTGCTCGCGAGTGTAGCTAAGCGAAAAACGTGTGTCCTTGCAATTTGGATGGGTGAAAATAAACCTCTGCATGTCGAGTTTATTGAAAGGGATACCGATTTTTTCTTTACAAAAATGCTTCCGAAGTTGAAAGTTTTCTACTTTGACTATATTTTACCAGAACTCCTAGATCCTAGACACACCAGAAACTTGGCACTTCGAGGATTACGTGAACCTAATAAACTGAAGGAAAATATATCGAAACTGAACTCCGAGTCTGAATCGATGGCCTGTCAGGACGCAGTCGAAGTATGCATTGGCATAGATAGTTTTTAATTTTGTAAAATTACAATCACGCCACGAAAGATACACACAATTTTTTTTTACTCAAATCAAAAAATAAAGTCTCAAAATGTTTGTTAGAACTAGCAGAAGTCAACCCTAAGAGTTTGTTATCATTTTTCCAATAACCCTTTAAATACATATTTATTATTTGGTTTATAAACCTGTTTATATTAATAAATAAATATAAAAAGGCAGTCTCTCTAGCGTATATATAACTAAACAAATATTAAATACTATTGTAATATTGGATAATATTACTGTAATATTGGAATGTAATCCATCAAAGCATGCGTTATTGCATATATAAAAATATTTTAATTTTTTTAAATATTTCGGTATTTTTCAGATGTTAAAATTTTAGTCAAAGTGATCTTACCTTTCCAACAGGAATTTGGAAAGTCAAAGCAACTCAGGTCCTTAAATACTTTTGTGCTTTTTTATTTAGTTTTTCTCCTTCGTCCATTGCCGCGAGACTAGCGAATAAACTCACAATGTAACTTGAGTTGCCAAGCCAACTAATAACAAGATAATCTTGTTTGTAATGTGCGTAATGTTTTCCGCCAGATTTCACTAGACGTTTTTAGCTTACGGTAATGAGAAAAAAGCGCCAAAAACCCTAGAAATATTCAAGACCTAGCACCAAATGCGCCAAAACAGCAACACAGTGAGTGAATGATCGGTGTCGGCGGCAGTTTTTTTATGGTGGGGCCAGCGCGGCGCGGGGTACGGTCTGTTGTTGTATATTTTGCAGCGCCGGAGGTAACTTGTATGCAGCTTACGAATGAATTTAAAACTCAGATTTGTTTCAATCAATTGCTTATAATTCAATCAATCCGGATTCCCCTGACACAAGTGTCCGGGTTTTACCCCGACACTGTTTAAAAACCCCTACCGGACGCCCCCCGGACGCCCTCTAACTAGGGCAAATCCGGGGAAACCCGGACGGATGGCAGCCCTACTCTCATAGAATGTCCGATTTTATGTCGCACTCCAGTGCATCTTCGAAACATAATCTATCTATACAAGTACATACATCAATCGGCAAGACGGCACGGGTGTCGTTTACAAACATAAACGTATCTTTCGTAATCTTTGATAAATACAATTAATAACAGTAATACCACGGTTTTATAATCGATATGTAATATTGTGGTATTACGTACGAATAGTAATACAAATAGTAATAAAATTTTCAAATAAAATACTTATCTTTCTCCTTGGGTGATCTCAATAATGGAATTATTTTGTTAGAAGTTTTGTTGTTCCACCCATCTACACAATAGCATCCACGAGATGTATTTATTTTCATTAACAAATTTAAACAATAACTGTACCTTTTTTTGCATGGTGGTAGGGCACTTTGCGAATGCCCGCCTGGCTAGCTACCACCCTCAAGTTGAAAATCTGTCGCCAAGCACCTAACGGTGTGTTCCGGCAGCTGTCCTTGAGAGCCAGTAATAATAGGTTAGCCTGTACAACATCTTCGACCACATCATCACTTACCATCAGGTGAGATAGTGGTCAAAGGCTAACCTATCAGGCATAAAAAAAAAAACCTACCTACTACTTTCTCCATGTGATTTTTTGTTAGTGAAATCTTAATATGACTTGTAGTAATGACACGAGCAGGTACCCTTTATTGTTAGCGGAACCAAGACAGGATCTGAATGAACTACGCTACTTGATAAAAAAAAAAACAAAAATTGAAACCGATTCCAACACCCAAAAGTGTGAAATCACTTGTTCAAGTCGGTACCAGGATAGTTCAAAAGTACCTATTATCGCAATATTGTGCACGTGGTACTAGTGTTGGACTTCGACAAGTTAATTCACACTTTTAGGGGATAAAGTCATTTCCATTTTTATGGAAAAAAAAAACTTCTTTTTATGACCCTTGCTACTTACGGGATCGATTTTCATTCATTGTCAACGACTATATCATCAAGATAAGTAAATATTTTTCAGTTATTGGAGTGTATGTCGAAAACGGCTTGACCGATTTTGATGAAATTTAAATGGAACCAAACAACAAGTATCAGCTTTCAAACAATGAAAGATTTTTTTAAATCGATTCACCCAGTCAAATGTTCTGAGGTAACAAACATATAAGAAAAAACAGACGAATTAAGAACCTCCTCCTTTTTTTGAAGTCAGTTAAAAATACCCAATAGTATAACCCGCTATTTGTATTTTGATCAGAGGTAAAAAAGCTTTTTTATGATTTTCTGTGTAAATTTTACACGATATACTTGTTTTTGTAATAAATAAACCATCATTTGTGTTACAGCTTACGCCTTGCATCAAAGTAGATACATAGTTCATGTTCATCAAAACCATAGTTCATGTTCATTAAAAATTAACATACACAAAAACTGCAAAATCAAACAAGTTGGTAATAATCAAGACTAAACTTGTTCTACTGTAGGTATGGTAAATTTAGGCTCGCGGGAACTATGATCGCAAAGGGTTAACTGTGTCACACTATGATATTTACAGCATACAATCAACTAATGGTTGGTATCATGTATGCGTACTAGATGGCGCTTCAGCACACATCACATTCGTGTGTGACAAGATAGTTTCTACTAGTTCTACTAGAGAGCGCTGTAAATTTTTAACCAAATAAAATATTACCGTTGACTTGCGGACGTGGCGCCATGTACACCGCGAAGTAAACACGCGAGGAGAAGTGGGGACAAAATCTAACATCTGGTTTTAGAATTCTGTCCCTTAAGACGACACCCTATGGCATGAATGAGTTTTTTGACATCACTGCTCCACGGTCCGGCTGTCTCGACGGCAAATGGTACAAAGTCGTATACTGAGTTCAGGCATGAGTATTTGACGTGCTTTCCGCTTGCAGCGGTCTCTGCACCCACACCTGCACTCTGCTGCGTGTCGGAAGGGGGGCAGGATGCAGACGTACAGACACACGTCGCATCCCAAATAAGGCATCGTCCTTTGTGCCATGCGATCAGCGTTAACTCGTCCGGCCACTTGGCACAGATGGGTACACAAGGTATTTAACACACAAGGTATTTCCGCTGACACCAGGGCTCGTCTGTTTTTTTTTTTATGTTATTGTGACGGGACAAGCTCGAGGCCCATCTGATGTTAAGCGGACTAACCTCTGCCTATAACAGATGCATTTCATCACAATTCACGAATTGCACTGCGCCCGTCACCTTGAGACATAGTTGTTAAGTCTCATGTGTCTGTAATTTCACTGGCTCTCAAGGAGTGCTGCCGGAACACACCGTTAGGTGCTTGGCGACAAGATTTTCTGCTTGAGGGTGGTCGCTAGCCAGGCGGGCATTTTGCCTATATTACATCATTAATGGCTTGGTGGCGAGACATTCTTCCGATCCATTTAAAATCTTAATATTATTTTTGGTGCTGAAAATTAAGATTGATTTTTACGTATGTCAAATCTCGTACAATAGTAAAAATCGTTCAACTGCAGCGTCTTTGTGGTCGTCGGGGGGTATATCGATGTCTTCTAAAACGCTTGGCTCTTTCGGAAAGTTTTTACCACGAACTCGTCTTATTATATTATATTTCGTAATGCATTCTTGCTGGCAAGGAACAGATACTTGAACTAGAAATAGGAGCTGTATTCTTATTAATAATCTGTGTCGGTTTATCAAAACTCGCTGATGCGTCTTCTTTTACATTGTTTACTATTTTAAAGTAATTCATTTTTCCTGCGTTTGGAGCATGACTATGACTAGTCATTTGCTTGATTACACGATGAATCCCATTTCCTTTTTGTGACTCAGTTGTCACTACACTTTTCATTTTTTCACACGTTTTTGTAAACAACACCAAGCTTTTCATTTACAGACTTGTTCATATGATAATAATATCAATCAATACTTAACATGTCTTTACCATTTTTAGATATTTAAAATTTTAATATTTTTATTGAATTACCTATTGTCCAAAATGAAAAATGGATGTGAAAATAATCGAAAGTCGAACATCAAACGTCATTATTTTTTTTTTTAATGCATCGACTTTTTATTACTTCTCAATCGTAGTTATAGAATGTTTTCTTCTGAAAAAAGTTTTTCTTGCACTTTGTAGTTATCAGTTGCCATTACTCACCCAATGACAATAAATGTAACGCTGATTAAACCACATAAATAACGAAGAACTAGAATGTCAACTAAATAGGAACATTTTATGTTTCTATAGGACTGTCACTCGTTTATAGAAAACCAAAACAATGCAACTAATAAAAATATTCAAATTCAATTCACATGTGTATGCATGTTACTTTTTGACTTTTCTTGAATATTTTATGTATGTAGAATAGCTTTCGAGTTACTAGCACGTTGAGCCTTATATAGAACTATTGTTGCAATGGCTTTTCCGTGAAACGGACGCTCGAACTAATGACTAGTCGAAATTGTGGTACATTGATGATATGGACTTCGGGGAATCAGCCATCGGGCACATGACATTCGGAAACAAGTAGTAAACCAATTTTGCATTATCTTTCTTGCATCGCAGCTTATCACGAGAAAAACTCAGAGTATCAGTATCACTAGAATACAATTTTTTGTACATAATGAGGTAAATATAAAGATTTTTTACTTCTTGATGCATGCTCCAATATCCTTGACCTTCTCGGCCTCGATGTAGGTGCACTGAGTCTCCGGGAAGCCAAGCAAACCTGCGATCATGTTGATGTCTTTGTATGAAGGCTTGGCACGAAGTATCTGTAAAAATAATGTTTATTTTTATTTAACTGGGCATTAGATTGCACATCGATAATCTCAGACTCGGTTAGGATACGTTGTTTCGTTGCGGACTTCCAGTTTCTACCTTCAGGCTCTATCACTAAATCATTTCAATACATTTTTTTTATTATAAAATTTAATTAAAATAAAATTATCATATTACTATATTGTCATTGGAACTTCACAAATATGTAAACATATTTTACGCTACTACAACTACTTTTGTTGTTTTATACTCTACGTGAGTTAGTATTACTATGTAATAGGTATAGTTATATGGTAGACTTAGTTCTTATAATGTTATGTTATTATATATAAAAGAACCCAGTGTAGTGATTAGATGTATACTAGGCTTAGGGAGGAAAATACCCGATTTTGTAAAACATGTTTTTTCTATACCCTTTTAATGACTCTTAAAACACCTAAGTCTTTACTAAGGTAAACTGATTTAAGCTCGTTGTTTGCAAAGTTTCGGAGTATCTTTCCAGCCACAACGTTTAAATATGTATGGCTCTCGCACCTGAAAATAAGACGAATTTCCCTTCCAAATATAATAAGGGAGAATTTTTTTTGGGTAAAATTTAGGGTTTCATTATGCTTAATTTTTTATTTCAATTTACAATATAATATTGAAGCAGACGAGGGTTTGGGTAGTCTGTGAATTTTGGACTGATCCACTGCGTCTACAGTCCTACCAATAAATCCAATTATCCTTTCAATTTAAACAATTTTAACTTAAATGATATTCTAAATTTGTAATATGTAAGTCTAGTCATTGTTTTGTTTTTAATATTTTTCTAATGCTGCATAATACCTAGGTGCTTCGCTGTTAAATGGTAAGTAAAAAACACAAACACTCCGTTCACATTCAGTAAAGGTACTGACCGTATCAAAACGCGCACGTTTGTAATCTACTTTTACTGAAGCTATGAGCTCAAAATATGCGGAAAAAAATATGTTAAATTTTTTTTATTGCTGATAGGTAAGCCTGTGACCGCAATCTCAGCTAATGGTAAGTTACGATATGGTCGAAGGTGTTAACAAGCTTAACCTAGAATTACTAGCTCTCAAGGACAGCTGCCGGAACACACGGTTAGGTGCTTGGCGACAGATTTTCTACTTGGTGGTCGTTAGCCAGGCGGGCATTCGCAAAATGCCCTTCTATAATGTGGATAAGCCCAAGCCCGCGGCGGGATTCGAACCATGGACCTGCTTCGCGGCAGTACTTAGCTAATGCCGCAGAGCCATCACTGCTTCATACAATCATACATTCTTTCATTATTTATTGAGTGAATTTATTAACTACTTTTTATAAACTGAGTGTGAAACTGTGATTAGGTATACTATTTACTGTATCAGCCGGATTGTCCACTGCTGAACAGAGCCTCTCCTTTTAAGGGGGAATTTGTCAAATCCCCACGCTTGGCAGGTTTACTATTATTGTTACTGTATTCTTGTGGGAAATATTTGCCCCCAAAATGGTGATTGTACCTCAGTGACGACATCCTTGCGGTCGTCGACCGGCGGAATGTTCCAGAACACCATCCCCACAATGATCTCGTCGCGCAAGTAGAACAGCATCCCACGCTTGTACAGCTCCTTGTAGTACGGAGACCTGAAATCGACACCACATATTTCATTGTGACGAAACACGCACCTTATGTTAAGTGGTAACCCTATAAAAGATTTTGTTACAGGTGACGAACTGTACTGCACCCATCACCCTGAGACAAGTATCGTAGCAAGTTATTTACAGGCTATCAAGGACTGCTGCCGGAACACAATCTTACGAGCTTGTCGACACATTTCCTACTTGATGATGGTAGCTAGCCAGGCAAGCATTCACAAAATATTATTCCACGGTGGAATAATATTTTGTAGGGAACGAACCATGGACTTGCAGCATGGCAGTCCATAGCTATTATAGCTCGACTATCATTGATCCAAAGTTCTACTCAATTAATATAACATGTACAGCCAGTCTCGTCGAGTAAGCGTACCACTGGCCAGTTTGCATACTCGTCAATTTCACTAATTCATCAGTTTAATCATTGTACAGTTCTCAGTTCGCCAATTTTCTTATTTGCCAGTTTCACTAAGTTGTCAATTTCCCTATTAAGTTGGTTTCCTGCGTTTGTCTATTCGTCTTGTTACGTCGATCATTTCCCACCTTGATAAACATGTCCATATATTTGTCTTTTGTAATAAAATAAAATCATTGACTGTATTCTTGATACGCTCATCTAATTTAAGTGACCGTTTTTTTCCTGTTACGCTTCTTGACATATATAGAACACTGCCTTATTTTGAAGTCTACATGTTTCGCTTCTTGCCTAACAACGGTTATAAAGAAATAGAGGTGAGGTTTTCATCCAACTTTCTTATTGATTCGTTGGTGCTATGCCTCTACCATATTGATAGTCCGATGTCTTTCTTCATAGCAGCTGAGACATTTTATGAAGGTACCCATCCAAACGTAGTAAATTGAAACATATGAATTAAATTATTTCTAATTAGAAATCATCGCAGGTTTTGCGAGAATCGTCAGCTACCCTTCTGCTAGATACATGGTTGGCAAAAATGCCAAAGCTGCACACATTCTGACATGCCGGCGGCCCTCAGTAGTTTGGTGATTTCTAACTCCTTAGATTTACGCAACAATGCAATGTAATGTAATGGTAAAAAACAGCCTGATTTTCGCTCCGGGAAAATTTACTTTGCCTGCCTGAATTGCACCCAGCTCAAAATCCACGTGATTTTTTTTAGGTTTAAAATTGAGGACTAATTGTTTTAAAATCTACAAATAATAACATAGGTTACTATTTCTTTATTGGGCAGTAGACAATAAGCTAACGGAACAACATTTGTTTCCATAGCAGAGCTCCCTACATCAGCATGTATGGAATAAAGCTGTTTAAAGGGGTACATTTAAACGTGCCGTCACAGAATATATATTTAATACCGCTGCTTTGTTATTTAGCAAAGGGTGTCATAAAAGTAAGAATATTGTCTTCTTCAAAGACAATAAAACTTTAGCCAATTTTTCAGGATCGGCAAACGGTATTATTAACCTTTAGTTCTTGTCGTCGGGCCCTGTATAAACCGTTTTTAACGGCATTAAATTTTGGTATTATGTCAACACACTCAGTATCAGGCGTTTTAAGCTATCTTCATAAATTGTTTGAACCGATCCGTATTCTTCACGCACTCTTTTTTACAATTATGTAAAGCTTCAGCAACGAGATTGGAACCGAGATTCGGGTCACAGCCATAGCTATGTTCAGTTGCTCGGATCACCGTATTCACATCACTGTCTATGGTTATCCTGCCTTTGACATAGACATAAACATACCTTTTTTGAATGAATTCCTATTTTGGCATCGCCACCATATTGTGCCATTACCATTTTTTTGCCCAAAATTGTATCTATGTCCGTTTTTTAATACTATTTGACTATTTCTTTCGCTTGATATTACAATTAGTTTGTCTTCCATTACGCACAATTATTTCGGGAACGATAGCAGTGTCATACATATTTTACAGAATGACAAGAATGAATGATAAACGTTATAAAATAGTAGCCAGTATTATATTATCATATAAGCCTTAATAATAATATCTAAAAAGGTCAAAAGTCGCAGTTTGTACGCATCTTGCACAAGTGCCTATATCACTTGGATTACATTTAGACAATAGTCTGCGGACACGATTATTCAAGTAAAATTAAGGATATACCCCAGGTTTCGCTCTATAAGGGTTATATTTAATAATTAATTTAAATTGTATACACTACACAGTTTTCGTAATATGATGATGTTTGGTTCTTACAAGTTACAAGACGTTGATCTACTACCTGTCCATTGCGAGATGGCAGTTTTTTCTCGTACCATACCACTAGCCATATCGCCATCGTCCCCGTTCACGCCACGCTTAACTCTGAGCAAGGTGACAGGAGAAGCAAATATGTCACGAGGGAGTGGCTATCACAAAGCGAACATGCATGCATGTCTAACGAATTCCTATTCGTCAAAAATCTGTAGATCCTGGAAACCAGTGAAACAAATGAAACTAGCGAATTAACTAACAGCCTAGCAAGACTAGTGAACGAATAAACTGAAGGATTACGAAAACAGCAAACTGGTAAAATTGTCTACCTTTTTTTTTTTTTGTACGTGGGGAAATGCTGTTACGCATTCCCGCCTGCTGGGGGAGCGGGCGGGATATGAAGGGCTCAGCTAAAGGCGCCCATACCGTCTAAAACCCCACGGTGTTCCGACGTCTTCGACTGATGACGGGGGGCGCGGGACCGCTAGTATTCTACCGCAGCCCCCGTCGACGCCGCTGCCCGCGTAAAGTGGCGGGCCCTCCTCGGTGAGGGGTGTCAAAAGGAACACCCCTCCACCTCGTGTGATGCCCCCCGAACACGAAGGGGGCATCAACATCGCGAGAGGACCTATCTCTGAGGGGTGCCGGATGCCCCCGCATCCGACGGCCCAGGCCCTCTCAGCGGAGACGGAGTGCGGGCTCGGTTAGCCCGCCTCCGTGTACGCGCTCTCCGGAGCGGAAGAGAGAGAGGGTTTCTCTCCCTCTCCCGCTCCACCGCCTCCCTCTGCGAGACAATAATCTCGCAGAAAGAGGTTACAGCCTCCCAACATCTCTCATCGGCGACCATCCTGGCGAGGATGGTCGGCAATGAGAGGTCCCCCCCACGACCGCGACCAGAGCCTGTCGCGGTTCAGCTCCTCCTGGGCATGCCTCCAGTGAAAATTGTCTACCTAGCGTAACTGACGATAAGGTAAACCGTTGGATGAGCGACGCTGACAAATAAAGAAACTCAAGAATCAGGAAAATGCCTAACTAACAAAATTGTCAACTTACTGAAACTGTCTTTAGGTAAACTGGTGAATTAGTGAAATGGACGAGTAATAAAACTGACTAGTGGGACGCTAACTCGTATCGTCTCTCTATATATTAAAAGGTTAAAATTAAAGAATAGATTTAAGCGTTACTTAGCGGAAATCCATATTGAATAAAAATATCTTAAGAAAACATTAACTCAATACTTTTATAAAACACTTATACTTTATAAAAATATATCTAGTGACAATTCCGCCTAATTTTACTGCTAAGCCAACGTGGTGTCACAAACGCCACGCAGCCAAACCGTAACAATTTTTCTTGACTCATAGAGCGCGTGAATAACGCATATTAATTTAATATTTTCTTAAAATATTTGTTATTATTAAGGTTAAAATTATTTTATTGTACCTACGGGAGTGGACCTAACGAGATGTATAGTTTCTAGGCTAGAACGTTATGCCTTGAAGTGAGTGAGAGACTTACTGATCGTAGCACTTAGGCTTCTGGTCACCAGCGCCTTCGGTAGTGGTAGCACTTCCACTGGCAGTGACGGTAACGGTAGAAGGGGCGGCAGCACTGACGGAGACGGGGGCGGGGCTGGCGACGTTAGCTCGGATGTTGGGGCACACGGAGGGGACGGCAGACTTCGCCAATGCATTCTCTATCTCCTCGTCCGCACAAGGCTTGAATAGAGCTATAGTCGGCATGCACGCGCCCACTTCTCCTACCACCTGTAACGAATTAATCAACGAAGACTTGTGGTTTAAACCAAAAAAGAGCACGATACATTTGTTCAAAATCAATTTTTTATTGTAAAACCTGATAGATATAATCATACAAATGCAAGATTTTGTATCCCCGTTTAACTAGCACTTCTAGTTTTTGAGTTTAGTTTATAGAGTCATCTGTTTGGTGGCACTGCAGCCTACCCGGTAACGCAGGGGAGCAGCCACCTAACATTCTACTCTAAACCAAGCGAAATTTGTTTGTAATCATGGAGCCGAGCATGTCCCATGATGCTACATCTCAGCAGAACCTGAACTGCTCTGCTGGGGGATATCCTTCTGGGCCCCAACCAGAAAAATCTTCAATGCAAGGGGGGCATGTGTGTATACAAGCCCGCATGTCGGTTAGCAACACATGACCACTTTAACAAGGGATGTTACGGAAAGCCCCGAAACTATAGTTCTTCGTTCTCCGGAATTAACCGTTCTTCTTCTTAGTCGTTACACTCTTGATAGAGTGGTCGTGGTCGTCACATGAGGAGTGGTGACACGCCTTACAACCCGTCGCCATTCCTCCCGCACCGCTGCCGTCCTGGTACACTCGTGGAGTGGACGATCTAGAGCAGCCTTCACTTGGTCCATCCAACGCATGGGTGATCTGCCGCGAGCTCTTTTGCCAACCACTTTTCCCTGCACTACAAGGCGTTCCACAGACATGGCTCCTTGCCACGAAATTAACCGTTAAGAAGTTGAAAATGAACCAACGAAAAAAATATTGACAAGATTTGACGTTTTCGTATGTAATTTCAATACTGAAATTACTTACGAATAAATTAAAAAATATTTCAGTACCTGAACGAGTAAATAAAATTTTCGAATTATTTGGAGAGAACTACGATATTTCTTAAACGAAGGAAGAATTTGCCTGTGTTCTTTCAACGTTTATATGCAAAAGCAAAAGTATGTACAAAAAATGAAAGGTACACCATGAATTATATTGCAAAAAAAAACATAAGGACTGGTTAAGCCAAATAATGATTAGTGGTCAATTCAAGTTAGCTAAGGAGTTAACATTAACACCAAAAAGTAGTACATTTGTGAATTTGAGTACACGGCAGTAGTTAAGATCCCGGCGAAAGCTCTAAATGCAACTGGAACAAGAGCCTTTAAAAAAAAACAAAGTGAAATATTTTACAAAATCACTGTCGATTGAAGGCGTTTCTTTACAATCGAAATAAGCAAAAGATTTAGAACAGGTTATTCATACATGTTTAGAAGCACCTAATACGCCATCAAGTATAAAAAAAACAGTATCCTCGTTTATATTACCCCCAGAAGAAGCCCTATCTGTGATAATAGATAATTGACTATAATTTTCTGCACATTGATCTTCAAGAACGCGGGTACACTTTCCTCCCCATTATAAAGTATAAGAAGCGAAAAGGGACTGCTATCCAGCTAATAACAATATCAGAGAGAGAGAGAATGTATTGCGAAATTGTACAACTTTACAGATATTTATGTTCTTGATGAATTGTCGACTTACTTAAGATACAACATATAATGTAAATCCGTTATTGGCTGTCGGTTCAGTAATTATGATTTATTGTTAATCTCTAAGAGCTGTGGATTTTGTTAATAAATAAATAAGCCCCAGTACTTTCCAAAATCTATTACAACACCCATTAGATAGACTATTGAGAATCAGCGATGAGGTTGTAATACAATATTGTCAGTAAAAATCTGCAATAGAGTTAGAATGTGTTTTGGAGGGGAACTGGGGTTTTGATGTCACTGTATAAACATGCATTTTCTGATGCTTAAGGTGGGGAGGTAAAAAGCCTAGTAACCACAACGTTCATACCATTATTCCTGCGAACTTTGAACAATGTTATACTTTGGAGGAATCCATCTCCACAATCATACAGAAACCGGTATGCGTGCAGTACAGGAAAGAAACGGCAGCATTGATAATATCGGAAAAAACAAAAGGGGAAGATCAATTAAAAAATCTTTCACCTTTATTAGGTGAAACCTCCAAACAAAACAAAATAATCTCCTGTGATTTGCATTTAGCTGCCATCGATGGTTTTAAACAAAATTCTAAATACTTCGTCTCAAATGCGTTGCCCATATTCTACAATATGACTTCGATGACTTCGACGCAATTCAACAATATTAACCTAGCTCTGCAGCAACCAGTAAATATTGATCCTTTTAAGCATGGGATGAGTCCACTTCATGCGTGGACTCGTGTGCTAGTGTTTCCACTGCACCTGTCTTATAAAAAGTAGTGAAAAAATAGAGGATACCTCAAAACTGAAGAAAAGGCCAGGCTTACTGGTAGATGTTGTTAGGCCTAACTCTGGTACTACAGATGACGGGAATACTGCGCGAATCGCTGTGTCCAACAAAAATATTTTCAGAAATCCTTGACCTCGAGCTGTGGCTACTGGACGATTTACATGCTATTTTAACTGTTATGTCTAGTGGTTTACCCATCAATAGCGATAAATTTGATTATTTTTGTAAGCAAATTGCATTTAAATATGTAGAAAGTTATGAGTGACAACCGATGACAGTCACTTTGCACAAAATATTGGTACATATAATTACTTCGACATCGCTACCGATTGGAATGCTTTCCGAGCAGGCATCAGAAGCTAGAAACAAATTTTGGAGAAGTGATCGTGAGAATCACTGCCAAAAAATGGATAAGGTGAAAACAATGACTGATTTGTTTCATAGGGTTTTAGAGTCATCTGATCCTGTAATTTCACAGGCACAGCTACTTCGACGACAAAAAAACAATGTAAGATTCCGTTGTCTGCTATCGCGATTACATTGTTTAAACCACTACCTATCCCAGATTCGCTGGAAAAGCTTGCTAGCGCTGATGAAGTCGAAAGTTATGATCCAGATGAGTGCATAGAGATATAAACTACTATTTAGAGTTGCAGCCATGTCAGTTTCCTTAGAAAACGAGCGTAGCCAGTTCAACACATGTAAATGATACGTGACATTACATCTTTATTGTTCACTACAAACAATCCGATTCCTTGATTAGTCCCATTTTTAGCCAATTGAAACGTTTAATATGCCAATTTATAACAGTTGAAAATACACCTTATCTAAAGCGTGGTAAGTTTGAATTTCTTGTGAACTTTGTCAAGCTTTTTCTTTCAGTGAGAGAGACAGATATATGGTAATGAAAGTTGCCAGTTGACAATATATGTACAGTAATTGTGCAGTCTCAGCTCAGTCAAGTAAAATTTCAATTTTAAAATCGTTCCTTGGTAAAATCTGAGAAAAGACAATTTTAAAATAGTTCACAAAAAACTGCACAAAAAATGGTTACGAGAATATAATTATTGAGATAGCTAGTAAAATTTGATCTTATTTTATTTATTTACTAGGTACAAAAAGTGGTATCCTAGCCAGTGATGTAGAACATTTTATCGATAAACTTTTCCTTCGACCTAAAACGATTTATAGGTGATGCGTTGATGTGCTGTGCGTTTGTGCTATAATAAGTTTTTATGCGGTTTTATATAATCATTTGAATATGTAGTAATGATAGGCAAGTAAGCGTCTTGACTGAACCATATAGCTCACTAGTATGTCTATACCAAAAGCATAAAAGACCGCTGAAATCAGAAGCATGTGGAATAGCATAGTACATCGAGCGATTAACACTACTTCAGACCTAGACTCGACTTTCAGCAGTGAAGATGCTGAATAAGAAGAAGACAATTAAAATAAAATAAAGCTATTACTGCGAAGTACAGCATAATTTCGATATAATATGTAACAGGCTTGCTTATTTGTAGTAAAAATTAAACAAACACATGAAATTCGCGTAAAGGGTGGTATTAGAGATAGGCACAGATAGCGGTTCATAAAAATAAAAGGCGAGGTCAAGGTCGAAGTTGTGGTATATATAACAAGAGGCAAATTGCAGATGAGTTTGCCAAGATAGAGAGCAGTTATTAATGCAAAAATATTTAGGCTCAATAACTTATAAGATAATAACAAATACTTTTAAAAGTATCCTAAAAAACATTAAATAATATTTAAATAAAACACTTAAAAAAGCATAAAATTATATATCTAGTGACAATTCCGCCTAATTTTCCTGTTATCTACGTGACGTCATAAACATCACGCAGCCTAACCGGAAGAATACCCGACTAGTTTCGCTTCTAAACGAAGCATCTTCAGGAGGTCTTGACTTACCGAGCGCACGATCGAGACTAAACGGCCAGCGGCTAAACACGCCTTTATATAGGCCCGATCGTGACTCACTGTTCTTTGTTGTAGCTTACAATTGGTAAAGATATACGTTTTTATAGTGATAATTACATAAAAAGGTTATTGAATTGTTAACAGAATATTTTTAAGTTATATATGGTATGTTTAGTGTTTACAAATATGATAAATGTTGAATAATATAGTAAACAATATTAGGAAACTAAGTAGTTTTAAGCTTAAAATTATGAAAGGGTCGCAGAGTGACGTCAACACTGGTTCGGCGGGTAGCTCGGTTTGGCCAGCAGGCGCTTCCACGATGAAACAGTCACAGGACCTGCTTGTAGCTACTCGGGACACGTGGGGATGACACGGTGGGTGGCGTGACTCGTAGCGTGACGTCATCACTGGTAGCTGGTTCGACGGGTGGCTTGGCTCGGCACGTTATGAAATAATAATAAACAAAATTTACAAATAATGTTTAAATTGTTAGGTTTCAATTTGATTTAATCTGTACTTAATTAAATGCTTTACATTTTTCTTGTAATTATTCAATTTGACTCCTTTAATAACTCTGGTTCTCAAAATTCCAAAACGCTGCTAAAGTTACAACCTCTACAATATGCCGTCTAAACCATTCTTATAACCCCGACTTCCTGTCCAAACTTAAGATTAGGGATAATTCCTTCTGTGAATGTGGTTTGGATGAAGGAAATGTGAATCACACATTCTCCTGTTGTCCCAAAATAAACTCTTCTCTCTACATATTATATAACTTATCCAAAAGTTGTTCCCAGGTGTTCTATATTTCCCATATATATAATAAATTTGTATGTGTGTGTGTGTGTGTGTGGTTGTGTGTGTGAGGGTGTGTGGTTGTGTGTGTGAGGGTGTGTGTATATTTGTGTTCGTCCAGTACACAGATGAACTAACATTTTATGTTTCAGCACCAATTTTGCCTTTGCCAGTTCTCACCGGACATAACTCGTTAAAACTAAACAATCTCTTTCGCTTGATGGTCTATCTAACTACGTGACATTGGCGAAATTGTGGTGGTACGCAAAGGATCCACAAAACAAGAGTTTAAGTTGATATCCTAACCTTGAAAAATTGCCTGTTCTTGAAAATATTTGAATAATTTGTTAATTTAATTGATGTTAACCTTCTGATATCTACACATGTATTTTTACGTCCTGATAAAAGTTCTACATGCACTAAAAGCAGAGGAACAGATGGTTATTGTTTTTTTAGGTCTAACAAGAAAGCTCCAAATTAAATATTGGAATGAGGTGACATTTAGTGACTAACAATTTATCGACAACATTTTGTCGATAAAAAAAATTATCAAGCACTATATGTCAGATTGCACCGACTTTGTTCATCAGCGAAATATAAAACATTTAGGGACAATTAATTATGTTTTCCGGTGATAGGATATTCTTACTTTTTTACATTTGTGACATCGCTATTGAATCTGCAATTTATAACAGCACAACGCGGCATTTTCATATACATTTACGGAGATACATGCGGCGCGTTAACCGCGGGTCAACTGTCAGTAGCATTATAGTCCGTTGACGTAAATACTCCTGTTTAGGAGTATGTTAGGCTCGCGGGCCACGCCCCCTTCACCTTTCTATTGCTTTCTCTTTTCTGTGGATGAGTGTGTAGTGCTTTGCAACGAAAAAGACATTTCGTGATATATGAGGTCCAAGTGAAATACTCGTACAATTTATTAACATGCAAAAAGTCGTGCGCTCCCGAAAGGTACCCCTTTGGCAGATACCACAGTCTTTCACTTGTTATGATATATGTATATACAATATCTCTTCGCTTTAATTACGCTCATCAATCATTTCATACATAAGCATTGATTTAGAGTATGTACTCTTTACCATTTTCAGAACATTCTCATTCTGATTTAGAAAAGTTCTTCCTCTTCAATTATATCATTTCTATTGTATTTATTCTACTTTAATGCTTTTCTAGGAACACCTAACTTCACTCCTACATTAGTTTTAGAAACAACACTCATGTACAGATGCCTAAACGTGGCTTTTTGACATCTTCTAAGTATTCATAAATGCATGGAATATACAAAATACAATGTATGTTACTGCAATACAGAGACAATGAATAAATATCAATGAATTTATATTATGTTAATATTTGAAAGGATTTCGTATCATTTCATATCAATAATATTGTATGTTAACTTGCGTTTGCACTTGGCATGTTACTGGTTTCATATTTTCTACAAATGTGTAAGTAGGTGTTTAGTTAATTTTAGAGAAAAACACGTAACTCTTTATTTTTACTTGGCCTCTTCACCGGTAGCTTGCGAGTAAAATGTTTGCTTGACTTGTCTTTATGACTATGGAACCCTAGAAGTAGTATAACTGAAAACATAAATATTAAATTATGAAGCAATAACCAACATCGAATAAAACTATAGTCTGTAAAATCCGGAGAAAATAGTGACAACCCTAGCAAAAATAGTTATTTTGCAATAACCTTAAGATTCCATTGAATTGGGATGTGAAATTTAAGTGATGATTAAGTTAAGTGAATTAAAGAGCCCAATTTCACTATACATAACTTTTCCCAATACGGCGGAAATCTCGAGCAAAATAAGAAAAACTAAAAACTGAACAATGCATATTGTATTACAAAATTACAAATTTACGAGAGAAAAAATTATAGTCATGTGCGGGATTCGAACCCGCGTCCATCCACCCCTTTAGCCGGGGTATGCTCTAACCAATTGAGCTAACATGACACAATGACTCATAACTGTAATTCTTGCTCTCGTTCTTCATGCAACCATCGTATTGGGATGGGGCGACACCTATAGTTCAACTTGCGTTGTACTACAAACAAGACCAATTTTGCAATTGGTTTTAAACTTGTAAATGATGACGCAACCTTATAATTTTGATATTGTTAAGTTTGCAATATGACGCCTGCTAGGCGAATTACATTACAAAATTACAAATTTACGAGAGAAAAAATTATAGTCATGTGCGGGATTCGAACCCGCGTCCATCCACCCCTTTAGCCGGGGTATGCTCTAACCAATTGAGCTAACATGACACAATGACTCATAACTGTAATTCTTGCTCTCGTTCTTCATGCAACCATCGTATTGGGATGGGGCGACACCTATAGTTCAACTTGCGTTGTACTACAAACAAGACCAATTTTGCAATTGGTTTTTTTTCTCTCGTAAATTTGTAATTTTGTAATGTAATTCGCCTAGCAGGCGTCATTGCAAACTTAACAATATCAAAATGCATATTGTAGTTAAATACTACTGCTTGTTTGTAGATACGGTTTATTTTCTATGCTGGTTCTAATTATTTATGTTAACAATAACAATGGTAGACGAGATTTCTTGCAGACATTTTCTAATGAAAAGTGCATATACTTTATCTGGGCATGACACTACCAAAATTTCATGGACTATAGAAGTGTTGCCATTCTATAACACTTTCCTCGGGGGCCCATTACTAGCAATACTTAAACAAAACAAAATTGTAATCAAGTACATTCACATATGTAATGAAGTATCACGTATGAATGAATATGAAGTTAGTTGCCACCCGAGTGTCTCAACCAAACTAAGGTTTATTTCTCTTAATATACATAGGTATATAAGTATTAGAACTGTTAACATTAATTATAATATAAATTCCACACTACAAAAGTTATAAAGGCACATACAGTCACAAATGTCAGAATACTTCGGTAATTATATTAAGAACAAAAAACTTTCTTCCAAACATTGTAACAATCAGAAAAACGCATAATTATGCAATACCAAACTAAGTTATAGTAGGTATATTCTTTTAATTTAAATCTAAATTACTCAAAAACACAAGTTGAATTAATGACAGTAAAATGTATAATGCATTCACACCGAAAAGCACCCTATCACGTAAGTCAAATAAACCATTCCAAAAACCTGTATGGTAGTTTTATTGTCCGTAGTCGAGGCTAGTGGTGCAGGTACAGATGTGCTCCGTGTACCTATTTCTGACTCCTGAGATGGTAAATCTGGGACTGTACTCACCGGAGCTGTGTCTAGCCATTCTTGCGAAACAGTAGAAAGTTCAAGTGGATAAAGCCTTTGATATGGTCTCACCTTTTCTCCTGTTGCAGTTAGAACACGTGCTGCCCTGGTGAACCCATCTTTACCTGTAAAAACCTCTTTAATTATACCTACAGGCCAGTGCAGTCTACCTTTCTCTGTCTCTATGAGAACTAATTCTCCTACCCGTGGTTCCTTTTTATTGTCAATTTCTTTACTTATCAGTAATGACAGATATTCGCTTTTAAATCTTTTTCTAAAGTCATATCTTAGCTGTTGCAAATACCTATGGCGAACTAGTAAGTTCCTCTCATCCATCTTGTCTAGCTCCGGTGTTTCGCTTGTTGGTAAGCTCTGTAGAAAAGATATAGGTGTAAGCGGTTTCAAATCACCCAACGTAACGTATGTCAGTGGTGATGACTGCTTCACAATCACATATGATAGTCGACAGCTCTATCCAGTCCACTGATGCTTTGCCAAGAATTCTGCGCAGCATGTCTTTGACAACTCTGATTAAGCGCTCCCACCATCCTCCCCACCACGTAGCTGCTGGTACTGAGAATCTCCAAATTATCTTGTAGAAGCTGGTGGCATCCTCGATTTAACTCCATTGTACTTCTTTAAGCAGGTTGGAAGCTCCTACCATATTTGTTCCGTTGTCACTATAAATTATTGTAGGTCTCATGCGCCTTGCTATAAATCTTCTTAAAGACATTAATAAGCTAATTGTTGAAAGTGACTCACAAAGGTCCAAGAAAACACATCGATAAACGGCGCAAGGACTATCCAGCATTAATTTTGGTTGTTCTTCAGGAACAATGGTCCCGCCAGGTCTAAACCTGTTACTTCAAATGGGGCTGAAGCTGTGATGCGTTCTGCAGGTAGTGGTGGTTCAGGAACTATGTAGTGTTTCGCCTTGTAAACGCATTTTGAAACAATATTCTTTACTACTTTTCTGACCCCTATCACCCAGTATGTGTTTCTTACTGTTGCCATCAACGTTTGGGTTCCAGCGTGACTCATCTTTTTATGGACCTCTTGTATCATCCTGCATACTATCTCGTTGTTTCCTGGGAGTAGATTAGGGTAAATTAAATTTTTCTCTTCACCGCTGTATTGAATTCTTGTTTTTACTTTCATAATACTATCTTCTTCTGTAGTTTTAAGTTTTTTATTTAAATTCTTCTTGTCCGAAAAGCTTTCTGTCCCTGCAACGTCGTACTAAACTTTCAGTGATACCTACTATATTATTTTCTAGAATCGAACCTAGTTGGTCTGAGCCAATCAGTATCCCTATCTCTTTTATTTCAGTAGCTTCAGCATCAGACAAATGAATCTGCTTTGTTGCAGCTTCATTATGAGCTCTTTTTCTTGGACTTTAGGTATGTTACCACAGAGTACCTCTTGTTCCAGAGCAGTGTCATTGTTGTTATAAATGTTTTGTCAAGGTTACTTGAAATTTGAAATTTCGGTGTTTTTTTGACTCCACCAAATAGCGAGTGGCTGAGACATTCCTGTCCCATTACCTGTAGACCAAGTTCCTCCGCTAGTGATGCTTTCACATATGACCTCTGCGATCCGGAGTCAACCAGTGCTCGCACACATCTCTCTTGTTTATTTCCTGAAATTTTTACAACAACTGTTTGCAACAATGTTGTACTGGAAACATCATTGCTGGGAAAATTGTTAGTAACCTCTGTCTTCGGAGACAAAGAGTTTGTATGAAGTGTTGGACATAAAATAATCAAATGTCTCTTGCCACAGCTCATACATTTGATAAATACTTTACAGTTTTTGGCTAAATGGCCCTTCTTCAAACAAATGTAACATCCTCCTTTTTCAAATTCAAATCATTTATTGCGAATAAAGGTGATACAGAGATCTTACATTAAACATTTTGAGTTACACTCTATTCGGCCTTTACATGAGGCATGCAATATTAAGTATGCTTATGCTATTTATAAAATCAATTGTATAATTATATAACAAAATAATAGAACAATAGGTATGTACGTCACAAATTCAAATAAAAATCAAGTTCAATGTCAAAATTATTAAATAAAGTAAAAGTTCAAAATATTAGATGATTAAAGATCATTAAATTAGATATTAAAAGAATTTATATTATTATACGACTAAAGTCAGAATTGCATTATTAGTTAATTTTGAACACACACTAGCAACATGTTCTTTCCAGTTTAAATTTCGATCCAGTGTAAGGCCCAGAAATCTAGCTAACACAACCTCCTGAACCAAATAACCATTATGTTCTAATTTGAGGTTTATTGGTTGAGTACCACTGTTTGTAAATGGTATCAAGCTGGTCTTTTTAAGGTTTATCAAAAAATTGTTTGAGCGGAACCAATTCACAGCGTCACTAAGAGTATTATTAGCGTCAATTTCTAGTGATAAGTAATCTTTGGCTGAGAACATAACAGTACTATCATCAGCAAATAGTGCCACGGGCTGCTTTATTGATTTAGGGAAATCATTGATGTAAATGATGAACAGTAAGGGGCCAAGAACGCTGCCCTGCGGCACACCGCATTTAATCGGACGATAATCAGAGACTTAAACCTTTTCAGTTTTAGTAAATGGACAAATCCTTGTAATTTGGATTTTGGGTTGCCTGTGGCCTATTACTCAAGTATGATTTTATCAAGTCAAGTGCATTACCCCTAATACCATACATTTCTAATTTTTTTGTAAGTTTTGTATGGTTGACATGGTCGAAAGCCTTAGTTAAATCCATAAGTAGCGCACACACCTTCTGCCCTTTATTAAGATCAGACATTACAACTTTAAGAAAACGATATACTGCCAAATTAATATTCTTATGATTTCTAAAGCCCTGCTGCTCTTCAACTAATATATTCCTGCTTTCAAGATAAGAGTAAAGATTGTCATATATAAATTTTTCAAATATTTTAGATATTGTGGGTATAAGAGCAATAGGCCTATAACATTGCATGTTTTTTTTATTATCATTTTTAAACAGAGGTATGATAATAGTACGTTTAAGTTGAGCAGGAAAAAATCCATTAAGTAAACACAAATTAACAATGTGACTAAGAATCGGTGCTATTAATGGTGCTACTACTTTTAAAACTTTCGTACTAATACCATCATAACCAGTACTGTTGGTATTTTTTAGTGACTCAATTTAATCATGTCAAAAGGGGTGCTAGGATTTTGTCACATTTTACTTGGTCAACATAAAAATTATTAAATGCATGTGCTATGTCACTAGGATTGTGTATAGTTTTATCATTTACAATTATCTGTGAAATATTATCTTTTGGAAGGTTTGTTTTATTACTATTTATGATCGCCCATGTAGCTTTAGACTTATTTGGGGCAGTTTTAATAAAGTAATTATTGTGTGATTTTTGTGTTAGCTTAATGATGCGACTAAAGCGAGTAGAGTACCGTTTAAATGTTTCTCGTGTTGATGTATTTATATTTTTCCTGTTTTTTTTTTGTGACGGAACAAGCTCGAGGCCCACCTGATGTTAAGCGGTTACCTCTGCCTATAACAGATGCATTTCGTCACAAGGGATGAATTGCACTGCGCCCGTCACCTTGAGACATAGTTGTTAAGTCTCATGTGCCTGTAATTTCACTGGCTCTCAAGGACTTCTGCTGGAACACACCGTTAGGTGCTTGGCGACAGATTTTCAACTTGTACTGCCATAATAGTTCTCTTTTACGTTTTGAACACAGTTTTATACCTTTACTGATCCATTTTGGCCTTTTATTTGTATTAATTTTTATTCTTCGCATAGGGAAGCATAAATAGTAAAAAAATGAAAAGTTATCATAGAAGTTGTCAAACGCTGTCTCTGGATTATCAGTTTCGTAGGCATCTTTAAATGATAAGGCCTTATGGCACTCCGTAAACTTTACCATATTCTCACTACTGTGGTCTCTTTTTTCAATATACCAATACTTCAGAGAACAAAACCTTTTCACAGGGCAAGATAATAGCTGTTTTTTCTTGATTGCGGCTCAAGCTAAAGCTGTCTGCCTTCCCACATTCCAAAGTGGCATGTGTTTTGTCACATAAGAGGCAATTTTGCTTACCTTGGTTATTTTATTTACCTTTTACCCTTATTTCATTTACCAGACAGGCTACACAGTTGCTGGTGGAACTGGCAGTAACTCACACAAAAAATCACATTTTAGCCATCTGCACTCGGCGCTCAGCTTCTACTTCCACCTGTAAAAATTCTAACAATTTTGAACATTACCGTGATATGGGGGTCTTCAAGAAGCGAGTGAATAAGTATCTTCTGGGTAAGCGCGCTCCATCATCGATCGCATCATCACTTAACATCAGGTGAGATAGTAGTCAAGTTTTACCCAGTGCGGAATAAAAAAAAAAAAACTTCGTGCCTTGCTGTCTGGAACCATCGCTTGGGTCAGATATTCGAATTTGGTTTCGGCGTCCATTCTGCTGTCTTCGTGAATTTTTTGTACTGGCCCCAAAAGCTCAGCCACGTCTTCGGAATGTCGTCAAATTTTCTAATTTCTAATTTCGGTAAATTGAGGACACGTTTTTCTTGTTTTTGTTCTACTTCTTGTTTTGTACAACTAACCTTCTTCATTTTATTCTTCAGCAGCAGCCATCTTTTTCTGAATTCGTCGGCTTCGTCGCATTCTTTGCCGTCTGCGTTCAGCATCTCTTGTTGAATGTATGTATCGAGCGGCGTCATTCCTTCATATTTTTCTTCCAGAAACTCGAAATCAGAATTAGTTTCTGTCGTGGTCTCTTGCCTTGAAAACACTCGCCGTAATTGGGCGCGTTCCCGCGTCCATCTATTTATCTTATCCATGTTGTTGCGCACATAAACGATGTCTCATACCAACGGTCGCCACTATGTAGTTAAATAATACTGCTTGTTTGTAGATACGGTTTATTTTCTGTGCTGGTTCTAAACATTTATGTTAACAATAACAATGGTAGACGAGAAATAGTGCATATACTTTATCTGTGCATGACACTACCAAAATTTCATAGACTATGGAAGTGTTGCCATTCTATAACACATATTATTGTCTAATTAACCTACGAGATTTCTTTATGCTCTCGAAGATGCAGCATAAAAGACGCCATTTATGTATCTAAAAATGTTATTGCGTATCATGCTTAGATTAAAAGAAATAATGTATTTTCGGTACATCCGGAAGCAAATCCATCGATTTAAAAAAAATAATACTCAAAAAATAGAAGGGGTACAAAACTTTGCATTCGTATGATTATATCTATCATGTTTTACAATAAAATGCGATGTCCGAAGAATGGGCTTCATAAAACACTGTGCAGAGGTTGGAAAGAAATCGAGCGAGATAAATAATACCGCCTTAAATATTAAGGCTAGCTAGCTACTACCAACCGGCTAACTACCACCCTTAAGTAGAAAACCTGTCACCAACACCTAATGGGTGTTGCGGCATCTAACTTTTTTAGCCAGTAATTCTAGGTTATAGTCTTTTTTTTTTTTAACAAACGAGTACTGAAAATTTTACTGCGTTGCTATTGGCCCACGTAAACAACATAAAGTCCGTTCCACATGAACTCTGTAGTTACATGTAGTGACATTCAATTGAGTCTTTGATTAATATTGCTTGTATCGAGTCAATATTAAAGTTGCTACTTTTGAATTAGCGTAAGCAAAACAAAGATCGTTTGGAAAAAAAAAATTATCTAAGTCAACAAATCGTTTCGTCATAAGTTTGCCGAAGTATCACCGCGAGCTCAACCCAATTGAACTCGTTTGGTCTCAAGTGAAGGGCTATGGCAGGAAATAACAAAAGTTATAATATGTATGAAGTCTGAACTATTACGAGGAGTAGCTAAAGTTTAGATAATAACTCTCCTTGTAAAAATGGCAGTCGTGTAAAAATGGTGGTCATCTCTCAATCATGTGGTAACCAAGATAGAACCACTCATACACCACTATTACACACATATTGACTCCGTACATTTTGTACGGAGTCAATATGTTAGAGCAATTTATTATTGACGTATCTGCAGAAAGTTCAACAGAAGAATGACGATAATTTTTAAGATTACAGGAATTGAAGTAGCATTATTGATTTATATTTTCTAGTGCATAATATACATAACTATTACAATATTGTTTTTTATCATAAACGTGAAGAGAAAATTTTATTATGAATATACTAAGTATGCAAATTGAAATCATAAAATAATTATCTATTTTATTCTACAGTAAATTTCAGAAGTATTCAACATGAATGGGACTTAACAATTTCAAAACAAGAACAAAGGCGTTGACCAATGACGGCAATGACCCATCTCACTCTGTCAATATCGGAAATATGCGAGAGACATACTCAGTACTCGTTTGTTAAAAAAAACCTAAGACAACAACTGAAACAGACGGCTGAACGTAGTAGGTAATGCCACTAGCGGTCACCCATCCAAGTCATGACCGATGCCGAAGTGGCTCAACTTTATTGATTTACTAACTTCACATGGCAGCTGGATCTACATAACGGCTGTCATTAGCCGGTAAACGTCAAATATTGAATAAATACCTCTCCAATGAAACGCCACAGTTAGCGGCTATTAGCCACTTGTAACCTTAGTTACCCGAGACTTTTACGATGACGTCAGTCCACCTAGTCGGGGGCCTACCTACTATGGTGGCAGTGTGAGGCCAAAAATGATGTGAGAATTGCGCAGTTATGAACTTCCAGACATCGTCATGACATTGATAAAACGTCATGCACTGTCCGGCGTCTGATAGCGAAATTCAGCTGAAGCTATAAAACGAATAGTTCCTCGGTGATGACTGCACACCCCCGTCTTGATCACAGCCTAGTAGTTGCCGTAATGTTTGGAACTGTAAATGCAATCAACAAAAACCTGTGTGTGTTGAAGTGCATACCTCCATTTCAAGCACAGTCCCTAGCCGCACCCAGTAACTGGGCTCCATATTGCACGGGACCCAGTGTCCTGTCATGTTGGCACCCGCCTTGAACCCAGTTTCCTCTGCGTTGCCGTAGTGTTCGAATCTCAGCCGCTTGTCGCTCCATTGGGAGTAGATACTGGCCGCATCTCCAGCCTGTAAAAACAGACACAGTCTTTGTTCATACTACAACCTATTGATACGAGTAAGGATGATGTGGTCGAAGATGGTAAATGAAAGAGTATCTATTAAGGGTAGTAGCCATCCAGCGGTTTTACCACCATGCTGTTCGAACCATAGATCCTTTGGATGGCAGTCTATAGCTATTGCCACACGGCCATCACGGTTATACGGTTGGTACGTACAGATATACTTCATATATGTTTATGGTAAAATTAGTGAACCTGTATTTACTGTATAGGTCCTTCAATCTGACAATACCTACCATTAAAATATTCGTTAAGCATTAAAATATACCGAGTATAATATGATAAATAAATGTTTTGTTTATTTATTTTTCCTTCTGGGTCTAATGATTATGTAAGTACCATGGTCTCCTTTCATAATTTTACTCAACAAAACAGATTCTAACATGTAAACTAGCAAGAAGAATCGCAAAATGGATCGATAAAGCGATATACGTTTTCTTTTTTCATACATGGTACTCTCGCGTCAGATGTTAGCGCAGATATAATGCTTGAAACATTCCTAAATAATTAATTCCTCCTCCTGATAAGTAAGACTGAATACGGAAATTCCACATATCCCTACTGATCCATCCCCACTAGTAGGGAAGAATGGTTTTTTTTCCACCTATTACTACTAGGGGGAATACTTTTCCACTTATATCCACTGTTATAATCGATTCAGATATATAAGCTCATCGATGTAAGTATCATCATATCGAAAATGTATAAGTGCTTCATTATGTGTTTTGTTTATTATTCTGTTGAAAAACAATAAAACCTGCTTCAGTATGAAAACTGAAGAAACTTTTTCATCATGAAATCTTAGGCTGGGTTACACCATCTCTGGTCAACGTCAAATCGTTCGTCAATTGAATTATTCCATCGGAATAAGGTTGAATATGTAAAGTTTTTAAGAATTTAACCATCGTTAAATTTGGTGCAACCCAGCCTAAGAAATTGACATTCTTGTCATCAAATATAAAAAGAAAGGATTTTATTTGATGTAATTAAAATGTGCGACTATTTTTTTAGCAAGAGGCCGAGGATCTGTTTTACTTAATGACTGCTATCAATATCGTTTAAAAAAGAAATATGCGTACGGACAAGAGTATTGGAAGAGTGCTGCAACAAAACAGAACAAGTGTGTTGGATCCCTCACAATCAAAGTAGGTACATATGCAAAATTCGTTGCCATCCGTGCCGTGTCAGTGAAGAACGGAAGTGAACCGGAGCGGTCTGTGAAAAAAGTATGGAGCAATTTAATTTTCACTGACATGTCACGGACGGCAATGATCTGTGCGAGTCGGCCTATGAGGCTAGTAATTATTGCCCTTTCTGATTCATATAAGTATTTTTTTTATGTTACTATGACGGATCTAGCTCGAGGCCCACCTGATGTTAAGCAGACTAACCTCTGCCAATAACAGATGCATTTCGTCACAAGTTACGCTGCACTGCACCCGTCACCTTGAGACATAGTTGTTAAGTCTCATGTGTCAGTAATTTCACTGGCTCTCAAGGACTGCTACCGGAACACACCGTTTGCTGCTTGGCGACAGATTTTCTTGACTTGACGGTGGTCGCTAGCCAGTCGGGAATTTGCAAAATGCCCTTCCACCATGCGGTGAAGTTCAAGCCCGCGGCGATGCCACTTATATTTTTCAATGGAACATTATTATATTATTATAATAATGCTGGAATAATATTCCGCCACCGATCAGGAACCTGCAAAATATCGTTATGTTTAAAACAAACTTAAGCATTTCATACTTAACCACCAACAAAGCCAAGAAGATCAAAGGCACAACACAAGTGCTTTACAAACTGGTGTATTTTAATGTATCTCACCTATTTGTGGTGACAAAATCCTTATGACATCTGTAAAATTGTTTGATTAATTCTTAAATTGTGCAATTGCACGTTGGTAATGCTTGAGATGACAGTGTTGTCAAAAATGTATTATTGATAGAGAAACGGATTGTATATACATATTAATACATGCTGCAACTTATGCATTTAAAAAGATTATTATATTTTTTATATATACCTTTATATTATATATTATTATTGTTGCGTGTGTGCTAAATTGATAGTATCTTACATTCTAATTATGCTACAGTTTGAAAAAGTTCTTGAAAAACGCTTTTATTGATGGAGCTGATCTTTACATATATATTTTTATAAACATAGTCGTTTTTGTGGTGTTTTTTTTTTGTGGTCTTTATGTAACATGTGTTTTTTTTTATTGGAACTGTTGTTTTGTAAATCCTCCGTGACGTCAACAGACCGGCCCCAACGGAAGACCAGCATATGCTGAGTTGGGGACCGATTTATGACACGTAGCGAGTACTTTCCAATTTTTCATATATATTTTATTTAAAATTATTGTTTGTCACTTGGTGTAAATTGCTGCTGTCGTAAATACATTATTTTTCATTTCATTTCATTTCATAATACACAACGAAGTCGCAATTATTTGGCATTGTTACAGGATAGAAGTATCATTGAGAAAAGGGTGGCACATTTGGTTTGTTTACCTGATAGAGCCAAAAATGAATTTAATGTGCGACTGAATAATTGCAAACAAAAAATTATTGCTGATCCTACGGTTCCGATTTCTAAAATTTACGAAGAAACTCTTGATGGGATATCCAACGATTAAACCATCATATGGACACAATAGTCGCAACAGCCAATTTCAAAAATGGTAAGTCTGCTCATAGTAATTAAACAACTTTAAACGGTTTAAATCGCGTATATTTTTCATTATTTTATCCCGACGTTTCAAACACTTTGCAGTGATCGTGGTCACGGGGTGACTACGTCGTCGTAGTCACGGGGTGACTACGTCGTCGTATGTGTAACAATCGCGAAAACCTAAGACAACATTATGGTAAGTCTGCTTTTTATAACTACGATTATACACCTTATTCCACGCTTTCAGGAGTGAGTCAATCGACGTTTGGGCCATTTTTCTTCGCGATAATGATAAGTGACCTTCCTAAGGTCCTAAGTACGCGAAATGTGTCCTGTATGCGGATAACCTGAAGTTATACATGGAGATTAGTTCATTTGATGATTGTTTAAAATTGTAAAGAGGCGTTGATATACGAGTAATATCAACGAAGTATTAAAAATGAAATGGAATTTAATCTCTATAAATGCTCCCAGATGACGTTTGGCAGAATGCACTATCCAATTTCAATATAAATTGGGTCAAGACGTCATTTTACGTACTGAATTAGTAAAAGATCTAGGAGTCACATTTGATCGTCAATTGACATTTAATAACCATATCGCTACGGTCGCTAAAGAGGCTTACCAACGGCTTGGATGCGTGCTACGGAATTCTCGAGATTTTTCATAATATTGATGTGATTAAGCTCGTATTCAGTATCCTGGTACGAAGCAAACTAGAAGCCAGCGCTTGTGTATGGCATCCGCATGAGAGCTGCTATACCTTAATGCTGCAAATAGTTCAGAAGGCCTTTTTGAGATACCTCTATAAGCGCAGGTATGGGTACTACCCGTACATGTATCCCATCAAATTCTTACACGTCTGGGATACAATTCGTTGGAAGTAAGGACGCATGACCAACTGAGAACAATGTGTAAAACCTTGCGCGGTGGGGTTGATGTACCGGAGCTCAGCGAGCAGTTATGTCGCCTCTGTAAGCAGTAACCATGTAGAAATAAGTATACATGAACATTTAGGCATTGTTAGATGTGTGAAAGAGATAGAATGAAATGAATATACGTATGTGAGACAGAGTGCACAGAAATTAATGTAGTTCGGAATGTAAGGGATCGTATGAATGAGACGTGGAGATATAAAATAGTTAGGTAATAAAGAGAAGAAATAAAAAGTCAATTGAAGTTAACGTCCTTGTTTTAATTCATACTTTACATGGCGCTGCGCAAAAAAAATATTATTTTTAATAGTTAGCGTTTGAAATTAAGGAAAATAAATAGCGTAGAGCGTGCCTCGAAACGTTTAACAAAGATTCATAAAGTTTTACAAAGTAATACATATAGATCTCAAAAAGATTTCTAGATTTAAAATACCACGACATAATCAAGGTGTCGTGTCGGTGAAAAAAAAGAAGAAAAGGCGCATACGCATTGATTTTACGTTTAAAATATGGATTCCACGTTTCACTTTCAAATATTTTCAACAAGTGACACATGCAATGCTATACCCTTATTTGGTGGCAACAAAACGGATAATGCATCAGAATGGATTAGACAAGAAGAAAGAATTGCTAATCTAGCTAATTGGTCACAAAATCTAACGTTCGTTAATGCATCTACAAGACTTCGAGGGCCAGCTCAAAATTGGCATAAAGTTGTAGGTAAAAATATCAACAGTTGGCTAGAATGGAAAGAAAAAATTGCTGAGCATTTAAAAAATAGAATGAGTTTTGCAGAATTTATATTATTTCAATCCCAAAGAACTTTACCTACAAGTGAAACAATATGTGACTATATATACATGTTAAAAATGCTATGTTGGATAAATCTCCAACAAATATTCCAGATGCTGATTGTATATCACTCATACTGGAGGGCATCATAGATGCGACGTGGTCGACTCCACTTGCTGTACAGTGCTGCAAAGAGGTATCAGAGCTGATAAATTACGCTGTAGCGTTGGATGTTATCCGAAAAGTTCAACAACCAGTAATATACGAGAACAAATATGTAGTGAGCAATATGACAAGAGTAAATGTGAGTAATAATGATAATTATAACCATGAAAGCAGTTTCATAAAAAAATTCAATCCACAAACAGATAAAATAGAAAATCAAACATGTTTTAGATGGAAGAAGAAGGGTCATATTTCATATAACTGTAATTTGAAATCACAGCAACCAACTAAGATAATGCTTGTAATACAACTTCAAATCAGTTGACAAATAACTTCAAAACTGACAAAACTTTCACACCTAAAGATAAAAATACCCAAAAGCAAATTAGTTGTGTACAATAAGACATACCTTCAGTGACACTGATTCCGGCATTAGTTAATGGCAACATTAAAGTCCAAGCATTACCTGACTCTGGATCTGTTATCACGTTGATAGATAAGAAACTACTGCCAGTAGATATAGAAGTTTACCCATGGCAAAAAAGTGCATACAAAGTAGCAGGCAATATGTTCACCCCGATAGGATGGATTTCAGCGAGAGTACAAGTGGGAAAAATTGATTATATTATGCCTCAGATAGGTATTTGTACAGAGTTAACAGTTGATATGATCATCGGTAAAGATTGGCAATTCGCTGTATATGCTAGAATTATACATGAGCCAGGCGGAAAAGTATGTATCATCACACCTACACATACAGAATGCTTTCCAAAATTATCATTAGAGCCGGATACTATTGCATGTTGTATGGAAAATAAAATTCAAAAATCAGTAACAATATCAGAGGAAAATAAAAAAGAAATTATGGATTTAGTAGATCAATATTCAGATGTATTCAATCAAGATGAAAATGATGTAGGAGAATTTCCAGATATAGATCTAAAAATAGAGTTGAAGCATGAAAATCCTATAAAATGCAAGCCCTACAGATATTTTTTAAGGGAAACAGTAGATAAATGGTTACAACAAAACATATGTAGACTGTCAGATTCGCCCTATGCTGCACCTATGTTTGTAGTAGAGCAGCCCCAGCACGCTACAACTCCGTACAGACCAGTTGTTGACTAATCCAAGACAATTAACCCAATCACAAAAGTAGATGTGCAACCAATAGAATGGATGGAAGACATTGTGAATAAAATATCTGTTTATAAATTGAAACTTGATATATATCATACTTACCACAATATAAAAATCAGAGAACAAGATATTTTCAAAACTGCGGTGATAACTCAAGATCACCATGTAGAATACAGGCGTGTAATGTTTGGTTTGGTTGGAGGACCATCTGTTATGTCAAAAGTTATAAATGCCACATATGGAAAACTGTATGACTTAGGAATAAGACTGTACTATGATGACATCACCGGAGGAGCAAATTCCATTGAACAGTTAAAGAATGTTCTACATCAAGTATTATCAGCAACACGAGAAAAAAACCCTCAAATTAAACAAAGAAAAATGCATATTCATAACCACTTTTCGGAAGATAAGTTGGGTACAAGGAAGAAAGACCAGACCCCGAAAGTACATTAGCTGTTGATAAATATATAACATTAACAAGTATCAAAGAAATAAGATCATTTTTAGGATTTACAAATGTCCTTAGAAAATACATCAAAAACTATGCTATGATTGCTACACCATTAAACAACATATTAAAAAAAAATTACATGGAAAATGATACGATTGAGAAAAAGAAAGAAACTAAAAATAAGCAAATACAATTTAACAGAGGAACAGCAACACTCATTTGAAAAATTGAAAAATTATGTCACTAATGCATCTATATTAGCTTATTTTCAGCAAGATACAGAGACTATTGTCGAGACAGTTAGCAGTTACATTGGAATGGCAGCTTGTCGTCTACAAATTCAAAACGGTGAAAAGAGAGTCATAGAATATGCCAGCAGATGTCTAAAGGATGCTGAAACACGATATCATATCTGTTGTAATATTAGTAAATATTAATAATCTTATGTTAGCTATTTTTATACTCATAGCGCCATCTATTTTTTTTTATAGACGCAAACTTATTATATCTGATCTATGCTAGACATAATTTAATCTGTGAACTTTTTCACTCCTTCCTGTTCCTCACCAATGTAACACTTCAGAAAATAAAGTACTCAGTTTTTTTTCAGCATTTTATATTTTTTATTTCAACATGGTAGCAGAGCGTGGTTCGCCAGTTTTCATAGTAATGTCCGTAGTTTTTTTTTTTAAATCAGTCAGTGTAAAAGTAAAATCAGTGAAATATCAAGAAAGTGAAAATGCGTGAGTGAGGTTATACCGCGTGTCTATGTAAAATTGAGAAAGATTCTAATAATTCAGTAAAATCAAACGTAATTATCATAAAAATGGCCACGCAGGCAAGAATTGAGGACATCATGTTGCCTATTTTTGATGGAGCCAACTATTCGAGCTGGAAATTGAGATTACTTACCCTACTAGAGTACAAAGAATGCCACGAGCCGGCCACCGCCATGATGCCAGCGCCGAGTAAAAATGAAAATGTTGAGGCGGAATGGAAAAAGAAGGATTTAAAGGCAAGAACGATTATTATGAGTACAATATCGGACAAACAATTGGAATATATTAGTTTATGTAAAACCGCATTTGAAATGTTGAACAAATTTGACAAGATGTACCTAACTCAGTCTACAGCCATGCAAATAATATGCAGAGGAAAAATTGAAGAGTTAAAAATGAATAATTATAGTACAGTAGAAGACTTCTTTGTTGATTTTGAGAAAACAATAAATGATTTCAAAGTGGCTGGAGGAAAGATAGATGAATCCGAGAAGTTGAGGTATTTACTTAGAGCCCTGCCACCGAGCTATAGTTATATTGGAGATTTTCTTGATGTTATTCCAGAAGAACAACGAACCGTTGATTATGTACAGTCAAAAATAAAAGAGAAAAATATGACTTCTTCAGAACCAAATCAGAAAAACAATGTCAGTACATTTGTAACTAAAACAAATGCCCAATGCTTTGTATGTGGGAAGCTGGGCCATATGAAGAACGACTGCTGGTATGCGCAGAGAAATAACCAAGGACTAAACAGCTACCGAGGCCAGCGAGCACAGAGAGGACACCGTGGCCAACGAGTTTAACCGAGGTGGACTCTATAGAGGTCGCAGCAGAGGTAGAGGCCAAAGTTCTTCCAGAGGTGAGTCGTACAAACATTTCTCATCTGAGTCCTGGACATTACAAGTATGCAGTTCAGAAATAAATAACTTAACCGGGCTTGTGAAAAGGGAAGAATATGATAATAATTGTGAAATAAATTGGCTTTTAGACAGTGGTTGTACGGATCACATAGTCAATAATGAAAGTTATTTTTGTAATTACATTGATTTGAAAAACCCAGTGGATGTAAAACTTCCAGATGGCAAAACATTACAAGCGATAAAAGTGGGTACAGTAAAAGTTTATTTTCAAAATTATTATAATAAAAAATACATTGATTTAAAAAATGTATACTTTGTGAAAGGTATAAAACAAAACTTGCTTAGTTTTTCCAAAATAACTAAGAGTTGCACTATTATTGCCAAAAATGAAAATGCAAAAATATATAATCAATATAGAGAGTTAATAGTTGTTGCTGATAAAATAAACAATTTGTATTGTATAAAAAGTTATGTATCCAAAGGTTATAAAATTGATATGTATGTAAGCTCAATTCAATTGACTCATAAAGAGAAGTGGCATAGGGCACTTGGCCATGTGAACTTTCAATATTTAAATAAATTATTAGTGATAAATTAGTGGATGGTTTGCCAGACAAAATTGAAAACACTGAAATGAAATGTTCAAATTGTATTCAAAGTAAAATGTGTAATGTACCTTTTGAAAATAATAGAAGAAAGACTACCGAGATTTTGGAATTGATTCATACTGATTTAAACGGGCCGCATAACACAACTGGTTATAGCGGGGAGAAATATTTTCTGACTTTTATTGATGATTACAGTAAATGTACTAGAATATTTTGTATTAAAAATAAGTCTGAAACGGCTAGTTGCTTTATAGAATTTGTGAACTTAGTAGAAAATAAATTCAATAAGAAGGTTAAGAAATTACAGTGTGATAACGGTAAGGAATACTTAAATAAAGATATTTATGATTTTATTAGACAAAAGGGTATAGAGTTGTTACCATGTCCACCCTATGTTCATGAACTAAATGGCGTAGCAGAAAGATACAATAGATCCGCTATGGACATAGGTAGGTGTTTAATGAGAGAAGCTAAAATTCATAGAAGATATTGGCCAGAGGTTATAAAAACAGCAGCTTATTTAAAGAATAGAACCATTGCAAATACTGTTGAAAATAAAACTCCATTTGAGATATTTTTTGGAATTAAACCTAATGTAGAGCATTTAAAAATATATGGGAGTAGAGTCTTTGTCAGAGTTCCTGAGGTTTTGAGAAAAAGTAAATGGGATGAATAAGCCCAACTAGGAGTTCTTGTGGGTTACAATGAAAATGGTTATAGAGTTCTATTGAAAAACAGAATAATTAACGCTAGACATGTGAAAGTAGTAGAAGATAACATTCAATTAATTTGCTTAGAAAAACTAGATGATCAAAGAGAAGAAAATAAAGATTTAGATAATGATGTAACTTCAAATGTGTTAAATGAAATGCTTAAGAATGAATATGAATGTGATGAAAATCTTGAAGATGCCAGTGAGATAAATACTAATGATAAAGATTTGATTAAAAATGATTGTTTAGATGATAGCGGAGAAATTCTGTAGAAACTCCAAAAAGAAAAAGAGTCCCTGTTAATAGATATGGTAATCCAATTTCTCATTTTATTTATGTCAATTATGTTGATGCAAATGTACCAAATACATTTGAGGAGGCGATGAACTCCAATGATAGTAAACAATGGCAAGTAGCTATGAACTCTGAAATAAACAGTTTATATAAAAATAATACTTGGCAACTTGTTGATAGACCGAAAGATAAAAATGTTATAGATGTTAAGTGGATTTATAAAAAGAAAAATAATAATGTGTTTAAGGCTAGGTTAGTTGTAAGAGGATTCCAACAAAAGGAATACATTGAGAATCTTTACTCGCCAGTAGGTAAAATACAAACATTAAAAATTTTATTGTCATATAGTTGCAAAAATAATTTATTTATTGAACAAATGGATGTAGAGACAGTTTTTTTAAATGGTCATGTTAAGTCAGAAGTTTATATAAATCAACCAGAAGGTTATGAATCTGGAGACAATAAAGTTTTCAAATTGCAAAAGGCTCTCTATGGTCTCAAAGAAAGTCCTAGAGTATGGTATGATTGTTTTGATAAGTTTATTCAAACATTAAGTTTTGTTAGAAGTAACTATGATTACTGTCTATATGTAAATAGAGCAAACAAAGATCCAATATATATATTAATATTTGTAGATGACCTTTTGATTTGTTGTAAGAATAAAAATATAATAGAAGAGATTAAAACTAGTTTGATGAAAAGATTTGCGATGAAGGATTTGGGAAAAATTAAAAGTTATATTGGGATAGATATTGATTATAGTGATGATAAACATGTAATGACCCTAAATCAAACAAAATATATTGTATCTTTGGCTGCAAAATATAATTTAGAATATTCTGTTATATGATACTCCGATGGAAACAAATTTAAAATTAGAGCAATCTCAAGTAGTTGATGAAAGCATAAAATATAGAAATATTATTGGTGAATTATTGTATATTAGTACAGGCACACGGCCAGATGTAGCTTACAGTGTAAACTATTTAAGCAGATATCAAAGTTGTTACAATCAAACACGTTTTAAATATGCAATGAGAGTGTTGAAATATCTGTATAAAACTAAGGATTTGAAATTAACATACTATGATAATGCAAATGCCGAAATATTGGATTGTATGGTAGATTCTGATTATGCAGGAGATAATGTTGATCGAAAGTCTACTTCAGGTTTTATTATTAGATTTTTTGGAAACTTAATTTTTTGGAAAACACATAAACAAAATACTGTAACTAAATGTTCAACTTTTGCAGAATATATAGCTATGTCAGAGGCAGTCTCAGAAGTACTTCTTGTTAGAAACTTATTATGTGAATCATTTGATATTAAGTTATGTAAACCAATTAAAATGTACGAGGATAATTCAGGTGCCATTGCTATTGCTAAGAATGGTAACTTCAGAAAAAATTCAAAACATATTGAAGTACAATACCATTATATAAAAGAGAACTATGAAAATAAGATAATTGATATTGTAAAAATTGATACAAAATTTAACTTAGCAGACTTTTTAACTAAAAGTTTAGATAAAACCAAATTTTAAAAAAATAGATTAGAGTTTAAGTTAATGTAGTGTATTAGAAATTATTGTTTCTTTTGTATTTTTCATGTAAAAGATATAAGATTATAAATTTAAGGAGGCGTGTTGTAATATTAGTAAATATTAATAATCTTATGTTAGCTATTTTTATACTCATAGCGCCATCTATTTTTTTTTATAGACGCAAACTTATTATATCTGATCTGTGCTAGACATAATTAAATCTGTGAACTTTTTCACTCCTTCCTGTTCCTCACCAATGTAACACTTCAGAAAATAAAGTACTCAGTTTTTTTTCAGCATTTTATATTTTTTATTTCAACAATATCAATGAGCTGGAGGTGACAGCAGTCCATTGGGCAATCGTAAGTAGATTCAGAATATACCTACTGGGAAAGCAATTTACTTGTAACAGATAGTTATTCTACAGCATATGTTATTAACAAGTCAAAGTTAAACAGAAAGTTTGCTCGATATGTAATCGACTTAGCCCCATTTGATTTCACTCTAGTACATAGACCGGGAAAACAGAATGTTATAGCAGATCATCTATCACGTTACCCATTACAACATATGTGTATGATGATAATTACAAGTAATGAAGAAAAATTTATATTAGCAAAAATTCTCATAATTTCATTAAGTCAATATGCTCAAAAATAAATTCAAAAGAAAATACTCACCATCTACATATAAGACGATCATTCAAAATAGATAATGGAATTTTATGGCACATAAATGAAAATGAACTTTTCCACAAAGAAAAAAATGTAATACCACTTAGTCTCAGATCGTCAATCATAAAAATAGCACTTGATGATAGTGGGCACTTAGACTACAGCACAACATTGGAGAGAGTCAAACAAAAATATTGGTGGAAGACATTAAGGCAAGATGTGAAAGCATACACAAGAGCATGCATCAACTGTGTTGCAACCAATAGACGCACCAAGTTAGCCTATGGACTGATGGGTAAACGAAGCATACCAGAAAATCCAATGCACATAATTTCAGCAGATCACATTGTAGCATTACCCCAAACAGATGCAGGTAACACATACATTTTCGCCCACATTGATCATGCTACCAGATATGTCATGGCTAAGATTTTTATGTTCACTATCAGCAAAGGAAGTCATAGAAACAATAGAAAATGATATCATATACAGATATGGACCACCTTTGACCTATATATCTGACCAAGCACCATGTTTCATGAGTCAAACACACAGCAATTTTTCAATAAATATGGAATTTAACATATGCCAACAACTCCATACACACCACAAAGTAATGCATTGGTAGAAAGAGCTAATGCAACCATAGTTACTGTATTAACTAAAATGGCTCTTGAACACAAAAAGAACTGGGACAAACTATTGCCAATGGCAGTGTTATGTATTAACACAGCAAAACAAAAAACTACAGGATTTTCACCATTGTTCTTGTTACACGGATATGAACCTAGAATCTCTCCGAAAGAAATCATGATTGGTACTATCATTTCAGACATAGAACATAATCATCAATTAGACTACCTCTCAGAAGCAAGAAAATTGGCATTACAGAATATAGAAACATCAAATATGAAGAACAAATCCAGATTTGACCTAAGAAAGCTTGAACATAATTTCATGGAAAAAGATTATGTAATGTATGAATGGCCACAAGCAACTGATAACATGTTGACTGCAAAGTACAAAGGACCTTATCAGATACTAAACAAAATTGGATTAGTATGTTCTGAAATAAGAAATGTTCGTCAGCCAACACAGAAGAAAATTGCTTATGTACAATTTCTCAAACCCTTAATCCTATCATCACCCTTAATCCATCTAGGTTTGGGGGAGCCCAAACCTAGATTATTTTTCAGATATTTTAGGTGATGAAAGTAATTATGGTAATACTTACCATAACATAGGTAATGACGAGGACAACCAAACTGCATCAGCAATCCCATATGATGTCAATATTCAACTCAATGATGATAGAAGAACTCCATATGCCAAGCTATGATAACCATCATTAAAATAGTTCAGTATTTTTTGTTATTGAGTGCGATATATGAAGATGTTGTATTATATTTAAATTTCTTATTTAAACACAATTTTACTATACTAATGTGAAGTAATTAAAAAATAACTGTATCTCTACACTTTTCCAAGCATATAATCTCCTAGGATAATTCATTTGTTTAATGCAAAACTTTAACATTGCTGAAAGATAAATGAAAATATGGTTTTAATTTGCACATGTATTAAGAATTTCATAGTATTAAACTCTCATAACTGTAACATTTTCATTAATTAAAATTCATTGTCTATCTGTCATGCACACAGTAATAAAATATTGATATACCTATTAATTTAACATATGACCAATAACAACTTAATTTAGCAAAAATCATATGAATGTTTTCTTACAGACAACAACTATTGTTAGATTACAATATAAACTATAAGTAGGTAAATGTTTAAATTCAATAAGGTAAAATTAGTCTTTTAATAATCCGACGTATCCATGATCACTGCAAAGTGTTTGAAACGTCGGGATAAAATAATGAAAAATATACGCGATTTAAACCGTTTAAAGTTGTTTAATTACTATATACACAATAAATTGTAAATAATTATTGTTTTGTGAACTATAAGAATATAGTGCTGACATAGTGTTTATTTCTCATAGTGTAAATATCTCTATTAGACCATTAGATAGCCTATGTTTGTGTTTATTTCCCGTTGTGTAAATATTTTATGAAAACTTACGAGACAACATTTTTTTGGTTGTTTTCTGGAAATGGCAAATAAAGAAAATAAACCACGCACTAAATCATGGTTGAAGGAAAAAAAAAATGGGAAATGAAATATGGTAAGTTAATTTTTTGTTTATTTATTTATTTCTATTGACCACAGTCTAAACATAACAGTAGGTTCAAAAAGAGGTAAAAAGTTATTATTTCTAGTAATCCTTCAAAACACTTAACATTATTAGACTAGGTATTCAGAATCGCTCTCAGATATTGTAGATTCAGTCAACTTTTTAGTTTGAAAAAGTGGTGATTTTTTTTCAGACAACTAAGTTTTTTTTATGTTATTGTGACGGAACAAGGTTAAGGCCCACCTGATGTTAAGCGGACTAACCTCTGCCAATAACAAATGCATTTCGTCACAAGTCACGAATCGCACTGCGCCCGTCACATTGAGACATAGTTGTTAAGTCTCATGTGCTTGTAATATCAGTGGCTCTCAAGGACTGCGGACGGTTGAGAATTTTAAGAATGCCTGCTTGACTTGCTACCATCCCTTCAAGTACAAAATTTGTCACCTAGCACCTTACCATGTATCTAGCAGCTGCCCTTAAGAGCCAGTAATTCTACGTTATGCCCATTAACACGAACGAGTACGATTATTGCCTCAACTAACCTATAAGCAATAAAAAAAAAATAAGTGTAAATTTGAGCTTTTTACTTATTCTAAATTAGAATAAGGATTGAATTCTAAAACTGGAATTGTATAGGAATAATTTTCTCTATCTTTATATCTGATTTTACGGTGTTACAGAGAAATTGATGGCAACGATGACGCGTATATTATTGAAATGGATACCGATAAGATTATTTTCAACCTATATCGGGACGGCGAATATTTGACATCTCCTACTTTTTAAAACAACTTCAGGAAAAAGAACACCACAATAATTTATTTGAATGTAAATCAAGCAACTTCTTCTTGATTGGTAAGAGAAGACATGGACTTATATCAATATTCAAATTTGAGTGCAAAATGTGTAAAGAAGTTTGTTTGATTTCATCAGAAAATAAGAAAGATACCGAACATGTTGATGCATATATAACTGCTACCACGGGAGTTATAGCTTCAGGTATACGATTTCCTCAGATCGAAGAGTTGTTTTCAGATATAAACATTCCTATATTTTCTTCAAGATGTTTTATTCAACTGCAGAATTTAAGTTTATGCGAAATGTTAATTTATTTTTTCTTTTTTTAAATAAAAATATTAATATAACTATAATAAAAACACTAGGACTACTTCTGTATAAAAAAAACTCAAATTGGTATTACCAGAGTCAAGGCCCGTTACACGTGTCAGAACGACAAAAGTGCCTTTTAGCTATATGGGCGGGCGAGAATTAAAATATATACACTACATTCATAGAATAAGATAACATATTTTTGGAAACTAAGGTGAGACCAAAATTTATGAAATCTTATATGAAATGCTTACTGCCCGAAATCATAGACAGCAGAAATGAGCGTGGTATGCCCATTAGAAACTTAAAAATTCAAGATGACGACATAAACATTCACCCTGATTATCAAAACAACAACGACAGTGTTCACCCTAATTATTCACAATTAGGAGAAAGCATACGTCAATGAAATTTAGAGGAGTTTTAGAAAATATTTTTTATAAACGTAACTAACTTTCATACGCGGAGTCTGCGACAGGCACAGCTCGGGGACGTCCACCAGCCGCTCTTGCCGACTTGCAGCAAAGCAAGCTAACTTGCGCGACGAAGCAAGCTGTGGCAAGGGGGTGTAGCGTCGGCAACTTGCCGGGTTGCTGGGGTCGGTTGCGGAGTGTTGCGCGGCAAGACTGTGCAAGGGGGACAGCTTGCATGATTATTGAGCCGTGTTGCACGGCAAGCCTGTGCAAGGTGGGCAGCTTGCTGAGCTGCGTTGCGCGTCTTGCTGCTCCGTTGGCAGCAAGTTGCGGTTGCAAGCCAGTGCAAACCGGACAGACTCAGCAAAAAACAAGGTCCCACATCACGGCAAGTGAAGGCAAACCAGGGAGCCAAAAAGGTTGCCGAGGTGGGCTGCGCGGCAAGGTGCAGGCGTTGCGTGACAGGGCCGTGCGGGGGGGGGGGGCAGCTTGGTTGGCTGAGTTGAGCCGAGTTGCACGGCAAGGCTGTGCAAGGAGAGCAGCTTGCTGAGTTGTGTTGCGAGTCTTGCTGCTCCGCTCTCATCATATAGTGCTGCATAGTTGTTCTTTATACCGTCCGGGGTGCGTGAGTGCAGTGCAGTGCATTTGTTAGATAAAAAGTCTGGATTGTGGGAACCGGGATCACAACAGGGTAAGCATACTGAATAAAACTTTACTTACACTTACATACCTGATCGGTTGCCCCCCACAAAAAATTTTGAACTAAGTCAGGCGGGCACTTACTCACGCTATTGTTCAACCATGGACGGGCTCAGGCACTCTCCGTCGGAAGGAGGTGACTTTGAATTTAGGGACCCATCTTCATGTATCGACACACTATCCCACGGCGAAATGTCCAGGGATCTCCACCACCACCGTAATAATGTACCGATCTCGTTGGCAGACTTAGGGACTGACGACGTGCGATCTGAGGACCAAATTTACCATGATGCGTCCGACTCCGATAACTCCTTATGTGAGGAAGCATACCATTCGCCAAGGCAAAGGATAGGGCCTAATGACTTATTTGGAGCACATGGAGAGGCGGCAGAGGCAGAGGCACGCCGCGCTGTGAAGGAAGCCAGAGATGCGCTGGTAACGCCTATGAAAACCTCAAAAAAGAGTTTAGGGTCATGGTGGTGGAGAACCTAAACATCCTGCTGGAACTAGTTTTCTACTTGCTTGATACGAATAATGAGATTAAAAACTAACTTAGCAAGGAGAAGATCAGAAATGCGAGTGGACTGAGCAAGCGAAAAACAATGAAAACAATGAGGCCATAATAGGCAAGTTAAGTGAAATGGAGCAGACGCTTCGAGACCTGACTGCAAAACAAAAAGCAGTAGGGAGTAAGTTGGAAACGATTTCTAATCGTATCGATTCAACCCGTGTTGTCCTTGACATCGAGGTGGTGGAGACGGTGAATAAACTGCATAAGGACTTCTCGCAATTTAAGAAGGACGCAACAGCACCTCGATCAACATTGGCTGAGGCAAAACTGGTGGAGGAGATTAACGCCCTTGTTAAAGACGTAAGGCGGGGTCTCCCCCAAGGTCCACCAGGCCAACATCAACACCAGTCACAGACCAATGATAAACTGGATCGCATTACTGATAAAATGGACGCAATAGCTCAATCAATAGTACAAAGACTAACTGATCCCATTGATAAAATAGGCAAAGAAATAAGCCAACTGTGCAACCAGACCTATGCCAATGTTCTAAAAGAAAAAATACAGGATCGACGTGGGACAGCGGACAAAAGCGAAAGTAATCGTAGTGGCGGCCTCAGGGCCCATGCACAAATAAGGGAGGATATTGTGCCTGGTGTGGCCATAACCCCAAAACACACATTACTGGTGGAGTCAGCTGACCCACGGTCGACCGGGCAAAACATAATAGATAAAATTAAGGACAAAATAGATGTTGTCCAGCTTGGTGTAGGCGTAACGGGCCTCAGAGAATGTAGCGGCGGTAAGGTGGCAATCACCGTCAATTCGAGGTTCGATATGGGGGTTATGAGCTCGGCCATCAAGGGGCTAAGCACACAGCTCACAGTCAGATCTCCGAAGGTTAAAAACCCGCTCCTGCGACTGGGCGGGGTAACACCAGATATCACTGACGTTAGACTTATAGAAGCCATCAAAAATCAAAACTCGGATTTACTACAAAAAAATAAATAATTTAAAAATAAAAAAACACGCCTGCCGTACCAAAAAGTGAACTAAAAAATTACAAACAAGTTACATGATTTTAATGTTGAATGGCCACAATGTAGGTACTAAATAGATTATATTTACTGTGCAATTAAAACAGCATTGAACCCAAAAATGGAAAACAGATAACCCATTCTTTTCATCGAAGTCGGGGGACCTGCTAAGAACTATTCTAAGGAACTGTCCCCCGACTGCAATGAAAAGATTGGTTATCTGTTTTCAATTTTTGGGTTCAATGGTGTTTTAATTGCACAGTAAATATAATCTATTTAGTACCTACATTGTGGCCATTCAACATTAAAATCATGTAACTTGTTTGTAATTTTTTAGTTCACTTTTTGGTACGGCAGGCGTGTTTTTTAATTTTTAAATTATTTATTTTTATTTCGTACCTTTCAGTGATGAAACAATATTTTTGCAAACGCACAATGTGCCACGAAACATAACTTTTTTTATTTGGAAATTAATATCACGCAAAAGATAACGCGAAATTTTTTTTTAATAATTAATTAATTATTAATGATTACTTTGAGGTCTTTCTGTTCTTGCAGAGACTTTTTGTCATGGGGCTCGTTGATAAGCTTTCGTGGATCTAAAACACCAATTCTTCTAGCTGTCTGACGTGACTAAGAGCGACATAAACTTTCATCATCATCATCATCAGCCGGAAGACGTCCACTGTTACTCCCCCATAGAACGCCACAAAGAATGGCTATTAGCCGCTTGTAACCATTGGCTACCCGCGACTTTTATGATATCGTCAGTCCATCTGGTGGGGGGCCTACCAACTCTACGTCTTCCGGTGTACCATGGTACCCACTCGAGAAGCTTTCTTCCCCATCGGTTATCAGTTCGTCGAGCAATGTGGCCCGCCCATTGCCACTTCAACCTGCAAATTCTGAAAGCTATGTCGGTGACTTTGGTGAATATCCACGTTCTGGATTTTATCGCGCTCTTTGCGCGATAAACTCCGAGCATAGCTCTCTCCATGGCTCGTTCAGTGACTCTGAGCTTATCCATAAGGGCCACAGTTAAGGACCACGTCTCGGTGCCATATTTCATCACTGGGAATACACACTGGTTGACGACTTTGGTCTTCAGGCTCTGCGGGATCTTTGACGAGAAAATGTCACGTAACTTCCCGAACGCTGCCCATCCGAGTTGGGTTCTTCGGGCGTCCTCTTTTTCAAAGTTGGACCTACCTAACTGGACAGTCTGTCCCAGGTAAAATTACATAAACTTTGCCCCTTGAAAAAAATTTTAGCGCCTAGATCCACGACGGCTCTGTCCAGTGTGGTTCCTTGCAGGTTGTGCACTGTCACAACCCAACATAATATCAGTGGTAGCATGTACTGCTCGACTTTACCTTGACCCCGTATCGCGTCAAATTCGACAGTGCTAGGCTCAATTTTGACACCCAAACTGACTGTGTTGCAACGTATCGTTTTGTCATAGAACTCAACGAAAACGGCTTGCGGTAACTATCCCGGTTACGACGTCGCGCTGGCCATACGAATTTTCAGATGAACCCCATAGCGCCATTTACCAAGCCGTGTCCAAATTTAATATTTTTCCGCAACATTATCCTAGAACCAATAGTAACTTTTAAGAATGGAACAATACTTCCTCTTTTATTGGGATCAGAAAGTATACATTCGGGTTTTGGCTACTGTCCGTTGGTTTTAGCTTCTACGGATATATCTGATGCTACCACGTCAAACATCCGGCAAATTTTGGCCAGTTCGATGGTCATCGTTTGATTTTGATTTGGTGGTTCTAGTCATCCACCTGTCTTATCGTGGGAAATTTTCTCACACACTCGCCATCTGGTCCAGTAAGTGGTACTCTACGACGGTCCAGGATTTCAACCCGTTAACTATTCAAAATATCGACAAATGTGGTGTCGTCTGATTGCCTCACATTCTGTGGCAGTTCGCAGAAGCTATATAACGCCCATAAATCTATTTCAGCAATTAAATGTGGCGGTTGTTTAAAGCAGTAGTATGCAATAAATGATTCTGATTCTGATTCAGTATGCCCCGCTGACGGATTTAGCTACTAGTCAAAGCTGTATCAAGTCACAGTAAAATGTTAACACTGCCAAAATAATCATTTCTTGTAATTGTGTATGAAATGCCTTTCTCTCTGAAGGCGTTCTCCGGTCAAAAAACGCATGGTCTCTGTCCTGCCGCATGCCGGTGGTATATTTATTTGTATTACTTGTGTCTACAAGAAGCAAGTGTAGAAACGGATAAGACAATATTTATTACTTTTGATATTAGTGAACCAATGTTTATTGAATACTACTATTATATATTTTTGTTATGTACTAAGCAAGCTCTAAACGGTGATAGTAAAATTTGTAAAATTTTCACGATTTTTTTTATTTTTTTATTTTAATTTCATGAACTATGATCCCCTCTTTAATTTTTTTTAAATTTTCACTCGCCTATGTTACCCGGGATATTTCAACGCTTCTAATGATGTCACAAACATCAAAATCGGTTAAGCCGTTACAAAGTTATGGTGGAATAAAGAAACTCACAAACATACATACATACATGAACCCTAAAAACATAACTCTCCTTTTTTTGGGCAGTCGTGTAAAAAGTACCCAGTGACAATTTCTTCATGCGGGTTGTACGAAGAACAAAGGGACGTAACAGCGCGGTCCAAACTATTATAATAGAGGCGAGTCCTGCAGTCTGGGCGGCACTGATGGGTAGGAGGATCCAACTAGGTTACCAGCTAGTACCGACATTGGACCAGTCCCCTATACTTCAGTGATTACGATGCCTGGGATTCGCCCACAGGGCGCGAGAGTGCAGGACCGCCGAAGTAAGATGTGACTATTGTTTGGCTATAGGGCATGAAACGAGGGACTGCAATGCCAGGGATGGCACGCCCAAATGTATGGTCAGCATGCAAAATGAGCAATAAACATATCCTTGCTGACCATCCAGCATATAGCTCCGACTGCCCGGAATGGCAGAAATGGGACAGGCTTGCCCGGACAGGTGTGAGTTATTGCTGAGGGCACCTATGCCAATCAATCCAGAACCCTCAAAATTGTCCAGGACAACCTCGCTCGCTCTTTGGCGGCAACGGATGAATGTCTGAGCGAGGCCGAAAGACTCGGCATCTCTCTGTTGCTTCTACAAGAACCCTATGTTGGGTCCAAGGGTTACCTTACTGCGGGTAGTAGACACAGAATTGTCCAATTTAAGGACGATCCCAACGTCCCGGTCAAAGCGGCAGTGGTCATTATGGATCCCGATATTAACCCTATTGTTAATCCTAATAATGTAGCACAGAATGTTGCAGCTGTAACAATATCTGTAGGTACCTTTAAATGTTGTATTGTTAGTGTATACATTCAGGGGACAGTCGATATCGAACCATACATCCTGGAAATCCTGCAAGCTGTAGAACAATCAGAAGCCCCAGACTTCATCATCGGAGGGGACATCAACGCCTCTAGTCCCTGGTGGGGTTGTGAGACGGAGGATTCTAGGGGCGAGGCATATGTCGACGCAATGAACCACTTGGGGGCACACATCATCAACAGAGCCAACATCGCGACGTACCACCAGTATCGTGGTGCACAGCTCCACTCTAGTATCGTCGACGTTACCGCTTGCTCAACCAACATGTTGACAAAGACTGAAAATTGGCATGTAGACTTGGACTTCATGCATATATCTGACCATAGAGCCATTCCGAATCGAATGGCGCACAGAACGATTTCAAACACCTCAGCAATAACACTCACCAGGATACTACCGCTTGAAATTCGCATCAAGGAACAGCTTGAGCTATACCAGGTAAAGACAAAGGGAACAACTGCCCACCGATCTAGATCCCTCTAGACCGACCACTCCAAAAGAGATTGAGCCCATTCTCCCTTCCTCACCCAGCCTCCAGAAAAAGATTGGATTACAAAATCGTCGAGTCACAAGAGGACATAAATGCCATCGATAACCAATATCCCGAAGCATACACCGACGGGAGCAAGATTGAGGGCAGAGTTGGAGGAGCGGTTAGCCTATGGGATGGTGGCATTGAGTATAGAAGCACACACTTTCGCCTGGAGGACTATTGCTCGGTCTTCCAGGCGGAGCTAATAGCAATCGTTAAAGCCCTAGAGATGATCAGAAACATCAGTCAACAAACACTGAGTGACTCTCGCTCAGCACTGGACAGTTTAATACAGCCTAACAACTTGCATCCCTAGCGCACAGAGGCCGGAAGACCATAGCTGAAATAACTGAACTTGGTGGCCGGGTGGAGCTGTATTGGGTTCGCGCGCATATCGGAATAGCAGGAAACGAGCGGGCCGACGAACTAGCTAAGTATGCTGCCCTACACAGCCGGAAAGCGGCAGCCTATGATGCCTTCCCCCTATCCTTCGTCAAACGCCTCATCAGGGACCATTCCCTTTCCACATGTCAACAAAAAATACAGCGCATCTAAGACCGGAGGCGTAACGAAGAAATTCCTGCCCGATGTTAGGGATACCGATAGGATCTTATCAGGGCTGGGAATGACAAATCTGAGGGCACAACTCCTAACCGGACATGGCGGTTTCAAGTCATACTTGCACCGATTCAAACTTTCAGCAACATCCGGCTGTCTGTGCGATGGAATCACCGAAGAAACTGTCACACATATTCTCCTTGAGTGCCCCAGATTTGGCATTCTCAGACATGAATGCGAATGCAAGCTGGGCCTAACAATAGGCAGCACTAACCTAGCGGATTTCATCAATAATGACCACTGTCGGACCATATTCCTCAGTTTTGCGGAAACCGTAGTCCGTAAAACTGCTAAAGCAAACGGCTCAACAGTTAAATAGATAATATTGATTGATACATTTACTTTAAACCTAAAAACTATGATTTAATAGCCACAAAAATCAAAAATTGTATTGTCAACAAGTTGAACAACTAACCGAATCAAATGAAATGAACAATTCACAATGTTTATCTAAATCTAATTGGTAACTGAACTTTTTAATTGTATTAGTGAGAGCTTGAATAGACTTGCAATTATAATTGTATCTACATTATTATAAAATAAATGAAATAAATCTACCAATAAGATTATTATACTATTATTACTATTATGAATGAATTCATTGTCTAAATTAATGTAACATAATTAATAATTATCGCCCCATGTAAACTTCAGGCAGGCACGCCTGCCAAGGCGGGCAATACAATTGCTGTGCAAGACTCGGCAAGTTCGGCAAGCAATTGACTTGCTGTAAGCTTGCCGGAATTGTGGAGCATAGAAACTTAGTATAAGTAAGATTATAATACATGTATAATGGTAATAATATAAATATATATGATAATATATAATATATATCATAAAGACCCTTTGCAGGGTTTGGCAATCTAATATTTCTAATATTATAAAGTAAGGTATACATAACATAGTATTGTATTTTTAAGTAATATAATTATAGTAATGTAAATTTTATAATATGTAAGTAATATATAAGTATATATTATGTATGATGTTATTATAGTAATTTAAATTGATATATGGAAGTAGTTGCCTCATATCCCATTCCGCAATGTCCGGCAAGCCCGGCAAGTTGGGCAAGCAACCGAATTGCCCAGCTTTCTCTCGACTTGCCGGGTTTGCAAGCAACATATTTACTTGCGCAAATTTTTATTATTTTTGTATTACCAAGCTTAGGTTAGGTTTTTACCACATGTAAACTTCTACACAGACATGCCTTGGTTTCAGGCAGGCCTAGCGGGTTCGGCGGGCAATAGACTTGCTGTGCAAGACTCGGCAAGCTTGACTTGCCGAACTTGTCGAACTAGCCGAGTAAGTAAGTTATAAAGGGAAAAAAATGTGTAAAGATTAAAGTTTTACTTAAAAGAAAAAAATAATAAAAATGCAATTAATCTATCAACAAAATTATTATATTGTAACTATTATTATATTATTATTTAAATGGGTTACGTATACAAAGAATGATCTTGAATATTGTAATTAATAATGATTAGAATGATAATTAATATTCAAGTCTAAATGTTAAGCAAAATTAACAGAATAATATATTCAACTGTTTATGTACCTTTGGGGAGGTATAAATCCCCGTTTCGATGTAAGCAAGATCCCAGCAGCAAGTTACGTACAAACTGGTTCTGCTGGGGCCTTGTAAACCAAATATATTTAGGAAGGAAATGCTCACCTCGAATGAAGTGTACTATTCTCCAAGGCATGCAACATGTGTCGGCGCTTACTTATCCTGATCTATCAGGCTAAGGAAAGAACGCTGACAACTGCATGTTAGATTAAATAAAATTGATTTTTCTCCAACAGGACCCGCAAGTTCGGTGGGTTGCAGCAAGGGCGGCAAGCGGCCGCAAGTAGGCCGGCAAGCAAAGAAGTGGTCGGCAAGTTGGGCAAGCAAGTTGGCAAGCAAAATACTCTTGCTTGCACAACTTGCTTTTTGCGACTCTAGGGGTTGCATAACATGCTTGCCGAACTTGCGGATCCTATTGAGCCATTGCATGATAGAATAAGTTAGATTAAGATAGTTGTAAGTTATTAAAGGAAAAAAAATTGGAAAGATTAAAGTGTATTGAAAACAATAAAAGGGTACCCCATAACAAATAGGGGTAGTTTAGCTCGCGGCCCGGGACACTCACATGCTCCCGGACAGGAAAAAAAAAAACTTTCATATGCGGAAAGGTATGAAATAACTTGTGGAAGTCGATACCATGCAGATTCAAAACACTCTGAGCTCACAGTATCATTGTCCGACTTCCACAAGTTTCTTTTATCTTATTTTGGTGTTTGAAGTCAGTGACGTTTAATTAATTTTATTTCAACATTTTTAGTAACTTAAATATACTGCTAAGACCAGTTGTCACCCACAATATTGGTTATCATCGGCTAGAGTAGTAAATTGAGTGTAACTTACGAACTACTACAACACTCATTTGAAGGTATATATGCTGCTCAACATAAAATCATCATAATGATACGTTTAAGCGTTACTCTTTACTGGATTTGCATAATTCAGTAAAATAAAAAATATACGTGATTACATAAAACTTTGCTCCGTATTTTTCAAGTTGTATAAAAAACTAATTCTAAGACATAAATTTAAATCTAGATTTATATAAAGTAGGTATGTAAGTAGTAGTATATTGGATATATTGGCGACTAGCTTTCCGGGCGCGGCTCCGCCCGCGCGTATGTCGGTTATCGCGCGAAAACATTAACCTCTTTTTGCGCAGTCGGATAAAAACTATCCTATGTTTTTTCCCGGGTCTCAAACTATCTCCATACCAAATTTCATTCAAATCGGTCCAGTAGTTTTGGCGTGAAAGCATAACAGACAGACAGACAGAGTTACTTTCGCATTTATAATATTAGTACTGATATGAGACAACTACCATAAATTATATTAAAGAGCGGTACATTACAAACTTCATTCAAAATTTAAACAGCTGAATTTTTAACTTAATTATTTCATGATAATAATACTCAATAAGCAAATAAATAATACCGTGCGCTTTTTTGAACTGTAAGACAATAAAATAAGTAACTACAAAAAATTGTTGAGACACAGTATTGGATTTCTTATCAGGTACCCAGAATTCCGAGTTTGGGAGTAGACCTCTGGAAGTCTACTCCCAAGTTCTAAGCTTCGTTTCGGAACGAAGTACTTAACGACGAACATTGAACTTATACCCTGCCACCAAATAACTTCGGATGCGACTTGTACGGACGGTCTTTGTTTCGGATTCATAGACAAATATTATCCAGAAGTGATATTGAAATATTTGTGAAGGTTCTTTATGGTAGACATGTAAAAACCGGTAAACAAATCAAAAACCAAAAAGAATTTGAGAAGAAGAATGTTTCGATAATTAATATACTATTTATTCATGTATGTGTTTGTATTTTCTTCGTAAACAAATGTTTTTCAGAGTGAAGGTTGTGTCGTCGACGAACAAAGAACCTAATGGAATGATGCCTAATACTATAAACTCTTTAGTAAATTCTGCTTCGAATATGACAACGAGAATGCAAATGAGCCTTACATTAGTAGATGAGCCCATGTGTTCAATACAACGTTTGTCAGAATGTTTTTATTTTTTGAAGAGGCAGACCATATACACATAACCCTTCTTTTTTGAAGTTCCTGTTTCTCGCGCTGCTTTCTACGAACAACCATGCACTAAATTAAGTAAACATATTCTTGAAACCACAAGAATTATTTAATATGTTGTAACGGCGACTCTTGTATATACATTCATGTTCAGACTCCATAACCTTTACTTCCACCACCAAGCGCATCACCATTATACGGAATACGGATATAATATAAGTTAATTTCATTTTTGTGATGTATGCTGCAAATGTGGGATAAAATTTACAATGTATAATATCCTATGAAATAGCATACTCGGCGTAGGTGCTCATTTATATTTGGTTCATAGCTTTTTAGTTCCAAACGAAAATCTGTAAAAAACGCAAACGATAACTCTACGACAGACGAAAAAAGTAGGGCGTATCTATTACGAGATTATGATTAATCAATAGTCAACATAATATCTAAATACGAAATAATAAATTCCAAATAAAATTTGGGAGTAGGGTGAAATTCGAGCAATATTATGTCAATTTAGGAAGTACGGATCGAAATTTGGATCAGAAAGTGTTTCGTGGTAAGAAAAGGTGCGATCCGTCAAACGAAACTTTGAACTTCGTTTTTGGGTGTAGACCTTCTGGAGTCAATCAACTGTTTTAGTTACACTGTGTGTGACGTGACATTGAGCTATTCGACGCTGGGTTTACTGAGAGCGCGCTGTGCATCTAGAGCGCAGCGCCGCGTTGTGCACATAGACAGCAACTATCGCATGCCGAATTTACGTACTCATATCGGACGGCCTTAATATTAAGCATTTGCATTAATATTAAATATTTGATACTTTTTGAAAATCTATGTTCATATAAGAAATTGTAAAAATATGAAAGGTAACTGGGTGAAAGTGAAATATAAAATGTAATCAAATACTGCTGCTTTTGGATAAAATACAAGGAGGGTCATTTATTGAGAGTTAGCCTATAAATTAATATAAAATGAAAGCATTCAAAAAATATTTTAAAAGAACTTGTATGAAAAATGACAAGTTCGAAAAACAGTGGTGCGTGTTTGGAAACAGCCACATAAGAAATAATTTCGTGGAATCATAGTATTTCAAAATCAGTCATAAAAAAAACAGGAAACCAAGTTTATACAAATTGTTAAAATGTTTACACAGCCAGTCCATAGTTCAAAAGAATCGTTTTAAGTCCACCGGGGAGCTTGCTGGAACTGAATCCACCAAAAAAAGAGAGAGGAAGAATATGTGACTCGTGATACAAAAAAATGCACAACTGCAACAGATCAGAGAAGAGATCACTGTTGGACGAAATATTATGGTACAATGTAACATTACCTACATTGCTACTAATTTCTTATTACACTAGTTAGACTAATTATTAAATTCAAAATCTATACAATTAAATAAACCTAATTAGTTTTTTATTTTTTTCCTTTTGATTGTTCTTCCTATTTGTATTTGATCATAGTAGAAATACGTGGAAGTAAAGTATCCACGTAGCAATTAAACAACTTTAAACGGTTTAAATCGCGTATATTTATCATTATTTTTGTCCCGACGTTTCAAACACTTTGTAGTGATCGTGGTCACGGGATGACTAATTGGTTTTATTTGTCACATGGGTTATTAAGAAATTATTTGGTCCACCGTCAGAATTTTTTATATTAATCATAACGTTCCCTATTCACGCAGTATTCGCTCAGTGTCCAGAGGTCTTGCAGATTTGTGTCGGCCATGAGATTCAGTTAATTTAATAACAGGATCCCAAGCAGGTGGTACTTGTCAACCATCATCATCTCTATTGAAATTTGGGTGGTTTTTGATTTCAATAGCTTCGCGTAACATTCTTGGCATAAACCGGGTCTCTCTGGCGAGAATTTGTGGTTTGTCGAACCGAATGTAGTGGTTGGGTTGGTCCTGGGCATGTTCACAAACCGCAGACTTGGTCGAGCGTCTGTTCTTCATGTCAGCAATGAGTTATTTTACCCGGCTACCAACGATCCTCTTTGTTTGCTCAATGTATGACAGCCCACATTCACAATCAAGTTTGAAAACACCTGCATCTTGTAGGGGAATATTGCAATTAACAGGTCTTAAAAATTTGTTTAAAGTTATTTAATTACTATGTGTAACAATCGAAATCGAAATCGAAAACCTAAGACAACATTAAAGTATCCACGTATCCACCCTAGTAGTAACAGGTGGAAAAGGAACTGCCGAGTGAATATGTTAAGTGGATGTATTTATATCATAGATGACCTATAACCGTATTAATATAGTATCTTTTTGCATGATGGTAGGGCATTTTGCGAATGCCCGCCTGGCTAGCTACCACCCTCAAGTGGAAAATCTGTCGCCAAGCACCTAACGGTGTGTTCCGGCAGCTGTCCTTGAGAGCCAGTAATTCTAGGTTAGCCTGAACAATATCTTCGACCACATCATCACTTACCATCAGGTGAGATAGTGGTAAAAGGCTAACATATCAAGGATAAAAAATGCTTCGTTAACAACTAAACTACTATAAGATTGATAAATCGTAGATTGGCTGAGCTAGTGCTACTAAAATTAAAAAAAGAATAACACTTGTTCCTTACATCTAAGATTCCGAGGGAACAGGCAACAACTAGTAAACGATACATACGACATAGAGATGCGTGCGCGCTTCGAGCTCCGTGTTTACTATAAACCCGCCGTTGATTTCGTCCACCTCCAGGAACGAGGGCTCCGCCATTTCAATACGAGGTTCCGTTCCCACAGCTACTAACACCTGTAAAAATCATGTGTGTGTGGACTGAGTGACCACATTTTTTTTTAGTTTATTTTTGTCTATTTAGTGACTTCAAGAGTTAGTAAAAGTTATAATATAATTTGTAAAATGTGTTTTGTAATTTGTAAAGAATTAATAATGAAACTATGATTCCTAAACTGTGGTCACTCAGTTCTCACACTCAAAATTCTAAATCTGGGTAAATACATACCTTATAAGCAAATATTGTTTGCAGATATTTAGTAAAACATATTTTAAAGTGTTTAGAAGAAAAAAACCACAACATGGAAACTAAAATTAAAAATTATAAAATTCTTCCTGATGTCTCTGAGTGACCACTTATGAAAAACCTATAATTTATTTATTATGCCACAAAACCTATATATTTTAACTGCTAACGTTAGTAAAAGTTACATGTAAGTTTGTAAAAGTAAAACAAGAGCAACGTTTTTGTTTACTGATGTTAAATTAATATTTAATTGTGGTCACTCAGTTCACACATGGTGAATATGTAAATTAATTCAAAGTTATTGAATTATAAGTATTACATAAAAACTGAATATTTCAGTATTTAGTAAATATTTTTTACTACAGGGATGTATGCTTTTATCTGGTATTGATTGCTTTTAAGACAAGATAATTGCTATTCAATATGTTCTATAAAATGTATGTAGTAGGGTGACCACACAACGTAAAGTAACATGAATTATTAGGCTTATTTAGATATTTATTTTATATAAAGTTATGACATTACAGTAATGTTTACAGTGCTACAAGTATTGCAATGAACGCCAATGAATTTAAATTACTTAAAGCAACAACATAATCGAATTTAAAACTACCAGACATACAATTGGGAAAACAGTAATATGAATAATAAATCCATTGCAGTACAAAGATTGTTCTTTGCAAAATAAAATAATATGTTAATATACCATGCAAGTACTTTTGTAACACAATCTGTGCTTTTTTTAACCCGTGATATTATTTTGACTTTCAACTTCTAACTATCTCTTGTATCATATTCGAACACTTTCATTTAAAATTTTTGAGCCTTTTTGCAAATCGCGCCAAATTAGAGTATTTTTTTCTGGCTGTTGTTTTCGTGAGCTTACTGGCGTCCACGTCGTCCAATATTTGCCCATTTTCACCCTTTAAATTTTCAACACACTTGGAAAAGTAGTGTAATAGTTAGAGATTTATTTACGTAAAATAATAGAAACTACATATTCCCATAATTGTGGTGATCTCTTAGCCTGAAACAAATATAAGTACCTACAAGAATATATAGGTGTAGAAATTATTACCATTGTGCGGATATGGTACAGACATTCACAATTAATTTCACGCTTTTTAGTATTAAAATCTGTTTTTTTAATATTGAGAACATTAGTTCGGCGTCATTCATTTGTAGGTATTGCTTTTAAGCTGATGATAGACGGCGCGGGCTAACGCGAGCCGAGCCTCCACGGACGACGGATCGCCGTCCGTGTAGGCTCGGCTCGTCTTAGCACGGACACGAGCCTGTGGTGATACACGGCGCGTGCTAGCGCGAGCCGCGCCTCAGGCCGCGACGTCCGCGGATGTGGTTTTTGTGACCTGTATCTTTATGATTTCATATGAACGGTTCCTTTTCATAGAGTTGAATAAAGTCCATAATCATTTAATTCACGTATATGTGTTTCAAATAGAAAATTAAACTCCAAATGGGCACCATGGCTCTGCACCGTCTAGAGGCTCGGCTCGTCAGAGGTGATACACGGCGCGTGCTAGCGCGAGCCGCGCCGCAGGCCGCGCGCGCGCCTTTGGTTCGTGTCTAAAAACGGACGCGGACGGCGGACGCGCGCCACGAGCCGCGCCGGGGTGCTAGACGGCGCGTGATATGGCGGACGACGCGTCGTCCGTCGTCCGGCTCGCGCTAGCCCGCGCCGTCTATCACCAGCTTTATACTTACCGACGCAGCGACAACGACAGTGCAGCGTTCGAAGTGGCCAGTAACTTTTTCATACAATATTTTCGTATGATCTCGTAGTGCTAAAAGGAACATAACGTGTTTCATATTTCAGATCCAAAAGTACATAAAATTCAGTGAGTCTAATCAGGTTCTATTTACTTTGTCCTTATAGTTTTTCTTTCTGATCTTGAGAACGAAAGTTCCACGTCATTCACATGTCGGCTACAAGTGAAAGACGTGGAAGTAGCTATTCGGTATTCGCGGGTTACAGTTGTTTCTTTTATACACACCAACGCAGCGACGACGACGGTGCTGTCACAATAGACATATATACAGTAGTTCGACTCCGCGGTATCCTGGAATTCAATGACAAATGACGATCAGAGCGCTAGGGAAATCACTATCGAAATTTTGAGTGTTGTTGTTTGTTATATAAATAAATATTTTTTTATAATAATTGATTTTTTATAAATATTTTTTTTGTGAATAGGTAAAAATATAACTATATATATCTATTTATTTGAGAGAACACAAGCGTGCGCAGAATTGATTAAAAACGCCATTGTCTTTGGTAACATAGTAAGGCCACCAGTAAAGAGGTTATTGTATGATTATTTGCCTTTAAAACTCCTTGGGTTCTTTTTTCTATTAAAATGATGAAAACATTACAACCTCTATAGTGTCAATCTGCTGACAGCTTATTAAAACTAAACTGTAAGTAAACACCGCAGTAAAGCATGTGAACCAGTCTAGTTGTATCTTTTTGTACCTCCTCGATGTAGGGAAGGCCGCACGGTTGATCACGTGACTGAATTCGAGTAATTTCTTCGTAGTTAAACTACTGCAGAAGCTCCATGTATCTAATGTGGTGCTGTGTTCGAAGTGGCCAGTATCTTTTTCATACAATATTTTCGTATTATCTCGTAGATTGGTAAAATGAACATTATAACGTAAAGTTGTCTTAGGTCTTCGATTCGAAACGGCCGGCGGCGGCTCGCTTTAGTTTCGATCGTGCGCTCGTAGATAGAGGTGTGTACCGGAGGCAATTTCAGCCTCCGGAGATTTTGCGGAGATTTTATTGAATAACCGGTGTTTCTCCGGTTATTCTCCGGATAGTCAATATATATACATAATATGACACCTCATTTATTGAATCTGTAGATCGGATATGGCAGTTTACAGGAAAAGGGGTTTGAACAGACGACGAAAATGGCGGAAAACGGCAATTATTTTTTTTTCTTATTTTTTTTCTGTAACTATTCCACCTAAAACTTAGATTTTTCTTTTAATATGAATATTACTATGGTTCTTTACCCATTAATTATTACAGATTGTTAAGATAAATATTTCAAAAGTAGTAACGAGATTAAAACAACGCGATTTTTAAAAGAATTTTGGCGGGAAAACTATGGAAGCGCAATTTTTTTTTGTTTTTGAAAAACTATACCACCTACGACTTTGTTTCTTCTTTTGCTTTGATTATTTATATGTAATCTATACACCTGAATTATTTCAGATGTTTAGGTTTAGTAGTTTAAAAGTACTTACTTAAAGTACTTATTATTTATTACGTAAATTTCCATCGGTGAGTGTATGCGCGGCAAAATGTATCGAGTGAAAGATATTTATTTTTATTTCACGATTTTTATAACTTCTCGTTACCGTAACGTGATGCGGTTTTTTGAGTTGTATAGCCAACGATACTAGCTTACTAACAACGATTGAATAATAACGATAGGATTAATACAAGCTTCACACTAAACCTTTTTTTCAGACGACCGGAAATCCGTTCGCGACACACAAGACAAATAAAAATAAATATAAAAAAACTTTTCAATCCTTATCCTTTTAATTTCTTTTAACGTAGTTTTTGAATTGTTCTGTATATACATGCAAAATTACAGCTTTCTAAGTTCATTACTGTAGAAGTAGTTACGAGATTATTATTAAATGACGTAATATTTTTGCGCCAAAATGTAATTTGAGCTGGTTTTAGATTTGATAAAAATATTAAAAATACTTTATGATATCTCAGAAAAACATTGATTTTTTTCTCGTATAGCCAAGGATCCATCCTTACGCAAACCATTTGCATTATGAAAATTGGACTTACGCTAATTTTATGGTAAATTTGTAAACACGACTATTTACCGCCGACCGGCTAGCCGGTTTGTACAGATGCGCACAAAGCCAGCCGGCCGGCGAATACACATTAGGGTATATGCACAGAAAGTACTTGACATCCAATCGAATGTAATGTAACGAATAAAATATTTTTGAATGCAAAAAAAAAAGGTTTTGATTGTTATCAAAATACTTACCTACCAAGAACAAGTGTTTTTCTTGGGTACCGATAACGGAGGAGAGCTTCTAGTAGTAATAATGGTTTGCCGTGTAGGTTAATAGAAGCAAAACGCATTTAATAGTATGAATGAGGTGAGATTAAATTAAAATTCAGAAATGTTTACCCATCTAATTATCGATAAACCGGTAGTTAAGAGAAACACCGATTAGTCTCCGGTACCCATCCCAACCGGTGATTATCCGGTTTTTTGAGAACCGGTGCACACCACTACTCGTAGAGTCAAGACCTCCTGAAAATGCTTCGTTTAGAAGCGAAACTAGTCGAATATTCTTCCGGTTAGGCTGCGTGGCGTTTGTGATGTTACGTAGGCTTAACAGGCAAATTAGGCGGAATTGTCACTAGATATATATTTTTATAGTTTTTTAAAGTGTTTTTTTAAAGTTTTATGAAAATACTTTCATTAAATTATTTTATAAAAATAGTTTAAAAAATATATATGTTATTATTAAATATGTATTTCCGAAAAGTAACGCGTTTAAAGTTTTTTAATTAATTAACATTATTACAAGTAACAAATTCTAATCTCATTACTGCCCTCCAAAAAGTTTACTGGAAGTTTTACGCGGGAAAAAGTGAGAGAGGAAAAGCCAATGTAGTTTTTTTTTACCAGAACTAGTGTTCCTTTGAGTTTTTATGTGTAATTATGGTGTAGAATTATTCATTGAGTGTTCATTAACGTGCACAAGTGTACTTGCTTACATAGTAGTAAAACATGACTTTTCGTGATTTCTTTTGATCTCCATGAAAAAATTCAGTACGAAGGCATGATTGACTCAGATTTAACTTGACCATGACATTTTACTTGGCTCTGATTTTTACTTCACCTACTATCTACTTGAAATATCTCTAAAACTGTTATTTCTAAAACTTGACACTAGCTAGATAACTTTGAATTAATTTACATATTCACCATGTGTGAACTGAGTGACCACAATTAAATATTAATTTAACATCAGTAAACAAAAACGTTGCTCTTGTTTTACTTTTACAAACTTACATGTAACTTTTACTAACGTAAGCAGTTAAAATATATAGGTTTTGTGGCATAATAAATAAATTATAGGTTTTTCATAAGTGGTCACTCAGAGACATCAGGAAGAATTTTATAATTTTTAATTTTAGTTTCCATGTTGTGGTTTTTTTCTTCTAAACACTTTAAAATATGTTTTACTAAATATCTGCAAACAATATTTGCTTAAAAGGTATGTATTTACCCAGATTTAGAATTTTGAGTGTGAGAACTGAGTGACCACAGTTTAGGAATTATAACTTCATTATTAATTCTTTACAAATTACAAAACACATTTTACAAATTATATTATAACTTTTACTAACTCTTGAAGTCACTAAATAGACAAAAATAAACTAAAAAAAAATGTGGTCACTCAGTCCACACGCACATTAAAAATCGATTTAAACCTTCAGAGAATAATATTATTAGTGTAATTACCATAAAAGTTTATATATACGAGTTTGAAGCGCTCGTAGCCAAGTTTGCTTAGCCATTCTGAATCGATCAGCAAAGTTAAGCAACGTCCGCCGCGGTCATGACTTGAATGGGTGAGCGCTAGTTGGGCATTACTACTGAGCGCTTCCGTGCTTCGGAGGGCACGTTAAGCCGTCGGTCCCGGTTGTTGTCTTAGGATAGCAGTCGTTACAGCATGGTGGTAGGGCACTTTGCAAATGCCCGCCTGGCTAGCTACCACCCTCAAGTTGAAAATCTGTCGCCAAGCACCTAACTGTGTGTTCCGGAAGCTGTCCTTGAGAGCCAGTAACTCTAGGTTAGTCTGATGAACATCCTCGACCACATCATCACTTACCATCAGGTGAGATGGTGGTCAAAGGCTAACCTATCAGGCATAATAATTTCAGGTATAAATAAATTTTATTGGCACAACCATGTCCTTGCCTTATTTGGCGTACAGACATCTGGTTAGAATTTACAGTACTCAATATTAAACATTATGTCATTCATATCATAGTTACATTTTTATACAATTATAAACGTCACATTATTTATCAATTATATTTGATGTCAAATTTATATATATTTTTTTATGTCTGTTGTACCCTAATAACATTTTTTCATATTTCTTTATTATACACAAAATACGCCCACTTTACTGCTGCGACTACGTTTTTATGTGTATTGCCTACCCTAACCTTTTTTATTAAATTATTTGTATTAATTTTTATGACAAACTTATTAACAATATGTAATATGCACCCGGAAGAGACTAGCCACCCACAACACAGGGAATCCTAGTGTGGGGGCTAGTGTGATTAAGATAATAAGCACCACTTGATAATTATATGTACTTACTCAAACTACTAAATCTAATTAACACAAAGATATATAAAACTTGTTTTTAAATTATAAGTTAATATCTAAAATAGTGTAAGTTGGCACCTATCTATTTATAAATCTAAGTTAACTATTATCTTACCAATCTGTGTAAAGTTTTTTGATCAATAAATATTATTATTATTATTATAATAAAAATAAAAAAAAAGTATTGTCGTAATAGTTTTACAAATCATTTTCTAAAAACTTAAAACTATATGGAATCAATAAGGGTCTAGTCTTTCATATTTAAAAGAAGCATTACGCTGTGTCTCGATCTCACTACCTTATTCGAACTCTAATAGAAGGACTGTACCTCTATCCTTATCTAGTTTAAAATCAAGATTCATACTTAACTCGAATACTTACCTGAAATTTCTCCAGTATATGGTACTATAATTCTTCATTTTTGTATTGACACCTAAACCGATACGGAAAGGAAATAATTGAAGCATGAGCGGGATTCTTTTCCGCGGCCATTTGTCCTGGGGCAATGAAATGACTTCTCACAACCTGAGTTACCGTGGTAAGGTAATCAATTATGTAATTGCGACGGAACATGCGCGAGTCACACCTGATGTTGACGTTAAGTTGACTAACCTCTGCTTATAACAGATGCATTTCATCTCAAGTGACGATCTGCACTGCGCCCGTCACACTGAGAAATACAGTTGTAAGTGTTATGTGCCTGTAATTTTACTGGCTCTTAAGCCCTTCCACCATTAGGTGAAGCTCAAGCTGACGGTGGTGATGGAACCATGCACCTGCGGCAAGGCAATCCATAGTTATTACCGCTCAGCCATAATTGCTTCAAATGTTTAACCATCCTATAGGGAAGAAGCGACATGTATTAGTAAATATGAATGAAAAATATCACGTTAGCTCAGTTTGGAAAGGCATTTTGATTTTGTAATATTCTCCTAGTGTGCAAGTTTCCAACTTATAAATTCAAACTTACATAGTCGGTGATGAGAGAGGATCCATCCGACAGAGTCAGTTCGAGCCTTCCGTCAGGAGTCGGGAACGCGTCGTAAACTTGCGCTGAAACGATAAACATAGTGCCATTGCCTTTGCCATTTGCCCAATAGCATTGTCAGACCAGAAAAGTCGTTTGACTGGGGGCCCGTGCCTACTCCAGTCTGGAGATGCAGGTTGTTTACATATCGAAGTTTTATAGGTATTTATGTAATTAGTTTAAGTATATCATAGCAAATCAGATCTTTAAATAATCTAGGCTCTCTGGACACGCTAACTAGATATTTGACATAGCGAGCATGCGGTGGCACGTGCGTTCGGGCGCGCCTACGTAAATGCAGCGTTTGGTAACGGTCTACGAAGTAGAAACAACTTATTGCAGTAGGTACAGAAAAAGACGAAACACAAACACCAAACGATCACTTGCAATCAAACTTGACCTCAATTATACAAACAGTAGGTACATACACATACACCTCCTCACACACTTACACACTCACACTTTTTAACCTAATATATAATATTAAAATTTTATCTATCGATAGATAATAATTTACTAACCAAGTTATTGTTGATCTTGTGTTTTAATTGGCCACAAATTTATGTAATTCAATATCTATGATTGTAAGTTGTTTCTGTACGTTTCTTTTGTTAACTTGTGAACCGCTTTTTTTACCTCCTGTGTATGTCTCTCGGCAAACACCCGTCCGAGTGGGGATATGCTGAAAAACAGCGCAGCGAACGCTCATGGAAGTGAATGATAGCGCTGCATAATGCTGAGCATAGCCTTTATAACTGTCAGTCATTTTTATTTTGTAATAAGGCAATCAATTTATATTTTAATCATTTATTTGTTTGGTTTTACTATGCCAATAGCCTCAATATTTGGCTATCCTATTTTTAGCTTTGCAAAATAAACCGACATGGAATCAGTGCAGTATTTACCCTATTTATGAGTAACAACTGCAATCACCAAGACATTTTAATAAATAACTCCTACAGTGTAATGCGTACACAAATCTTAGAACAACACGGACTTCCCCCGGCTGACACAAATAAACTCGACCGTGCGCTCCAAGAGTCAAGACCTCCTGAGTATTCTTCGTGTGGAAACGAAACACGTCGAAAACTATTCCCACTAGGCTACATGGCACTAAGTAATGACGGCTTATTATCATATAGCCTTGCAGGAAATTTAAGCAGAATTTTCGCATATTGATTAATGTCTTTCTAAAATTAATTTGTAAATTTCTTAAATATTTATTATTACTTAAGGATTTCTGCACAGTAACGCCTGAATCTATTAATTGATAAATGAGTTCTAATTAGGACCCGTGCAGTCAGAGTCGAAATTAATATTTATTATTGGATATCTGGTGAAGAGCTCCGAGCCGGTATTTACACCATGGTCTTTGCGTGTAGCAAATATAGCGGCGGCTTTTCTGGATTCGCTAGTCAACTGACAGTTAGCGAGAATGTAACTCGTGAACCAAGTACAGAACAAAATTTTGCTTAATATCCGGCAGCTATTCTTGAGTTGCTATAATAGTGCATAAGTGTCGCGGGCGGTCCGTAATGCAGCCCTTGTTGCAAAAGCTGGATTCATAGCGTCGACGGCAGGAGATTCACACAGTTTGAAGAACGAAAGCGTAGAACTAAGCTTAGCCCATAACGCGGCTTGCAGTGATTACGGATTTAGGCTTCTATAGATTTTACTTAAACAATACGAGTAATTTGAATGCAACCCGCTTAGTATATTAAGAATATATTTTTGATCCCGACGATCCTAGAAACAAAACTCGACAGTAAGGTATTTTTAAAGAAATTTGCTAGTTTCTAAACCAGTAACAAATGTTCATACAAATTTGCATGGGCCAATTCGGGTACCGCGGAGGGATCGACTTGGCTCAAAGGTAGTTGTCAAAATAATGACTATAATACAAGCTTTATTTAGTAAAATATTTTTTTCATCATCGCGAGACTATGTTATGGTATCAAGTACGGACAAAAACTGTGAGTAGTGAGTAACTCTAATGATCAGAAACGACATAATAGTCTCAAATAAGGCTAATCATAGTAGGCAGGGAGAGTCTAACTAAAACGCTGCCCGACTTCCTGCAAGCAAGTGTAAAGGAGGTCTCTACATAACGTGTTCAATTAATACAGCTCCGTCTGGTTCAATCTCGAAATCATAATACTGTATAAGGATATGGTGATTCATGAATACATACTTTTAGGCATGAGCTTGACGTTCTCGCAGCGGACGACTTCAGCCGCCCACTCGCCGAGATACTCGGGCAGCACGCCCGCCATGATACCGCGGTCCTTGAACATGTGGACGAACTCTATGGGTTCCTTCTCGGGGGGACGCTCCACGATCTGATCTGCAGCAGAAATATCAATACATCGAATCGAGTAGACATCAAAACCCACACTAGATGATAACAAGTCTAAATTAATATAGGATAAATGGCAAACCTTTATGTGCAAGCCAATACCGAGCATAGCATAGTTGTAAACTAGTTATTTGATTAGAATATCTATCGTCTAACATCTTATCGAAGTGGTCTAGCAGCTATGCTTAGCTGGTACCTTCTAAGTAAATCCGAAGCAGCTTTTCTCAGGGAAAACTCTGCCAGAGCACGCAATTTAGGCTGCGTATCCACCAGGGATGTGCGAAGAATATGAGCTCAGTGAGGCAAGGAATATACAACGCACCTCTGTCTTGTATACGCCTTAGTGTTAAGCATCAGATTTTCGGAGGAAGCTAGCCTGCCGAGCATTCACAAACTGCCCTACCCCATGCGTTTAAGATAGATAGATAGATAGAAAATTCTTTATTTGCATACCTTAAAAATAACATTACAAAGAAACAACAAATAAACGTATACCAAGGGCGGCCTTATTGCTTAAAGCAACTTCTTCCAGACAACCGATCTGAGAATAAGAAAAACTCGCAAAATTAGCCAGGTTGGCAGTTAAGAAATTAAACACTACTTGTATAATAATTACCCAACTAAGAATTTACCCTTTTACACCTATTTAAATAAATACATATACATACATACTTACATTATATATTATCTAAATATGACTAAATAGGCACCCGGCTGGGACTCACGTTATATTTACCGGATAGATTCCGACCAGTTTCGGACTATATTGTAGCCGTTCGTCTGGGAGTAACGGTTGCGCGAAGCGGCGAGCGCGGGCCTCAGCACGTAACTGAGGTAACGATGGCGCTGTCTTTCCCGGCTCAGCTGCACTTGTCAAATTGTCCGATATGTTATTAGCTTCACTGTCACTGTTATGTGCCGTGTAGGGCTGTAGACACACCAAACTAATCGTGTCAATTTCCTTGTCCACATGTACCGTACCTACGCTATTGGTGTCACCTATCTTTAAAACTGTTTTCCATGCCGGCGGTATATTCCACCCACAATCCCGGTTGAAGTTAGTGTGACGGCATATTTCGATTGCCTCCCGTATCTTACGAGGAACGAAAAACTTCTCTTTCGCAAGGACGGATGCTTTATCGAAGCGCACAAAATGATTAGACCCTGGGATGTGAGCGTGCTCCGCTACCGCCGATCGAACGGTATCCAAGTTTTTAACACTTCTAATGTGTTCGATGAGCCTGGTAGAAATATTTCTTTGAGTTTCGCCAATGTACGACTTACCGCAGTCACAGGGAATTCGGTACACACCTGGACCACTGAGCAGATCCCTGTCTTTGGGTGAGCGTAATAACTGTCGTAATTGTCCAGGTGGTCGGAATACAGTTTTAGGTCACACTTCCGGGCTAATTTTGTCCGTCACCCCCTTGACAAATGGTAGATAAATTGGCGAACTGTTACACCTAATATATTGCTGACCTAGGCCCGAATCCCTCACAAACCTATTTACGCGTTGTCAGCAGTATTTTTCAGTATATAAACGGTGGCTTCCAAAATTAAGCGCTCAGATTTATTGTGATAACTCCAGGAGTCACCAGACTCAGTACCAGTATACCCTTCAGGTGGAACCTCTGCCCAAATTAGTAGCAAAAGTGAGTTGCGGGAATTTTTAAAGTCAAGTGTAAATTAATAATTTTATTTTTCAAATAAAATAAATGTGTGTGTGTCCATAAGTTGTTTTTTTTAAGACAACTTCTCCAGTTAAAGCCATTTCTTTCCAGGACGCTTCAACTCAGCACCGACATATTCTGGATCACAGATCTTAAGGACTCTATTTATTAAAGATTTTGAAACAGAAGCCAAGTGAGATGGGTGATGATGTGAATTCGCCTGCAGGTATCTATCCGTGTGCGTCGGCTTCCGATATACGGTATGAGTCAACAAGCCATTGGGCTTTCTTATGACACGGACGTCCAGAAAAGGCAGGCTAGCATCATGTTCCGCTTCAACCGTAAACTGGATTTTGCTAAGCACGGTGTTCATGTACTGAGTAAACGTGCTTAAGTCATCTCTTGCTATAATAGCGAAACACGTCATCCACATATCTCCAACAGTACCGCGGTTGTATAGGAGCGTTACCCAGAGCAATATCTTCAAATCTCCATGAATATATTCGCCACCACCGGAGCTAATGGTGAACCTATGACCACACCATCCACCTGCAGGTAGAAGTCACCATGCCAGACAAAATAGCTACTAGGTAAATCAGATCCATGTATTAAGTCGGTGATTACCGAAATAGTGTCCTCTACTGGTACATTTGTAAATAACGAAGTAACATCAAAGCTGACCATTATTTCGTCTGGCTGCATACGTACTTCTTCAATTAGCTGGATGAAATGCCTTGAATCTCGCATCGTGAGAACCCGTTTTACCAACTAAAGGTTGCAGGACCGCTGCCAAATGCCTGGAGAGGAGGTAAGTAGGCGCATCAATTTGGCTAACAATTGGTGGTAATTGCCAATCTGGTTTGTGAATCTTGGGTAGCCCGTAAATCTTAGGAGAATAAGGATTCTTTGGACGTAAGTGTGCCTTATGGTCTTCGTTTGATGACTCGTGCAACAGCTTTAAAACCTTAGTAGTGACCCGAGTAATAGGGTTATAACTGACTTTTTTGTACGTGGTCGTATCACTCACTCACTTTATCTTTGCTTTTTTATGCTTTCGAACGCTTAAATTCAACCGCCACGCTAAAAATACATATTTACAATTACCCATCAATAAATGATATTGGGTCAATTGTAAACAGCATCTGGTCTAATTGTAAACAGATGGGGTAATTGATAACGGTTAATATATATGCAAGGAAGGTGAAGGTGGGTAAAAATAAACATTTTATGTTTCAGGTTATATAAAAATGCCACGTGTTTATGTCTGTAAACGCGACACGAAATACACTTTAAAGTATCTTTAAAATGCCGTAAAAGATGTTGAAGAAAAGAGAAAAACGTATAGACAGGCAGCAGAAACGTACAACGTACCCACTAAAGTAATATTTGATAGAATAAAGGGAAGAAAAATAAATATAGAGCGAATGGTTGCTGGTGCTAAAAAAGCGTTGCCAGAAAATGTGGAAGAATACATTGTATCGTGTCTAAAGACCAGAGCCCAAATGTTTAAAGGAAGAGCGGAAGTTACTAGTAAAAGAGTATGTTGAAAGCAAGGAATTAAAGACACCATTTAATGATAACAAGCCAGGGGATGATTGGTACATAAATTTTATTAAACGACATCCGGAGCTTATTTAAAATAAAGCCTGAACCCCTGCAGAAGGCAAGAAAAGATGCTCGGAAACCATATATTGTGTATGACTTTTACAACACTCTTCAGCGAGTTGTGATTGAAAACCAATTGGAAGATAAACCAGGATTTATATTTAACTGTGACGAAAGTGGATTCCAGAGCGATCCAAGCAGAGTTAGAGGGATAGGTGAGAAAGGGACACCTCTGTCTCGGGTGTCTGGGGGCTCCGGACGAGAATCTACTACAGTTCTTGCTTGTGTTTCAGCTGAAGGTCTTGTTTTACCTCCTTTAATTGTATTTAAAGGAGCAGCAGTTCAAGCTCGTTGGACATTAAAAAAATCTTATCCAGGTACATTATGTGCAGCCACGAAAAATGGTTGGATGGAAGAATCAGTATTTTTCAATTGGCTCTCAAAGTCTTTTATTCCATACTAGCTTTCAGGGCGCGGCTCCGCCCGCGCGTATGTCGGTTATCGCGCGAAAACATGAACCTCTTTTTGCGCAGTCGGATAAAAACTATCCTATGTTTTTTCCCGGGTCTCAAACTATCTCCATACCAAATTTCATTCAAATCGGTCCAGTAGTTTTGGCGTGAAAGCGTAACAGACAGACAGACAGACAGAGTTACTTTCGCATTTATAATATTAGTACTGATGTTAATGAATTACGAAAAGACCAAAATGAACCGAATCAAAAAGCTTTGTTATCTATGACGGACATGCTAGTCATATGTCTGAGAATAATTGAAGAAGCCGAAAAAGCTAACATTATCTTGCTGAAATTTCTAAGCCATTTAACAGACAGGATCCAACCACTTGACAAATGCGTATTTGGACCAGTCAAGAAAGCTTGGGATAAAAAATTAGTTGAAAATGGGATCAAACAAATGGGTTTGGGGACAGGAAGGCTATCGCGGTCTCAGTTTACTGAATTACCGGCAGAAGTATATAAATTGGCTATGAAAACGGAAAATATTAAGTCTGGTTTTAGTACAACTGGCTTGTATCCAGTTGACTCATCCAAATTTCCTAAACACCTTTTTAAACCTGAGGACTTACAACTTTACACAGATATTATTATAGATAAGACTGTGGATAACCCAATTATACAATTTAACTATCCTGAAATTCAACAAGAGACAGAGCATGTTCTTTCCGAGCAAACAGAAAGATTAAACGAACCAACAGCTAATACAATTGAAATAGAAGAAATTAGTAGAAATCCAATAGAAGAGAATCCGAATTACAATAATTCCCAAAATGAAGAAATAATTATACAGCAAACAGAAAGTGAGACATTGTTTCGAGTAGAAGTTGAGATTCCAAATATGTCAGAAAGTCACACAAATCAGATTGAGGTTGAACAGGCTGATAAACAACCTACATACATTACAAATGAATGTCTTCAGATAGAACCAAATACTATTTTGCCCTCTACATCTAGAAGCTATAAGGTGGTTCAAGACGATAATGACAATAGTTCTCCTTTGATTAGTCAAATACTTAAACTTATAACTTTAGATACTTTAACAGCAGACAACATTAAAAGAAAAATAAGCAGTGCTTTTATCAATTCTGTAACATTAGACGAAGAAATAAAATCACCAAGTAAAGTGCAATTAGAGAATATTGTTAAGCCAGTGAAGAAACCGGTAATACCTAGACTCAAACAATGAGCATTTGGTGAAGTCCTAACAACTAATGAAGTAAAAGAAAGACTTAAAAAGGCTGAAGATGACAAACAGAAAAAAAAGACTGGAAATAATATTCAGAAAAAAGTTGTCATGAAAGAGATAGGTAAAAAGCGACCAAATAGTTTGTTAATGCAGGACAACCAAAAACTAAAATACAGAGACTGAAAGAAGGGGATGTTGATATGTCTACGTCAGAAGAGGATGTAGGTGATGCTGTAGAATCTCTTTTTTATCTCACAATAAAGGTTTTTCAATTTTTTTTTTAATTGTTTCCATTTACCACATACATAATTAAATATAATAAGTCTAGCTTGTTTACAATTACCCCTATGTGACTGCTTTGTTTCCAATTACCCAGATATTTTCTTGGCATATCGAAGGAGCAACACAATGAGTTTTCAATCACCCCCTTGATATGGAATGAGATTGATTTCTCTTTATTTAGATTTATATTAAGTGTTCATCAAAATTAAGTGATTATTTAAGCTGTATCTCTTACAGATACTGAATTACATGTTTCCAATTACCCCAAAATTCATAACTTGTAAAAATATTGATGGGTAATTGTAAACAGCGATTTTGAGATCATATTTACTAATCAATTTAATAAACATATATATTAAATTATAGATTACACGCCCAAAGTTATAATTTTATTATATTGTTTGTAAATAAAAAATATTTAACATAAAACTTAAATTATGGTACCAAAAAAAAAAATAAAGTGTTTACAATTACCCTGGTTGACCCTATAGAGTTTATAAAAGCAGCAAAAAGAAGAGGAGATAAAACCGCGCCTTGCGGTACGCCGGCTGTCGTGTTACACCATGAAGAATAGGAATCTTCAAGGCGAACCCTTTGTCGGCGTCCAAATAGGTAACTGGTGGAAAAAGTCAATAACGGTAGGAGATATGTTAATAGAGCGCAGAAGACTTAAGGGTATATTTTAGACGAACGCGCCCCATACAAACGTAGCTCCAATCTCATTTTAAGAATAGCGAATAAAACTCAATGATTTTTGCCTACGTCATCACGATCCAAATATCTACGTTTGTGGTGCATCAGATTTTCATTAAAATATACAGTTTTGAAATTACACTAGCTCAAAAACTCGTAATTTTAGATAAAAGAAGAACTCAACTTTAAGCACCTCTTTCAAGAAAAATAAGCATGTTTTAAAGATTTCTATTGCACCACAAACATGGGAAATATAATGAACTTTCTATAATGGGAAGTTATTTATATATGTGTACCATATTTTTTGAATAAATCTGGAGTTACGAAATACAAAAATTACGCTCAAATAACGCGTTCAAACTCCTAAAAATGAATGCTGTCTCACCTATCAATCGCGGGGCATGGTGAGGCGCGAGAGGCGGGAGACACGCGAGGTCAGTCTGTGCCCGGGCGGGAATCACACGCCGAAAATTAGTTAAAACGTATATGCACTTACCTAAGTATTTCATAAACTGTACGTGTATATAAATAAAACAAATTACCTGTCTGAAATTTTATTTTGTCTAATGTTTCTAAACTTTTTATAACTTCTTATGGAAGCTAAAAATATACCAATAAAATAGACATGTCTGTTATTATAATAACATAATAAATGCGACATACTAATAATACAATTAATATATTTAGGTCACAGATAAATTATGATAGCAGTGATATTGTAATTGCACAAGTCATATTGAAGCAATGATGGCCGAGCGGTAATAATGATGGTCTGCCGTGCCGCAGACAGAGGTCACAATAACATTAAAAAAAAACTGGTTGGTAATTAGTCAACCAAGTTCTAAAGTTTTTATCTATGAAATCACAATGTAACCAAGTGAAATTAAATTTTAGTGTGATATCTTTTTGAATTGTTACAATACCGGTAAAGTGTTTTCCTGCGCCGCACAGTGTTTTATGAATGCTATTTTTCAGATATCGCCTTTTTATTGTAAAAACTAGCAGATGTAATCATAAATATGCCAGATTTCGTATCCCCATTGAACCAGCTCTTATAGTTTTTAAATAAAAAAAATTAGAAAAAAAAATATTTTTCGCTTAATCTATGCATGATACGCAATATCAATGTTAGATACACAGATGGCATTACTTATACTGCATCTTTGAGTGTATAAACGAATCTCGTAACTTTGTTAATTTCACATTTATACGCGTTTTTCAGTTTTCAGATTTACATTTTTCTCGAGAGTTCTACCATATTGGGAAAAGTTATTTATACTGAAATTATGCTGTTTACTTGCGCAATACACTACATAAATTTTGGATCCCAATTCCATGGAATCTAGAAACTACAACCATTTTAAGTAATATCCGGATTTTCTGTCGTCAGGGTTGTCAAGCTATTATATAAAAAAATATATCCGGATCTGTTTTGAATTTGCCTAAACAAGTATCTAGCTAATAGCAATTTGTTGACATAGTAACAGTACTTTGGATCATCTGATGGTCATACCAAGGGATGACTAGCAGCAGTTATACTCTGATAATTGATTAAGTTATATATCTGGTTACATACATGGATAAACAAAAGTCATTTAGAGCAATAAAATGCAACATGGTAATATTGTAGTACATGACACGCAAACTATAGTTACACAATAATATTAACATAAGCTGGAAGCCACGCGGTCAAGGCGGTAATAATTTTTATGACTAGAACTTCGATTAATAGCTACAACTTCGAATGAATTCATATTATGTTCCGAATTTCAAAGAATATCGATAATTTCATAAAAATAACCTGCCATGTTAACTTGGATTTGTACCTGGTATGTCATTTGTATCATATTTCTACAAACAAGCAAGAAAATATTTAATTCTGAAGAGCGCGTAACGCGTTATTACAGCAGTAGGTTGCGAGTAAAATGGTGGCCTGTTTTGTCTTTGTGACTACGTAGCCCTAAAAAAATTGTAAAAACGGTAAATTTTATGTCACGTTACTGAAAAAAAACTTCTATAAGTTAAAACGTCTATATGGGATCAATAAATATCTTTCAGGAGAGATCAGATTCAACTGTGTAACTTGTTGGTATTATCTCCCCTATATGGCCCTAAACGTATTACTATTTTAAGCAGTTACAACTTACAGTTTTTTACGTCGAGGCTTCGTAAAGGACTATATCCACTCATTGACTACTAGATCGAATACCAGAACCCATGCCCATTCTATCTTTATCTTCAAGTGACACCACTTGATTAATAGTTTGCTTTAAGTGTAATGCCTCCAAAATCTGAAACAATCTTCTCCCTCCAATGAGAATAATGATAAATCTGGTGTTCATAGACTCAAATACAAAAAAAAATGTTATTTGGTCAATATCGGAAACATTTAGAAGAAATCTGTCAAGTCAAACAGACAAGTTTAGCCCAACTCACATACTAGTAATTCACATAAGGCAAACCGACAGTACACATAACACACCTATATACCTTTAATCACACCATATTTTTTATGTAAATATAAGGTTTTGATAATAGAAGAATTTTCTATTCTCTTTCTGAGAAAGTATTTCTCACCAGCTAATGAAACAAAACTGTTTCTGTACATCAGCTGTTCCTCATGTAAAATATTGTTTGTATAATTACTTGCTTTACTACTTTTATATCTATAGTTCATACCAATTCAGGCAGGGGGTATGCTGACAACTAGCCCTGCATGGACTACAAGGTCTGTACAGTACAGTGCTGAGCTTACCTCTAGTCATCTAATTCCATTATCGTGTTTAACCCTTACAAATCGGTATCTAATTCAACAATATAAATTTATTGCTATCTTGTGAATATATTCACAGCTGATCCTCAGCGGTTAATACCATGTTTGTGACTAATATATGTTTGTAATTTTCAGTGACAATAAATATTATTTTATTCTTATTTATATACAAAATTATGTAACAGTCATCAATATCGAACAAAAATGTAGTATGTAAAATCCGGATACAAAAGTGACAACCCTAGCAAAAATAGTTAATTTGAAATAACTTTAAGATTCCATTGAATTGGGATGTATAATTTATGTGGCGTGTTGCTGAAGTAACAGCATAATTTCAGTATAAATAACTTTTCCCAATACGGGGAACTCTCAAGAAAAATAAGAAAAAACAAAAAATAATAAATGTGAATCTAATTAAGCTACGAGATTTATATATGCTCTCAAAGATTTTATTTTTTATTTTTTTTATTCCTGATAGGTTAGCCTTTGACCACTATCTCACCTGATGGTAAGTGATGATGTGGTCGAGGATGTTGTTCAGACTAACCCAAAGTTAAGCATAAAAGACACTATTTATGTTTCTAACATTCTTATTGCGTATCATGCTTAGATTAAGAGAAACATTTTTTTTTCAGTATATCCGGACGCAAAATGATCGATTTTCAAATAAAAATTATTCAAAATCTAGACGAGCTGGTTAAATGGGGATAAGAAATATGGCATTTCTATGATTATATCTATCAGGTTTTACAATAAAAATGCGATGTCCGAAAAATAGACTTTATAATACACTGTGCGCTTCGCCGTGTTAAATGGTTATTAAAAATATCAAATACTAGGTATATTATCTACGTTCATTCTATTAATTTAAAACACTGATTGAAAATAGTTAATTGTTTTTTTTGTGCCATAGATGAAATCCAGCAAATTATATAAAAATAACTCGCATGTGGATTTAGAATATTAATATATATAACGTTTGCAGTTTGAATCCTTTTTTTTGGACTAATTATGACAAAGTTTAGTATACTTTGCGTTTACCATCGCAAATTTTGGGAAACGGGTGCGGGGTGACCCGGCCTGCGCCAGACTCGCCGATCGCCTGCGATGGTAAATGGAGGGTATAATAAACTTTGTAATTATTAGTCCCAAAAAAACGATTAAAACTGTAAACGATAGGTCTAACAATACGCTATATTTACATTCTAGTTTTTTATTTAATAAGTTGAGATCGTAATAGGTGCGTTTACGCACCAAAATTGATTCAGATGCAGATTCAGATCATTTATTGCTTCCATAAATAGTACATACAAGTTGTTACAATAGAAGAGTACAGTCATATTATGGACCCTGTCGGGTACTGCAACATAGAAGAGAGGAGGATGTTATATTTATATTGAATTTGATTTTATATTATGTATATGTATAATAAATGTCAATATAATAGTAATTAGTCATTTTTCATTTAAGAAGTCATCTATTGTGTAATATGCTTTTTAAATGAGAAGCTGTTTAATGTTTTTTATAAAAATCTTGTCATTTTCTTCACGCAGAAGGTCTCTTGGTACTTTGTTATATATGTTTACTGACATGGGTAATGTGCTAGACGAGTGCATTTTTAGTCGCGTCACAGGTAACAATAACCGGTTTGATAAAATAATTGGATAAAAATAAACAAATTAAATATCTATTTTAAATACGTTGTTTTAGTAATTATATAATAGTATGATCAGTGCAAAGTATCAAAATTGAAATCCGGATATGTAGTGAATACTCGACCAATTTTATTACACGAACATATCCAGTGCAACGAAATGAAATTAAACCTATTTATTTATTGGGTTATAAACGATGTCTATTTTTACATCACACACAATGCTTAGATAGATATTAATAATAGTCAATAAATATAAACATTAAAGTATTTAATCACAAACATTAGATACACTAATATAAAAAATGCCGTAACAATAATTAAGCAAGAAGTTCAAAATACAAAGACACAATTTAAAATAGTATGAATGGAAATTACAGTAATATAATTTTGATATTTTTACTAATAATAAAAAATACTGTAGTTGTAAATCTAAGAACACTACATATCACATTCAGCTACTATTAGGATCCCCCTAGGCCCTTCATCTATATCTATCTATACTAATATTACGCAGGCAGCCACCGAAAACCCCCGAAAACATCCGAATCGTACCGACACGTACCGAGTCGCGTCGTTCGTGGTCGTTGCTTCGTGGCCGGGAGGATAGGCGGATAGAGACGGCTATAGTACTGTGAAATACCTACCGCGCTTGGGCTGGCTAGCGGGTATATCTTCTTAAGATGATATCGAAAACAACGGTATTAAACGCGTTACTGAAGTCAAGTAGGGTAAGTACGGTTAACTCGCCCTTCTCCATACCAGCACGTATATCGTCAGTTATCTTTAGCAATGCAGTAACTGTACTGTGGGAAGGGCGGAAACCGGACTGAAAGGGATTAAGAAGGTTGTTTTTGGTGAGAAAACTACTGATCTGATTCTGAACTAAGCGTTCCAAGACTTTAGATAAGAAAGGGCGAATAGATAGTTTAGGGAATGGAATTATTTCAGCATCCTTCCATTATGTCGGAAAAGCTCCTTTCATTATAGAATAATTAAGGATATGTACTAGAACAAGAAGGATTAAATCAATAATTGGGATTATCATATTACGACTAATGCCATCTATACCAACAGCATTAGACGCAATAGAAAGTACGCTCTTCTTAACATCACTAGCCGAAAATTGAATAAAATCAAATGGAGTATAGGCGGGAGTTAACATGGCAGAAAGAAGATTGAGAGTATTTGCTTTAGTAGCAGTATTCATAGTAGGTGTTATAGAAAAGTTTTTATTGAGATAATTTATGTCCAAGTCATGAGGAACGGAGCCTAGTCGTGATTTACCAACTCCCAATGACCTTAACAATTTCCAGACATTAGCTGGATCTTCGTTATTTACAGATTCGTGGATGTAACGGCGTTGAGCATCCGTACACACCCTATTGCAGTGATTTCGAGCAGAATAATATTTTGATTTATTCTCATCATGAGGACAACGCTTATATTTAAATTTAGCAACATCTTTTTTGTGCATTAATAGCCTTATATCATCTGTCAACCAAGGCGTATGAGAATGTTTCATCTTTTCTGGTTTGACTGGAGCATGGATATCGTAAATCTGCGTTATTGATCTGTTGAAGATATAAATTTTGTCGTCTATGGACTCAGCGTCTATCAATGAGGTCCAGTCAACACGAACTACGTCAAAGCGGAGCTTTTCAAGATCCATACCACCAAAGTTGCGTTGCAAGAGAATTTTGGGGCTTAGCTTTAGGAGGACGAAGTTTGTATGATATGTAAATTAATCATGATAAGATAATGAATCAGCTGCGCATTGGCCATGTTTAGCAACATGAATTCTTGACAATACTATGATTAAATCTAAAAGTGAAGGAGTGCAATTTGGAAAATTATGAGTCGTACTGAGAGGGAGAATAATCATGTGCCTAGAGTTTATAATTGTTATTTATTTTAAGGTTTAATAAATTATTTAGTTAGCTAGATATATTATGAAAATATTATATCTACTAAGGCGACATCTATATTTACAGATTGAGGTTTTAGAATATGCGACCTCTATCAGATCATTGATGCACTACTTCAGCGAGCAATGCTGGTAGTGAGATCGATTTGAGAGCCGATAGATATTTCCACTTGCCAATTGAATAGATGGCGCTAGTTTTTTAAATTTCGTTCACCTTTTAGCAAGGTGACAATGATTACATTTTTATCTACATGTTGTACGAAGTCCCCTTGTACGAAGCAGTTATAAATAAACAAAAGGGTAGGCCTATTGCCACACCCACACTAAATCAAGTGACACAGGAAGTCTGAAATGAGATGCGGTAGATAGTTGCAAGAGGGGTGAAATTAGAAACAGAGACAACATTACTTCTTCGCGGCAGCACATCTTGGCTTGGCTGATATAGAAGCCGAGCGTTCTTTTACAATCGTAGGTGCTGCAATGGTGACTGCCCTGTTGACACCCGTTTCGCAACCCTGGACGTTTATTTTATCGAGTTCCGTCACACAGCTGACGCGATGCCTGACGCCGTCGTCACTCAGTACATATACAAAGCCCGCATTCATCCAGCACTTGGACACACCGAACCGCTGCCTTGCTAACATAAAAGTGTCGTGACGAGGCTTCGTAAGAAATTTAGTTAAAGTGATACCTGAACTCGTAAGATACTTCTTTGCGGCCTATATCTTACCTCGCATCGAATGATCCCGTACTTGAAATAATATTGGCCTTGCAATAATATTGGCTCTGATAGCGAGAAATAGCCTCCAATCTGAACTCTGACACTTTCAACCTTTGCACTACTGTATTCACAATAGCCGAGGAGATGTCTGCCTTACTATCTTCAGGAATGCCATGTAACAGGAGTATATTTTTGGGGTTGTGCATCTCTAAGCTGTCTATATTTTGTGCATTTACCTCAACTTGTGTCTTCAATGTCCGGAGAGAGCTGATAACAAAAGTTTTGAACACTGAAAACTCTGCAGCAAGGCTTGATGCATCTAAAGATGAAGGAGAAGATAATTTGAGCTGCCTTTCTTCAAATTCTGCCAGCTTCAAGTGGAAAGTTGTCAAGTTCGTCAGAAAGTTGGTTAGTTCAGAAATAGTTTCCTTCTGGCGTCCATTTTGTGCAGTGTAGTGATGCCAAGAACAAAAATTTGTGACTCTCAAGTGAAATGTTGTTTGTTTGTTAGGATATCACCACCCGGCAGGTATTGTAGATTAAGATTTAATTATACATAAAAATTATAAAGATTATAGTAATTAAACAACTTTAAACGGTTTAAATCGCGTATATTTTTCATTATTTTATCCCGACGATTTAAACCTTTTAAAGTTGTTTAATTACTATGTGTAACAATCGCGAAAACCTAAGACAACATTATAAAGATTACGTGTGAAATACTATTTTTAACAATAAATTTAAATATTTCGATATTGAGTTGATGTTTAACTTGAAACTACCCACACAATATGCAAGCCCAAACCCGCAACGGGATTCAAATCATGGACCTAAAAGTGGCAGTTTATAGTTATTGCCAAAGAGTCATCACTGCTTCAATGGATTATGGTGGAATAGCCTGTCATGCAGGTAAGTGTATACCTCACCCAATCATCTTGCCCAGGGTATAAGCGAGCTCCGTCTCCAGGGCGCCGCCACCTAGGATGCCAACATGCTTAGCTTCACGGGCGCGACGGAATTGAATATGTCCTCCAAGTGGCAGTTCATAGTTATTGGCAATGCGCCATCACTACTTCAAACGATTGTAGTGGACTAGCCTATCATGGCTATCATGCATTTAAGTGTATAATCTCACTCACTCATCTTGCCCAAGGTCCAAGCAAGCTCCGTCCCCAAGGCGCCACCACCCAGAATGACCACGTGCTTAGCTTCACGGACGCGACGGAAGGCAATCTCCAGGTCCCGGATAGTTCGCAGCGTTGACACCTTGTCGCGGACCGCCTTCGGGGCGGACTTGAATATGTCCAGGTTCTTGGCTTTTGAACCTGAAAGTGTACCCCAAACTTAAGTGTGTTGTATGCGACCTCTTCATCAGAAAGCTTAATTATTGAAGAAAAAGAAAGGTTCATACAAATAACAGCAATAAAGTCCCTAACTATACTACGCTAAACTTAGTCTTCATCTTTCATTGAATTCAGTATTGCAGGTTGATGATGTGGAGACACGTGCGAGGAGACACCATTCGTATCATGTCATCTGTTCAGTATTCTCCAGACCTGGTGAGAACATACACAACGTGTTCATCCTCATCGACGCGCAACGTATACCATGAATTGGTACGGGATGATATAATGCTATCAAGACCCCAGGACCAACAGTGTGACAGTAGAATTTGAATAGTTTTCACTAGTCTACGTGTAAAAGATAGAGATAGAATTTAAAAACAGAGGTGATTTAGTAGCAACTACTATGGACTGCCGCGCAGAACGTCTATGGTTCAAATCCCACTGCGGACTTGAGCTTCACCCCATTTGGTAAGACATTTTGGGAATGTCCGGCTGGCTAGCTACGACTCTCAAGTAGAAAATCTGTCGCCAAGCACCACGTTTAATAAAATGCAAAGTGCTGATTTTTAAGTTATATTACTCTAAGGGCTACCAATCCTTCATATTCTGTGCTAACACACAAACAGCCACAATGCCCCTCTGAATTCATAATATTCAGAATGCCTGGAATCGTATAAAATTGAGGACCTTGTAGCAAAAGAGAGGCAACATTTTTTTTCCGTTGATGTTTTTTTCCTACAATTTGAATAAAAATTAGGGCTATACTTTGATGCATGAATGAGGAAGATCCGATGATTAACAAGCGAACTATAACAAAATTCCGATCAGCCGCCATATTCCGTTTGGTGCAAGAAGGAAGGAGGTCCGGCCAGACCTGCCTCCTATTTACAACAAATGAAATGTCATTGTCATTATGATAGTAGCAAGTCAATGCATGTTTTGAGCTCGGCCTAAAAGGAAGTACGTTTTATTTTGTTAGTACAAAAAATAGCTTTTTTACGTGGTTTTAAGTTATGAAAGTCATTTCAAAAAAGGATTTTTCCTTTTTCGAAATGTAAGCAGAGAGTTAAAATACATCAATATCGCATTTTTCAATACAATAAAGACCACATTAAAACTGTTATAGTCAGTGTTATGATAGGGTTGGGCCTGTATTTGATTATTATCGCATACTGAGAAATGTTCAAGCCAACCTATCCGCCCTGCCTCAGGAACTGATGTATGATCATGTATTGCCGTTGAATAAGGCTAAATACAAAGATGTTACGCAGTTGGTAAAGAACTGTTCCACCAAATATTCTGTATTTCTAAAGGGGCCTCAAAAGTGAAGTTGTTGGAGCGGTAGATGAAATTTCTAGCGAAGAAAACGATGATCTAGCTGAAGTTGACCTATATCACGGTAATGTTTACAGATAACATTACCGTGCCTTTATATTTGTATTTTTTGTGAAAAAATACATGTTCGTTTTAGTTTTTGTATTGATTATTTGATCATTCACGTACTGAACAGTCATTGAAATAAAAAAAAAATTAATTCAAAACTTAACCAAAAATTATTAAAACCTGTCATTTTTGAAATTTGGACCTGCCTCCCTTTTGCTGCAAGTTCCTCAATCATAATATCTAAAAGATATCCAATTGTATTTAGAGAACAAATTGTAAGCAATTAATTATGGGCGTTCGGAATTTAATGTTATGAATACAGAGAGGCATTCAGGCTGTGTGTCACCTGCTCTTGTTTTTTTATAAAATGTAGTTATTGGATTTTGCGTTAGACAGTCGGTAATTCTTGTAATTAAATATCCCCAGTGGTTTTACTTTTTGGTGCCCATCGGTTGCAATATGTCTCAATCCAATGTTAGTCATTGAGAATAATAACAACAAGGTGACGATGTGAACATTCTGGCAGTGACGAATATTGAGCCACTTCGTTGCGATGCTATTATGATCATCATCAGCTGAACACCTCCACTGTTAAACAAATGATTCCCCTATAGAACGCCACAAAGAACGGCTATTAGACACTTGTAACTATTGGCTAACCGCGGCTTTGAGTTTTTAGTTTAGGCCCCAGGTAAATGTAATAAGTCTACAACTTCGAACGTATCGTTCCCGAACACTACTGGTACGGGTGCAACACTGCATATTAGACATCATTTTCGTCTTGTACATGTTCATTTTAAGACCCACCTGCTGGGAAACTACTGGGGTCGCTGAACATTGTACTGAGTTCCTCAAACGACTCTGCCATTATGACTATGTCATCGGCGAAACAAAGGTGAGTGATGTATTCACCATATATGTAAGGCGGAATAATTTCAACATCAAAAGCTTAAAATCATCTTCCAACGCATTCGTGAACAGTTTTGGATACATAACGTAGTATTATAATAGTAAGGTTAAATAACCGGGCATTCTTTATAATCGTAACATGTATTGGACATAAAGCGTATTCGACATAAATCGCAATGGGCATAAATCGTATTGGACAATATTTTTATTGGACAAACTGCCTATTAGACTATCTGTTTATTGTACAAACTGCATGCATACTGTGTATTGCCTGCCACAGCCTTAATAAAAATAAATTGTCAACTAACCGGTGGCTATTAAACACCGTTCGTAGTATATCGGTTGTTCGCCGCACATGGTACGAACATACACGACGTGTTCATCTGCATCTACCCGCAACGCAGCCCATCCCAACGCTATGGAGACAGCAGGACCGATCTTGCGACGATAGAACTTTATTGGATCCAAGAACTTTGAGCAGTCAGCGACGTACATTCTGTAAGAATGAGCACATAAGATAAGAACTTATCATAAAACATACAGTATTGACCCAGACTTCACATTTGTAAATATCGTAATATGACAAACTACATTTTTTCAGAATATTCATAGAGATAAAATATTTATACTGACTTTGCCTATTCACGTGCACTCTACCACAACCGAGTGATAGGATGCACGTGAATATGTACTGTAGGGCAGGCTTTGTATTATTTTATAGCGCCAGTTACATTTTAAAGACATGATTTGCATCGGAAGTCGATTCGAACGGACGATAAAATATGACGTAGTGAATAAGTGATAAGTGAAACAGAAAATAAGAAGAGTGGCCACGAGTTTCTTGCTCGTTCTTTTCGCAGTGGCTCTATAATTTATTTGCTGAACGTGACACAATTCTGAAGAAATATATGCACGAGAATCAATTGTGGTATATAATTTTATAATTTAGTATCTACATTCCAAAAGAAATCATAATAATGTGAGGTGGCCGATTTCCAGTAGACATGAACCAAAAGGTCCCTTTTTAGACTTAACACAACACGGACGCAAATAATAACTACCACAGAATGCCAAAGTGTAACAGCATCTTATTTAACAGGCCTGTCACACCTAATTATAAACATTCTCGCGTTCTAATTATAAACCAAAGAGAATCAACCACCGACACCGCCGTTTGCTCCTACGTGAATTCCGCGACAAACAGCGAGCTCGAGAGATCCTCGAAAGAGGGCGAGAAGATGTTTCCGCTCGTAACGAGCATTAGCAATTCTAATATGTGCTTACAAAAAATCAATTGCGGTAGCAAGATGGAATTGTATTGTATTTGGTTACAAATAAGTATTAGTCTATCATATTCAAGCGAATATGATAGACTAATACTTATTTGTAACTTCTATGATAACCTGAAACAAGTCCGTTTCACCGGAAGGCTTTAGTTCTCAATTAGTCAATAAAAATAGATATTTATTCTGTAGTAGGTACATGATGTTATACATGGTACAATAATATACTACGCCAGGTATTACACTCCGAGACCGGTTGTCACGTGACCAGGACACAAGCTTGTCAAGCATACCGTCATCAACGGCTCTCAAACTTTATACCTAATTTGAGGAAATTGGGGGGCAGTAAAATAACAGTTAATAGATTTCACCTTTTCTTTAATAAAGAAAATCACGTGAAATTGATTTAAGTTACACAGATCAATGATTCTTGAATAAATTACGGTTATCAAGTTCGTACAGTGTATGTTCGTAGTTTTCTTATAATGGGCACCGTCGATGCTAATAGGCCTAAATTTTTCGTAGATTGAAATCAAGTAATTATTTTCTATGCCGAAGAAAAAGCCAGTTATCTGTATTTTGATGTACAATTTAGTTTCAAAGAAAGATCAAAAATATCGGAAGTAAAAACCAATTAGGTAGATACGTTATATAACCAAAGAAATTTTACATTACATACCATATTTAGTAGTCGCAGTAAGAATAGCAAAAACAATTTTGCAGGAAATGAAAAAACTTCAAATCACTGCTTTTTCTACTTTTACTCTTACAGTTACTTTTTGCATGGTGGAAGGGCATTTTGCGAATGCCCGTCTGGCTAGCGACCCCCTCAAGTAGAAAATCTGTCGCCAAGCACCTAACGGTGTGTACAGAGACATAACATCTATGTCTCCTGGGGACAGGCGCAGTACAATTCGTGACTTGTGACGAAATGCATCTGTTATAGGCAGAGGATAGTCTACTTAACATCAGGTGGGCCTCGAGCTTGTTAGCTTGTTCCGTCACAATAGAAAAAAATTGCATGTTTTCTTATTATACTCGTAGCTTCCAGAAATGGGCCGACCACAAAGTTTGCGAATCACTGCGCATATGTGCATGAGCGAGAGCGAAACAGATGCAAATCATATACGTGAGACAGAGACGGCGATATTTGTCAAAATGGTGGAACCAAAGGGAGACAGCTTTTTTCATACCATTTACTGAGATGAACATTGATTCATGTGTGACTTTCTATTAGACGTTTGAAATATTGTATTGATAGTTTATAACAAAACATTCGCATGAAAAAGAACCATGAACTTGTATTCTGCTGCAATCTTGTTTAAATAAAGAGCCAATTTGGCAGTGGCGCAAGCCTGTGATTCTTCGGGAGTAGAAGACCTTGTTTTCTTAGACCATGATGTTATATACATGATGTACAGATGATAGTTCCGGTTCCGGTGTCATAACAGTAAACATACATTGACGTTGCTCCCGTGAGACGTTGCTCCCGTGAATATAAATCTAAATCACTGCAATTGAAGTTAAAAATTCATAAAAGTGTTCAAATCATCAAAAGTGGTGTTAAACACAGTCACTCAACAATAAATACAACAAAGCAAAGGAGAAGTTATTGGAAGATATATGCACCGAAAATATTGGTCACTATAGATTTGAGGTTAGAAAAAGGTGCCTGAAGTTAGTTTAAAGAACGAGTTAACAACGTTACAACACAAAAGTCATAAACTGTCACCCAACGCCAAAGTCAACGTCAATCTGTCAAACGCCAATTGACAGTTGACATACGTCACACGTTGAGTTGCCACGGTAAAAGTGTTTCCACACCAGGAAATTTCCCGCAAATCATGGAAAATCAAATCTCGATGGTTCATCTACTTCACGAAATTAAGGAGCACATGGCATTGCAAACTATCGAAATAAGTAAAGCAGTTACGGAAAGTGTTTCGAAGAGCATGGATGAGAAATTAGCAGCAGTGCTAGCGGAAAATAAATGTTTGAAAAATCAAGTTGTAACTATGAAACAAAATATTGACTTTTTACAGAACGAGAAGAGAAAAGCTAATTTGATAGTTTTCGGAGTGGATGAAGCTCAAAAAAGTGACTCTATAATCGATTTTATCATAAAATTGATTGAAAAAGAAACCAAAATAACAGTACAACCACATGAAGTAAAAAACGCCTACAAATTAGGCCAAAAAGCCAAAAAAAACGCGTCCCCTACTAGTAATTTTTAATACATTATGGAGGAGAAATTTAATTTTCAAAAGTAAGAATAAATTTAGCACAGGCATAAACATCAAGGAAGATTTTTAAGAAGAAACCTTAGAGAAGAGGAAAGAGCTGACACCGCAAATGCTACAAGAACGTCAAAAAGGCAAAATACCCTATATTTTTAACAAATTTAATCTGTATAATTTTGTAACCAAGACCATTATCAGAGACAAAAAATTAATTAGCATCGACAACTGGAAAACAAAACTAAACATAAACAAACAACCTACAAAAACGAGCAAAAGCACCCCAATCCGGCTAGTCACCGTGGGGGAAGAAGACTACAACCCTCCTTCTTTAAGAAACTATGAACATTGCCATACAAATCCAGAACAGACAAAACAAATCCAGTACTACATTGCTTCATATAACACACTCACACTAAGAACTGACGGCAGTCTACAAGAACTGATGTTGGCATTAGAAAATATAAAGTCTCAGTGAAGTCAGAATATGGGGAGAAGATCGAAGAATATGACAATTTTATATTTCATTATAAAGATGAAACACATGGAGTGGGATTTATAATCAGAAAAGAAATAAAAGAACAAATACAGAAGATAACTGGCGTATCAGAGCGAATCGCAGTATTGAACATAACTATTAGTAATGAAAAATGGTCGATAGTACAAATATATTCCTACAGAACAATACACGCACAAACAAATTGAATCTTTTTACTCCCAATTGAATTCTACTTTAAAGGAAAATACACATAAAAATATAATATTAATGGTCGATTTCAATGCACGAGTAGGAAAGAGAAGGACAGGAGAAGAAATTGTACTGGGACCTTACAGTTACGGAGAACGAACACGAAATGGAGAAAAACTAATTGAACTGGCTTACGAATACAATCTGAAAATTCTGAACACCGATTATAAAACCGCAGTAGCTGGTAAAGAAGTCCAAATACAGTCTCAATACACGATGGAACGTTAAAGGATATACTCCTTTTTTATTTGGTGGCTTCAAGAGCCACCATCCCTTCAATTCAATTGAGGTCATACTTCAAAGAAACTAGGGAAACTGTACAGTATGTTATCAACTCACGTTGTTCTCTTGCCATCCACTAAGTAGTTGAGGGTCTTGATGTCAGGCGGGTCCGCGTTCCACCACATGTGCTTAGACATTGGCGGCCGCTCATACGGGTAAGCGTCTTCTTTTGTTAGGAAAAACACCTGGACGTCAAGATGATAAAATTATAAGATAAATTTGCGATTGCTACCTAACATTTGCGTCATCAAGTCATTATAAAAAATATTGTTAGGGTCAGAATGGTCGCCCGTGGTTGTCTGTATGAGTGTATTTGCTACTTATCATAAATAATTGTTATAACCTATAGGTAAGCATTATTATATTCTTGGGAATCTAATGCATACATCAAATGATTCTAAGCGACTTTAACTAATTGGAATATTAGATGGGTTTTTCACATAAAAATTATTATAACGTTAGTATTTTACTGTCATAAAAACTAACGTGAGTTGTCATGATTATTTACTAAATATAAGCTGCTAGCACTCACGGTGTTTAGACGAAATCTCTGAACGGTGTTTGAGCAGTAACCTTGAGAATGAGCATCTTTACTGCTCGAACACCGGCCCGAGACTTTGCCGATTATTCCATTTATGTTATACGCGCTACCATGTTATAAAAACGAAGATAATAAAAAATCTGGTTGTGCGCCTAATGAGCAGCAACAATCAACCAGATTGGTAGGAATCCCTTTCCGTTGCCTCTAATGTGCTTTTCCTTAGCGGCGCGTTTTCCAATCTCCTTTTACGTTTCTCCAATAGGAGGAATATCTTTGATTCTTATGCTGGAACTTACTTACATTTTTATCTCGAAATAATAATCGTGTCGTACCTTGGCAGTTTTGTCGTACTCTTGTATAGCGCGGTAGGCGGCCCAGCCTGCGGCGCCTGTGCCCACAATGAGATACTGCACGCATGCTGGCAGGTCTTTATCATGGTACGGGTACTTCACTTTGCGTCGTGGTCGCCCTACGGTCAACAACATTCAAATAAATCGTACTCGCTAAGTAAATACGTATATAGATAATTCTTTACACTTTGTTACACCACTTACTATACAAAAATAACATCAAAAATAAATCTTACAATAAAGTGTCACAATGGGCGGCCTTATCACTAATAGTGATGTCTTCCAGGCAACCTTTGGATAAAGAGGAAATACAGGAATAACAAGACGGGTGTAATAAAAGGTAAAGGTACAATCAAATCAAGACAAAAATACATAACTAAAGAAAATTAGTAATGAATCACAAACAAGAAAAGAAAAATAACAACTAACACATAAAATACACTAATACATATTGAAATATATACATATTTATATAAATATATTTAATACATTGATGCACTTACACGATGTATATATTATACATTAATTCTTTATTATATTATGATCAAACCCAAGTTCACACGGGGTAAACTAATCGGTGAGATAAAAACACTTTACTTGGCTTTTGAAAGTTGACAAGGATTGTGCACGCCTGATAGAAACTGGTAATAAGTTCCATAAGCGAACAGCTTTCACTGAGAATGAGTGATCATAAAATACTGTGCCATGTTGAGGCATACTGAGGGCAAGATTTTCTGATGACCTAAGATTAAGATCATTGGCATTGTGAAGGAAATTAAAACGTTCATTGAGATAGCGCGGGGTCAAAGCATTAACCCTTTAACATCAAATTAGACCCCGGGGTCTAAAAATTTTCCGTGCGTTAGAGTCAAATTAGACACCGGTGTCTAGTAGAACCGTTCGCAACGTTCAGCCTTATATCTCGAAAACTAAGCCGTATTTTTGAACGAAACTTTCTATGGAATGAAGATAATAAAACAAAGAATGCATTGGGGTGCTTAATCAGATCTGTGCCGGAACAAAATGTGTAGTGTTCACAGTGGGAATGTTTACTACGAAATTGTCAGTGCCGAGAAATCGCTGTCAAAGTTTGATAGAGATAAAAAGTAGTGAAATATTGTTAAATTGGTAAGTTGTTATGTAATTCTTATTATTGAGTGTTTATATCATCGATATACATAACAGGAATTATGTATTTATTGTGTTTTGTGCTCATAATCGTAAATTTATTTTGGAGCGGTCCTGTCACCGGCAGCCTATTTTACAAACGAATTTTTTTTCAAACGCCCGTAGAATATGAAACAAACATAAGAAAACATGTTATTTATAGATATTACAATAGCCTAGTTCATTGGCTTTCTAAAAATGTGACTTTCACTGATAAGGGTCCAGGGACGCGTCAAATATTACAACATTTGTGGAACAACTCCCCGCTCACGTTTTCGTCGCCACAGTCGCTTGGGCCATAATAGTCCGTATAGGCTTATAGGCTCGCGGGAACTATGATCGCAAAGAGTTAAACAAAATATTGTAAAGTAGAGAGAGTATGTGAGCATTCCGGCGAAGATATATAGGGAGCCACTTGAGCTTTGATCGATATTGAGAAATGTGATCATACTTGCGCAAACCAAATATAAATCTTATGCAGAAGTTTTGAAGACGCTCAAGCTTATCTAGCTGTTCCTCAGTGAGATCTGGATAGCAGACATCAGGGTAATCTAGAATTGGGAGTAAAAGTGATTGAACTAGAGCAATTTTAGTGGTGATGGGAAGAAAGTTGCGCAGCTTTTTTAAAGCGCTAGCGGTGGCGTACAATTTGCGACTATAGTCTGTTTTTTTTAACAAACGAGTACTGAAAATATTACTGCGTTGCTATTTGCCCTTGTAATCACAATAAAGTCCGTTCCACACAAACTCTGTAGTTACATGTAGGTACATTCAGTTGAGTCTTCGACTTCCTGCGCGTCGAAACGAATCAATACTAAAGTTGCAACTTTTGAATTAGGGTAAGCAAGACAAAGATCGTTTTGAAAAAAAATGTATATAAGTCAACAAATCGTCTCGTCATACGTTTGCCGACGTATCACTGTGAGCTCAAGCCAATGAACTCGTTTGGTCTCAAGTGAAGGGCTACGGCAGGGAATAACAAAAGTTATAAAATTTACTAAGTCTGAACTGTTTTGTAACAGGGAGTAGCTAAAGTGGATAAATAAAAATGCTCATGTCTCAATCATTTGATAACTAAGATAGAGACAAAAATATACGGAGTCGACAATCATGTACAAAATATGTTAGAGCAATTTATTATTGACATATCTGCAGAAAGCTCATCAGAAGGATGATCATAATTTTTATGATTACAAGAATTATTGTAGAATTATTTGATTGCAGACTAGTGCATAATATATATACTATTACAATGTGGTTTTATATCATAAACGCGAACAGAAAATTTTGTTACGAATATACTAAGTACCGTAGAATGGGGTGTATAGAATTAGCGGGGTGAATGGAAATAAAATCAAAAGGTGAATAGTAACGGAAAGGGGGCAAATAGATACGCTATATGGGGTCAATAGATACGTAGTATGGGGTTATTAGAAATGGGAAGAGTTAAATAGAAACGAGAAAGGGGTTAATAGAAATGTTGGTTTTAGGGTTGTCAGAAGAAAGTAAGAAAGTTTGTAAGGAAAACGGAACTTGTAGATAGATAAAAATAGGTTAGCTGTATCCGACTACGTATTTCACCGTTTCAAGTATTTGTTAAAAATAAATAAATTTGCCGGTAAACGAAAATATTTCAACACATGTTTTTTGTTGTAGGTTATCTTTATATTATAACATGCCGCGTGTATACAAGTCTGATCCAAGAGGGTCTACATACAAGAAATATGATACAGCAATAATACAGGAAGCAATAGAGTACTACAGAGCTAACAATAAATCACTAAAGGCTGAGGCTGAAAAATACAACATTAATAAGTCAGTACTGTATAGACACAGTACCAGAACAATGAAAAAACAAGGAGGGCAGACAGTTTTATCTGTAGAAACCGAGGAACACATGATAAAGTACATAAATATATGTGCGGACTGGGGATACCCTTTCGATTCGTTAGATTTCAGAATTCTTATTAAATGTTATCTTGATAAATTAGGCAGGACAGTTTTGAAGTTCAATAATAATTTACCAGGTCCGGATTTTGTCAGAAGTTTTCTCAAAAGACACAAAGACCAAATCTCTCAGAGAAATTGCCAAAACATCAAAAAGAACAGAACAGCAGTTTCACCTGACTCAATAAAAGACTACTTCAAGGAGCTAGAAATTTCACTGGCAGGTATCGAACCCGGCAATATCCTTAACTATGACGAAACGAATCTAACAGACGACCCAGGACGGAAAAAAATTATAACCAAACGCGGAACAAAGTAAAACAATTACTGTATTAACACGCGAATCAAATGAAATTGGCAAGAAGATTAACAATATCGGTAATAAAAAAGAGAAACAAATAGGTAAAGGCAAAGAAAAAGGTAAAAAGACTAAAAGACAAGACCATCAAACAAAGGAAAAACAGAATGAGGAGAAAATTGTTGACGAAAAACATGTAATGAGAAATATAACATCCAATGAAACAATACATTTGCGACAAGAAATATATAATATCGACGAGATCAACAATACAGCCTATAAAACAGACGAGAAAGAAGAAAAAGACAAGAACGAGTGTAAAACTGTAAGAAAAGACGAACCAACTAATAAAAAGAAAGTTGAATATAAGGAATATAATGCAATGGACTGCCCATTTATTAATTATGATAATTAGACAAGTGAAGATTTCGAATTGATGCCAATAATATTCCAAGACATTTTGCTGCATGGTGATGAAATCGATGCAGAAACTGAAATTAACTATGAGCAGGATGAGACAAAAGCAAATAACAAGGAACAGAAAAAAGAGAAACTCCGAATGGAAATAATGAGAGAAAAAGGATTAAAAATGGATCAAAATCTTCATGAAGATAAGAACAAAGTAAAAGTTATTGCTAATGAGATAATATCGGACAACAGTAAGAAGCACAAAGTACAAATTAATTTAAACAAAAGCAAAAAAAAAATATTTAAATTCACAACTTAATTTGTCGAAAAATACTATTGATTATGCTCAACTTTCTACGAGTGGATTCCAACATTAGATTTCTGCACGGCGATCGTCGTATTATAAAAATGACGCTGAAATTCTGAAAGATTTGTTAGATCACGATGTTTAATGAACCAAATTTTCAACATCTCGCAATCTAATTACTTTAATATTCTGATCCAAATAAACCAAATTTTAATAATATGACTAAATAAATATAATAATTAAATAAATGTAACGAACGCGGTTATTAAATGATAACAATAAAAATTAATTATTGGTTTTACTGGATCCTTTACAGTAATTTCCTACTAAGATGATGATAAGTACCTAGGTACTTATTATCATCATCATCGTCATGGCCGTTCTTAGAAAATCCCTAACCCATATATTTTATACAAATTATAATAGGTACCTACCTAGGTAGGTACTTTATTTCTGCTATTGAAACCGTGGCAGCCCTAGCGATTTTTTCTATTCACCCCATATGTCGTTTCTATTGACCCCAAGTCCAGTCCAAATAGAAAACGCTCATATTTTGCTTTTCCTACTTTAAATACTGAAAAAAAAGGTCTTTAGATGGTTTGAAATTGGAAAGCCAGCCTTAAATCATAAAATAAATACAATTTATGGGTATAACAAGCCGACACCTATAAGAAAATCAAAGTCAAAGTTCAAAAATGTATCTATACACCCCATTTTACGGCATGCAATTTAAAGCATAAAATAATAACGTAATTCTTCTATAGTAAATGTATAAGTATTCAATATGAACGGGCCTTTCGACAATTTCAAAACAAGAACAAAGCCATTGACCAATGACGACAATGACCCATCTCACTCCGTCAATATCGGAAATGTGCGAAAGACATACTCAGTACTCTATTGTTAAAAAAAATAGACTATAGTAATTTGCAGCTGAGGAGCCCAACTTAAGCAATGATCGATGGTCAAGCCTAGATTTTTTATAGATTTACTGTAGGGGATAGGGACTCCATCAAAATGAATGGATGGAATCGTTGAGCAGTCCACCTTTGAGATTAACTGTGAGCTTCCCACAATCATTACCTGTGTCTTGCTATGATTTATTTTCAGATCAAATTGTCTGTACCATGTTGTGATGCAATTGAAATCAGCGTTTATTAGGTCTATGGCTCCAGAAAGCTGATCAAGAGGGGCATGAGAGTAGATTTGAAGATCGTCTGCATATAGGTGGTAGGAGGAAGAAAAATTATTTGAGATTGAATTAATAAAAATTGCGAAAAGGAGAGGAGATAAAACGCCGCCTTGTAAATTGTGTCAAGAAGAAATCTTAGCCAAGCACCTGTTAAGATTGAGCAATCACTAAAATTGACCAAAGTGGATTGTTTCAGCAGCTGTTCTTAGTAATCACTTCTTATTTTAAACAGGCCTGGCCTGCTCAGTCTTCGCTAACATTATCAGTTAGCAATAGCTTCTCTAAAGGTCATGTTCACAAGCTTGCCCTAAAAAATACCACCACCAATTCACACAGGCTTGTCTGTAATATTCAGCTGCTACTCAGTTAGCTAATTTCGGGATAATAACTTTACCTATAACTTTATATCTTATGAAAATCATACATTTTATTATAACCGATAAGATTCATCCTAAATATATGTAGAGCATTATGAAGATAACCGCATCAGAAATGAGGAAATACCATCAGGAAATCCTGATGATTCGCTTCTATATCAAGCCGTAACACGATCATGTGAAGTGTGAAAATACCGTCATCTTCCGATAGTAAAAGTTGAAGTTGTCACGTTGTTGTAGAGTTATTCGTCCCAAATAAGATGGATAGATAAGTGCTTACATATTGGTTTGCTTTCTGATTTCCTGTCCCTTTCTTCTTTCCACAGATATAACTGGTAAATCTGTAAATAAAACCGTTTAATCATAATTTTCTCAAACTTGACATATTAAGTAATACTACAAAAGCAAACATACATTTGACAAGCAAATATCTTCACCATACAGATATTTCATTAGCATAAGTTCACCATCAACGCATTATGTTTATAAGTTTCACCGAGTATGACACATTAATCAAATATAAATCAAGACACCCATACTATTTACAAGCACATTACATCAGGATAAAAGGTACCATATAAAGTATTCCAGAGCACTGCAGCACCAGTATCATAAACCAACATTTTATCGAAAACGGTTTAGTAGTTTTTACATTAGCCGGATTGTCCACTGCTGAACCCAATTAAGGAGCGTTTGTCATAATCGCCACGCTTGGCAAGCGTCTTAGGAAATAGTGTACGATAGCATTTCCTCAGGAGGCCCTGCCCACCTTCCGGTATTCCACACTTCGCCTTTTATGACACACACACGGAAAGAGGCCCGGCACTTCACAGACAGTTTTTACATGTTGTGGGAAAATACACATACAAACAGGGTACGGCCCTGTGCCCTAGCTATCCATATGTATAGTCTAGTGAAACATAATACAAAAATCTGTTGAACGATTTTAAACAAAATTTGGGAGTTTACTGGATTACGGCTGGAGCGTGCTATAAATAAACTCCAGGCAAACTAAGCTGGTTTTCTATAAATTATATATTTTATAATTTATTCATCACTATTTAAAAGTTATGTTTTGAATGCATTTTTTTTTCTTACCAAGCCCGTAATAGCAAGAAACGCGCCGGTAGCGTACACGTAGATCCAGGGGAAGGGTTCCACGGGTGGCGGGGGGCACGGCGGTGGATCGGGCACCTTCTGAGGCGTACACGGACCTTTGGTCTTCGCGCATGACAGCGCGGGCTGAAAGGTTTTCAGAGCAAGAAAGACATTATCGATATTTGTCATACATAATAGCTATTTCATTAAACTTCTTTCAGTCTGAAGCCATCCCCAAATATTTTGATAAGTATCCTCACTACCACACAGTTCTATGAAAAAACACTAAAAATTAATGGAAAAGCTGATCTTATATCGCACACAAATAATTAGGGAGCCAGATCTACAGAAGGATTGTAGTAGGGGAGCCCACGATGCTAAATAGGGATTTACTCGAGCGTCATAGAGATCCATTGGGTTATTGATAATCTATATTGGTAACCATAACTTAAAAGACGTTGACCTCTTTCGTTACACACTCCGTAACCATATTTCCCCATTACTGGATAATAGTTTGTTTTTGGACATCCTATTTTTGCATTAAAATCTCCCATGACTATGACCTTTCCTTCCGTCTTGTTGTCAGCGTATTCAATGTCTTTGTAAAAATTATCAATTTCCTCATCTGTTGATCTCTCTGTATGGTATGCACCGGCATATGCTTGAATTATTGATAATGAGAAGCATTAAAATTTTGACTGTAGAATTGCTACTCTTTCAGATATTCCAATGAAGTTGTTGATGTTGTTTTCATATTTTATTTTGATTATAAATCCCACTGCACGTAATCCTTTAGTTTCACCAATATAGCAGAAGATAAGGTCGCTGTATTCTTCGATCTTGCAACCCATTTTTCGGATTTCTGCGACACCTAGAATGTCCGAGTTAATATTTCTTAGAGCATCCGTTAATTCAAGGAATTGTTCTGTTGATGCCAGTGTTTTCACATTATAAGTGAAGATTTTGAGGGTTTGTTTTATATCTTAATCTGTTTCTGTATTTGGTGGAGGGCTGCAGTCTGATCCCCTACGAGGACAAGTCGAGTTGGGAGATGTTTTGTTTCTATTATCGTTTAGTTCATGTTTGTTTAAGGTTTTGTTCCGGTGGCTGATGGCAATATCCTATGCATTCTGGTCGGTTGGCAAGTTAGCAGGAGGGAGAGTTTCTAATATCGAACATCCCCAGTAATGAGTAAGCAATTTTATTACATTTAGTATATTATGTTAAGTCATTCTGAGACATTACAGCGAACATGGCGCTCACAGCAGAGGAAAGAGCTAAAAGACCGGGAGAATCTAAAACTAAACCCCGAAAAATTTGAAGTGCAACGGAAAAAGCAGTTAAAACGACTTCTAAATAAACGAAAAAAAATTAACAACTTGACAGAAGAAGAAAAAGAAGCTAGAAGAAAACAATGAAGGGAAGAAAATAAAAAAACAAAAATTACAAAACTAAAAAAATGAAAGCGAACATCAGAAAGCTACCCCAAGTACATCGAAGTCTCAAAAAAGCGAAGACTCTGTCTTAAAAATTCGTTACAAAAATTTATGCAAGAGCTATCGTGAAGCTTTAGAAATAATCGCAAATTAAAATTGAAAAATGAAGCAATTCGTAAGAAACTTTACCGTAAACAGTTATTACATGACGCAAAAGTTATGAAATGAAAAAAAAAATAGATCAACTTACTGCGCGACACGAAATTTTAGAGATATCGCTACGTGAAACTTATGGAACTGCTATTATTTCTATACCAGAAAAAAGGCTGCTTAAGTCTGTCGCGGTAAACGATGTGGTCAAAACAAACAGGTCAGTCAAAGCAGTTGCTACGTGTTTGGGGCTAAAGGGCAGAGTAACGCGTAAGGCAGAGTAAGAAAAAATGGTGATAAACAAGAAGATTCAAGAAGAAATAAAGGACTTTTATTTAAGAGATGACTTAACATCGCCTCAGAGCAACATGGTTCTATCATTTTTAAGCATTTTTAAGTAGCAACACTGCTTTTAAGGCTTTTCTACGACGGTTCTACGTGTCTTAAAAATTCAATGATATCCCTATTAAAAATCCATTTATCGACAGAAAAACAAAGTACTATCTACATTTCTGTTACATTTTGTGGGTAACATTCCATATGTTTTGTCTATGGTAATTAGAATTTTGTTGTCTGTGCGTTTGTTGTAATGAAATGTCAAAAATGACGGTTAATCACCGTGAAATTGTTTTATGCGAAACAACAGGGGAAATTCGGGATATTACTCTATTTAACGACATCAATGCCATCAATTCAGATGAAGAGACTATTTTGGACGAATGTACTGGAGAATTTCGTTCCGTACCGATATGTATCACCCGGTATTTATTCCCATTTTGACTTCGTTCCTCGAGTTTATTGTTACATGGAGTTTTCTTTATTATTTTTTTGTTGTTGGTTTTAGAAATACTAGAAACACCAGTACAGAGAGACAATCAAGAAAACGGTTGCAATTCAAATAAGAAAAAATACTCTTACATGTTTTATTTTGACACACAAGGTACAATAATACGTGTATGTAAGCAATTTTACTTAGGAACATTGGACATCTCACAAAAAGTGGTATATGGTGTTCATGGAAAAAGAGACATGAATACTGGAGCTCCACAGAAAGACCAACGGGGGAAGCATGGCAAGCAGGAAAGAACTTCAGAAGAGAAGATAAATGAAGTGCGAGCGCACATAAATTCTTTCCCTGTGGTGGAAGCCCACTATTGCCGTTCAACTACTAAACGCAAATATTTGGAGTCTAATCTAAGCATTACAAAAATGTATGATTTATACAAAGAATCAACTGAAGCACCTCATTTGAAGAGTATGTACAGTAAAATATTTGTTGAAGAATTTAATCTGTCATTCCATAAACCGAAAAAGGGTCGGTGTGATTTGTGCTCAGAATTGGAAACATCTAAAAAAGAAAATATTTTAAGCTCTGAATTGGGTGTTAAGCAACTATTCATGTTGCTGAAAAAAAAAGCCATGAGATTAGAAAGAAATAGAGATAGAGATTCTGCTGAAAATGTACTATGTTTTGATTTGCAGAATGTTTTGACATGAATTACGTATTGCACAACCACGGAAACTGCTGCGTAGTTCCTACCTACATGCAACACGAGGCGTCGAGTCAGCGGAACGTGCGGAAGGCGACACCGGCCGAGTGCATGGCTACAAGCGTCACTTTTGGTTCCCACATCGACCAGAGTAGACATTATTTTAGTAATAGATTTAATATTAAATTGTACTTTTAAATAATTAATAAATTAAGTTGCAAGTAATTTTGGTTTTTTTTAAGTCCTTGGGCTGGTGCCTACGTATTTGGCGCAGTCGGTAGGATATTAGAGTCAGTGCACGGCAGTCATAAGCTCCAAAAATCGTTGCGGCTTGACATCAAACGTCGCTGGCGGGCTCTCCAGTCTTCATCTAATATCCGAATCTACGTGGCCACAGCTCTGAGGACCAGTATCCGACCATTGATACGCAGAGGAAACCAGAATGCATATGTAAGTGCGCAAAATCTTTCTTTTTGTGTTGCTTCCTTTTTAGTCCTTATCCTTGTAATTTTTCAAGATTTTTCATCCTAAGAATCGGGGTGACCGGGAGACTGCACCACGACAGTCTCGCTGTTATAGAGATATAGATAGTATTAGAGAAATAGATTTAGAGACCACATCATCTGTAAAAATGCCTCACGACCCTGATGCTATTTTTAAGGCCTTACGCCCAGTACCAGATTTTGATGGAAACCCAAACGTCCTCACCAGATTTATAAAAATATGTGATCAATTAGTAAAAACTTTTATGTGTGAGGAAGCCGGTAATGAATTAGGAAATTTGAGTTTAATAAATGGTATATTAAATAAAATAACTGGACCCGCCGCTACAGTCATAAACTCAAATGGCATTCCTGATAGTTGGTTAGGGATTCGGAATTCTCTTATAAATAACTTTGCAGACCAAAGAGATGAAACTGCATTATATAATGACCTCTCCTTAGCCACACAGGGAAATAAGACCCCGCAGGAATTTTACGACTACTGTCAAACGTTATTTAGCACTATTATGACTTACATTTCGCTACACGAAACTATCGATACCACTATTGAATCGAAACGCGCACTATATAGGAAACTATCAATGCAGGCTTTTGTACGAGGCTTACGAGAACCTTTAGGTTCACGAATAAGATGTATGAGACCTTCTACTATGGAGCAGGCTTTGCAATTTGTACAAGAAGAGCTGAATATAATTTATATGCAGCAGCGAAATAACGAAGCCTTACCTAGCCCTAAGCACCAGTCAATTTACAGAACACCAGTTACTACTCAAATGCCTCCGTCATCAAGGCAAAATTATGTACCAATGCAGCCCATGATGTTAGCGCCCATGAGTCAAAGACCAACGTTCATGCCACAGCAGCAGCCTTTTAGATTCAATCCGCCGCAGTCGAATCAATTTAAATTTAATGCAGGTCCCCAACATCAGCCTCAATTGCGTATGCCAACTCGCACGCAACAGATGTTTAGTGCACCGCCACCAAATTATAACGCGCGGAGTAATACTTTCCGACTTCCACCTCGTAACCAACCCCAAAATTCTGCCCCTACGCCCATGAGTGGAGTGCAGCATTTCACCCCTAAAGTCTTACCTCCGACTGGACTTACTGGACACGACTGGAATAAACATGGCAATCCGCCACCCACCAACTATTTTAAGAGTCGCGAGATGAACTTTAACGAATGTGCGAACAATAGCTATGTAGACTATTACTATGAACCTAACCTTAACTACTACACTGATTATTATGAGAGTCCAACGTATGCACTTGAGTACGTTAACTACGACAACCACGCATCAGAACCGGTTCAGGTGTATGAGTATTCTAACGATGATGACTCTGCTACAGAGCCACAACCCTCTACCAGTCACGAAAATTTTTTTCAACAGGCCTCAACGTTAGACAAGCCAAAATAGAAATTAATTTACATACTCAGCGACAACTTCCATATATCCAAATTTCAAATCCTCCTCTTAAACTTTTAATTGACACTGGAGCCAATCAATCTTTTATCGATCCTGAAGCAGTTGAAATTTTTTTTTCTCATGTACCTCTGAACTTTGATCCATTTGAGGTTACCAATGTGCATGCAACTACTCGTAATGATTATTCTGTGTCACTACCATGTTTTTCAGAATTTCAGGACTCTGAGAGTATTAAATTATATGTGTACCGTTTTCACAATTATTTTCACGGACTTATCGGACTTGATTTGTTAGAGAAGTGGGAAGCTAAGATCGACCTTAAGAACAAAATTTTGATCACGCGTAACGCGACTAACCCCATTGAAATGTATAACTCACATAACGTGAATCTATACGAAGACGTTATCCCGGCGAATACGTCGAAGTTAGTTAAAATCCCTATTAATATTCATGATGGAGAGGCTTTCATACCGGAACAAACGATCTCAAACTGCGTTATACAAAATTGTCTTACAGTAGTAAGAAACAACCGCGGTTTTTTAGAAATAGTCAATCCGTCACCGCATGACATTATATTCTCTATGGACCGTCCCGTTGTAGCCGATGTTCACACTAACGAGTGCACTCGTACTGAACAACGATCCGTACGTAACAAGGAAGTCCTATCGCGACTTCGCACGGATCACCTAAACGAGGAAGAAAAGGCTAACTTGATAGCGCTTTGTTCAAAGTATTCAGATGTCTTTTATCTTGAGGGTGAAAACTTAACATTCACAAATAAGATTAAGCATCACATTCGCACAACCGACGAGATCCCGGTTCATACAAAGAGCTATCGTTACCCTTTTGTTCACCGACAAGAGGTAAGCGAACAAATTAATAAGATGCTAACTCAGGGCATTATACGCCCTTCGGAGTCAGCGTGGAGTTCACCAATTTGGATTGTTCCCAAAAAGGTGGACGCCTCAGGCAAGCAGAAATGGCGTCTAGTGGTCGATTTTCGTAAAGTCAACGAAAAAACCATAGACGACAAATATCCTATCCCTAATATAGCGGATGTTCTGGACAAGTTAGGAAAGTGCCAGTACTTTACCACCCTAGACCTGGCCAGCGGTTTTTACCAGGTGGAAATGGATCCCGCTGACGTCCAGAAGACCGCCTTCAACGTGGAACATGGTCATTTTGAGTTCCTCCGGATGCCAATGGGATTAAAAAATTCCCCATCCACGTTCCAAAGGGTCATGGATAATATCCTCAGAGGTCTCCAGAACCAGATCTGCCTGGTCTACCTTGATGATATCATAGTGTTCAGTACCTCACTGCAGGAACACATGACTAACTTAGAAAAGGTATTCCAAAGACTAAGGGAATCCAACTTCAAGATACAAATGGACAAGTCTGAGTTCTTGAAGCTGGAAACAGCCTATTTAGGTCATGTTATTAGCAGCGAAGGGGTTAAACCCAATCCTGATAAAATTTCAGCGATAGAAAAATATCCAATGCCAAAGACAACCAAGGAAATAAAACAATTTCTGGGTCTTTTAGGCTATTATCGCAAATTTATCCCGGATTTTGCACGATTAACGAAACCATTGACTGTATGTTTAAAAAAGGGTAAGAAAATAACTTTTGACCCTGAATATGTCAAAAGTTTCGAAAAATGCAAAACGCTGTTAACAAACGATCCGATTCTAAGGTACCCTGATTTTAATAAGGAGTTCATCTTAACAACAGACGCGTCCAACGTCGCCATAGGCGCCATCTTATCCCAGGGAAGTGTTGGATCGGATAAGCCCATATCATACGCCTCACGTACGCTCAATGAAAGCGAGCTGAATTATAGCACTATCGAGAAGGAGCTCTTGGCAATTGTTTGGGCCACTAAGTATTTTAGACCCTACCTCTTTGGCAGGAAATTTAAAATACTGACTGACCACAAACCCTTGCAGTGGGTCATGAGCTTAAAAGAACCAAATTCACGACTTACGCGATGGCGCTTGAAACTCAGTGAATACGACTTTACTGTAGTGTACAAAAAAGGCAAAAATAATACAAATGCAGACGCTCTGTCCCGCGTAGAAATCCACACTAACGAAGCTAGGAAATTATTCGAAGATATCGAGGAGTTGAATTCTGTATTGGGCATCCCATCTGACTCAATACAGGGTAATCCACCCGAGTCCATACTTGATGCTCCTCAAGCAAATTCCTCAACGGAGACAGTCCACACCAGTAATGAAAATCCTATATTGGAGGTTCCAATATCAGACGACCCATTAAATAAATTTCATCGCCAGTTAGTTTTTACGATTGTTAGTGATGTAAAAAGACGGCCAGCAGTATCAAAACCATTCGAAACTCACACTCGTGTTTCCGTTCAAGTAACCGAGTCCAATTTAGAGCAGGACGTTATTAATGCAATAAAAGAATTTGTGAGCCCTAAAGTAAAAACAGGAATTTTAATTGACCCCCCTTTAGGATTGTACTCTATAATCCCAATTATACAGAATCATTTTAGAAGTTCATCAATGAATCTTGTACTTACTAAAATTGAATATGAGAATGTAAAACCTTATCTCAGACAACAAGAAATAATAAGACATTATCATGAAGGCAAAACGAACCACAGAGGCATCAACGAATGTTATTTGTCCCTATCGCGAAAATATTTTTGGCCAAAAATGAAACAACATATAACAAAATTCATTAACGAATGCACTATATGTGGCCAGGGAAAATATGATCGTAACCCCATTCAGCCACGGTTTAATATCGTTCCACCACCTAGTAAGCCCCTAGAAATAGTTCATATGGATTTATTCACGGTAGATAGCGAAAAGTATGTAACATTTATTGATGTATTTTCAAAGTATGGGCAGGCATACCATTTAAGGGATGGAACCGCTATCAGCGTCCTACAATCATTATTAAAGTTTTGTACCCATCATGGTTTGCCATTAACGATTGTTACCGACAACGGAACTGAATTCAGCAATCAACTGTTCTCGGAATTCTTGCGAACCCATAATGTAAACCATCACAAAGTGCTCCCGCATTGCCCTAACGATAACGGTAACATAGAGCGTTTTCACTCAACTTTACTTGAACACTTAAGACTTTTAAAACTACAACGTAAAGACGAACCAGTAGTAAATTTAGTACCATATGCAATCATTGCTTACAACAGCTCAGTCCACAGTTTCACTAAATGCAGGCCATTTGATATAATAACAGGACATTTTGATCCTAGGGATCCCATTGCAATAGATTTAACACAGCTTCTACTGCAACAGTATACCCAAAATCACAGAGAACAGATGAAACTTGTTTATGATATAATAAATGAATCAGCACTGCACAATCGCACGGCTCTTATTGAAAATAGGAATAAGGATAGGGAGCCTGAGATACAGTACGAGCCGGAACAACAAATTTTCATAAAAAATCCTTTAGCTAGCCGACAAAAGTTAGCACCAAGATACACCAAAGACAAAGTACTAGCAGACTTACCTATACATATATATACCTCCCGGAAACGTGGTCCTGTAGGCAAATCTCGCCTTAAGCGAGTACCTAACAGTGCTAAATTGTTTCAGAATTCTGCTGATGATCATGGTGCATCTTGCTCGGGCGCAGGAGATAAGACTTGAGAGTCTTAACGACGGTCCTGGACTCCTGCCTTATAAACTAGGACGAACTCGTCTCATAACGCACTATCATAGTTTTTTACAGTACATTCAAATAGATGACATAGAAATGAAGGCCCTTGCAGTTAGAAAACAATTAATGGATTTTGAACTTAAACTTAATAATGACACATTAGCTTTATATGACCTACAAATTAACTATTTATCGCAGAAGATCGAGAAAGTTTTAAATCACTTAAAAGGTTTAGAACCAAGTCGGATAAAGAGAGGTCTTATTGACGGTTTAGGTTCCGTTATCAAAAGTCTGACAGGAAATTTAGATTATCAGGATGCAATTAAGTTTGACACCGCGATAAAAAATCTCAATAATAATGAGAACAAAATTATAACTGAATTCAACTCTCATATAAGTCTTGGTAAGGAATGGATGACGCAACATAATGACGTCATTAACCAACTAGTAAGAAACCAGCAAACAATAAATTCCACACTTGAACTTTTATTAAATAGCAATGCCTATAAAGAAACAAGCCTTTTAAAATATGCTCAATTCGCTCAGTTACTGACAATTATAACAGAGAACGTAGATGACTTATTAAGTGAATTAGTTAGAATAGAAAATATGTTAGCTCTAGTGCGCGCCTTAAGCACGCACCACTCTATGGTAGATATAGTTACTTTAAGGAAAATGGTAGATCGACTCCATACCATTTATGGAGATAGTAAAATCTTAAACTTAGATTTACGTGATTATTATAGCGTCATAAAGCCTGGGTCGTACTATGCTGGTAGACAAATTATCATAGTTTTTAAAATTCCCATAGTTAGCGAAGATACATTCGACTTATACAAACTATCAGTTGCCCCGAATAGGTTTGGTCAAATCCTTATTCCCCCTCTCCCATTCCTAGCAACCAATAAGGAAGCGTATGCGTACATAGAGGCAGAATGCCCGAAGATAGACAAGCAGTACCTCTGCGTAGAAGACACCATAAACCACGTCAAAACCCAGCATGACTGTACGCGAGAACTCATCATTAATCACGCACTGGGAGCCACCTGCAACTTGACTGCTGTAACCCTAGAAAGAGAGGCAATGGAACAACTGGATGACAAGAACTATATCGTAACTTTTCCTCGTTCCACAAGGATCCATATGCGATGCGGAAGAGAAGAGTACAAGCAACTTCAAGGAAGTTACCTTATCACTATACCAATGAACTGCAGCCTGAAGACATCAGAATTTACACTTGACAACGAAAATGATCAAATATCTGGACACCCCTTACTAATCACAGATATCTCACACAATTTTAAAGAAAAACCTACTACACGACAGAAGTTAACACTGCAATCCATCGACCTAAGAAAACTACACAACGCTTACAATCAGGCCATGATGCAACCTAACTTAGAACAAAACTCAATAGCAGAAAACGCAATGTACCACACCACAATACCTTTTTACGTGGTACTATTCAGTGCATTCGCACTTGGCCTTGGTATAATTTTTCGTCACAAGCTATGGAAATGCAAGAAACCCGAACGCCAAGACGAACAAACACCTTCGAAACACATATACGAAGATCCCGAAAATTCTACAGCTTTTCCAGCAACATTTTCACTAAGCGTTGGAAAATAGTTGCTGATCTGCGGGTGGAGGAATTACGTATTGCACAACCACGGAAACTGCTGCGTAGTTCCTACCTACATGCAACACGAGGCGTCGAGTCAGCGGAACGTGCGGAAGGCGACACCGGCCGAGTGCATGGCTACAAGCGTCACTTTTGGTTCCCACATCGACCAGAGTAGACATTATTTTAGTAATAGATTTAATATTAAATTGTACTTTTAAATAATTAATAAATTAAGTTGCAAGTAATTTTGGTTTTTTTTAAGTCCTTCGGCTGGTGCCTACGTATTTCATGTCCACAAGCAGATGTGAGTTGTTTCTACTATAAAAGTAAGCTTAACGCTTATAATCTTACAGGACATTATATTGCCATTTATATTCTTTATTGCCAAATAAGAACAAAAATACATATATAAGATTGTTCTCCATTCTTAGAAATCAATTAAAAATGAAACTTAATACATACATAGGCGATTACGAAATTGCAGCTGTTCAAGCAATGCGCGAAGTATATCCAGAGCAAAGAACATATAATATTACTACGTATAGAATGGACACTCCTCACCCCCCACCCAGTCCAGCCTTCCTCACCCTGCCACCGACCGACCCGCTTCGATCGTTTGATTCGTTGGTTCACCATTCTACTATTAAATTTCTTACTTCTAAGGGGCACACAGGAATACGCAGCATCTGCAGTTATCGCCGGGCGGCCAACACCTCGACCGAAGTATCTATATGATTTGCGGAACGCTTGGCAGGGTCGTCATGAATTATGAAATGAAATACGTGTGATCGGTTCCGATGCTTTAATTTGTATCCAACTTAAAACTACATTACATCGATGATATATGATATTCAATATAGTTGCAATAGTACCTTATGCCAAAATGATTCTATATACATAGGCTTTACAGAAAAAAATGTAAAGTAGGATTAATAAAATTAAGGTTTATAAGATAGGCATGTGGCGGCGCATCACTAGATGCTACGCACATCCCTAGAAAAGCTGTTCAGGCGACCGAGGGATGCGGAGCGCGTGCGGGAGGCGCGCTGCAGAACTCGCCCCCAGTCGTCGTTTTTTTCCGACTTGGTGAAGGCTTTTTGAAGTTATTCAAAAGTTAACTTAACACCACTGCGCTGCAATACTCGTTTTTTTTTAATTTTGTGCCTATAAAACACAATTATGAGTCAATCTAAAGTTTGAAAAATTTCTTCAGTTTTCGTAAATCAGAACTCGGTTGCAGGAAATGACGATCTCAAATAAAAGGCCAGTTAAACAACATCTACATTTTCATGAAAGTGATAGGAGGGGTGGTGGAGTAGCATTGGTACACGGGGAGAATTGATACAAACGTAATAAAAAACATACCTAGCGGCCTAAGTATTCATGGGGGCTGCAAAGAGATGGCGCTAGGCGTTAGGTATCACATAGAGTGGCAGTGGGGTTTTTGTTTACAAACAGTGATCGTGTTTTGACAGGACGCAAGTATTTTTTTGTCATGTAGGTTAGCCTTTGACCACTATCTCAACCGATGGTAAGTGATGATGTGGTCGAAGATGATGTTCAGGCTAACCTTGAATACTGCTGTCCTTTAACAAGTACATTAGCATTGTTTTTTATAAAACCAATATTTTCCTACATGTTATATATACATAGAGACGAATGATACACGTGGCTTGGGTAGCATATCAAACCAAGCAATTTTGAATTTGAATTTGAATTTGAGTAATATGCCAAACTTGACCACAATCAACCACTTGAAAGACACGTTGAAGACGGAAATGATATAGGCCTAGTGTTCAGCACTAAAAGCAATTTAAGTTTTTTGAATTTGTCCAAATTCATTGTCATAGATGGAACTTTAAATGCTGTCTGGAGTTATTCTACCTGATTTTCACGGTTCAACGACTGGTTGGTTAAGAAGGAACAGTTCAACATATTTTGCCTCTGGCTTTCGGATTGTTATGCAATAAAACGTTGTGCATGGAATGTAGGGTGAACTCATCTAATTCTGTGACTCGGCTAATTCGGTGATATTTGGTTTGAGCGCTATAACCGGGCTGTACGAGTGAAATCAAGGACTTTAAATACAACCTTTTGCCTCAGTAATAATGCTCAAATTCGTCTGTAAAGTTTGGGGACGCTTGAGTGAGCGAGATAGCAACAACTAACGGTTTTGTCAGTTCGCGCGCAAATTTCGCCGGTTTCGGCTGTGTTAGTGAAATGGTGGCGAATTTTGCTGTATTTATGTAAGTATTTAACAGATTTCTTAGCTTCTTTCTAATAGAGTGAATTGTAATTGATATTCCCTTGATGTGGCAGTAAAAAGTTCGTCATAATTCTGCGTCGTTTTAGTGTTAGAGCTTATTTTGTTCGTCATAAATATTAGCGTTTTAGCGGTTGAGTGGTTTCCGTGCTATCACAGAATTATAGTACTTATTTACAATTATTTGTGGATTTAACTGAAAGAATTGCCTTTTTTTTAGTTTAGAAGACAAGATTAATGTTATTTTATTAGTTTTATCTTTTCTTAATTAAAATGACGACTTTGAGCCAGTATTATATATTTTGCTATCACGGAATTGAGTGACACTTTTTTGTACTTGTCACGTTATTACGTGAGTAGTTTTATTACCAAATTTCGCAGCATTTGTTTTATTAATACGAGCTGCTAATTTAAACAGACGCTAAAATCTAAGCAGGTATGTATTTATCATTATAATTTGCTTGTTTACTTTATTATGGATGACCCCAACAAGAAGAACAGAAAATACTCGGAGTTCGATCTCAAAACCACCGTTGAAAATGTTTTGAGTTCATCAATGACAGTATACAGAGCTTCGAAGGAGTTTAACATTCCATGGTCGACGTTAAAAGAGAATGTGACGAAGTACAAAACTCTACGAGAGGCTAATCAAGATGCACAGATCGTAATGTCCGTTTGCGTTACCTATTGAAATAGAACAAAATTTACTGGCGTACATTATTGAGATGCAAGAACGTGGTTTTGGTCTAACAGTTACCAAAATAAAGCAAATTGCATTGTCTTTAGCAAAAGCTGCTAATATAAGCTGCATTCAATGACGAAAAGGGATCTGCAGGTTGGAATTGGTGGGTGAAGTTTAAAGAACGCTACGGGTTGTCTTTGCGAATACCGGAAAATCTTTCAGCAGGTAGAGCGATTTGCTCGAACCCGGTTATATTGGAAGATTCTTATGAAAAATTAGAAAAAGAGTTAAACGAACATGAAATTCCCCACGAAAGAATATGGAACTGCGACGAAACTCGTCTGATGTTTGTCAACAAACCCATCAAAATTGTGACAAGCATTGGAAAAAAATATGTTTATAACAGGACATACGCAGAAAAGGGTACAACAACCACATTATTGGCGTGCATAGATGCGACAGGATGTTATATCCCCCATTTGTTATATTCAAAGGTGTAAGAATAATACCACAACTGACAAAAGATTTATGCCAAACACCAAGTACGATTTTCTCCAAAGGGATATATAACAGGTGAACTATTCCTAGATTGGTTAAAATTCTTTGTTCGATGTATCCCTTTAACAAGACCCGTTCTATTGATAATGGACTCACACGCCAGTCACGTTATGCCACCTGTACTGGACTACGCCCGATCACAACATATAATATTGTTTACAATGCCTTTACACAACAGTGCCATTCTTCAACCACTTGATGTCAATGTTCATCGACCTCTGAAAGTAGCCTGGAGGACGATAATCGAAACTCACAAAATGGAAAATCCTTGCGACACCCCAACCCGCTATGATTTTCATATTTTTTTACCCCTGCCTTTGAAAAGAGCTTTACGCCTTCAAACATAAGAGCTGGATTCAAAAAAGCGGGTATCTATTCATTAAACAGAACAGCTGTGAATCCATTGGCACTTGCTCCATCAAAGTTAAAAGACAAGAATCGGCAGAAGAGGTCACACTTCATGTAGATGAACAAACGCCACGATCCTGCACATCTCGAATTCAACTTTTAGAGGAAATCGTATACTTCAATGACCAAGAAAATAGGCCCCTGGAGACAGATGACCCTGTGTGTGATCCTCCTAATTCAGCGGGTTCTCAATTTGAATGTGCCAAGCTACCTGTCCAGCGTGAAGAAGACGAAATTTTGGATAATGTTCCAGGTCAGACTACGGTTTCTCCTATAATTTCTCAACAAAAACTTACAACTGATAGTACAGAGGTATTTGAGAACGACAGTTCTGCAGAAAAAGAATACGGCAGGCTTAGAAAAGTAAGAATTCCTTCAAAAATTTATTCTTATAATGACACAATTTTAACTGCAGCCCTATTAGGAATTTTAGACACCTCCGACCAACACTGCCCTGAAATTACTACAGTCCAAGATTCTGAAATAATCCTTGCAGCCTCTGTACTGAAATCTCCAGACACATATTATAATCAATATCTCGACTCAACAAAATCACAAGACTCCTCCATTTAAACCAATTCCGAAATCATAAGAGCACAACTCCATTCAAGGAGTTTCATTAGAAAAAGTTGAACCACTTAAAATAAAACATTTAAAATTAGAATTTTAGAAGAAGTTATATTTCCTGCTCCGGTACCAAAACAAAAGCCCACAGATCAATTAGACGAGATTTTAAAAGTGCCCAAGTTAGAGCAGAATCAAAATAAAAAAAAGAAGGACCGTCTTACATGCACGATGTTTAACTCCTATTACTGCAAAGAACCTAAACGACGCTGCTGTTGCCGGTACATCAGGGACTAAGCGACTTGAAACAGCCAACAATAACCTAGGAAACGCTGCTGTTTCCGGTACATCAGGGACTAAGCGACAAGCTTTGCATGGTTTTTTGCATGGTGGTAGGGCACTTTGCGAATGCCCGCCTGGCTAGCTACCACCCTCAAGTTGAAAATCTGTCGCCAAGCACCTAACAGTGTGTTCCGGCAGCTGTCCTTGAGAGCCAGTAATTCTAGGTTAGCCTGAACAACATCTTCGACCACATCATCACTTACCATCAAGTGAGATAGTGGTCAAAGGCTAACCTATCAGGCATAAAAAAAGCTAACAAGAACCTTGATGATGCTGTTGTTAGCGTTACATCTGGAACTCAGAGATTTGAGAAGAACCTGGATAACGCTGCTGTTCCTAGCAAGTCAAAATTTGATACAAAAGTGAAACGAAGTAATAGAGTAAATAAAACGAATACTTCACCTGCGAAACAACAATTTAAGAAGAAAGGTAGAACTGAAGAAGACGATTGGCTATGTGAAACATGAAATAGATGGTACTCAAAAGATGCAGCTTCTAACTATGGAGCAGACTGGATTTCTTGTTCCTTCTGCTTCAAAACATACCAAGTACATTGCCAAAGTCAAGAATTAGAGGCTAATGCGAAGATTTTTAAGTGTGATATGTGTTACGCCGAAGAATAATTCTAAAACATATTACTAAAATGTTTACCTTGTTTTTATATGTTTATCTTAATTTTATGATATTAACTTATTATTATCTAAATATCCAAAAATCGATATTACAAATAATATATAACTTATATGAACACAAGTAAAATAAACAACCCGAAAATTGTTAAAATAATGAGATCTATGAAGGAGAGAATTGATAAGCAGATGTCAATTTGGAATGAAAAAATAAAAGAAAGCATTACAAACATCACTAAAATTACATCAGAGAGCAATAACCTTAAAAATCTAGGTAGGTATTCATTTTTCTAATGGATAGACAAGATGATTTTGACTGCTGTTTGAAGAAAACGGACTAGTAGGAAGAACATGAAACTCTCGTGGGTTACTGACGAAATAAGAAATTTAAGATTATTATTATTTGACATGATTGAATTTAGGAATAAATCCCATAATTTTGACATTTTAAAACAATTTATATTCGATTTAAATAAAAAATATGACAGTTTGTTAGCAAAAACAAGGTGTAACTATTATCGTGAAATGCTACAAAATAGTAAAAATAGTAAAAATACTTCGAAATGTATGTGGAATATAGTAAACGAGCAAAGAGGGAAGAACAATATTTGTACAATAGACTTCACTGATATTGTGAAAAACCCATACGGAGACGAACTTTAAGACAAAAAAGGAGGTCGTAAATGCGATGAACGAACGATTTGTAGGAGCTGCGATGAGTTGTGGGGCACCGCGAGCGAATGGTAGGCAGGTGGAAGGCGCACTTTTAAGGGCATGCGACAGCGCTGATCGCTCGTTGCGACTACGCAGGTTTACAGCATGTGAGGTATATGACATAGTCGCTAAACGCATACCACCAAAAAAGTCGAAAGATATATATGACATATCTATGGAGCTGTTGCATATGGCTGCCTCGTCGTTGGCACCTATTCTAGCTGACCTGTTTAATAGGTTCATTCGAGAAGGGATGCTTCCTAAGTGCTTAAAAATAAGCAAAATCGTGCCCATTTTTAAGGGGAAGGGCAAAAGGCAGGACATAGATGGCTACAGGCCAGTTTCAGTTATTCCTGCCATAGCCAAGATCTTTGAAAATGGATAAGCTGTCGATTGGTAGCCCATTTGACGGCTATACAAGCGTTGTCCGACCGGCAATACGCGTATCGCGAAGGTCGGTCAACCACATGTTTGACGCGTGAGCTGCTACGGCGAGTAATGGAAGCCCGAGAGAGGGGTCAGCACGTCGCAATACTGTGTTGTGACCTTTCAAAGGCTTTCGACGTTGCAGATCACAATATACTTACAATAAAAATGCGCCATTACGGCATTAATGACAGGGCGTTGTCTCTATTAAGCGAACTGATGAGTTCGAGGTCACAAATTGTAGTAGGAGATGGCGGGAATGAGAGATCCGACCCGCTGACCACTACGATGGGAGTAGCCCAAGGGTCATCGGTGTCGAATATTTTGTTCTCGTTACTCCTGAACGACCTCCCTCGTGCAATAAGTGACGCTGAAGTATTGATGTACGCTGACGATGTGGCTGCAATAGTGACAGCAACTTCGTATGGACAAATGGAGCATAGTCTGAACCACGCTGCAGGGCAATTGGCCAAGTGGTTTCTCGGGCCACATTCGCAATAATCTTTCCGTTCTCGCGGGCGGGATACCCATCCAACAAATGACCAGCACCGCCTTTTTAGGATTTGAGTTGGATAGCGGCCTCACCTGGGAGAATCATATAAATAAAGTGTGTGGAAAACTGAGTGCTGCTAGTTTTGCTCTTAGCCGTTTGGCCAGATTTCTGCCAACACATGCGGTGAGGTCTTGCTACTTGGTACACTCGCTGTTGCAGTATGGAGCCGAACTCTGGGGGCTCGGTGCAGAGTCAGAACGCGCCCTTATACTGCAAAAGAGAGCCGTCCGTGCAGTAGCACGAGTATCACAAGACACATCTGCGAAACCATACTTCAAGTCATTAAAAATATTGACACTCCCTGCTATTGTAATTTTTCAAGTGGCTGTCTACACCAGGAATAACTTAGACTCTTTTTCTAAAGTCGGTGAAGCACACGATTACTCAACCCGAAGCCGAGGGAAGCTGGCATCCGTTAAACGCTCACTGATGAAGTCCAATAGGTTGACACACATCATGGGTCCGACGGTGTACAATAGGCTTCCAAAAGACATTACCAGTGCATCAAATGTTTGCATATTTAAGTCGAGGTTAAAACGCTGGCTTATCAGGCAAGCGTTCTATAGCTATGAGGAGTATCTATCATAGATATAGCGACCGACGAAATTCCTATAGATAATAGGTATGTAATTGAATACTTGTGTGAGTACTGTACCTTCTTACCATAATATGACGAGTAGGTTAAATTATTAATGAATTGAAACCGCGAAAGATTTGACTACACTGACATTATAAAAAACTCTGCTGGGGTGCCTTTCGGCACTAAGTTACAACTCGTGGACGAACTGAATCTTGTGTTTACGACCGCCGCCAGTAAGTGCGGCGCACCGACAGCAGACGTCGCGCTCGCACATGCCTCACTCAGTGCTAATGCAGCAGCACAAGACACCTCGCTGCGCCTTAGATCTTTCTCCCCAGACGAAATAGGCAAAATAGTAAAATTATATATAGCGCCAAAAAATAGCACCGATCTGTATGGAATATCATCTAATCTCCTACGAATCATTGCTCAACCTCTCGGGCACATTATTTCCTACCTATTCAACGCCTGCGTCCGCGAAGGCGTGTATCCAACCGCCCTTAAACGGGTAAAAATATCTCCTTTGTATAAGGGCAAAGGGAAAAAATCTGACATTCAGTCGTACCGGCCAATATCATTAGTACCCGCTATTAGTAAGATCTTCGAGGTAGGACTTAATAAAAGACTTCTATGTTTCATAGGAGAGTGCGGCGTACTATCCGACAGGCAGTATGCTTACAGAGTCGGGCGTGCAACAACAGACCTAATTTTTTTTTTTTTTTTTTTTTTTTTTATGCATGATAGGTTAGCCTTTGACCACTATCTCACCTGATGTTAAGTGATGATGTGGTCGAAGATGTTGTACAGGCTAACCTAGAAATACTGGCTCTCAAGGACAGCTGCCGGAACACACCGTTAGATGCTTGGCGACAGGTGCGCGTTAATGCGAGAGGTGGTGTGGCGTGTGCTGGACGCCCGCGAGGCTGGTCAGCAAGTAGCGTTGCTATGCTGCGACCTCTCGCGCGCGTTCGATACTGCTGACCACCACCTAATCGCTAATAAACTGAATTTCTATGGCATACGAGGTCCCGTGCTGCCATTGCTTACGTCTTTTATGTCTCAACGTACGCAGACTGTGGTCGGTGACCATGGGCGTGTAAGGTCGTCTGAGCTGGAGAACACCATGGGTGTGCCACAAGGTTCTTGCCTGTCAAATACATTGTTCAGCCTGTTGCTGAATGACCTACCAGAGTCTGTGAGCGACGCGCAGATCTACATGTACGCTGACGATGTTGCAGCTATAGTGACTGCGCCGTCAATGCTCGAACTGGAGGTTAAGCTGAATAATGTAGTTCAAAAGCTGGAGCGATGGTTTAAATCGAACGGTTTGGCCCTCAATAGAGAAAAGACCTGCTTCATGACCTTCCGCCTAAACGGTACTATCTCACCACCCTGTACTGTGATCGCAGGAAACACCGCGCTGCAGATGGTCAACACAACAAAAGTACTGGGCTTTTACATTGATAGTGGCCTCACATGGGAGGCTCATATAGACGACCTGTGCTCCAAGCTAGGCCGTACATGTTTCGCACTACGACGGCTCGCTGGCACCGCTTCTCGCAGCGTGGTTCTCTCATGCTACTTTGCGACCGTCCACAGCATCCTCACCTATGGTGTGGAACTGTGGGCGCGAGCCGCGGATGTCGGTCGAGCTTTCGTCATGCAGAAGCGAGCGGTGCGCGCCATCGTGGGTGTGTCCGATGATGTGTCGTGCAGAGACCTATTTAAGGAGCTGAAAATCATGCCGCTTCCCTGTGAACATATTTACCAAGTCGCTCTTTTCACGCACAATAATATCGACAAATTCCAGGAAAGAGGCGTAAACACTTACTGCGCTCTCCGAAGTAACAGGTTCGCTCACGTCCTTGTCACCCCCAAGCACAGGCTGTGCAAATCGGAAAGGTCGGTATATATTATGGGTCCCTCTATATACAACCGTCTGCCGAACTCGATAAAAAAGGACGCAACTTCCACCATGGTATTTAAATCGAGACTGAGAAAATGGCTCCTTGACTACTCATTCTACTCTGTAGATGAGTTTTGTAATTTGCCAATTATATAATTGTACAATTATAATCTTATTTTTCATCATTTATTGTATTATATAATTTATTATGAATTAATTGCAATTAATAATTAATTTTAATTTAATTTAATATTTTTTATTACAAATGTTGCAATTGCTAAATGTTATTATGTTATATATTTCATAATTTGATTTTTACAAATCAAAATAATGTATGGACGCGATTGACTTGTAACTTGGTGTTATAAATAAATTATTGTATTGTATTGTATTGTATTGAATTATTTTTATGTTATTTTATATTAATTGTTAGATGAATTTATTTATATTATGATATTATTATTATTTTATTTTTTATTATTGACATTGTTATTAATTATTGAATTGTTTATGACATGGTAATTGATTATTGAATTATTTTAATGATTCTTTAGAATTGTTATGATTTTCATTAGACTAAAATAAATGTATAAGTACATGATAATATACTCATTATATTGTTCTATGGTTAAAATTAAATATGTTAAATGTTGACGTGTATGGAAAAATACCAATAAAAGAATATGAATATGAAAGTTGAAGAAAACAGAATTCGGATGCAGTGACTCAACTACAAGATACAAACCATAAAACTGCAGGCCTGTGAATGTACTATTAAAAATATGCAACATCCCGGACCGCCGAAAATCTTATGGACCCACTAGGAACTATGGTGTCTAATAAGCTTGACTGACTTTACAAAGTCAGTCAAGCTTGATTAGGAACGTAAAATTCAAAGCACGTGTAACGTAACGGAATAAATTAGCAAAAAGATGGCGTAAATTGTGTTTTCTTTAGAGAACATCTCAAGTTAATTATAAAATTAACGGGGCAATGCTGCCAGCACGCTGGACACGCTGCCAACTGGGAGTGAGTGCTATAGCTTATAGGTTGTCTAAGTGCTTTTATTGTAGTGGCTGTAGTGTTGTATATAGTTCGTAGTATTTTGTTTAATAAAAGCATACCGCCGGTTAAAAAAAACCTAGAAATATCCTATTAATCAGTAATTCAGGAGAGTTCGGGCATATATTAGCAACGCGATTAAGCACACAATACGGCCATCTTATTTAGCGGCTGTACATCGAGGACCACACGCACACGCCGATCAGGGGGCCAACGACCAAAAATATAATTGTTAAGTTTAATATTAAACCGCTATTACCGTTGAAATGTTTCCAAGTGCTAGTGGTAATAGTTATAATAGTCGTTCATTGTTAACGACTGCTCCAAACAATACCTCCAGGGGTGAATAAATAGGACTTTTTACTAACACCACCGTAGTGTTGGATATCAACATAACACCCCTAGATTTCGGCTCCTCTTACCAATCGGAGTACCAAGCGGAGGATTACGAATAAACTCATCGTTTGGTTTAAATGCCTTTTACAATAAACGATAATTGTTTGTAATTGAACGTCAAGATGACTGGATCAGATATTCGATTGAAATAAAAACATGATATCGTTAGTACCTACTAGCGTCTATGAAGTTATTTTCAATTCACGTATATATTGTAGTGATTATAATACATTAATTTACTAAACAGTGCATTATGTGTTTTGTTTATTAAATCTAGGTATACGTAACTATAACTTACTGAGTGAAATTCTAACAAAAACACATTATTTTCTACAAAGAAATTTATTCCCGTACCATGCGACATCAAACTAGAAATATTTTCATCACTCATTCACAGCTAGTTTCATTCTAAATGGCCCCAGTCAACTTAGTCTATGTCATCTTTTTCAGCCTTCTCGAGCAAGGTCGTGCGGTCTAATGGCCGCCAGGGCTCGTGGAAAGCATACTTGTACTTATTTCTCCCGTGGTACCCCAGCTTAGGAAAGACCTCCTTGACAACATCGCTCAGTTTTCTCTCCGGCTTGCCCTTCCAATAGTCAGGGTGTACAATTGGCGAATTATAAAACAGATCCTGAATTGGTCTTTTTGTTCCTAAGTTGATTTCTGTACCACGGAACAACTCGCGACCGTCTTCGCTAGGCAGCTCCTGTAGACAAAGCGACTTTCAGAGCTGGCTACCAGGAGGTAAGTGCGCTGGACGAACGAAGGCTGATACTTGAGAACGAATGAACGGGCTTCTTGCGTCTTACCGCGAATGTATTTAACAGCTGATCATATTTTCGGTGCCTTCCTTCGATTTGCCTCTGACTTTATCGAAGAAGCCTTTGAGTCTTCCCAAAAAGCCCTCATCTTTTTCCTCAACTTCCTGTTCTTGCGCCTGTCCTTGGGGGTTAAAGCCCGGCTGCTTTTGTCCTTGCTGCTGGCCCTGGCGCTCCTGGTCCGTGGTCAGCAGCAACAACTGATAAAAGAATTACAAGCTGGATTTCATTAGTCCTCTTTTAGCGAAGCAATGCATTCATATTCGTCTAACGCACTTCTATCACATAAAGTTTAATGTCACATGGTGTTGGGATTTTACTAAACGCATAATATGCGATAAAAATATATAAGCTCGTGCGCTTTGCATTTATTCAAAATATATTGTTTTCGTCGTTGGATAATTCTTTTCAATAGCTTAATTAATACATATTTACAAAATTAAAACAAGCTACAACCAAGTGACTATTATTTATGTTCTAAAATAAATAAAAAAAGCTTATTAAGTGATTCAGGAGGCAACGATACGTCGGGAAGCAAATGGTGCATACTCTATTTACTAGTTCCCGTGCCACATCCACACCGTGAATTATCGAAAATATCAGTTTGTGTCAGTTTTGCAGTAAACAGTATTCTCTTAAGTCACCTTATATTGTCTTATTACAATTAAATATCAGATAGATAGGCAACATCAAATGCTCATACGCAAAACATGACCATTTTACAATATCTGTCGCAAAAGAACGCAAGCTCTAAGAATATCAAATACGCGCTGAGTATAGAAATGAAAGGCTCAAATGACTTCCTATGAGGTATGGTTTTTGGTGAACTAGAAAATCTTCACCAAATAAAACAGGCTATCGGAGCTGCAAGAGCACTTTCAGGTTCATATCAGCTCTTGTATATTATTTAAATTGATTAAGAGTAGCTCCAGACTTATATGATTAAGGTTATTAATGATATAATTTTTGATATAAACTTTTACCTTAGCGTTGCTAGGCGGGAGCGGCGGCACAACCACTTCCGGCACTTTGATCCTGTAAGGATCGTAGTTGGGGGGCTGGGGCTCCTTAGAACACTCGGTACGCCAACATTGCAGCGTCGGCTCGGGCTTGGGCCATGGCTCTACTCGTCGTCCTTCTGTCGGAGATACTTCCTTGCAGCATTTGTTTCCCTTATCGGTGGAATAAAGTTTACGACCTGTAAACATAACAACCAAAAAAATAGTTTCTCGCAACAGACTTAAATACAGCAAGGTAAAGATGAAAGGTTAAGATATAATTGGTGTCAGAAGGAAATCGGTGACCTTTAGAGAATTTAGTTAAAATTCAAATTAAAAAATTAAAACATGATGTTATCTTAGGTTTTCGCGTCATTATAACCACGATCCCTACAAAGTGTTTGAAACGTCGCGTCGGGACAAAAATAATGATATATATACGCGATTTAAACCGTTTAAACTGTTTTTAGTTGTTTACAGACAAACATACATACTTAAATATTTACATCTAAACCTTTGCATGAGTAGGGGAACGGGGGGCACAGGGGACCGAGGGGTACAGTGGTTAAAATCGTATAACTCGCTTGTTTGTCATCAAACGCACACACGTACTATTGACGATCGAACGATCTAGCAAACTCCCCTCCCGCGCGCCAGTGCTTGCTACCCTGTGGGAGCGTGAGGACGCGCGGCTGCCATACTGTCCGATGTAAGTGTCCATTATTTTTTCTTACAAATTTTTTTCGTAACTTTATACGTGAGTTAGCTCTGTTAAACTTACAATGTGGTCTTTTTATCGGCATTATCAATAATTAATCTTTAAATTGACGGATAATTACATAACATTCTAAGTGTTTGGTTAAGTCAAATTAGTTATTTTTTTAATATGGCGTCATGGGGTAAAGTGGATCATTTTGACATGGGGCAAAGTGGATAGCGATTCAGTGTGCCTCTTGATAAGTTTGCTGATTAAATGTTCATGTTTATGTTTTAGAAGTTCGAAATGGTCCGCAACAGAGTTAGAAAAACGAACATTGGTCTTCATATAAAAGTTGCAGAACTAACTGACAACATCGTCACACTGTCTCCATCACCATCAATTATGATTCATCTTGATTTACCGCATAATTCACCAATACCAGACACTGAAGTCATTTCGCCACCAACAGATGGATCAACATCAACAAAAAATCAACACATAGTAAGTCCTTTTGAGTTTAGAGGGATTCTGAATGCCGGACCTCTGAAAAATCCTCGTAAACCAAGGCGTAAGGGTAGAAGCATAATTGCAACCGACACACCGAATAAAATAAAAATTCAAAAACGCCGAGAAGACCAGACGAAAAAAAAGAGCGAAAAAGTTTTACAGCCAGAATCTAGCGATGAAGAAAATCAATATTTATTCAGAAGAAGGCGAATATGAAAATGTAGAAGATGAAGAAGTAACAATAGAACCAGATAATTTGCGGCTACTTGACTCCTATTCAAAAGAAGGTAGCTTTGTTTTGGTAGAATTCATTGCAAAAAATAAAAAAGTTTTTTATAAGTCATTGGAGAAGAGAATGAAAACCAAGAACTGGAAGTAAATTTCTTAAGAAAACGTCTAAAAATAGCGAAACCTACTCTAATTACTACATTGAAGACTGATTTCTGTTACTTTTTCTTAAGTTGTAAATTTTTAATATCTCAATGTTTTTAGAAGTTTAAGTCTATTTTATTTAGATTTTTTACTAAAATAATAATACTTAATATACTTTATGAACTTTCAAATACTAGTTTTTGATTTGATTCACACATAATAAAGACAATGACAAATTTAAACACAAAATAATATTTTATTTAGTTAATACCAAATAGTTCACTGTTCCCCGTAGGAATTAGTATGAAGATATAATGTAGCAGTTCATTGTGCCCCTTGCCGGTCCATAGTACCCCAAGCTTATATCCACTGTGCCCCCAACGTGGGGTACACAGGATCGTTACCCACTTTTTTTTAAAGAGGCCATAATTTTAAATTTATTGACCTAATAGCTTAGTTAAACCTTAAATTTGTTGGCCAAAATATCTAGCTATCTATGCAAATCAACAGTATAGTCATATCTTAAAAAGTATGAGATTAAGCTGCCTACAAAAGAAATGTGATTCACTGTGCCCCCCTTTCCCCTACTAATTATTGACAGCGAGAACTTAGTTCGAGCGAAGCGTCGTAACTTACTCAAAAATGCTTTCGTATGGCCGTTTGTTCTCCTCTACAGGTCGCATTTCTCAATCAAGTCTCACGAAATTTTGTGAGCAGGTTTATACATTTATATTTTTATTTTGTCGATTCAGTTTTTGTTTTTTTTTAGAAATAACGGAGGTTATAAGGTGTTGAAAATAGGAACGTAAATAATTTAATGGCAATGTCCGCACAATGATACGCACATCAGTTGCCTATAAGTGATAGTCTTTCTCTCTCGTATAATCAATTATTTAATTGATAAAATTATTATATATATACTACTTACCAACCTATTTCTGATAAAAGATAAATAACTTTGAATGGATGTAGGTATTCTAGCTCGAAAACTTTGTACCCACTTTGTGTATCCATATACCTACCGGTTAATGATAGGATCCAGATTTATGCTTATATAGATAGATAATCAAAGTGGTAGGAAAAAAATGCCTAAGACAGGTTTTCAATATGGTTATCTAATTTAAATTCAACCCCATCATCATGTATTACCGAAGAGTGTAAAAGACACCTATCTCAACACAACAGTGTTTTAAATAAAAACTTTGATCCTAGTAACAAAATGCCCTACAACGGCTACAACAATGCTATGAAGCGCTGTTGGACTCAAAACAGACTACGTAGTCTCTTATAATAACAAAAATGACAGTACTTACCGATACCTGCAATGATCTGTCCAAAGTTATTGCTACTTATTGCAATTACACCATTAATGTTTTTAGGGCCGCAGCACCTCAGCGGCGCCACGAACATCTCGAGACTTTTCCACATAAATTTTTGTAAAAAATAAAAACAGAACTAAAAGGATTTCACATATATTTTAGGTATTTGATCGTCTACATTGTTTTTTGTAACTTGACGTGAATTTTTCTTTGCGGCGGTTTTGACGTTAAATGTTTTGACTGCGATTGAAATATGGAAAGTAAGTTTTTTTACTCGTGACGTTTTCGAAAAAGTTTAATAATAGCTACCTACGAATAGCTTCAAAAGAGGTATAAAGCATTTCACATTTTGATGCGTGTATCGAAGATTTTAAGCGCTTAATTTACTATCATAGGCAAGATCTACAAATTGTTGAATAATTGATAAAAATAGAATAATTTGTTCCCTTTTCAGTTAATGTACCACATTTACAAATATTACTTCAAGTATTTTGTAGTGACCAATCTCCCGCACCTTGTTTTACGAATTAACGTAAGGTAAAGTCACCAGTAGTTGACCATGTACCTGTAGTTGACGGCTAATGCACATAAACCGTTATAATAAGAATTCGCGGCAATTTTTAAAACTCATTCGTTAATAAGTAGTCAGTGCTACCATCTGGTCAACTAAGCGCGAAAATTGCGCATCCATATCTGTCAAATATAGAAAATGGCTGCCAGTTGTTTTTTTAAGTAACGTACCATAAAATCAATAAATTCGTTTTTTGTTACAATATTCGTAGAGATTGAAAAAGTTTGAAGCTAAATACTAGGAACTTTGTCACCTTGTTGACGGTAAGTGTTTTTCGTTTCTTATTCGTTTATGGTTTATTTAAATGACAGGGTAATTAAAATTTGAAGATTTGTTGACAAAATTGAGATGTGGGGGTGGTCCAATACTGATTCCGTTTGACTGTGATTTTCTAGTAATTGACCATGGTGGTCCATTACCGAATTAGCGTTTGACTATGATTTTCTAGTAATTAACCATGGTGGTCAACTTTTGATTAAGTTCTGTATCTTGTAAATATACTGCATATAATAATTAATTAAAATAAACTATTTTATTTACTTTAACAATACATTGATTTTCTTTAGTAGTTGACTAACTTTATGGTACGAGTTTATGGCTATGGTCTATTACTAAAACCAATTTTTCATCTTGTAGATGCCTGGGAAAAAGGGCGCATTCCTAAATTATACTGAAGCTGCAGTGAATGATGTTCGTCTTCATAAAACACCAATACGAACGGCTGCAAAAAAGTTCGGTGTACCAAGAATAACGCTTACAAATAAAGTAAAAGGGAAGTCACCGATGGAACGAAAAATGGGTCCGTCATCCATCCTTACACCAGAAGAGGAGCATAAAATATGCGACTGGGGGCAAAAAATGGCAAAAGCGGGTTTTCCTGTGACAACCGAACAGTTAATTGTGAGTGTAGAGAAATACTTAAAGGAAATAAAACGTCCATGTGTCTTATTCAAGCATGGAAGACCAGGTAGAACATGGGTAAAGGCATTTAATCGGAGAAATCCAACAATTTCCAAGAGGATATCACAAAATTTGACAGCATCGAGAGCCAGGGTAACAGGTGCTCACCTATCAGAATGGTACAAACGTGTGTATAAGGAGTTGGAAGATAGTGGCCATGCTGATATATTGAATGATGCATCGCGCATTTTTAATTGCGATGAGACAGCATTTTTTTAGCACCAAAAGGACCTAAAGTGCTTGCTAGGAAAGGTGAAAAAAATATTTACCAGCAGGTAAATGCTGATGACAAGGAATGTTTAACTTTGTTGGTAACCGGAAATGCAAACGGTTCCCTAGCCCCTACCACGGTATTGTTCAGCTATAAGCGGATACCTCAAGAAATTGCAGATAACTTTCCTTCAGACTGGGGCATAGGAAAAACCGACTCAGTATGGATGACGTGTGAAGCGTTCTTTGAATTTGTGGCTGATATATTTTATCCTTGGCTGATTTAAAATGAAATAACTTTACCGGTTATTCTCTTTGTTGATGGGCACATATCTCATTTATCACTTCAAACTACCCAGTTTTGTGAAGAAAAAGGAATCGTGTTAGTAGCACTCTACCCTAATGCAACCCATTCAACCAATGGATGTGGCAGTATTTAAGCCACTAAAAGAAGCCTGGAGCAGGCATGTACAAAATTGGAGAATTGATAAAATAAAAAATGACGAGCCTCATATGCTTAAGAAAAAAGATTTTGCCAAGTTATTGCACGAGGTAATGGGCAATACCATAAGTAAATCAATTTTGGCAAATGGATTTAAGAAATGTGGCTTATTTCCGTGGAATCCATTGGAGGTAAAAGTCCCACTTGAGAGTGTTAGCGAAAACCAGGACATTAGCGAACAAATTCATTATCTGAAAGGGGGCTTAAATTTTTTTAACGAATCTATCAGTCCCGAAAAATTAGTAGCATTTGATGCAACTTTGGATGAATGGTCGGGTGATTTGGCTGATTTATCGCTGTTTAATTTGTGGAAAAAACAAAAGATGAACTGAAAAGACTACAACAATTAAACCAAATTATTGATTCTACATTAGAAAGGGTTGAATCGTTAGGTGTTTCTGTAGAAGAGGCCCAATTATGTGATCTGAATTTTGAAGCGTCAGCATCTAACAATAATAATGGTGTTTTGGAAACCACAATGAAAACAACAGCAACTGCGTTACCTAATACTGTTGATGACAACATGTTAGTGACAATCCCAGGATCACCAACAATTAGCGTTGTTGAAGGTGCACTAAAAACCACTATAGATCAATCGGACATCATTGCTCCTACTGACATGCATGAAATCATGCCAAAACCGTCAACTAGCGCTGTTACTGATGAATTGAATTCCGGTATCGATAGTGTTATTAGCACTATTTCTGACGCTGTACCGGATAATGTTCCCAGTCCCTTTAAAAAACATTTCTTTTACCAGCCTCATATTAAAAAGGAAACGCCTAAATCACGCCCCAAGGAAAGAATACCCACTATTGTTTCAGGAAAAAGTTATCAGGAATATCTACAGAAGAAATTAAATCAAAAAGATCTTGAACGAATAAAAGTAGAAAAGGCTGCTGAAAAGCTTAGAAAGAAAGAAGAAAAAGAGTCATTAAAGAGAATCAAGACTCTCACAAAATTAGAATCAACCAAAGCGGGTAAAAAAAAACCTGCGATTCTCTTCCTCCAGTTCAGACTCGGACGCTGTGGTCTCTTCAGGAGAAAGTGTGATTGAGTCAGAAAATGAGATTGAAAGAGAGTCACCAATTGTGGGTTTAAAACCCCCGCAAAAAGTAGATGGAGAATTTGTCATATTTAAGTACGACAATAACTTTTATCCTGGAAAAGTACTTAAACCTACGAAAGAAACAGCAACAATCTCATCTATGAAATCAAATGGTCGTTTGTGGAAATGGCCCGAACATAAAGATGTGCTCGACTATCCCTGGGATGCAGTAGTTGCTCATATAGAGGCTCCCAAGATGACTAGTTCTACGAGAAATGTATTTGATGTTCCAGAGATACCATCCTTGATATGATAAATTTGGCAAAAAGTTTGACGTTTACGCTTTGTGTTTGACAGTGTTCTTTTGTTTTAGAACCATCTGTCGGATCTTTTAGAACCTTGTTTTTATTTAAATTATAGGCTTAAAAAGGCCTAATTATTATTATATTTCAAATAAAACGTTTTCTTTTCATCTTATTTTGCTTCTTATTTAACAAATAACCCAATTAAAATTGTAGCATCTGAGTGGTCACCTACTGATGCAAAATATGGTCATCTTCTAGTTTTTAGATGGTCAACTACTAAATTTCTAATATTAGAATTATTTTTTTTTTATTTTATTCGACCATTGTACGTGGTGAAATGCTTGTTCATATGTTAAAACACTTTTCACAGGGTTTCCAAAAAAATAAACTTACTGAATTCATATGATAATTAAAGTCAAACATTTAAAAAGAATATTCTGTCTCCTTAAGTGGTCATCTACTGATGCTTTTACCTTACACATAGCCATGTTCAGAGCTCTATCTCTTGTATAAAAATTCATCAAATTAACTTTTTTAAAAAATCTATAAAGCAGGCATATAAAATTCCAAACACATATTATATCAGAAGGAAGTACATTCTTCAATTAATCTAATCTCAATTAACTGTGATCCTAACTCTGTTTTCTTGGTCAGGAAATAATATTTAACATAACTCTAAATTATCATTGTTTACTCATGCCAATTACACAATTTTTTATATCACAACTAATATTTATTTATTAATGAGTGCAAATATCAAAATGAGTTACTCACAGTCACGCTATTCCGTCGTCACATCTTTCGCTTGCGTAAGCGATGCGCTGGCATTTACCTAAACGTCAGTAACGTAATTTTGTGAAATGGCTCAAGGAATCGAGAATATACTCTTTTCTGATTAAGTGCGCACGAGCTTTTTAGGTAAGTATTTTAAGCGCACCGCGTATGTGTGCGTGAGTAAGGTACAAATTAAAAGTGGTAAAGTTATAGATAATATTACCGTGACTAAAGCGGACAGGGAAGAAGTGTCGCGGCTCTGAATTAAATTCAAAATAATGGTATTTCCTTCGTAAAATAAAAACAAATAGCTATTTGAAGAATGTTATGTGTATACGTTATAGAAAACAATGACTTACCGTGAAGTCTTTACGCCGTACTAAGTTTTTTTTTTTTTTTTTTATAGCGGAAACTTTAAGTAATTTTGTTTCTTAAGTGTTATATAGCATTAATCCTTAAATATCATGTATATTATTATATTCAGTAACTCAACATTAAGATATAAAGATACAGCAAAGGATCAAACGAACATAAGGATTTCATAATTACGTATCGCTTAGGAGTGGGCGTTTTTTACAATAGCTTGTTTCTAAAACTATTTATTGCTTCAGTAGCAGGTTATACGTTTCACGTGTCAAATAAAACTATTTATTTTGAATAACAGGTTATATGCTGACTAAATATGGAGGCTTGGTAATAAAAACAAATCACTACTACATATGTAGTTATTATAACATGGTAGCATTGCAAACTAGCTATCGCTGCTATTGGCCGATACGTACGTAGCAACTAGTCGCGGCGCCGCGCCGCCGCGCCGGTAAAACGAAATAATCCGAAGTCGACCGATCGCGCGAGCAGGATAAAATACGAGGCTTTTTGAGATAGCATGAGCGGCTTGTTGAACTGGCGCAATTTTTCGAAATGCATTGCACCTTTTATTTGATTTTATACCTTAAATTAATCATCTAAGGCGTCGTTGAATGTGCAAAAATAGTAATTAGGTTAGTGTATCAATGTCTCACACAAAAGAGCCAGTTGACCTTTGGCCTTGACAGCGCGTGTCACGCATTTTTGTTTTTAATTGAAATTTATCCAGTACAAGTTGTTAATATCTAATAATACTAATAAATAACGAGTGTATATTGTGTCTTTTGTATTCTGTAGGTACAAAAATATAAACTATATAATATTGTTGTAAGTAATTAACTGTAAATATTAGTGATAAAGTAAATCTTTTTCTAAGTGTTAATAGTTTTAAGTGTGATAAAAAACAATGGCGTCTCGGGCCAATTCTAGTGTTTTGTGGGACTATTTTAGTAAAGACAATATAGATAAGAAAGCTTTGTGTTCTATTTGCGGAGAAAAGTACAGCTACAAATCCAGTACCGGAAATTTGAAAGATCATCTCAGAAAAAAGCATTTGGATATTTATCAAAGAGTTGCGTCAGCTCAAGTTTTGGCGCCAATCGTTCCTCAACTGAGTCAACCGAATTCGGAAACTGCAATTGTAGGAATAAGAACTGTCGATGTGCCTGTACCTACATCCTCGCAGCCACATAGTATGCGGAATGTTCAACAGACCTTACAACGGTATGGTACTGCAAAAAAAATTTCATCATCTTTAAGAGAAAAAATTGATAGCGATTTGATGGACCTATTTATTGATAGCTACCAGCCTTTTTCATTGGTAGAAGAAAGAGCGTTTAAAAAATTTTGTAAATTAATACCTGGTTATGACCTACCTTCCCGTAAAACAGTAACACAGAAATTGTTGCCTGCTTTATATGAAGCTACAAAACAAGTCATCAAGAAAGAATTAGATAGTAGCGCGTTAGTTCAGATCTGCTTAACAGCTGACTTATGGACGTCTCGCACGAATGAATCATATCTTTCGGTAACCGGCCACTACATAAATGACAATTTTGAAATGAAGTCACTTTTATTAAAATGTTCTAATTTTGAGGGAGCACATACCAGCGAGCATATCAGAATAGCTTTATCAGATGTTGTGAATGAGTGGAACCTATCCACAAAAATTAACTTTATCGTGATAGATAACGCAGCAAATATACAAAAAGCTATTTCTGATTTACAGTGGAAACATTACGGCTGTTATGCACATTCCTTGAACCTTATCGTCACAGACAGTTTAAAGGCCGTTACAGAAAATATAAATAAAGTAAAGTCAATTGTGCGCCACTTCAAAACAAGTAGCACTGCTCTAGAAAAATTACTCAAAGAGCAAACGAGGGATAACGCATCCGCTATTCCCAAACGACTAATTCAAGACGTGCCGACTAGGTGGAACTCCACTTATTACATGCTGGCGAGATTTGTTGAGTTAGAACAACATCTTCGAGCAACAATCGCGGTCCTAAGAACGAATTTACCAATAATTTCAAATGAAGAATGGCAGCTGTTCTCTGATCTTGCCAAAATACTCAAACCTTTTGAGGAAGTTACCAAGAGCATGAGCGGTGAACAATATATGAGTGGAAGTCTTATTATAGTATGACTAGATGTCTTCTTATGTCATGTGAAAAATTAATTCAAGAAGAAAATTTCTCAGACGTGGCTATTCGTGTTGTAACTGGGCTAAAAACTGGCTTAGAGCAAAGATTCGCGAATGTAGAGAAAAGCGCCACATTCTCAGCATGTACCTTTTTGGATCCCAGGTACAAAATGTCAGTATTTTCTGATCAAAACGACGCAAGACATGCCAGACACAGGGTGCAACAGATGCTGATTACCCTAATTGCAAGCGACAGCCAGACAATGACAATGGCTAGCAATAATGCTGACAATCGCCATGAGGCCGGCTCTTCTTCGGGTATACCTAGGGATACCTTTTCCCCATGGGCAATACTAGAAAATATAGTTGGTACACACCAACCAACAGGGACACCAACATCAAAAGCTATTAAAGAAATAGATACCTATTTAAATGATGACAATTTACCTGTCTTTGCCGCCGATGGCTCTTTCAACTGTCCGTTAAAATGGTGGCTTAATCACCAATTCACGTACCCATATTTAGCCAGATTATTTAAAAAATATGGCAACATTATGGCCACTTCAGTCCCATGCGAGCGCGTGTTTAGTAAAACGGGCCAGATAATTACAGACCGTCGTACTCGACTCACATCAGGCAAGGTCACCCAATTGACTTTTCTCAATGTAAATATAATTTAAAATGTAAATAAGGAAAGAAGAAATATAATATTATGTAAATAACTATGTACATATATGACAACATTATGATTTGTACAAACAATGATGTATATATCGATGAACTTCTAAATACGCCTGCAAATCTTGTGTAGTATTTAGTAAAAAGTAAAATTTGCTGCCAGTCAAGTATGAAGGGAGGTTCATTGACAAAATGCTTATTAACAAAAAGTATACTTTTAGATTTCCTGATTTTTAAACGACATACCTTTTTATATTTGTTACCTGATAAACGTTATTTATAAACTAGGTATATATATAATAGCTTCGTAAATTAACCCATTTTTTGTTGATATGTAAACGATAAAAAGGTATTTTTGCGTTATCCTTAGGATATAGACATGTAGCTACAATTGTAGATATTTTGTATATCTTTTTAAGGTTTACAGTTCCGTACAACATTATTTTGATTTATCTCGAAAGATAAGCGTTTGCAATGCAAGTGTACAAAAATGTATTTTTACGGCATCACAATAACAAATATCTCTCCGCCTTTCTCTACTATAATATGCATATACATATATTATCCTTCCTCTTAAATCGCTCTGTCTTTTATAAAATCCGCGGCGTACTTTGTTTCATAAGTAAGAAGATTATTGCGCGATGGTTAATAGCAAGGTTGCCCAAAAAAGCTGCTACTGACAATAGATAGTTTCAGAAACTGGTATCAAAAACCAGTAGCGGTTTTCGTTTCGTTATAGCTAAATCCCGCTACTGCCCATCGCTAGTATCGCTGCCACAGTGCAGGCTTAAGGCGATTCAGAAGACACATTTTACCATCTTAGCAAACCAAAACTAGCCAAGAGCTATACAGACTCGGGTTCCGTGCCTTTCCGCATTATAATTTTCAGGGTTCCGAATCCAAAGAGAAAACATAACCTATACAGAAAACAATGTTCAATCAAGTTGCGGAATATATGCAATTTGCAAGTACGAACTCGAGCCGTGACAAGTCCATAACAAGTTGTCAGGTTGTATCATACAACAAGTTTCCAAACATACATCTTGTAGGTATCCGTTGCGAACGCAGTGTAAAACAGTGTTTACACGTTGGGAAAACTTCTTAGAAAACAGTAGCGTTGATTAACAGTTAAGCTTGTTGGGACGACTTCAAAACTATTGAGTAAGTGTAACTTGATGGGAAAAAACGGAACGATTCAAAGTGCGGCTCGTTTAGTGTCTCTGGTTGGGAGCTCACCTAAAGTTGGTACTTCTTGGTGAGCGTTTAACTCTACAGGTACCTTTTCATTAATTTAATTTCTTTATTTCCAGATTATTGGTAGGTATACAAAATGGATAAGTAATTAAGATGACCTGACGCAAATCATATTGATAAGATGGACCAGCGCGACCATGTCTTTATATGATAGGTAGACATTTAAAATGAAATAATTGCACAAGCATTTCACATGGAAAACTGCAATATGGGGCGACCAGCAAACTTTACATTGGAATAGCAAAAATAAATATATTTAAATTACAAAGATTATTTGGCTTGGCCTATACCTCCTATTATTTGTCGGTAATAGGTATTTGATATATTATTTTAAAACCTAAATGGACTTATGTCCAAAAAGCAATCAGGTTATCGCTCGTAAGAAAATAACCTATAATAATTTTGACTCGCTAAACGAGACCAATCCAAGAGTAATGTAAAGCATAAAGATGCAAGATAAGAGATTAAAGACAATAATAATGAAAGTGATTCTGAAAACAGCAGTGTGTATGAGACTACTGAAGATTTCAACCCTTGCTGTGAAGAAAACATTGAAGAAAGTGAATCTTGTAATTTCGATGTAGATCTTCGTCAATGGCGAAAAATAGAACCAAGATTGTTTTACACAAAATGTATTGATATCCAAAACCTGGTTCATTGCATCGAAAAAAATATTTATTCGTACGCCAAGGATGGACATCCTTATTTCGAGAGGCGATTTGGAAAAACATAATTTCGCCATGCAACTAGGCCTTCAAATCGCACAATGCGACAGGGCAGTATGAAGTTTCAGCTGCAGATAGATGTACACAATGTTCTGTAAGAATAAATATAACCACAACATCAAAAATAGAAAAATTTGTTACACTCCAACGCAAAATATTCAAAGTATAACCTGATTTTACTCACAGTCCAGATGTAAAAATTCGGGCAACGCACTTAAAGAAAGTTAAATAATGGGGATTCCTAGAGACAGAAAGGACTACAGTAGTGAATAGTAAACTTTATAATAGTGATCGTGATACAATTGGTTTTTATGAGAATCTATATTTTTTAATCTAAGTTATGTATTATCATTTAATATAGCAATTAATATTTTAATTGACAAGCTAATAAGTCATGAAAATAAGTGGGGCTATCGCTTTAAGATCAATAACAGATACACTGAGTCCATCATAGCTTTTGCCGACAACCTTGCAATTCTGACACGTAACCCAATACAATGTCAGGAACTTCTACGAGAAGTGGATGAGTTCTGTGCGTGGACTAAAGGGTTGAGAACAAAACCAAGTAAATGCCACTGTCTTTGTCTGTGTAGACGGAATACCAAATTTACCTCTTACGACCCGGGACTCTTGATAGGAGGAGAATGTGTTTCCACAATTGCTGAAGCTGTGCCATTTAAATTTCTTGGTAGAAAGATAGATCACAAAGGACGCACACCATCTTTAGACCATGACTTCAATATCCTTATGATGTAAACGTCATAAGGACATTGAAGTCATGGTTGGGGCTTGCACTTTCGGCAGACCCATCTACATTATTTAGGGATCAAACTAATTTTGGGATGAAATTAAAGAAACCATCGGAGCTCTATAAACACCTCAGAGTTACCAAAACACACGTCAAAATCTCAAGACGATATCGTCGCATCTCTCCCAAAAGACAAAAGTGCCTCCGACCTTGATTCGAGGCTTCATTCCACAAACAATTTATGATAGGTTTACAGTCTAGCAAAGCGGGTTTTGGGTCGAAAAAGAAAGTTGAGGACAAATATATTATATAATATCGTGATCTTTTACATAATTTAAAGTTGATCCGATTTGTTTGACTGAAAATAGAATTTTGATTTAAGGTTATCTGTGGTGTTACTTTGAATTGGCTCTATTAATATATTTCATACTATGATAGAAATCCCTTTTATCTTGTGAATGTAATAAAAAAAAATATAGTTGTTTAATATGGCAGCACTATTTGTTCCGTGGAGAATGGGAGAAATCGCCCAACTTCAAACAATGGTTGAAACCTCTGCCTGGAGATGATACAAGGGCAAAGTGTTTGTATTGTAGGAAGGATTTTCTTGCCAAATTAAGCGATATCCAGAGACATTGTGATTCAGTTCATCACAAGAAGCAGGCGAAACCTTTCTTGGACAAAAAACAAACACAAATCTCTTCAATGCTGCAAAGTCGTCTCGTACTCGTCGATAAGTTCTGTGTTGAGGCTGAAGGTGCTTTCTCAATGTATGTTGCAGAACACACAGCTATACAAGCAATTGATCATCTTACCGAATTATATAAGAATAAATATTCGGATTCTAAGGCTACTACAGAAATGAAATTGCACCGAACGAAATATACGAGCAACTCGTACAGCAATAATTCAGGAAGTATTTTAAAGATTCTTTGAGAAATGATATTGGTGATAATTCGTATAGCTTGATTATAGCTGAATCTACTGATGTTTCTGTTCGAAAATATCTCGGTAATGTTGTTAAATAATTTAGGAGCTGTCGCAACGAAAATGTTTCCACATTCTTAGGGCTGGTTGAATTGGAATCTGCAGATGCCGAAGGAATAGTTTCGGCGTTAACAGCACAACTTGAAGCTTTTAAACTTGATAAAAGCAAGTTAATTGGAATCGGAACAGATAATGCTTCGGTTATGGCTGGAGTAAACGCAGGTGTCCATAAAATATTGCAGGAAAGGTATGCTTTACCCAATCTAGTGTTGATAAGATGTCTGCCATTCGATTCAATTGGCAGTGTCACATGCGTCATGTGAGACTATACCAAGAAATATAGAATTTATGATAAGAGAAACTCACAATTACAACAAAACGAAAAAACGAATATTAAAAATATATGAAGCGATAAACTGTGGAGAGGAGCCACTTAAGATCTTAAAAGCTTATGATACACGATGACTGTCAATTGAACACGCGGTAACTAGAATCTTAAGTCAGTAAATTACACTTTCAATTAATGAGAACTCGTAAAAATTGCTACCAAGCCAAATTATTATATAACATGTAGAACGATGAAAGAAACAAAATTTATTTGCAGTTTTTGTGTGGAATACTTAATAATTTACAAGGGGCAATAAAAACTTTTGAAAACACAACTTCTGACCCATGTCTGCTCTACAATACGCTACATGATTTGATACGAAACATGTGCACGAAAATAATAATAGCGCAACCGAGAATGCAATTCGAAAGCATTAATGTGAAAGAACATCTGTCTATGTCACCATACCTTGGTTATTTATTTGAGAAAGTGATGAACGAGTCTTCATTGAATGAGGATGAAAAAAATGCAACGAAGACGAGGTGTGTTGATTTTATTATTAAACTAATAAATGAGCTGCAACAAAGACTGCCTGAAAATTTAAAACTACTTAAAACCTCTATGACATTATCCGTTTCCGTCATTTTAAAACCAAACAGAAATATTGATAACTTCTGGTTGGATGACTGCAGAATTATTCCTAATGTGGTTCAAAAAGTTCGTTTAGTGGGGCAACAGTGATCGACCTGTTTTGTTATTATTGGATGGACACAGCACCCACACGCAAAACATTAATCTGATAAATGAAGCTTGATACCATGGAGTGATTATTTTGTGCTTTCCCCCACATACAACTCACCGTCTTCAGGTTGCTGATGTTGCTTACATGAGACCTTTGAGCACGTATTACGATCATCAAATTACATGTCTGTAACAGTAACCACACTTGCGACAAATCCTGTGGTTTTGCCACCTTCTGGCGTTGGTACAGAGCTTTGCGTCGTTGTGCCGAATAATCCTATTATCTCTGCTGCTACAACACGTGCCCCCTTATTGACTTCTGAGCCTGGTTGTTCCACTTGGCTTGATAATAGAGGAATAAACTTGAGGCCTACTACGCCGCAATCAACATTTTCTGTTGTTAGTCCGCAGCAAGTAATGCCCTTTTCAGCAACTCGCAGATCTTCACGCGTAAATAAAAAGCGAGGAAAAACGGCTATCATTACTTCGTCACTCTACAAAAACGATTTGGAAGAGATGGTGAACAAAAAGAAACGTCTTGAATAGGATAAACAAAAAAGAAAAGATATGAGAGAATTAAAGAAAAACTTGGGAGTAAAAAAGAGTAGAAGATGAAGACGAAGAGGCTATCTTTATATGCGAGTTTTGTCAAGAATCTGGGGGGGGGGGGGGGGATATGATGGGGTGATGGGACTTTTTTCACATATTGATCAATAATTAGCTAATTTGTAACAAGTGTTCCTATAATGACTGAAATTATGAAAGACTGATTGCCAAAGATGATTATTATAATAAAAAGTATTAAGAAAAAACAGCAGTAAACATCTTATTAGACATTCGTTCAAACGATAGCTACCCCGTCTTGCCCCCTGCGTCTTGCTTATTTTTTATAGGTTTTATTGCGGATTGACAACGTGGATATTTTGGAAAAGAAGACAAGATCCCATTATAGCTGCTACAGTAAATTTTGTCACACTTACCAGCAGCAGAGCAGCTGGGGTCAAGAGTGGACGACAATTGTCACATGCTAATGAAACTGCAATGGATCAAGTTTTCGAATTTTTACAAAGTAATCAGGAAGACCATGAAAAGGAAGAGTTTGCACAAAGCTGTACAACTCGAAAAGTTTTACTGGCGATCCACATTCAATTTTATTCTGTCATGCTTTCACTGGCTGTGATAGTACGTCAGTTCTATATAAAAAAGGCAAAAAGAGGGCATATAATCTCATTACAAAAAATAATGCCCTTCAAAGCATCACAAGCATTTTCAACAATGCGCACGCTGAACCTGATGAAATTAGCAGTGCAGGCGAGATATTTTTTGCCATTTGTATGGAAAAGAAACAGCGGATCTCAATTCACTGCGATACGAGAAATTTGCTCAATTGATTACGTAGAATAAACTAGATCTTGCTTCTAAATCTGCTGCAAAGATGCAGTCATTACGTGCTTATTATCAAATTCAGAAGTGGAGGTCTAATGATCTAGCTAGATCCTACTAGGTGGGGTTGGGAGAGAAATCGCTCTTTTTTATCTCCTATTTTAACCCTTGAAAAACCAGCTCCTGACGAAATAATGAAAATGATATCAGGTAAATGTCTGTCAACCTGCAATGTACCAAAACAGGATTACGATGCACAGAATTGTGTATATGATGCACGGACATAGATTGTAAAGGCGAAAAAAAAATCAGCGAAGGAGCTGAGTATGATGAAAGATTTGATGTGGAGATTAATAATTTAGAACACGAAGACATAACGAATAAACCAACAGAAACATTCCATGAGAGCGAAGAAGAAAATGTTGGATCATTAGCAACTAACAATACCAACATACATTCTATCTCAAGGAAAGAAATTTATGAATGGTTAGACACGTCCGACTCTAATCAGCTGGTTAAAAAACAAAACCTGTCATGATATATATACATGTTAAGAAGAGAAAACAGTGAATAAAAATATAAGTTTCAATTTTGAAAAAAATTTAATTCTTTAATAGTTATTACGTCTGGTAACTTACTTCGCCCTTCAAAGTCATAATAATGATACTAATCTATGATAAGATATTTTTGAATAGTTTCGTTAAGGAGAGCATTCATTATTGAAGGCTGTAATTTATAATAATTTATAATTAGTTTCTTGAAGTTGTGTTAGGTTTAGGGCCCGTTTCAGAATGTTCGAGTAAGTTCCGGTTTTACTACCCAGATCATATTTAATATATAAAACACTATCTTTGCGTTTCACAGTCATCGGTTTAGCCTATCCATAAGATATGTCATGCATGTTAACTGTCATTTTTATGATTCAGTTATTTTATGTGTTGCATAGCAACCCGAAACTTTATAAGGACATTTTGAAACGGGCCCTTAAGATAATTGTTATTGTATAAATAATAATATAAATAATTTTCTCTTAAATGTATATGTACCAACATATTATTTTATTATTGATCTAAAACACTCTTGACACTTTATTTGATTGTTCGAAATATGAAACTTAAATCGCAACTAATAATAGTATTGAAAATAAATAAAGGGATTTTAGTAAGAAATTGTAGTCAGTACAATTTAAGTCGTAGATACAGGCTGTTATGCAGGCACGTGTAGGCATTTTAAGAGTTTTGGATTGTTTGGATCTTTTTAACCATAAAATTAGTATAATAGTAAGCCTTATAGTTTTTGAGATAGTGGCGTATTAGTAATTATTCGTATTAATTTGCAATATCTTCATTATAAAAATAAATTAATGAATGGGATTCGATCTAGTAATGGAACCTTAAAATACAAAAAAAGGAATGCCGTATCTCTAATACTATACGATCACGTCTTAAAGTTTTTTAGTTAGATGTTTTGTTTTTGTTTATTACATTAATACTGAAGAAATTATCCATACTTTGTCTGTTTTTATCTTCAATATACCAGAACCATCAGCTTGCGTTCGACCGCTCGTTGGAGGGTCTGGACACATGTTCAGACCCTTTGCGATTATTCCATATTAAGTAATATCTAGCTATTGCAAGCAGTTTCGGAAGAGATATCCAGTTGAAATTTTCACAGAATACGCGTTAATATGGCGGATTGCCGAAAATAATATGAGGGTTTCCCCATACAGTATACGTGCTTTCACTAGTGTGTTTTGTTCTTCTATCGTAAAAACGTTGATATTCATAATGATCAACCTTGGTACAATAATTGTCCAATAACTAATGTATAGCAACAAATTATAAAAAACGGCAAGGGCGGTTCGAATACTTGCTAAATATTTTAAACTGTATGAAAAATTAACATATTTTTGGTATTTTTTGGTATGTGTTGGTAAAGTAACCTTCGGAGTCTAACGTGCACTTAGCCTTTTTATTTTAAACATTGAATTTGAGTGAGAGCCGTATATAGAGACAGAGTAGCATAAAAAACCAACATTTAAAAAAATATAAAAATTCAATGGTCTAAAACAGCACAAAATTATTTATTGGCCATATTTAGGTGATCTGATAAAGTTAATATTTACCATTTCAATTGTAATTTCTTTTTGACATTGTTTTAACATACTGTCCGTTGGTCTGTTTGCACTGGATGAAAATGACACAAACTGGGTTTGCACACTACGCAGGTTATCTTAGATACGATGCCATTATATTTTTAAACTTTAAAATAATTTTGGAATTTTTGATTTGAATTTAACAAATTAGCCACACATCATTGAATTACTGAAAATGCAAGTGACAGATGTGGTACAAAACGCAATAATATGCTTTATAGGTACGACTGTATCCACATGCAAGAAATTAGCAACTTTAGATTTTTTTAACTTATGACCCCAAAATAGCCTAGCGCTATCAGACTATAGCTGTAAGAGGCGACGAAAGGATAAAATACCGGAAGGTGGGCAGCAGACGACGACGACATTTATGACACCGATGATGATCACGATCAATTAAATGGATTTTTTTAGTTTTCAAAAACAGAAAGTTTTAGGCTTACATATCTGGTTTGAAGACACCGGCCGACAACCACTCAGCACAAAGGATATCAATCTATGACTTATTCGAAATCTTTGGAAAGGCATTTGTTCCAGCAGCCACTATGGAACAACCAATCAAACTTTTTCAAATGACGGAAATAATCCCATTTGATTCAAATCATTTTACGGACGAAGACTTTTTTCCTTCACAATAACAGAAGTAGCACAACAAACAGATGAAATAAATGTGAAAGAGATCGGTGTCCAAACACCATGAATTATTCACGACAAACAGAGCATCAGAATCTGCAAAACAATCAGTAAACTCAAATCAAGTTACGTCATTGTTATCAAACAAAAATCCTAGAACAAGGAGAGTGTTCACCAGGCAGTTTCCAGAAAACAGAGCTTTCTCAGCGATCAAACATTCTGCAACAAATCAGCCAGCCTTTGCCCATCAACTTGCAGAACACACGTGCCTCGGCTACCAGTATATATCAGTTTATCTTCAACTAGTTTTCAAAATCTATTGCTTCAGGTGTCCCAAGCCTATATTCTATAAAACATCTCAGAAGTGTGGGAATAGAGTACCAAAAACGCAACATGCTGAACAAATAACTGCATCACCTTTTAAGAACAGAAAAGAATCTGGAGAGCATGAAAAGAAACGAAAAGCTGCAGTGACCGCGAATATACAAGATACAGATCGAGAAGAAAGCCGTGAAATAGGCCTAATAGTAACAATGTTAATAAAAGAGCTAATTCTTCTAACAGTGACTTTGATAACAAAAGCACCAATGCTACGTTAATTGACTGTTTTTGAAGATGTCTTGAATAACTTCGATTATTATTACTATTGAAGTGTTGATCCAATGCCAAGTTTGCAAAGGATGGGCACATGATGCTTGTTCTGATGCTGATAATGAAGAAAAATTCATAGGCTGTCCCAATTGCGAATAATTCTTGTGTTTTTTCTTTAGTTGATAGAGTGAGATGTATAACACGATTACTTGAAATTTTCTCTATAGAAAAAAATCCAAAGTTACATCTAAAAAACAAAATAAACCCTTAGTACGGCGTAAATACTTAACGGAGAGTCAACAGTATTTGAATAATAAAAAAAACAACGTGTTTTCTATAACGTATACATCTTAATTTTTTCAAATAGTTATTTGTTTTTATTATACGAAGGAAATACTCAAATTCACGCATGTTCCGCCCATTTTAGTCAGAGCCGCGATGCTTTGTCCCTGTCCTGTTTAGTAATTCTTCGGCCGTCGGACGGGGACGGATGCTGTTGGCGTACCTTACTTACACACACATACGCGGCGCGCCTAAAAAGCTCGGTGCGCTCTTAATAAATAGGATAAAAGTCAATAAAAAATACCAGGATCGACAAAAAGGCAAGCAAAAAAACGAGGATCGGCTAATAAGATGTCAAATTTCGACTAAACCAGATCTGATGTATTTGCTTTTGTTAAGACTACTAAAACATATCCTGGATGAATATATCGCCAGGATTCAATTCACAAGATATTCTGAAAGAGCGAAGAATATTCTGAAAGTTAATATTATCATATTATTCAGAAAAAATTGCGCGGATCCTCTGCCACAAACAAACATGTCAGTTTCCGTACGAAATCAAAACTTTTCTCAGCATCGTGCAATGGTGTCTTGTTTTTTGTCAGCAATAATACAGCCATCAAATTCCTGTATCACTGCAAAGTCATCATTGGTAAGTCAGCGCTAATAGAAAACAAAACATAAGTATTGGTGCATTATAATTCTTCTCAAGTTAAAGATGATACAAAGCCAAGCGGTACACAATTTATGCTCCAAATATTTTATGCTGCCATAAAAAGCTGGGCCACGCAAAAATAAAGGACGGGCCTCATGTTCTCTTTATGGGAAATGTGCCTACTGCAGCAGTGCTGGGATAGATGACGAGAACGACAATGCAGTATTTATTTCCGATATTTCCAAATAAAAACATATCTCTCATAGGTTACCCCGTCCTACCCTAACTAGAGGTGTAGAAAATTTTTAGCAAAATTGGTAACTTTTTATTTTTTTATGAGTGAAGGTATCTTGAGTACTTCATTTCCAAAGATTGATCATGTAAAGAGAATTCAACATAAATGATTAGCTACAAATGCTTAAAAAATGCGTTATGCTACTTAAACTTTAAGACTACGTATCTACTAGAGATGGACGAGGAAGATGAGCTTTGTAAGAGAAAAATATCACAATAGGATCTCTCAATTTCCTTAGCCTAGCTGATCGCAGTCACACATTGGACTAATTTAGATTGCGGTTTAGGCATCCAGCGTGAAATCGGAGGACGCGGGTTCGATTCCCGCCCGGAACATAAAATTTTGAGCACCAACATTTGTAAAATATGATGTCAAAATGATGGTCATCTCCACTACCGTTTTAAAGAAACAATAAGGCCTCTGGTAATAATTATTGTATAATAATAATATAATAATTATTTTAACTGCGGGTAGTGATGACTCGTATCAAGTATTTTATAACGTAAATTAGTAACAACAAAAAACATGTGTAACCAAATAATTTACTTTATTTGTACAAAATAATTGCAAACACCACATTTCTTACCACAATACTTGCATAGATTAACTATTTACTAAATCACAACAGGCAACTGCACTGAAAGTGATTTTATTTAATTATGTTTATTAATGCTGTCATTTCACTTTTTAATTACAAACATATTTCGCTTGGAAGATGGACTGCTCAAATAACATGCTATGGATTGCTCCGACCAGTTTCGAACTTATTTGAAGTTCTTCGTCTGGGAGTCACGATTTTGCACAGCGCCGAGCGCGGGCCTCAGCACGTAACTGGCGTTGAATCTCTTACATGGCTATCAGTTTTTCCGACCAAAGGTTATAAGACTGCTGCTACGTGTCTAGACAATTGGTACGTGGGGGCATCAATTTGGCTTACAATGGGACGTAATGGCCAATCAGTAATGGCTTGTGGATTTTAGGCAATTCGTAAATCTTTGGCGGTACAGGATTACGAGGTCGAAGTCGTGCTGCCAGATGTTCATCGGGTGACTGCCGCAACAGTTTCAAAACTTTTGCAGTAACCCGAGCGGTCGGGTTGTAGTTTACCTTCTTGTAAACGGTGGGGTCACTAACTAACACCATCATTTTTTGTTCATACTCAATGGTGTCAACTACAACCGTCGCATTTCCTTTATCGCATACCTTGAATAGAGCATATCTGTGACCCTCAACACGTCGAGGCTGAACTTTATCATGTCAAGAGCGTCCTAGAGAGTAACGGCTTTAACTGGAGAAGATGTACTCATTGGACAAGTACAAGTCAACGTCAGCAGCAGCAAAAAGTGGAACGGTCTCGTATTTACTTGTCTTTCGTGAAGGGGTGACTGACCTAATCGGGCACTACCTAAAACGGAAGTTTCACATGAAGGCTGTATTCCGTCCACCCGGACAGCTGCGACAACTTCTCCGGTCTCCTAAGGACAAAGATACTCTGAGCTGCCCTGGAGTGTACAAGATCCCACGCGATTGCGGCAATTCGTATATAGGCGAGACTCGTCGCAATGTTTTCACCAGAGTGACAGAGCATATCAGAAGTGTCAAAAACTTGGATACCGTGAGGTCGGCAGTGGCAGAGCATTCCCAAATCCCAGGCGCACACTATCTCCGTTTTGATAAGACGGCCGTACTAGCGCGAGAGAAGTTTTTCGTTCCGCGTAAAGTACGAGAGGCCATCGAAATTAGACGCCACCCTAATTTTAATCGGGATCATGGGTGGAACATTCTGCCGGCCTGGATACCAGTCCTTAACATTTGTGATACGGCATCGGGGTGAAACCACGAAGAGGATAGTACAAGTGTAGTGTGTCAACATTCCCTTACCTACCAAAACGACAGTGACAATCACAGTGATAGTGACAGAAGTGACAGTTCGGACGGAGGAATTCTGACTTTGACAGCTGCGGCGCAACCGTCTCAACGCCAGTTACGTGCTGAGGCCCGCGCTCGACGCTGTGCACAATCGTGACTCCCAGATGAAGAACTTCAAATAAGTTCGAAACTGGTCGGAGCAATATCCGGTAAATATTACGCGAGTCCTAGCCGGTTACTAAATAATAATTAAGAAGTTAGGTATTATCGGACAATCTGTTTCAAGTCAAATCGCGTTCTAGGTACTCATCTTTTTCATTAATCATTTTACATACGTACTGAACTCAAAATCAAACACATCTCCACGTATTGAAACTTCAAAGAATTAAATTTGGGTAACTTTCTATAATCATTGACTATCTTCAATAGTAATTTAGCAATTTTAGGTACCACTTTACGCATTAATATATGGTTATATATAGGATAAATAATACCTTTGTGGTTACCCAAGGAGAAAAAATAAATACATGAAAATATACGAGAAGACGAGACCTTTTATTTATTGCAATACAATATGTCATTTTATACTGGGTGCGCTTGCCGTTCGGTGGTTCGAATTGGCGTTGCAAACATGTCACGTAAAAAGTTAACGGCCAATATAAAGTGAACCATGCATATATATTTACTATACAACAACTATACACAATATTCTAATGTACACTCTGTGGTTTCGGGCATTTAATGTTATTATTTGTGTAGTTAAAATAAGTGAAATGGCAGCACAAACTGACTCAATAATGTGGACAAGCGTTGCAAGTAAGCGCGGCAATTAATAAAAAACAATGATTTAAATCATTTTACATAAAGATCACACATCATATTTTTAATAAAATAATTATAAATATTCTGCTAATAAGGTACTCTTAATAATACTCAATACAATTCAATATTAAATGCAAACAAAATGCATTTCGAAAATAGATATAAATGGTTCTACTTAAAAACAATATTTTTGACTATTTACAAACGTAAACGTGGTAGTGAATTTAAAAACATATATATATATATATCTATATATGTTTTTAAATTCACTACCACGTCATATATATATATATATATCTTTCTTAGATTGATGACTATTATTTATATAGTTCAATAAACAAATTTTTATCGTTAATCAAATAGTTAAACGCTTTTAGTGCAATTTCTTAAAGGAAATTTTGCTAAGTTCATTAGGTACCTCAAGAAACTGTAACCGGTTTTCTTGTTAAGTGATGTTCACTTAATTTATAAGTAGTCCAATTAAATAATATAAATATTAATATAACCTTAAAATAAAAATAAAACATGTGAATAAATTTCATACTTAGATGATTGTTTGCATAAACCTTAGTTTTGTCATTCTAAGCACTCGCTTAGTATATTATTAGTGGCCATTAACTTGTATATAATTTTTAGGTTCCAAATTTCATCAAGCAGAAAAAAATGTTTGTCATATAAAAATGTCGCATAATCATCACTTGTCATAGTTATTTTTAAGTACCGCTTGGTATGGTACAATACATTGCCTGCAGTCATGTACTTAAGAATATTTTTAACAGACATAAAATAATATGCCATCCTAACGTACAATCGCTATTTGGTATACGCTATTTTTTATTTATTTTCAGTACGCATAATAGGTACTTCTGTCTGTAAAAACATATTTAATCACATCATGAATTTTGTTATTTTTAAACCCGGCATATTTAACAATTCGTCATTTCATAGGAATAATAATAATATATACACATGTTTTAATCTATTTTTGTCCTCGCTATGAAACAGTAAGTTAGGTAGGGAAGGACGGCCCTTGAGCCACCCGCAAGCCGCCAACATGTTTTATGTATTCACAAACATAATTATTATTTAGACCCGAGTCAAACTAATTTGTAAAAATTGAAATTGATCAACCATGTCATATTGAATTTCTATTAATACAGCGAAATTACAGGATTATCAATATTCTCAGATATCATTATACGATAATCATAAATAAAATTTATAAGTAATAAATTTTAGGCTCCCTTTTATTACGCTAATAGCTAAACAGTTGAGGCGCCATAATGTACCTAAGCATGTATTTTGGACTGTGATGTATAAGGATAAGCAATGGTATGCCACAGTAAAACAGTACTTTAAATTTAACTTCAACTGCAGCAAGTTGAAGAAAGTCCATTTAGGTCTATACATATTAGAAACGATAGTAAGCCATTCATTTATATAGCACTTATAATTGCCAATAGGGAGAAAAATGTCACTAGATCAGTGTACCCATCCTAAGTACTGATATACAACGGCATTTGATAGGCTCGCTTTACTGAGAGGAAATAGTTATATTAGCATGGAACTGACTAAAATATTGGAACTAATCCACTAATGAGTGGCAATCAAAATCAGTAAAACAACATGGAAAACCTCGATAAATTTTCCACATTTCTACATTAAAATCACAATTAATGAATGATGATACAAGTCTTTATGAAAAAAACAATGGTAACATTTAAGAATTCACAACAAACATGAAATGAAAAATACCTATATGCCAAATTTAACAGCTTATTATTAAATTGATCGTCTCTTGCGCGGGGGAAGAATAACGTCTAAAGTAGGAAGAGTAGGATTACCCAACAGTAATTGGTTCAATGATTTTGTCTACATATCCACCACCAGATCTTTTTGTGAGATGATATTTTGGGGTTTTTTAAAGGTAGATTAAATTTGCTAACTGTACTGCTTAGACCCAGAATTACTGGATTATTATGACATCCATAATTAATGTTATGATTAATAATATTCTTTAAGATAGATGCATGAGGCTTGGCGTCGAGCATTCGAAAAATAATTCCTACCATGCCGGGGACACAAGACTGAGTCCACAAAAAGTATGTGAATAAGATTATAAATTTACACACACACACACTCAATCATATATTTTGACTAAGTTCATAATAAATTAATGAACACGTATTTGACTTAATAACTTAATCAACAACTACTTTAATAACATTTCAAGTTATTTAATTTTAATAACGTGTAATGTGTGTGATGGTTAATTTTGTAATCTGTTGTAAAATTTTAGTAATTGTTGTCAATAGACATTTGTGTGTTCATTAAACACAAAATGTTGTTTTTTATAGTTCATATACGAGTATTCGTGTTTCATTGAATGTTAAACATATCAACTTTGGGGCTAATAAATATTATAAAAGATTTAATTCCAATTTATTTATAATTATGGTCAACTAGAACTGTATGCCTTCTTAATATGATAAATAACAGACTGAACATACTTGAAGTGGTCGAAATCGTTAATCTAGATTCCGGGTACTGCTCGTTATTTATGTCTAAACGTAAATTCTTCTGATAGGAATAAGACGTTCCCGAGACCTAGTTCGATAATTATGACCAATAAAAACACAGCCGGTTATAAATCTATTTTATACTCATGATAACTTTAAATATGCCTTTGTTTATCAAGTAACCAACTGAATACTGCACACTCATTGGTCACCTATCGCGTCATAGAATACTCAACGCTCATTGGTCACCTATCACGTCATACAATACCATTGGTCGTCATACAAACAGCGTACCTACAATATGAATAACTCAAAGCTTTGTCAAACGTTTCAGTAACAGTCAGTTATAGTCTTAGTAATATAGTCCACTTTTTCGATTTAAATAAAGTTTCCTATAATTTTCTCGATTGTTGCACATAATCGACTTCACTTTACTACTAGGTTAGCCTGAACAATATCTTCGATCACCTCGTAAGTCGAAAACAATGTTCTACAAATATAAAATAGTGATTACCATAATGACTAATATAATACTTAATACGAATCGGTATTCTATGAAATCATAGGCTTTTTATTATATTTAATCCAATATTGATAATTTAAATTCCAGTACTTTGCTTATTTATCAGTATTGTACACAATTATATAATATTATACAATATATTATGTAAATATATTACCTGTTATAAATGGAAGGATCACAAGATGTGCAACTTCATTTAAATATTTGTTCAAAACACTCAGCATTACAGCATTATTTCTGATTTACATACATTTTAGACAACACTAGCGGCCCGCCCCGGCTTCGCACGGGTAATTACGACTATAAATTGAGATGTAAGCTATCCTATCTATCCATCGGATCAAATTGCACACGGTGTGCAAATCAAACTTAAAATTGGTTCAGTAGTTTAGGAGTCCATCGCGGACAAACAACGTGACACATATTTTTTATATATAAAGATTACGCCGCTAGCACTGGGGCCACGAACTATGCCTTCATAGGGAGGAAAGCTGACCATGGACATCCACTTCTTGACCATGATGAAATAAAACTGCTCTTTAATTTCATGAAGGTAGCTAGCGCGTCCAATATCAATTGTTGGTTACGAAAGCAGTATCAAATATTTGTTGCAAGTTGATTCTTAAGTTTAAAACTAGGTCCTATACTATATTGAACAAGAGTCATTATAGTGTGGACGACATAAAAAAAATTGTTATATTCACTCAAGCACTTTGTGACTTAAGTAGCGAATAACTGGAAATCACTAATGTTCATATAAAATATAAGTGATTTCCAAATGCCCGCAAATAAGCACTATAGTAGCACTACATCGCCTCCAGTGGTGCAGGTGTTCTATTTTTAAAGCTAGGTATCAACTTTGAAAAAAATATGTGGTACTGCATTCTTACTCTTAAAAAAATTTTAGGTTACGGCATAGATAAGCTAATTTCGTTTAATCGGTTTCAGCTTTACAATTTACTTCACAATCAAGTATAAGTCTGTAGATAAATGACTGACCGTGTCATCTAATGTTGAAACATTAGATAATACGTTCAGAAATAAACAGCAAGATTACAGTGAATATGTTATCCGAAGAATTAACCATTATTTCAACATTTAATGTATTTAACTTAAAATGTAATTATTTTTTTTAATTTTGTACGGCACATGATCTTAAACGGAACATGTACTGGACATAGAATATATCCAGCAGACATTGGCGAAGCTGGTCTGCTTTATAGTATGCAAACGACTAGCAGAACAGAAGTAAGCAAACCTCTTTGAAAAAGTGACAGTGACAATTATGATGTCGCTGGCTAGTCTGTGGTATGACATCGCAGTGACGTCACAAAACGGCATCCTTATTTATCGCTTTAGCGACAAATTAAACAGTTATCTGTTATATATTATGTTTTCTCGAAAAATTTTATGTAATGTTGCCATAAAATCTCTGAAAAGTATCCAGAAAGTGAACTCTACCGGAGACTTATTCACAACTGTCCAGTAAGAAGCTAAATTTTAAATTTGGAATCTCCTACTGTCCAGTAAGCATGTAATTTACTTACTGGACAGTAAGTCATTCTCTTTAGATCTTCTTAGAAAAAAAAACATATTACTAGACACAGATTAGAGTTTAGCCATTATAACATGTTTATAGGAGGGAGGCTCCAAATATATATCTATCTCTCTTTTTGGTATTATATAAAATTTTATGAGGTAGATATATTTTTGGGGCCTTAAATAGCCATTTTATAGTTTTATAGACACTTAACGCGACACAAAAAAGGATGCACGTTGCGTTTTGTACTTAATAATGTTGTAGAAGTATAGTGTGGGATTTTATGTTTGTATTTAGTAATTTCAGTTTATAAATCATGTTTCATTTTTGAGAAAAGCATTATACAAGTCTCAATCAGTAAGAAAGCCATCCTGGTCTCGTATATAACCGGACCTCACCTGCAGTTCGATCCGGCTAACTCATACAAGGCTTACTTACTGGATTCTGCAGTAATGTACTATTACGGCGTTAAAACATGTAATGACTCTTTGTCTACAGACTTCATATGAAAGTCGGCTCGTTCCAATATGATGTGATCACAGTTTCTAACACACCCAACAGATTTCTTCAAGAAGATTGTTGAGAATCACGGACATGCCCTGCACTCTTTACTTTAAAATAATAATTACTACAAAATTCTTCATTGCACTTTCACATTATAAATTAGATATCCTCAATGTTCAATTCACAGTCCATTATTCACAAGTCCATTATTAACATTAATGACAGCAACAAGTACCTGAATATTCACAGTCCATTTCACAATTCAAAAACCACTGTAATGTCATTGTTGTTATTACTCGAGGCCGAAGACCCAGTTGATTCCCTGCGCGAAGAACAATATGAGCGGCTGCCACGCGATCAGCCATCGGATCCAGTCCAAGAGCTGCCCGTACAATATGTGTGGCCGGTCCCAGCTGTATGCAGTTATAAGGATTTTATTGTAAATATGGTTATTTAGCCGTCGTGCTTAACGCAAACGGTCTGGAGTTCGGAGTTCCGCATTCATATTTACTTATGTTGCTAAAAGTATGCTTGTAATAAGGTGCTAATTTTGAAGTGACGTAAGCAAGTGTCTCTTTCCGAGTCTCTCTCTCTTTTTGAGTATGTCCATTGATCCGAGATAACAGGGCCTTCTCTTTCGGAGTAGAAGGCCGTGTTATCACGGAACCTGGACATACCTAACAAGAGAGACGAATAACAAAACGTTAAGTAGGTTGTGACAGTGGCTAACCTATCAAGCATAAAATAAAAAAGAGTAACAAAATTGTCGAACATAAAGGAGCAGTAAAAACGCAAACCACTTTGTTAAAAAAAATAACGACTAAATTAACTTTAAATATATTAATGTTTGCGATTAACATACTCTGTCAAAACTCCTTATGTTACGAATAAAATGGAATAGCAAACTCAATATTCTTGCAAAGACGCAATGTCGATTTACACTCTGTTACGTATCCGAACGTATATTTTGTATCTATGGTTTCAAGTTCTTTTTCTGTCTATTGCATTCACCCGCCCGTCATGTCAATACATATATAAATATAGTCACCACCAGAACCCAGTGTTCTCTTTTTATTCTAAAACCTGTCAACGCACCATAACACACTCCACTTTCAAAATGTTTAAACTACTGTCAACTTGTACACACATCTTATATGTGTACTGTATTAGATGGATTGTCCACTGCTGACTGAACACAGCTTCCCCTATTATGGGGGGGTCGCCATAATCCCCACGCTTGTCTTAGTCTTATTTGTGTAGTTTTTTAATAAAGATTTATCTATCTATTCTAGTTTTTTTCCCTTTTATGATTAGTACCCTATCAAAGAAAAGCTAAACCGATTATAATAACTGCATCTGCACTTGGAAATCAAAATTGAATCACTCTTCGCTAGTATGCGCTTAATAAATACATATATGGGTAAGGCCGTAGATTTTTCCAGTTTTTGCATAACCACTGAGGTTTATACTAATATCATAAACAATTAAATGTTTTATACCAGCTCCAGTATTTTTATCTCGTAGGATTGTATTTAAGGTAAAAACAACTTTTACGAATTAGCTGTAACCAGAACAGTTTTTTTTTAATTAATTTCAATGAGTTTAAGGATTTACATTTTCATACAAAAAAAAATTGTCCATAGAATCAATTGGACAATAAATCAACATCGTGACGAATATTTTTTGGAGTCACCCGTATAATTTTTACTAAATGGGAAAGTTCAATGTTTGAACAATTTAATGCAATATCTCATTATGTTTAAACGACATTCTGTTTATTTTTATCCGAGTTTTAAATTGTGTCTTTAATTTTTGCACTTTTATGTTACTATTTTATGTTACCAATATCGTGAGTAAATATAGTATTTGAATAATATCGGGAGAATTAGTATAATTACACGGGCAACCCCAAACGGAACTATCATAAAAAAAAAGAAACGTCGCCATATTGTTGTCTATGGATTGTGTCAACAGTGCACGCTTTTTTTCGTCAGTGAAATCGAAGAACCGAAATTGTGATTTTTTAAAGTAAGTAGTCGCTTGTTTTTGTTAATTGTATTATTTATTTGTGCGACAACGCTTATATTTATCATAAGAACTTGTTTAGAAGTTTAAATCTGTTTCATTTCAAAATTATAACCTAAATACATAAAAAATATTTCGCTCTTACGATACTTTTATGATACTCTTATGATACTTTTTTGTTACCGGTAACATAAACTTTTACGTTACGTAACATAAGTGTATGTAAAGGCTTATGCACATTATAAAATGTTGGTAGTATATGTAGTAGTAAGCAATAAAAAACAATATTGTATAAAACTACCTAATACTGTACTTACATGCCTACATATCTATGCGTGTAAAAATATTTATTTAAATATTAAAGAATGATATCAAAAGTATAATGGGATAGGGTGTTATTGCATTTCCTGCGGCAAATACCAATGAAATGTGGGTGCAGCTAAGTAGTACTACGAATGACCATTCTAGTAGGTATTATGTTTTTTTTAATTTTATTGCCTTTTTTAGGATTCCGTAGCCAAATGGCGAAAAATGGAACCCGTATAGATTCGTCATGTCTGTTTGTCTGTCTGTCCGTCCTTATGTCACAGCCATTTTATTCCAAAACTATTAAGACTGCACAGTTGATTAAAATTAAAAGTATTCTGTGATCCGCTTTACAATTTGTATACAAAAATAAAAAAGTAAAAGATTTAGGGGGGTTCCCCATTCGTGGAACTTATACTTTAAAAAATATTAACAAATATACTATACGTGTAGGGTGTCTGTAGATAGGTCTTTAAAAATTACATTGAGGTTCCTAAAATATTTTTTTCTCAGTCACTCGTTTGAAAGACATAGACACTTCAAAAGTAGTAAAATATGTGTGTGTGTGTGTCCCTCGAACTTATAAAATAACTTTTTCTCAAAGTTACTCGTTTGAAATATACACTTCAAAATTGAACAAACACTATAAAAGCAAAGTTTTCTTTTGCTAGCGTTTGGATACTCTCAGCATAGTATTAGGTATGTCTCTAATATATGCTTGCTACTACAGAACCCTTCATGGACGAGTCGACTCACACTTGGCCACTTTTTTACTTAAGTACTTTTATTTTTTTGTAGATGCCAATGACACCAGCTGAAAAGCAAAGAAAATATCGGGAAAAGCTGAAAACTAATCATCCAGAAAAATATGAGGAGATGAGAAAAAGGTCTTCAGAAAATGCTTTGAAGTATTACAGATATAAAAGAAATAACTTCACACCTGAACAGAAAGAAGAGCAAAAACGGAAATGGAAAGAAGATAGAGAAAAATCAAAAGCACAGATGCCATCAACTTCACAAGAAAATAGTGTTGTAGAAGAATCTGTGAAGTTGCGCAACATGCAACGTCGCATTGAATATAAATTAAAGCTAGAAAACTTGGGATTACGAAACAAAGTATCCAATTTGTCGAAAAACTTTAAATCTCTTGAAAGAAAGTTTAACAGACAGCAGAAGAAAATTAATAAAATGAATGTACATTTTGAAAATTTAATGACAAAACTCAAAACATTTGAAGATAATTTAAAACCGGATGTGACTGAAGAAAACATTGAAAGGAGACAAAATATAGATGAATATACTCCAAGGAAAAAAGTTGACGAATTTGTTAGTGAAAATGTTCCTAACATTGAAACACCGAAGAAAGAAGTAATAAAACAAAAACTACTGGAGTACAACGTTCTGACAGAAACACTGAAGCAAGAGATGCAAAAATCCAATAATTCTGAAAAAAATACTTTCAAAAAAATTTTAAATAATGACTTGGTCAAGAAGTATAAACAAAAAAGTAAATTTACCATTTCTTTGGGATTGAAAAGTAATTTAAAACAAAAAAGCAGAGTACTCACTCGTAAGTCTATCCAATTACAAAAAAAAATAGAAGACTTTTATAATAGAGACGACGTTACTCGTGCGACAGCCGGAAAAAAAGAGTACCGCACTTACAAAAAAGTCTCGCACCAGATTAGATATCAATTGGATAAACTTAAAATTCTACATCAGAAATTCATCACAGAGGTAGAAAAAATAAGCTTTAGCACTTTTAAAAAATATAGGCCGTTCTATGTCTTACCACCCAAAATTAAAGACTGTGAAACTTGTGCCTGTGTAAAGCACTCTAATATGCAGTTTATGATCGATGAATTAAAAACACAAGGATTACTACAACAAGATAGCATAAATTATGTCACATCCAACTTTGTCTGTGACTTCAAATCTAAAGAATGTATGTACGGTGAATGTGGTATTTGCGTGGACAGAAAGTTAGATGGTAATGGTAAAGAAAAAACGGAAAAAGTTAAATGGTTTGAATGGGCCATGAAAGAGCATGAATATGGTCAGGGTGACAAAGTTAAGAAGATTAAAATAATGATGAAGATAACTAATGAAGGTACATTAAAAGATTTACTCAACTCATTTAATAAAGATATGAAAAAATTTAAAATTCATGTGTTCAACTTTTATCATCAGTATAATAAATACAAAGATTGCAGAAGTAACTTGAAAGAAAATGAAGCTATAATTCATATAGATTTTTCAGAAAACTTCACATGTAAATACCACAAAGAAGTCCAAGCAATGCACTTTATTAAGGACCAGATAACGTTACATACAGGTGTTCTGTACTTACAAAATGAAAAACATTTATCTTTTTGCTCTATATCTTCAAATAATGAGCACTGCCCAGAAGCCATTTGGGCACATCTTGACCCTATTATAAAATATATAAAAAGCGCCTATAGAAACGTCAGTATTTTACATTTCTTTTCGGACGGACCGACGACACAGTATCGTCAAAAAAAGAACTTTTATTTGTTCAGCAAAAATATTTATGAATATGGGTTTGAAAACGCAAGATGGTCTTTCTTCGAATCAGCCCACGGGAAAGGTGCGGCGGATGGAATTGGAGGGGCCATAAAGCGTAAGCTTGACGCAAAAATTGCCCAAGGTATTGACATTCCTGATGCCGCAACTGCATTCAATATACTGAATGCTTCAGATACAGATATAAAACTGTTTTATATACCTACAGAAAATATTAAACCATTGGATTTAAACCTGAATCCCATAATTGGGACAATGAAAATACATCAACTGATGACAGCTGGCATATCAAAAGTGATATACAGAAATCTTAGCTGTTTTTGTAATGATTTTAATGGTATGTGTGACTGTTATTCACCTATGAATCATGAATTCAAGAGTGTACGGGAGATAGAAAAAAGACAGACCAATAATAGTAGAAAACGAAAGACAAGTGAAAAAGAAAACAAGCAATTTGATGTCATAACAAAGAAGAAAAACAGAAGTCGAAAAGTAAGCACGTCGTCCGAAGATGACAGTATGGATATTGAGTATGCAGATAGTGACGTAACATGCTACATGGATGAAGATACGAGTCTAGATATCTTGGATATGGAGCTCGAAGAAAATATAAACATTCCAGAAGTCCCAGATCAGGCAACTAATTTTATATTAGATGAAAACACTGGTGTTTTGATTAATTGTAACAAAAAAATTAATATATTGTCTGATAAAATTTTAAAGAAAACTGTGAATAGTAAGAAAAGCAAAACTAAGGAAAGTCATTTTGAAAAAAATAATATTTCACATGATGATATATTCAAAAAAGACATAACTAAAGCCAAAATGGATGGGAGTAAATCTAAAGAGGGTGAAAATAAGATCAAAGAAGACAAATATAAAACCAAAGATAAAAATAAATATATAAATGACCAAAATAAAGCCGAAAAACATGAAAACAGAGCCGAAAAAGACGAAGAAAATAAATCGGAAGAAGATGGAAATAAAGCAGAAAAAAACGGAAATAAAGCGGAAGAACAAGGAAATAAAATGAATGAATACAGAAAAAAAGCTGAAGAAGACAAAAACAAAGCAGAAAAAAACCCAAAAAGAGACGGAGCTGGCAAAAATAAAGCAGCACAAAGTGGAAACGAAGATCAAGACGATGGTAAAAAAACGGAAGAATACATAATTAAATGGGCAAAATATGGAAAAAAAGCAGAATACGAAAATAAGACGGAAGGAGATAGAAATGAAGATGACGAAACTAAAGCAGAAGAAGACGGGAATATAGTGGAAGACGACGGAAATAAAATGGATGGATACAGAAACAAAGCAGAAGAAGATAAATACAAAGCAAAAGAAAACCCAATAATAGACGAAGATAAAAATAAAGCAGAAGAAGGCGAAAATGGAGCAAGAGAAGACAGAAATAAAGGGGAAGACGACGGCAATAAAACTACGGATGAATTTATAAACAAAACAGAAGACGCACAAGAAGACAACAACAAAGCTACAGAAGAAATGAATAAAGTTAAAATCAAGCTAAATGACACCGTTTTAGTACGCTATTACCAAAAAAAAGCTTGGAAATACTATCTGGGCTTGGTAATACAATTAGAATTAAAGAATAGCGATCACTACTATAAAATACAATTCTTAAAAACAATCAAAGATTCTAAAAGACTTGTGAAATTCACATATCCAAAAAAACGAGACATTGATACAGTACCTGAAGTATCTATAGTTAAACAAGTCAACATTACTCAAGGAAAAGATTTTAAGGAATATTACTTGAATGATGATAATGACACGGTCTATTTTGAATAAGTTTTTCAGGTTTTATTAAAGGTTTTCAATTTTTTTAGTTGAATGATTTCACATAGGTCGATAACGACATCGACATCGGCACCTACGAATATGGGAGTGAGGGCAGTCGTGGACGTAATAAACGTATAGATACGTATTTATTTTTACCTATTCGGTGTCTTACGACGATAAGATCTCATTTGTCCGGTGCGAAACCATTCATTGAAGGAAATGATGAGATGTGGAGATCTTGACTTTTTTATTATAGTTTATTATATCGATTCATGTTTAATTTTTATAAGCAAAGGAAGCTAAATAATAATTTGTAATGCCAAATTAAAATAAATGGAAACTACTTATGTTAAAAATTGATCAGTGTTCAATTAATTATTAATAGGTAAATAATTAATAAAATTACTACAGTAACAATATTTTTTTTGTTTAATTTTGTTTTTCGGAAAATCCGCATGTAATCTTTCGCTATGTTCGCAGCTTTACTATAAATTACGTTACTTTTCTGTTACTTTTACGTTACCGTAACATAAAAGTGCATATGTTACTTTATGTTACAAAGTGGAAAAATCTACGGCCTTACCCATATATAATCTCATTCGGTAATATTCTTATTATGAAATGAAATACAGACTTTTAATGGCATATTTAATTTACAAACTTCTTTAATAAAATTAAAAAGTTAAATTAAAGCATTGTTCTCCTAACAAAACAATGCAAATAACCCAAAATAACCTTAACGTCAAGTATCGATATTAGTAGTATTCCATTTAAAGGCATTCTTTTGTGAACAAGATGTTTGTACGTATAACAGTCTAACCACAACAACGTAAAAAATCTCCTCATCTACCTGTCAAAATATGAGTTTGAAGTTTGTGCACACACTGGGCCGCGTTCCAAGCGTCAGAGTGTACTTGTTTGGTTTTTTAACTTACTCCCAGGTTTCGAACGACTCGGTTGTTTTATGTTTCGAATATCGTTTTTTTGCGGGGAAATAGCAAAATATATAGACGTTTTAAAAGCAATAACTGTCGTTACCTGCAAAATACAAAAGAGTGCCTATAATTCTCCCGTCAAGAAATGTCAACGTCATGTCAGTTAAAGATTCAACCTTTTAACGACTACTTTTGATAGTTAAAAAGTTGCGCTCTACTCGAAGGTTGTGAAGGACGTTAAGAGTGAAAAGTTGCACCCCGAGTGCACTCTAACCAAGATTCGAACCGCACTACCACTTTTCTGTGAGCGTTATTTGCAGCCGGAGGTGACGTCATAGATGACATAATACTATCGTGGTGTCCGTTTAGCACGTTACGAACCGACCGTTTGCGTGGATACAGTGCAAATAGCGCATATTTGCGTGACTTGAACCGCGGGGTATGTTCCATCCCTAATATTAGTTCTAGGGACGCTCACGCTACTATCAGCGCCAAAATGGTGAAATTCAAACGGCCTCAGTTTGTGCAGCTAGCGTACTAGTATAATGGAGGTCAGTGGTCACACCGGAATTAAAATCTTTCACTGAAATGCCAGTTCGTTCGGGAGAAAGCACGACTGCTGATGAACTTTCACCGCGAGCTAGACATAGGTCAGGGAGACACAAAAAGGCAAAGAAATACCTTTCCAGATTCCGAATCCGTTTACCGAAAAGACGAACGCACGAAAATGGGAGAGCGTACGGGGTGTTGGCAGTCACAGTCCCAGTCCCAGTGTCGGTACAGATATCTCCGAGTTGGAGTACTAGTGGCACTTGGCCGGTCTTATCATTGATTGTTGCAAAAGGATACGGGTTAGTGAACATCCGCTTGAGATCAACCTTCTCCTTGCAGTAAGGGCACGTCTGCTTCTTGCCGACGATGCACCAGCCGCGGATGCACCACTCGTGGAACACGTGCTCGCAAGGCAGCTTGTATGTGTTCTCTGGAACATTGTAACATGCCATTTCAAATACACTGTAAACTCCATGTAACGTCACTCCATTTAACGATAAACTCCCTAAAGCGTCGTTATCACTTGGCATTGGTTGGTTTAGCTTGTCTTCCATACTTAATATAGCATTACACCTATTCTCAATAACGAAAAAAATTATAAAATACAAAATAAAAAGTACTTTTAATATCCTAGCCCATAATAAATTCGACCGTCGCGTCGGCATCATGCAGATCGAACTTTCTAATAAATTCATTCTTTTGTTTACAAATTGGGAATGCTTGCACGAGTAGACTGTTGTTGATCACTAATAAGTAGAAGTCATGGATTATTTAAACGTTGTCATATTCTTAGTTGCTCACAAACTTTTTTCTTCTCTCCATTCAACGACAACTCTCTATAACGCCAGAAAATAAACATTCCCTTCAGTGTCGTTATATAGAGTTTACACTGTATTTACAAACTCTCTTTTTCATCAATGATGACCCAGTGGCAACAATCATTGACGAATGAACGAATTTATTTATGAAATCCAATCCGATATTTATTCCAAAACACTCACCGACAGTGTTGTAATTTTGTAACTTACAACTTTACTTCCCGTGCTCTTTATTGAAAAACTAGTTTTCCGGCCGCGGCTCTGCCAGCGCGTATGTCGGTTACCGAGCGAAACCATTAAACCTTAGTGATGGCTTAGTGGCATTGGCTATAGACTGCCGCGGGCTTGAGCTTCACCGCATGGTGGAAGGGCATTTTGCGAATGCCCGCCTGACTAGCGACCACCCTGAAGTAGAAAATCTGTCACCAAGCAGCTAACGGAGTGTTCCGGCAGCAGTTCTTCAGAGCCAGTGAAATTACAGGCACATGAGACTTAACAACGTTGTCTCAAGGTGACGGGCGCAGTGCAAATCGTGACTTGTGACGAAATGCATCTGTTATAGGCAGAGGTTAGTCCGCTTAATATGAGGCGGTCCAATAGTTTTTAAGTAGTAAGTTTATTTGTTGCATACAAAAATTCTATTCTTTCTTTAAACATTACTGTAGATAAGGGCAATATTTCCGCGCATGTTGAGAAAAAATAATAATGGATGTTACCTAGTACTCCTTCTTCATTGACATCTACTAATAATGGACATCCGCACACTGCACACACGTTTCTTTCGAGCTGTCGCGTAGGAATACCCTCTTCTGTGTAGTACTGAAAATAAACAAGTGTATGTTACTGAACCAATCGGATTGTCCATTGCTTAATACAGTCTCCCTCATTAAGGGAGGATTTACCAATTCTAAATTAAGACCACATAATTATGCCTCGTTAGTGCAGCTAATGAGCTCTACGTCCAAACCGCGAAACCCCGGGTAAGACCCATGGGTAGATCAAATTATATAGCTGCCAGTCGCCAACCATCCTTGAGATTGATATCGTTCAATGTGCAGCAACACCCCACTAACCTAGTATGGGAATACTGCTCATACGGCGCTTTCGTCGTCCCCACAACACCCACACGAAGAGATGATGAAGATGCTAATTAAGAAATAATGCTAGCCCGGAACACAACGAGCATAAAGAATTAATATAACCTGATCAGTATTTTAACGGTCAATTCCCAAAGTTCAAGAGGAAGAATTGCACCTTACCAATCGTGGAACAAGCCTCCACATCTAACATAGAAACAATCTTAATATTATATCACATATTCGATACAATATGATAATATCATTCCAAGCACCACTAACATCAAAGTAACGTCAGAAAACGCCACCAGATTCGCTTCATCAGACGACAAAATCCTCACGCTTGGCAGACGTCTTCGGGATCGTAATGTAAGATAGCAGTTCCTCAGAAGGCGCTGCCACCCACCTTCCGATATTTTACCTTTATAGTTCTAGACTTCTAAATAATTAATTAGTCAGTAAATTAAGTTATAAACTTAATTCTAGCCTGGCACCCCAAGAGCTTTATTTATTAATATTTATTTCTAATTCTTAGTTGATCGGTTAAAAATGACTCGAAAAACTGCAAAAAGCTACTGTCAACTACTCATATTATTATTGAAACAGTAGTGGCTCCGCAGTAAATGTTGGTTACGCTAGGTTCGAATCTTGCCATAGGCTTGAGCTTCGCTGTGCGGTGATTGGGTATTTCGCGAATGCTGTCCTACAACAGCATCTGCCCTCTAAATGATAAAATTGACTTACCCCAATGGAAGCAGCCATTTTGTCTGAGCAATACTCAGCTACATCTCTTCCAAGCACTCCAAAGTAGAGTCCGTAGAAGAGCAGAATCAGCCCCACATCCATCCACTGCTGCGGCTTGTGCCCGAAGACCAGGTTCACCCCGAACAACGTGAGCATTGTGATGATGTAACCCACAGCGCCGAGGAAGCAAGATATCTTGTATATGAAGTAGAACCATTTGTACACTAATCTGGAATTTAATAATTCGGGGGTAGAGCAATCGGGTCAGCATAAGGAAGTGGCACTATACAGGGTGCATTTATAGGGTGGGACTGTATTTTTTCATGTAATTGTGACAGAACAAGCGCGAGGCCTACATTTTTTATGCCTTATAGGTTAGCCTTTGACCACTATCTCACCTGATGGTAGGTGATGATGTGGTCGAAAATGTTGTTCAGGCTAACCTAGAATTACTGGCTCCCAAGGACAGCTGGCGGAACACACCGTCAGGTGCATAGCGACAGGTTTTCTACTTGAGGGTGGTAGCTAGCCAGGCGGGCATTCGCAAAAGGCCCTACCACCATGCTATAACGACTGCCATCCTAAGACAACAACCGGGACCGACGGCTTAACGTGCGCTCCGAAGGCGCTCAGTAGTAATGTCACCAGCGTCACCCATCCAACTCATGACCGAGGCGGACGTTGCTTAACTATGCTGATCGGTTCAGAACGGCTAAGTAAACTTCGCTACGAGCGCTTCGAATATGTTAAGTAGACTAACCTCTTCCAATAAGAGATGCATTTCTACAAGTGACGAATTGCACTGTTCCCGTCACACTGAGACATACAATTGTTAAGTCTCATGTGCCCGTAGTTTTATGGCTCTCTACGCTAAGACTGCTGAGTTGAAAGAAGACCGGAACACAATGTTAAACCAACTATTCAATTTAGCTAAAAACATTATCATTCAAGATTTTAATATCTTCTGGTAAATAATAATCTACGCCACACTATACACTATTTAAAACATTTCTTTTACAAATATATTTAGTGCAGGGAGGTTGACATAGTAGGTTTATGAACTTTGCACGTTTTTGCCTAGACGTGATTTCATTTCATTTTTTGAAATATTTAGGATATGTTGTAACGAAAATACAGAAGTCCCATGAATGTACAACACCTTTTTTACATTATAAAAGCCCAATATATATAAGCCACAATAACAGGCCATAGATGCGCGGCATTCCACAGCCATCGTCATTGGCCATCGTTGCATCGGAAATATCTACTACGGCACTGGACATGCTGCATCGTTCATGCTTCAACACGTTTAAATAAAAACAGTAAGAACAGGTGCTTACCTGGGAGTGGTCACCGACATCGGTTTGACGCTGGAGGTGCGTATGACCAACACCGTCAGGAATGTAAAGATGCTCCAAATGATGATAAATCGCCACCACTCGTTCCGTGCGCTCATCACCACCGGTATTAGCCACATTGATATCATTGTGAAAAACTGCAATTACAATTAATTTAAATTAATAAAAGCTAGCTTTATTCCGCAGCTCGCCCGCATGAAATAACACGCACGCTCCCTTGGGAAAACTTCACTGTGCTCGTATTAAATATATGGTTCCTTCTGATCTACCGGACACAGTTCCAGACTCTGCTACTGATATCTTCGTCAGAAAGAGCCAATATATTCCGACCCGGTGATCGAACTCATTGAAATTTTATTATCTCTTTAAGGTGAACGCGCAATGGCGTAGCGCAATCGTGGGATATCCAATATTTGTTTTGTTTTATTGTTACTGTCTTCTAACTTGTACTTCATTATTGTACTTCAAGTAATACTCGAGATTCGGGAAAGATATTTAACTTTTTTATACTTATTGAATTGTATTAAATTTGTTACGGGCAAACGTATTTCTTTTGATGCTCTTTGCGCTAGTCTTTGACAACTATATCGCCTAATAGTAAGTAATGAAGTTTTCGAAGGCGTTACACAGTAAATAATTTTAGCGCATAATAAGTACGAGACATTATATTATTCCGTTAGTAATATATAATAACCCATGTCTTGAAACAAGGATAATTTCTACGTTTCTTACTTAATACGGAAACAATTTTTATCGACGATTTATTAAAAATCCGGTCCATGATTGTCGGCGTTTTATGCAGCTGTTAATAAATCAATAATCAACGGCTTGAGTTAAAAACTCAATTTAATATAGTGAAATCATCAGAAGAGAGACGTTATATAGCAATACAGCCTACTAGCATTTATAATGTTGACACACCATTATCTTATTTGTTGTTTCGGTGTTTCTAGGCAGTTAGAAAATTTAATATATATCGAGAATAGGTTATGCAAAATAAATTATGCGTGCATAAAGTATAGAGGGGAGAGGAGGGACTGAATACAAATTATCCCTTGACGAAACGCGTCGCCAGTTTGCGGGGTGAGGGAGGGTGGAAAGCTGGCCTGACCCGACCTTATTCCTAAAACCATCTGACGGGGAATAGTAAAAGCTGGATAATAATGATTTCGAAATCCACCCGCAACCGCTATGATCATACGGCCTTGCGTTTGCGCAAATAAAATAGTCACTCGGCGAGATATAGCACACTTTTAAATTATTTATATAATCTAAAAACAACTTGTCTTTAGTCGTCAGAAAAATACAAAAATACCTAATAAAAGAATCAATACGTTTTTTTTAAGCCTGATAGGTTAGCCTTTGACCACTATCTCACCTGATGGTAAGTGATGATGTGGTCGAAGATGTTGTACAGGCTAACGTTGCTTAAGGACCGCGGCGGACGTTGCTTAAGGACATATACCCGCCAGCCAAAGCGTGAACTTTTATAAACTCAACTTGTTATTAAAAAAAACACGTGTAAATATATTGTATTATTAGACCTATCGTTTCTGGCTTAAATCCTTTTTCTTTTGGACTAATAATTTTTTTTTTTATTATATAGCGTTTAGTATATAGCACTCGTTTTTAGGAGTTTAAGCCAGTTATTCTAACTCCAGATTTATTTAAAAAGTATAGTACACATGTATAAATAACTTCCCATTATAGAAAGTTCATTATATTCCCCATGTTTGTGGTGCAATAGAAATATTAAAAACATACTTATTTTTCTTGAAAAGGATGCTTAAAGTTGGGTCTTTCTTTTATCTAAAATTACGAGTTTTTGAGCTAGTGTAATTTCAAAACTGTATAATTTAATGAAAATCTGATGCACCACAAACCTAGATATTACGGTAGTGATTACGTAGGTAAAAAATCATTGAGTTTTATTCCCTATTTTTAAAATGAGATTTGAGCTGCGTTTTGTATGGGGGCGTTCGTCTAAAATATACCCTTAACTTTGCTGATCGATTCAGAATGGCTAAGCAAACTTCGCTACGAGCGCTTCAAGCTTTAACCTAAATATGCAGATTAAATAACATATAACCATAATACCCACTATGGTTATATGTTATTTAATCTGCATATACAGTGGTATAATGAGTTCCAAAAGCTGACGACATCTATGAAGTATTAAGAACCGAATTTTTTGAGCTACTTTACGATAGAGAAAAGTAATACACCGGTATATCTAGTAATGTAAATAACTGAAAAATATACTTAAAAACATTTATATGTGAAACGTAATGCCAATGCCATAGATTAAATACAACACTTCATCTTAGCGACGAGAATTCGATGAAAATGTATTTATGGTCACAATATTTTCAAACATGTTTCACTTGCAAGCGCCTAGAGAAGACTAAACTGAACCACGCCATTGACGTCACGTCCGACTGGATGACAAGGCCGACTTACAAATTACTATTCCTCTCCCCCTCCATACTTCCTGGTCCATAAGGACGCATCGAAGAACTAATCGGTACAGGTCAAAAATTCACTGACATTGGTAGAATGACAGAGAATTTTTGGGTACAGGTATTAAAATGCGAAATGCTGGTGGAATCCTATAATGCGGGTGATAGGGTAGCCTTTGAGTACTCTCTAACGATGGGTAAGTGATAATGTGGACGAAGATGTTGTTCAGGCTAATCCAGAACTACTGACTCTCAAGGTCGACTGCCGGAATACACCGTTCAGTGATTGGAGACCACCCACATGTTATAACGACTGTCATCCTAATACAACAACCGGGATCTACAGCTTCACGAAGCATGTGCATGCTCAAAATGCGATAAGCCTCAAGAGAAGTAAATGCGGTCACCCATCCAAGTAATGACCGCAGTGGACGTTGCTTAATTTTGACGAAATATAATATATTTTTAGGCATTGGACAACTCTTGATCTCGATTTACTATGTACATGTATTTCACGACAGAGTGCACACGCGGCCGAAGCCATACATAATATATTACATTGCAAACCGAATAATATCTTAAGCGATAATCTGTTAACAATAAGATTATATCACCGGTTTGTTGGCATATTTTCTTGTGTCTTAGCCACCTTTCTTTAGTACCTTGTGTACACACTGTAGACAAGGTACAAAAGAAATGTGGTTTGATAACATAGATAAGTAAATATAGAAAACAATAAACGTTGTAAGTCGTCTGCCAAGTATTCTCATTTATTACTGTATAATTGTTTATTTTAAATCATTCATTACTCCCTTCTAAGATTAGCTAGCACTGTGCTAGTCTTACGCCCCGCCATGCAATTGTGACCCTTAATTCTCTATACTTTTATATGTTGTATAGACAAATGAACTGGTTTGATGGCCACCAGCGCTTTCACAAGAGCTGCCATATGCACTGCGATCCCAAAACATCTGCCAAGCGTGGGGATCATGTCATACCACATTAAATTATGGCATACCATGGCATAGACCACATTCAACGGTGGAATTCATTGGTGTAATAGATAGGTATAGATTAACCTTGTACAGAAGGGAATACAGATATGTAAATATTAAATTAATATAGTAAATATTAAATCTAATATAGTATTCTCAAAAGAAAAGAAAGAAACTCTGAGTCAGTACTATATTGTTTCAAAACCATCTCAGCTAATATTTTAATGATCTGACTGACTTCCATGACCTATTTCACAGTTTTCAGTGTTATAAGTTGCTTCAATTTCTTTTTTTCTTTGACACATACTGTTTGCAAGATTCATTGTCACTAGACCACAATACTAGTCACCATCGGTGGCACCTACTATTTTGTCATCAATGGATTGGTTTTAGGACGGATTGGTTAAGGTTGTCTGGACGAAATCGCAATATGCGATAAGACCGCCCATTGCAAAATTATGGTCTAACGGCCGCACTCAGAGTCAGTTAATGTAGCATTAAATCGTTCCTCACTAAAGGTTTAACTTTTTCCACACTCAGAAACAGTTAATCGTTCCTTAACGTGACTTAATGACCATTAACTTTAAGTAGACCCAAACCGGTACTTAAGTCAGTTAATGAACGGTTTTGAAATTTCGATGATATTTCATAAGTCACATTTATTTAACAGCTAGGCTAGGATTTAGGTTAGAACTGTTTATATATCAAATAATTTGATTTACGTGATTCTAGCGTTATTGCTTCCCAGGCAACTTTCTATCGTACAATTACGCCAGTCAGTTAGGATTCTACAATAGATTTTCTGTCGTTGACTAGTTTGGTCACAAATAATTTATCTTCCACCGTAAAATTCGGTACTCTCATCCTCTTTTTTTTCCTATAAAAATAACTCTTTAGTGTTATAGATAAAAGCACAGTAGTACTTTTATTGTATTGGTTTAATCGTGCGTGGCATGTGGGAAAACTAAATACAATACCGGTCCGCTTTTAAAGTGGTTGTGCCCGACACGGGCGCGAGCAATTGATACCTGTTTTATGCGCCCGTGGCGGGAAGATTGGCAACGAAAGGATATTTGACAAATTACAAAGCTTTTTACAAGTTACAACGAATGAAATAAAATTTTAGTTCCTAATACCTATTTGGCATATCTTTCAAAGTACTTTTCCAGTTTGGCCAAGAGAATATATAGTTTGGCGTATCGTAATCACCATTGATTGCATCGATATTGGTAATGTTTGCCAGGAGTAAAAATTAAAATAAGTATATTTAGAGCCTGTTTCAGAATGTTCGAGTAAGTTCCGGTTTTACTACCCACAACATGTTTATTAAACAAAACACTATCTTTGCGTTTCACAGTCATCGATTTAGCCTATCCATCGGTTAAAGCTTGAAACGCGCTGCATAATAACTGTCATATTTATCATTCAGTTATTTTATGTGTTGCATAGCAACCCGAAACTTTATTTGGACATTCTGAAACGGGGCCTTAGAAAAAAAAAATACACAAGTCACGCTAAATGTATTTAATACACAAAAACTTTTATTGGAATACAACACCAAAATAGCTGAAAACAGTCGATTACCGGTTTGTTCATGGCAACACGTAATCAGTTTTTGATGTCGTTTCATTGGGGTAACACACTACGGTTCATTAGATCTGTCATTTACTAAGTAAGTATTAAAATTTGACTCTGAGAGCGACTGTGAAAAAAACATTTTGGTCAAAAAACTTTTTGTGTTATTTATGTTCGTTACTATGAAATATACATTTATTTACGCAATTTAAAAATACTGTTTTCGAGCTTTTTGATAAAAACAGATGGTGCCCACTAATGGCCCCCACGGCGCACTATATAGAATTATGCAAATAACCGTTACGATGCGCCATGCCGGCCAACGCGCTGGGCATCCCGCCCCTCAGTCCCTCGCCGGCGCTTTCGTCGAGCGGTCGCTTGCTTTCTTTCTGTGTTGATATAATTGAATTTTTTGGTGTTTTTGCACGACATACGTTATGTGATAATACTTCACAATGGAAAATAGTATTGTGTGCAGTCAAAAATGTGATTTTGAACTTACTATGGAAGACTTTGATTTCACACAAGCGGATTTACAAGAGATCTCAAACTTGGAAATCAGTGCTTTCAATGAGTTGTGTAGTAGAGAACAAAGTAGTGACAACGAATCTGCTGAAAACAGAGTGCTGGGTCAAACATTCCCACGTACCGTCATGAACCGTAACCGATTTGAAATACTTTTACAGTATTTTGCATTTTGCAGACAACGATAACATAAATCCAAATGACCGCATCGGTAATCAGAACACCTGAACTTGCCTCGAAAACGGAGACGACTAGTTATAGCTTCGGAAAGTGAAACGGATTCAGTGGAAGATTTTGTTTTGAGTAATTCAGAGATTTGAAATATAAAGATTAGTTATATCCGAACACCACTGCTCTAAAAGCTTACTAGAATTTACCCATATACATACTTACGCACATGTATATGCAGTTTGTAATGACAAGGAAAGAACGTTCAAATATTATGCGTCATATCTGTTGTTAGAAAGAGAGAAATAAGCAATTCGTCTTACCACCGAACCGCCACGAGACGTTCCGATCACCATTATGCTGCGAATGCTGCGATCTCTTTCACTCACTCACACCAAACGATACACATATCTCGCTCATCCATTTCATTGAGATTAGTTCCTAAGATAAAACAAAATGACGATATTTTCTATTTCAACAATAAAAGCAATAATTACACGTGAAATTAAACAGTTTCCTTATCTCTCACAGTGCTTGTATAATTGGTGCAGAGTCTAAAGACACAAGGAAGGCATATTGTCCACAGATTATTCCTAAAAAACACGATTAGCGGCGATGTATTCACCGGTCGCTCGGAGGTGCAAGACTGGTAGTGACTCAGGTAAATTACCCTGAATTCGTCTAGTAAATATGGAGGCCATACAACATATCTAAAGGTAAAAAAATCTTAGGAGTAATTTACCTTCAAACTTACTCAATCACGCGCAGAAATGGAGGGATACCACTGGACAATCAGCCCGAGTGATTCCATTCACTGAGCCTACAGGTGTAAAATTACCATACTCAAAAATGATGAATCAGGCTGACCCTGAAGACTTCTATGCTTTGATAGTTCCCGATGGATTATTTGAAATAATAGCAGAGTAAACAAATCTTTTTGCTGCTCAAAGTCTCTCCGAACGTCATCTAAAGCCATCTTCACGATCACATGCATGGACTCCGACAAATATGGATGAAATGAAACGTTTTTTGGATTGATACTGTTCATGGGGCTTGTAAAGTTGCCTAAACTAAGTCATTACTGGAGCAAAGACAGAGTGCTGGGTCAAACATTCCCACGTACCGTCATGAACCGTAACCGATTTGAAATACTTTTACAGTATTTGCATTTTGCAGACAACGATAACATAAATCCAAATGACCGCATCGGTAAAATTATATACCTTATAAACTTATTGAACAAAAACTTTGCTCAATTTTATTCAGCCAAAGAATATATGTGCGTAGATGAGAGCATGATTCCTTTCAGAGGAAGGCTTTCTTTTCGGCAGTATAATAAGTCAAAAAGACACAAATATGGAATCAAGCTCTTCAAAGTCTGCACGAATCCAGGCTATACGTTAAAACTGCAGGTATACAGCGGTAAAAATTTTGATACAGTCAACAATACACCAACCAGAGTAGTCTTATCACTTTGTGAAGAATTATTGAATAAAGGACATACCATTGCGACCGACAACTGGTATACCAGCTTAGAATTGGCATACGAGTTGTTGAAAAACGAGACCCATTTTTTAGGAACAGTAAGAAAGATCAGAAGAAACTTGCCAAAAAAAGTCGTTCAAGCAAAATTACAACGTGGAGAGCATATGGCACAAGAAAATGAGGATGGAATTACTGTCCTCAAATGGAAGGATAAAAGGGATGTCCTTATGATGTCCACTAAGCATACTGACACATTTTGTAAATTCAAAGTAAAAAGCAAGAGCGTTCGGAAACCTAAAATGGTTTTAGAATGTAACAAATGCAAAGCTTCAGTTGACATGAGCAGCGACCAAATGACAGCATATTCTACACCGCTTCGCAAATATGTGAAGTGGTATAAAAAACTGGCAATAGAATTAATTTTGAATACAGCAGTTGTCAATGCAATAATCATGTATAAAGAAACAACCAAAAAAGACATTTCAATAGTAGAATATAGAAAAAAACTCGTGGAGTACCTTACGAGAACTGACACTTCAGAAACTGACCTTTCAACGGGAACGCGCCCTAGAAGAGTAAAACATGAACTGGAGAAAAAACCTGGAGCAGTTAAAACAACCAGAAGATTTTGTGTTCTTTGCTACAAAAATAACAAAGGCAAAAAATAAGACGAAAAAAGTCAGCACCTTCTGCCGACTATGTCCTGGTCAGCCCCATTACTGCCTTCCATGTTTCAATACTGCGCACTAATAACAGCAATATTTTATTTTGTGTGTTGATTTTATTGTTGATTTGATCCTTTTCCGAATTTAAATTGATAAATAAAGTTAAAATAAATGTCGAAACTGAGATTTTTCTTGTTTTGATAATTTTCCTACGATTATTCTAAGTTCTCTTGAAGTATCAATGTCCTGTTTGGTAATATACACTCGAGAGCAATGAATCCGGGTCACTTAAAGAATCCTAAAAATCTCGGAAACTAAAAATGCTAGGTTAATGCAATAAATTGTATTTAATAGACAATGTAATACTCCTTAAATGAAGGTATTAAAACTTCTTAATTATTGTAAAGTTATATCATAAAAAAATCAAATTTGAAAAAGGGCCACTTTCGAAGATGGAACTACGAAATTACAGCATTTGGTTTTGCTTTTGTTTGTAATTTGTCATTTATGTGGGTACATAAACCATGTTGATAGTGCTATTCAAGCTGAAATTATGTCGCTTACGCCTGAAGAATGCACCAGAATACTTACAATGCTGGAAACCGGCCGGAGTCAGCGCGATACAGCCAGGACTGTCGGTGTGTCGCTGTCAACAGTACAAAGAGTTCTCCGACGTTACGAAGAAACTGGTTCTAACCTACGCAGACCAGGAACGGGCAGAACCAGGTGTACCACAGCACGAGAAGACCGATACTTGGTGAACACCATGCTTCGAAATCGCTTTCTCACAGGAACTGAACTCACCAATCAGTTTCGACGCCTCGGAGGAAGTAACCCAAGTGCATGGACAGTAAGACGTCGGCTTGCTGAATCTAACTTAAAACCCCTTAGACCTGCAAACGGCCCTAAACTGGAGCGTGGGCATCGTATTTCGAGACTAAGATATGCCCAGAGCCACGTAAATTGGAGTATTGAAGATTGGTCAAAAGTTATGTTCTCTGACGAATCAAAATTTATGCTCTACAAGCACGATGGAAGACACAGAGTGTATCGAAGACCAGGGGAAAGATTCAAGCAAGCATGCATCGAAGAAAAAGTAGCCTACGGTGGTGGGTCTGTACTTGTGTGGGCCGGAATTTCTTCTGAAAGTCGCACAGAGCTGGTGATCATAGAAAACGGCTCTTTAACTAGCGTAAGATATGTGGAAGAAATCCTCAATGATCACGTTGGTCCATTTATGGTCAATTTAGGTGAGGATGCTATATTTATGCATGACAATGCCCGACCTCATACAGGTAGGATTGTGAATGACTACCTTCAAGAGATGAACATTACTCGTATGGAGTGGCCAGCGCGCAGCCCGGATATCAACCCGATCGAGCATGCTTGGGACGAGCTAGGCAGATGCGTAAAACAACGAAACCCTCCCCCAATCACGCTTCGTGAGCTCAAAATTGCTCTCACAGAGGAATGGGAGAATATTCCCCAAAATCGTATAAGGAACTTGGTGTACAGCATGCCAAACCGCGTAAACGCAGTAATGGAAGCACGAGGAGGCAATACGAAGTATTAAAATTCAAGAAAATCGTAATAAAGTTCAAAAATTTCATGTTTCCTATTTTTGTTTTAAGGAGAGATCAGCAGTTTTTTTCTTTATGTAATTTTGTGTTAATAAAATGTATGGTGACTCATATTTTTTTTACTTTCATTTAAGGAGTATTACATTGTCTATTAAATACAATTTATTGCATTAACCTATCATTTTTAGTTTCCGAGATTTTTAACATTCTTTAAGTGACCCGGATTCATTGCTCTCGAGTGTAGTTCTATAGCGCCGTGCCGGGCATTTCATAACAAAACATTGAGGGAATTCAATAAAAGCATATTCTGTATGGCTCCTCGAATATTTAACCATTTACCGACAAGTATAATCCAATGTTCTAATATAAATATATTAAAATTTAAATTGAAACAATTTCTGGTAAATAAAGCGTATTATAATGTAAATGAATATCTGAATGATAAATTATGTTTCAATTAGACAATATTTTGTATTTCGTTAGTACTGAAATATATTGACATTTAATTTATACTAATTTAATTAATTATTTTTGTAATTCTATGACATTTTTCCAGATTCTTTGACACAATTTTATTATTTTCTCAGTGTTTAATTTTAATTGGTAAGGACATTTTTTTAGTTACCTATTATATATTATTTATGACGCATTGAAGTGTAACATTAATTAAAATATGTTTTTCGAAGTCATATAATATAATTTATAATAAAGTATAATATAATGTATGTAATAAGTGAAATATTTGAATAAGTCGGTTGTGTATATTTTTAAGCTCATGAATTGTTGCATGCCAAATGGCCAAATATGGCAGAACTATCATATTTACTGAACAGCTTTATCACCTATGTTTGCAATAAACGATTTGATTTGATTTGATTTGGAAATAACGTCTCACGGCGCTACAAAGCATGTTAAATACAGCTCTGACTTGAGGTCACATATGCCCCCCAAAGCGCTGTGTAGCGATCTGCTTGAGGTCACTAGTGTCCCCCATGGCGTCCAACGTGTTAAGAAATTTAATGATAATTTACTAATTGTCATTAAAGCTTAATTTAAGGAGTATTTCTGAGTGCGGCCGTAAGAGTACCTAGTAGACTAATTATTATAATATATCGGACAAATCTACCCAGTTTTGATGACAGATTCAAATAAACATTATAAATCGGTGTTATCAGTATTTTTTATTATATATTTTAGTTATATATTTAGGTAAATATTATGCTAAAATCAGGTTTTATTACTTCGTTTTTGAGTTATTTACACCCCATAGGTACTTTAAAATGCTCAGAAATTAAACACTCTAACAGGCCCCATTTATTTAATTATTACAAAGCTCATTATGTACAGTGCACATAATGAGCTCTAGACTATGACAACCCACTAGCAAGTAACCTCATTAAACACTTAAGTAGCTCACGCCACAACTTAAAACTAAAGTAACTTATGCAAAAAACCATCTTCAATTTATCCTTTACTTTATATGAATCCCCTTCAGTACATGAAGAGGATTCACACACGACTTTGCTTAGTTAGACCATCTCTTTTTGACTGTGTGAGGTCTCTTTGACGCTCTCAAACCTCGGTCTCTGTGGCCTACAGAATATTGATTTCTTTATTTTTCACAGCATCAAGGAAGCTAGCATACAATTCTATTTTTGTGTTTGGTTATTTTTTTTTTTGCTGTAGATATATATATATATATATAGCTATTATTTGACAGTAGTCAAGTGGTCTATAGGAGCCAGGTTAAGTCTGTGTTTACCAATCTTAGATAGGTAAACACAGACTTAACCTGGCTCCTACAGACAGCCGTAGCACACTGCAATGTTTTTGACGATGTATTTTTACTTGAAGGAAAGTTAGCCAGCAAAGTACTCTGCCATACCACCAAAAATTATCTGGTCAGTATATAGCTATCAGGATCTACTAGTAACAAGATGATGCATTATAATCCGTCCATTGGGTACCTAAGTTACCTTCTAAGTAAAACTGTTCAAGAGGTGCCAAGCCAACATTAAAGAAAAAACTTACAGCATACGATTTGTAGTGACGTTTCTTCCACTCGACAACGACCACCTGCGCCACGATCAGTGTCACAATGAGGATAAGCACCATCGTGGTGTGCATCGACTCGTGGCCGCGGTGCAGTTCGTGCAGCTTCTGATGATCATATCTGGAAGACAAGATCGACATTTATTACCGAGCTAAGCAAAGATCTCAACGGCAAATCGGGCATTTAAATTCGCTAATTCATTCCAAACATTGGAGCCACTGATATTGTGTATATATAACAGAGATTTGTTTAAATATGACAATGAGCATTGTAGGTTCACCATAATCCCCACGCGTGGCAAGCATCTGGAGGATCGCAGTATAAGCTAGCAGTTCCTCAGATGTCGCTGTTGGCCACCTTTCAGTGTTTTACCCTTGGTTGCCTCTAACGAAACCATCGGGAAGCGATAGCGGGGTAGGGGTCAGATCTTAAATTCATGGAAGCTGTAAAAAAATAGTCCGCATGATTATTAAATATTAAAGGCAATATATATATATATAAAATAAAAAAAAATTGGGTACAGACATCTATAGGAAATTCAAGTGTTGAAATTAAAAAAGCAATCTGAAGCGCTTGTAACGTAGTGTTTAGAGCTAGTTTTTGATCAAGCTCAGGTGAATATTATTGATATATCAAGATTCCAAAACTATTTGTTTAATTAAATTTTTCCGGCAGATGATTTTTTCTGTCATGAAATCTAGCTCATATGTGTTTATTTTGGATTGGTGACGTTAAGGCTTATCCCAGTGTACCTACAAACTATTTCGCAAAGTTTTATGCAAGATTGTATTAATATAGTATCACTTTTGTAACACAATATATAAATTACAAAACTCACATAGCAGGCGTTATTGCAAACTTAACAATATTAAAACAATATATGTTTTTTTTTCTGATAGGTAGGCATTTGACCACAATCTCACCAGATGGTAAGTGATGATGTGGTCAAAGGTGTTAACAGTATTAACCTAGAATTACTGGCTCTCAGGGACAGCTACCGGAACACACCGTTAGGTGCTTGGCGACAGATTTTCTACTTGAGGGTGGTCGCTAGCCAGGCGGGCATTCGGAAAAATACCCCTTCCACCATGCGGTAAAGCTCAAGCCCGCGGCGGGATTCGAACCATGGACCTGCTGCGCGGCAGTCCATAGCCAAAGCCACTGAGCTATCACTGCTTCAAAAAAATGTTTATATTAAAGGTGTCGTTATCGGTAAATGATTACTCAGTTGTTTATGTTAATAAGTAATAGCTGTGCCCCGCGCTTTTACCAGCAGAACATTATCCCTCAGGATAATCTTTGGAGTTTCCGGAATAAGTATTATAAGTTCTCTATCTCAACCCGAATTTGACCCAAATTTATCCAGCCGTTTGATAGTGAAGGCGTAACAAACATACACACTCACATACTTTCACATTAATAATAATATTTATGTGATACTGTATCCTAATATTCTAATTTAATTTTAGGTAAAGGTGTAATGTCACGCAAAAATAAAATACCAGAAATTATACTGAATAACAAGAAAATGATGTTAAAAGTCACGAATACAAAGTGATTGTTTCGTGACGTAGCTCTTCTCTTCAGCTTATACCATTAAAAGTTATTGCCGAGAAGCGGGCGAGGTCATCCAATACAAATAATCGATCCTGATCTCATTCTGGGTTATCCTGAACAACATCTTCGATAACATCATCACTTACCATCAGGTGAGATAGTGAGTCAAAGGCTAGCCTATCAGCTGTAAAAAAAAACTACGAGTAGCTCAAGTTCTTCGAGCTCAAGTTACTCTCATTGTATCAACTATTAAAAATCGAAAAAAATAAATGTAAATCAAATAGAAAAATTTGATGAAAATCTAAAATAAGGGATCATGGCAAGACTTCAAGATCATGCGGACAATGAAAATTTTAAACAACACGAAAACTAAGGGAGCAGATATTCCAATCAGCAAAGAGAAACAAACTTAAGGCGCTGACACGTGCTAAACAAAATATGTTAAGTTGGAGGCTGTAAAAAAATGTTTTTACTGTCAAGGAATAAGCACGAGGCGCATCTGATATTAAGCGGACTAACCTCTGGCTATAACAGATGCATTTCGTCTGAACGGGTTGCACTGCGTCATCACACTGAGATATACAGTTGTTAAATCTCATGTGTAACCACTGCCACAACACACTGTTAGGTGCTTGGTGACAGATGATATATGATGTTAATCTTGATCATATTTTTTACAGCCAAGTTAATTCCGAAACACGTTTACGTAAAACTTTCGCTATAGAATAAAATTGCCAAGTTGATCGTTGTAACCTTTTTTGCTCTTAATAACGCTTATATCGTAAATACTTTATTTATTAATGTAAGTATGCATATTGCATGTGTATAAACTGTTTGTTACTAGTTTTATGTCAATCAGTTATAGTATCGATTTAAGTTACTTACTAGTTTTGTGTTAATAAGCATTCTTTAACATGTATCTTGAATCTTAGCTTGCCTCACTCACCTACACATGTCATACATGGGTGTACACTAACAAAGTAAGAAACAGATTATTCATAACACAAGACACCATGTAGAGAAGCATCTTGAGGCTAAAGAAGATACATAAAGTTAGCAACAAAGTCATCAGGAAAAAGACGAAAAAAACTAACAGATGTCCTTGAACTTACACTGAAAATGAAATGGGCTGGACATGTGGCTAGGGCCCCAGTCCAAAGATGGACTCTGAAAGTCACAAAATAGACAGGTCCCCTGGAAGAGACAGGACAGATCAAAAATGAGGTGGATTGATAAAATTGTCACAGTGGCAGGAAAAAACTGGCTGCAGAAAGCTATGTGGCTATATTTGACTTGCAGGCAATTTTGGAGGGGTTGCCTAATCAAGCATGTAGAGCATTACATCGACGTAGAGCATAATGTCCCCTTACATATTATTTATTCTCAGATACATGCGCAGACCAAAATAAAAAATAAAAACATAGTAGCAGTTGTACTATGTTTGGTAGTCCAGACAAAATAAAATCTAATCATAATTCAAGAGAAATTCCTAGAGTCTAGATATTCATAGGTAGAAGTGAACTCAATGTGTAGCAGCATTGAATCTGCACAGATATTTAGGTCTGTTTATTCAATGAATGGATATAAAAACAAAATAATTAAACAATCCTATTCAAAGTCAGCATATAAAAAGGTGAAAAATAGCAGTTTAGTAAAAATTATTATATTATTAACACATTAAAATGCAGCAGTTTTGTGTGCATACACATTGTATTGTATGCAAATAACATTTCCTATGTATATTTAACCATTAGGAGGCAATACTCAAATGTGTTTGATAAAACAACTTTTATTTAATATTTAAAATACTAAATCACATCACATCACCACAGTACAGAGTGCCGTTCTGTTTATTCTGCCTGCAGCGCCTTTTGAAATTAATAAAAATGTGAAGAAGGTAGATATTTGTTCCAACTCTTAGGTACCCAGATATTTATTGTGTTTTTTACAAAAGGTATATAAAAAAATAATATACAACATCTATACTAAGTACATGTGTTTTTCATGTAGTATATATATAAATGAATTAATGTTATTTACCTAACTGTAAGTTTTCTGTAAATTCTAAATTAAAATTTAAAAAAAAATATGCATGTGTTTTGTTTTAGTTCTAATGGTTATCAAATGTAACAAGTTAATGGATACCAGTAGGTATGGTTTGACAAAAATTGTTTTTTATGTATAGTCAGGCAATTTGGTAACATAAATATTTATTTTGTTTACACATGCAATTACTGCATTTCTAATAATTTTCATTGTTCTCATAAAGCAATCTTTATCTCCAAATATTTCAGAAATGTGACACTTTTAGGTATATATCACATAACATTATTTGTATGTATAAATATCCTCTACTCATAAAGTTCAATGGTAATAAGTAATCTAAGGGTGGGATGGGAAAACCCTGGGTGAAAGTAAAAGTTACATGAGTGGCTGTCTGATAACCATCTCAGTGAATTTTTACATTCACTCGAGGCCTTTCAAGTAAAAGTTCACATGATAGTTGAATTTGTTACTCAGTGCAAAATTAGGTGAGTATTTTCACCTGTCAAGAGAATGGTAGTCAGTTGTCATTTAAGAGTCATTGTTTATTTATTCCTTGTAAAAAAAAATATTTGACATAAAATAATATTACTCATAGAACTTATTGTGCCAAGGGAATGGGCAAATATTACTTAACAAATGAATTAACCAGGAATGGCTATGTAGTTGATTTATATGCTGTAAATAATGGAGCAAGGGGTATATAAGCAAAAGTGAAATCCCAATATAACCTACTACAAGACTTTGGCCTGTCAAGAACAACCGTACAAATCATTACATTAACAAGATTTTATAATTTGTCAAGTAGGTACAGCATTCAGCCTGCAGGCAGACGTATAAATATTAAAATTAATTTTAGAAGTTAAAATTTTGTGGCTGTGATTGAGCCTCTTCCTCTGCAATGCTATGGACCCGGTACCTGCATGGTGAATGCATGGAATACAAAGTAATTCATCTCTCTATTAAAAACTTGAAAAGTTTTCGCTGATATATTATGTTTTCCAACTTTTAAGTTATTAATTAATATATTCAGAGGTTGGGCATTAATTATGACAGCACTGGTTACGATAGTCTGTTTTTTTTAACAAACAAGTACTGAACATTTTACTGCGTAGCTATTGGCCCACGTAAACAACATTAAGTCTGTTCCACATGAACTCTGTAGTTACATGTAGTGACATTCAGTTGAGCCTTCGACTACCTGCGCGTTGCAAAATATCGCTTGTAACGAATCTATACTAAAGTTGCAACTTTTGAATTAGGGTAAGCAAAACAAAGATTGTTTTGAAAAAAATGTTGTAGCTAAGTCAAGAAATCATCTCGTCATACGTTTGCCGATGTATCACTGTGAGCACAACCCAGTTGAACTCATTTGGTCTCAAGTGAAGTGCAGGAAATAATTAAAGTTATATAAATTATATCTGAACTCTTTTGTTATAAGGAGTAGCTAAAGTGGATAGATAAAAATGTTGCAATCATGTGATAAGCAAGATCGAAACAAAAATGTATGGAGTCAACAATCATGTACAAAACATGCTATTACAAAATATATACAGCAATATATTATTGACATATCTGCAATAAGTTCATCAGAAAGATGACGATAACTTTTAGGATTACAAGAATTGTAGTAGAATTATTTATTGCATGCATTGTTCTAGTGCTTAATATATATACTATTACAGTATTGTTTCATATCATAAGCGCAAACATAAAATTTTGTTACAAAAATACTAAAAATTAAATTTAATTAAAATTTATATCATAAAATAATAAAGTATTTTTATACAGTACATTTTGGAAGTGTTCAATATGAACGGGCCTTAACAATTTCAAAACAAGAACAAAGGCATTGACCAATGAGACAATGACCCATCTCACTCTGTCAATGTCGGAAATGTGCGAGAGACATACTCAATATTTGTTTGTTAAAAAAACAGACTGTAGTGTTACACTGTTGTGAAATCACTTGCTTCCAAATGAAGCATGAATAAGAATAAATATTTATCATTGAGAGTACATAGGGCGTACTTTAAAGCAAATTACATTATCAAATAAGGATTAGAGTACTACTCATATGAATAGGTATCATAACATTCATGATACCTATCAGAATTCGGAATATTCTTTCAGGTACGGCGAGTGCGCTTTCATGTACGTGATCCAGTGGTCATTTTCAGTTCAACCTCATGCAGCGGCCGAGCATAATGAATGCCCTAACATCAGATTTTTAAACCAGATGGCGAGAACCGTACATTTGCAACTTACCGTTGTATAAATATCATAAGGTATAGAAATTACGCCCTCTCGTCCCATGATCAGAGGACGTGATGTGGAAACTAGACGTGTGTAGCGGCGCCTCGATGCCAACATGGAATACATTCCCAAACAGCTGATCCCAAGTTTAGTTTGATTACAAACGTGATCTTACCTTAGTTTCTCTTCAGCAGTCAATTCTTCGTATGTCTGCAAATAAATTGTTAGTTAATTTATTACCATTTCAATATCAAATTAAAATTAGATTAACTGATAACTTCATGGCACCTTGTTAGGATCGACAGGCCTGTGAAGATCCATGATTTGTTTTAAAACTGCACTTTTTGTCTAAGAAAACTGTACTATTTTAACACATTATCGGATATCCATGCCATGAATTAAATAAATAGAATAAATGGTAAAATTTAAAATTTTAGCCTTTAGCCGGAGGCAACATTTAGACACTGATCCATAGAGAATAATAAACACCGGCATTACTACCTGGGCTGCGTTCCTGCAAGCCTTCGGTTAAGATAAATTTTGGAAAATGCGGAAATACACTGTTCCAGGTTTCCAATCGAGCTTATTTTGATAGAGAAAAGATTTCAGCATACACGTTCCGGGCGAACTGTCAGAGCTAATAATGCTCTGACTAACCAAACAAAAGTTTACTACCTTTTGAACTTTTGAATCGGCCCACTCTTGGCTAGCTGTCAAATGTGACAGATTCTACAAGAAATAATATATGTTTAGCCAGAAGAAGAAGAAGAGTACAAGCTAAACCAAGGATTACCAAGATATCATTGCTTAATTACGTAATAAGCTCCATTTCCATAAAATGCAGACAATATTTTATCACCTCAAAACATCGCTGTCAATTTCATAATTTGACAGGTGCTATAAAGGTCCAGCGCAAATAAGACATATGTCACGCATGACACGAGACGAGTATTTTTCTCGCGCGTAGAGAGTGTGGTGGACGATAGCAGCGGCAGCACCACGCTAAGATTCGTTAATTGCGATAATCTATGGACGATTCTCCATTGCGCTATTTGTTGGTTGAATTGCGAACAGTTTTAGGAAATAAGCAGTGATGGGTGTTGTACTAATAAAATACCATACATTTATAAACGTGAAAAAATGATGTATTTTCAAACGAATGATAATAGTGTAAATAGAATTAGCGATTTTTCTGCATAAAGTAAGTATTTCATATTTATCTTTTTTAACGATGGTTACTAAACATTTTTTTTTTTGTTGATTTATGCTAAGTAGCGCAAGAAAGTTTTTATCACAGCTAGGTACTTAACTAGTTTTCAGTGCCCCATTAATTTTTTTATTTATCAAACAATATAATAATATTTTATAGCAATGTATTGTGTACGGAACCCTAAACCGAACTTATTCATTTAGATTTTTAAATGTTTACTGTAGCAATTTCATAAAAAAAATACTTTTGATACCTACACATTTATTTAAATATAACTAGTTTAGTTTATTTGAGTTATCAGCTAAGTACCTATAATTTAATTACATTAAAAATGGATGAAAAAACTACCTACGCTACCTACAGCTATATTCAATGATATTGTATTTAAGTTACGCACACATAGCTCGTGAGTTGTGTTCAAATTACGTTATTGTATAGATTACACACACATATATCAAGGGTCTGCTAATACTGGTCGGTAAGTAAATTTGTACTAAATCGTCGATCGCCCCCATTATACCTAGACGCGCGAGAAACACTCGATTTATCTCGTCCTCAATACTGAGGTAGAGAAAATACAGGCAAATACTCGCAGATAAGTGACAAAAATCGATTAAACGGAGGGCGCGCATGTTAGTGTTGGTCGACAAGTTGCCACAGGTAGCACAAAATGTACGTAAACACGGACGAGTTCTTTGCTCTGCCATGTTAGCATTCGTAGTCATATGTCAATATGTCTATTTTACACGATATGAAGGGTCGACAAAATTTACTCACGGCGCGCATGCTAGCCGGGCTGGTGTCTTGGAGCAAATCTAGCTTGACCATAGACTTAAGATCGACCTTATCGATTTACACTACACTTATCGATTTTACCGTACCTATCGATAAAACTACCGACACGAAACTAATATTCGCTGAATCACACTAGCTGTGCAAATCTCCACCGATTTCGGCCAAAATCGAATTCGACCAAAGAGTACCTATGCCTTCGACACATGGAAGTAATAAGTACTACGTACAACTAGTACTTATTACTTCCATGCTTCGACATGCATTGCACCAGAGACGATTACGCTACTACTCGCACCAGTGCAATAAGGACATTTAATTATAGAATAGGTGCGGATCCAACCTTTTTATAGGCAATATGGATATGGCCAATGAAAAGCGGTTTCAGTATAAGGATGATCATGACACCAATTTCAGTTTATTCTAATATTTCCTTGTACACGGTTCATTGCTACGGTTTGGTTTAGCTCGAATCTGGCCGAATTTAATGTGGTTATGCCCATAACCTTATTTGAGATGTGGATCCACACCTGATTCAGAAGGCGGATGATGATGATTTGTTTTTTTGTTTAAAAAATAATTAACCATGATAATTTGAGGAACTGCAAAAATAACAACAATATTCGTTCATGTTCGTATTAAATTATTTACATCAATTGGCTTTTGCACTATTCAATTCTGAACAGAACTATTTTGTTAAGATAATTCCTAAAAGATACTTCTTCTGTAAATTTCTTCTCAAAATATTTGAATCTAATATCAATATATGTTTTGATTACACTTTTCATCAACACATATTTATGACTGGCATCATGATCGCTTGAATCGGTCTGAAAATCTTGTTTATTTTCACCGTAATTTTCAAAGAGAAAAGAAAATATATACAAATAATACTTCTCAAAATTCTATTTTGTGAAATTGAATTTCAATTTTTTGAAACATCTTCAACGTCTTCAAAAGGAAAAACGAGGCATCCTCTAGTTTTACACGTAATTAATGATCTCGCCTTAATATCGCCAAATAGCATCGACGCACATATTACACATTTGATAGTCCGGCCAATTTAGACATTCGAAGCAACATTAATTCCCACCCAGCTAAAATCAGTAAGATTGTATAAATATTTCTAAATATGATTACAAGCACTATCGCATGATAAGCGAAAATCATATCAAACAAATTATTGGAGTACAAAATTCTATTCCCAAGGCGGGAATCAAAACCGCGTCCTCCGATATCGCGTCGGATGCTTAACACCATCTCAGCCACCTGGGACTTGGCATTTCTGCCGAAATGTTGTGTGTGCTCCAATTGTATTACTTTAACCGTCATAGGGGACGGTGCGCGGCCATCAACCAGACTACTAGACTTCATCTGATAGAAAGAAGTGTTTTTTCAATCACTTAACTCTCGGTATGATGTCGCTACCCTTCTATATTTCTAAATATGATTACAAGCACTATCGCGTGCTAAGCGAAAATCATATCAAACAAATTATTTCGGCAGAAATGCCAAGTCCCAGGTGGGTGAGATGATGTAAAGCATCCGACGTGATATCGGAGGAAGCGGGTTCGATTCCCGCCTTGGGCATAAAAATGTTGTACTCCAATAATTTGTGTGTTAAGATTATTTAAAGTATGATTAAAAATAAAATTTGAAAGTTCCCCATCTTTCCCCTGTATGGAAAAAAATATTCAAGGTTAAAGGTCAAAAAAATGAGTATTTCGTTCACCAAAACGGTAAGTATTATCATAAAAATACTCCAGTCAAAAATTGCAGGCAAAATAGCTGCGCAACATACCTGTTTGTACCACTGGCATAACGTGCGTGGATGAGGTAGATACATATGCTTTTGGGGACAAAAAAATCAAGGTCAGCGCTAATTTCCTTACTTTTTCAGAATACTGCCTTTTTACTGGGAAACCTTTGGCTTTATTAATTTGTCTTAAAATAAAGTCTTTTGGCTCTGCACACAGCTCTAAAAGTATGCAGTTCTTAAATGACTTCTTTAAATTTTGCTATTTTTATCTTTTGCCGACGGGCAATGTCATTTAAGCATTTTGTTTTTTTCTTCTGGTTGTGTGCCTTTTCTTGCAATCGTTTCAATTTCTTTAGCGTTTGATCCTGAAAGAAAATACTGTTTTAGCTTTTATTACAAAAGTCTTGACCACATACAGTGAAAGATCAGAAACTGATCAGTACTAATATTATAAATGCGAAAGTAACTCTGTCTGTCTGTCTGTCTGTTACGCTTTCACGCCAATACTACTGGACCGATTTGAATGAAATTTGGTAAGGAGATAGTTTGAGACCCGGGAAAAAACATAGGATAGTTTTTATCCGACTGCGCAAAAAGAGGTTAATGTTTTTGCGCGATCACCGACATACGCGCGGGCGGAGCCGCGCACGGAAAGCTAGTATGATATACATGTTTAATTTTAATGTTAATGCCATAAAAACAAACAGATCTAAAGATTCAGCTGCTTGGTAGAGTCAATGTTAGTTTAACAAGAACTGAGACGTGAATAATATGCACTGTAATAACTTACTAATTCAATGGTCTGCTGGATGGCTGCATTGGAATTGTCATTTGCGCTTGCAGGAGCTGATTGAAGTGTGCTTAAAACAGACATAATATCGTTCATAAGTTGTTATGTGTGTGTCAAAACATGCGTATGATAGGTTCCCGTAGATAGTGGAGATAAGAAGAACCAATTTTTATGGTGTCAATATATGGTTTACTACTTGAAAAACATAATTAGAGAAGAAGTATGATTCTAAAGTTAATAACCTCTGAGCTGTGTGCAAGTTTAAAAAAAATATTTATTCTTTTATAACTCAAAAACTTGTAACCTTTCAAGTGCGCAAATAATTTTGAAACAAACTTGAAGTTTGAACAACTTTGGCGACCTATATTGCCCGGACGGATCGACGGAGGCACACAACGATTCCTCGGTTTACTGGAGTTAATTTATACTAACTGTTTATGCTAACTGTTTATACTAACTGTTTATACTAACTCCAGCATTAAAAAAACGTTTTCATCTCTGGTTCGATAAGAGCCGATCTGTGTTGTGTTGAACACTGCAGAAAATAGACATTTATGTTGATAAATATTAATAATTGAAGCAGAGTTGGCTGTGTCTGAAAGAACCATTTAATCGTTAATTTTAAATAAATAATTATGTTGAACACAAACTAGGCACTATCAAGCACTGCGAGATGAGAATGTATAATCAAATGATATTTCCAAAAATTTCATGATTTACTAGATTTACTCACCAATTCCAGGTTCTGCTAGATGGCTGCATTCACATTTTCATGTCTGGCAATAAGAACTGATTGGTGTAGGTAGAGTTGACGGTTGCTGATGATAACAGTAAAATTTTATAATCAAAATCAATGTAATATAAACAGAATTAAATGTTTTGCCCATTTTAGGATTGATTTGCCCTTTAATGGGCAAAAATAATAGTACATATTATTCTCACCTATACAAACAACAATGTAGGCATTTATTTTATAATAATAATAATAATAAATTTATTAATCATAATCATAAAACTATTAACATATAATGAATCTTACTTCTATAGGTAGGTACTTAAAATAAAGTTGTTACCAATAATGAAAACGTTTACTACTGTATTTTACTTTAGTAGGTAAGTTTCGAACTAAGTACTTGTAAACAATTTTTATAATCTACTCGTTAGGTACATGTTTTGTACAGTAATTTATATGCGAGTACAATACAAGTTAAATTATTTAATTACAGTAAACTTAAAACTTAAAAAACTTACAGTACTTAAACGAGTTCCAGTTATGTCTAAATAACATATTGAACATTAAGTTAGTCGCGATCACGTTTAAGTCCCGTTAAATACTTATAAATATACATATTCAAGTTGCGAAAGACTTAAGATATGATAATGATAATTTCTTGTAGGTCTAGGCAATAATATGGGCAATTTATCTAAGCTATATTGTAAAGATTGGTTCCATCGTGAAAAGTAACCGAGATACTTTATCATTTATTAGGAGATTTGAATAATTGATTGATAAGTAATCATAATTTTCCTACTCTTATCCTACTGCGGCGTTAGGGAGCACGGCCAGGTAGGAAAACTCAGGGAATAGGTTTGAAAAGTTTATTAGGCCTTAACAGGTTGCACAGCCGCACAGTTCTACCTGAAGTTATATAGACCGGAGGGCGACACTGGCCTGATAGTACTCGTGAAGCAGGTCCCAGATGTGACAGTCTTGGCTGGATCTCAGTAGCGAGTGTTCGAAACAAGCGTTCTCAGGTTAAGTCAGTGAAGCGGAATCCTGGAAGGAAGACACCGGCTTAGTGGCTGATATTCCTCAGCCAACTGTTGCCAAGCCGCGCCGACACGATCGTGGTGCTATTACCATCAACTCACATTTTAAAACTCACAGTCTAGCCCTAATAAATAAGGAACTCACCCTGAAAGGATTCTCGCACTTCACAACAAGTGAATAACAATTAAGATCGATAGTACATACGTATTGTATTTTTATTTAGTGCAAGACGAGTGTTCCTTGCCAATTACATAGACAAATGACTGCACGCCACAGATTAACTCATAGTAGTTAGAGCTAAATGCGTTCAAGAGATAAGGAATTTGTTTAGCGTTCCTTCAATGGTTTTCAGACGTCATCGAAAAATAAATTCCAATTTCAGAATAAAGACGTCCAGAACAACCTAGATTTTGAATTTCATCAAAATCGGAGTTACTTTCTTCACTTGGCAGAGGTCGTCGAAAAATTTATTTCAAATTTGAATAAAGACGTCCGGAAAAACCTAGATATCGATTTTCAGCCAAATCAGACTGGTTTTGATTTTAAGAATCTTGAATCCGCCATTCTGGATTTATGACAAGTGTTATTTGACTGCTCTCCCGATTCCCTGTGATAATTGTTGAAATCTCCCTTACAGTAACTGTAACAGCCAGACCGTCCACTGCTGAACACAGTCTCCCCTTTTAAGGGAGTATTTGCCATAATCCCCACGCTTGGCAGGCGTCTTGGGGATCACAGTGTAAGTTGGCAGTTCTTTAGAAGGCGCTGCTGCCCACCTTCCAGTAGTTTTCCCTAAGTCGCCTCTTACGACACCCACGGGATGATATGGGAAGGTGCAATTCTAACCCGGCACCCCACGGGGCTGCCCACCTTCCAGTAGTTTTCCCTTAATCGCTTCTTACGACACCCACAGGATTATATGGGGAGGTGCAATTCCAACCCGGCACCCCACGGGGCAAATCTCCCTTACCTATCTCTTACTATTTTCGAGATACGTTATCCATCTTCACTTGGCACATGTTGTCTTTATGCAGTATTAAATAACCTATATCAAAACACCTAATACAATTATCAAGAAAAACTCAGAACTCCAGAAGATGTATGAAGCTCCATACAAATTCTACAATCTACTAAAGCCGGAAACTAAAGGAAGAAAATATTTTTTTTTTATATTATGGTAAATAATATTAAAAAAAAATATTTTCTTTAGTTTACTAGTTATTACTCGTACATGAGAGCGTTATAGACATTACTAATTACTTTTGTACATATATTGTGCACCTAAACCTTTCATTGATCTTATTGATAAGGCCGCCCTTTGTAAAATACCAACAACATTGTCAATTTCAAGTTTTGATTCTTTTCATATGTAATACAATTCAAATAAAAGTTGTCTACAAAGTACCAATAATAAAGCGACAACGCGTATACTTCACGTCACAATCAAGTTGGCCCTCTGCAGCGAGCTAATCATTGCACGCACACAGCTGCGAATCTCGCGTGTCAATGCACTAATACAAAGACAAGATCGTTGTCAGTCGAAAGCGCTAGCGGAGCTACGAGTGACACAACCTCTCCGTGCCAACGCTTGCGAAACACTGCCGCCCGCGTCCGCGCAGAGCACCTCGGAACCGCTAGCGTTCTGAATCTGAATAATTCAACATTTTCTTAGGAAAATATCAATGGATTTACAAATGCTATGTTGTAATTGTAGTATATCTATCCAGAAATTTTATGATACAATTTATTTTTCAAAAATCGTAGCCGTTTAGAAGGAGTTCGCAATATAAGGCAAGAAATAGTATGTAGTTCGATTTTTTTTAAGGCAAAAGTAATAGTAATACCGTAAAATCATATGTTGCAAATGTTGTACTTGAATTCATCTATAAAATGTTTTTTTTTTCAAATCTTCAACTTCAGCGGTTACGGAGGAGTTCGCTTTAGAAAGTACGCATTTGACGTACCCAAGGGCCTTAATATAGTAAACGTTATTAAAATGGTTATAATTTAATACAGTTTACGTACCCAATACGTACATACTACTTTTTAGTAGTTATTTACAATGGCACTGCATCATCTTTTAATCGTATAAAATCCAGTGTTCTATTATACGAGTCCACCTGTCAAGAATTCATCGAAATGCAATGTCGAACGACGCATCGAAGTGCAAGAACATAATGTAAATATTCTTTAAGTTTGTCCTTAAATTTTCGTTTCCCTCTAGCCAAGTTTTTTTCCTATGGTTATTTTGTGGAAGTCTAAAAACAAAAAACAAACTTGATTTTACAACAAATAAGATCAGTTTTCATTTTCTAAGATGCGGGAAATTTAGAACTTTTATAATATAAATTAAATGTATAATATATTATATATAAATATATTATATATTATAATACATATTATAAATTTCTAAGTTCTAAATTAATAAAATGAATTAATAAAAAAGACACTATTCTTCCTATTCTATGCCATTACCTGAACTATTCTATAACAAAGGGCGACTTTCCTATGGAAAGAAGCTCAGATAATTCCTCTCCCAAAAAAACATGTGACTGGTTTCATAGTTATTTATAGGGACGACGACAGCGAATATGACTTGATGAAAATGTTTCATGGTGCGATCTGACTGCTGGCGTCCCTCAAGGTGTTGTGCTGTCACCACTCCTTTTTGCAGTTTTCATTAATTAAATCTCTAATCAGTTATCTTCTTCCTACCACCTTTATGCGGATGATCTCCTAATTTATTCTTAATCCCCCCTGGTTAGTATATCTGATGCTATTACAACCATTAACAATGACTTGCATCATATAAATGAGTGGAGCAATAACTTTGGACTAAGAGTGAACCTAGCAAAAACTCAAATCATCATTATGGGCAGCTCACGTATAATACCCAAAATAGACTGGAAAACTCTGCCATAGTATGACAGTCAAAAATCTTGGCATCACTTTTGATCAGCAGTTGACATGGAAACCTTAGCTTGAAACCGTTAGCTGTAAGATGTTTGCTTCAGCAGGTTCATTACGACGACTTCGTAACTTTTTACCCACTGCTACTAAAATTGCACTTGCACAATCTCTTCTTCTCCCTATTATAGACTACGCTGACACCTGTTATCTTGATATCCCTGAGGATCAGTTAAACAAACTTGAGCGACTTCAAAACTTCTGTTTTCGGTTCATATTTGGTTTGCGTAAATATGACCATGTTTCTCACTTTCGTAAAAAGCTCATGTGGCTCCCTATACGTCTTCGCCGGGATAGTCATGTCTTCTCCCTTCTCTACAATGTTCTGTTTAATCCATCGGCCCCGCGTTATCTTAAAGAACCCTTTGGATTCCTTTGCTGCTGTAATGACTTTAATCTTCGGTAATCAGAAAATGTTCTGTTGATGTTACCAACACACAAGTTCCATTTATGACAAGTTCTTTACTGTTCAAGCTGCTCGGCTTTGGAACTCTCTACCAGTTGAAATTAGAAAACCCACATCGCTTCTTTCATTTAAAAATAAAGTTAAGATATGTTACTTTTCTTCAATTCATAATAATTAACTATCCAGTTTTGACATCATAATTTTTATATTTTATAATATTATTGTCGTTTATTAAATTAATATGCAAGTATCTATTAAGTCTACGGTTGCCTGGAAGAGATTGCTGCCTAGCAATAAGGCCACCGATTGTAGTATTTTTAACTTATTTCAATATTTCTTGTAACTTGTATTAATCATTTTAAATGTGCAATAAAGTGTTATCTATCTATCTAAGATATCATATAGAGAACAATGTAGTCCGGGGTCATTAAAAATATGTGGTCCATATTACCCTCGACCAGGCCAGACACACACATTGAGTGATCACTGATCTGTAGTTTGAATGTTAAAACCCGACGCCACATCAACTTCTTCAATATTTGGTTTCTGCGGGCTTGCCACTATTTCGAAAATGTCGCTTGAATAAAGAATAATACCGGCCATGTGTGAGTGGAACTCCCGCACGAAGGGTTCCGTACCATTATCTGTAACCTAATCTTGCAAGTTACTGACACTTTTCGAAGTGTCCGATTGAGCTGGGTAGGTACGTTCCTCTACTAGGTAAGAACCCTAAATAGTGAACTCAGTAATTATTTATTTTTAAAGTAAATATACAACTAAATATTCGGTGAATATTTCAAGTTTCTACCTGTTTTCATTATTGTTAATTTTAGAAAATAAACGGCAAAAACCTCTTTTATAGTATGGAAACCCCCTTGATTATTCATTTTATTTTATTTTTATCAAATCGTCTACCTGTCACCGTTATTGGTATCAGGCAAGAAACGGTAATAAATCAATTTTGTTGTCAACGGGAGCCCCTCTTAAATATTTATTTTATTTTTGTGGTTATAGCGGCAACAAAAATACATCATCTGTGAAAATTTCAACTGTCTAGCTATCACCGTTCTTGAGATACAGCCTGGTGACAGACAGACGGACAGCGAAGTCTCAGTAATAGGGTTTTTACCCCTTGGGTACGGAACCCTAAAAACCGAAGGAATAATTCGATCGGTTACAGAACTTTGCGCGATAACATGTGGGCTAATTTAGCATCTACGTAAAGTTAACCTAAAAGGGGATAATACAACACAATACCGTACAACACACACAATACAGAGTAATCTACCAACAAAAATAAAATATGGGAAGAACAAAAATTGAGTACATCAAATTTGTATAATAAATAAAATAAATAATTTTATGATAATATACATCCAAAGTCTAATATTATTAATTTATAATAAATTTACTCAATATATATGTCAGATATTGTAAACTTCTTCTCGACATCAGGTATAATGGAAAGACGCGCGCTGCGCCACTATAGTACGGTCGTGTTACAAGTTTCTCTGTGGTTTTAATTCAAGAGTGACTTAACATTATTGCTAGTGCGGTTTTGTTTTCTGAAATCGGTAACGAGTAAGAGAGCAATAAACAAAAATGTGCACAAAATTATTCGTTTGTTTTTAACGTAACTGACGCGAGCGCTTGTTGTGGTACAAGGTTGAACAGTATAATGATTCATTACTTTACTAAGCAATAACTGACTACGAAAACTTTCAATGATTTCGACACTAAGTACAAATTGTGTAGAGGTACAAGCACCGGGTTTTTAAACCTGTGAAATCGTGCATACCGAGTTCGAATACCAGTACACTACCGTTAATTTTTGCAACTAGTTTTAATAGTATTTTTATATATGATTACATGCACTACCACGTGCTAAGCGAAAATCATATTTTACAATTTATTGGAGCAGTGCCGAGCGGTTTAGGCATCCGGCGAAAAATTGGAGGACGCGGGTTCAATACCCGCCCGGAGAAAAATATTTTGTTCTCTAATCATTTGTTAATAAATATAATTTAATTGACATTTACTTCTAAGTTCTATATATATACCCAACACTGTTGGAAGTAGTAAAAAATTAAAGAGGAAATTGAATTCTACGAAAACTTTAGATTCAAGTCTCGCACTTCTCGATTTAATCGTCTGTTTCTGCCACGTACCTGTAAGTTGTGGAATGCTCTTCCCCCTGAGGTTTTTCCTCAGGTCTACAACCTAAACCGCTTCAAAGGAGACTTAAATAGAGTCCTTTCTCTTAATGGTAGGCAACGCACCAGTAATGCTGCGATATTACGATTTACGGGTGTATGAACACCCGTTAACAAAAAATAACCATAATATTAAGAAGCAACCAGCGGAGAAAGTGAGTAATTTATCTTTACGACAAGAAACCTGTCAACTATATACAAGTAAACAAATGGAAAATAACATTGCTACAATGGAGGTGTCCAAGAAGCCTCGTCTACTTATATTATATACTACATAGTACTCAACTATTCAGAGGACTTGCATCTAAACTTATTAACTCAAGGAAAACTTCGAATGGAAATTTTGAAAAGTTTGATATTTACTCCATTATCAAGCCATATACTGCAAGCGAAGAGTTCCTGCGTGCCTGCAACTCCATGGAACTCACTGAGAAGGATCAGATTGTTCTGTGTGTGGGAGAAAACAACAGGAATCTCATCAAAATACTAAATGAAGTTACAACTAAAATTAAAACACTGCATAAATGATGATACGTTATTGTAGTTGGCGTAAACCACAGCAAATATATTGATACTTTTTAATTGAATGAGTATATTATCTCAATATGTGATAGGTGGTCAAACGGCGTCAAGTTTCCTTTCTGTGCCAGGCCATCTCCAATATCTGATTGAATTTAATATAATCCCTTATGTAGTGGACTATAGGTATTATAAAGATAACTTTTAAATATTAAGAATTTGAAAGCCGAAAGAAGAAAAATAAGAAAATAACCATCTACCTATAAACATTTTACTAACTTGTAGGTTAAAAAAAACACTCACAGTTGTCATTAATAACCTACTTTACAGTTTTTAATTATATTTTGTAATTATTATTTACAAATAGGATCTTAAGTGCCTAGTAAAATACATACATACATAAAATCACGCCTCTTTCCCATAGGGGTAGGCAGAGACCACAGATTTCCACTTGCTACGATCCTTACATATCTCTTTCGCTTCATCTATACTCATCAATCCTTTCATTTATAAGCGTCGGTTTAGGGTACTCCTGACCTGGCCTTTTTTCAGAACATCTTCAATCTGATTTCGGAATTCGCCTAGGTCCGACACTTCCGTTCATACATATAAAATACATGCTGTGGTTTATTTAACCCATCTTTTTTTCAGGAACAAGAACCATACAATTTCCCAAAATAACAGACACATTGAGGAGTTAAAAAATGAAGTTTGTGCTCTTCAATCACAAATAAAAAAACGAACGTAGATACCTTATTAGATGTTAATGATTTAGATACAAAATTAGCCAACATATCAATAAATTATCAAAAACCAACTTAATCTGATGAAGTAAGTGAAGTAAGGCAAAAAGTCAGAATCTGTTTTCTGCAGCGAGAACCAGAAGCTGGCTGGGTTAATAATTCCAACTCTTTTAAAAGTCTGGAATGCCAATATGAACTAATGCAGCCATAGCATTTTACATAGCCAAATTTTATTCCAAATCTGTGCCGACACAGCTTGATAGTAGTTGAGCTCAAGCAATACGCGAAATTCATTGTGAAGATAGAGATATGTCACGTAAATTGTTTTAAGTATGTATATTGAAGGAAGGGCAAGTGCCTGCGTGTGAATGTGATTAATGATTATAGACTCTGTTATTTAAATTTAAGGGAAGTTCGAGAAAATGTACGTTTTTAAACAAAAGAAAACCGGAACAGATTAACAAGGTTCTTAAATTTGATCCTCACCATCATCGATCGCATCAATAAACTCGTCATCATCATTTGAATCAGTATCAATAGCGTAATCTCCAGCAGGTGCTAAATGCCGGGTGGAGACAACTACTTCTCTGCCATTGCTCAACCGGACGCGAGAATGCTGAGGATTACTCTCTAGTGTCTCGACTTCTTGAACTATTGGATCATATTTACTAGTTCGATTATAGTTGCACATGAACTCTTTTCCCGGGACTTTTAGCCACGTTGGCATTGACTGACTTGTTGAGGATCTTCTGGCTCAAACATCCGCTCATGAGGGGTACTATTTGTGGCTATACAGAGATAGAATGCGAAAAATAATATCTGATGGAATGCAAAGGTTGAGTTAAAACTGATTCATGTCATGGAATGCCTGAGTCCGGCAATGAATGCGTCCTTTGTGAATTCGAATTCATTTTGTTCAGCGATTACTTGTTTAAAATGACATTCCTTAGCGAGTAGCTTTAACGCTTATAAATACTGATCGATCGAGTCACCGATTTGTTGACATCTTTTTGTTAGTTTATATCTGGAATATATTTCATTTGGAGGCTTGAAAAACAGTTCATTGAGTTTTTTAATAGCAATGTCGTATTCGGTTATTTCTTGTATGTAGGCAAACACTATTGGTAATAAATGATTCTTTAACAGAGTTGGAGCTCAGTTTCTTTTGAAATAGATTTTTCATTGTTTGCGACAGCTGACGCAACATTTTCGAACGTATTTTTCGAATGGGTCGATTGAGTGGACAGATCTTGATTTGAGGATGGATCTCCGTCGAAGTGTTCAGGGCGCAGATATTACACCATTACTTTTGTGAAATAAATTGTAGTAAATGAGATACCTGTTAGGTTAAAGGTTTAACATAATTTAGGCTTTATTTCACAAAAGTTTGCTTGACAATAACAAAAATAATATGACTTAATCTTTGCTTGGCATCAATGACCTTAACTTTATACACGTATAGAAGGTCATTGCTTGGCATTCAAATATAATCCAAGGAGTATAATATATTAAATACTCCATCGGTTTAAACACGTAATTTATATAATGGATTTACTGCAAATCGATTATTATTTCTACATAAATCGGTAATAAAATCGATCATAAGAAAATAGTAATCGATGGAAATAAAAATCGCTTATTTTTACATCCCTACAGGTAACCACTGAGCCACAGATTACATGCACTTGGTGCGTTCGTTTTGGCTCGGTTGCGTTTGTAGCAGTTTCAAAAGTGGCATTTGTATCTTAGCGTTCGGAAAGAAGCTTCTGCTATTTTTGACCACCAATGACTGTATGCTATCCGAACGTCTTATACTTATTTTGACAACCGCTGAAACCCAAAATAACGTTTTCTGGAACTGCAGCTAAAGATATAGGTGCAACAACTGAAGCCAAAGATATAGGTCTGTAATTAAATCTGGCAGAGGCATCGCCAGTTCTATTCATTATGATAGGAACAACAATATTTCTCATAAAATATTAGCTGTCAAAAAACGATCACAGCGATCCCACGGTAAGACGTGGGTCAAAAATAGCACTTTTCTCTGTCATTTGTAGCGTTGTCAAAGCTATCCGAACGGTGAGCGAAAACGATATTTATGCTCACGAAGTCCCTATCCGAACGCCCTGTGTGATCATTTGTAGCGTTTGTGAGTGTTATTTTTGGAACTGATAGGCTATCCGAACGCCCTAACTGAGCAAGTAACATTTTATTATTAACACTTATTAAGGACTATGTAGGATGTAGGTAATCTGTGATTTTATTGTAGGGTAGGTCATAAAGTAACTTTGTATATACTGTTGTGGACTTTCAATATACAAAATGTTGAATTTAGATCGTAACTAAACAAAAACAAAATGTGATATATATAAATTTGAGATTACTATCACTGAAGTAAGACATGCGAGAAATTAGTCTCACATTAATTGCTTTTCTGGAACTCCATGTCACGGCAATATTATATACATAACATTACCGTTTCCATATTGTTCTTTCAGACTTACCGTCTGAATACTCATAAATTTGGTAAGTTCCGTTCTCTACCACTGGTTTTGCCACCAATGGCACAGAACAGGTGAAATTCTTCTAGTGCCGTTATTGCAAACAATATTGGTACCTTATGTGACAAAATGGGTGCGATCTTCTGTGTAGTGTCAATATTTTATGGGTCTGTTCGCTTTTTGTCCACTTTTTGATTTTGACAATTAATTGTGCAATCCATACAAATTGTGGATCTTTGCCCCCTTTTCAATGGAATCCTATACATTTTATTAGTTTGTAGCCCACTTTTCTCACCTATGTAATACCTACTTAAATCAAAATGTGTCTTTTTGGAATATTCTTGAACAAGAGGTAAATATTGCCACTTTCTGTACGGTTTACTTTCTGAAACAGTACCACTTACACAAAAAGTAAGTTAGTAAGACTGATACTCATAGAAAAACATTAGTTACTATTGTCAACAAATGAAATGCATTCAAATTAACACAAATAAATAGCCAAATTAAATAAATTTTACACTCATAGGTATGGTAAATCCTCTTCTATGCTGATTTCAATTGTCAAATGGTCTTGGTGATGTGTTGATAAATGACACTGTCTTTTTCTGTGCATTGAGCAGTAACAATCTCATATTTTTGCCTTTTTTTCATATACAAAATGTATAACATATATATTGTTGCCTTACTAATATATAGTGAATGCTCTCATTTTAGTCTTGGACTTTTTCATCATAATATTTTGGTTGAGTTGAAAATGCCAACTCTCCTTTGTTTATGGTATGATGATGGTTGTTATCAAAGAAACTTACCATTTGCCTTCATCGATTGACGAATAAAGTAAGGTCTGGGTAGGTTATTGTAACTAAAAAATGTACAAACAACTTTTCAAACTGGTGTACCATCATATGTATGAATCATACTGTCGAAAACATGAATTTTACTAGTTACACATATATCAACCACAAAATTGAATATAACAATACTTTTCATACTGCCAAAACCAAAACTAAAACCCCTCACAGGAGTAAATGCATCCAATAGATGTAAATATGATTATCATTCTTTTTTATAGCAATTTGAAATAGTTTAGTTGACAACCACAATGTATATTTTCATGAAACCAATTTCGTCTCAACAGAATTAAATTTGCTCTAAATTTGAATTTACTATTTTCGGTAGAATTAGTGATGGTATACGAGAAGATTGCCAGTTTATCGAAAACTGTTGGAACGATTTGCCTGCTTCCTTATTCTTATACATTACTTCAAATAAGTTATTTAATGTTTAAAAAGTAATAATAACTGACATTAAAATTTATAAAACTAAACTTAATAAAAAAAACAATTTTGGGAAAACTGAAAGGACTTTATTTTTATAGACAGGCATGACAGGTTGACATCTGTCAAGTAATGTAGTCCTTGGTGGGTAAATAAATGGAACACAGTGAAAAATTATGAGATTCATTTAATTATTATTATTTCTAGCTTAAAGAACAAACTTTGGCAATTGCTTTTTGGTCTAGTGAACACAATAATCAGTATTTATTTGCATTCAAGTTTTTTTACATGACAACAAACTAAATCTGGCAAGTCAATATAGAAGTGAATATTAGGCTTTTAATTGATCATTGAAATTACTAAAATTTAAATCAAACATTCAGGCTCAGGCAATGGAAATGATTCCATCTAATGAAATGAAATGAATTTTATTCCAGCACTACACAACACTACAATAGCTTCTACTGAAGCATAATTAAATAAATATAGGTAATTATATAACAATTAAATCAATTGCAATGTTGCATGACGCTAGGAATGAGTCCCGTCTCAGTATGTGCCAGGTTCAAAAATGAACCTAAGCTCTGGTGTTTAGATGGAGATCTACATGTTTAATTACACAAACATCTCCAATGGTTGGATAAGTAATAGTGCGGCCTGTTAATATTTTGAATTTTCCCCCATTCTGATGAATGTTATCATTGGGCATTTGTAATCATAAACTTTGCCAACAAAGTGTTTTGCACTCTTAGGTAGAAAATCAGACTACAATCCAGTCATTTGTTTAAATGTTGTTGTTTTCTTCAACTTCTACTCAATTTGTTGCAAACCATAAGGTATGTTTAGATTGATTCTCTTATATGTTTAGTTCTGCGCTTTCCAGTTGCATGCTTTTGTCATCTCTTTTTCCCTTGTTTAATTTCAGTTTTGATTTCTATGTCTATCTTACTATGTGGTGATTCGATGTTTCAATTCTCTTTTTTATCTGGTTTTTCTTCTCTTTCTTGCAACTCATAATTTATTTAGAGATGAATGAGGTGGTAATTTAAAAATTGTGATTCTTTCAGATGATGCTAGTTCCACCACGCTCAAATTTACATGAGTAGAATGTCGGTCATAAACAAGTTACACAGGTCTTTTAGTACCAATGGCTGGTCTAAAACTGACTCTTAGATATTTCGCAAATATAGTGGTCTCCATCCATACTTTTTGGTTAACCGCATAGGCATTATTTACATTTTTATTTCCGTACATCCAATCATTCCAAAGATGGTGTGACAAAGTGGAATTAGTGCAACATGTCATACTCAAAGTTGCATATAAAAAGCCATATGGATATTCACCGATGCACTATACACTGATACAAAGGAACTTAATGTAAGATAACTCTTTGTATTGGCAAGTGCATAAGATTCCATAAAACAGCCCTCATCAGTAGAGATCAAAACAAAACTTATTCCAGATTCAAATGCTCATGGCAAACAATAAGAAAATGATGCTATAACTATCTAGTACTTATATCAGTATATATGCGAAAGTAACTGTCTGTTTGTTACGCTTTCACGCCGAAACTACTGGACCGTTTTGAATGAAATTTGTTATGGAAATAGTTTGAGACCCGGGAAAAAACAGGATAGTTTTTATCCAACTGCGCAAAAATGTTAATGTTTTTGCGCGATAAACGACATACGCGCGGGCGGAGCCTCGTCCGGAAAGCTAGTATTATATAAACAATTGAACAAAACACTAAATTTAATACATAATACTAGGAAACTATGGTAACGGAAAATCACAGATTACCTACTTTATATTAGGACTCAGAGGTACCGAAAATTTTCTACATATTAACATCTAAACATTTACACACACGCACACAAACTCACACAAATGTGTAAGTACACACATTAAAAAAATATTCATTTGCCAAAGTAGTTATATTAACTTAGACTATGCTGAAATGTTCACTAATGGAGTGAACTAGCTCTCACAAACACGGGGAACGAGGCTAGAGTTATTAATTTTTATCTTTCTAAAAGTTCAAAATTGTAAACATTGTATAGTTTTAACCCTTAAATGGACGATTTTTGTTTCACGTTTTAAAAAAATATATTTGTGTAATAGACATGTATTACTGTCTAGGAAAAATGAGTAAAAAAATCTAGACATGAATTTACTATACTTTTTTTTGCAATAATGTGAGTGTTGTTTATAAACTACATTGCGCATTCATTGAGATTTTGCAAGTATGGGTAAAATAAGAGGTGGATATTGTTTTTGAAATGTATTTATTTATTCTTCATTATGATATTTATAAAAACAATTGCTTTTTTTCGTATCACATAAAGATACACGACATTTTTGGCACATTTTGAATGTAAAGCCTGAACATTTTGGGAATTTGCACCTCTGCTGCTTATCCAGCCAAACTGCCCAATGACATGTCTGATCCAATCTGACGTCTTTCAAAGGAATTGCTTGAGCTGGTCCTCGGAACTTCTTCATTACAAGTTCTCTTTGTATTGTGCTCCCACTAGGTCGACCACGTTTAGCGCCATTTGCAGGTAGACTCAATTTGCAGAGGGTTTCAGCAAGTTCTAGTCTGAATGTACCCAAATTGAGAAGTTGATCATTTCCTTTTATATTATTTACCTTCTTGAACATAACCCATGAATTTATAACTGCGAGGTCCAGGAAATGATAAAATAAGCGCATGGTCCACTTGCGGCTCTTCATTGTGATGTGATAACGACCTATAAATGAATCTAATAAGTCCACGCCTCCCATGTGGGCATTGTACTCCTTGATGACTTTGGGGCATGGAATAGCAACTCTCTCTTTCTTCGATTTATCAAAGCGTGTGACTGTGGTTGCTGGTTCTGCTCCTACGTAAGTGAAAAGAAGGTTAACGGGCTTGTTATCTTTCCACACAACAGCACTTACGTCAATATCATCCACAGTCGCCACGTTTTCCTCATAGAATCCTCTGGGTACGTTCTTTTTCATTATAGTGTTTTTTTCAGGCAATTTGCAGTTTCTCAATCGGTTTACTCTTACTGTTCCCAGTGAGAAAATTCCTTCCTTAGCTAAATAGGTGACGAGAGGCACAGAAGTATAAAAGTTATCGAAGTATATAATGTGATTCACATTGCGTGGTACCATTCTAGCTAACCTGACGACTGTATTGCCAGACTCTCCCAAATCTGGCTCACCAGGTAAGACGTTATTTTTGGAGCCTCCTCCACTGTAAACCTCAAATCTATGAGCATATCCTTGTAGACTGCAGATGAGATATAATTTGAACCCCCACTTGTGGGGTTTATTGGGCATGTATTGTTTTATGTAATGGCTCATTTTGGTTGCACACATCTGCTCGTCTATGGAAAGCCTTTGGTCTAAGGGAACCTTCATAAACTGGCAGTTGAGCGTTTCCTCAAGAGGTCTTATTTTGAATAGCCTGTCATAGTCTGGATGATCTTTGGGCAAGCATAGCGTATCGTCGGCAAAATGGAGAGTGGATCTTATTTTTTCAAATTTTTTTAACGGCATAGTATTTTTTATGTGATCATAACCAAATTTTTCACTCCAGTAAGCCCTGGTGTTTGGAAATTTTATAACTGAGGTGTAAATCAGAATGCCTAGGAATTTATTTAGGATATTTTCATTTATAATTTCAGGATTGGAGATTTGTTTCTGGACTGCGTATAAGTTACTTTGTTCTACAATTTGCTTTTTTAGATCTGATGTAAAATAAAATGAAAAAAAATCATACGGCGTGTTACAAGACATCAATGCTTCCGTTATCTGAGTTTCTCCCCTAAAAATAAGGCTGTCTTCAGCAGTAACAAGATTCCGTTTTCGCCAAACCAGAGGTCGTTTAGAAATCCCTTGTAATCTACTCTGGGGTGCTGCTTCTTCGGCTTCCAAAATAGGAGGGTCTGGCATATTTTAATCGTTTTCGATTACGAGAGGAGGATCAGCATTCACTTCATCAGACTGGGCATTCTCACCTTCATCACTATTTTCAAGGTCTCGAAGAACATCTCGAGCTGTTTGATAATAGTGACCTTCATCCTCTACTTCGGAGTCTGACCCGTCTAAGCCATCTTCTGAATCTTAAAGAGTTTCTAAATACTTTGTAATTTCGCTTTCTAGTAATCGCGGCATGCTGAAAAGCAAAATAAAAATCCTTCACCAAACATGCATTTATTTAGCAGGCAATGCGCATTGTAGTTTTCCTACAACATACCTATTTCGCCTAATTCGACAGTAGCATCAAGTGATTTTCAATGTTTTACAACATGGACATGTAATTGAAGATATAATCAAGCAAATAAAAATATGTTATATACTTACATTATATTTTATCAAAGTCCGAACACAGCTACAAAACTTGAGTTTCGCGCCACTAGAAAAGTTTTCTTCAAAGTGACATTTTACATTAACTTATTTTCAATGCATAAAAATATTGGATATTGCCAACATTAAAAAAAAGTACAAAATTCGTTCAGAAATAAGAACTAGTTGTCAAAATTAACAAAAAATTAAAAGAAGGTCAGTTTTATCTGTGATGTTTAGTATGTTGTTTAAAAACAACATTGTCCATTTAAGGGTTAAGATAATGAAAGCCAACAGATTTTGTAATAATGAAAATAAATATTAAATTTAAACATTTTCCTTGACATATAACTAATGGAGGTAGTTTGCAGCACTAGCGGCAAGTTAAACAGCTGTTGTATTTTCTCGACCTGTTCTAGTCGATTGATATCCAGTTAAACCAACAATTTTGTCTTTTGATGGATCCGAGCAAACGCTTGTGTAGATTGAAAACTTGATGGGGCTTATCTGTAAGCTCTAATTCTTGAGTAGCTTTTTCTAGCTCATTTACCATGAAAGGGTTGCAGGCCCTTTTTCTTGCAATTTCTACAGATTTTGTTTTTTTATATGATGTCTATGTCGTTTACGATCACAGAAACCTCTCATTTTCAGGCACATCATTTACAAAAAAAGTAGTACTTAATAGGCTTATTTTACTCATAAACGGCCTTTACTTTTAATGTACAGGGGCGAAAATTAATAAATTGTTTATTTCCAAAAAAAAATCTATACACAATCTATATGGATTTAAAAAAGTATGTTTCAGTCTACTAAAACAACTAGTATTTTGTCTGATTTTTGTATCGGCCGGCCTTCATTTTTCATAATGTTAATGAGGTTTGACTGAAACCATTTTTACATTTAATATTATAAATACGTAAAATACTGCCAATAACAGTTCAATACATATTTTAAGAAGTGGTAAAAAAAATGTATAAAACTATTTTTATACAATCCATAAAATAATCACAAGTTTGAGTTTGGAATTCGCGTTATAACTTATTTATCAAATATGAGTCTGAGTAACTTAATATACATATTTAAAATGGATAAACAATATGCCATGTATCAGTTTTATTACAATTCTAATATTTCTATTTTTCATGGAAATACGTAGTCCTGACCCCTAATTTGGTGATATGGTAGCAATTCGCCAATGTTTTTGAATTCTTTTTTTTTTATTCTATATATTATGATTGCAAGCACTACCGCGTACTAAGCGAAAATCATAAATTTACAAATTATTGGAATACAAGATGTTTTTTTCCCGCCCGGGGCAAAACATTTTGTATTCCAATAATTTGTAAATTTATGATTTTTGAATCCTATTATGGATATGTCATTTTCGACAGTATAAAAACTAAGTTTTGTTTTGTTTTCAATCACCATACAATAATTCTCTTTTGGGATACACTTTCCACTTGGAAAACATATTTGAAGGTTTTTCCCATTTGTTCACGACAAATTATCCTTTTTCCAGATAAGAAATATCCTGTATATTTTCTTTATAAGTAGGTATACAAAATTCTGCCTAATGAATGATAAATTATCTGATGTCGCTCGTCATTTCGAGTGGTATGAGCATCTGTATTATTTTTAGACGTTCTAACATCCTTGTCCGATCGATCGTATTACAAATTGCTTTTATAAAAACTTCCACAACCTCATCATCAAAATCATCGATAGATTAAATGAACCAGTACTATTACTATCTATATCATATTTATTTTCTTGTATAATGACATTTCTTTTTCCCTGTTTCTTTACTTTTCTTCACACACTTCTTTACTTTTTTTACACAGCCATTTTTTTAGACCTATCATGGTGACCACTTACATATGCTTCTTCATGCACTCTTGGTGCCATAATCTTTATATATAAGTACAGTCAATGGCTCCAATGGCACTCGGAAATGGCTGTGGTACATTCATACATTTTTGTATGGCTGTTTGCCGCTCTTCTTGCGTCTTCAGAAATTTTACATATTTCCTTAACATATGGCTATTAATTGCCTGGCGGATTACTCTACTAACAGACTTCTGACTCATGCTGCTACCCCATTGTTTGCCAATAGGTAGCTGATACCAGCCAGATGCGTAAAATCAGAGTGCAGTAAATATCTATAAATAATAAACAGATATTTTAGCAGTGGTGGAGACATAACTTGGCAAATAACATTTTTAATTTAAAGAATATATACCTACTTGGCACTTAGTTGGCATTCGATAGACATTCAGTAAGGTCGTTGTCTCTGTAGGGTCGCAAAGATATTCGTAAGCAATTTCTCTAATAATTTTTACGTTTCATTTGAGCTTCCAGGTAAAGATTTTTGATAATTTATGTTTTTCATAATCTCTTCGAGGTAAAAATCATTAAACTGTATATTTTGTTCTCCGTCTAAATATATCTTTGATATTTCATCAGTTAAAGTTATCCATATTTTCGTTGTCTGATATCTTTTATTCAATGTTTTTCTTATCTTTGCATAGTTAGATGTATTTGTGATTAATTGATGTAAACTTGCAGGTTGATATTGGGCCGGTATGCCAAAAGTTTGACCATTAGGTGTTCCAATTTAAAAAAAAAAATGATTTTCTCTCTGATGCTGTTTTCACACAAAAATCAAATCTTAACTTCTCCATACTTCTTGAAATATTTGCAGAAAATGTTGTTTTTAATGGTTTTATGCCTTAAAAATTAAATAAAGACGATATTTGCGTTTTCTGAAATAACAAATCTACTTTTATTCACAACACAATTAAATACAAAGTTTTAACACAATTTCCACATTCTAAACAGAGTAACTTACCTGAAATAACAAAAACAACATTTAAAGCCTTTTTGTAAAGTTGTTGTTCTTTACAAAAATTATAAAAATCGTAGTTTCCGAAAAAAATTGATAAAATACCGATTAGAATCGATAGCTAAAGGGTGTTTTTTTTAGAGGTATAGAACTTTAAATTGCAATAAAACAACGATGGATTATTCGATTGACATGAATTTTATTTATCCGAAAGATAATCTTGTGGCATTACATTTTAAATATGATTTCTGGCATATGACCGCCACGGCTGGCTCGAATGTAGTCCAATCTGGACGTCCAATTTTCGATGACTTTTTCCAACATTTGTGGCCGTATATCGGCAATAACACGGCGAATGTTGTCTTCCAAATGGTCAAGCGTTTGTGGCTTATCCGCATAGACCAATGACTTTACATAGCCCCACAGAAAGTAGTCTAGCGGTGTTAAATCACAAGATCTTGGAGGCCAATTCACAGGTCCAAAACGTGAAATTAGGCGGTCACCAAACGTGTCTTTCAATAAATCGATTGTGGCACGAGCTGTGTGACATGTTGCGCCGTCTTGTTGGAACCACAGCTCCTGGACATCATGGTTGTTCAATTCAGGAATGAAAAAGTTAGTAATCATGGCTCTATACCGATCACCATTGACTGTAACGTTCTGGCCATCATCGTTTTTGAAGAAGTACGGACCAATGATTCCACCAGCCCATAAAGCGCACCAAACAGTCAGTTTTTCTGGATGTAACGGTGTTTCGACATACACTTGAGGATTAGCTTCACTCCAAATGCGGCAGTTTTGTTTGTTGACGTAGCCATTCAACCAGAAGTGCGCTTCATCACTAAACAAAATTCGCTTATGAAAATCGGGAACAACGGCAATCTCGTTTTGGGCCCATTCGACGAATCTACGCCTTGCTTGATGATCGTTTGGCTTCAATTGTTGCACGAGTTGGATTTTGTAAGCACGCAAACCAAGATCCTTCCGCAAAATCTTCCATAAAGTGGATGGACACAGATCCAATTCCTGTGCTCGATGGCGGATGGACTCATTCGGGTCTTCCTTAATGCTACGCTCTACAGTAGCAATAGCTTCTGCTGTACGCACCGTACGGCGTCTTTGGGGATGCGAGTTATCAATAAGAGTAAACGTGGTGCGAAAACGTTCCATGATTAGTCGAATTAACTGCTCTGATGGACGATTTTGTCGACTATAAAATGGACGTAGTGCGCGATACGTATTCCGCACAGAACCATTATTTTCGAAATAAAATTGCACTATTTGCAAGCGTTGTTCAGGCGTGAGTCTATTCATGATGAATTGCCAAACCAAACTGAGAGTAAATCACTTGACAGCTGTTAAATCGGTCGCCATCTTGAACAGTAATGCCAACTTAAAGTTCTATACCTCGAAAAAAAACACCCGTTATAACAGTAGAGACTACCATAAGTCGCTAATAACGGATCGATATGGATTAACGACAAAAATCGGTGAGTGAACGATCGCTATCGATGTCGAAACTGCAGCCTCTGGACACATATAGGGCAGTCGTTTCTGAATTTCATTATATGTTCTTTAATTTTTGACAAAAATATTTTCTTGAAAGGGAGAAATAATATTCGTTGTTCTACTTCAACCTGAGCAAGTGCTGCTTCAGAAGAGAAATCGCCTTGGGGCTGTTCTTCAACTACAGTGGGTTGTGGTGTTTGATGTAGGTGAATATCTATGCTAAGAGGTGTTCTGTCAGGAGGCAATTCCACAGCAGTACTAGTTGAGCTCTGGGATGGTAACTAAAAAAAATATAAGTTGTTACTATATCTATATACAGTTTCAATGTTTCTAGACACATTAAATTTTTTGAATAAATCATGAGAAGTCATTAAATGGTATAAGTAGGGTACATTGAATACATTCAATTCAGTGAAATAATTCCAAAATTATATACTACTTATATACCAAATTTAAATATATACTTATATATATATGAAAACACATTTGGAAATGGATCAACTTGTATATTTGGTAATCCAGCTCCAAAGTTCTCCCCAAGAAGGCTTATGAACTTTTTGTTAATTTCGCTCATTGGAGGAATATCTAAAAGTCCACCTCTAGTACTGCGTTGAGATACCCGTGCTGCTGCAGCTTTTTTTTTCGCCTTATAGTCGACCTAAATCTCTTTAATCTATAATATATAATTATTACATTCAAATAAAACTTACGTTAGACATTCCTTTCTAATCCTTCCAAGCACCTTCTGCGACAGAGTGCCACATTCGCTTCGAGTGATCCCGGGCTGACTCATGTAGCCTGTCGCCACGTCCCTATGTGACTACAAAAATTCTTCTTATAATGCTTCCAACTGCCTAAACGTTACGTGACTACGGAGACGAGAACTTTCATTCACTGAACTACAAAAGTCAAATGAAATATTTTTATAAATAAACTTATTCATTTAAATACCTAGTAGGTAATCAATAATAGTCAATTTATCCAGGCAGAATTTGGTGTGAATATTGTATGTCTTTATACGAAATAGAACAAGCCAGTTCAAAGTACTTAAATTGAATTGCCGGAAACTTGCCTGGTTTTAGATAAGTTCATAATGCGTCAGCTGCTCTAAATTGGACACAGTCACTTTAACAGAAACACGAGTATGAGTTTCAAATGGTTTTGATACCACTGGTCGCATCTTAACATCATTAATAATCGTAAAAACCATACGTTAATCACACTCTCCGTTGAAGAATTCGCTTGAGGAGCAGCAGGTATTGATTCGGATGGACGCACAATACGGATTTTAACTCCTCAATGTCTTCGAACAATTTGATTTCTACGCGGGACAGATAGTCCGCATTGGTTTTTTCCTTTTTTACACACTAAAGTGTCGTTATATTCAGTGAGTTGTAAGTGCACTCGCGTAAGTCGTAAACTTGGTTAGTTAAAGCTCATGACCCACGGTAAGTATTTTAAATTTCCTTCCAGAGAGGCAGGGTCACAGGGTACAAGCCCAAATGATTACCAAGAGCTCCTTTTCTATGGTACTTCATATTCAGGGTCAGAAATTTTTTTCTTACCCTCATTAAGCATAGTGTCAATGTTTTTGTTATTCGTGCAAAATCCGGTATATATTTCCGATAGTAGCATAAAAGACCCAGAAAATGTTTTACTTCTTTGGCTGTCTTTGGCATCGGATATTTTTCTGTCGCCTAAATCTTATCTGGGTTGTGTTTGTGAAAAGATAGACACGGAAAAAGAGGCTATTAATAACAAAATAAGACATTTCGTAACGGTTTTATAAAAAAAGGACACAATTAACACGTTCTCGCCAGCGTGACTGTCGAGGGCAGCGCTGTAAATGGATTTTGAAAATCGGTATATACCGTTCTTTCTTATTTTTGTTGATAAGCGCCTTTTATGCATCTGATTGCAGTAAAATTGTGTGATACGCAGTTAAATAAGACTTTATAATATATAATATACATAATTACATTAAATATAACAAAAAATGCCTATATTTGGCAATAAAACTCTTGGCATTTGCCCAAAATGATATGTATCGGAGAAGAAAAAGTAAAAACTAATCAAAACAAGATGTTTGTGGGATAAAATTTAGCGAAAAAATGTGTAGAAAAAACACGAAGTAACTTAAAACTCAAGAGGTCAGGGTAAAACCAACGAATTCGGCCAGTGCTACATTTTTTGTGGTTGGATATTGGTTGCACAAACATGAAATCGGTAGTTTAGATAACTTTCTAGCAGTAAAATAAATAAGTTTACCAGTGGTACGTTTCGGGCATGATATCCTTTCCTGCAGTAATAGCGTTCCTCATTTTCTGCTGGCCTGACCATGGAAACCAATGTTCCATCAATGCATCCCAGTACGCCAGGAATTATGAATTTGTTATAAAATCTGAAAACAAGTTTATTATGTACGAGTATCTTATCCTACCTAAAAAGGGAATATGTTTTAAAAATAAATCAATCATACTTACTTTGTAATTGCAGCTCGTCTTTCAAGTGCATTTTGAGGAAATCTTATGTATTTTTTACAATGTTCGTATTGTTCAATGCCTGCACAACCACGTGGATGCACCGTGAAGCTGATGATCGTGAGAGAAATGTATTGACATTGCTTCCCACTAGCTTTTGGTAACTTCCAGTAGCTAAAAATGACAATGTGCAGAGATCTGAAAATTCCAATTCCATATTAGCGTAAAAACTGCTATCAAATACAAATCTAATTACTTTAAAATTGTTTTTTTAAATACCTTTCTTTTAATTGGAATACTCTTGCTTTGGTTTCTCACTAGATAAAGATAGAGGTCCATTTCAAGGCTTTGTATAAGTGATTCAGAAAGCCAGAAATTGACAAAGACTTCTAAAATAAAGGTTGAAAAACAGGAATTATTTTTCAAAAATAACGTCTTCTATATCTAATCCGTTACGATCACGGCACTCTTGCAAACGACGTCTATAATTATCGATGACTGCGCGGCATGTCACTGCTGAAATGCTTGTCATTTCTCTGCGGACGTTTTAAGATAAAGCCCCAACAACATGCATCATGAGTGCTGTGGTTTTCATGAATAAAGGAAGTTTCTTCTTTACTTCAATTTGAGGACTCGGAGCATTTAAATTATATTTCTGCTCGTTGTTTTCTAATAATCTACCACATTCGTCGACGGTCAAAGGTGGTGGTGAGATAATCCAGTTTGAATACTGAAAACAATAACACAGATATTATAAATGTTATGATAAACGTTCAATATATTTATTTATCACTATCATTGAATTTTTATTAATAAATTTAAAGATTTTTAATACTTGAAGACACATATTCTCAGCTGTAACAACCAACTACTGATGATTTAAAACTTATATTTCCCAATTATTATAACAAAAATCTTCCCATGTTAATAGAGTTAATATAGCGTCAATTTTTGTATCCCTAAAAGCGTTGCTGTGACACCGTGGAACCATAGAATAAATGCACAGTAGTGTTAGGCATTAGGAATGGTACATAACATATTGATTGTGGTCCGCTACACGTTTTTGCCTTATTTAAATGTACATCGTTTTTCATTGTTTTTTTTTTAAATTAACAAATAATTCATAATTTATTTTTATACAAGCATGTTTCTTTAACGTTTCTATTGACTGTACTAGATATTTCTGATTATAGCTTAATAAAGCTTCTGAAGATAAAAATACGACTTCTTGACAGGGTCTCAAATGATAAGTAATAATTCGATTTTGAAATGCAGTTGCAACGATGTCAATATTTTCAAATTCAAACTCTAATAAACAGTACCATTTATGAAAATTTGTTCTCAAATGATATCGGTATTAATTTCGTAATATTTCAACTCGATATTTTTCACAATTTATCCGTTCGGTCGCTCCTTGGATGTGTTTCGGGCCTGGATCTGATAGAACTGCGGAAGAAATAAAATAAAAACATAATGCATTGAGTACAAATAAATTTTTTCTTAATTTATAGGTTAATAATATATTTCTTCTAAAGTAACAGTAATGTAATCATAATATATGTACGCTATGGATATACTGTTATGTTGGATATACAATTATTATAGCTATGGAGTACGAAGACACGCTTATAGAAAAATATACAGTCCGATGGTTTATGAATATCGACTTATAATATCAGGGCGACACTCCTTAAACTTCTGATGGGTAGCTTTAATAAATTGAGTCAGATGTGACCAGGCTTCAGTGTTATCACTAGTTCTGTTTTTTATGGTGATTATTGCATGTCGCCACCTATTCATTGGCTGAATTATCTTAATTTAATCGCAGTTGTAAACTTTAAGCTCAATGTACTTAATGTAGTGAGACCCTTTTTTGTTGTTATCAATCTCTCTAAGTCTAGATAAGCCACGAGGAATTCTTTTAGTAAAATGTGATATTATCGTGGTTGTTTTTTTACCGGGATTTGTGAAGGCAATATCATCTGAATGTTCTTTATTTAATCGCAGTTGTAATCTTTAAGCTCAATGTAGTGAGATCCTTTTTTGTTGTTATCACCCCCGGTTTCTGAAACGCAAATCAGCGAAAAATTATGTTAAATGCTTGTTAATCCATTGTCAACCGCAGATTGGGTTGCTGAAAACTTCAAGTGACTGTTTGTCAACACTAATGTCAAATCTCCAATTAATCGCCAGTTATTGCAATTTTGGGTTTCTGAAAAGCTTTTCGGTATGTTAACGGTTTGCCAAACTGGCTAATCCTAATTGCCCAAAATCGACCAATTATTCTAAGATTAACGTCTTGATATCGTAAATATATATAAAAATAGTTTTAGGCATTCCTACCTACAACGTTTTCTCTAATAGCTGATAAGATAGAACAAGAACAGAATTATATCAAATATGATTACTCCAAAAACACATATTGCTATTTTTATACCGTAGGTACTGGGTAGGAGACGCGTGCGCGTGCCGCAACGAACACAAAGTAGTCCCGTATTTTTAATTTTAAAATTAGAAGATGGCTCCGAAAGTTGCTGATTCTTCGTTACGCGATTTAATTGAACTTGTTACGAATCTTAACGACAAAATCGCGTCACTTCAGAATACAATAATCAAGCAGGATGAAACTATAGCAAAAAACACTCAAGAAATCACCCAGCTGAGACTAAAACTTGAAGGTACTTATCGGACTTGTGACACAAGCGCACAAAAATTTCAAAAATCGTCGACTACGGCTACGAGCAACGAAACGGCCCTGGTCGTGAATCAGCGCCCAGTCCGGCAAGTGAAAAGGAACGCTGCCGCAACAACGACATCGTCAGTGGGTGCGACAAAGACGAAGCAACGGCTGCCAATTATGGAAGGAGCGACAACTCCCGAGGTGAGCCGAATAAATTACCTTTCTCCCTCAACGGCAACCGCATCTATGCAAGATGACTCACGATCCCAGCAAAGTGTGGCCTTAGTAGAAGCAACAAGTAAAAAAAAATGCGATGATTGGCAAGTTGTGAAACGAACCAAATATATAAATAAACAACGTTCCGTACTAAATGGTACTGGTAAAACTAATGAGATGCTACAAAGTGTAGAACAATTAAAATATATGCAAGCTTGGTCATTCCGACCTGACACGACAGCCGACAACATTCAGAATCACATAAAATCTTTAGTTAAATTGGACGATTTTCTAGTCGAAAAACGGGAGCTGAAGACAAACAGACATGCAGCATTTGTTATCGGAGTACCGATAACTATGTTTGAGTCTGTGTATACACCAACTGTTTGGCCTCCAGGAGTCAAAATCTCCGAGTGGACTTACTTTCGTGCATCGCCCCGTGTGCGGGGCGCGAGCGCAGACAAAACTGGTAGCCATAAATACGAAGCGGTCGGCTCAGCCCCACCAGTCCCCCAATTGCAGTAATCGAGCGAGCTTGTATGCGTCATCGCTGTACCCACATCGAACACTTGTTATATGTCACCAAAATATACGATCAATCGACTTAAAAGTTCCAAGACTAGAAGTTTGTTTACACAGTGAATTAAAGTGTGATATCTTAGCAGTGACTGAACACTGGCTCACCGACGAACAATTAAAGTGTGTTAACGTAACTGGCTTCAAATTAGCTTCAAAATATTGTAGAAAGGTAATAACTCATGGAGGATCGTGTTTATTTGTTAATGAGAACCTGAAATGGGTAGAAAATCATGCTATAACGACGTTATCGGTTGAACGATTCTGTGAAATTTCTGCTGTTGACTTGTTAGAATCTAATATTACCGTTGTTTGTTTGTACCGCACGAATTTAGTTAGCGGGAAAGAATTTCTCGAACATTTTGCACGTCTGCTCGATGAACTTAGCGATAGCGGTAGGGATTGCATTATAGTTGGCGATAGTAACATTAACTGGTTAGCTGAAACTTGTGGGGAGAGGAAAAGTCTAGCTGATCTATTATTATTGCACAACATGAATATGATAGTAGATTTTCCTACTCGTATAGCCGACACATCGGCTACATGTCTCGATCATGTTTACACAAACATGACAATGGACGCTGTGCAAGCCACACCCGTAAAAACCAACTTAAGCGATCATCACGCAGTTCGATGCGAAGTGTCTTACCACTGGGATACACAGGAAATGAAAACACGTCTTGTATGTAATTTCTCTCAGTCAAATCGTGATAATTTTGTAAGTTCTATAGATTGTGTGGACTGGCAAGAAATATATGCGCGATCTAGGTCTGCTGAAAGTTTAGCAGAATCGGTCACAAATGTCATAAAAAATAAGTTTGAAAATTGCTTTCCTTTTAGGCGAAAGCCAAACTTAAAACCTGACTCATCGTGGGTAACACCCGATGTAAAAAATATGAAATCTCTTCTTTTTGACATTCATGAAATTCATAAGACATTCCCTAATGACATTGCTATACAGACCTTTTTAGAAAAAATTAAAATAAAGTATGACATACTAATTAATAATAAGAAATAATAACATTATATTAAAAAATAAAAATGCATCAAAAGCTATGTGGAAAATTGTGAACAGTGAGCGGGGAAAGAATAATAACCCTAAGTTAAACTTTGCTGACATTCTTGTAAACACCGACGGTAGAAAGTTTGAAACTCCTGAAGATGCCGTTAATGCCATGAACTCGCGATTTCTGAATGCAGCGGCTGCGTGTGGGTCGCCCGCCGCTGATATCGCCGGCGTGTGCTGCGCCTTATCATCTGCGCGCTGCCCTGCGGATCGCTCACTCAGACTACGTACATTTACTGCCGAAGAAGTATACCGCATAGTCACCGTTCGGATACCTCCAAAGCAGTCCAAAGATATTTACGGACTCTCTATGGAGCTTCTGAGGGAAGCCATTGTACCCTTGGCCCCTGTATTGTCGACACTCTATAACTTTTGTCTCAAAGAAGGAGCATATCCTAAACTTCTGAAAGTGAGTAAAGTGTCGCCAATATTTAAGGGAAAGGGCAAGAGAAATAACATTGATGATTACAGACCCATTTCCATTATTCCTGCTATGTCAAAGATATTCGAGAATGGGCTGTGCTCAAGACTCACGGACTATCTTACGTTGACTAGCGCACTCTCAGATCGCCAATATGCTTACCGGGAGGGACGTTCAACGACCTCGATGACTCGTGAAGTAATAAAACTGGTGATGGCCGCTCGGGAGTGTAATCTTCAGGTTGCCGTAATTTGCTGCGATTTATCCAAGGCTTTTGACGTGGCTGACCACGCCGTACTCGCCGTTAAACTCAAATACTATGGTATTGACGGTGCAGCGTTTGCGGTATTAACTGACTTACTCCAAGATAGGTCCCAGATAGTAGACGCTGGAGATGGAAGAACTAAATCAACGCCACTTACATCTATTATGGGTGTGGCCCAAGGTTCTTCAGTATCAAACATTTTATTTTCACTCCTTCTAAATGACCTGCCAAACGTAGTGACAAAAGGTCATATAATAATGTATGCTGACGACGTAGCCGCTATAGTAACTGCGCCGTCCGTTGATCTTTTAGAGGCAAAGCTGAATGAAACCACAAACAGCTTAGCGAAATGGTTTAATATGAATGGACTTGCTCTGAATATTAAAAAAACACACTTCATGCACTTTAATTTAGCCGGTCGTGCAATGCGGTCTCTTAATGTCGCGATAAACGGCAGTTCTATAGACCAACTCAAAGATATGACATTGTTAGGCTTCGTTATTGACAGAACTCTGACGTGGGAAAGTCACATACAAAAACTGTGTGGTAAACTAGGGAGTGCGTGTTATGCGCTTAGTCGAGTGTCTCGAGTGGTGTCAATGGAGGTGTCGCGCGTGTGCTACTTCGCGACGGTGCACTCGCTGCTGCAGTACGGTGCGGAGCTGTGGGGCCGCTGTGCGGACTGGGAGCGGGCTTTCCGCATGCAGAAGCGGGCTATCAGAGCGATGGCACATGTGTCGCAAGATACCTCTGTAAGACCTTACTTTAAAGAACTCGGGATTCTCACATTGCCAGCCATTGTGATATACCAAGTGGGTGTCTTCGTGAGAACTAATCTTCACTTATATTTGAAGCATAGTGACGTGCACTCGTACAACACGCGCAACTCACACAAGTTAAAGACAATATCCCACTCTCTCACCAAGTCCAGCAAACTGACGCACGTTTCGGGACCTGCAGTTTATAATAGACTTCCTGCAGAGATTATCGCGGCTCCAAGTATGACGTGCTTTAAAACTAGATTGAAACGCTGGCTCATCGAGCAAACTTTTTATAATTACGAGGAATTTATAAAAATTACATAATGCTGACTTACATTTAATTAATTAATAAATATTATGTTCTCTTTTTTTAATTGACAAATTATTTTTTATTATTATTATATTTTATTATTATTATTACTTTTGATATTGATGTTTTTAACTTTACATTTGTAATTATTGTGCAATTTTGTTTTTATTATATTGAGTACTAACTCAAAAATTTATAATACTTATTGACATGTAAACATAGTTTATGAAATATATGAGTATGAGTATGAGTATGAGTATGAGTAGCACTTCACCACTATCTCACCTGATGTTAAGTGACGATGCGATCGATGATGGAGCGCGCTTACACAGAAGACACCTATTCACTCCTGTTTTGAAGACCCCCGTAATTAACCAGAAACACAGACTCAGGCAGAGTGTTCCATTCCCTAGTGGTGTGTATGATGAACGAGTATAGAACATGAGTCCGATTATAGAACTACGAAAATATATTATACTAAAGACTACGTGATTATAGTGTTGCTACTCATTTGTTACTCAATAGGGTGCTATAACATACATAGCAGCCCTGAAACAAACCGCAGCTGGGTAGATAGTGGTACCAGCAAAAGCACTTCCAATTTATGTTATGGACCTTCCAGACCCCAACCCTCTTTGAGAAAACACCTGTCGGCTAAGGGCGTTAAGATATGGTTTAAAGCTCTGTTGTGCGCCTGATGTACGGCTACAACATATTCACGTTGATGTGAGAAGTGGTATTATTTTGTATTGATGCGCAGGAGGTCCATAGTTAGAATCTCACCGCGGTCTTCCACTTCACCGCATGATACGAGGGCGGAAGTTTTTAGAATCATTGATAGGCTTGATAGTTGTTGGCCCTCAAGTAGAAAATATATTACCAAGCATCTAATGGTATGTTACGACGGCTGTTCTTGCCATGATGATGAAGTCAGTAGAGAAGTCTACTAGCCCCCTAGCGGGCCCGTCGGTACCACGTATAAGAAGGTTAACCCACGTTAGTAGGAAGTTGTGTTATATATGATTTCAGGTACTACCTCTACTATGCGATTGATAATTTTTTTGAGCTCACTTTCATCTAGAGCGGGAAGCGAAACAATATCCACGGTGGTTTAATTTTTTAAATTGTGTGCGTTCATTTACTCCTTTCTCCTTTTCCAGAGTATTGATTACTAACTTCAAAAATGTGTTGAAAAAATTATAAAGTAACAACTACAACATATTTGAATTCTGTGTGATGAAAATAATTGGTTAGTTTTATTTTACAGCCCAATTATTATTCACTAATATAATTGTGATGTTCTCATTCGGCATGCGTAAATTGTTATAAAACAATCTAATATTTAAATTTTATTTTAGAATTGGGTGTGATTTTAAAACATGTGTATTTACTGGCTAATAGGTTTTTCAAATCGTAGAATATAAAACGAGTGCAAAAAACAATTAGAAGTAGAGAAGTCTACTGACTTCATCATCATCAGACGTCAATCACTTACCATCAGAGGAGATTATATTCAAAGCGTAGCGTATCAGCAATGAAAAATGCTGCTCATTATTATTTTTATTTTAATCGATTTTTACGATAAAAAGCAACAAGTGAGGGGAGACCGCTTTTTTGCAAAAAGAAATATGCAAGAAAATGCAGTTTCTTTTCATCGTCTAGCAAAACCAAAAAACACACATTGAACGCAACGCTGTATATAAGCTTGCCATAATTTACACTTATAAATCGATCAATCAAAGCGGCACGCTTGGACAGCTGTGATGTTGGTGGTTCGAGGGCGTACGATAAGTGAAACGTCCGAATAGTTGAATATGTTCTTTATTACTGGCGGCACACGTCGCCTTCACTCAATACTTAAAGCTACTATACTATACCTACTTACTTAGCTTACATCTACACACTACATCATCGGGGTGATTTTGAAAAAAAAATGAAAAATATTTTTTTTTTGTTTCTTATAGGATTTATCTAATTTATTACATACGTTTAAACGTTATATTTTTACTAAACTATTCATTTAACAACATCTTTCTTGTCTTAAGTATTAACTGTAATAATCAAATCAGTTATAGAATAGGTTCATATAAATCAAACTTAAACAAAGCATTACGTGAGTACATCACAATGAATCATTTAGGTAGGTAAGTTATCAAGTTATCGTATTTACATTGTTGTAAGGTGTAATAGCATTTGCCGTTTTTATATCAAAAGCTTCCATTATTACATCAGTTTCAGTACCGTAGTAACTATATATTTTATTATAAATTAACTCAATTTCGCTGCATATTTCTAACACATTGCTAGACGGTTTTGTTGGAAAATTCTTAATTATTACCTGATATTTACTGTAAAGGTCCTTCACTTTGTCCAATTTCAATTCACCACTTTTTTCCGTACGTCGTTTTCCTAGTTTACGAATGGTGTCGCACTCTTTTCGTAAAATTTGGCATATGTCCACTAAGGCTTCCATTAAAAAAAACAATTTCTTACACTTTATTTAAACACTGCCTATATATTTTCACTAAAAACACTACACTTTTTATTCGCCGGTATCGCTGGTTTCCTCCCGCTGACGTATTGAATTGCGGATACGCCGCAACGCTCCCGCTGCTGTGGCATCTTCTATCCACCTCTGATGGATTTCTTTGTATTTCTTCGCAAAAAGTATATAATTGCCAATGCGATAGCCGCTCCAATTATGATGATAAATATATTCATGCTCCTGATATCAGATTTTATTTGCTCAATAGTCGTGGTTGCATCATTGTTTCCAGCCGCATTCTGGCTCAGGAACACCTCTTCTTTTTCTATTTTGGAGTTATACATCTTGTATTCGCAAACGCCTAGGTTAATACGTTCGTATTTAAGGATTTTCTATCTTCATATTATCTTAATATAATTTTCTTCATTTTATTAAAAATTTCTTGATTTTTCCATGAATTTTCCTTCTCTTCATTTTTCCTTATTTGTAGTGAAAAATCATCTTAAATTTCTTAAATTTCATGTAAGGATTTTCTATCTTCATATTATTTTAATATTATTTTTCTTCATTTTATTTAAAATTTCTTCATTTTCCCATGACATTTCCTTCTTTTAATTTCTCCGTCTTTTCCTTTGTATATTTTCATTTTTCCGTAATTATCTTCAAATGTTCATTTTGCTTCATTTTTCTTTATTCATTTTACTGTCCTTATTTATATATATATTTTTTTTATTCGCTAATTTCTTCATCTTGAATTTTCTCCTCTCATTTTCTTGAAAAGCCATCCCGGTGCAGCACACTCCGCCTTCTCACTGCACCGGGACTGGCAGGGTCGCCATGTGATGTTGGTGGTTCGAGGGCGTACGATAAGTGAAACGTCCGAATAGTTGAATATGTTCTTTATTACTGGCGGCACACGTCGCCTTCACTCAATACTTAAAGCTACTATACTATACCTACTTACTTAGCTTACATCGACACAGCACAATCAATGAACTTACACAACCAACAGGCCCATTTTCACGCTAGTGACTTTCACTATCAATAAACTATTACCGACATAATAACTATAAAGCTAAAGAGTATTTATAATCATCAGCACAATATATATATATATATTATATATTATATTCATCCAATACTAACCTTTTATGACCTTCGTGTTGTCAGATTAGTCATAAATTGTTTTATATATTTATCTTATATCTATATATTATATAAATATATATATAAGTATCTATAATTTTCTTTATAACTTCCAATATGTTCTAACAAGTCGGGAGTTTATAAAAGAACCAAGGGTAGGATAAAATAGTCATAAATTTTCCTTAAAACTATATTTACAATTAATCTATATTTACATTGTGTTTTTACATTTTTAATTTTTTTCACATTTCACACTCTTTTTTTGCTTTTATTCCTAAATATGTTATCATATTGCGTGCTGAAACCATGCGTAATGATGAAATGATAGATACGTTGGGACTGACTCGCGATGTAACTTAACAAATAGTGCTAGGCTTAATATCTATCGTTATTAAATAATACCACGTCGTTTTGTATTACAAATAAAATCGTTTAAAAAAAAAGATTAGTAATGGTTCATCAGGGTTTACATACTATAACCATATCTGCTCTACAAATTTTCCCACACGAAAACACTTAAATATGTATATTGGGGTATTTGCTTGTTAAAATTGAACTGGATAGTCCTCGTGTCAATCGCCTTATAAGCCTCGGGAACTTGCACATACTGTCCAATACAATGATTTGAGCTTGTATATAATACACAATTTGTTACGTTATGTCTTTCCTTATATTTAACATCGGTGCACATTGGAGAACCTGCTGCCAGAAGTTTCCATTGTTCAAATTGATTGTCCGTTAGCTTACACTCATCCATATAACATGCATTTACATTTATTAAGGCTGCAAAATTAAACGAGCTTGCAGGACTTAATCCTGTTAGTCTAGCAAAGTTATAATGAATATTTACAAGACTTTCCATTATATCATATGTTCCAGTTCGTCTGATATTTTCAACATTGCATTCCTTAAATTGTTCTATGCCTTCCATACTGTGAAGTGCGCATTTACAATTTTCATAATCGTCTCTGGCAATAGTGTTTTTAATTATTGAGCGACCATTCCCGCTATGCAAGTATTTTACTAGACAAGTTAGGCATGTAATGCTTTCACATTTATGTTCTCCCTGTCGAATAATACGTCCAAATGTGGAATTATGTCCCCATTGTGTTACTTTTTCGACTTCTTCCCCACACATTTGCTTTCTTCAGAGCTTTGTGCGGCTGCTTGTTCATCCCTTTACCTTTATATAAACGACGGGCGCGACTAACAACGCCGAGCCGCCGGACGCGGGACGTGGTCGGCGTGGACGCCAGCAGAGGAGTAACTGGTGCGCGATAGTTCTAAACAAAATAAAACTTATTTAATTACTAAAAGTATTTGTTGAGGCAGCTGCTTCTTAAGCTAGGTGGTAGTTGGTATTAAAACGTGAAAATTTGCTTCAATGGTTATAATTTGAAAATAATACAGCAAAAGGTAACAAAAAATGGTGCGCAAGTACGTAGACAAGATAGATTCCTATTCATAGCGTCCTCTCAACGGGTGGGGGTCCGCTTATTATTGGTTCGCAGCTCATCACGTCATCGAGGCCCAATCACAAGCTGGCGCGATTACGCGGGAAGCTTCAACATGCCCCCGGCCTTGGAAGCACCGTCTTCCAAAGAGACTTCATCAAAGTCAAAAAGGGGACAGATTTTAGAAAATGCGCGTCGCACAACTCCTGACGCTGTCTGGATATCTGCCACTCTACTAACGCCATCTTTGCCAGGAACAGTGGTGATAATGCGACCCAGACTCCATTTTAAAGGTATAGAGTTATCTTCCTTGATGACAACAAGCGTGTTTGGCTTTAAATCGCCTTTGCTCTCCTTCCATTTCCTTCTTGTCTGCATTTCTGAAACATATTCTTTAGCCCACCTTATCCAAAAGTGTTGACGAATTTGCTCTATCCTTTGGTACCGGTTGAGCCGCAGCGTAGGCACTTCAGTAAAGTCGGTGCAGACAGGTGATGTTAGCGGACGGCCAATCAAAAAATGCGCAGGACTCAGCGGCAGGTAATCTTGCGGATCTGCGGACATAGGACTAAGAGGACGGGAGTTAAGGATTGCTTCTATTTGCGTTAATGCTGTACTCATCTCTTCAAAAGTCAAATGCGCGTTACCCAGTGATCGTAAGAGATGGTGCTTACACGATTTTACTCCCGCCTCCCATAGGCCACCAAAATGACTTGCATATGGAGGAATAAAATTAAATTTAATGGTTTGTCTAGTGGCGTATTCAATAATCTCGGCAGAACAATTAGCTAAAAACTTAGTAAAATCGTTCATGAGACCAACAAAGTTTCGACCATTATCTGAAAATATTTCCGAAGGTTTGCCGCGACGTGACATGAACCTTTTCAGAGCCAACAAATACGCGTCTGTCGATAGATCACTCACGAGCTCCAGATGGACGGATCTCGTCAGAAAACAAATAAATAAAGATATATAGCCTTTAGATAATTTTGAGCCTCTACCTTTGCGACTCAAGACCATAACGGGACCGGCGTAATCTACGCCGCAAACTTGGAACGGAAAGGATGGCGTGATCCTTTCTTTGGGTAAGTTACCCATGATAGGGCTTAAGGTATTACCTCGAAATCGCCTACAAGTTACGCAATTGTGCACCACTTGCCTAGCAAGATTTCTACCGCCGATAGGCCAGTACGAATCGCGGACGTGGTATAGCAGCGCTTGCGGCCCTGCGTGCTTCAACTGCTTGTGCTCATGACGAAATAGTAACACTGAAAACCAATGAGTAGAAGAAATTAACATCGGATGTTTTTTATCGTACGTAAATTCAGACGAATTACTTAAACGACCACCTATGCGTAAAATGTTGTCATTATCAATAAATAGATTTAAGTTAGTTAAGTTATGTTTGCCTTTGAGTCCTATATTTTTCTTAATCATTTTGTATTCTTCCGCGTAGGACTCCATTTGCGAAAATCTTACTAACATAACGTCTGCACTCTTTAATTCGTCTACAGACAGAGCCCCACCTTTACGATTACCCTTACTACGCGCATTATGTACAAACCGTAGTACGTACGCAGCTGCGCGCCTCATGCGATTTAATTGTGAAAATCGGTGAAAGGGAAATAATGATTGTGAAAACTCTATCTCAGCTACTAAAGAATGCGCCGCTTTAGGTCTTACTTCTGCTAAGGTTTCGGCTGGCGTTTCAAAGCATTGATTTGGACCTAGTGCACTGCTGTCAAAGCTGATGTCACGAAGGAACGTAGGTCCTTCCCACCAATGAGTGGATGAGGATAGATCCTGTAGCCGTACTCCTCGCGAAACTAAATCAGCGGGATTATCTTTACCGCTTACGTGACACCACGGAAGATCTTTTGTCAGTTCATGAATTTCTGCAACCCTGTTCTGAACGAAGGTTTTCAATATATTAGGAGCCATGCGCAGCCAGCCTAACACTATCGTAGAGTCACACCAAAAAACTACATTACGAAATGTGCAACGAAGTGACTTACGCACCTTTTCGTACAGTCGCGCACCTTGCAAAGCTGCAGATAATTCAAGTTTCGGGACGCTAATAGGTTTCAACGGCGCTACTTTACTTTTGGAAACTAACAGTTTACATGAGAATGTATTGTCAGTATTGATAGTACGCACATAACAACAAGTTCCATAAGCTGTCTCTGAAGCATCCGTAAAAATATGCAATTCTATATACATAGGGTCTGTACCTATAACATGCCGAGGTATGCGGACTGTATTGAGGATAGGCAGCGCATTGGCGAATTGATACCAAGCTGTTTTGACGTCACTAGGTACCTCGTCGTCCCAGCCTTGTTTCAATAACCAAAGCCCTTGAAGCATGATCTTGGCGATAATGATAACTGGCCCGAGTAATCCTAATGGATCAAAGATTTGTGACATAATGGACAAGATGTAGCGCTTACTAATTTTCTGTGATGTAAGTTTAAATTGTGAATTAAAATAAAACTCATCGCTCAAATTATACCAACCTAAACCTAAAGTTTTTGCATTGACATTATTGCCTAGTGTTAATGCCTTGGATGACCTAGATGCTTCCGAATCTGAAACATCTGTGTTGACGCTATCAAAGTTGTATAACCACTTGCGTAAAGGGAAACAACCAGATTGTAAAACCGCAGAGGCCTTTGCGCAATTTATTAATAATAATTTTTGGTCATCATTTCCCGTAATCATATCATCAACATAGAAATCCTCATTAATAATACGTGCGACTTCAGGATCGTCACAATCAGATGCGAGCTGCTTTAGACACCTACAACTAAGGAACGCAGCAGACGCGGTTCCGTAGGTAACACAATTTAATTGGTAAATACCTATTGGCTTGGCTGGATCATCTCGCCACAAAATGAGCTGCAAATGACGTTGATCTTCGTGAACCAAGCACTGTCGATACATTTTCTCGACGTCTGCGCAAGCCGTGTATCGATGCTGCCGAAATCGCAATAAAATGGATACTAAATCGCCTTGAATAGGTGGACCAACCATTTGCAGGTCATTCAGTGAAATGTCAGTGCTTGAAGGAGCACTAGCATCGAATACCACACGTAATTTAGTAGTAGCACTATGCTCGCGATATACGCCATGATGTGGCATAAAATAATGAGGATTACTATAGTCGTGAATACGAGTCATGTGACCTAAAGCCATGTATTCGTTCATAAAATCGCTATATAGTTTTTTATAACTAGGGTCACGTTCTAAACGTTTTTCAAGCGCTATAAAGCGACGTTCAGCTCTGGAGAAAGATTCACCTAATGTAGCAGGTGATGATTTAAAAGGGATACGCACAGAAAACCTTCCAACACCGTCACGCGTAGTGGTGTTGACGAAGTGGTCTTCACATGCACGCTCTTCATCAGTGCGCGTGTCGAATCCGGATTTAGGCAACTCCTCCAGTTCCCAAAACTGTCGAAGTTGAGTCTCGATTGACTCAGAAAAATTACAATGTATGTAACTATTATTTCGCATATTGACATTGATTGGACCCGAAATAATCCAACCTAGGTAGGTATCATGTAAGTAAGGTCCGTTTTGTAACCTAACTTTGCCTGTTTTTAATAGTTCCCAAAACTTATCCGCGCCAATTAAAATATCAATGCCGTGAGCTTCATAAAACTGTGGATCGGCTAGCTGAATCTCGTCAGGTATAATAACCCGCACGCTTTGTTTAGGAACAGCTGGCAGCGTAGACGTTATGCTTGGCAAAACGAAACATTGTAAGCGGGTGGAATAATTAGTGTTGATGCGCGACTTAATTTCGACTTCGCAGACCTGCGTGGTCTGGGTAACCGAATTGCCAACACCACGTATTTCCTGAGTGGACTGTAATAAAGATATGTTAAGTAAATCGCATAATGATTTGGTAATAAAGCACCTTTGACTGCCGCTATCGAGCAGAGCTCGTACCGAGTGATAATTATTACTTGAATCAGCTATTTGCACTAAGGCTGTCGATAACAATACAGGTTGCACACATGAATGCGCTAAGTTAATATTATCAATGTGTGCCTTGTTTACCTGGATAGAATGCGTAGGTTCACTGATAACGCAGGTATCAGAGACGAGCGGAGGAGTCGCGGGGGGAGGCCGCGACTGCCGTACTCCTGATGCCTGTGATGACTCATTAGCATGCGGCGACTGAGTTGCATCGGTGTGATTGAATAATCACACCGATGCACCGGCTAAGTGCAGCGTCAAATACGTTTCCAAAGGTCGCAGTTTCTTTTATATTTGGCGTAGAAGGTCCAATGTTGAGGCAGCTGCTTCTTAAGCTAGGTGGTAGTTGGTATTAAAACGTGAAAATTTGCTTTAATGGTTATAATTTGAAAATAATACAGCAAAAGGTAACAAAAAATGGTGCGCAAGTACGTAGACAAGATAGATTCCTATTCATAGCGTCCTCTCAACGGGTGGGGGTCCGCTTATTATTGGTTCGCAGCTCATCACGTCATCGAGGCCCAATCACAAGCTGGCGCGATTACGCGGGAAGCTTCAACAGTATTAAATAGTTGTAACCTTGTCTTTTGCTACACAATTTCACACTCCGATTGCTAATTGCCTTTACTGCATGAGATTAAGGGATTATGCAACATTTTTAAATGAAACAATTAAATTTTTTCATTGAATAGTTTATTGCTTATTATCACAACTTGCACAAATATTCAACACAGTTCTTCTTTGTAATTATCTTTGTCATCACTGGAGATTCCAAATTATGTATATAAATGGTGAACTCACATTAGTTGATACCTATTTTACCAATACCCCAGGTGTTCCTGATGAATCCAGAAGCGCATCGTCAAATTGTGTGTGACGTCTTCCAGATTATATTTTCTTCACATGGTTTTTGTTGAAATTAGGTCCTTGACTTGAGTGGTGGCTATTCATTTATTCTATACCCATTATGGGATTGTATAATGATATCTTAAAATGAAGTTAAGGGGCCCTGTAGGGAAAACACTAGGATTACAATTCTGTTTGTCGATGCACCATGAGGTCAAATTAATTACCACGCTGATTTTAATATTTACTTACATGATGGCTCTGTTAATGATACATTTTATTAATTGATATGCCCTTGGGGCTTTCCAGAGCTGCGTCTCCAGTCCATTTAAGCAACTAGGACACACTTTTGCAAAAAGACTTGTCGATTTGTTACTTCTTGCTTAGTCTCCGAAATCAAAATGGCCGAGCTCCATTCTCACATCCTTTGACTTTTATTTTACTGCACATATTCCCCAGATAAGTAATAGTAACTATTGCAATTTAATTCGAATCCATAACACGTAGCGACATCTAGTGACGCTTATGTACATCAGCTGTGTTGCATTGATTACAAACTTTAAACAAGCATAAGCTAGCAGCTATAGATGTTTCTTCTCAAAATCTTTAAATGGCGCTATTAATTTTTATGCTATTTATGATTTTAAGTAAAAAATATGTTTTAATGGTTTATTTTTATACGTTACATAGTCATAGTAAAATTATATATACTCGTATTATTATAATTAGATATAAAATAAAACATGAATATATATATATAAACGTAGAAAACGTAAAATAATTAATAATCGGGCTGAAGCCACGTCTGCTAGCTCAGTGATACGAGTGGTGTTACGATAGAGAGCAATAATTTCAATTCCTAGCTCCTTACTAAGGTATGGTATGGTAATAGTTAAATTAACTGTAAATCTTAAAGTTAGGTATTTGATTTAAATTTTGTTATATTTAAAAAAGTATAGCTCCGATTGCGCTCAATCCAACGGGACACGATCGGGGACCGCGGCCCGCGTGTTTTGATGCGTGGAGCTATTTAAAAAGGTTGAAATCTGATTTTTAATTTTGAAAATACACGAAATTTTGAAAATTGTAACTGTAAAACGTTGATAACTTTTTTACTATTGAAGCTATAAACCTAAAAACAACGCAGGACGGTCCGCTACCAGCGGCTGCAAATTACCATACCGTAAAAAGGCATTTGTAGCCTATAAATAGTATAACCTTCTATGATGTCGTTCTATGCAAGGTATGGTGCAAATAATTCATAATGTATTCATTTTAACAAAATATGAAATCATTGAAAATTTCAGCTGTTTTATTAATTATATCGTGAATACCAAAACTGACACTTTTAATACTGATCTGTCACGTACGTAGCAGAAAGTGTCACTCTTTTTTGAAAATCTCAGTACGGACCATACCTGATACTTATATATAATATATATTTTTATTGTGGTCCAGTTTTGAATTTATGGACGAAATCATAGCATTATTATATTGGTCCTGGTAATCCTTACGTAATATACTTCTTGTCTTAATTTGGTGCAGTATAAACGGATATTTTCTACTTCACAAAGTCGCACATATGAGATCATTATATTCGCTAAATGCTTAGTAATACTGTTAGCACAGAATGAAAAGGATGGTTATTACGATCACACCTAACGGTGTGTTCCGGCAGCTGTCCTTGAGAGCCAGTAACTCTAGGTTAGCCTGAACAACATCCTCGACCACATCATCACTTACCATCAGGTGAGATAGTGGTCAAAGGCTAACCTATCAGGCATAAAAAAAAAAACATTATCGCACCTAACGCAGTGCGTTCGCCACCTGAATTCTTTCATACAGTATTTTTTTTCAATAAATACTCCTCAAAACTTTTAACATCATCGATATAACAACATCAGCGAAGTATTACGTTAGTAATAAATTACCTTTGAAGCTGCTCTGTATTTTTTAAATATATTTTGTTTTGTTGGTCAATACTCATTACCGTCGCCTTATTTTTTATTTTAAAATAGATTTCTTAAAATCCAAATGTACCAATAATCAGCTAAGAGATATCTAGTTTTTTTTTTGAAAAAAAAAAAAATATTTTTCATAATTAATTAATGAGTTTTTCAACGGATGATTAATAAATACACTTAATTTTTCGGTTTCAAACATATTAACATATCGCCAACATATGTCGTTTGACCAGCACCGATTGATTGCAATATATTTTAATATAGCTGAGGACCATTCATTAAATGTACAAGCTGTAAGTAATCATTCCTTAATACGTTTCATAGCAATAAATTAAGGCCTCTTTAAATACTAGTTGTGACTGTTGGTACAGGTGTGTGATTCAGATTTATTGATTTCAAAGATTAATGCCTGATGATATAAATGGACTCATAAATGCCACGTCCAGACCTTGCATCTTAAGAGTTGAGTGCAGGGGCAAGCAAACGATTATGACTCCGTTTTCCCTCGCGAGGTTGATGACGTCAGTAGTGCCCATCAAGAACAAGAAGCACCGCTTATTCAGCGTAGGCTTTGTGAGGTTTATAAAATGTTGAAGCCACTTTGTGAAGGCATATCCCTCGATCCATCCAGACACGTGGCATGCGTGAGTCGATCGTGTTGGTGCGCCATCCATGAGTTCCAATTTCATGTTTTTTCGTGGGAAAACGAACATAGGCGGTACATTCTGACCCGCTGCTCTCATACAAGTTACAAAGGTAATAACTTTATAAGTGACCCACGTTCTGCAGACGAAATGCTTGAAATCTGCAGTTTCCCTTTCCTGACAATAACTGCATGTTTTATGTTGCACAATGCTAACACCTGTTTCGTCTACATTAAAAAGTCGATTGGGGCAAAACTCAATTTTTCCTATTATATAGATATCAAAAAATCCTTCAACATTTTCTTTAGTAAATCATTTTTACCCTTGTTGCTGATATCGCCTGAGGTTCCCGCAATGAAAGATCGGAATGACGTTTCATAAAATTTCTTAACCACTTCTTACCAGCTATCTCTTAAAATGGGTGTGAAAGGTTGTTTTTCAACGCTAATTGATACGCAAAACGTCTGATATCAATTGGAGTTAAACCAAAAAATATTTTCTCCATTTCAATAATATAATTTGTGATTGTTCTAAGTGTAGCGGCAAAACTGGTTTACGCCCAATTTTTACCTTCATCATTTCGTGCCGTAATCTTCCAATGAAGATTTGGGTACCTACATTATAAGACTTTGCTGCCTTTAGTTATCTCATTTCTTTATTCCTCAATGCTTCTTAAGCCCTTCTCATGTCACCTGGGTCCCAATTTTTCGTTTAGCCTAAAACAATATTGATAGGTTAAAATTATTTTTTGAACATCTATTATTCTTTACAAGGATCCTAATGTCGGATATCCGAATAAAGGAAATATCAATTATCCGAAATTACGACACAGTTTTTGTATTGTCTTTTGTACACAACCTAAAGATATACATGAACGCCATGTTTCAATAATGAAATTAAACTCAAAATGTATATAATTCTAATAAATTAGAATATAATACCAATTACCGACTTTTTTCTAACAGTACTGTCACTATTTATCGTCAAAAACTCACGAGAACTGCACTAACAAATTTCTTTTTTACTATGTTTCATTATTATGTTGATTTAGACTTTAGGTTAACCTCTATTCTAAATTATTATTAGAAAGGGTTAATTACAAAGTTATCATAAGCTGTGATAACTGTCGAATTTTTGATTTACAATATAGATATATCAGAACGATTGTAAACGGTATATTTCTAAATGAATGTTCAAATGTTTGTAACATGATAAGGAACGCTTGGCACTCACTATCGTCTATCTGAAGGTAAGTCAATTCCAAGTATTATTTGTATTAATAGCCAAAAATAATCGCATTATGTTGGGTAGTCTAAATCTGAAGCAGAAAATGTCAGGTGGGCTTATACGGGCAACTAAAATTGCTCAATTCCAGTCAATACTCGTCAACTATGACGTCACGACTACTTCAGGCAATTTACGGCAACGGCAACAAGCATCAATACTGCGCAATACAATATTGAGCGATATGGCGCAACTTCATCAACTAGGCAATACTGTCCTACACGAGCATTTCAGTATTCGCTCGCTATGAACGACATTGTTCTTGCTGCGGCGGCTTGTAGCGCTTTTTTTTATTATTAATCAAAAACAAAAAAGAAAGAAAAGGAATAGGCGTATCTGGGTGCGATCGTTTTTGGCAAAGATTTGTGACCTCATAACTTTTGACTGAGTGAACCGATTTGATTGTTTGAAAGCTGATGTTTGTCCGTTGGTCCCATTTAAATTTCATCAAGATTGGTCAAGCCGTTTTTGAGTTACTCTCCAATACCGAAAAAATATTTTCCTATCTTGATGATACAGTCGTTGACAGTGAATGACAATCGATCCCGTAAGTAGCAAGGGTCACTAAAATGGGTGAAAAGATTTTTTTACCGACTTCAACACCCAAAAGTGTGAAATAACTTGTCGAAGTCGCACAATATTGTGATAATTGGTATTTTCGAACTATGATTTTCTTGTTATCTACGTGACGTCACAAACATCACGCAGCCTAACCGGAAGAATATCCGACTAGTTTCGCTTCTATACGAAGCATCTTCAGGAGGTCGTGACATCACATCAAAAATTAAATACTTAATGTGATGGTGAAATATGAGACAGACAAAACAGAAAACTTTTTAATGTTTTCTTTTATTTAATCTTGTATGTATGCATTTCTTGTATGGCCCGGTTGTGCAACCTTCATACCCATAAAATTCTCAGTTTGGTCTATATACCTAGTCTCTCGATTCGTTTAAGAAGTTACTAAAAATAATAGAAGTATTGTAAGAACTTAGCCGCAGCCTGTGATTCTTCTTCTTCAGTAGTTGGTTCTGCTATATGAACCATTACAGGACGTTCATGAGATAGACTTGGCGCCTATATCGGTTGAGATGGCACAATTATGAGTGATTTGGCAGTACCATGCACCGGTGTCTTGCCTATGACTTGTGAGTGTGACTGATGCGGTGCGGGTGATTCGTATGTCAAAGTTGAGTGGTTCCCACGTGGTGATGGTGACTGGTATGTCAAGGTTGAGTGGTGAACATTTGGCGATGGCAAAGATGATGGTGACTGATATGGTGCGGGTGACTGGTATGTCGTAGTTGAGTCGAATGATCTCCAATTGCATTCCTGTAGCAGTTAAAACGCTGATGCTGATTCTGAGAAAAAACTAATTTACATTCTCGTGTGGCTTTTGTTTGCTTTATTGTAGATCAGCGAACAAGTTTGAGTAATGTTTCCTCTCACTGACTTTTGAGAAAAATCTTTAAACTGTTCCCAGGCGTTAAAGTTGTTATAACAAGCAACTTCAGCCCTTCTTCCTTTGAGAACAAAATGTAAAGAATAAGGTTTTTGGGATTCGCTTGCTATCTCACACGCGGTATTGCAATTTATAAGATATGAATTTAGCTTCTGTCGTCGTCGTCGTACGGCTTGACCTCCATTTGGTTCTCTGATATAAGTTGATCCTAACCTTTTTTATTTGATGTCTACCCTAATAGGTACTGTTAAAATAAAAGAAAGTAAATACATATTCATACAGTGTATTGATTTTATTAATTCTTCAAAAATATCTTTATGGGCAATTTTTATTTTTCTTCGCCAAAAATATTCATTGAGCCAGTCTGTGATGTTTCCTTTATAGCCGTCCCTACTCAACATAACTTTTAAATTTCACCAGGCTCTCTATTCTTTGAGTGTGGTCTGGTGCCACAAATTTATTTACAGGGTCGCTGTGAATTACCTTCTTATCTATGTATAAATATTTAGGTAGGCAATCATAGGCTCTCCAAAAATATTTTTGGATATAAGTGCCTACTTCCACATGCTTTTGTATTAGTGTTACCAACATTTCCGCAGATCTATTGTTATCGGGACACTTCTAGTCTCAAATAATAAACTTTCCTATTCTCTATCATGCCCAGCACCCAGTGGCCTTATCTATCTCCCTCTATTGTACTTTCTTTTTCCAAATTTTGATTCATCTATTTGAATGATTTTTTCTGGACCACTAATCTTTGCCGTTTACGTTTTGGTGCTCCAATTCATTCTTCAGGTTCTTCCATTCCCGGCCGTTAGAAAACCAGTCAGCTGTTAAAATTACTTCTCCATATTCACGGGCTGTCTCTAATTTTACTTGATGATAACTATACTTTTGGCTGAACAATAGTAAAAATTGTAATAACGATAGACAGCCGCGCATTCTCGAACCTTGTTCCTGCTGCCCCCCTCATTGCCCTGAAGTGACAGTTGCTCTTCCTGCATTGGAAGATACCAAGCTGCCCAGTTTTACAGCTGGAGCTTAACGTCGTAGGTTTTCTATGATAAGTGCATATTATTTCCATGCTCTTCAGCAAACGCAATTGAGCTGGGGTGTTGAACCTGGTAATGATTTTATACATATTCCAGTGAGACCTAAAACAAACAAAAATGTCCAATTAAGAAAACTAATTACTGTTATACTTGTCAGCATTTTCTGTTAAGTTTACATATGTGGCTATAATACTGTCAACCAACCTTATTTCAACGTAATTATATTGGACTTTTTGGCCAGATGACCCAGAAGCTCGATGTTCCTCATTACCCACACTGCTCTCAGACGACGTCGGTGACGCAGGCGGTAATATCGATAAGGTAGTGAGAACGGCGCGGGAACTACCAGCTACTGTTTCTGATGGCACAGTCATGTGTAAAAGTGACTCATCAAAGTCCAACACTACATTCGGGACTTTGGTGAGGCTTGCAACCACAGTTGCACGCTGCACTCGGCACTTGGCGCTAAAACATGTAACCTATACTTTTTATCCCTATGGGAGAGTAAAAAACAACATCTGGTGAAAGTTGGTATCTCTAATTTTATATTATATTATTGTTATATAGATTATTTATTTTTATATTAAGCTAAGACACTATAGTAACAGTATAGGGATAGAGCACCATTCACTAGTTTACAACTTATTAAATTAGTTTTTTAGAATTTTGGGCGCCTCAGCTAGTGAAGGGTTATCCTCCCAGGTAGACACATAAAAACCACGGCTAACACTTACTAGAGTCGGCGCCACGAAAGAAGTCCCACAGACGTGGCGCTATAGTCGGGCAACGGAGTGTTACCATGTATAAATTTATTTCTATTTACCCATCACTCTGGCAAAACTAAATTGATATTTTGTGTTGATATAAAAAAAATATTGTCCCTTTGAAACGATTGTTGTACATTATGAACAGAACGGTTCCTTTTAAGTCGCATACTAACTACATGACCCCTGAACTAAATTTCAATTGAATGGACTGGAATGAAATTCTTGAATTCTAATTGGTATATGTTGGATATAAATAAAATAAAGTTTAAATTAATTTATATGTTTATTGCATAGTTATGATCACCTAGTGGGGTAATACCTGACATACTACAATCACTATCACTTGAATGTTCTACATCACTATCGTGATCTGATTCCGTGTCACTATCACTCGCTGTAGATATAACAAATCTATCCATTTCTGCATCAATTAGTCTATCATTTTTGATATATTCATCTTCAATGTGTTGAACATGTTTGCATTGAATACACCAATCATCTGAAGTAATGCTTTGAAATGCATCTTCTGTCAATTTGACAATTTGTTTAGGGTCTTGGCCTACATTTTTTTCTGTTACACGCCTTTTGACCAGGCTCCAAATTTTTTCAATGGGGTTAACGTCGCAGTGATATGGGGGCAATTTTATAATATCATGATTATGTTTTTTCAAAAGTTCATCTATTGCGTAAACTGGTTGTCCTTTGTTATTTTTAATTAGTTCATATAAAATGGGTTTCGTCCAACTTTCTTCAAAATATATATTTTTTTCTAGCAACCATTTTTGCATTTTTGCTTTTACAGTCGACATAGTGGGAGCTTTATTTAGCTGTGTGCAATGGTATGGAGCATTATCCATTACAACAAGAGATCTTTCTGGTAAATTTGGTATTACCTTCTCTGTCATCCATTTCAAAAAGTTTGTTGAATTCATGTCATCATGATAATCTGAAGATTTTGACTTTGATTTAAACATTAACAACCCATTGTTAACGAATCCACTCTCAGAACCAGCGTGAGCAATTATCCATCGAGTCCCGGTAGAATCCGATACGAGAACTCCTGGTTCTTCTTCACTCTGCCAACAACTTTTTGTGTGGTATGTATGGTGAATGTATGTTGCATCCAGAAACACAACAGGTCTGTTATCTATAACTCTATTTTTCCTCATTCTTTCAAGATATCTGGCTCGCCAAGCAGTTATGTCATAACGCTCCATTAGATTTTTTCTTTTTGATTGACATCGCTTGAATTTGAATCCGATACTTTTTAATACCCTGGGTAGAGTTGTGTTACTTCCTTGAAAATTAATATCTTCTTTTAATATTAATCTTAGCTTGTTCACTGTAGGTAATTCTTTCTTGACAATATAAAATTGATGAATTATTTGACGAATGACGCAGAGGTCAAAATCATCCAAATTAACTTTTTTTTTTATGCGGACGAGTCTTTCCCGGTGTTACGATTTTTTTGATGTACTTGCAGCTTCTTTTCCTTCTTGCGTAATTCGTGAGACGGTTTTCTCAGAAACACTTGAAATTTTGTCAGTTATTACATATAGGTGAATTGCATAGAAAAATATTTTAAATAATCAATTGTAATTAAAATTTGCTTCATGTATATATTAATTTTCGGAAGAAAATATCCACTAAATAGTCGGTAAATATTCCTTGTCTAGCTACCCCAAAATAAAAAATGTTTACCTGTCATGGCTGTGACTCTTGCTCGAACATTGTTTAGTGGGATGAGAACGCTTTGATTGTGTTTTTCTGCTTCACAAAACTCCTTGACTTTGAGAATAATTTCTCTGCCAGCACTTTTAACTTCTTTAGGCATCTTAAAAACTCGTTTATCACAGCGAAATCAATAAAATATTCACTATTGTTGTGTAACAATCATAAAAGAACTCCTGACAACTACAAAATGGCTGGGGGCCGGATGCGGAAGTCGTCCTGTCAAAATTTAGTTCCTCTAAATGCCGCGGGACTTCTTTCGTGGCGCCGACTCTAATTACAGTTTACATGATAAAGATCTCAGGGGTGAGTTTCTTTAACCTACAAAATCACTACTTGCGACCTGTTATTTCTTATGTTTCTTACATTGATATGTTTTGTAGGGACGGACTAAAATAAAAGAAGGGGTAGGTAGAGAGGTGAATCTCTCTAGCCACCAATACCCAATAGCTTGCGTCAGCTGTACCGCCACCGCCCACTGGATATCTAGCGACAGCACTCAATCTGGGCTGTGTGTTCAGCCGTAGGTGAGTCGGCGCACGTGGTAGGTATGCGTGGGTAGGAGACGTAGGAGACCACCGAAATGGAATTCACAGGTAGACTAAGGAACCCTGGCAAAGACAAAATAACCATACTTAGTTTCAACTTTTGTGATATAGTATGGATGTACTAATTTTTAATGGAGCTTAACACTCACCAAATTTGGGGTTCCTTGGTTGTGGAAAAAAGTGACCTGCAGGAAATTCAGGATACCAGCAGACACAGACGCGTTGTAAATTTGGACTCGGCCTTTTGAGATGGCGTGAAGTATAAGCAACATTCAGAGATCGTAGATGTAGAAACAGGTTGAAGAGGCTGCCTCACTCGCCAAAATTAATAATTTCCATATGGGAAGGCGGTCATATCTCTCGTTGCAAAAATGGAGTCCTCTCGCCGTTCCCCTTCCTCAGAAAAAATCAGCCAACTCATCGCCGATGACGTTATTGAAAAATCCATCGACAAACCTATCAAAGTCAGATGTCATACCGGTTGACACTGACATTAGCTAATTCATTATGTATTGTTTCTTTTTTCTTTCTAGTTTGATCACAATGGTTTGTGTACTCAATATTAGATAGGGCTGTCGGGAAGTCTGTAAGGCACAGGCGAGAAACCAGCCGTTACAAACATATGACAATTGCATTATTTATTGCAGGCGCCGCCCACGCCAGATGTTCCGCGCGCCGTAATGTCTACTCTTGTGACTCATGTGCCACGTTTTATGGGACAAAATGTATGTCCAAGCTGTATAAACAAGAAATACGAAACATAAAAAAATACGACAAATGTAAAAGTAAATTATTATGATACAAGCGGGCAAATTCGACCTACCTAAACATTTAAGAAACATCAAGGGCAACGCCGGAACTAGTGGCCGGCCCTTCAACCTAGGAAGTAGACTGTAGATGTACTGTAAATATAAATTTAATGTAAATGTCGGCTGCTAACAAACTAGATATATAAGAAAAATATATATACCAAAACATGTACAATATAAAAAAAATATAGGACTCACCCTAGTGTTAAGATTGTTACATACTAACACCCTTCCCTTCAGGAAGACGATGTATTGGAGACGACAAATAACTTATAAATTGTATTAAATTGATAACAAAAAGGAAAATCTAAAAAGAGTACGGACCCAGAGCCGGTAGTGCAAAAGATTTAATAAAAAAACATTTAAGAAAATAGTATATATTCTTAAATTTTAAACAACATATCTGATTATTTTTACTTTAATTATAAAGATAATACACAAAAAATAATTTGATATAAAAATTTTTCGTTCCAGCGTTTTTTGCTTTCACGATGGCAGCCAAATTAAGGTTAGTTTACAGGTACTATTTCTAATTTTGATTATTTTTAATGATCACAAAGCAGTTGTAATATGTACTGATCATCATCAAAGCAGCAACACCTTTACAATTATCACAAAGTGTATAGTAATAATGTTTTATTGAAGTTACTTATGAGACAAATTTAACAATTCCAGAAAAATAATAAAAACTAAGAAATATGAAATTAAAGGGTGGTATAGGTGCGATTGGTATATAAATTTTCTTTTCCACTTTCCGTTTCAAATTACTAAATTAAATTAAATTAAATTATTATTTATTGAGATAAAAACGAAATCAATCAGTTACATTTACCTCACAAAAATTAATTAGAAAAATTTCATACATGGTCAATATAAACGTTACGTCACAAAGCACGAACAGATAACAAATACAGAACAAAAACACAGAAAAATCATTACTTAGTCAAAATTATTAAAATTCCAGCTCCAGTGAGCTATCTCCATTTGTACATCGGTCCCATTGGTCGGGTAAATTCTCACAATATTTGGCAAATATTTCACAGACATTTTTCAATGAGTCAATCATGATGTCACATTCAGTGTTGGTCGCAAGAACTGCATTGAGGTGGCGGCGAGTCCTAACTAACGGGGACACACAGCGCGCAACAGTACGACCAGCGTCCACATGGAAAAGGTCATGTGCCTTACCACGCCTATTTGCCGGAGTCCATGGGTCGTGCGGCACGAATAGCGTGCACATAAGGTCATGAAGCTGTACGGAATCTAGTAACCCTCTCAGCACCTTGTAACCAACAATGAGCTGACCCAGCTTCCTTCTCAACTCAAGTGAGTTGTAACCGAGCTGGCCCAGCAAGAACTTTGTCGGGTACATGAAAGGGTAATAGCCGTACAGTTTCTTGTATAATGACCTCAGAAAAGCCTTTTGGACCTTTTCCAGCATTCGCGTGTATGTGACGTGATGTGGGCTCCAAACCGAGTGGATTTACCAGTACTTCTAATTTTTTTTGGAGTTGACAAGTCAAATGTCTGATACATAATACCATAAAAAGCTTCGGTCGCCGCTGACACATCGCTACAATCTAGAACAGGGGTCCACGAAACTTCGGCGAGCGATGACAGAAATAGAGGAATATCCATCTTAGAAAAATTCCAGTCACGCGTTGTATCAATGTTACTGGGGGGGAGGCCAGCGCAGCGATTATGCAGTAAACGGAAAAAAAGCGTTATTTCCAGCGCTGGGTGGTAAAGCTTCTCGACCTTGACAAACCCTTCCGCGGCCTTCTCGACGCGCACCTGTCGCGACACACTCTCAGTGCAGTCCTGCGCCAACACTACGTCCAGAATTCCGCCATGATCATTCACAATGCTATTATGTTCTATTAAATTACAAAATGTCAAAAAATAATAGTAATATTTTTTTATGGAATCAGAAGAACTATTCATATTAAAATCTCCTAAAATCAAAATATTATTATCTCTCTTATTGCCCAAAAAAGATTCTATTTTACAAAACACGTTTAGGTACACAGCATCTTTGGCCTTAGGCTTAATGTAAATTACACAAACTATAAAAGAGGTCCCGCGGTGAGTCACTGAAGCCCAAAGATCCTCGCCTTGTTCTGACTCGAGGTCTCGCCGGCGACGTAGTTTGACCCCAGGTCTTGAAGCGAGCAGGACTCCTCCACAACGAGTGTCGCGGTCGCGACGCAGTAGGGTCCAGCCGTCTGGAACCAGCTCGGCATCTTCCACTGACCCGTCAAGAAACGTTTCAGATGCTGCAACGATTAAATGGTCTGATACTAGCATGTTAGCGTACCACGAATCCATTTTTTTTTTCGACTTCATTCCTCTGACGTTCTGGTAAAAAATATTTATCGGGGATGACTCACTAGTGCTCGGCTCGCTTAGTGCCGACTCCTCCTCGAAACGACTGGCTGTTCTCAGGATCACTGGGCCTTCGAATTGGTTTTCTAAAATTTATCCAGGTTTTGACCCGCGCATTTTCTGGCCAGACATTCACAGAAAAGCATTTATTGTAACAATCTTCCGGAACACCGATTTTATAAGAAGTATAATTTTTAGATGTTTTTAATTGTTCTACTGTCACTGCTCTCAGTGGACAGAGCTCAGCTAGGTATGCTTTGACCTCGTCCAATCCTGACAACATATTCCACAAATGAAAGTGTTTGCGAACCTCCGCGGCTTTCAGTGACGTCACAGCAGGCCCAGCGACGCAGCGCAGAGATAACGATTGCCGCGGTCGCTTCCGTCGAACTTCAGTCCAAGGTTCATCAGTACAGACTGGCTTGGACTCCGCTAATGCACCTCCATCTGCCAATGTATTTTCAACAGTCGAAATGCGAACAGAATTCTGCACAGAAGGCGTCTCGATGGCCTGTTGATTGATGCGCGCGGAGCCTGACGAAACATCTACATACGAATTACCCTCTTCTTTCTGCAAGCGTGGTTGTCTTGCTCCAGTTTTGGAATAATGAGTTTGAATTGACACCGCAGGTGCCGCTGAAGTCTGGGGTTGGGTTGGTTCAACATATGTTTTGTTCTCACACACTCTTAATTTGTTTAACAAACTTTCAACTAGGCCGGCATACTCCTTCAACTTCTTCTCATAAGATTCGTTAAGCAAAACAGAGCGGCAAAGTTTTTTGTCATAATCAGCTAAAGCAGTGGTGCATTGCTTAAGCTTTGATTCATATACCGACAACAGTAAGTTCGACTTTACTACCTGTTCACTCAATTCATTCCGTTCGCTACGTAACTGGGAATTTTCATACATCAGATTTTCTTGTGATTCATTGTCAGTCTGAATGCGAGATCCTTTTGATCTAACAGTAACATTTGGGTCTCTTTTTCGGGTTCCAACAGGGGTCGAGCTGTTATCACCGCCCCTTTTAACTGAGCAACAGCATTCCGGGCAGACCCAAGTTACGATATCCATGTTAGCATAGTCTCTCACTCCGCTACATGGATTAGCATGATATGATCTATTGCAGTCACGTACCGTACAGCGCGCATACTCCTCTTCGCCTAATATAATACCTTGGCACGCAGCACACTCCATTTCTACGCTTATAGGAGAAAAAAACGGCACTTATTAACTGAGGCACGGAGCAGGTAAAACAGATAGCGCCTTGCAGTGTAAACAAAGAACAGCTGATAAGGGCTAAAGGACGATAAACTAATGGAAGAGAAAATGATGCTTGCGTTTTTGAAAAATCAACATTGAATGAAGCGATAACCACAAATCTATTAAACATACCAAATGAAGGTGTTTTCGTAGCAGATGATGCATTTCCTCTGAAGACAAATATTTTGAAACCATATAATACAAGAGGGGAATTCAACGAAAAACACAAAGTTTTCAACTATCGGCTATTCAGAGAAAGACGCGTAGTCGAAAATGCATTTGGCATATTAGTAGCAAAATTTAGAATATTTGAAAAACCCATTCCACACTGTGTCAAAGGTTGAACAGTTAGTAAAAACAACGTATGTTATGAGTAACGTTAGTGTAAGTGTTAGTGTAGCATTCTAAAGGTGTTTTTTTTTTAAATCAGCCCAGTAGTTTCGTAGCCTATTCAATACAAACAAACACCTATAATCGAATCTTTCCTCTTTATAATATTAGTGTAGACTAGCGGTTAGCTCCAGCTTTGCATGGGTTTAAAATATTAATTTAAATAGTAGGTACTCACAAAGTTAGATGTGCCTTCCCTTGGAACACATACAGCGTTCAAAAACTCATCCGCTTTGGTGAGCACTTGGCTCCGTACCTGTTTGATGGGAGTGCGGGGAACATCAGGAGCTCCAGGGATCCTTTTCTGGTTGTAGTCAGTCAGGCATGGCATGGGAAATCCATAGGCACTTATATTCATATACAAAAGTTCCAATATTCAACGACACGCGCGCAGACCCACGGACACTGGTCTTTCGGGGAGCTCGATTCTCGAGGCGGAAGAGCTGATGATACAAGGGGTCCGAAGGTAGATGGACGGCACGACGGTTTCACATAAACGCGTGCGCTCGCGTTCTGTTGTGTGGACCTATTCAGTTGTCATAAAAAAAAACAATTTATAGCCACACACACATTTATTTTATTTGAAAAAATAAAATTATTAATTTACACTTGACTTAGAAGTTCCCGCAACTCACTTTTGGTACTAATTTGGGCAGAGGTTCCACCTGAAGGGTATACTGGTACTGAGTCTGGTGACTCCAGGAGTTATCACAATAAATTTTGGAAGCCACCGTTTATATACAGAAAAATACTGCTGACAACGCGTAAATAGGTTTGTGAGGGATTCGGGCCTAGGTCAGCAATATATTAGGTGTAACAGTTCGCATGCCGGGTCGCACTCAATGCCAACCGAAGTGGTCGGCAAAGACAAGGTAGCCGGTGCCAAAGTGCGTTACCAACCTCACAAAAAAAATGCAATTCGATGTGTGGTCACGTGAACATCAATACGAAAGGTGGCGCGCGATATTCAAATTTAAAACAAGTACAAGAAAGGAAAAAATCTGTTTCGGTACGAAACACGCTTGTTTAAACCAAAACAACTTTGGAACTTAAATATCATCTGTGGAACAACCGCTTTTGGTCGGTCGTTTTATTTTCACTAATTCACAAGTATAACAGGTACGTATACTTTTATTTTTTAATTTTATATCTTCTTCGGTTACACCGCTAATGTTCAAATCTTCTATTAGTGATTTATAGCATTTCCACGACAATCCCGGTTTTTATAACCCTCCGTTTTATAATTCCATAGACACGGATACTTTTTAAAATGTTCCAAGAACAGAAGCGTGTGTTTTTCCTTCCATTTGAAAACCATTTCGTATTTATGTAGTAGGTAGGTATGTATTGTCCAAAAATACGCTCTTCCTCGGCACTGCGGCGCGCACAACTGACTGTAAAAGTGAAAATATTGACCATGTGCAATTCTTTCAACGCCGTAGAACGACAATATTCAATGACATTGAATGATTCACTTATAAGTTTACATGGATCAATTTGGTTGCTTCATCCAAATTGAAAGACAAAAGTGAACCGTGTAATTTCACCTTAAGATAAGGCCGAGCGCTAGGCTATACTCCGATTGCCGCGCGGCAATGCTTGTTTCCTTTTTATTAAGTGAGGTATCTAAAATACTGTCTTTAAGAATTTGAACTGATTACCAAAGATATACATTTAGAAAAGTGTTGAAATCTTATATCTAAATATATCTCAACAACGGCCCTACTGAGATTGTTTCTGTGGTTTAGACCATTTATATGGCTATTCTCAATTGAAACGGAAACATGTATTTTTTTCCGATAAATTCTTTATAAATTGAAATAACGATTGCCAAACGCTGAGAGTTCAACTTTATGACGTTATCTAATGTCTTTGATTTTTCTTTTAATAATATTTTTAATTTTCAATCCACGAATATGTATAGTATAGTCATTCTATCTAGAAAATTATATATCATTTATTGATACTGTTCAAAGGCTGCTGGTTAGCAAATCGTTTCATATTCCGACAGTTAAATATGGCAAAAAGATCGTTCATCTTTCGCAGAACAATCTCGGTAGCTTTAAATATATTCATTGAGTTATCATTTATTTTACCTCAATACAAACAGTTTGGCATCCTCTCTACAAAACTTTAACGCTGTTGCGACAATTTTACTCAAAACTGGACTAAGCAAGCTTGATTTTCATGACTTTGTTATGGAACATAATATGCTCTAAGTGTAAGCTAATTACACGTAGACGCAGCCCTTCAATTTTCTGAAGTATGTTACGCTCACGTAGTATATTCCAATTCATTTCTTGGGCGACTTCATCCGCGATATTTTTCTTACCAAAACGATTTCATATAAGTTTTTAACATATGTACGGGATCTAAGAAGACAACTACATAAGAATCGCCAATATGATGTTTAAAAGTGGGTTCAATTCATTTACATTAACTACTTTATATTATTTTAATTAAATAGCCGTGGTGTTAGTTGTGTGCCCATCAAAAGTTAAAGATACTACTTTTACAAGAGCATAGTGGCATTTTATGAGACATTTATTTGACATTTTAGTTAAATAAACTTTTGTTCTGCAGACAAACAATGCACATCCCAGGGGTAATTTAATATTATCGTTAATGCCATTCAATAAAAGTACCTATGCTTCAGAGGCTAAGGTTTTGCAGTTTTCAGAAAAACCGCTTCCCATGTTTACGTATCCGCATTTTTTTTCTTGTGCCATAAACTTTGCTGTCTGATGGACATATTTGTAGCCATTAGCGTACAAATAATTTTACCCTTTGAAAATGCAGCTTTCTCTTTGAAAGCCAAAAACGATGTGATTTGTTCGTTTTTCTAATGCTATTTATGTAAAAATTATCAAAAATGTCAGCTGCTATAATATCTGTTGGATGTAGGTCCTAAAAATAATTATTAACATAACGATTGTTTATTTTAAATTCCTTAGAATGCTATTTAAGGATTCATTCTATTTTGCTAAACGTCTTATTTACATAGTTGTATATTGAATCAGTAACTTTCTTTTGTTGTTATTAACAAATCAAGTCACATGACACAAAAAAAGAGATTGTAAATGAAAAACGTGAAATGTTTAAATTGTTAAATTAACTGAAGCCACGGCCGAATATTCGGTTTCGGCCGGAAAACCATTTTCGGTCAGACTTTACTTAAAAGTTAATCCGTTTATCAAAATGTAATTAACGGATTAACGAGTTAATGCCTAGCTATGGTTATCATCAATTATCATTTATAGGTACTTATTTCAAAATCATGTTAAATAATTATGTGTAAAAATCGAATGTGTAAGCGTGACAGCGATAGCTGAGGTTTAAACGCACTGAATAAATGGTCACCATTTGGTAGTATCAGGGTGTGTACCTATATCAGTACTTAATGCACGCTTCCGGGCCATATAGGGAGCGGCACGGCATAGGCTAGCAGCGCGGGCGGCGCGAACTGCTGTTCGGGCACGCCGGGGCGCGCCCACTTCGGGTAGTTCTGGTCTCGAACGATTCTCCTGTCGCTGGAAATTGGGCGCGGGCGGCGGGACAACGGCGGCGGCGGCGGCGGGACTTTTTTGACACGGTGGCGCTGCCGGCACCTTTCGCGGCCTCTGCTACCCTCTGCGGTCTCTGCGACGTCTTCCGCGGCCGCGTGCTCTTGTTAAATTCAGCAATAAAATGACAATTATTATATAGGTTCTACTTGTATCTATGTTCAGAAAAGAAAACTCAAGAATCAAAGAAAACCCCTAACCTGAATAATTTTTACTGGACCGTAAAAAAAATGTTTGTCTTCCATTTTAACCCGTGGAAAGCCTTTCACCTCTTAAGTCAAACTGAGGCTGACCTCAGCGAGGCAGGTCGGTGTCTCAAAGGAAGTCTTTGGTCATGCCGCGTTTTTGTGAATAATTCTGAAAAATAATTTCTGAATACATTATCTGAAAGATCGATTGAGAAGCTATTTATCGAGGTATGTTTCATTCCAAAAGATAAGCCCAGACATGGTCAAAATCTAAATATCACACAATATTAACCTCTGAATATCACATAGAACTAACTTTCGTGACCTAGTTAATCATATTAAATTAATGCCCTTTTCAGGTTCAAGTTCAAATTACCAACTCTGCTCCGCCTCATAATAATAAGTTAAGATGACTTTTTAAAAAAATGATTACGAAAATAAGATGTATGCTGAATGATTGTTTTTTTTTTGAATCGGGTAGAAACATTGTAGTACCAGTTAAATCATTCAAGTTAAAAAAAAAACTCCAATATTCCTCAACATTGAACTAATTGTGGTCGAAAAAAACAATGCTTTCTTTATTCCATTTGTAGCTTCGCTACATCCACATCAATTTTAAAGTTCGGGAAAAAATCTTTTATATCTTAACTTTGAGCTGAGCTTTCTGTGGTGCAATGACTTCTATAAAGTCGAAAAGTGGGTCAGAAAAATCATAGCGTTGTATGATTTGTTTCATTGATTCTATATAAAACACTAAGCAGGTTTTTTTCGGTGCAGTAATTTGTATTGATAACTCTTCAATAGATGATTGTGCAGCTACCCCTAAATATATTTTCTCTAGTGGCCAAAAAAATCTTCGGATTGCGTTTTCTATTTTGATGGGATCTATAGTTTAACAGTAATTAAATAGCATGTAGTTACTGGCTATTATTTTTATTAATATGTGGACTTCAGGTTTTTACTGGCGGAGTAATGGGTTTTGCGACTGGAAAAGGCGATTAAAATCATTGAATGGGTCCAGAACGTAAGACATAAATTCAAAGTAATGTTTTGTGAGTTTGTTATCAAGCGCACCAAATAAATATTCCGTAATTTTACTTGAATCGTCTAAAAGTTCCTAATAAAATACTCAGAGATGACATCGTATTGTTCAAATACTCTGTTGACTTGTCTTAAATGCAATGTCTATAAGCTACCTTTCGTTAAAATTATAAACTTGTTATTTTTTTGGGTTTTTTTTTACAGGAGGTGTTACATCTACTGAACTAACGTAATCATCGCCATTATTGTAAATTTTTTCTTTAGATATCGATGTTTTTGCATTCAAAATCTTGTCCATTATCTTAATGTTTATTTTGTAGAAAAAGAGGCAATGAAATATCATCCACCACCAAAATCACCACATTATGAATGAAAAAAGTACCGAACATACTCGTACATTGGAAAATCATATCATATATATATATATATATAATCACTCTGCTCACCCTACAAAATCGCGATTAATGTTCTTATTCTTACACTAAATAATATATTATTTTTATTGAATTATTTTAGATATATTTAATTTCTACTCTTTCTGACAAAATTGTACAGTAAGTGGCCCACAGATTTGCTTTATTTTTAAACATAGCTGAAAGCCCTTTGGCCTCTTTGGAAATAACTACTTATCTTCTACATACACTAAGTTCAATAGCGCGCGCTGCGACGTGGTGGAAACGTCAAATTCCTCGCCGATATGCGCGAAAATTAGAGAAAATAATACTTTTCATAATGCGATGAAAATAAAAACAATACGAATTGTGAATAAAACTTTTACCCCATCATCATCATCATTTCAGCCGCAAGAAGTCCACTGCTTGATATAGGCCTCCCCCATTGATTTCCAAACTATTTCCACCACGTCGGTCTATATTTTTGGGGCTCACCTACGAATACGTTTGGTTTTCGTCATCGACCGTTGGGTATTTCTGGTTTCTCTTATAAATTCCAGCCGTTTTAGAGATTTCCCAGGACTTCTGTGGCTGTTAGACTTAAAAAGAGTGTATTGTGGCTTACCCGTGTTGAAAGCCACAACAGCTGCGTAACATCGTGCTTCGTATGAGTTTTTCAATGAGAAGTTGACTCTTTTTCCGCCGACCATTTTGGCTACAATGCTATTGAACTGCTCTGCGCGGTAATTTGTGGAACAGTGTAGCAAACTCCTTGAGTTATACGACAGTTGAGCAGCAAGTTTTTGGAATCTCAACATCAAAATTGGTGCTTGTGAAGTTAAATCGCGTTCATTTTTTCTTTCATCCTTGCAATAGTAATTATCACATTCCCTGTGATCTACAAACACATGTCGAGGACTATTTATTATTATATCTTTTTGAAGATTTAGAATTTTTTGAGCAAGTGTATCATTTTGAGCTTTTCTATGCTTGATGGCAGAACGAATCGCTGTGCGTAATCTTGTCTGGCGATCTACTGTGAGGAGTTTGCGGTCTGAGTTAGGAATAGATATGCCTGTTAACAGTTTCAAATTTTTTTCCATTATAATTTCTTAATAAATGATTGGTACATTATATTTTTTGTATACGTACGTCCGGATAAGGTCTGCTTTCAAGTATATTTTTGTAGGTGCTTGAATCTCCGTCTGCAATTAATGTTTTATAAATGAGGTTCCTTTTTTCAATCGATTCTTTGAAACCCTCTACTAATATAACCTGTTCCATGCTTGTTGATGAACCACAATGGTTCTTTATACATTTATGTGGTCGTGGAGTTATTCCTTTTTTTATCACGAACACAAATTATGTAATATTTGTTGCGGACACCGACATGTACAACTTTTCATGTATGTTCTCCGATAATGGCTGCAACACCGGAAAGTGCGGAGTAATTCGACCTATATGATCTTTTGCTCCAACATGCATCTGCTTGTACTGATATCATGGGAATACCAGAATGATTATTATCTCCCCGAAGCATTGCAGCTTCGGCTTCTTCTTCAGCAGCTTTTTTCATAGTATCCTCCATAGTGTTTGTCCACATTTTTGCCACAGCATCGAAGCATTTACTATATATTCGAAATGGTATCGTGGGCAAATCCATGGATGCGCAAAGCTCATTGAGATTTGAATGACCAACCCCTGTTATTATTGCTCCAGAAACTGCACTTGAGTTAATGTTCATGAAAGACTGATCGTCCGATGTTTTAAGTGGAGAGTCTACCATCACAGTTGACAGAAGCAGAGAAGCCCCTTATTGGTAAGTTTTTTTTTTCAAAATGTCTTGTAAATTTAAAATACATCATGAAAGTAATTATTCATATTTTTTTCAGACATTCAAGTCATCGCATCAAAAAACAATACCAAGATGCAAGAAGCAACCACACAAGTAGAACAAAACAAAAATGAAATCTAATTAAAACCTATATTTTCAGAGATGCCGGTCCCTACAAGGAAAGCCTGCGATTACATCAGACGTGAGGCAGCTCTTCGAGTAAAGGCTTTGGAAATTAAAAATAAAAAAGACCATCAAATACTAAAACTAAAGGTATAAGCTATCATAAGGTATTAATAATATTTTAACTATGTTATACCTTGTTTTTTATATTAATTTGACTCTTTGTTAATAGTTGGACTCGCAAGCGAATGAAAAGAAAAGGTCTGAGTTGTTGCTTCAAGCTGCAAGAATGGAGTTTGAAGCCAAAACGAAAGAAGACAAGCGAGCCGAGCTCCTCTTCGAAGCAGCAAAGTTAAAGCTGGAGTTTCAAAAGAGGAGATTAGAGCAGTTGTTTCCACAGCCGCAATAAAATTTGTTAAAATAATAATAAAATTAAACAATAAATTGTGCGAAGAAAACTTGTTTTTATTAATATAAAATACTGTTTATTTATCAACTAAAGTTGGTAGGTTAATGTCTGTTAGCATAACTGGCACTTCACTTCACACAAATTTGATATGAATCTTAACAATTTTAACTGTTGAAGAATCTTATTACCAATGCCTCTCTGGCTAGGAAACCATGACTGTGATGATTTTCAGTCATTTGCTCATTGTAAATTGACGAGGCTGCATCTTCCTCTTGCAGTGTCTGATCAATCTTATCATTAAAGCTTATAGCCAAGTTATGAAGTAAGGCACAAGCACTTATAACTGCCACAGTTGTTTCTAATTTAACTGCCATCCCAACCTGAAACAATATTTTTATACACTGTTATATAGCACAAGATTATGAGTATGTATTACATAAAATTAGTACATTTTAGTTTTCAATATCATAATTGCAAACAGAGAAATCTTCGTTTCCAAACACCAAAAGCTCGCTCCACTGTATTTCTTGTTTTTATATGGCTTTTATTATATCTTTCTTGTGATGGATTGCTAGGTGTTAGGTATGGTGTCATCAAAACAGGGCTTAGTGCATATCTGTTGTTAAAACAATGTCATGATATTTTTAATATTATCTTGATATATATATATATATATATATATATATATAATAGAGAAGTCTCAAGTTATTCAATACAAACCCACTGTCTCCTAAAACTATTCCTGGCAGTTCAGCACTGTGCAGACGTTGTTTCAAGCTGCTGCTATTGTAAATAAAGCTATCATGACTGCTGCCAGGCCAACGTACTACTATGTCCTAAAACATTAAGTTGGGTCCAGTTACAGCTTGGACATTGAGTGAAAACCATCCCTTTCTGTTTCTGTATACTTCTGCTGTAGCTCCACCAGGACTTTTTATTTTAATGTGAGTGCAGTCCAAGCATCCTATTACACCATAAAAACTGGCTATATCACAAAAAGCTCTTCTGAAAAGTGTAATTTTTTTTATTATAGGGATTGAGGAATAAGACTGACAATATAATACACAATTAAAGTTAGCACATACTTAACTTGGGGCAATTCAGATATGGGTGGAAATTTGACTATATTGTTCATTTGCCTTGCGATAACTGTTGACACCATATGTATAATCAGAGACATAGATTGTTGACAAATGTTTACAACGTCTCCTCCTAATTGCTGTAACATGAATTATATAAAATAAATAAACTACTATCTACACCTTGTTTAATGTTTCGTTACATTACTTAAGTTGTGATTTTGTGTGGTAATAACTAATAATTCCTACTTACTTGAAAACTTCCCGTAGCAAAATAACGCAGTGTTACTAAAACCATTATTTCTGGAGCAAAAGGTAAGCCTCTCCTCGATGGCTTCTTTAAATGGGGTTCCAGAAGTGGCATCAAGTTATTTTTAACGGTATCTGGTGTGAATCTGTACCGTAAAAGAATTATTGAGTGGAATACTTTCGAAAAGGATCCAAATAATCGCGTAGATATCGTCTAGGGCCCGGATCTCTCGCTCTTCTTGTGAGCTCTATGAAATCAACAAATTCATCAAGGTTGTCCATATTTAAATATTACATTTAATCGCTTTCCTTTTGAATACGTTTATAAATATCAAACTATTTGATATTTATAAACAGTTCTAACCTAAATCCTAGTCTAGCTGTTAAACAGATGACATTTGAAATGTCATCGAAACGTCAAAACCGTTCATTATCTGACTTAAGTAAGGGTTTGGGCCTACTTAAAGTTAATGGTCATTAACGGCCGGTTTCAATAATCTACTAGCAGTTAAATGTAGATAGCTATCCGAGATAATAAGTAAAGTTTGATATATCTGTTACTGCCGTTTCAATAACGTTAACGTTCCAACCCTATCTAAGATCAGAGATAGATTAAACTCCTATCTTTGGTTAAGGCGTCCCTCCGCAACGTTTTAATTTTGCATTTCTAACTAGTGCTATCTTAAGTTGTATACACATTTATAGCTTTGTTTTACTACATTACGTTATTATCTGTATAAAGATAAGTTTTAATTGATAGTTATTTTGAAGTACTATTTATTGCATAATACATATATTCCAATAATAATTAAAATAAAACACATTTATTACGATGCTTTAACAAAAACAAAACGCACATTGTCGTCTATAACAGTCAGGCACGTCATGCCACTTTCATTTTTATTGCCATCAGACGAGACTGCCTGCTTGCTTTGTTAATATATAAATTAAACCGTGTTTTTTTTTCTTAGATCAAAATATGGTGTTTTGTTTTGCTAATTTATATAAAACATGTCTCAACAAGACAACGTTAGTACTGTGCATTTGTTAATTACCTTTTCTATGTACTTTCTAATTATTCAAATTAAATGATACACAAAGATGCTATGTTATTTATTCGTTAAAAAAAACCATTTACTGTAAAATTCATTCGAAACTCAAGAAAACTTTAAAGGTATCCGACGAAATCAAGCGATAGGTAAATCTCTTACTACTGGTAATATGAACAGATAGACAGATAGCTTTCGAAACGTTATTGAAACGCTCCTCGTTTTTTTTCTATGGAACAAGCTATCTATGGTAAGCAATAGACCCTTCGAAAGATAGATCAATGTTTAAGATAGATATTCCTATCTATCTTTGTTTATAGAAACGGTAAAATGCACTATCCTTAACCAGCAGTAGCTTTTATAACTGATAGTAGAGGATAGATAGGTTATTGAAACCGGCCGTAAGTCACGTTAATGAACGATTAACTGTTTCTGAGTGTGGAAAAAGTTAAATCTTCACTTAGGAACGATTAAATGCTACATTAACTGACTCTGAGTGCGGCCGTTAGTCCGCTCATTTTAATATAATGATAGATAATGATAAGATAAAAAATATAAATATAATTTTTGAAGCGCTCGTAGCCAAGTTTGCTTAACCATTCTGAATCGATCAGCAAAGTTAAGCAACGTCCGCCGCGGTCATGACTTGGATGGGTGACCGCTGGTTGGGCATTACTACTGAGCGTTTCCGTGCTTCGGAGGGCACGTTAAGCCGTCGGTCCCAGTTGTTGTCTTAGGATAGCAGTCGTTACAGCATGGTGGTAGGGTACTTTGCAAATGCCCGCCTGGCTAGCTACCACCCTCAAGTTGAAAATCTGTCGCCAAGCACCTAACGGTGTGTTCCGGCAGCTGTCCTTGAGAGCCAGTAACTCTAGGTTAGTCTGAACAACATCCTCGACCACATCATCACTTACCATCAGGAGAGATAGCGGTCAAAGGCTAACCTATCAGGTATTAAAAAAAATTTTAACAAAAAATGGAACCGACTTCAACACCCAAAAGTGTGAAATAACTTGTTGAAGTCGGTACCATGATGGTTCAAAAGTAGCTATTATCACAATATTGCGCATGGTACCGACTTCGACAAGTTATTTCACACTTTTGGGTGTTGAAGTCGGTTCCATTTTTTGTTAAAAAAATTTTTCAATCTTTTTAGTGTAACTCAAAAACGGCTTGACCGATTTTGATGAAATTTAAAATGGGACCAAACGACAAGCATCAGCTTTCAAACAAAAAAAGAATTTTCAAAATCGGTTCACCCAGTCAAGAGATCTGAGGTAACAAACAAAAAAAATACAGACGAATTGAGAACCTCCTCCTTTTTAGGAAGTCGGTTAAAAAAAAAAAATGTGATGGTGCTTAATCGGTCCTGGCGGTGTTCCTTGTGTCTTTTTGAAAATGAGTTTATAAAGTTGTCTCTCTTCAAAGCTGTTGTGAAGTCAGCAATTATGGGCTTCACGGCTGCTTTGGTATAAACACGGTAAACATCTTTGATTTCCGAAGTATTTAATGATATTTTGATAGATTCAGCGGTACTAATTAAAATAGCTTTTAGATCTTCTTTTGACTCCTTTTCGCTTTGGTGTATATTTATGATCTCTATACTTGTAGATCGTGCGCTACGATCGATAGTTTCTAGCCTGCTCTCCAATTGTAAAATGTTCGTCCTATCATTCTTTCTCTCTTCTTCATGCAAATTTATTTTCTTTACTACTTCTTCGTACTTGGATGGCATGAAGTCTACAGATGCTCTAAGTTCATTCAGACAGTTTACGACAACGTCCGTTTTTTTATCTTGGCTTTTTTGGAGCGCAGTAAACGTCTCCATCATCTCTGCCTTACTAATATCGTCCGTATCGTCACGTTTACGTTTTGGCACATGTCTAGTCGTAATATTACTCAGAGACGAAGAATAGCTCAGAGAGGACGCGGCACCCGTTATAGCCTCCTGACCGACTTCTAATATACATTAGAGTCTGACGAATAATGTATTGGTGATGTAAAAGCCGACGGCAACGGGGACATCTCGGTAGGAGGTGTACGATTGAGTGGTATTATTCTAGATTAAAAAATCAATAAATAACAAAAAGTATATTTTGTCACAAGTAATAGGCAAACAGAGCAGCGGCGAAGGTGGCAGGTGAAGTAAGCGGCTATTCAGTAAATTATTTTAGTGCGTACGCATGTGGCGATCACCAGGCTTTCAGAACTGGGCAGTAGTGGCAGTAAACACAACTAGGTGGTGGTAGTCCGTGCGCGTGAAGCGATTACCAGGCAAACAGAGTTGCGTAGCGGTTACACAAAGTAAGTGGTGGTAGTGTGTGCGCTTGTGTGAGTACCTATAATAGCAGCGCATACGCAGCTAGGGAGGAGGCGGTGGCTTACTTGTCGAGATGCAACAGCAACAGGTGGGCGTGTCTTCGTTCACTCACGAGCAATTGTACGCGGTCTTACACTCAGCAGATTTATCTCTTCGTTGGTTATGCACTCCTATTTTTACTTAAATTATTTAAATCAAATTTATTTACATAATTGTTAAAAAATAATTTGACTAAGTTTTTGGGTACGTCTACTCGTGTACGAGGCCCGAGGGGAAGAGACCTACATCTATACATACTCCTTAGCACAATGAAACCTGATCATAATATAAGTAATATGTACATTTTCAGAGTAACACAGTGCTGACTATGCAATGTTCCAAGTAGCAGACACATACCATACACATACTAGAAAGAAATCAAGGACGAAGAAATCATGGACATAGTATTGTTAGTACGAACTATATTATTATCTACGAAAGAAAAGTTTAATGAGAAAATGAAAACCCTACAAGTTTGTACTTTAGCAACCCTGGTAAAGCCGTCTTTCCCTGTTAAAGACTCAATTATAATAACCTAATTGCCAGCGCAATCTACCGCTATCTGTATCAATCAAAACAACATCACCAACTAGTGGTTCCTTCATATTATTATTTCCTTTATGTAGTAATAATCCTAAATACTCGTTCCTGAATCTTGTTCTAAAGTCTTCTCTCAACTTTTATAGATACTTGTATCTGATGTTCGATTTCTGATCAACTTGTTCCAAGCCCAGTGTATCGTTTGTGGGAAGTTCATGTAAAAACATTGCTGGGGTTAATGGTTTTATTTCACCAAACTCAACACAAAATAGACATTTGACCGCTGTCTCACCTGATGGTAATTGACGACGCGGTCGACGGTGGGGCATGCTTGCCTAGAAGATACTTTTTCACTCTATACTGGCTATTCTAAGGCAGTTATCCCACCGGCAACGATGAACGAGTAACGAGTAGAGCTAGAATTAGAAGCGAGTTGTCAATCAGCGGGAAGCGAGTGTGTAGTTTCGATAGTTTTATCGCGGGTCTAAATGCTACGAGCGATTACTCGTGCCACTCGCCCGCAGTCGCTCAGTCCTGTGTCACTTTCAAAGCCGCACTGTTTAGAAATTATCATAAAAGAAATGATCAAGCGAGCGAGCATCGCTGAACGAGTTTATTTTTGAAAGTTCTTGTCGCTCAGCGACAAAACTAGCAAAGCGAGTCGTCGCCGGCAGTGTGAACAATCAGCGATCAACTATTTGTATATGCATCTCTCTTATTTACACGGAATGTATATCTATTGTACGTTTCTTGAGCGAGAAAATAGTCGATAGTTACTCGTTTTCTCGTCGGCGGTGGGACAAGTGCCTAAGACTCCGATCTAGTTTTTAAACGTAATATAAATTAATATTAGATCCCATTTATCTACTGGAATATTAATTGACAGACACAGTCTGTATTACCTCTTTATACCATTCTATTTCTGGATGCTCGACCCAGTCATCACCAAACTGCGTTAACAAAATACGCTCAACGTTTTTCTTCGTTTGAGGTTTAATCTCGTTTACTGAAGGCATTCTTCGAATTAGCGATGGATGGTTTAGTCACTGCTTAACTCATATATGCCCTGAACTTTTCATAACACCGATTTTAATATTTTTACATATATAATTTATCGAAATATACAACCATATATAATTTATTGCCCAAAGGGTCATCATACAGGGTAATACAGTTGTACATTTGTATAGAGTAAGAATAATCAAAATTAAATAGTATTATATGCTAACCAGTCTTTATTAATAGTTTAGACAAGAAAGATAGGAACTATCAGGTTATTAAACTATGTTAGTAAGAAACATAGGGCATAATTATAGTTATGAATGAAATGCTGCAAAACATTTGTCATGCAAATTAACTTCACATTTGAGGCACATTTTAATAGTTTTACTTTTACACAGCGTCGTCATCTTCTGATTTGACTTGTAAGAATTGAATGTTCTCTTACAGAAGCAGGTACAGTTGTCTTTGCCTTTTTCTACGGCTCAGGCTGAGCTCTTGTATTCACCTATTTCTCGAGTGAAAACTTTGCAAACGATCGGCAAAATCCTAGCGCGTCTATGATGATCTGGTGAGCAAAGAAGTGTTATTGACGGCGCAGTCACATAGCCACATTAAAATGGGAATGTATCATTTTTGGCTGCTTTTGCAAGATTACCTCCATCATTGGACATTTGACTACTCTATCTTGTTGCGCATTTTCGAGAATTTATAGTGGGATGGACTAAGACCTCAATGATGGTGGTGTTTCTTGTGTCTTCATCATATTCTTCGCCTTGTAGAACCACCATTGGCACCAGTTACAGCTGGAGCAAGTACATAACTGGTACCAGTTTAAGCGATTTATATTATCACAGTCCTCGTCACCTATAAATACAGTACAAAAACTGATGAAATAATGGAAGCCTTTGATGTATAGACAGCAAATTTCATAAAATATAAAAAAAAAAATATTTTAGTATTAAATATGAATTACCGCAAAGTAACGCCTGAATCTATTCATTCATTATATTATAAAAGTCCTTAACTTTGTTCAATTCAGTTCAACACTCTTTTACCACCGTTTTTCTACTTAACAAAATGTTATCACACTTTTTTTGAAATTTGGCATCTTCCCACAATGTTTTCTATTAAAAAAAAACAATCATTGTAATATCAGTATGCATGCAGACGTGCAAATATTCATACAGTTTGTCACAATAAACTACAAATTCCTTAATATCATAAAAACAATGATGCCAAAGAACAATAAAGGCAGTCACTTATACATTTTTTAAATTTATGTCCTTCTAATAACAAAATCTCTCTTGGAAGCTTGTTATACAAATATATACACATACTTAATGCTCCCGCTGCTGTGACATTTTCTACCCACCCCCTGATGGATCTGTTTGTATTTCTTCAGTAAAAAGTGCAACATTGCCAATGCGATAGCCGCTATAAAAATATCTAGCGGTTGTTAGTGCGGAGGCTTGCATTTGATGGAAACTTAACATTTAAATCCATGACTTTCTTACTACATACAAAAAATATATGTTGTTGAAATGAACACGCTTAGCAGGAAAAAAAAAATTTTTTTTTCACTAGCTATCAGGCCGCGGCTCCGCCCGCGCGTTTTTCGGTTCGTTCCTAAACCATTAACCTCTTTTTCCTCAGTTGGGTAAAAGTTATCCTCTATCCTTTCCCGGGTCTCAAACTATTACCATATCAAATTTCATCCAAATCAGTCCAGTAGTTTTTAAGTTTATTCGTTGCGTATAAAAATACAAATCTTTCCTCGTTATAATATTAGTATAGATAGTACTTTATTAAAATCCAATTGTATACAACACCATGCATTTACTAGACATTAATCACATATGATTGTTTTTAAAATAATTTTTGGCTTTAATAAGGCAAAAGGGCTGCTCCACACTTCTCACACCTTGTTTGTGTGTAGATTGCACCCAGGCATATTGCATCTGTTACGGGCTCAATACTAGGCAAGTAGTCAACATTATCTGTCCTTGTCTTTAGGTGGACATTGCTGAATAGTCCTCTCCTTTTCTTGACGTGTATTTCCATTTCAACGCTGTTACTGGTGCTGGGTCTCCCGCGTTTGTTACAGAGTTCAGATGCATTATTTACATTGGCTAAAACCTAAGCTAACTAGCTTAGGTTAGTGAAGTAAGTTCTGAATTGATGAACTTGCTTCAGTTCCTGTCAGATCTTTATAAACTAGCCAATAATGGATTACAGTCATGTCCAATAGATGATAAAAGATACATAGGTACCACTTTTGGCTTCTCATTACAGTGTGTGAAGCAAATTTCTCATTTAAATGGCCAATCATAGGCCTTATACGTGTGTGTCCTCTGAGTAAATGTTTTTCATTGTTATTGAAATGATGATATCTGCGAATACTCTCAAAACTGTACACAGTCATTATTTTTTGATCGGTTCAAAATCATTCAGTATTAGACCAGTAAAGCCGAACATTGTGATAGCTTATGACAGACATGTATTAAATTTACGCTTTAAATTTTCTTAGTTCAGTTACAGTTATATTCAATGGTTTTGTCGCATGTTTAGACAGAGTAAAATTAGTCTCTTCCACGATTTAGGATGTAACAAAATGTGAAGGTGGATGTTCGTTTAATGGTGGTTGTACAGTATTCAACATGTATACTTTTAAAACACTTATGCATCGATCCATTTTTTTCGTGGCAGCATACGATATGTTTTCAATCCCTGATCTGAAAGCCATTGGTTCCACGTATTTTTTCCTCTAAATAACGGTGGTAATTTGCTGTGAACAAAATTGCGGCACTGTCTTTCCTCGACGATGCGATCGTTCGTGTACTCGCATATCCACGGGTGCCAACAACTTTTGTTCGTTCGGGATCTTTTCCAAAACTTGACTCATCAATATTCCATTGTTTTATCAAGTTTACTTCTTACGTCATCAAGAATATCAAAATACTCGTTAACAATAAATGGGTCACACGCCACTTTCCTGGACATCTCCACCGCCTGTGGTTTTATAAGGACAAATATTGAAGTCAGCAAACTAATCATACCAGGTCTATTGTTTTTGAATGGGATATTGTAATTATTTTTGCTCACGTGAATGGCAACTAAATCTATTGTTTTTTTGGAAGTTAATCTGAACCCATACTTTTCCATAACCCGTAAACCATTCGCAAGTTTGGGCTCATTTTCTCTATCAATCATGGTACGTGGGCCTTGGTTCCCTTTACGACACCTTTCCTGGTATTTACTCTGTCACATATAGTCGTAGAAGGAATGTAATATTTTTTGCAGCTTGGTTCGAATTTATTTTGCCAATCATTACTTCATCTGCTGCCTGTTTCAAGCTCGTAAGAAGGTATAGTTTTGCTTTAAGGGACCTATAATATCTGTCTTGGAAAGTATATACTATGCTACACTTCCACAAGCATCGTTGTGATACCAGCTAACTTGATACAAAAATTACAACAATCCTTTGCTTCGCTATGTCATAAAGAGCACACAAACAGACATACGTCAAAATGTGTAACGAATACGATTAAGCTTGGCCTAGAAAAACTCTCTTTTGACAATGCGACAGTCTTCCTGGGAATTAAAATGGATTCAACTTTACAGTGGAATCCACATGTTCATGATCTATCTGGAAGACTTAGTTCTGCTGCATATGCAGTTCGTAAGATAAGACAGCTAACAGACGTAGCTACAGCTAGGCTCGTTTATTTCGCTTACTTCCACAGTATTATGTCTTATGGTATATTGCTGTGGGGAGCTGCTGCTGAGATAGAGACAATCTTTATCTTACAAAAGCGTGCAATTCGAGCCATATATGAAATGGATCCTAGGGAATCCCTGAGACATATTTTTAAAGAAATTGATATTTTAACTTTACCAAGTCTGTATATATTTGAAAATATTATGTATGTTCGTAAAAATTTGAGCAAATTTAAATCAAACAGTGACACTCACGATTATAACACTAGGAATAAAGATAAAATAGCGGTGCCAGATTTTAGATTAGCAAAGACAAATAAAAGGTCCTTCTTAGGAAATGGTGTGCGGTTTTATAATTAATTGCCCAAACATATTACAACGCTCACAGAAAGAAAATTCAAGTTTCATGTGAAGAATATTTTGATAAAGAAATCTTACTACACAGTTTGTGATTACTTAAACGACAAAAATGCTTGGACTGGTTCGCCTCTGCCAAGCTAGCGCCTAACACCTACGTAATTAATTAAGTATTGTAATCATTTTACTATATAGTATGTACTTAACACATTTTTAAAAAACGTTTAAAAGAATGGCCCCGAGTTTCTTGCCCGTTCTTCTCGCAGTGGCTCTATAATTTTTGTTTGCTGAACGTGGCAGTACAATGTAGTATATTTCAATATTAAAATTTGTAATTGACCTTCATAAGAGCGTCGTAGACGCCTAAATTGAATAAATGATTTTGACTTTGTCTTTGATTCCACCTCTATTGATTTATTCAGCCACCCTCAAAACAATAAGACGCAATCGCCTCAACAAGACAGATGCAATAGCCCCAAAGCAGAAATATAACAAAAAAAAATATAACTGCACGTGTACTGCAAATCTTATGGAATTTCCTTAAAATAGAACAATACGTAAACAAATCTTATAGTGCTTAGTGTAAAAAAACAACGACCATCTTCAAAACATTGAAATTTCAGGCGATTCAAATATCATGTCATTTACGTGGGATTCTGAAGAAAATGACAGATTCAAGATAGCGGAAATTTAAACAAAAATGAGGCCTGTTGCGACCTCAACCGATCAAATAATGTGGTTTTAGTATCATAAACGTTCTTTATATATCGGGAGTAGTTCTAGATTTCGTGCTTCGTATAATAATTGGAATAGATGCCTTAGCCCCATAGACGCTATAGCCTCGGTTGACCTGCATTGTGCCCATCACCCCCGAGAAAGTTAATTGTTAAATTTCATGTGCCTGTAATTTTATAATTACTTCACTGGCTCTCAAGAATTGCTGCCAGAACACACTGTTAGGTACTTGGTGACAGATTGACCACTTGAGGAAGATAACTAGCCAAGCGAACATTCGCAAAATGCCCTTCCGTAAAATAATTTGAACTTATGAAGCGGTAATGGCTATGGACTGCCGTGCCGCAAGTCCCTAGTTTGAACCCCACCGCCGGACGTAAGGCAAAATTATAGTTTAATGACGACAAAAATATTTGTCATTAAAATTTATTTTGTATATATATTTTGAGTTGTTATTACTTTTCTTAACTAGTTTTATCCTTAAATCCAAAAATATCCCTAAGTAAAAAAGATACCTAACTACCTACAGGTGCGTAAAATTTTGTACTTTTAACCCCAACTGGGTTAAAAGTACTTTACGGATTTCCCTTTTTTCAGAGAATCGTCTTGATTTTTCGTATTTATTCCAAGAATTTTTTAGTACATAGAAAGGCTTTACATAGAAGGAAAAAATGAAAAAAAAAATTGTTAGTGTATCGAAAAAGCTCGAAAATAGTCTTTGATATATGGAACGCTAGTAATATAACTTTTAAAGTGCCCGTAGCCAAGTTTGCTTAGCCATTCTGAATCGATCAGCAAAGTTAAGCAACGTCCGCCGCGGTCATGACTTGGATGGGTGACCGCTGGTTGGGCATTACTACTGAGCGCTTCCGTGCTTCGGAGGGCACGTTAAGCCGACGGTCCCGGTTGTTGTCTTAGGATAGCAGTCTTTACAGCATGGTGGTAGGGCACTTTGCAAATGCCCGCTTGGCTAGCTTCCACCCTCAAGTTGAAAATCTGTCGCCAAGCACCTAACGGTGTGTTCCGGCAGCTGTCCTTGAGAGCCAGTAACAACATCCTCGACCACATCATCACTTACCATCAGTTGAGATAGTGGTCAAAGGCTAACCTATCAGGCATAAAAAAAATATGTATTGCTATTAAGCAAAAGAATAAATAATTTTATACCAGTTTAGATAGGGAACTAAGCATTAAAATACAAACAACTTTTGTACAAAAAAAATATTTTAATTTTGTATACATAATTTAGTAAAAACCTAAAAAAAAATACTCAGCATGTATGTGATAAGTTTCGAAGCAAACTTTGGGATGCAATGAGACATTAAATTTTACACAGAAAAACTTAGCATTCTTATGGCACTGAGCACATCGCAACTGTTCCGTCTTGTACTTTATTATATGACCTATTCCATCATAGCGTGAAGCTTACCGAAAATTTTTAGATGTACGGCCAGGCTTTCGCGCTGTTACCCATACCGTATGTTTCTAATAAACTTGTAGCAACACTTCTTTGGAATCTGAGGTTATCATATTCCCCGCCTGTAAATCTGCCAAGCATTATGTACTGCCATATCTAAACTATGGGAAATCAGGGAAAAGTACAATTTTTTTTTCCACGAATGGAAGTGCGATATAAACCAATGTTTTGGTCGGATCTATCAACACCTCCCATGTTCTCATTATAGACCTTGATAGCAGCAGGTTGATCGATTTGTATGTATCTCTTCAACTGCTGAGAAAATCTTCTAGTTTTGACTGTCGGTGTTTCTTTCAGTGCGTTTGATGTTACAGTGAGCACGCTGTTGTCATTCCATTTATACACAAGAATGTCTTCTTCCCTGGCTGATTTGTATTGGTAAGGACCACGTTCTGATTTCCGCAGTTCTTTATTTTTTGGCAACGGACTTTTCGAAAGCCTATTTTCCCTGATAGTGCCAGTAGCTTTGAAACCCCTTTTACGTAGCTCATCGATCAGAGGTATAGAAGAAAAAAATTTATCGAAAAAAAAGTGAAAAGGTGCTTGGCTGTCTATTTTACGAAGAATATCAGAGTACTGCAAAACTACACTTGCACCCAAACCAAGTTTTTTATAGTCACTGCCATCTACTCCAGATTCACCTTGGTATGGCAGAAGCCAAATGACATATCCAAGACGAGTTGCTCCAACCCAAAACTTATACCCCCATCTTATGGGTTTACCTCGGATATATTGTTTACATGGGTGCCTACCATAGTAAGGAATCATCGCTTCATCAATGCTGTGATTTTCTTCATAAGGAGCATATGCTAAAAAAATTGCATTCATCATATCAAAAAGAGGACGCAATTTTGCGAATTTGTCTTCTGTTTCCAAATTGAAATGGTCAGATCAGTGCAAATGGGACATTATATGAGTAAATCTGTCTCTAGATAAAGAATTAAAAACTATGGGAATACCGTAGTCAGACGCATTTTCCCAAAACATGTACCTTCTCGGAACCACAACATATCCACTATACAGAAGTATATTAATGAAACATTTCATTTCTCTGTCACATTTCCCTCTTTGTTTTTCTGAGTGGCATAAATATTTGTGTAATGAACCAACATCTCTATTATTGCGTCATCAAAAAAACAATTACAAAAAAATAAGGGCTTCTCTTTCAGTTGTGCACCCTGCATATTATTCCAGATTTTATGGAATGGTTCAATGTCTCGGGAACGCCAAGTATAAGTTTTTTCTTTGATACAGTGTTTGGGGTTCCATGGAAAGAAGATGGAGTTAATTCACATTTTGAAAGCTGGTAGTTGGGATTGGGTCATCCATTCTAGGACGCTTAGCCAGCTGAGCTAAAGGAATGTAATCGTCTTCATCATAGTCATCATCTGACATTACACTCTAAAGCTTCGATATTTTCATTTAAAATCAAATTTTTGAATATCGATCTAAAACAAACAAAACGAAGATACTTATATTACTATCGTTTGATATAAGGGACACCAACTTTACCATCGAATAAGTGACACGTGTTATAATAATATCATATTTATACTCGACATAAAAACAATACTATTATTAGTCATGCTTTTACACGAAATACTCTAAACAAATGCATTTTATATTGTTTACTCACCCTGAAACACACCTAATAAAAAATTACTATTTATCAACGGTTGTAAATTATACTCGTTCAACTCTGACCAGCACAATCCATATCTATTCGATAAAGGAATCATACAGCTAACATAAACAATAAACAAAGAAACTTCCTACCTTTTGTTCAATATTTTTTATTGTTCATTAATCCGTTTATCAAACGCTAGTAACAAGTGGGTTAACATGTTATAAAGAAAAATAATGAAAGAACACAAAATAATTCAATACGTGTTATACAAAAAAAATATATTAATCATCATCTTCCTCATTCTCATTTTCAGCATTGCTGTCGAAGTATGTTGGAATCCTTAGCATATTCAAAACGTCATCATTAAATGCTTTCATTTTTACTTATCATAAGATAGGAGTTAATAAATAGCCTAAGTCAAATGTTAGTTTTAGAGGCTTCTAATACGTCCTGGGATAACTGGCCCACAGGCAGAGATAACATTAGTATAATTCGCTGCTTTGATTTAGGAGCTTGTGCACTGATGCACTCATCTTGTACCACCCATATAATTTTTGTAATTTTTTGTTGTTTCCAAGCAATATGGTCTGAATGTGTCAATTATAATGTATTTAGCAGCCGGAAATAGTTTTTAAAATATTGGAAAACCTTTGGATTAATTGTTTATCCGGCCAAATAATTTCAGCTGTTTCTGTGTTCCGTGTCGTGTTGCCGTCATTTGTGTTTTCGCCCCCTTATTTGGGTTGTTGCACTGCCTATCCCATCTCCTCCTAAAATAAGTCCGTTATTTTGCTTTTCTCCTCCTCCTTTAGTTGATCTTTCAATGCTGTGCCTCTAGCTTTGCTATTTAGCCTAGTTCCGTCCTCCCCCTTTTTCCATCGGACGTCCGGACAGACGGAGAGGAGCCATCCGTACATAGTTGATATTCCCAGAACTCGTACGAAGCGCTTCGCTTGCACTTTTCTCGTGCGTACTGCGAAAGATTTCAAAATGTGCAGCACAGGCTTCAATATGTTATTTGTCCTAAAAATAGATAAAATCTTTCAGTACATTTATGTAGATAAAGAATAATAAAATAATCTGACACTTTTAAAAATAAAATATTGTTCTATTCTTGTATTAGTTTGCACTTCCACGTTATCGTCTCGTCTTGTTTCTGGTAAGAAACAAAAACAACCAATACTCTAAGATATACAAATAAAACTAGTTTCTTAGTAAAACCAATATTAAGACCTTTTGCTTACCACACAATTTACTGGAACTTTTTTCAAGCTTTCATGAATTATCATTATATTGTTATACACAATTATTTTGCCTCTATGGAAATATTTTTATTATGTTATTTCTTCCTGAAACAGACTTTATATGTATAAGGCAAATATAAGTTTAAAATAGAGTGCTTACAACATGGCAACGCCTACATATTCCAAAAAAGAGGTTTTCGCTTCGGGAGAACTTCACATAGACACAACGTAATCACACTGAGTTGAGAACAATACTGGCAGCACACTCGATAACAGCAGAAAGTAGAAGCAGGGTCGAACAATAGAAGATTTTGCAAACGGTCTCGCTCACTGATAAAAAGCTCTTGTTGATTCTTGTTTATTGCAGGTCTGAGAACATCTAGCACACGATATATATGTATTTCAATGATTTTGTTTTTATTACTTTTGTCATTGTAAAACCACCATTTTGCCTTACGGCTTGAGTTTCACTGTACGAAGGAAGGGCATTTTACGAATACACGCCTGGCTATATACCACCCTCAAGTGGAAAATCTGTCGCCAAGCATCTGACAGTGTGTTCTGGCAGCAGTCCTTGAGAGCCAGAAAAATCACAGGCACATGAGACTTTAACAACTGTAGCGTAGCGGGCGCAGTGCAATTCGTCACATGACGAAATGCATCTATCATTTAGTAAGTTAAACACTTAACTCTAGCCACAGTGATTATTATGGTTAAGGTTTAAAAAACAAACTATTGTATATTGAGTAGGAACTTAAAGCATATAATTAAAAAAATTGTATAAAAACAACCTACATGTAACAAGTACAACCATTTATTTTAAATAGAAATCAATTCGTATAATTTGAACTTTACTTGTTCGTACCTAAAAGAAACTTAATAAGTGCAAAGTTTTCTTTGTGATGTCGTTCTCATACTTCTAGGTGCTTATTGAACCTGGCTTCCTTTTTTCCGCTCTTTTCTCTGGATTCAGTTCTATAAAATAATTTTCTTTACTATGTGAATCTTCTGGTAATTCAGTAAAAGAAGCCGATTCTGATGCTAATGCTTTTGGTTCAGCCAATCCCCTTATACCAAAGATTTCATGCATTTTATCCAACAAACCTGTAGAGACACATGCGACTTGAGCGCAATTTGCTGGTTTTGCAAAATTCGCCTCATGCGCTCAGTTGCCCCACCGCGTTTGTGCCGAGCGTCTCCGTACTTCAGCCCACCTCATTAGTGTAACTTTTTATGTACTTAAATATATGTAATTCTATAGGACAATACTTAATGGTGATCACCGAAATGTAGAACTTATTTACCCTACCCAGTAGATAGGCAAGAACACACATGGAAGAAATAAGGGCACACATATAAACCTTAACAGGTGACGTGCGCCACGATAGCCGATACAGATTAGAAGATAACATTCATAGAACCTTACAAAACCAAATTCACATACATAATATTTAAAACTCAAATTGAGGCTGCACTTTTGATAACTGTATCCGCCTGGATAGGCGGGAGGAGGGGAAGGGACTTACTTGGACACAAGAACTGCACCTCGTGGTTTTCACTGGCCTGACGGCCGCGGCTCGTCGACGATCTCGAAGGTGGGGGGGGGGGGGCAACGTGCGCAAAGCCAACAATGTATGATGGGTGGTCCGATTACAGGAAGAACATTTATAATTTTTAGGACACGATTCAATCTTCTGCTGGTCTAGGCAACGATAACACAGAGATGCAATTCTTACAAATTCAGAACGCTCGCGGGGGGTCTTAGCCATAAATTGACTGCACTGACGTAAATAATGGGACGGACTCGAACAATAATAGCATGTAGGCCGCAAAGTAAGCGTGCATGCCGGGGCATCGACTACGTATGCACGACGGGGCAAAGGAGAACGCGCACTCTTAGGGGGGCAGTCTACCACTGTATTTCCGTTATCATTATAAGTTTATTAACGTCCCGGCCATAGTGACGTTCAAACCGGGTCTATAAGTCCGAGGGTAATTTATTCATACATATGTGGACCAGGATTTTTGAAGCAGTGATACTGAGCTATCACTGCTATCACGGCTTTGGGTATGGACTGCCGCGCAGCAGGTCCATGGTTCGAATCCCGCCACGGGCTTGAGCTTCACCGCATGGTGGAAGGGCATTTTTGCGAATGCCCGCCTGGCTAGAGACCACCCTCAAGTTGAAAATCTGTCGCCAAGCACCTAACGGTGTGTTCCGGCAGCTATCCTCAGTCATTCTAGGTTAAGCCTGTTAACATCTTCGACCACGTCATCACTTACCATCACGTGAGATTGTGGTCTAAGGCTTATCAATCAGCAATAAAAAAAAAATATAGGACCACTGCAGGACAGGAAGCTCTAGCCTATCTTGTGCCCTATAGGCTGACAAAAGGGGGTTAAGGAATAACGAACGAAGTCTACTAAGGCGAGTCGGTATTTCAGGCAAGTTAAGTAGTTGAGCTATGAGTATATCAGTCTGAAGTCGTAGGTTGTGATAACGGTTTTTAAGTAGGTCACGGGCAATTACATAATTAGAATCCTCGATTCTTAAATGCTGAATTAATCGGCGCGGTTCATAACTCAAGGATATAACTAAATATTGCAGCTTTTGGGTAGGGGTCAAATCCGTCCTTCGATGGACAATGCTGTCAAACTGATCCTGGAAACTAATCCAAGAATCGGGTATGCCGTCAAAGTTAGGTGTGGATAGCTCCGGAAGGACAGAACGTCTAACATTCGGGGCATCGCAACTATATGTAGATACGTCTTTCTGAGGGGTACTGGTTGCGCGTGGGCTTGGCTCGGCTTCACAACGTTTCACCTTCAATTCGTCTACGATTTCACGGGCTGACTTAATTTTCAACTGTAAATCGTCATATTCGGGTTTATCTATTTGAGTGTCCAAATGGCCCAATAATTTCGCACAGGCATCGTTAAACTTTGCATAGTTACACTCAAGGTCACTCAAGCGCATTAAAAAACGAGCTATTGGAACCTTGTCTATAATCGAATAAGTATCGGTAAGCCAATCGTAAGTATATCTAAGGAGACCGAGCAGGTGTTCATAATCGTTCGAATCGGTATATAAGGAATCCTGTCTACGGGCCATTATCAATAACTAATAGGTAACCTACTCCTTACAACAGTGTTTACAAGATTAAGTTCTAAAATTACACACAACAATAGATAAACAAGGTTCGCTAACTATTAATATAACAAGATACGATACGCAACAATCACTTGGGCTTATGAAGTAAGGTAAACAATTATTGCAAGGCAAACACAATACTTACAATAACACATCAACACATCTATTTTACGCTATCCGGGAGACGTCAATGAATCTAGGTCAACTTTGTAGATAAGATAAGAAGGTTCATTGCACTGAGACACATTCACTGATTCACTGGAAGGTAGGCCGAACATTCACAAAATATGTTCGGTTATCCAAATCTTACAATTATCTTGTAATTCGAATATTAGGATATTATATTACAAAACGCTAATATATAAGGGATGTTAGTTGTTTATAACAATAACAACACAGGTAGGTAACACGACAATAATGATTATCGATGTGCCACCGGGGGCGGAAGGAATGTCTAATTTTCACAAATTAAATCTTTAGGATTTTAGGTATTAAACCACGAAATCAAAAGCCGTAAACAACGCTCTGCTACCAGAAATGTATCCGCCTGGATAGGCGGGAGGAGGGGAAGGGACTTACTTGGACACAGGAACTGCACCTCGTGGTTTTCACTGGCCTGACGGCCGCGGCTCGTCGACGATCTCGAAGGTGGGGGGGCCAGCGTGCGCAAAGCCGGCGCACGTCAATAAACTTCACTGGGTATTTTGTATTGGTTTTATCACCACACAGATGTATATATGCACTTCACTACGTCTTGGTTGTCACAAGCTTTCAACACAGCACCACGCGAGGCGATTGTCGGCAGAAGACGGGGGGTGAGGACGGGTAGCAGAGGGGAAGTAGCGGGGTAGGAAAAAGGTTACTTTGGAGGGGATATATAAAAGCGCAGGCACATGTTTTGGCGGCTACAATAACATTGTAGGCAGAGTAGGAGCAATAATTAAATAGCAAACTATTACTAATTATTCTGTTGCAATCTGAATACATTGTTGCTCTTGCTACCCCGCTACTCTCCGCTACACACTGTTGTTATTTATATTGTTATTAGGTTATTACTGGCAACGTAGGTATAAAAATAAGCTCACATTAATAAATGCCCATAATGCCCTGTCATTTCCGATATTATGGTCTTTATTTTTTTTATAAGTTCTTTTCACTCCATTTAATTTATTTTGGCATTGTCCTCCAGTAAAAATGTCTTCCCATATATTTTGTGTCGTTTAGCACCATCATTAAATGCTTCACTCTTCATTTAGGGAGAGGAAAAGCTGAACAACTTGGTTTGTCCATATAAAAAGAGAACTGGATGTTTCTTCTAAATTTTTTGTAAATAATTAGCCATATTGTATTTATTATATCTATTCTTAGATGGGCTTAGATATCTCACTATGCTATGATTTAAAATCGGAAGTATAGGTAGGGTTTATAAGCAAAAAATCTATAATCAAACTAGAAAATAGTATAAATTATAACTTCATGTTTCCTAAATATTTTTTCTAAAATTATATATTGCTGTTGGTCTTCCTAAGATATAAATATAATGTACGTTAATAAAGTTTTGAAATAAAAACTAAATTGAGTTGCTCTGAAAGGAGAAGAGTTTATTTATTACACAATGACAAACATCTTAATTATATTTAATCCTAATAAATAACCTTACCTGGAAGGAGAAACAACATTAAAGCTTCTATTTCACCTTAACCTCACCTTACTTGATAATAAATATTGTTTACTTTATTCTATTTTTATCAACAGAAAACTACCACTACTATTCTCACGAAACGATCATAACAAAATAAGCCAACGACTAGCTATGGCCAACAACCTTAAACCATTCATTCGATCCACAGACTCTTTAATGCTTTCAAACAAGGAGGATAAGCAGACAAACTGGATGAAGTTATTGTCACATCACATACTTCGTTTACATAAATAATATATTAATTATACTCCAGCAGCAGGATTTGAAAATATTTAGCTAGGTCGGTGGGAGCTTGAGCAATGATGATGTGAGAGATTGGCGCTTCACTATCAAAATTGGTTTCAGGATAAAGACAACCATACTGTAAAAAATATAGTTAATAATCTAAGCAAAAGATAGAAAGTCATTTACATATCACCTGCTGTATTTGGTATGTATGCCTCTTCTTGTACTTAATTTGCCATATGTCTAGCCACTAATTCACGCTAAGGAGACTTACTGTAGAGTTTGTATGTGTTATGTTTATGGAATTATCAATTACAAAAGTACGCGGAAAAACAAAATACCCCTTTTTTTCAAGTTCTTTAATAGATTATCTTCTGTTGACAGAGTATTCAAAGGGCTCTTGCATATCTCGAAAATATTGTCTAAAACTGTTTTAACGTTTGTTTTACTAACAAAAGATAAAATATGTTCAGATATAATTGTCTCAATTGGCTGTGAAACATGCTATGTTACATGTACAAGAATGTTATTGGCCGTTTTTCTGTTCAGTTTGTTAGGTTCCCTAGGTAGATGGGGTTCAGTATATATCTTAATTATGTAATTTGACTGACTCAGAAATTGCAAAAAAAATAAGTGGAAAGAAGACAGAAGGTGCAACTCTCCAGGTGGGGAAGAGAAGCTTTCACACACCTAACTAAAATACCTGCAAATATATCATGAAGTAAAACATCATCACGAAGCGTTCAACAAATTCAAAATTTATTTATTTCTTTTAAAATTTACACCAAAAATCGTTAAGAGGAGAATAGATAAGTCAAGAACACATTCCTTACCTAGGTTGGGTTGTTCGTTAGCACCAGGAACAAAGGGTAACTTAGAATTTGGAAATCTTATAACCGTATACTGGTGCGAGCGGACATCTATTTACTGATGTTTATAATGCCATAAGTTTAAATACCTAATTTATAATTTCTGTATGGCAGCAACGTAGATCCACAAAATTTAAGTTTGTTAGAATATTTTTAATATATAAGTGTAAATAAAAAAAATAAAAACGAGTCTGCTCAAAAAATTCTATATATATCTCAGGGTAATGTCGTGAGTCGCATAGGGTGAAAGATGAATTCCGTAATATTAATAAAAAAAGCGGCGCCCCCCGGTTATGGGATACCGGGAAAAGACATAAATACCGGAGCAGCGTGGACATTCAGCCTTAGACCAAAAACTTAGCTAGGGTGAGCAGTCCGGGATGTCAGGCAGAGCGCTGACCACATGTACAGCTCTGTCTGTCTACCGGAGTTGGGGCTATGGTAGATGTAGAGGGTATTTCTCCAGCCCTAACCATGAACCTCCTGGAAAACGCAAGGGTGCGCGTGTCACAATTTACACTATCTCAGGTTAAAAATAGACTTTGCCTGAAGGGCATATATAAAGGGTAGAGGGTAGACATATCTTGGTATTGCAAAAGAGGGACCGGTCCAGTTGGCAGGGGTGGCACGGCCACGTGGTGGACGCAGCCCGCCTCACTAAACAAAAAAAATACGTGATTTTACCCAGAACAACAGCGCTCTACGTGTTCAATCTATATAATATTTAAAACGTGCGCACTAGAGAAGGCTTAGTCGAGTTAGTGGCGGCGATATGAAACAAAGCTTAAAAATAAACACACATCTATAAAATAGTAGGTAGCATGACACTCAATAATGTAATAATTATTGCAAGAACAACAACGTTCCGCCCATGCGACAATATGACAAGACCTGTTCGTGCACTGTGCCTCACGTAGTAACTGGCCTGCGATAAGGGCAAGCACACTGCCAGGGGTTCCCAACCTTTGAAAACGCACAAAATATTTTAAAGTGAGTGGTTGTTTATATACAAAAAATAACGTGTAAAAAACTGATTTAACACTTGAATCATACATGTAACTAAACAATTTTTTGTAGGTCTTGCCCTCTCGAGATGGTGAATGCTTTCGAAGTTGGATCTCGCCGTACAAAGATCTTCATGTGTTTTACTCATACAAACTGGTAGTTGTGCTCTTTGGCATGCAGTTTTGCTTGTGAGAGAAGCAATTTGTTTTTCACAGTTAAGTGATCGTTTATAAAAAAATTCCCCATAGTGCCGGTAAAACCGACATCTTTGGGACATAACGGATTTTTTAACGAGCGGGCAGAAGCGATGAAATCCTCTTTAACGTACCGATTCATGAATGACACGATTATATTCTTGGTGCCAGCTACGTTACTCGGCACTCTGTGAACGATGTTAATTTGTGTCTTTAAAACTGGATACGATATCTTGTCACCTATTTTGGCTACCATTTCAAAAAGGTTTTCCTAATCCCTCAGAGAACATATACATATCCCCGGTGGTACGGCACTCGACTCTCGAGTTTGATTGCTAGTCTCTCTGCTGACGTGTTCCGAGGGTTTCATCAGTAAAGTCATTGTGTACTTATATTTGAAATGATATGGCCGTGCATGTAAAATCAAAAGAGTGCCAAATTGTTACCCTTTATAAAAATCATTGTTGAGATTATTTTTAGAACTGGAAGTTACTTTGTTTTATACAAATTGTTTACATAAGTGTTTATTTGCATACAAGTACTTCTTTGAAAATCTCCTTTTTCTTAAAATTGTCTGTTCTCTTGTAATTATTTCTTACTGCTCATTATTTTATCCTTTGTCTATTTTTAACGACAAACTTTGGCTTGAATTCATGTATGCCTTCTCTTTCATCTGAACTAAGATTAGACCTCTCCAATACAACTTTACTCTTTCGATATTCACTACTATCAGTTTCCACATCATCAAATGCGCATTTTTCTTCTTCAGTACTACTCAAATAATCTTGGTTTCTTTATTTTTCTTAAAGCTTTTTTAGATCTTGGTATCTGTTTAACGGGTCTGGATATTTTTAAGAGATTTTTTAAACTATCTTTCTTAACATGTAACATTTTTGTCTCCATCTCTTTTTTTTTTATTTCATATCTTGCATTTTGGGATTAAATGTTTTTTCGTATCATATTGTGTTCCTTCTCAAATATATCATAAATGTTGTCTGAGTTTTCATCGTGTTGAAAATTTTCAAATAACTTTCTTTTTTTGTTAAGACTTTTATTAAATGTAATTGCATTATAGGTACTTAGCTGATAACTCAAAAAAACTATACTAGTTATATTTAAATAAATCTGTTGGTATCAAAAATATATATTTTTTTATGAAATCGCAACAGTAAATATTTAAAGTAATCTAAATGAATAAGTTCGGTTTAGAGTTCCGTACTCAATACATTGCTATAAAATATTATTATATTGTTTGATAAATAAAAAAATAAATGGGGCACTGAAAACTAGTTAAGTACCTAGCTGTGATAAAAACTTTCTTTCGCTACTTAGCATTCATCAACAAAATAAAATAGATAAGCAACCATCGTCAAAAGAGATAGATATGAAATACTTAGGTACTTTATGCAGAAAAATCGCCAATTCTATTTACACTTTTATCATTCGTTTCAAAAAATCATCAACGGGAACAGTTTTTAATCATAAAACCATCATAATTCGTAATGAAATTTCGAGAACGGTAAAAATGTTTAATCGTTTATAAATGTATGGTATTTTATTAGTACAAAGCCCATCACTGCTTATTTCCTAAAACTGTTCGCAATTCAACCAACAAAGGGCGCAATGGAGAATCGTCCATAGATAATCTCAATTAACGAATCTTAGCGTGGTGCGGCCGCTGCTATCGTCCACCGCTTTCTACGGGCGAGAAAAATATTCTTCTCGTGTCATGCGTGACATATGTCTTATTTGCGCATGCTGGCCAGGCTGGTCATAAATATTTCATGATTCTGTTACATAAAAACATATTTTTTTACAACTTAAAAAGAAAATTTGCAATTTAAAATAACTAAGTTAACTTTGCGTGTCAATTATTTAAGATAATAGTCTCCATCACTGTTTTCCTGCGTATTGCGATCATTAAATTAAACGCTTTTTTTAAAAACGGCGTTTTCTTTGTGTGTACCTTTTGTCTGATTGAACTTAAATAGGGATCTAATATATCTAAGGATAATAGGGAACTCAATAGTAACCTATTCATGATATCTCTGTTACAATCTTCCCTTGAGAACTTCATTCTGTACTAGCGAGTTTTTTTGTTGAGCCTCAGCTGCTTTCTCTGATAATTGGCCTATAGGTAAAATGCCATATCTTATGACTTGGGCTCCATGAAGTAAAACTTTTTGAATTGTAGGCGAAATAGAATGCCAACCATATAATTCTACATACAGATAAGTTAGCAATTATCTGTATCTATGCTGTTACCACTTGAATTAACTGTATTCCACGTTGTAAGGCAATAATAGATAATATCTGTATTAATAAACGCGAAGTAAGAAGAGAGTAAACTCACGAGAATACTCACGGACTAAAAGTTAATACCAGGCGCTACATACTTTAACGACTGATTATGTTGAGATATTTGTTGTCTATGGCCAAATAACTAGTTTCCGATACATATACTTCCTCTTTGCAGTGTATAGAACAGTAAAAGCTGCAATTATGAGTGTCATATAGTAAAAAGTGTTCTAGTAATTCTATCCATATTTTAATTATAACTCTCCAGTTCTAATAGATTAAGCCTAGAGTAGCTAACGTATTTGATATATTACGAGCGTTGTAATATAACCTCCTTAGATTACTGTTCTCTATGATAACCTCTCAGCTCTCTGCTTTGTTTTGTTGACTTTCTTTCTGTTAATTTCAACACAAAGTCGAAATTGACATAGATTATTTCATTAATGATTTAAGTGTAATAAGTGATATTAATGAGACTGATAACCATATACCATTGATGAGAATGAAACTTTATAAAATTCGTAAGAACCCATTGGAAGAACTTGAAGAGGCTGAATTTAAATCGAAATACAAGTTTTCACTATCTACAGCTGTTTACCTGATTGACATGATGAAGAATTATTTAGCTGGAGGTACAAGAAGTGGCTTTATACCACCCCCTCTGAAAGTATTGACTGCAATAAGAACATGGGCTCGTGGAGAGGCAAGTATATATTATGAAACTAATGCTCATATCGCCTGTCAAGGGCATTCTTAGGTGCATATTTGTATATATACTGCTTTAGTTGGTTTTGTTTCATATTCGCGAATATATAAGAACCTATATTATTTCAACAGGTTCAAGATGATGCAGGAGGTCTAAGCGGAATGAGTCAGCCTACAATATCATTTGTATGCAAACAAGTTGCTTTTGCAAGAATCGCACACAGGGCTCATTCGATCAATATGCCACAAAGTAATGTGGATCAGAACAATGTAATTGCCGGTTTTTATTCAATAAGCGGATTTAGACAAGTTATTGGAGCTATTGATTGCACACACATAAAAATCCCAAAAGTGAGCGGAAATATTGGACAATATTACATTAACAGGAAAGGATATAAATGTATGCTCCATAAATGTACAAGTAACTTAAACCGGCATATAGCTTAGAATTAACTCCAAATGCAGTTATTTACTTAGTTGAATCCTATCAATACACTTCATTCAATTAAATTAAATCATACTTATAAGTAATTTTTTCCAGGTTGTTTCAAATGCTTATTTAGAAATAATGGATATACTGGCACATTGGCGCGGCAGCACACATGACTCAAGAATATTCAATGAATGCCGCCTGAAACAGAGATTGGAACCGTCAGAATTTCAAGGTAGGTTTCTGGGAAATTCTGGCTATGCTTGCACTCCATATTTACTCCTGTCCTAAATCCAAATACACAGAAGGATGAAATGTATAACCGAGTATATATAAGGACCCGTAATACTGTGAAGCGATGCTTTGGAGTTTGAAAGCAAAGGTTACGGTGTTTGCTAAGAGGTTTTAGTACTAAACTGGACTACACAAAATTGTATATTGTTGCATTAGCAATACTGCACATTATTGCAATGCAAAGGTAAGACCTGCTTGAAAATGTGGTTGAAATCCTGAAAATGTAGGGGAAGGGCGGGCAAGATGGATATGATAAGAAGAAACGACTGTAATTATATATAATCTTTGTATTAAGCTGGAATAATTAACTTAAAATAATCATTTACTTAATAAACTATCATTGGAAACATTGAGATCAATCAAATTTAAAACAAAAACTGTGAAACTCTTACAGTTATCAAAAAACAGAAATTATCCATCTTGCCCGACCAGGGTAGGTAAGATGGATAACATAGTAGGGCAAGATGGATCGTAGAGTATAGGTAATTTTAGTCATCGCATTCGTCGCAAAAATACGAGCCATAACCCAGATAAGAGGAGCAGAGCTCGTGTGTCCAACGCTGACATCCTGAGCACTCTATCCAGTCTTCAATTAAAGGTGTTTTGTAGGGTTCTTCGCAGACTGTGCAGAAATAAGCAGGCTCAGGTTGATCAGACCTTTTCTTGAGCGAAGTTTTCTGATCAGTTCTAATATTATTCTTGTTCTTTCCTTGCTTGGACGTCGAAGGTTTGTCCGAGGCTTGTGTACCCTTTGAATTCGAACTGGAACCTGTCGAATCCAATGCTAACTTGGGCATTTTTTTTTCTTGTTTTATGTTTTTTGCCAGGGTTTTTGTCATCTTGTTGAATTGCTCATTTTTAATTGGTGTGCTGGTGAGGATTTCTGCTTTTTGTATTTTCCTTTTCCGTTTTGTAATGGTTTTCATGGTTTTCCGAGGTATGGGCCTGATACTTGCCGGTGTAACTTGTGTTACTGGATTAAAAACTGTATTTAATGTCTCAGGATCTTGTGATTTCTTATCAGGAACTAATGAATGTTGATTTGATTTAGAAGAATCAGAAGGAGGAGTACATTGGGTAGGTTCTGGAAGTTCAGGGGGCTCATGCTGTTCTGGAACTTGCATTAAAATGGATGGTGATGTTGAGAGTTGGTCAGTTGAGCAGACATTTGATTCCGAGGGAGCACGTTCTGATTGTGCTTGGGCTGGAATTACTGTGGATGATGATGCTGGAGAACGGTCAGTTAAGTTTACATCTGGTGCTGGAGGAGCCAATGAAGCTGCAGCGAATACTTCATCCCCAAAAATATTCCTGTTATAAGGGCAAATTCCACTTGCCTCGAATCCCCTTGTGGCGTTCAAAGCCGTTGCTCCTTTGAGATACGCTGGACAAAACACTCTGCAGATATCTAGTTGGTTTATTATACGGCCGGGGAACTGTTTTTGAAAAGTGTTGATTTCTTGTTCAAAGAAAGTCTTAATGGGACCATAAACAGCCACGTCCAAAGGCTGCAGACGGTGCGTAGTGTGTGGCGGGAAGGACAAAAGAATAACATTATTATCACGAGCATATTCAAGAGCTGGATAGTACTTGTGCGACTCATGGTTGTCTAGTAATAAAAGGACTTTTTTATCTGGTGATGGTCGCACTTGTTCCACAAAATATCGAAGCCATTCGTAAAACTTCTCGCTGTTAATCCAGCCACTGTCTGTTACAGAAGCTTGTGATCCAGGTGGAGATCCATCAAGCAGACGGCCAATGAATTTCTTTCTTTTAAAAATGAAAAATGGAGGTATAAAGGACCCTGCACCATTGCAGCAACATACTACTGTTGTAAGCACACCTCTTTCTAGACTAGACACAATGCCAACCTGTTCTTTTCCTTGTGTTGTCAAAATCTTTGGGGGCTTGGACGTCGAAGTCTTTACCCCGGTTTCATCCATATTATAGACTCTGGCTGGAACAATATTATTATTTATCATCTGTTCTTCTAAGAGATCATAAAAGCGGTTTACTTGTTGCTTGTTAAACCCTTTTATTCTTGCTATTGATGTAGGTTCTGGTGTGCGCAATACAATTGATGGGTTTCTTTTTTGAAAAGCTTTGAACCAGGCTTTGCCTGCGACATCATCTTTAAATCTAGTTTCTTTATTTCTGGCTTTAGCAAACTGTCCTGCTAGCTGCATAAACTCTATTCTCGTAAGACCATAAAACAGAGAATCTACTTTTTTAACGTATTCCACCAATAGTTTTTCTTCGTTTGGAGTAAACACGGGACGAAATCTACCCAAATTTTTGTCAGAACAATTGGATTGAAGATGTCTATGTAAAGTGCCATACGGAATACCATATTTGAGAGAAGCTTGGCGTATAGACGAACTTTTTGCTTCCGCCATGGCACGCGCCAGGGTTTCCGAAGACCATGATCCACGTTGGGTTTTTCTTACGTAATTATTTACCATCTGAAAAAATAATAACCTTAATTTAAATTAGGTTTTAATAAACGGCGGGCAAGATGGATATAGCCCGATCCATCTTGCCCACTTGGCTTACTATGAAGCGAAATATGAATATCTCATAAAATAAAAGTAATACACAAAAATCCATTCCAATTAAGCATATTCAATAATAAACAAAAGAAAATAACAACAAGTAATACAAATTTACAAGAAAACAATAGAAATATTCACATTACTTACTTTCAAAATATCGAAAGTTCGGAACACAAATCATAAACACGCTCCTACGACGTCCTCCGCGCGCAAGCGGCTGGCGACGATTGAGCGGGGGGAGGCGGTCTGCGCCTAGGCACGCTGTTGTCAAGAGGCGATCGTGAAATATCGGGTCGAGTCGTGTATATTTCGTGTATCCATCTTACCTGCTCTATCCATCATGCCCGCCCTTCCCCTACCAGTAACACAGGTTATAAATAACTCAGTGAGAGGAAATGCAGCAAGGGCAGCATTTATAAATTAAAGTTTTTAATATAAATATTTATAACATTAAAACTTTTTTTTGACTTTGATATACCTACTGCATATATCTAAACTGTATAAAGGCTGGAGACATTTGAAAACCTATACTACCTACCTGCCTACTAGGTTATATATTATAAAGATAGATATTGCACTATTAGGATTATTAATGAATAGATTCAGGCGTTACTTTGCGGAAATCCATATTTAATAATAACAAATACTTTTAAAAGTATCCTAAAAAACATTAAATAATATTTAAATAAAACACTTAAAAAAGCATAAAATTATATATCTAGTGACAATTCCGCCTAATTTTCCTGTTATCTACGTGACGTCATAAACATCACGCAGCCTAACCGGAAGAATACCCGACTAGTTTCGCTTCTAAACGAAGCATCTTCAGGAGGTCTTGACTTAGATAACAGGAAAATTAGGCGGAATTGTCACTAGATATATAATTTTATGCTTTTTTAAGTGTTTTATTTAAATATTATTTAATGTTTTTTAGGATACTTTTAAAAGTATTTGTTATTATTAAATTAGGATTATTATATACTGTGCTAAAAAGATTATGACAGAGTGAAAGAATAGATTGTTGTGCCGACACCACTGCATAATATTTTTCTCCATTCTGTCCTTTTCTTGTCATTCATCATTTTCACTAGTTAACAAACATGTCCTGTATGCAGTCTGTCCATTTATTATTTGGACTTCCTTAACCCTTTAGTCCGTTCACATTCACACTCCACTCTTCTTAAATGTTTTTATTCGTTCTCTCATTGCCACAATGCTTTTCTACTTTTCTGTCACAGGAGCTCAGAAGCTTCGTCTGATACAATTTTTGCTTATTTTGTCCACTAAGTATAGATACAAACCATAGCACTATTATTTCATTGGCTTATAGAAAATATGACTTAAGTCAGAACTGTTATATCATCGGTTTATAGAAACCAAAGTCTGGCATAAATAACAGGTTTTACTTCATGGCCCATGGGAGATCCTCATAATGTACCATCATTTGAATTGTTGCAAAACTAATTTTACTCTGAAATTAATCTCAATGGATATATAAGTTTTTATATATCTGGTGATTTAGAAGTCTCCCTGCTATAACCATAATTTTATCAGAATTTATTCTATGCTTAATACTATTGTATGAGTAGGTAAATAAAATAACTAGTAGTTTAAAAGATAAATATGATATTCACTACTAAACTACTAATTAATAGCTAGTGCGCGTTGTTTTTTAATTCCTAAAATCTATCTTTCAAGAATCGCACATTTTATTTTTTCCTTATGAATGGCCATTTTAATAGAGTACTCTTCTTCTGCCATTTCTTTACGTCTTTTGTGTTCTCGGTCTTTTAACATAGCACTATGCCTAACTATTCTGCTTACATAATCGTCGTGGTCCTGCAAATGCAAACAAGTTCATTAAATAATTATAAATTTATCTATAGATAAATCAACAAGCTAAAAGTCCCAATATTACCTTTCTGAACATATAACTTATTTCTGACATATTGTTTATTACTTACCGTTTAGGCATCTGAAAAAACAGAACAATTAATTAATATGAATTTTAATTATGATCTTATCCACAAAAGCTATACTTATAGGATATTTTTAGCAGACATTTTTTACTGAAAGAGCGGCTATCATGTTTTTAATCGGAGTGGCTGTGTTAGCATCATTAATGACATTCAGCAAGCAATTTAAAAAATTTACGATATATTTAATCAAAATACCACATGCTTAAAGTACTATATAGGTGAAATATAAGCATACCGCTGAAGGAGTAAATTCCGATGTACCCACTTGGGTAATACCGATGTAGCCACTTCAATATCTTTTGTTGTTCCTATACATATATATATAATATCCTGAAAAGGTAAAATTGTATGTAAATAATGTATCTCCATTCTATGCCTAAAATTCACTTAGGGGTAAAGAGTCTCTCCTCTTTTTGAACTAGAAAAAATTGTATTGTGTATGCACTGCCATAAGCTCATTATTACATATTATGTACATAGTATAGATAGATACTTACAGTTATATTCTGGTTCTGTTCATTGCTACCATCCTTAACAGTAAAATCCCGTGGTAGAGAGAGAGTCCTGAAATATAACAATCATTAAGGCATACTGGCAAATAAAATAAAAACAGTTGTGTGATTTCAACATTATTAATTGTAACTACCTAACACTACTAACAAACTCGCCACTATTGTGATAGTACATGTCTCACTGGTATTTGACAATATTGTTTCCTTTTGTTCTGTACTTATACTCAGAATGTATTTAAAACAGAATAAACATATGATTACTTGATTGTTTTGTTTTTATAAATGCTAGATAGGTTTTTCATGATAATCAACATTTGTTAACTGTTATAAAAAAACTTACAATACTATCTGAATCATATATTATGATTTTTAAGCAACGCTGCAGGATTTAACAGATCTTTAATTTCAATTACTCCATCATTAGGTGATGCTGGCCTTGCCCCTCCGCCTGTTTTTGCAGCTTCTCTTTGGAAGGTGCTTTAGGATTTCCGGGCGTTCACTTTCATCATTTTCCACTGAATTTTCAGCTGGTTTAAATGTCGATGACGATCATTCAACTCATTAAACCTAGGACATAAAAGGAAATAAGTAATATTAATAATATGTTAAAAATAGATTACTATATGGACTTGTAAAATATATATATATATGTATATATACAAAAAGAGGTTAAAATTATATTACTTCTTGTGTACTTCCTCCGAAGATTTAGTTTTATTTTTGTTTGTCTTTGTAACTGAAGATTTATTTTCAATAATGTGAGCATATTACAGAAGACACAGTAAAAAAACATAAGATATTAACGATAATAGGCAAGTATGCACAGTTTACTTATCTTCGCTACACCATAACGATTTACCTACCTTTTCCTCTTCATCCCAGTTAACAGGACTGCGTTTCTGATTCATTATTATAGTCGAAATAAAAACTGAAACTGCACAGACACTATCGAAATCAAAAATACCACTAAACTGCAATATACAAACACCACGAATCGAAGTAAACGAAACTTTCGTTACGAAGCTACAAACGTCCTTAAGTTGTCCAACTCAAAATAATTGCTGCCAGTGTCATTACTGACATACCAATTAGCATTGAGTTCATTCAATAACTCACTCTTTTACTTTTTAATATTATGGGTTGCCATTGGGAACGCATTAATCTCGGCGTAAGGAATGTATTGTTAATCTGTAATAGCAAAGATATTACTCCATTACTCAGGGATTAACAAGTCAAAGCGTAACTTTAGATTAAGCGTGGAATAGGGGATTTTTATTTACAAGGCTTCATGAGTTTATTGAAATCTTTTGAGGTTATTTCGCAAATATAACAACGTATTTTAGATGAGGTGTTCGTTGCAGCATTACGTACTTTGCTGTCTATCATTGTAAACAAAATAGCAAGTTTTATTCTTACAATGTCATCACGAGTTGATAACTCTGTTTAGGACTGGTTTTTCACTTGGTCTTCCATGAATTTTATTTCTTCTTTTGTTATATATTTTGATTCACCAACAAACCTTATACACATTAAACTACAAAATCTCACAAAAGAAGGAACTGGGTTTTGGAAAATGATTTTTCTGGCCTCCATTACTATTCAAGACCAGTCTCAAAGGAACTAGAGCACTTTGAAATATATTTGCGTCACTTTCTGCAGTGTTTTGGAATTTTTGTTTGAACTGCGACCCTATTTAATAATAACAAATATTTTAAGAAAACATCAAATTAATATTTTAATAAAACACTTAAAAATACAATAATATATCTAGTGACAATTCCGCCTAATTTTCCTGCTAAGCCAACGTGACGTCACAAACGCCACGCAGCCAAACCGGAAGAATTTTTTCCGACGCGTTTCGAGATTTCTCGATCGTGCGCTCGCACAGTCAAGATCTCCGGAGATGCTTCGTGTAGAAGCGATAAGGAGTCAGGATGGGAAGATGGGACGGCTGAACAGATTTTGATGAAATTCGGTACGGAGATAGTTAAATCATTGATAGACGTGACACAAAAAGTACCGGTATTGTGCCAAACGACCACCCAAAGAAGACTGGCTTAACTGATTTTGATGAAAATTGGCACCGGGGATAAAATAGATTGTACAGATTTTGATCAAATAAGGTACTGGAGCGGCGAAAACATGTATGCAGCTGAACGGATTATGGTGAAATTTAGAACTGAAAAGGCGAAAAACAGATTGCACTCTTTACCGATTTTCATGAAATTTAGTTGTACAGGGAAAGAAAACGAAAAACACCGTCACTGCTGCACCGATTATGATGAAATTTAGAACTGGAAAGGCGAAAAAAAACTTGCTTTGGATTTTCATGAACTTTGGTCCAGGAAAAGAAATTAAAAAAAACCGTCACTGCTCTGCACTGATTGTGATGAAATTTGGTATGCAGTTTATTTAGATATTGTGCGCAACAAAAATTTTATGTATAACGATTTTGAACTGTCGTTGTTGGATTTTGTAGGAAATGTATATGACAAAACTCAGCGTTTTGTGTCGAATAGCGGTACCAAAGATTGTGAAATAAATATAAATTGAACCACATATCTGAATTTACGTAATTGTGTATGCTTGTTGTTGTATTGTGTATGACACAGCGGTTCCTTAGGTATAACGGTGACGAAGATTATAAGAAAATTAAAGCCACTGAATTTTCCTTTGTGTCTGTTTGTTTGGTGTTGTATTATGTATGCATACAGTATTAGTTGTATTCAACAACTGGGTATATCACAATTACTTAGATAGAGAAATATGATACTCCCTGAAACAATTTAATATGCACAAGTAGATTCCACAGGTATCGCACTTCCAAGTAGTGCGAGACTCGATTTTCTGCATGGCACACCATTTGCAGCGAGCTTTCTTCTTCTCCTCCTTCATAGGAAAGTGATCCAATTTTGGCATCGCTATCTTTGGATCTTGTGCCTTTATTTTTCTATTATTTCGTCCGCCAAGGCCACACGGAACTGGCGCTGTGCTTTCGATTTATTGTGATTGTGAATCACAAATGCATTGTATATTGACTTGTTGAGGAGTCGGCGGAAAAGTTTTTTATACCATATTAGATTCCTGGTTCTTTCCACGGGGAAGGCCTGCAGCATTTGGTCCTTCTTCCCCCCCCCCCCCCTGGAAAGATTGGATAATAGTCTAGGACTGCTTGCGGCTTGTACTTATAGTACCCATGTTTTTCTCTTCCGCCGACCCCTGGTTTATGGTATGTAGATATAATTGATACCATGTTGGCGTCATGCCACACAAGCACCGATAAATCATTGGTTTGACTTATGACAACCTCACCTAACCGGGTATTAGATTTTGTTTTGTTGCGCACAAAGTCTGGAACAAACTCCCTAGATAATCGCAATGTCTCCATTGTGTCTGTTCCTTTGCGCTTCAACGTCCGCGACAGCATTGGAGAGTTATAAAAATTATCCATTACTAAAGTATGGCCTTTGTTGAACAGTGGACGGATCAGCTCAAATACTATTTGGGACGTGGCTTTCTGCGGCTCATCGTCCCTATGCTCGCTGTGTTGTGTATTCTCACACTTTCCAGTGTACACCTTCATTTTCCACATATAACCTGCACGAGATTCGCATAGCTCGTAGCTTTTGATACCTATCCCAGCAGCCTTCGTAGTGATCAACTGCGCAAAAAACAGTCGACCTTTCCAAAGTAAAAGAGACTCATCGATCGCGATGTTCTGCTCGGGTAGGTACAACGAGCTAAATTTATTATTGAGATGGCGAATAATTGGCGCAATTTTTCTAAGTTTGGTGCTTTCGCCTGTTACATCCGACAAAGTTAAGCTGTCCACAAAATGCTAACATTTTTTTGTCAGTGTAAATTTTTTGTGGGGGACTATGGTGGGGCGTAGCCCACCATAGGATCGATATTAGGGAATTTGGGAGTACTTACTGGATGGATGTTTTGGGGTGCTCGAGAGTTGGCCGCGCCTCTGTTGTGTGCGGATGGCGGCGGCGTGGTTTCCGAATGGCGGGCTGATTACACGTGCACTACTCGCACTTCACTAGTTTCACAACTAACTGTTCAGTTAATCTATATAGTGGTGTGGGCAGAAAATGTATAAAACGCGACTGTCATCTGTGCGCGTGCGACTGTTATTTCTAATCTGTGACACGTAGTTCACGCTTGCATCGTCACTCGCGAATGTCAAGGTCAAGCTAGCTAGCCGACCGCAGGGTTGCCAACTCAATGCCACGGTTGGGTGCTAAGTAACATCTCAAAAAGTGCTAAATTGGTATAAAATTTTAACAATAGTGCCAAATATATGAAATAAGAAAAATAACGTGTAGAATAAAAAGTTTTAATTTTCAAATTGTCATGACATTAATATCAAAGTTATGTTATGTTACATTTAAACAAAAATAAAAAAAAATATATAGTTAAATTGGAGGATGTGACCATCAAAATTTAAAAAAATCGAAATATTAAAAATCTTATTATCGTTAAATCCAATCATCATCCTCACTACTTGTACCGTCTGTCTCTGCTGCGGTTCCTTGTACAGCTGTTGAAGTGGAGGGCTGTGGCTCATTTACACTTATAGCAGACTTTTTAAATTTAAATGTGTACATATCTTTCTTGCCTATTTTTTTAAGGATATCTTGAGGTATATCATATGTATAACAAGTTTTGTTCAAATGTTTGAGTCCAGTTCGTATACGAATAATTGAATTTAGGGAGTCCAAGTTAATTTTGTTCCTCAATTTATTTTTTACGATGTTCATTACGCTAAAAACCCTCTCAACGTCCGCATTTGAATGTGGCAATGTGAGCACTGTAAAAGCCAACGAAACCAGTTCGCTATACGAATTTTCATTGCTTGCGTCCTTAAAATCTGACACTTCAACCCAAAATTTTACTGTATCAGTCACATTTTCCCAAGTGTTGCTAGTTAGGCTTTTCCATTGGGCAACAATTTTTTCAATAGTTTCTGGATTCTGTACAAAGTGTTCCGCTAACTTCACAACTTCGACGAGCCCTTTATTTGGTTTTAAAGCGTTAGTGACGCTCATGACATTCATATCTTTCAGGAGGGTTACATTTTCAGGAAGCCGCTGTTGCAATTGTTTTATTAGTTTTACCGTAAAATTTACGCAACGTTTTCTTAATGCTTGCTTTTTGGTATCTTCTAAGGATTGCATAGCGTTCTCAAAACTGTAGCCAAGATAAGGAGACGGATCCAAGTAATCTGCAACATTATCTTCAAAAATGTTAAAAGAGTGACGTCTTCCCGGGATCACTACTTTATCACAAAACGACTCGAGCAATTTTATCAAAGTTTCTAATAATCTTGTTGGATCTGAATTTTCGCCTTCGAATGCTTTTAGCGCCGATTGTACCTGACCAAGTATTGATTTTATGTAAATTAAATAAACTTTATTTTGCAAATCAGAATACGCTTCGTATAAGAGTTCAGCCGTGTAACAGTTATTTTTTCTTCTGGCAATCTCAAAAAACAGTTTCAGCTCCAACCACTGGTCCAAAATTCTTTGCACTGCTGGCTCGATTGAGAGCCATCTAGTAGCACATTTTTGTAATATTTTCAGTGGTTGTCGTCCACAATTTATAGTTGCGTATATGTCTGCATATTCTTGACGTCGATTTGGTGACATGGAAAACCAATTAAATGTTTCCCTTAGGAGGAATTCGATGTTACGAGGGATAGTTTCTTCTGAAGCGTGAGAAACGGCCAATTGGAGTGAATGGCAAACACATTTAACTAGAATTAAATGTGGCAAACTGTATTCTTCTTTCATAATTTTATATACGCCGTTATTAATACCAATCATGACACTGGCATTATCGGTGCCCAATCCTACTAAATTTTGAAGGTTTAACTCCATTTCACCTTGCACTGTCTTAATAATAGTATTTACAATACCTCTTGCATCGGACGTCTCTAGTGGACTCAAAGCTAAAAACGTCGACGTTATTTTCTTCATAGAAGAACTGAAATACCGTATAACGATGCCTAAGTACTTGTGTACGGTTATGTCTGTTGATTCGTCAATTATGAGACTATATTTACTATCACCAATGTCCTGTTTTAAGACAGATTTAAAATGCGGCCCCAAAACATTTTTTAAAATCTCACCACATTTTGTACGATGGAGCTTCATATTACAGGCGGCTTTTGAGTCTGCGAAAGCTTTTGCACACACTTGGCTAAGGTGGTCGATCGGCATGACAGCTGTGTGTTCTGCAACGAACATTGATAATAGACCCTCTGCGTGATGTCTGGGTTTGCGTCGGTATCAACTTTTTCAACAATTAGTGTAGTCTGCCCCGAAGAAAATGGTTTTATTTTATCAATATGTTTTTTTGATTCCGAATGCCGTTTAATTTCAAATATTCTTGCATTAAATTCTATTTTACACAAGGAACACATTGCTTTTGAGCTTTTCCCAAGAACAGGCCTAAGCCATTTTTTGAGTTTTGGATCGTCCTCCCATTCTTTCCTATAACTTTGAACATAACTACCTTTTTTACTTAAAGGAACATCCATTTTCGTCTCACTGTCACCGTATAAAACACAAATCTATGTAAGTAAAGGAATAATAAGGTAATTATTCTGCAGCGCAAAAGAGACTATGACATAATAAATCAAAAACACAAACGAATGAAAAACAAGCAAGGTAAGACAAAGAAGGAGTTATCTTATGAGAAAGAGACAAATATAGCAGAGTCCGCGCCGTCCGCCATAATTGCATTTATTTTTATGTTTACCGGAATCCCCTACCGAAGTGCAGAGGACTACACTAATTTGCGTTTTGTTATTGCATTTTGTGAGTAAGCAAACATATCAAAATTAGTGCTAGATTTTGCGATAGGTGCTGTTTCTTAAATTTCAGTGCTAGACACATGAAAATAGTGCCAAATCTGGCACTTTAAGTGCTGAGTTGGCAACGCTGGCCGACCGGGCGGTCGGGAGAGGGTGGCGCGGTAAGGGCAGGGCCCCTCCCCCGCGTTCCTCAGGCGTCCCTCACCCGCTCCTGCGTCACGTCTTTGGCGTGAACATCTTCCCGGGGCGTCAACAGTGCTGAAGGGGTGTTACTCGATGGGCAGCCGAGCGACCTTGAGGACGGGGCGCTTCAAGATGCCCTGGGCCGTCTTGAGTTCCACCACTCGGGTAACGCCATCCCTTCCTGGGATCGTCTGGGTGATGCGACCCATGCGCCATTGTAGTGGCGGCACATGGTCTTCCACAATCAGGACCAGCTCTCCGACTTGAGGTGGGCTGGATCGGGAGGTCCATTTGGAGCGGGTTTGAAGTGTGTGCAGATAGGATTTGGACCAGGATCGCCAAAAGTGTTGGGATAGGGACTGGACGAGCCTGAACCTTTTTAGAGCTGAAATGGGCCTGCCTTCTACCGAATAATCCGGTAGGGCTGTGAGCGGACGGCCTATGAGGAAATGACCTGCAGTGAGTACCTCAAGGTCCGCAGGATCAGAAGAGAGAGGGCTGAGAGGGCGTGAATTGAGCACGGCTTCAATTCGAGCTAAAAGGGTTGAGAATTCCTCAAAGGTGAGGCGTTGTTCACCGACCACACGATACAATAACTGCTTGGCGGATTTTACCGCTGTTTCATGTAATGCACCGAACCAGGGTGCTTTAGGTGGGTTCAACCACCATGTTATGTGCTGTTTAGAAAGCGTGTGCGCGATGTTATCGTTGCTTGATGCGAGAAAGTTTTGTATTTCCTTAAGCTCATTCCTAGCGCCTACATAATTCGTACCGCAATCGGATCTAATAAGAGTAGGTACGCCGCGTCTAGAAACGAATCGCTGTAATGCCGCCAGAAACGCTTCTGTGGAGAGCTCAGACACGGGCTCAAGATGGATAGATTTCGTCGCTAGGCAAGTAATAACGCAGAAGTATCCTTTTAAGAGTTTGGCGTTCTGAAGTGTGCTGGATTTTATCAAAAATGGTCCAGCAAAGTCCGTGGTGACTTTGCTGAATACGGGCTGAACGTTCACGCGGTCGGCGGGTAAGTCTGCCATGTACGGGGCCTTAGGTTTAGCACGGAATCGGAAACAATGCATACATTTGTATACTCGATGTCGAATTACTCGGCGGGCTGATAATATCCAGAATTGCTGACGTAAGAGTGAGTGCAGGGTATCAGCGCCTGGATGACAATAAATTTTGTGATAATGATCGATGATGAGATCTACTAATGGGCTTGAGCTGGGTAAAATTAATGGGTGCTGAGCGTCGTAACGCAGTGCAGACTGGGTGAGTCGGCCACTCACTTTTAGTAAATCGTTTTCCAAAAATGGTGACAGACGTTGTACGCGGATTGTACATTCTTTATTGTGGTGTAAACGATGGATGTCGTCAGCAAAACTGTTGTGCTGAACTGAACGCACCCAGTGCAGTAGTGCTTCTTTGCGTTCGCCGACCGTAATGGGCCCGTTGACACGCGCAGAGCGACTCGACTGCCTGCAATTGTGTATGAAGCGTTTTATACAAGCCGTTACGCCTATAAGCTTGTCGAGTGAGCTGAATCGTGTGAGCAGAGTTGTGTCAAGGTCAGAGACCGCTATGTGTGCTACGACCTTTTTTGGTTTAAGGCCGGGTAACGCATGATGACCTAATGCGGGCGGAAGGGATGGCCATGTTTGTGGTGGGTCCTTGAGCCAAGGTGGTGACCACCACAAGTCATGTTTCAAGAGATCTTGAGCTGACATTCCCCTGCTAGCGCAGTCTGCAGGGTTCAGAGCTGAAGGGACATGTCTCCATGTGAGATTGCATTTAGTAGCCTTAATTGAGGAGACTCTGTTGGCTTCAAATACTTGAAGTGAGTGTATCGGTGTATTCAACCAGGCAAGTACGATGGTACTGTCTGACCAACAGGTGTGCTGATGAATGGAAATGTGAGCTGCTAGCTGGGTTGAGACGTGGGACATGAGCTTAGCCAATAAGTGGGCTGCTGATAGCTCCAGTTTTGGAATAGTTTGTCGGTTTTTAATGGGAGCGACCTTTGATTTGGACGTGAGCAGATGTACATGTACCTGACCATCGGGTGTGGTTTCATGTAGGTATATAACCGCGGCATAACCTAGTTCTGATGCGTCCGCATATCCCTGAAGGGTGTATGTGGATGCTTTGTTTGAGCAGACGTTTCTGGGTAACCTAAGAGCTGAGAGATGGGGTAGGTCGCGATAAATATTTTGACATTCGAGTGCTATGTCACTAGGTACCTTTTCGTCCCAATCTAGTTTTAATGTCCATAACCTTTGAATGAGTGTTTTAGCGCGGAAAATGATGGGGCTGATCCAACCGTTTGGATCGTATAGCCGGGCTATAGTGCTGAGTATAGATCGCTTTGTTAAATTATCTACAGTGGGTACTAAGACACTATATGTGAACTCATCAGTTTGTGGCATCCATTGCATACCAAGTACTTTAATGGCGTTATCATCTGGGCTGATGTCAAAGTCTTTGGGTATCTCGCACTGTTCATCTGGGAACCTTTCTAAGAGCTCACGGGAGTTGGAGGTCCACTTACGTAGTTGGAAGCCACCCAGGGCGAGTAAGCTAATTAATTCGGTTTGCAATGTCATGGCTTCATCGACAGTGTCATGACCTGTGAGTACGTCATCAACAAATATTGACCGGGAGAGTACTTGAGCGGCCTTGGGGTAGCGTTGACCTTCATCGGCGATCAACTGCTGAATAGTGCGGTTTGCTAAGAATGGGCTGGAGCGCAAGCCGTAAGTTACGGTGGACAACGAATAAGTTAATAAGGGCTGATCTGGTGACGAGCGCCAGAGAATGAGCTGAAACCGTCTGTGGGCGGGATGAACCATGATGTTTCTAAACATTTGTTGAATGTCTGTGCTGAAGACGACCTTGTGGGTTCGGAAGTTTAAAATGATATCTGTGATATCTCGTTGTAGGGCTGGCCCCGTGTGTAAAGTGTCGTTAAGGCTTGTGCCATTTGAGCTTTTACAACTAGCGTCAAATACTGTGCGTAGTTTATCTGAGTTGGCCTTGAAAATGCTGTGATGCGGTATATAACAGTGGGGCTGATCGCGGAATGTCTTTGGGTGACAGGGAGTCATGTGACCTTTATCTAGGTAATCCTTCATGAATTCAACGTATTTTGAGCGGAGTTCGGGGTATCTTTGAAGTTTCTTTTCGAGGTTGAGAAACCGTCGAAGTGCTATAGCATGGGTAGTTCCTAGCTTAGGAGCGTCTGAGAGGAATGGTAACGTGACCACATACCTACCTGTTGATTCCCTAGTGGTAGTAGACTGGTATATTTGTTCACATTCGTCATGTGCTGAAGTACCGTTGGTAGTACTATCACTAACTTCTTCTACTTCCCAGAATCTTTCTAGAGCTGAATGAACGTCTTGGTTGGACTGTTGTGCCATTTCGTTATTATTTATTTGAGCCGAGTTGACTTGAGGCTGTGTGCCTGAATGTAGGGAAATAGGACCTAATAACGTGAAGTTAAAAATCGTGCCGAAGGCTATTGGCCTGCCGGGGCCTAGGAATACTTTAGTACCATCTAATATGCTACCCAAGATGTCTGACCCTAACAAAAGATCAATCGGTGCAGGTATATTGCACGAAAAATCTGCGAGTGGAACGTTATTCATACTTTCATCCAAACTAGGTAATTTAGTATGCGGTAAAATTCCTGTTACGTTCTTAAGTACATATGCCTTAACACTTATTACGGGCCTGTCCGTATGTACAGGGCGAAAACTAATGTCGACATATGACGTAGATTTTTCTGAGGGTTGGTCACCTATGCCTTTTATTTTAAGATTTGTGTGCTGAGTGGGTAAGCGAAGTCCCTTCACTATGTCATAGTTAATCAGTGTGATCATGGAGCCACAGTCTAGTAACGCTCTGGCTGTGTGAAAATTGCCATTGCAATCTGCTATCTCTAATGAGACTGTAGGCAGTAGTACAGGCCTGTCGTGGACACTGTCTGGGGGTGCAGAGATGTTAGCAGGCCAACCTGATGTGTTAGCGTGGACATTTTGTTGCTGCGCTGAAACAAGTGTGAGCTGATTATTTTTGGGGCGGGCGGGTGTGGCCGTGTGTTTATGCCAGGGTGGTGTGAGCTGAGAGGTTATGGGCTTACGATGTGTGTGCTGAATGTGCCGCGCTAGTCATTGCCTAGGCGGTGTGGGCTGTCGCGGCGTAGGGCGACGGAACGGCACCGACCTTCCCGTGTCAGGTGAGGGGCGGCGGCGAGGTGTCTCGCGCAAGTGCTGAGGCAATAGGTGTGCTGAGTTGCGAGTCGGTGACGTGTACCCTAGTCTGTGTAGCGTAGTGTGGTGGTTAGCACTGCCACACTCCTTGCATTGCCCGGTTGTACTGCACTCGTTTTCGTAGTGCGGGCCGAGGCACTTAGAGCATCGGTTGCGCGCCTGAATAAAATCCCAGCGGCCTTGAACTGGCTGGTTGTTGTACTGAGTACATACCCTCAGTTTGTGACCCTTAACATTACACCATGGGCAATAATGGTTTGGGTTTATAACCGGTTGGGGTTGGCGGGCCAGTGCTTGCTGACGATCGCGGGTTGAATCCGTTGAGCATGCGGGTGAATGTGTGGTGTTATATACCACTTGGCGTGTCTGGGCGTGGGTGGGCTGGTAATGACGCCTAGTGTCTTGTCGGGGTGTGTGCTGATAACCGGACGGCCTCGGTGATCGTCGGTTAGTGTCTGTGTTGGGTGTTGTGTATGAGGTGGATGGTATGGGCACGGTGACCTCATTGCAGCGCGCATGCATCTTCAAGGAACCCAATGAGATCCCTCAACGTCGGCAGTCTGTCAGTCGACCCGTGTTGCCGCTCGAAGAGCGACCTCAGTTCGCCTTTAAGCTTACGCGCAGCAATGGACACGAACACATAGCCACACTCCCCATCAGTGGGCATATTGAGGTTTTGTAGGGCCGACTGTGCTGAAATGAGCGGCGTTAGAAATTGCCGCCGTATTTCTGAGCGACTCGAAATGGTGGGCAGATCAAAGATGATGTCTACGAAGCGGTCTATTAGTAGACGTCGGTTTTCATACCTACGGGTTAAAATGTCCAACGCTACCTGGAAATTCTCGTTGGTTATGGGCAGATGAGAAATTAAAGAGCGCGACTCCCCAGACAGACATGACAGTAGGTAATGGAGCTTTATGGCGTCAGATAAATTCGCGACGGTGCCAGTCAAGCTCTCAAAAACCGTAATAAATGACGGCCAATCTTCTAATTGTGACGAAAATTTTGGGAGTTCTATTTTGGGCAGGACCGAGTTTGATACCAAAGGCTGTTTTTGTGCTGATGGCTCAGTGTCATTTTGGGCTGATGGTAAGACATTGATGTCTATTTCGGCTACAAGTATAGTGTCGTAGGCGTCTACTATCTTCTCGTAACTTTCCAGATATGATTTTTCCTGGGCCTCCGTCAAGTCATCGGAGTCCAATATTTCGTAATATACAGTGTCTAATTTTTCTTTTACGACTCTTACCTCAGCAAATCTGGCGTTAAAATCCGACCTTTTGTATTTCGGTTTACCGGACAACAAAGATGTACCTATCTCAGAAAGCGTAAGGATCGTCTTTTGAGCCTCCCGGAAGCGAGCGGCTTGGCTTTTGGTAGGCATTGCGGAGGCCTTTGTTCACTTCAAGGTAGTAACCGTATCGCAAGTGGGCGATTAATGAGAGCAGAAGGGAAAAGAAAAAAAAAATTTACAAAGCAAATCCTATTTATAAATCTAAATTGGTTGTAGAAATGTCAACCTTCTTTTACGGAAGTCGGTTAAATGATTGCTAACTAGGTATTATATTAATACTAAACTTCACCTGAGAGCTGAATTCTAGACCGATACACTATTAATTTAATAACGGAACTCTTAAGTTGTTCACGGAACCCTTATTAAATTCGTGCGGAACGCTAGCTTATAACTTAAAACTATTAAATATATTGAGCTGATATGAAATACCAAAACATTGTCGCATACAAGATAACAAAGAATACAAGTTAATATGTATCCAATTTAACACGTAGTGTATTAAATTTAGTAAATAAATCGCAATATAAACATAAGTATAATGATACAAAAACACGAGAATCCAATGCAAACACTCGGCTTCAAAACTTGCCGGTTAGTAACAGCGGTCAGTAACAACACTTATCTAAATCGTGTAATCGTGAATTTGGTCGATTAATAAACTGTAGGTAGGCGATTTCTAAGATATAAACATTTACGTAATTATGGATACGAGCTGATTGATTACGGAAAGTACAATAATGGAGACGCTATTTCTATCTGAGGGTTGAAAGAAATTCTTAAATTGCTATATCTTTTATGCAAATTTTAAAGTTTGAAATTTGTCACAATGTGTGCAGAATGAAATGATCCTTAGCGTAAGGAGACAAGGTTGATTTACTTTGGCAAAAATGATACTGCCATGCGGTTTTGCTTGATTTTATTTTGGGTTTTAAAATGAGTGGACTGTAATTATAATGGGATTAGGGCTGATTCGTGACGGCTCGAAGGAAATATATGGTGGGGCGTAGCCCACCATAGGATCGATATTAGGGAATTTGGGAGTACTTACTGGATGGATGTTTTGGGGTGCTCGAGAGTTGGCCGCGCCTCTGTTGTGTGCGGCGGCGTGGTTTCCGAATGGCGGGCTGATTACACGTGCACTACTCGCACTTCACTAGTTTCACAACTAACTGTTCAGTTAATCTATATAGCGGTGTGGGCAGAAAATGTATAAAACGCGACTGTCATCTGTGCGCGTGCGACTGTTATTTCTAATCTGTGACACGTAGTTCACGCTTGCATCGTGACACGCGAATGTCAAGGTCAAGCTAGCTAGCCGACCGGGCGGTCGGGAGAGGGTGGCGCGGTAAGGGCCCTCCCCCGCGTTCCTCAGGCGTCCCTCACCCGCTCCTGCGTCACGTCTTTGGCGTGAACAGACTATGTTGTTGAAGTTCCCGAGTCTAAGGTAATGGAGGCACGGATACCAGTACTCCCTCTCAACTGGTAAAGGGCATATACTTTGCAGCATTATCACTGCAAAGAATAGCCATATATCATCGGCTGTCACGTCTGTCCATGACTTAAGCATACCGATCTCCGGGCGTTTGGAACGTACCTGATGGGCATATCGATTTGTTTTCCGCACTATAAGTTCGATGATTTCTTCGTCCCAGGTCATTTTAAAGACTTCCAACGGTGACATCCCATCAGTTGGTCCAGATGGGCCCTGAAAATGGTCCCTCTGCCCCGTGAAGGTGTCCGCATCACTACTCAATAAACAATAAAATATCGCGGTCAAATTCGCTGCCGCTCAGCGCCCGCAGTGCCGAATCGTCGATGAAATCGTTTTCCATCAACTGCTCCAGCGGTTCAGGTGGCATATCATCTAGGCACGAAGTGATGGCTTCCCTGCTGGGGATATTGACGATATCAGAGCTTTCAATGTCCTGGTCTATATCGTCAATTTCACTCCCATGATCCGCCATGGCAACACTTCGTTCCCATTGGATCTAAAGGGCAGCTCTTCGGCCTCAGCGGCGGGTTGTAAAGTCCCTAGCTGGTCGTCAAGATCTGAAATAAGATGACATGATTTAAAGTTTGGGGCCTGAAAATATGTGTGAATGTTTAAAGTAGGATAGTTATTGCTCATTAGGTCAAGTTAACTAAAAGGACTAAACATAAAATTTTGTTGGTGATTGTATTTGATAATGGGAAATTACACTTAATATTCAGCAGAAGGCGTTTCGAACAATATAGTACAATGAACTACAAAATAAAACTATTCTTACACTGCAGCTCTTCATCGGCGACGGTCAGGGACGTTAACGGCGGGTGTAAAAATCCCTAGCTGGTCGTCCAGATCTGAAAGAAGATTTACTTACATAGATTACAAACAATTTAAAGTTTGGGGCCTTAACATTTGTGTTAATGTTTAGAGTATATAGTAATAACTATCCTACTTTGGATAGTTATTACTTTGGATATAGTCCTTTTAGTTCACTCGACCGTAAAGCGTCAAGTCGTCAAGTGAACCATTTATGGTTCACCAAAACATAACATTTTGTTGGTGATTGTGTTTGATTATGGGAAATTACACTTAATGGCTCTCCCATAAAGTGTATTTTCCCTATATCTGCTGTATTCAGCAACAGACGGTTCGGTACTTACACGGTGAGAACAGGGGCTGTGTAGCATCGTCGGTATCCAAGAAGTAGCCTATTTGGTCATCCAAATGTAAAATAAGATAATATACAATTTCTAGATGTTCAAGATGAGGGATGACTTCACGTGTGATTTTTGAATAAGCGGTTACCAGAATATTGCAAAGAGACAATAAGAGTTAAGATTGTTTCATAGATTATAAGCCTTTAAAATTATTGGTGATGGTGATTGTTACGATGATGTAGCATTCCTTCCTAAAGAATAGTTTAGAAGCTGTTGATTTATTTTAGAAAATACAAGGTATAATTATAATTGAGAAGACTGATACATTGTTCATTGATTTCAAACTGATTTTATTATAAGTCTGTAATTGGTTACTCTTGGAAATAAATAAGATTAAAATTAATACATTGGTTTACTTTTATTTGCACTAAAAGAAACTGTTTGATTTGAGAGTGCAAAATGATCCCCGGGCATCATTTTACTCCTTGCGCTGGGATTATTTTACGCACCAGTATGTATAAAATGATCCTTTAGTACAGTCTCAAGAAATATGAAAATTTTTGACAATGAATGATAATCGATTGCGTAAGAAGCATATTTTATACACAATACAGGGCACAGTATAGGATTTAAAATAAAAAATATAGTGAACATAAAAATCAAATCTATGATTACATTATTTCGTAAATTGAAATTACATGTATTCGTGTGCACTTCGATTTTCTATCGCTAAGATTTGCAAGACTTGATATGCGTTACTGGCTCATAGAAGATTGCAAATAATTTTGAATCAGTATTAGTTTGCTTAAACTTTTAGGAAAAGCATCCTGCGCATAGATCTGTTGCAAAAGATAGAAACCGTTAGCATTTTCATTTTCATTTAAACAAAAGCGGAGCTTGCTCTTTAAAAACCTAGAGTTCCTGGCAGAATTCAACGGCATAAGAAGTTTGCTTAACTTCTTCTAAGGCTTCCGCTATTTCTGCCAAATTATTTAATAGGGCATTCACAGCAACATGTTTCACCGACCGACGAGATCTTCTGACTACTTCCTTTTAAATTTGTTTTAACATATTTGTTCATAATGTTCCACCTAGTAGTGGAGTCAACAAAAAAGCAATATACTTTTTGAATCAATCCAAATAGATTAATAGCTTCCTGGCATGACGAGGCAGAATTAACACCTACAAGATTTAAGGAGTTAGCCAAGCACGGTACGAACTCGGCTAGCTCATTCCTTTCTACAATTCTGGCTTGTACTCCATTTTGGATGCCGGACATATTGGACCCATTATCATAAGATTGGCCATGACATTGCTCAATAGCTCAATTATAAGTAATGCCTTTTCTATAATTAAGTGGCCAAAAAATGGCCAACCAGTTTTTTGTATTGCACTGGTTACGTTTGCTGCATTATTCGAAACTATCAAAGTAATTTTGTTCCTCACATTCTATTATGATGCTATTGTTCTCAAAGCGGCTGCTATATTGTCAGCAGTATGAGAGCCACTGAAGTGTTCGCAGTGCAGAAAAACCGTTTTTAAGTCAATCAGGAAATGACCTGTCACAGCTAAATATGCATCCATGGTTAAAGAAGTCCAGCAATCTGTTGTAAGGCAGACTTTTTGCATTTTAAACTAGGTTCATAATTTTACTCTTACTTTCTAAATACTGCCCTGGTATCAATGTTCCAGATATTAGTTTTCTATTTGGCAACTGGTAACTGGAATTCAAAGCTTCGAAGAAACTTTTGAATCCTTTTCTTTGTACTTGAGATTCTATAAAAGCTTCTCCTTCAGCAATTGCTTGTTTATTGAAGTCAGGTCAGCATGATCTAAACAAATATTTTGTAAAACACAGACAGCCAAAATTGTAGCAGACAGCCAAAATTGTAGCAGGCATGAGTTCAAATATATTCATGTCCAAATATTTAAGACGGCGATACCTGCCAAACAAAAGTGTAAAAGCTCGTTATACCACTTGTCTAGTTTTTGCATGCTGTCCATTAAAAAGAACTTGTGTGAGTGTTCCTCTGTTTATAAATGTTGGTCATCAAGTTAGCACAGGATATGCTGTATCTCCAAGTATATACTCATCATGCACGACATAAGTATATATTCATCATGCACGACAAATATTTTTATTATTTCTGAAGCAGTGGATAGCTCAGTGGCTTTGGCTATGGGCTGCCGCGCAGCAGGTCCATGGTTCGAATCCCGCCGCGGGCTTGAGCTTCACCGCATGGTGGAAGGGCATTTTTGCGAATGCCCGCCTGGCTAGCGACCACCCTCAAGTTGAAAATCTGTCGCCAAGCACCTAACGGTGTGTTCCGGCAGCTGTCCTTGAGAGCCAGTCATTCTAGGTTAAGCCTGTTAACACCTTCGACCACATCATCACTTACCATCACGTGAGATTGTGGTCAAAGGCTTACCTATCAGCAATTAAAAAAAAAAAAAATATTAGCAACTATATTTTTAATTTTTTAAATATGTTGCTGTTTAGAAATACTCGCCGTTCTCCAAAAGAACCAGGTTATCCAGTGAATATGTCCACAAACTTCAGGTTTGGAATCGCAATTGCTTGCAGCTGCATTGCATAGATGCATTTTCTGCATGTGTAAACAAAAGCGTGCTCCTTTGGTGCTTTTATTTCAATAAAGGTGCCATCAATTACACCTATTACATTTCGAAGTTCACCAAAATGTATAAATGCTTGTTTTATTTGGGTCTTTGAGGTAGTTGAGGGCCATTTGATTATGTTGCCCGAAATATTATTGAGCAGCTTTATTTCTCTAACAAAGCAACGTTACACCTCACCTTTTGATAAGTTAAATTTCTCACCAACAAACTTGAAAAATATACAGATTGTTTATTCTAATTTATAATGACAAAGAGCAACTTAATTTGTGTTCACACTATGTTTCCGCCAATCGTTAAAATATTGAGGATAATTAAGTATGCAACGCAGAAATGTTCATAAAATACATACACATACGTCACAACTACTAACTTCTTGTACATTTTCAATTGCATATTTACATATGATTTCAAAGTCTAACACTAAATTAAACCAACCTGAATGAATCTGGGGTCGCAAGTAACCACAGGACTGTTAACAGTCACTTTCTTGCTGGTATGTATTTAGATTGTCCGGGTGAACTTAGCTCAGGGTCCAATTTGTTTTCTACAGCTTCGAATGCTGCATAACGTAAGCGGAAGTGACTTGGGAACTCTTGCTCCCTGTAATTGGATACTTTATGTTCCACATAATTTTCTATCCGTGTTGCTTTGGTCTTAGCTGTAGTCAAAACATGAAGCATAGCTAGATTTTTCTCTTCATCATTCCCTTCCAAATAAATGAATCCATTTTGCTATATTTGTTCAAAATTGTACATCACCAACTGTAAAATATTACCCGCAAATTGATGTCTCGTGCTTGTGTACATGTTTAGAAGCTTTTATCTCAGAATATTTAATTGTATTGTATCCAGGAAATTTTATCATTTTTTCAGCATTTAAGAATTACAAAAACTTCGTTGCCGAATGTCAAATGTCAATTGAATTTGATATATAATAAGTGCAATTCAACGGGGCAATGTTGCCAGCATGCTGGGCAGGCTGGCAACTGGGAGTGAACTGGAGCATTTAGACTACCTATTAATCCTGTGTCGGCAAACCGATTCATGCAAAGAATATTTCATCAAGCTAAAATTACTTACCATGCCATGCCTCTATATCTTTGAAACTGCTGTTTTTGTAAAGACACATCTCTCCGAAAAAATAACCCTGGCAGCAGACGTGAATAAAATCTGCGCCAATAAGGCACAAGAATAAAAACGGCATTATTAAAAAAAGTATATTTCGTATGGCAACAATAGTTTTTAACGAAATACCGATCTCAATACGTGATACACTTTTAAAAGGAATCTTTCTGATATTCTAATGACCAAGGCTTACTATTTCAAATGATAAAAACGAATTTTCAAATGATAAAAATATTAAGTGAGTTAGCAATACATATAATGTGCATTAAATTGGTAAATTTTTTTTTTTATTTGATAATGTATTATTGTGTCTCGATTATATATTATAATAATTCTTTACGCTCACGCTTGTATGCTTTGAAGCGGAACCTAGCGATACTTCTTTTTATATTTCAACAACCTGTAACCTAGGACCACAAGCTAATAAAATTTCATTTCATTTCATAGTTATTAATACAATGCAGGCAAACAATGTTCCATTAATTTGATGATTGCTTGTCTCTTTTGTTTTTTATACCTTTTCAAAATAGACCTTTCTTGCCTTGTAATAAGGATAATTTCGTTTAACTTTTTTAATGAGAGGTCAGAGGTGAAAGATGAAATTAGCTATGTATGAGTGAGTTAGTAGATTGTTTGTTATTATTAAAATATTACTAACTTAAAACCTGCCAAAGCTTCCCAAGCTATTTTGAAACCATAATTTGTAAAATGTCTATAATTTAAAAATAACCTCCTTCTCCCCCGGACCCTTGCGCATAGCAGACGTGTCTTAACTGTCCTATATTTAATTTGATTATAAAATATTTTAATTTTTGACGCAAAAAATCAGTGCCAAATAATAGGAGTGCATAAGCTGCAAGAAGCGTGTCGTTAAGTTGCAACTCTGTGTGCTGCCGGTGAGTGCCTATTTTACATCACTTACGCACACATCCGACCACCACTGCGCGTGAATCACCCGCGCTAGCGTGCACTAAGATACCGAGCGGTTACAGTACACACACGCTGCGCACACATACATAAATCGCGTAGGTGAGAAGCGCCTACTACCTGTTGAGTCGAGCGTCATAGTACAGAGTCCATAATCACGTATTGGAGTGCACGCATAGCTTGTACATTTCTGAGTGCCTGGTACGTGCGGTCGGACGTTATTGTATTACCATGCCCCGTACAGCCCGTACTCCTCCCCGTCCCTCACTGGAGGCAGAGACGGCCGCTCCGCTGTCACACGCCGTGTCGGATCCTGATATAAGCAGCGCGCCTATTGTTGACTCTCTATCGGCACCGACTATTTCTAAAGAGCATGCATTGAGCGACTCTAACATCACTTTACGAAAAAGAAAAAGAGACGATGACATTTGTAGAGCTGAAATTATAGACATGATTACACAGCTAAAAACGGAGCAAGAAAAAAAATTTTGTGCACTTATGGAAAAAGTCCAATGTGGAATAAATACACATACAGAACAAAACAAAGGGATATCATGCTCAATTGAATTTCTTGGCCAAAAATACGACGAGTTAATTGCAAAAGTACAATGTTTGGAACAAGAGAAGTCTGAAGATCGCAAGTACATCAACATACTAGAAGCCCGTCTAGACCAGGTTGATAAGAACCTACATAGCTGCAAGCTGGAGGTCCGTAACGTACCTAAAAAGCAAGGCGAGACCAAACAGGACCTGCTCAATGCAGTTATAAAAGTAGGTTCGTCACTCAGTGTCCCCATACAAACGGGAGAGGTTAGAGATGTTTATCGCATCAATACTAAAAAAGAGGGTAGTCAGCCGATTGTTGCAGAGTTTTCGACTGTTCTCCTAAGGGATAAAATTGTCGGATCTGTGAAAGCATACAATAAGAAATACTCGACCACGAAGTTTAGTACGTCGAATTTAAAAATGGAAGGTCCATCTGTCCCTATTTTTATTTCTGAAAGCCTTCCTATGCAGGCTAAAAAGCTGTTTTATTTGGCCAGGGAATATGCCAAACAGAACAATTTTAGGTATTGCTGGGCTTCACGAGGCAAAGTTTATCTCAGACGGACGGATGGATCTATGCTTATCAGGATCAATAACGAAAGCGATTTCGTAAGAATTCAAGGGGCATGACTAGCTGTAAATAATGATCTGGCAAACATGCAATCAAACCAGTTTTTCCGTATTGTGTTTTTTGAGCAGCAGATCTGTGTTCTTTTTGAATATTTTTTGCATCTAAATTTTTTTTCTATTTATATTTATGTGCACATCAATTCTTTAACGTATAACAAATCCTCAGATATTATCAGAATATTATGTCGTATTAGCCATTTAAGTCAAGCTTCTATTACCTTAACTTACATCAATAAAAATAATTATATTTACATCTCATATCCAATAAATACACAAATAAAATCATTGCACCCTGTTACGTTGTTTTTTAAAAATGGATAATTCTTTTATTGCCTCAGAAGTCGATAATACCGAAAATATAGTATGTCTTTCTATTAGTGACACTAATGAATGTTCAAAAATGTTAAACCTGAACAAAACCAACGTTCATGGTTTTAGTATATTAACAATGAACATTCGAAGTATTTATTGCAACTTTGATTACTTTGTGGCTTATGTAGGTAGTCTGGACATCTCAGTTGATGTGTTTGTTTTAACTGAGTGTTGGACTTCTAATTTGAGACCACCACCTAATATAAACAGCTATAATATGTTTTGGACGAAAAATACATATAACCAAAATGATGGTGTCGTGGTATACGTCAAACAAAATATGAATGTGACTGTTAGTGAACCAACTATGTCTGAAGGTAATTGTCTTATTCTCACAATACCACCATACTACACAATTATCTGCACATATCGGCCGCCTTGTTTTGGAAATCCAAGAGCCTATATTGAGTCAGTGGACAGTATTTTAGAAAACATTTGTACAGAAAATGTCATATTTACAGGGGACATTAATATAGATACCTTATCGGACAATCTTTCAAAGAGTTCTGAATACTACTTGAATATGATGGCCATGCACGGACTGAGACAGGGCATTACTATTCCTACCAGACTTAAAACATGCCTTGATCACATAATGGTAAAATGTCATGCTCCATGGAAAACACTGGTCTTTGAGCAGCGAATTACAGATCATAACCCGATCCTGCTTTATATTGACAATGAAAAGAGTATCAAAAAGCAAGTAACGTATAACAAAATATTATTTAATTACGATGGAATCCAAGAAGCGTTACTGCAAGAGTCCTGGCAGGAGCTATATTCTATTATTAATGATACAGATCTAGCGGTCAATTTATTTACGAACAAACTTATGACGATAATTAGTGACAATACACAAAAGAGAAAAATATCTAAAAGAAATCAACCGTTGAAGCCATGGATCACTAAAGGTGTCATAAAATGTATAAGAAAGAGAGACAAACTTCACAAAAAGGCTAAAAATATACCAGATGACGCGGTAGCTAGGGAAAAATATACTAAATATAGAAACGTTTGTAATAAAATAATTAAGAAATTGAAGAAAGACTACTATAAAAATAAGTTAGTAAAAAGTAAAGGAAATATAAAAGAGACATGGAAGACAATTAAAGAAGTATGCAATTTTGATAACTCAAAGGTACCGTCTCTCGATTTATTGGATATATGTAATAGTGTGAAAGAATCTCTTAATAAAGTAAACACACACTTTACTTCTATAGGAGAAACTCTTGCTAATACTACATTGCAAAAATTGAACAGTACTGAGAAAGATCTAGCATCAATGATAAAAAATATAAATTCACCGCTCAAATCAATGTCACTGTTCCCTACTGATTCCAATGAAGTAAGATCTATAATCATGGGTCTTAAGACGCAGAGTGCTCCAGGATGGGATAACATCACAGCAGCTTTGGTCAAAAAGTTTGTAATATTACTAGCAGAACCCATTGCATTTATATCTAACATCAGTATTCAAACTGGCAAGTTCCCAAACCTTTTTAAAAAAGCTGTTATATGTCCTATTTTCAAAGCAGGCGACAAAAAAAATCCTACTAATTATAGACCCATATCGTTACTTTCAACCCTTTCGAAAATACTTGAGAAACTGGTTAAAGTGAGACTAACACGATACCTTGAGAAAGAAAGTTACTTAAGTAAAAACCAGTATGGATTTCGAGAAGGTTTGTCTACAGAAGATGCCGTTCTTATGCTAACCAATAAAATAACAACGTACCTAGACAATGGTGAAAAATGTATTGGCATCTTTTTAGACCTGCAAAAAGCATTCGACACTGTCTCAATTCCTATCCTACTAACTAGAATGAAAAATGCGGGGATCAGAGGCATAACACTTGATTGGTTTGCTGACTACCTTAATGGAAGATCACAGACATTGAGGGTTGAGGGTTATGAGAGTGATAGTGCTCTATGTACTTATGGGGTGCCGCAGGGTAGCACACTAGGACCTTTGCTATTCCTCTTATATATAAATGACCTATGTGATACTACACTACCTGGAGTAGACCTGCTTATGTTTGCTGATGACACCGTAATGCTAGTTCATGAAAAGAGTTGGCCAAAAGCAGTTAAATCAGCTGAAAACTCGCTTGCAGTTATAACCCAATGGCTAGAGAACAATTTGTTGTCTTTGAACGCGAGCAAAACTAAATATATTTGCTACAGCATTAATGAATCAGGTTCCCCTAAATATAATGTAAGTGTTAAAATGCATACCTTTCCCTGTAACCGCAGTATCCAGCAACCAGCTCATTGCACATGTTCAGAATTGACACGAGTGGATGCCATTAAGTATTTGGGGGTTCACATAGACAGTCATCTTAATTGGGCCACTCACATAAAAAGTCTAGTATCCAGAATAAGGAAACTGATATACATTTTTAAAACACTGAGAACAATAGCTGAACCTATATTAGTGATACAAACATATAAAGCTCTATGTGAATGTATAATTAGGTACTGCATCTGTGCATGGGGCTCTGCAGCAAAGACCAGTATAATATCAGCTGAGCGGGCACAACGAGCTGTACTAAAAGTACTTTTGTCTTTGCCTTTCAGACACCCTACAGTCAAAGTATACGAGAAAGCTAATGTTCTCAGTGTTAGAAAATTGTTCATCTTTGAAAGTTTGAGGCGGTATCACAAAAAAACTGTACCACGGTTAGTTAAAACAACCAAAAGAGTAGATCGCTGTCCTATTCCAAAATCTAGACGTAAATTTAAACAAAAAAAATATGAAGTAATAGTACCACTTATATATAATAAAATAGATAGAGAACTTAATATCAAGAAGTACAACAACAAGGAAATTAAAAAGGTAATAATAACATGGCTTAGCAAATTTAATTATGATACCACTGAGGATATGTTAGACGCTTTATATATGTAAATGTTATACGTTTTATATTTATATAACTACAACTTTGATCTAATGTGTATTTACTGAACTTTTTAATTATATAAAAAAAAATTTTTTCTAACTTTTTTGAAATTTACCTTACTAACTATATTTGCTTTGGCATATACGAGGGTGAATCAAAAAATTCTTGGAATCAATATTAAAAAATGCAAAGATTTAAATAATAATATTTTATTTTTCTACATAATCTCCCTCCAATGCAATGCATTTAGAATAACGCGTTTCTAACTTCCTTATTCCTTGTGAAAAAAAAATATTTTCTTGACTCTCGAAAAAGTCCTCTACGGCAGCTATAACCGCGTCATTATCGTGAAATTTTGTTCCACGAATTTCCTCTTTTAATTTTGGAAACAAGTGAAAATCACTTGGGGCTAAGTCCGGAGAATATGGTGGGCGGTCAAGGAGATTGAAGCCAGCACAGCGGATTGCGTTGACCGCAACTTCCGATCGATGAGCAGGAGCGTTATCTTGAAGGAACAACACGCCCAACGACAGTTTTCCACGACGTTTTTCTTTAATCGCTTCACGCACTTTCGGGATTAAATTTGCGTAATAGGGTCCAGTAATCGTCTGGCCTTTTGGCATGTAATCAATAAAAAGGATTCCTTCACTATCCCAGAACACAGAGGCCATAACTTTGCCAGCGGTAGGAGCAACTCGAAATTTTTTAATGGATGGAGAGGATGGTCGTTTCCAAGACATGCTTTGTCTTTTAGTTTCAGGATCAAAATGGTGGACCCACGTTTCATCCATGGTGACAAGACGACGGCAAAAATTATCCGGATCACGCTGGAACATTTCGAGATTACGCTTGGAAATTTCCAAACGTCGCTTTTTGTTTTCGTCGGTTAACATTCGTGGCACCCATCTTGCAGACACTTTTTTGAACCCCAGTGAATCAATTAAAATGGATTGAACGCTACCAAAAGATATCTTTAGGATCTCAGCTATATGTTTTATAGTCATTCTTCTGTCTTCCAAAACCAGATTCTCAACCTTTTTGACATTTTCTTCTGTAACGGAGGTTGAAGGCCGCCCAGAACGCGGGTCATCTTTACAGCTTGATCTACCTCTTTTAAATTCAGCCACCCAGTACGCAACCGTAGAATAGGGTACAGCATCACCCCCTAATGTCTGCTGAATGTCCAAAAAAATTTCCTTCGTAGACATTTTTTTCAAACTGAGATATTTTATCACCGCACGTAACTCACTTTTATCCATAATTTTGACTTTTTAGCAACTCGTTGCACAAAAAAATTTATTACATACGAACGAACTGACAAAAATAAGTGACAGTCTGCATAAATATAGTGTGATAGACACTCTTTAATTTGAATATCGAACTTGATCCAAAAAGGTTTCATATATATGCACTTCTAAGAACTTTTTGATTCACCCTCGTACGATATTTGTAATTTGTATGGGGGAAGCCTTTGGCTCTGAAATACAGTTCACACTAGTTTGGAGCCAATGGATTCACAATTTACCTGTAACACATTGATATGTCAAATAAAAATATTTTGTATTTGTATTTGTATAACCTGCATTCGATTTATGTAAAAAACTGTTATAAATTATAGGATACCTAGGTAAGTATTGAATCATAAAAAAACTAATAATATTAGGTATTTATAGTATTGTTACTGCCGAACACATGCTGGTCACTACCAAGTAGGTACCTACTACATGTGAGTGTGACCCACGAAATATTATATTGACTGTGAAATGTGAATGTACGTTCAAAATACGTATGATTTTACCGCTGCATGGTTTGGTCACGTGACTGATGAAGGACCGATACATTGGATTCGGTCATTTCGCTGGTCGGTCATGAACGACCCGGAACATGGAGAATGTACGACCGACACAGGATTACTGCTTATGAGTCTTCTATGACTTAAAGTCATACAGCCGTTTTAAAAAAACCATTGAATTTCACAGATATAATTGACGTACGACGAAATTTTGGTCTGGTGAAAATTTATTCTACTCGCCTAAACGCTTCCCAGTTTGATTGTAATTTAAAAAAAAAAGTTTAACTTAAATGTTTCTTTAGGTTTGTACTAGAAGTTTTGTATGAATACTCTTTTTTACACAACACACATTTAGCCAGTCTTTCCTGGAATATAATCATAATGATCCCAAATAGATCCAGTCATTGTTTATTTTGGTCTTATTTACACAAATCTAATATTAACATTTACTAAATTAACACTTTAAGAACACGTACGCGCGTACTCACTAAATAACAATCTACATATTCAGTGGAACAACCAAAACAGTGTCTATCGATACGTCAAAAGAGGTTCTGTAGCAATCAAGATTTCTTTGCTAGAAAATTTGTCAAAATATGAACACGTAATCAGAAAACTAACATTTTTGAATTTTGCGATCAGCAGTTCATTCCGACAGAAGATACGTGGTCGGTAGATATTCAGGACTTGTCGGAGCTTAACAATATTAAATAAATAATAACGATTTTGTTTTTTCGTCTATTGATATTTAAATATGTTACAGAGAAAAGTACACATTCTGCGTAGCGTTCTGAAATGTGTAAAGATATAACGGAAGGGTTCAACAATAAAAAAATCTAGTAACTCCAAGAGAGTTCGGAACGTAACCCTCTTTACAACCTAACTCGACGTATCGTTCCTAATATAACCCAAATTGCGTTGAAGGTAGTTTTTCATACTTTTTAATCTTTAGGTACTTTGAAATTATCCCACCTTTTTTTATTTTGTAGTCAATTGTTGTGTTGTGATGTGGTGTTGTAATTAAAAACTGTGCAATTTGTTTTTACCGGCGGTATGCCTTTATTAAACAAAATACTATGAACTATATACAACACTACAGCTACTACAATAAAAGCATTTAGACAACCTATAAGTCATAGCAGACTCATAGGCAGTCCAAATGTTCCAGCCCACTCCCAGTTGGCAGCGTGCCCAGCATGCTGGCAGCATTGCTGTGCAATTTATGTGAAATATAATAAATAAACAAACAGTAAGTCCATAACTTGATATAATCTATAGATGGGTTGCATTATTTTCGTCTATGAGCTCATAAATTATTAGGTACTTGTTTTATTTTACAGAATAATGTCTGATGTACCAGAATCGTGTTTAATTTGATAAATCAAAATTGTGGTACAGTTTTGTTGCAAGCCTGGTACCAGACAAAGCAAAGAAAGACCATACCATGGTGCTAAGCTATATAAATGTATAAGTAACTCTGTAATGTATCACTGTTTGTTATCTGAATAAATAAAAAATAAAATACTTTAATATCATTAAAGTATCAAATGCAATGGATCATTAACTGTGAAGTTATGTATACAATACTGCACCGATGGGATCAATATTAACATATTACATGGCAGTATACCTAAAACAAAAGGGACAATTATGTATCATATATACAAATCGAAAATTTCCAGCCTAACATTTTTTGGGATGACGACTGTAAAATCTGTCTTTTAGAGAGAAAAAACACCTATGCATTGCTGCAGCTAGTAAAAATAAATAAGTTATACTCATTCTTTATTAGTCCTACTCGTACGTATAGTTACTAACTACACTTTGTATTAGAATGCCGTAATTATTTATTTAATATTAATATTTTCAATCATATTACCAAAAAACAAATGGCAAACAGTAAAACAGTAATTACGAATAACTAACATATAATTAATATTTATATTCAAACCGTTGGCGGTTACTACAGGCGCAATGAAAATCAATATAACATATTCTGAATGTTATGACGTTTGATGAAAAATTTTACTCATTCACTGCTTATATGTTTAAGCAGTAGTTAAAAGATGAGAAATTCATTGACGTCTTGTCTTGAGGTTAATCGAAATAATAAAAATATCAGAGGAAAAAGCAACTAATGATATTTTAAATGCAATCAAATTGAGTTAGAACCAAATAATTAGAAAAACAAAAATAATGGAAAAAGACGAAAGTAGACATTTTATCAAAGAAATTTATGGATTTTAGACGCTGTTCGTCAAGTTAAGGAAGGAAAGATTAATGTAGGGCAGTGCTTAGAAATGTTGAAGTGATTTTTGGGTATTTTTTTAATATATTGGAATATTATAGTGTTTATTAATCATGTTGATGCTGTAATATTCTAATCTGTCCAATATTCCACTGTAAATTCACCATTTCTGATTTTTGCGAAAAGGTACCATGCCACTAGGGTCTGGAAATTATAAAGTTTTATTTATTATAAAAATCCTTGTAGCATAGATCTATTTTCCAAAATGATTTTTTTGCTACAGTCCTTAAATGAAGCAGATAGGATCCTTTCTGCAAATTGTTTTTTGCATTTACTCTTATTTTATATGAACCAAGTGGTTTCGAACCTTATTGCATTACAATACATTTTTGCTTTAGTTTTAATTATTGTAACCATCCTGCATGGACTTTTTTAGTTTATTATTATTTCAATTATTTTATTTCAGAAAGTTGTTTTTATTCCTGGGATACATATAGTTTATATATAAAATTATCTTCAATTACTCCCACAAAGCTTTGGAATAATTTACATCTGGACTGGATTAGAATTTTAAGATGATAAATCGCTCATCTATTTTGTACTTGGCAACATTGCGAAGTAGACAGTTGAACATGTGCATACATTGCATATAATAATTGTGTAGCAATTTCATAATAAACAGTTAAAGAAGATGGATCATGTCAACAGCGTCTTAAAGAGTGCCTGCCTGGGTTATAATTCCGATGACAATCAGGATGAAAGTAATGATGGTGAGTAGGTACCACATTTATTTCCTAACCTCAAATTTTGTAATTTTCTTTGGATTGTAGTCATGTTAAAGATGCCTTTATTCCTAATATTTATTATACCTACAGATAACTCGTTACAAGACATAATAGAAAACACACCTCAACCCAGCCCGATTCCATGCCTAACGTCATGTAAGTAATATTTTATTTACATTATGAAAACAGAACGGTGTATGATTAATCAATCAATATTTTATTTGCTAGAATAGAGTAAATACATATGTGGTCTTAAATTAATAATTTAATTGTTCAGTGTATTCAGCCTGCATGCAGACGTGCAAATATTTAAAAATAAAATAAGTTATTTTACAGAGATATACTTAGAACTTAAATAATCCTTAATATGGTAAAAACAATTACTTAATAACCAATTTGTCAGAACCATCTTAATAAATCTATTGCTATCTAATAATTTAATGTCATTTGGTAATGCATTATAAATTAAAATTTTCATATTATATACATTTTTCTTATAAATATCATTCCTACAGGGGGGTTGATCAACCAACAAATTAAGAAGCACTTGAAAGCTTTTTGATTTGTTTATTGTAAGTAATACAACAATCAATGAAAGTAACTTTTAAAATTCGCGCGTTGCGTAACATCATATTTACGATCCGATTGTCGCAATTCTCTTTACTAACTAAAAACTAACAACCTTGAAAATATTGTTACAAAGATGATTTTAATAAACCATAATATGATCAATATATTAACCATGCACTAACTGGTCCTTGATAGTGCTTGACTTTATTACAAAATGCAGACCTAACTGCTTAGTACCGCAACAATCTCGGACTTGTTGGTCTAGGTTTAAACCCTGATTTAGTCTGTGTTTTTTAATAAGACGGTTTGAGTTTTTCGACTCCTGCCTGCCTAGCATGCGCTTTGCGAGATGATACGTCACTAACGACACGAGATTTTTTGTCGATATCGCACTACGAACGATAAGTTTCTCTTCGTAGACTTCCGTTATGTCGTGGAGAGGAGCCAACCGGTTTAGTTCATTCATTTGTCTGGAAATTAAGTGAGGCTGACTACGTACAAACAATAATGCACTTCAAAACTGGAACAAAGCACTTGTGCACAAGTGTTTTGTCACGACGCACTGTTGCATGTCTGTTTGTGTTAAAATGGACCAAGATAAAAAAGCTGACAAGGGGAAGAAAAAGAGGGCCGTAAATTGGACTTCCGAAGAGAAAGTGTGTTTTGAAGTGCATTATTGTTTGTACGTAGTCAGCCTCACTTAATTTCCTTAAATAATCCTGACTATCCTTACTTCATCTGTTATTTCACAGTGGGCGCATATTTTAGGAGATAAGTCCACAAAAACAGATATTAATATTTTAAAGGCGAAAGAATGGAAAAGCATATCCTCCAAGTTAACCAATTGGTCTCCTTAAACTTATGAATACGTACATACTACTGTAGTCCAACTTGTAGACAAAATAAATAATAAATATAACTTAGGTACAGCAAATATTGAAAAGTTATATCTTTTTAGATTAAATGAAATAACCGCGAGAAACCGATCAGAGGCTGATATAAAACATGCCTGGAAGAGAATGAAAATGACTGCTAAGGCACACAGGTAAGAGCAGATACGGACAGGAGTAGGTGAAAAGCCACCATCATCCTCTCCAGAAGAAATGACAGTGATGGCTATCACGCCTCCTGATTTTGTTGTTGAAATCAATAATTATGATAGTGATGCTGCCCTTGTAATTATTTTTCATATTTCTTTTTATAATAATTTGCGAAAATTTTTAAGGTGCCTAGCAATTTGTTAAGTATTATAAATCTATTTGTTGTTTCAGGTTCATGATACCACAACAAAGGTAGAGAACCCAGTGCTCAATGTGCAGTATGCAGCTGCAGGGCCTAGTAACCAAGCAGATTTACCCTTTGAGAATATTGAATGCATTGTCACTAATGTAGCCTCCAAATATAATGTGGAACAAGGTATATTTCAAGAAACAGATGTATTATGTATGTTCTATGTTTAATTCTGCATTAGTGAACTGTAAAATACACTTTTTAATGACAATTTAGTAAACATACTTAATGTTTTCAGCTTTAACGAAAACTGAAACTAATAAAAAAAAACACTAGCAAAGGCAAGAAATCAACAAGAAATGGGTATGTTTCGTAAAATCAATCAAACAAATTACCTTACTTACATAACATTTAATTCACACTTCATTAATATGCTAAAACGTTAAATAAAAACAAATTTCACATTACAAGTAAAAACAAAAGACACTATAATTGACAGCAACATTAACTTTAAAAAAGGTACCTGGAGATGTTGGATGGAGCACGTTTATAATATTGAAATAGCAACATTAAAAATAAGGAAGCATAACTTAGAAATTGAGATATTAGAGTCTCAGAAAAATAAATCCAATGAACATAATAGTAATCAGAGATAGTCGGTTTATTATTATGACATTCGCCATTACATAATATAACAGCAAATGTCATTACAATAAACCAAAATATAGAAGTAATAATACCTAAAATAGATTTCTGTATTAAATATTTTTATGATTTAGGAAGTTTGCATGTCGTGTATAACTTATCACATTTTTTTGTATTAAATAATTTACACATAAAATTGTTGGTACTGTATTTTATAATATACTAGCTGCGCCCCGCGGCGTGATAAAAATAAGAAATTATGATGATAAGTAGCCTATGTGTTATTCCTGGGTATAAGCTATCTTCATTTCAAATTTCATGCAAATCCGTTCAACCGTTTTAGCGTGAAAGAGTAACAAACATACATCCATATATTCCTTCAAACTTTCGCGTTGAGTTTTAGAAGTGACTTTTTAAAGTTAAATATGTAGGTTTTATTGTAAGGTAGGTTGTTTTATCTCAGGACATGAATGTGTAGCTAGTTAAACATAGTTTTAAAAATGAGTTTCAATAAACTGCCTTCTTCTAATGTTTCCACGGACAGTGTTCACAACACTGCGCTGAACAGTTGTTTTCCCAGAAGGTTGATAATCAGAGTAACTTTCTGGAAAGTTACCTTCTCTCATTTCAATTGCAATGTTGTGAAGCACAACATGCAAAAACAGTTTTTTTTTGCAGGTTTACATGCCTCTTAACAAGCATCGGAAGCGTTGCTTCCAAAGACCAAACATCTTTCCACTGTATTTCTGGTACGAATATGGGACCTATTGTATCTCTCTTGTGATGATCGTGTGTTAAGTAAATGTGTTAATAAATAATGTGTACATGGTAGCCACTATCACCAAGTAATATTCCAGAAAGAGTACCGGGTTCAAATTGTTGCTTTAACCTGCTTTCCCGGTATATTCTGGAGTCATGTCCACTGCTACGCCATCTAGTCACACACAATGTCCATTATTTTTAGGTCCGCATCACAAACTACCTAAAAACAAAAATGTTGATTAGTTAGTTTAAATCTCATAAGTACCTTCAGTGTTTAAGCTTGGTATCACTCATTCAGTGGACTGGAAGCAGCTTGTGTTTTGTAATACTTAGTTTTAAAATGACTTTGTTTAGCTTGACTTGTTAATACTAACAGTTTTTATGTATCTGTATCAGCCTTATTAGCATCCCACTGCAAAAAAAATGTATCTGCATGTCCTTTGAACTGTGAAGGAATTAACAGAAAGAGGTTTTCCACTTACAAACTCAAAACTTTATTTCACGAAAGTTTAGTCTAGCTCTTAGTATAAAATAGGGTTGTTTGGCTCGCTTGGCTAATCTATACCTCCTATAGTTTGTCTAAAAGGTCGCATAATCAAATTTTAATTAAATGTGAGAAATTAAAAGCTGGCCCACACTAAATGGGTGGCTCACCAAACCTAAGTCTTCCGATACAACTTAACACGCAGCTGGGATCAGCCAAACTGTAGAGCAGCCACAGCTCGTACAAGGCTCCCAGTAGCCGCAACATAATGCAGGCTCGGAGTAGCCGTCACCAAACACCTCCTCGAAGTCAATACCTCAAAGGTATTGTTTCACTTATAATTAAATAAATGTGCCAGCAACACGGCACAGGGCGAGTAGGTAATACCGCATGCACGGACAGACCATCAACCTATTAAGTTATAATATAAAACTAAGTTACTAAGAGTATTTCACAATAAAAATATTATTTAGAAGTTAAGTTTCTTTACATCAGACAGCTTAAACAATTATATTTACACCTACAGAACGCTTTGGGGCTTTAACAGACCCCGCAGGTTAAACAAAATTCAAAATATGGAATTGCCCATTGTCGCGGTTCCTTTGCCAGGGATATAATCTAACTAGGTACCCTGATCGTCTGTACCCGCGTATGCGTATTCTCCTGTACTGTGGGAACTCAAAGCAAACACCGATTGCAGGAACTGTCTATTATTCAATATATTACAGTACACAGGTATAAGACTAACACTATATGCGCGTGAGTGAACTTAACGGTATAGCTTAACAGCCGCGTGCGCGACGTAGTATTATCTGGAGACGACTGGGGAGGCGGCTAGGAAAGGCGAGCGAGGTGCTAATGCAAACTGTCGCATAAGCGTTTCCTTGCCCCTACACCCATTAATTCGGAGAAATTCCCAAACCTCCATAAATACATTCAGACACGCTTAAGAGCCAGGAGGCTGAATTAGTATCAAATAAATTGATTTATGACATTTTCAGGAAAATCGGGATAATTCCCATAACTCCCAAAATTATATTTAACACATTCAGTCATGCTTTAAGAGCTAGGAGAAGCTAACACTATCATAGAAACAGCATAGTGGATATTTCCGGAAGAACCCCAGAAAATTCCAGAATGTGGGAAACTCCACAAACACATTCGGGCACGTTACTAAAACTCTCAATTAGGTTTCAGTAGACAGAATAATTTAAATGTGAGCGAGTGAGCCAACATCTTAATAATATAAAACTTAGTAATAATGGTCCAGTACCGAAACATTTTATGGTATATCATAGTTCTTATGCTTTATATGAAATATTATTAAAGAATAATCTCAGTTCAAGCCACTCAAACTAGAAACAAAATTAATCTACTTTGTGGGTTTACAGCATACAAAAGCATTTACTTTATACATAATGGACAATAACATTATGTATGCACCACATATATAGGAAACGGGTTCAATACATTATCAGATTCCATTTAAGTAATATAGATTCAACATGAAATCCCTATTGGGATTTTTCAGTACATTATAATTATTTGCCCGGAGTGAACTATAATATGTTGTAACTCCATCGATGAAAAATCATTATCCTTAGGTTTTTTCTGCACGCAGCAAATACCCAAATATATCAGTTTATCTCTCACATTTTACTGTAGTTACTTTGTCCTGGAGGATATTTAAAGATTAACAAAATTTTGCTAACCTTCAACAAAATATCAACATACCTTTTGAGGGAGGAGGTAAACTTCACACTAGGTAAATAGCCTCGGATCCACAAAACTTCATGGCTCAAACACCAGCAAATCTGCAACAAATATGAATATGTGAATCTATTCTACTGGTAGGTTAAATGGATAGTTTCCACATCTAAACTTCATACTTACCAGTCGATTAATAACTGGTCAGCACCACAACAATTCTACTTGCCTCCAGGCAATGTACTACGACGCATCAGCAGAACGCCAGCAGACGACTTTCATCGCATGGCGGGCAGTGGGCACATATACCACGCGATCTAAAGAATAAACGTATGCTCTTGGATTACCGCAGAAAACCACGAGCTAGCACCAAAAATCACAATAGCCAAATTATTACTCACCAACAACAGCAATAAAAAATTACATAAAAATAACGGAGCTAGGAGTAAAAACTCGGCTCGAGAAGAAAAAATGGCTCTTCCCACAAAATGATCTCTTTCCGGATACGTTCCAAACTTCACTCGCAGCTAAGTACCGATATTTTAGTACCATATCGTAACATTAACACAAGAAGTTATAATTTCTGATTTTACTAGTATGACAAAATTCTTCATAAGGACACTGGTTTGAGCTAATATTAATCGAAACTAAAACTTATAAACACCCTATTTCTAGATTATCACTCAAAGAAATATCTCATCTCATTTCCTACAAGAATATCCGTTTTGAGATCTCGAACGCACCTTAGTTTCGTTTCTCCTTCATCGCGGGGCTCCGCAACATTTTCATATCTTTAAAATCTTTATATTAAACGACCAAACTGATCCAAACAACCAATATTACATTATTCACGATCAACCTTTAAATACTCTGAAATAATAGGATAAAACTGTTGTTATGTACCATCAAGACAAAACTATTTCACACCATTCTTACGATCACCAACTCCACGACCGAACGAAACGCATAACGTTCGTCGCGAGCAAAGTCTATTCAAAGTAACTGTCAATGGAAGTCAACCAAAGTGTCAAACAGAATGTTTACAATATTTATGATTATTGTTTTTATACTAAATTTGATTTATACGCCCAGTTTCAGTACAAATGAGATACCATACATTAATATCTCAAGGGAATGTTTATAACAACGGTGATAATGTACGTACGACAAGAAAACAACAAAAATAAAGATGTTTCACTAGAACGAAGGGCGCAGTGTAGTTTTTATGTGCATAGCTATAAATAGTACACATTTACATTAAGGGCCCGTTTCAGAATGTCCTTATAAACACATAAAATAACTGAATGATAAAACTGACAGTTGACATGCAGCGCATTTCAAGCTTTAACCGTCCATCCAACGCGTTGGATAGGCTAAATCGATGACTGTGAAACGCAAAGATAGTGTTTTATTTAGTAAATATGTTCTGGGTAGTAAAACCGGAAAATTACTCGAATATTAAACCATGAAACCCTAAATCTATCGTATACTATCATTTATAAATAAAATTGTATTAACTATGAATAAATATTCGCTTTATTATCAAAAATGACGACTTCTTGTAAGGAAGAAAAGCAATACGAAGGTTTAACCCACCGGAAAAAATAACTGAGGCACAGAATGCGAGTTATAGCCTGTAACCAAAATATACAAAAATATACCTAGCGGCCTACGAAGAACCTACGAAAAAACGTCCGGTTCCATTTTAAAACTGTACGTTTAACAATTGTTTCAACAATTAAAAGGTAACGATTATAATACAACTCTGTTATTTCCTCACATGTGTGAAGAAAAACGTCGTATGAGAAGCGTGTGGGATGTTGATCTACACACTCGGCTCGCTTGGCTCCCTTATCGCTATATCGCCTCGTATGCAATGATCAACACCCCACACTTGTATCATAATGTACTATTAATTTATTATAGCTTTTATGCCAAATTATTATTTACCTGTACATTTATTGGAGAGAATCCTTTCGTATTAATGAATAACTGGCCGCCATCTGAATTTATCTTCTTTACTCCTATGTGAGTACAATCAATTGCACCAATTACATTGGGAAAATTAGCAATGTTACGGAACTTTCTCATATTTTCCTGTTGTACATCAAGGGTAGTGGGCATTTTGATGAATTGGGGTGATATCATTGCAAGTGCTCCTGCCTCTCTTTTACAAATATTGCTTACAGCTGGTAGTGACACACCATGCAAATCTGCATGGCGAGCCCGGCATCTTAATGCACAAACCAATTGCATTTCAGGAGTTAGTGGACATCCCCGTGGGTCATGAGATTACTTATCTTTCACTAAGTTCACAATTTTGTCGCCGAAATCCTTTGTAAACCTATATTTGTATTTAAAATCCTCGTCACTTAGGTCGAAAGGGTTCACGCCATGTCTAAGCTTATTAGGTTGCCGGGTAGCCTCTTACAACTCCAAATCGTCTAAATCCATGTAATCTAAGTTATCCAAATCCATTTTTCTTTAAAAACAAGAAAAATTAGAGATATAATTCGTAACAAATATCAAGATAATTTTAAAATAACAAACTTGACGGCTATCTTTGAGGTTAGTACCATAGTTAAACTAGGGTCATCGGAAAACTAACTTTAGACCATAGATGATTCTCGAATCCACGATAAACTGGGTTATGTCATAAGGATTTTACTTAAACCATGGTACTAACCCAGTACTATCGTTAGACTACAGTTGGTCTACGTTTTGTAATAAGACGGAAAGAGCTGAGATATTAACAAGTTCTCCTATCAAAGAGGTGTAGAGGATTAAATTGGCAAAGAAAAACAAACCTCAATCAGAAAGAGCAAAAGTGGTATCAAAAAATTTAAAGAAGGATTTGAAAAGAAATAAAATGCCAAATAAATCAAAAAACAAAATAGTACAACGCGAAGAAAAGTACGTCTGTCTAATATGCAACGAGCCATTCTTAGATTCCCCCGCTGATGTAATGACGGTTATTTGTGGGCTCATGATGAATGCACTGCATACATCGGTATAGATCGTTTCTTGGTGCTAATTGCCAAGAAGACTAATCTTATTCAGACGAAATGAAGCCATAATAATTGCTGACTGATTATTACGATGACTGATCAGAAATATAAGTACAATTTATTTCCTTAATTGATTTCCAATAGCAAATTACGAAAAGAGGTCATTTTATGTTTATTATGAAGATATAACGATTTTAGTTCAGATTTTAATTATTATTGTTACAATTTTTTTTAGTGAGAAATAGAAATATTTACGTTGCGTTTATTATGTTCTTTCGATTATTTCCATTAAATAAAAATACTTTTTCAATAAGGTATGTCTACATTCGCAAATTTGTTGCCGACTTCCTGTTGTCAATTATTTATGGATATAATTTTAATGATAATCTCCGACATATCCGGTATGCTCGCTTTACTCTTTCTATGCCCGTTTTGCCTACAAACCGTGCTCGCTTTAGGCAACTCTCCGGGCAAAGTGGACATTTGTTAGGTTTTCATAAGTGATTTATAGTTTGTATTTCATAAGAATTATAGTAAATTTGTGAGTGCAGTAGTGTATTATTGGGGGTCCTACTCCACCTTCCGTTTCTGAGGCTCACTCCGTTCGCCTCATCCACTCTCGGTGGAGTAGGCCGTCCAATAATACTTCGAGATCGTGCAACATATGAGCTTACCTTGATTAAGATATCATCGAGTGTTTGGTCTGGGCGCTGTTCCACTGCACTACTTCACTACCTATCATCGACCGAAATTAGTATAAATAACTGTTTCACTGCACTACTTTACTACCTATCGCCGACCGAAATTATTACACTTTTAGGTTTAGCTGAAATATCATCACTAGAATGTATAAACTTGACTCTTTCACGTTTGTTCGTGAAGTGACATTGGAATTACGTTATTAAAAGCTACAAAGTAATAAAACTGCTGAGCTGCATAATGTACATTTCTAAGTATTGCACGGGTCGTATTGTATGTTGCTTGTGTACTGTGCATGTGTGTGTCAAGGTTGTGGGAATACATTTATGATGATTCGAGCATTTTGCGGTCTATATTAAAACATTACTACGTAGCCTTTAAATGAAATCTTTCAATGTCCGAAATATGATTTAATCTATATAAATAAAGTATTATAGGTACATGTAGATAAAACAAAATTGTATTATTAACACAATTTACAACTGGAGAACGGTTGGATAGGTCCTTTATTTATTTGTATGATTCCTGTCCTCATCAAATAGGTACTAAAGACAAAAATAACTATAGTAAAAATGATACAATTTAATTGTAACTTTAACGCGTACGAAGTCGTGGACAAACACTAGTTCATATATTACGCTTAGGTAATTATGTTTTATGAACAAGTACACGGGTATCTATTTCAAAGAAGTTGCGGCGATTATTGGCGGCTTTGAATATACGAAAGCGTTATATTTCATTACTCAAAAAAAGTCAATTTGACGGAATCGATGGGAAAGATTTAATTTAAATGGTCGTGACCGACAATAATTACTCACGATTCTTTAAAACAAAGAACTTTAAGTATATTTTCAAAGTAACATAGTTTTGCTGAATGGACGATTTCTCTATATAAAAACTCGATCAATTTGGTTTGAAAAATTACTTTACTCCTTTGTCTTAACGTGACAACTACGGATCCTGGTTTCTGCCCGCTGCCACCGGCTGGATATACTTGCTGCTACGCGCTTTAAAACTGTTGAAAGCTACAACAAAAATGTAAGTAAGTGCTATCTATCTAAATAATCATGTTTGTGGTTTAATAAAAAGAATAACAATCCTAATCATTAACTAAGTTATTAACAATACTTAGTGATTGTATCAATCTTTATTAACATTATAAGTGCAATGTTTGGATGTTTAAAAATATATTTGTACAGATTTTAATGAAACATATAGGTTATCTTTTCTCGTGATACCAGGATTAGGTCGCAGACAAAGTTGGTGTTTTATAAATTATTAATCTTTGTGTCTTATTTGCAGGTCTACCTTCGAAAGCGAATATTCTCACAACAGCCGTTCCGTAGTGGTTGAAGCACCGCCGCAAGCAAAGCAGCTGAAGAAAAGGGCGACGAAACGCAAAGTGACCGATTCACAAGCTACGAGTACATCCAACAGTGTCACCGTTTCCAAGCCTCACGAGTCAAAATTAAGGTAATTTACTTACATTACTTACATTTCTAGTATTAGATATAGTCCGTTACAAAAACATTCAGTAAGGAGATAGTAATTGCTTAAAACGTCTCTGAGGACAAATGAACGATAAACCATGTGTGGAAGTAGCCAATGTCACGCGGAATCCACAACAGGTTGTATTTACGCTGTAATTTGAATTCATATGCAATATGTTAAAGTGGGAACCAAATATCTCAGTTATACGTAAGTTTATTTCATCGAGTATATTCTATTACTTGTGTTAACTTTGAAAATGTTTTGCTTTGTATTACCTACTTTATACGTAAATTAATATTATTTGTGTCCAGTGATGTAGTATACTAATAAATTTCATATTGGAAAAATGTTAAAGTCAATAAACTAAAGCGATTATAATTTTATGCTAAAACGAGTATATATATATATATATATATATATATATATAATATATAAGATGGTTATGAGTAACATAGATTAGTGAAAATACACATTTTCAAGAATTGTCTTAATTGAGTTACTGTTTCGTAGTGTATGGTACTTTTACCAGGTACGAAGTACAAGATAATAGAAACTACAATTTAACTGTGTTAGTTTGTACTTATAGCGTAGTAGATATAAACTTCAACCAGCAAGGTTGTAGGGTGACAACGATTTTTATGGTAGTTTATAAGACTTAATTAAGACGTTACTATATAAAGTTTGTTGTAAAAAACTTATTTGAAAAAAAAAAAAAAAAGGAAGGGGTTGATGTAGGGACACACAGGCGAGTGGGCTAAATTGTTGATGTAGTAAATTGTACGAAGAGCTAGCACGTGACCGCGCTTCAACCCGATCTAAATTTAGAACGTAATTAATTTGTAATTTTTGGTTTTAATATTGAACAATAGTACTGTTCACCCTGATCCATGGACACATTACCTAGTACCTTAATTAAATAGTGTAACAAATAAACATTAAAACTTTAAATAAAATATACCTAGGTAATAACTGTCAATTAACTTAGTCCATTTCAATCTATTATTAAACATCTATAGATCTCAACCTAAGGCTCTTTCGCAATAGGTAGTAATTTATTACTTTTATTTACAGAAAAAACTCTGACAATGGAAATAAGCCCACTGATCTCTTCGGCCTAGAAGTGGATGTGGAGCGACCCCCTACTACACGCAGTGATCTCGGCTCGTCTCTCGTGGCCCGCGTCGATAACGGGAAGGTGAGAAGACAAGCGGTTTTGTCGGGAGAATTTTACGTAGACATCAAAGTTTACGCTAAGAGCGACGTGATCTCCATCCCTCGCGAAGATCGGTGGAGAAAGGCGTTAGTAGCGTTAAAAGTTCAATTAGACCGAGGCTCTGTGCAGTGGAATGCGCTGCAAAAATTCATGCAACGAGCACATGATTTGTTTAATAACACAGAGCCTACGTACTTTAGCGATAATATTAATTTTAAATAGATTAGGTAATTGATTTAGCACCGCTGTTTGTGGTTGATTGCTCTAGACAAGCAGAGAATCTAAAGACGGGTCCTGTTGTAGATGTAAGAGTAGAAATTGAGAGTGATTCGGAACTACCAGATCAGACAGCCGCTTATTGTCTCAATCTGAACGACTGCATCGTTGAATACAAACCATTAAGTAGCATCGTAAAGAAGATATCATGAACGTAGATACCATCATAGTTGACCTCCAAGGATTTAAAGATATTCAAAATAATTTTATCGTGAAGGAAGTGGCCATTGTAAGTCAGGAGCTTACACAAACATTCTTAGTAAAACCACCATATTCGTTTCATTATTTGTCTGATGAAGAAAAGAAGCAATTAAGATGGTTAGAAAGATATCGAGGAATTTACTGGAGTGAGGGTTACATAGATTATAGAGAATTTCTACGTGTTGTAGTATTATATCTCGAGAATAAAAAAATAATGACAAAGGGTTTGGAAAAAATACAGTGGATTAAAGAATTGTGTACAAAGTGTGAAGTGATTGATATTGGTGAAAAGGGATGTCCTAATCTTCCAACATTAAAAAAAAAAAAATTAAAAAATAAAACTGACTTTAACTGTGTGCATCATAAAATTAACTGTGCATTAAATAATGCTATATGTATTAAAAAATGGTGTTTTGATAATCACACGTATATGTTTGATTTGTTTAGAAAAAATAAAACATAATTGATTTATAACTAATAGCAGTTTTATTTATTATATCATCATACCTATACACTAAACATACAGTGTACATATTTCATTATCATAAAACTTAATAACAAGAAATTAAATACTTATATACTTTAACTACTTACTGCATAAATTTAAACATTTTGATTACATCTAAATTCTTAATTATTTACAGTAAATGAAATTAAAATAGTAACATTTCTTATACCAACACACCTTTAATATTTACACATAACTAGAGTCTTCACATAGTTTTTTAGATATTTTGTTCACTAATCTTTCTGCCTCATCCATAATGTTGTCCACTGATTCACTCACTACGTATTGCGCACTGATCAGTATATTATTATCATCTTCACTGAGGTCTACCACTTGTATTTGAAGGAGTCTTAAGCCTTTTTTCTTTTGATTATTGATCACGTAAGACAGATAACTATTAAGTTGCTTCCGTTTTTGAGGCTCTCGCCTCGTCCTTGATTTTTTATTGACCGGTTCGTCTTGTGGTTCAGGAATATGCCAGCTTGGATTTGGGCTCGGAAATCTTTGACCATACTGAGAGAAAATTATATCAGGTGAATCATTCATTATTGTTGATAATCTGAAACAATAATAGAAATTATTTATTTGTACATATAAAAGGTAATCCTATAATCATAAGATTCGTGAAATATGTATAGGTACTTACGATTTATTAAATCGATGTGATCACCACAACAAGCACCAGCTTAATGATTAATAAACTAATATTATTGTACGGCGAATGCATAGTGTAACATAAAACTTATGACACAATTTGATGTTTCCTTCCAACAAGTTTGAACTTGTTTCTCGAGCACAATGAGTGTTGGAAACACCTGACTAATATTATATTTCAAAACTTTATATGTTTTGTATGGCAGTTACTTACTGAGAAAAATTATATCATGTTTTGACAGGTTTGTAAATTATACAACAGGTTTCAACTTGTCTTTGTAAGTGATATATTTCAAAAACTTTATAACCTTATTTTATACCAGTTAATTACTGATTAACAATATCATCGTATGTCAACAGGTTAAAGCTTGTAAATCCTTCGACAAGTTTGAACTTCTTTCTATATATTTTGTATAGGTACCAGTTAAACACTGAGAGACAATAATATCAACAGGTTTGAACATGAATGCCAGTTAATTACTGAAAACAATAACATTATGTTTTAACAGGTTACCTTTTTATTGAATGTACGACTGGCTTCTATTTGGTATAGTACATTCATAGACGTGGTAGGTAGGTATTACTTAAATGGATAAAAATAAAAGAGTCTATTTATTCACACAAATGTATTTATTTTCACATAAAACTTACAATTTATTTTACTACACAGCTATTTTTAATATCTTTAAATAATATTTACGTTACATTAGCACATAGTATTCTATAACTATTTATTACTCTGTATACAGTAGAAACATTTAATTTATAACTAATAATTTAGAAATATATAGATACATTACTTTAATATAGATGCATTACCCCAAGCTAAAGTAGATACTTTATCAGGTAATAGCAAACGTTTATCGTCATTGCTAGAAAGTGCTATTTTATTAACACTCTGTGTAAATATTTCATGTTTGATTGACCTAAAGAGTAAATTTTTCTTGCGGATGACATTACAATTATACAAAACATTTTTATAATCTATCATATGTAAATTTTTCGTTACACTTTTTTTTGTTCCCTTTGCTTTCTTTATTGTTTTGTCTAAAGTTTTTATACAGTATAGCTTTGAACGCAGTCCTACAAATTCTTTAATTATTTTACCTCCCATTTCGTCCTTAAAGAGCCCAGGTACTTTTTTATTAATAATTGGCAGGCCAAACTTGTTATCAGAATTGTAATTGCTAGTATCAAAATATTTAAGGAAATAATTTTTAATATCTTTGTAAAAGTCATTCGTATTTACATTATAAACAAGACTATCAGTTTCAGTATAGCATAATTCAACATTATTGCCATAAAATGGTTTTATAGTAGAATAGTGAATATCGTACATATGACTCTTTGATAATTCTAACACAGCGAAACCTATGTATATCGGTTTATTAAGAATAACACGCGAAGGTTTCATTTGTATTGCTACCAAATCATCTGAAAATACTGAAGCACTATGAAAATATGGGCTGGCGATTAGTTTTTCAGCACATGTTGATTTCTTGGTCTTATTTTTTAAATCATGCCATTTGTTTACTAACTTTAAATAAATTTTATGCTCATTGTTTTCTAGAGTTTTACCAAAAATACTGTTGTTTAGTAATTTAAAAAAATCTTGTTCAAACTGTGACTCGGCTTTTTGACGTAAATGAGTGTTAAGATCGATATATTTTTTTAAAAAATTACTTTGCTTAAAAATGATAGCGCGATGGATCTTTTTCAATATTAAACCGTGACGTATGCATGTTTTTAAATGAGTATAATGAATAACATGGTGGTATTTATCATACAAGTTTGGTATTAGTTTTTTATTCTTACCACCAGGGGGCAAGCACTTTTCTGGACAAAATGGAAAGTCATTGTGTTCAGTGTGTAAATTCTCAGGGTATGTTAAATCAACTTCGAGAATATATCCATATTCCGCGTTATCACTAATATCAGTCAAGTTCAAATGTAAATTATCTATTTCATTGCTCGACATAAATCTAAAATCTGAATACGGCAAATATTGACACATGCTATGTCCATATAAATTGTTACAGTCTAAATAAACGATGAATGAATTTTGACGAGTCTGATCGTAAGTATCTAAATATTTGTGATTGGCTTTTACGTGTCGTTTGAAACACATACAAATACCTCCGCGAATACCTTTTTGTATCATTCTAAAAATTTCTACATCGCTAATAAGGTCTAATTTAACGCTTGTTTTCAAAAGCATTGCATCGAACGATAGACTTGGTGCTGTCAGGTGAAATGCCGGATCAAGATTATAATACCGTTTGCAAGTTTTTCTAAAACTTTCAAACACGTCTGCGAGCAATAACACATCGGTTTTAAGATATAAATCTGTGTACATACCCATATTTTTTATATCAAACTCTAACCAAATGGAATGCGCGTGTGCATAGTCGTCCTCAGTGATAAGCTCATTTGTCAAGGAGTTATAAAAATTAGTTTTGCTGGGCAAACACGTATCTTTATAACGGTTCAATTGTGACATATAATCATACGGATATATTCCTTTTCGAGTAAGGAGCTCAAATTGTCTTGTATCAGGAAAATACGATTTGAGTAATTTAAACTCTTGTTTTTTCATTGTATTAACAAATTTTTCTAAACTAGTCCTTAAAAACTTGAAAGAATCTACAAAGCGAACCTTTATACATTCTTCTTTCGAAATAGGAATGAACTTTGTGAGCGAAATATAGTTTTCTTTTGTTTTAGGTATTACTTTTAAAGACCCAGGAGCTTTGCCTAATTCTTAAATGAAAAGGTGACAGTCATAACCTGATAAATTATGAAAAAATACTGGTAAAAATGTAGGCAATTTATATTGCAAGTTACAATAACTATGAGCAGTGCCGCGATATTTACCGGTCAAATGACAGTGGTCTCGGACCTTATCACCAAACAATAAATTCTCACAAATATGACAAGTAACCAAGTTATCAAAGTCATGAGCATTAGTATCGGTGTAAATCATAGGAACTTGTTTTTTAAAAATATTGTAAATTTTTTTTGCATCTTTATAAATAGAATTTACAAATTTTGATATGCAATCCAAACCACGGTAAGAGACGTACCTATTGTATTGTTTGTCTAGCGCACACGTAATATGATAAGCAAAAGCGATAGGCACATGTCGTTGACGTGTTACCGTATGCGATTTACTCGGATCAGGGTCACAGGACTGAAATCGTTCTAGCATTGTTTCAAAGTCTGCGTATATAACAAATGGTACAGTTTGCTTTCTGCTAAAATTTTTAAATTGTATAAATGAGCCCTTCGGGGGTAGTTCCGTAGCGACACCTCCACAACTATGTGAATCAAGGGCATCGTATGTATTAAAAAATATTAAACACACTTCACAAAAATGCAATTTACCGTGATGTTTTGTGATTTGATTTTTAACAAGTCGCGGTAAATCTTTAATTAGACAGTAATGTGACAAATCATTGCTTTCTAGATAAAGTAAATGAATTACATTTTTCTTTAAATTATTTGATTTATAAAGCGGTCCTACTACAGTATATTTTTTTAACCCATAGATATAAACACAAATTTCAGGATAATTTACTTCAAACTTAGCAATATCTGAGAAAGTTAATGGAAATTGTATGCCTTCTATATTTAACACATCCCGAAAATCAGGGTAAGACGATACTCTTTCAGGATGACTTTTGGCTGGGTATAACGCTGCAACGACTGACCATAAAAAGCAATAATCATCCTTATTTCGAATATTTACACAAGCTTTTTTAGATTTTATAGTAGCCGGTAACTCGATAAAGCCTGAACCATGCAAAGGTTGATATTTGTTAATATTTACCTCTAAGTGTGAGCTACTTAAGAATGTCCAACCACTATCGCGATCCTGAAATTCTTCAATCTTTTTTGTTAAAATGTTTTTAACTTGAGATATTAAGGGTTCGTATACATAGTTTTGATGAAGTGTATAATTTTTTGTAAAGAAGGATTTCATCTCTTGAGAGTCATTTTTAAACATTAAGAACAAAGAAAAATATTCAAAGTTAATTTTCACGCATATATGTTGTTTAAGAGACAAGGTTATTAATGACCGAATCTTTTCATGAATGTTATTTAAAAATGAAATCAAAGAACAGTTTTCATATTGATTTACAATTCTATAGGACGCAATGCGGTTTCGAAATGCAGAATTTATTAATTCAACACCATCACAGAAATAAGAAATACTTTTATTCTTGTGATTAGTACTACGTAAGTGACCTACCCAGTGCTTGCGCTCAACAGATGTATTACAGATAGTACAGAAAGGCATTTTAGACGGACGAAAATGGGATTAGAATAACTTATTAAGTATCTCAATAAAAGTACAGTGCTACACAATAAAAAAGAATGATCTAATTGATTTAATAATATCGCAAAAAGAACAAATTACCTAATCTATTTAAAATTAATATTATCGCTAAAGTACGTAGGCTCTGTGTTATTAAATAAATCATGTGCTCGTTGCATGAATTTTTGCAGCGCATTCCACTGCACAGAGCCTCGGTCTAATTGAACTTTTAACGCTACTAACGCCTTTCTCCACCGATCTTCGCGAGGGATGGAGATCACGTCGCTCTTAGCGTAAACTTTGATGTCTACGTAAAATTCTCCCGACAAAACCGCTTGTCTTCTCACCTTCCCGATATCGACGCGGGCCACGAGAGACGAGCCGAGATCACTGCGTGTAGTAGGGGGTCGCTCCACATCCACTTCTAGGCCGAAGAGATCAGTGGGCTTATTTCCATTGTCAGAGTTTTTTCTGTAAATAAAAGTAATAAATTACTACCTATTGCGAAAGAGCCTTAGGTTGAGATCTATAGATGTTTAATAATAGATTGAAATGGACTAAGTTAATTGACAGTTATTACCTAGGTATATTTTATTTAAAGTTTTAATGTTTATTTGTTACACTATTTAATTAAGGTACTAGGTAATGTGTCCATGGATCAGGGTGAACAGTACTATTGTTCAATATTAAAACCAAAAATTACAAATTAATTACGTTCTAAATTTAGATCGGGTTGAAGCGCGGTCACGTGCTAGCTCTTCGTACAATTTACTACATCAACAATTTAGCCCACTCGCCTGTGTGTCCCTACATCAACCCCTTCCTTTTTTTTTTTTTTTCAAATAAGTTTTTTACAACAAACTTTATATAGTAACGTCTTAATTAAGTCTTATAAACTACCATAAAAATCGTTGTCACCCTACAACCTTGCTGGTTGAAGTTTATATCTACTACGCTATAAGTACTAACTAACACAGTTAAATTGTAGTTTCTATTATCTTGTACTTCGTACCTGGTAAAAGTACCATACACTACGAAACAGTAACTCAATTAAGACAATTCTTGAAAATGTGTATTTTCACTAATCTATGTTACTCATAACCATCTTATATATTATATATATATATATATATACTCGTTTTAGCATAAAATTATAATCGCTTTAGTTTATTGACTTTAACATTTTTCCAATATGAAATTTATTAGTATACTACATCACTGGACACAAATAATATTAATTTACGTATAAAGTAGGTAATACAAAGCAAAACATTTTCAAAGTTAACACAAGTAATAGAATATACTCGATGAAATAAACTTACGTATAACTGAGATATTTGGTTCCCACTTTAACATATTGCATATGAATTCAAATTACAGCGTAAATACAACCTGTTGTGGATTCCGCGTGACATTGGCTACTTCCACACATGGTTTATCGTTCATTTGTCCTCAGAGACGTTTTAAGCAATTACTATCTCCTTACTGAATGTTTTTGTAACGGACTATATCTAATACTGGAAATGTAAGTAATGTAAGTAAATTACCTTAATTTTGACTCGTGAGGCTTGGAAACGGTGACACTGTTGGATGTACTCGTAGCTTGTGAATCGGTCACTTTGCGTTTCGTCGCCCTTTTCTTCAGCTGCTTTGCTTGCGGCGGTGCTTCAACCACTACGGAACGGCTGTTGTGAGAATATTCGCTTTCGAAGGTAGACCTGCAAATAAGACACAAAGATTAATAATTTATAAAACACCAACTTTGTCTGCGACCTAATCCTGGTATCACGAGAAAAGATAACCTATATGTTTCATTAAAATCTGTACAAATATATTTTTAAACATCCAAACATTGCACTTATAATGTTAATAAAGATTGATACAATCACTAAGTATTGTTAATAACTTAGTTAATGATTAGGATTGTTATTCATTAAACCACAAACATGATTATTTAGATAGATAGCACTTACTTACATTTTCGTTGTAGCTTTCAACAGTTTTAAAGCGCGTAGCAGCAAGTATATCCAGCCGGTGGCAGCGGGCAGAAACCAGGATCCGTAGTTGTCACGTTAAGACAAAGGAGTAAAGTAATTTTTCAAACCAAATTGATCGAGTTTTTATATAGAGAAATCGTCCATTCAGCAAAACTATGTTACTTTGAAAATATACTTAAAGTTCTTTGTTTTAAAGAATCGTGAGTAATTATTGTCGGTCACGACCATTTAAATTAAATCTTTCCCATCGATTCCGTCAAATTGACTTTTTTTGAGTAATGAAATATAACGCTTTCGTATATTCAAAGCCGCCAATAATCGCCGCAACTTCTTTGAAATAGATACCCGTGTACTTGTTCATAAAACATAATTACCTAAGCGTAATATATGAACTAGTGTTTGTCCACGACTTCGTACGCGTTAAAGTTACAATTAAATTGTATCATTTTTACTATAGTTATTTTTGTCTTTAGTACCTATTTGATGAGGACAGGAATCATACAATTAAATAAAGGACCTATCCAACCGTTCTCCAGTTGTAAATTGTGTTAATAATACAATTTTGTTTTATCTACATGTACCTATAATACTTTATTTATATAGATTAAATCATATTTCGGACATTGAAAGATTTCATTTAAAGGCTACGTAGTAATGTTTTAATATAGACCGCAAAATGCTCGAATCATCATAAATGTATTCCCACAACCTTGACACACACATGCACAGTACACAAGCAACATACAATACGACCCGTGCAATACTTAGAAATGTACATTATGCAGCTCAGCAGTTTTATTACTTTGTAGCTTTTAATAACGTAATTCCAATGTCACTTCACGAAGAAACGTGAAAGAGTCAAGTTTATACATTCTAGTGATGATATTGCAGCTAAACCTAAAAGTGTAATAATTTCGGTCGGCGTTAGGTAGTAAAGTAGTGCAGTGAAACAGTTATTTATACTAATTTCGGTCGATGATAGGTAGTGAAGTAGTGCAGTGGAACAGCGCCCAGACCAAACACTCGATGATATCTTAATCAAGGTAAGCTCATATGTTGCACGATCTCGAAGTATTATTGGACGGCCTACTCCACCGAGAGTGGATGAGGCGAACGGAGTGAGCCTCAGAAACGGAAGGTGGAGTAGGACGCCCAATAATACACTACTAGTGCACTATTAAACTACGATAAATTGAGCATCCGGTAGCAACTAAAGATGTCTGAATATGTTGATATTAACTTTTTTTCAAAATATCCTTAGTGCCCTCTTTGGGCCCCCCTCCCCTAGTTCAAAATCCAGTAAGGTAATTAACCTTTATAATTACACAAGTATAGTATATCTACTGCTACTTCTGTATATTGATCACACCTATTATGGATTTACAGATTAAAAACCATTTCTTATTTGTAGTAATTGTTTTTACAATTACAACTTTTGATCACAGTTGGCTTCCGCGCCAGCCGTAATCTTTCATTAATTGATCAATTACCCCTTTAATTACAGTCACTGTCCAGCCTGAAGGTTTTTTTTACATCTGATCTAAGCCCGGCAGATTCCCTGCCAACTTGTCTACTTGCATGGCATTGATCCGGCTGGTTTCAAGTGATCTGCTTATCAACAAACAATATTATATTTATATGTATTATATCAGTAATGTTTGGTTGATTTAAAATATTCATTTTCAGGATCATGAGGACTATTCATAGGATATTACATTACATAACATTCCAAGGAATTGAAGGAAAAAGAACATGCCAGAAGAATGAAGATGGCAGAAGAAAAACATTCTCTAGAAATAGAAATACTAAATGAAAGTTTAATAACTACGCAGTTGGAGCGTCATGTTTGCAAAATAAATTAAAAACATCAATAAACAGTATTAGTTGTGTTTAGGTTTTTTTAGAGTACCAATATAGAAGTTAAGCCATCGATAAACTGGGTAGCCCGCAGGCTTAACTTTAAGTCGTGATTAGGTTAAAACTTCGTTAAGCTGTGTTTATTAATAATGAAATCGGTTACTACCGTCCTAACCTCGGACTATAGTTAAACCTGCTATAATCTACGTTTCTTAATAAGAGTGTAAAGGTATATGTTACAGGTAAATTAGACTTTAAAAAGTCGTCAAGGGAATAAACAGATATCTGCAATAACCGATTATGCAATTTAAATTGGAATTTTATTGTATATTTTTATTGCCATACAATATGAATTGATTTATTTGTAAATAGTCCTAACCTAGATATAGGCATTACCAGATTTTTCAGATAGCGAGTTGTCAGTGGCATTAAAAATTCGAACACAATATAAACAAGACAATAATTTATTAATACAATGATACAAAATATATAGTTATATATTTACTCGTGATAAGTATCCACAATCAAACCGACTAAAAAAATAATCAAAAATCACTCACGCACGCGCTTGCTTGGACCGGGTGGGTGCAAAATGGGTAGAAAAAGAGAAAGTGTCCTGCATGCGAACTTATCAGGCTGCACATTTTCCTTGTCTTGCAATGCAAGGTTTCTTATTAGCATGCCACGTTCATACCTGCTGTCCACGATTTCTGGGACCTTAATTTGTGGTAAAAGTGTATCAGCTTTGGCTCCATATTTGTTAACCAAAGTGTATCATCTCTTTCAATGCGTTCTGTGTACGAAAGTTCATTTTCACCTGCCTAGATACCAAGAAGGCATACCTGCCGTCCTGTGATATTTAGTTGCCCCTGTAATTGGTTGTACCAATTTCTCTTTTTATTAAAGGTACAGGTCCTAGGTTTTTTCAATATTGGTATTTTATTTTCTTCTATTGCTTTACATATTCCTTGTTTTGAAGCAGTGATGGGACACTTAATTTCTACTATCATGTCCTCATGTGTTAATCCGTCCGGAGTAGCCCCAAAAAATGGATGTAAAGGGTGAATAAACAATCCACAGGGCATGATATCTACATTCTCCTGTCGCTGCAGTTGCAGCGCCTGTTTTTCATTTTCAATCCCATGAGCAATAGAGGTGACATGGGTAAAATTTTTCTTATGCAATATATTTCTGACCATATTTGTTTGGTACAATACCAAACTTTTTCCTAACACTGCAACTTACTGCAACCTCGTATCATCCCGAACATATTGGTCCTTCGAGCCGGACTTGAGGTTTGATGATATGATTGAATGTTAACCCTCTGTGACGCACTATCCATCCTGTTTTCTTACATTACCTATCTTTCACTAAGTCCACAATTTTGTCGCCGAAATCCTTTGTAAATATATATTTGTATTTAAAATCCTCGTCAATTAAGTCACAAGGGTTCACGCGATGTCTAAGTTTATTAGGTTGCCGGGTAGCCTCTAACAGCTCTAAATCGTCTGAACCCATGTAATCTAAGCTGTCCAAATCAACTTTACTTTAAAAACACGAAATATTAGAGATATATTTCGTAACATAGATCAAGATAATTTTAAAATGGCGAACTTGACAGCTATCTTTGAGGTTAGTACCATAGTTAAACTAGGGTCATCGGAAAACTAATTTTAGACCATAGATGATTCTCGAATCAACGATAAATTAGGTTTTGTATTAAGAATTAACTTAAACCATGGTACTAACCCAGTACTATCGTTAGACCACAGTTGGTCTACGTTTTGTAATAAGACGGCATATGTTTTGTTGTACTGAGGTCTGTCGACTCATCAATGATAAGTGAAAACTTTTATTCTTTTAAATCTAAGCACAATTGCTTAAGGACATATACCCGCCAGCCAAATCGTGAACTTTTATATAAACTCAACTTGTTATTAAAAAAAAACTCGCATGTAAATATAGTGTATTATTAGACCTATCGTTTCTGGCTTAAATCCTTTTTCTTTTGGACTAATAATTAAAAAAATATTATATAGCGTTTAGTATATAGCACTCGTTTTTAGGAGTTTGAGCCAGTTATTCGTAGCTCCAGATTTATTTAAAAAGTATAGTACACATGTATAAATAACTTCCCATGATAGAAAGTTCATTATATTCCCCATGTTTGTGGTGCAATAGAAATATTAAAAACATGCTTATTTTTTTTTAAAGAGATGCTTAAAGTTGGGTCTTTCTTTTATCTAAAATTACGAGTTTTTGAGCTAGTGTAATTTCAAAACTGTATAATTTAATGAAAATCTGATGCACCACAAACCTAGATATTAGAGGGTAGTGATTACGTAGGTAAAAAATCATTGAGTTTTATTCGCTATTATTAAAATTAGATTGGAGCTGCGTTTAGTATGGGGGCTTTGCCAGGCTTTAGGTGTCATTGCCAGGCAATTGGCTCGGATTGAAACTGATTTAGCGGAGCTGAAAGTTTCTCATAATGAGATGCTGGAAAGACTTACGGTCTTCCTCTAACACACAGTTGGAGCATTCCTTATCTGAATATATGTAACTTTCATGTGATAACAGAGAAGAATCTACATAGTATGTAATAATCAATTAATTTCAGGTATATCGATCAAGGATTTTGGATGAGGGCCCTCGTTTGGGGTGGCTATCATAGGACCAAGTTTAAGTAGAATTCCATTTTGCCTAAATCTGATTTGGAAGAAGTAAACAATTTGTTTATCTCACTATATACCCTCTAAATTTTCTTAAAATTTATTTCTTAATTTTAAGCCTAAGAATTTACACTCAATAATATATCTTTGCTATCCTCAAAAATACGTCTTGATTCGTTTAGCTTTGTTCCTGTCGTTTTATACGACACTCTGTCCTTTTTTAATAAAATATTTCTGAATAAAATTTCTATATAAAAAAAACTGAGAAATGCCCGTGGAGTTTCGGGTTAGAATGTAAATTTAAAAGTTCTAAAAACTTGCATAAAGTTGGCGTTAAATTTACTGCGTCATCGTATATCACTACGCGGTGTCGAGTGTTCTCGCACGAATCTAGCGATTTTAACTGCGTTATAACTTGACCTACTTAATAACTGCACATGGTCCTAGTATTTAATCACGTATCACTCGAACACTTATCTTATCTCACGTTTCACACTTATTTAAGCCGAGACGTTCCTTACTTCCCGGTCCCGACGAAAGGAAGCCCGCATTCGTTGCATGGCATGTATGGCAAACTCCTGCGTGACAATGGACATACAATGTCGCTGCGACGTAACATAGAAACACCTATTGTATTAGTGTTAAGTCTATTTGTAGTGTTGGAAGCATTAAATCTTTTTACAGCTTGAAGTGTGTTTGATTTTGCGATGCAGGTGATAAAGTCAACCACTATATATATATATATATATATATAGTGGTATATATATATGTATATATATATACCGTACTTCGTTCAGCTTGCTTTTAATGCGATAGACATCCTTTATGCAGTGAGGTTGCTCTTCAATTCTTATCTTTTTTTGTAGTTTTTCTACCAGAGCACACAGATCTTGCTTAGTTTCCTTAGAATGTGAAGGGATGCCACGAATTTCCAGACATGTACTACTTCTGGGAAGCCTTTCGGTTTCTTCTTGCTTACTCTCAAGGTGTTGTAGGCGTATTTCATAAGCGACTTTCTCAGACTCAAGGGTATTAACACGAGCTGTCAATTCTTCGCATTTTTTAATGTAGAATTCTAAGGACTGCTTAATTTCAGAGTTTGTTTTGTTTGACACAGATACCTCTGTAAGCAGTTAACTCAACTTCGCCATAATTTCGTCTTTCTTATCTAAATCCGTCACGTAAACGTTCGGGGAGTCACTCTGCCGCTGGCGCTTAGATGATCGTGGAGCTGGACAAGGCGACGTGACGGTGGCGCCCTCCCCCGTTACTTGTTGTGATGGAGTTCGTTGCATATGTACTAATCTATGTACTAGGAGATAATAACTAGCAAAGAGTAGTATGTTCAAGTTTAAACAGCAAAATGGCTACTTCGGAGTCACTGTATAGTATATAATATAATACAAATATATTATATTTTTATCTATATGTATATCGCTACTGTGAAGGTGTTCCTTGTATGAAGCGAAGTACCAGGCGCGACTTATTCAAACAAGTATTCGCTGATTAAAATTATAATAAATTGTAAAGCATTTTATTGGCAACAGGGTAATAAGGATATGATTTTATATGATATGATATAACATGACATCACATAACGTGATACAATTTCAGTATTATAATTAGTAAATGCCCTTTATAAGAGCGTAGTAGACGTCTAAATTGAAAAATATTTTTATTTTAACTTTTGACTTTGTTTATACTATGATACTGTGCATGACATAATATCACTTTCAGAAGCGTAGCCTTCATTTGATGCTAAACATTTTTTTTTGATAAATGCACACCACCATTTGAACCCTGTTTGCATTGAATCAAACTCGATACCAGGGTCCCCACTTGGCTGCAATTATTTAAGGAACTCAAATAGATCTAAAACAGTCTTGGTTGTCTTTCTAAACTACTTTTCGATATGCTATTATTACAACAGAATGATACGATTTGGTTTTCTTCCTGTGCTGTAATGTTGAATTTGTTGAGAATGGCCATCCGATTTGTTTTTCCTAAAACGCTATCGTTGAGCGTTTCCTTTGGCAATTGTTTAAGGAACTCTAATACATTACAGCATTCTCGGTATATTTTCTAAACTAGTTTTCGATATGCTATTATTACAACAGAATGACACGATTTGGTTTTCTTCCTCTGCTGTAATGTTAAATTTGTTGAGAATCGCCTTCAGATTTGTTTTTCTTAAAACGCTATCGTAGAGCGTTTCCTTTGGCAATTGTTTAAGGAAATCTAATAGATCTAAATCAGTCTTGGTAGTCTTTCTAAACTACTTTTCGATATGCTATTATTACAACAGATAGACACTATTTGGTTTTCTTCCTCTGCTGTAACGTTTAATTTGTTGAGAATAGCCATACGATTTGTTTTTCCTAAAACGTTATCGTAGAGGGTTTCCTTTGGCAATTGTTTAAGGGACTCTAAAAGATTATAGCATTCTCGGTAGTCTTTCTAATTTACTTTTCGATTTGCTATTATTACAACAGAATGACACGATTTGGTTTTCTTCCTCTGCTGTAACGTTAAATTAGTTGAGAATCACCATCCGATTTGTTTTTCCTAAAATGCTATCGTAGAGCGTTTCCTTTGGCAGTTGTTTAAGGAACTCTAATAGATTATAACATTCTTGGTAGTCTTTCTAAACTACTTTTCGATATGCTAATATTACAACAGATTGACACGATTTGGTTTTCTTCCTCTGCTGTAACGTTGAATTTGTTGAGAATAGCCATATGATTTGTTTTTCCTAAAACGTTATCGTAGAGGGTTTCAGTAGTTAAATATTGGGAATTCTGCCCCACTCCATTCGTGTTCGGTCCATCGCCAGCCCTTGCTGGCGATAGTCCTCCACTCACTTCGTAGGCAGATTCCCAATATTTATTTTGTTAAAACATTATAACTTATTACACCTTGGTTCGAAATGATGTCTGTTTTTCGTATGTGATGTAAAGCTAAATTTTAACAATAACTGAGGGCTTATGTCGAGCCTTGAGCATAGCGAATCTTCTGTACACTCCAAAGTCTTGCTAAAATTCAGTTGACATAACACATTTCATACGTAAAAATATCTATACCATAGTTTTAGGTCTGCCTATAGCACAAGATTTTTTAACAATGACTAAGGGCTTCTGTCGGGCCTCAAGTGTAGCGAATCTCGTGTATACTCCAAAGCATTGTTTAAATGAATCAAACAATAACTGAGGGCTTATGTCGAGCCTTGAGCATAGCGAATCTCGTGTACACTCCAAAGTCTTGTTAAAATTAGGTTAACATAATACATCTCATAAGTAAATATATCTATACCATGGTTTAGCACATGATTAAAATTTCGTTTTAACAATGACTAAGGGCTTCTGTCGAGCCTCAAGTGTAGCGAATCTCGTGTACACTCCAAAGTATTGTTAAAATTTATATATTCGTTTCATAACTGTTGGGACATAAAAATCTTTAAAATCGTTATCCGTGTCATCTATACAATGTGATGTAAGTTTGACCTACCAATATTATTTACAAATAACTTTATATTATTAATTTTACGTAACTTAACTGGTTCACCCAAAATCCAATCACGAAATGAATATCTTCTACAGTACTATAACTACTTTATATTAAATGTGGCATCAAATATCGATTCCCACAGTTACCTGATATTTACACAGACTTCTTACTTATTCTGTGTACTTACGCTGCACTTCATAAAGTTGCCTACTTTGCAATCTACAGCTAATGGTTTGTTTATACTGCTTAACTAAATTCAAAAGTATTGACTTGATTTTGAGGGGTTTCTTAAAGTTATGGATACAATTTCACTTTTTGATCTTAAATGTATTTTTTTTTATTTTAATAATTTATTAGTGAATATAGGCTATCCTTCTATTTACGTCAAAAATGCTAGGTATAAAGTGGTGAACATAACGCACCCCTAGATAAAAACCCCACTAACTCAAAAAGTACGAGTTTTGAGTTAGTGGCCTTATCGAATTCCTGACTCGAAGACCTATGCATCAATATAACTCGCGTAACGATACCTTCAACCATTGTTAAAAGATGGCGCTAAACGCTGCTTTACTTAAATGACCTTGCCCCGACAGGCGCGAGTACTAGTCCGCCATTTTTAGTTGTCTTCGGATTGGCGTAAGTGACACACGTTTGAATAGTGGCAGATTTTGAGTTGCTGGAGTTTACACGAAATTTATTGAGTAAGTTTCTTATTTATTTTGAGTTGATTGAGTTTTGCTGAAATTTCATTGTAAAAAGTAATAGTTAATTTTGATTTACGGGGGTTTTGATGATTTTATGTTGCAATATTTTTTTAAATATTTCGAGTTCCTCAGGTTTACATGAAAGTAAAAGTAAATTTCGATTTACCGTAGTTTTGTTGAATCTAACTTTAACTTTGTTTATTTTTGCCTGTTCAATGAAATTTGTAATTTTTAAAGAGAAAATAGGTTGTTTATGAAAGGTTCAATTTTTTTATTTTATTTGTTATACAGTAACTAAACACAGTACGTGCTTTTGAGGGTTTTTTGAGTTGGTTGACTTTACTTGATTCATTATTGAATTTGAATATTATTTATTTTTAGGATGATGACGGGGCGAGGAAAACTCATGGTACAAATGATTAACGAAGAAAAAGAGGATCCTGAGCAACCAGCAGCAACAGATGATTCAAGACCTATTACATCTCCTGGTATAGTAACGCTCAATAGTATTAACGAGCCTGAGTTGCCAGCTGAAGGAAGGTTAGCTCCATCACCGAGCATTTTAGAATCTTCTTTGAGTCTTAATGAGCCTACAAACGCTGAGGAACGACGACGAGCTCCTAACCGTCAGTATGCTACCTCGCCAGTTCAGAGCGGCGATGAAAGCGATTTCGACGATTCCGATGCAGATCCGCACTATCAAGACCCTATTCCCAAAAGAAAAATAATTTTCTCTCCCTTGCGTAACTCGCCTATTTCACAAATGCCACGAACTCGCTCCATTTCGTCTTCGTCTAGCAGTTCGAGTTCATCAGGCTCGAGTAGTAGCTCGAGCAGTAGCTCTAGCAGCAGCAGTAGTAACTCAACGAATGAACATGACGATACTGGCCCTAATTGCGAGATTCAACGCAACGAAAATAACAATGCCGATAATAACTACGAGGATCACAATCTGGGTCAAAATATTAATCCAAGTGATGAGACTCTAGCGCAAGAAGGGCCAAAACAATGTAAAAAGAAACTAAGGCAACCGGAGACATGGAAGGTCAATATAAACAAAACCCTCAAAAATTCAGGCAAATCTTACAAGTCGAGGGGTAAACTAAAAAAAGAAATTCCTGCTCGCAAAATTCGACCACCTTGCGGAGAAAAGTGTCGTTTGAAATGTAGTACCAAGATCACCTTAACAACTCGTCAAAAATGGTTTGAAGCATTTTGGAAACTCGGTGACCTTCAGCGACAGAGGGAGTACATTGTACGACATACCCATGAAATAAAGCCCAAATACCGATACTCAAGTACGGAAAACTTCCGGGCTCTAAATACGGCCTTCTATTTTGAAGAAAATAACTCGCGCATTCGTGTTTGCAAGACCTTTTTTAAGGCCACGCTTGATTTAGGTGATCAAGTAATTAAAACAGCGTTAACCAAAAAGACGGAAGCTGGGTTTATAGAGGGAGAGTACAGAGGAAAACATAAAAATCATCCTACGATAGATCCTGTAGTTAAAGAAAGCGTTGTTCAATTTATCAACTCAATTCCACGGGTTGAATCGCACTATCTTCGAGCTCAGACTACTCGGGAATACATTCAAAGCGAAAGGTCATTAGCAGATATTTACCGGGACTATAAAAGCTTACGCCAAGCTAATGACTTGCCATTTGCTTCCGAATCAACATTTCAACGCATATTCAACTATCAATTCAACATTGGCTTTTTTAGCCCAAAAAAAGACTTGTGCGATTTGTGTGAGAGCTACAAAAATGCGGATGATGAAAAAAAATTGACATTGCAGCAAGCCTACGAACAGCATCTATTTGAGAAAGACCTAGCGCGAAGTGAGAAAGAAAGGGACAAGAAAGAATCAGATGCTATAGTAGTCGTTTATGATCTCCAGGCAGTAATGCCTATTCCTAAAGGGCAAGTGTCTCTTTTCTTTTACAAGTCCAGAATAAATTGTTTTAATTTTACCATAAGTGATTTGTATGCAAAGAATGTGGACTGTTTTTTCTGGGATGAAACTGAAGGAAAGCGTGGTTCAGTAGAAATCGGAAGCTGTGTTTTAGCTTTCATCGAAATGCTGCTCAATAATCATCCCACTGGAGACATAGATCTAATATTTTACTCAGACAACTGTTGCGGGCAACAAAAAAACAAGTACTTATTGTCTGCTTATGCCTATGCTGTGTTCAATATGAGAGTGAAGTCTATCACTCATAAGTTTTTAATTAGAGGCCATTCGCAAAACGAAGGGGATAATGTCCATAGTGTCATTGAGAAGCAGGTAAAAAGGCACATAAAATCAGGCCCTATTTATACACCACAACAATATACAACATTGATCAGGTCTGCCAAAAAATCTGGACCAGCATACAAAGTGCATGAAATGACACATGACCGCTTTTATGACTTAAAAGTGTTGCAAGAAGTTTGGGGTACAAATTTTAATACCGATGAAAGTAACAACCAAGTTAAGTGGCATGATATAAAACTCCTCAAAGTAGAAAAAGAAAGTCCAATGGCCTTTTTCTATAAAACTTCCTTTGCAGAGACTGAATTTAAAAAATGCTGGGTGAACAAGAGAAAGACTAGACGCACAGTAGAGTCAACACCTGGTAATACAATAAATTTGAGTTTGAGTAGAGCATACACAGAAAAAATTCGTTTGTCTGAAGCAAAAAAGAAAGATATTAAAGAACTTGTAGACAAAGATGTGATTCCGAAGCCTTACTATGATAGTTTTTACAAAAATGTTTTGTAATGACGTTGCCATTACAATTTTTATAGTAGAAGTAGGTAGACTAGTTTAAGAATTCTGTGCCATTAACAAATTTAATTGATTAGAGAGTACTGATTAAGAATAATAGACCAATAAATAAACTGTGATTTGCAATTTTAAGACTGTGGTAGGTACTATTACTTAAGTAAGTAAAACTAAGATGAAAATAGAGACTGCCTGAGAATTTTATAAAGACTGGTTGATTTTATAGTTTTTGGCTTTTATTAATGTTTGTTCAGAGGCTGTACTTATTTTAAGATTGTTCTGATAGTGCGTAAAGAGATAAGAATACTCAAATTTATATTTTTTTATGGGAGATAAGAGTTTTTTTTAAAGGTATTATTGCTGTGATTATTTAAAAACGCATAATTATTCATTATTGTACGTGTACGATCTCAATTTCATGAAAATGTCTAGTATTTAAGTAATAACTGTTATATAAAGGACTTACCTAATATTTTATAACACTAATTATTGTATTTAGTTTTCTTTGTTATTCATTTAGTACTTAAATAAATAACTTTCTATTTGAGGACACATTTTATTTATTTCAACTATTTTAGATCTATAAAAACTAAAGCTTGCGTTCCTAAGATTAGCACGTTGCAATCACCCGTTCATAGCATAAGTAACTCAAAACCCCCGACAAAAAGTTATCTTATTTTTGGGGTGAAAAGTAACGTAACTCAATTTTATTTCAGATAAAGTAAAGTAACTTGACTTAGTACACAAAAAATTTGCTTACTCCCGCTGCAAAACTAGAGTAACTCAAAAATCCCGTTATTTTCCACGTTTTTAACTGATAAAATACAAATAAGCTAATTAAACAGCTTCAGAAAACGTTACCTTTACGAATCTCTCATTAGATCTTTGATATCTTTCTTATATACCCTAAAAACAGTTTTTCGTCATTTCTGAAAAATGAGGTTTTTTGAGTTGCCGGAGTCTTCATCTAGGGGTGCGATAATAAACCAAGTATAGAACTATCTTTAAGGTATCGCTGTTAGTACAATTGTTAGGTGCTTGGAAACCAATTTTCTCCTTGAGGACATAGCTTGTAAGCAACTATTTTGTAAATGATCTACCACTTAATCGCATCGTGTGCACGAACCATAAAGTTTTTAGTACAGTCAGGGACAAAATACAAAGTCACATATACCGATGGCATAGTGGTTGCATATGTTCATGTATTAAGTTTGATCCCGCGCGTTGTTAAAATTTTTGCTCATGCGCTTAGCATGCGTTACTGAAAAAATCTAAATGTTAAAATAATGATTGTATATTCAATATATGTTCCAATAGGTTATATAAAAGTATTTTTGTCAACGAACATTTGATAAACTAATTACTTATTTAAGTACTTTAAAACAGCATAAGCTATTCTAATTCCAACAAAATAATAAATTTGTAAGAAAGGATTTCCAACTGCAAAAATGTGTTCCATATACTGATGGTGTAGCGTTTGCATATGTCTTGCAATAAGTTTGATTGTCCAACATACAGCTGGTCTAAATAGGACAGATGAAGGTATATTTGTCTGTGGTATTTTTAAGAAGTACCTACATAAGCACCTACCTCAGTTTTAATATAATTTAAGAAACATATGAGTAAGCTACTGTTATTCCCAAGAAATAATAAACTGGTAGAAGTATTCTAAACAACCAAAATGACTTGCATAGTTTAGCTTATCGCATTATTATGTAAATAAAAGATAAAGTTTTTGTGTACGTGTGAACCTACAAGTATGTTTTTTCTTCACGTTGTAACATTTGAAACAATTTGAATGACATACACAAAGAGTTTCTTTAGCTCCTCGAGTAGCACATATAATAGGTTGACCTGATTTCACGCGGGCGAAACCGCGGACGGAAGCAAGTAAAAAATTAAAAGAAGTCTTTTGTTCGCAAGTGTACTTATTCTTTGCTGTCTTCAGCAGTAGTCAGCAGTTATCATGTTACAACGCGTGTAGTAGCTAGGGCTGTCAACCATAATGTTAAAATAATATAGGCATTTTAAATTATTTTGATGAAGAACCTTTGCTGTTTTATATAAATAAAGTCTACAAAATACTGTTTTCATCATCATTGGCACAAAAGTTATAATAAAAGTTATTTTATTTTCTGCCTTGAGTACTCGTTTTCACATGCGTAACATTAGGGTAATAAGTATCCAAGGTGTAAGTCGATGGTTCTGTCATTACCAAATTTTATACAAATTAGAGGTTTTTCTTAGATAATATATAATACCACAAATACTCTTCCCTTTTTGTTGGTTTAAATGAATACTTCACATTTAAGATCTAATAGGTCAGCCTTTGACCAGTATCTCACCTGTTGGTGAGTGATGACGGTGTGGTTGAAGGTGGTAAACAAGCTAAAACTGAAATAGGAACTCTTTAATTATTTCATAGGTATTTTATTTCTTGTACAAACCGTTGGCAACCCTTGTAGCGTGATATATCTAATTACCTTATTCTGCTAATTTTGCATCTTTAGTGTATAACGTACTAAAGAACAAAATGTAACATGTGCATCATACATTATTTGGAAAATCAATCCTGGATGATATGATAGTTAAGCGTATTATAGACTGATTGCTGATATTGCTGACATGTTTTTTTATTTGCTTTAAAACCTCGGTTTTTTGTCATAAATTTTATATCGATATTAATTTCCACATCAGTGACAAGTTTACTCTGCTGGTTCCTGCTCCGATAAAATGTTAGTAAGTAATATTAAATAATTTTTCCCAACATCATATTCACTCGATTATTTTTCTTGAAATTATTAATTGAAAAATGTGCTCTCCAATCTCCTACATGTTAATGTTATGTAAATTTAGGTATGTGACAAGCCCAGTGCAGCACCGCACAGCATGAAGCTCTGTAATTTTTATGAAGCTGGCAAGAGCAAGAAATATGATGTTTATCATTAGGCTAATAACTTATAATAACTGGTGATAAAAATTTGGTTGTGTAACTAATCCAGGTATTAAATTGTTACTTAAATTTACAGGTCTGACTCCGAATTTGAATCCGCGACCAGTGTAGTACCCACCGTTGCGGCGCCGAAAAGGAAAAAAGCCTGCAAGCCGAAGAGTAACCCAGCACACGAAAGGTAAATATTTTGAAATAAGTGTGTTCAATAGGTTGGTAGGAATATTCTCTAAAAACATTATGACTTAGATACACAAATTATTTGTCTTATTGATTAAAACTACTCATTGAATTAAAGTAAATTAATAAGTAAAACATTTTTGTGTAAAACTTCATACTAGGTACTTTACATAAAATTGCTATGTTCTTCAAATTTATACTTGTGAAATTATATTTTTTGTTACCCAATCAGTAATATTTTTATTTTGTAGAATCGTTACAAATTATTTTTTCAATTCTTCGAGAGCCATTATAAGCTGTATCTTAAGTTTTCTTTTTTTGTCTGCAGTACAAAACCAAAGACAAATCTATTTAAGATCCTAAGAGCTGAAGAAAAGTCGTCTGCAGCAGAATGCAGTTCTTCAACAACCTTCAAGCTAGAGTCATCATTTACTAGCCGGGTATCAACTGGGTCGGCGCGTCGTGCTGCTAATGTGAAGGGTTCGTACTTTGTGGAGCTCAAAGTATTCAACACAGACGACGCGCTGCGAGCTGATCCACGAGAACGGTACAAACAAGCATTGGCAAGTGTAAAGCTTCAATGTAACGAGCATACTCCAACCTGGGAAACACTGCAGGCTTTTATGGGGGAGGCTTACTCTCATTTCGAGAATAGTGAGCCCAAATTTTATTCAAATAAAGTAACTTTTAAATAATTAAGATACCATTAGATATTATTGCAAATACTAAATTGGTTTAGTCAGTGTATCTGATACGTTTTACTTTTATTGGGGAGGCTTATTCTATTATAAGAACTTTCAAATAAGTACATAATGTAAGATTAGATATATTAAAATAAATATTTAATTGGTATGGTCAGTATACCTAATACGTGTTATTAATAAAGAACTTATTTTACCTAATAATATGTCCAATGAAATAGGTAGTTAGGGTAATATCAACGTATTTTCTAATAGAATCGGTAATTAATGTTTCTGAAAATAATACATTGAAATTTTAAACCGTTATTTAAAAGTTAAAATTATAAAACCTTTAAGTTTTTATTTTTAGATTATCCCCTCAACTCCTAATATATATATATATATATTTACATCCTAGAAGCTTTTTGGCGTCATGCACGTGGTGCATTATTACGACGTCCTCCAGTTCCCATTGCTTTTTTTAACATGTCTTAATGAATATTGCTTAGCTCTTCGATTGCCAGCTCCGTGAGATACGTCATTTTCCAATAATTTTATTTTTCGCGATATTCTTCTTGCGTTCGTGCCGCAACATTTTTGAACCCCGAACCATGGTCATAAATTATAGGCGTCCTGGATATATTGATCGTGATTTACCTATGGCATCGACTATTTAGCGTCCTCATAGGATGAACGACATTTGTGAGTGCGACGTTGCCATCTTTATGTTTACTTTCTCTTTCTTTGACAATCGCTTGTATGTACATTTATAACAATTTGGTCAAATCTATATATATACGGATGCCCGATATTTTTATATAATTTATTATTATCTTTCTACACGTAGGAACAATGGATTTTGATAAAGTTAAGTACACAAATAGTTTATAATAAGATAAAGAAAATTTAGCTCCTGTTTCTGAGATTTTTGCACAATAAATCGCATGTAGTAGCAAGAATAACACTTACGGGAACGATTGTTATTCACTGCCAATTACCTAATCATCAAGATAGAATAAAACTTTACATATAGTCTAAGCAGCAATATAGCTACCTTTGAGAAAGTACCTACCTAACACAAAGTATTAAAGAGTTAAAAGCTCTATCTACGATATAATTATCATTTATCATATAGGCCTGCCTAGGTACGCAACTGTCAGCGATGTCAAATCGACATTATTCGATTTCGATTTACAACGGCACATATGATTAAACTGTGGCTAGTTTGTTGCAGAATCAATATAGAAAGTGTGATAATTTGACTATTTAGTGTAATAGGTGGGTTTTTTGTAGTAGGTAGTTTGTGTGTAGGTAAAGTAAAGAATAAGTTAGTTTGCATAGTGTACCTATATGTAATATTTATATTTCAGGGTAACCCATATTAGGTAAATAAATAAAAACAAAAAATATGTAGATGTATCACTTTTATTCCGTGTTTTAGAGAGAGAGAGAGTAGACTTATAATACGCTAAGACGCAAGAGCTAGAAATAAGAAGACAAACGTTGATTAATTTTGTCAACAACACCAACAACACAACGTTTATTATGTAGGTACAACTATGGCACTTCGTGCTAGACACACAACTTAGCTAAGCACTTAGAACGCTAATACGCAAGAGCTAGAAATAAGAAAACAAGCGTTGATTAATTTTATCAACAAAAAATTAACAACACAACGTTTATTATATAAGGTTGACATTAATTCATCAACAATACTGCGGGGGATGGTGTAGAATCGATAACGGCATGTGTTCCACTCATGTTTAATTTTCACATACAAAAAAATCAGTATAACTATTTTCTAAGCGCGGCGCGTTGCCTTTTAGTATGATATCGAGAACCGCGGTTTACTCCATTCTCACATGTACGAACGCTACCCGATGTCAATTAGACGCTATCATTATGGCAAAACAGCTGTTTTGCCCTAGTGATAGACGAAGCTGTTTCACGTACCTATTCTGACGAACGCGAAGGCCTTACCGGCCAATCTAGCTAGACTGTCGAATGCTTTGCATAATCGCCAATCGATTAAACTCATCTAAATGATAAAAAAAATTTACTTACCTACATTCTTTTTAATTTCAAGTTTACGTAGGTACGTACTGTATTGTGTTGCAGCTACTTAGGTATGCCAAATTGTGATAAACCGCTACCGCGTCGCGCGTTCTTTTGTCGCAAGCCGCCAAAGACCGACTAGGCAGAATAGGTACACAAAACAGCTGTCTATTGTGCCTAGTATAGCAGTTCATTGACTTCGCGTAGCAATCGTGCGTGTGTGTGAATAGAGTAGATACACCGTGTTCGTAGACCGCGGTTGTCTTTGCTAGTATTCCCAAAGCCAACGTGCCATAGCTTAAGCAATAGTACAGACTTTTTGTGTATGTGAATATTAAAAAAGAGTGGAACACATTCCGTTATCAATTCTACACCATCCCCCGCAGTATTGTTGATAAATTAATATCCACATTATATAGGTACAACTTTGGCACTTCGTGCTAGATACACAACTTAGGTAAGTACTTAGATACTGTAATTCTAAAACATCTTAGATTTAGAGTAAGGTTGAGACAATTAACGCACTATTGTTAAAAGTTTATGCCTTTAACAATTTGTCAACTTCGCCGTATATTGTTACCAAAAGTTATTTTCACAACAGATTATCAACTACTATAACTAATCAATGTCACAAATATTAATAAAATCACCTTATATGTCAGCACATAGTGCCGGACGTGAAAATTACTTAAAGACCTAGTAAAGCAGAATTTTCAGACTTAAATTGTTATAATTACGATCACAACAATTACAAATTGGTAATAAGATAACTTTATAATATTTTTATTCAAATTCTCTTGACTATCCCACTATAGTCTGTTTTTTTTTAACAAACGAGTACTGAGTATGTCTCTCGCACATTTCTGATATTGACAGAGTGAGATGGGTAATTGCCGTCATTGGTCAATGTCTTTGTTCTTGTTTTGAAATTGTCAAAGCCCGATCATATTGAATACTTCTAAAATTTACCGTAGAAAAAATTACGTTATTATTTTACGATTTAAATTTGCATGCTGAGTATATTCGTAACGAAATTTTCTGTTCGCGTTCATGATATAAAACAATATTGTAAAAGTATATATATTATGCAATTCAACATATAAATCAAATAATTCTACTACAATTCTTGTAATCTTAAAAATTTTCGTCATCCTTCTGATGAACTTTCTGCAGATACGTCAATAATAAATTGTTCAACATATTTTGTACATGATTGTCGGTTCCGTACATTTTTGTTTCTATCTTAGTTATTACATGATTGAGACAAGAGCACCATTTTTATCTATTCCCTTTATCTACTCCTTGTAACAAAAGAGTTCAGACTTCATAAATTTTATAACTTTTGTCATATCCTGCCATAGCCCTTCACTTGAAACCAAACGAGTGCAATTGGGTTGAGCTCACAGTGATACGTCGGCAAACGTATGACGAGACGATTTGTTGACTTAGCAACAACATTTTTTCCGAAACGATCTTTGTTTTGCGTGGCAACTTTTGAATTAGGGTAACCTAATTCAAAAGTTGCCACTTTAATATTGATTCGTTACAAGCAATATTTTTCGAATTGCATATACCTACATGTAACTACATAGTTCGTGTGGAACGAATTTTATGTTGATTACGCGGGCCAATAGCAACGCAGTAAAATTTTCGGTACTCGTTTGCTAAAAAAATAGACTATAGATTTGAATTAGACATCCGTATATAGCAATTGAGCGTCCGTATAAAGCTATTGGTAACAAGCATATAATATGTACATGTTTGTCTAGTCTATTTTTTTATAAATTTAAGAAGAATATTGCTTAATTAGGTACGTAATAACTTCATTTGTGGGTTAAATATAAATATAGGTATGATAAAATCGGAATTGTATCGTACCATGGCCTAAACCAATATTATATATGGACGTCCAATATTATATATGGACGTCCAATATTATATACGGACGCCTAATAGCTGTATACGGACGTCCAATAACCTGGCTACTTTTATTATAAAAATACGGCACTATGTGAGGCAGTACTGTTTGGCTACAAGTTACTGTATGGTGGAAATTTTGTTGCCAATTGTGTTGCACCATATTGGATTAATCCCATTTGTCCCCACAGATTTCCCCGGGACAATGGGAATTATTGGCAGTAGGAAGAAATATGTTTAATCAACTTCTCTTGACGATCCCAATAGATTTGAATTAGACTTCCGTATATAGCAATTGAGCGTCCATATATAGCTATTGGTCGTCCGTATAAAGCTAATGGATGTCCAATTTTTCCTTTATATAAAGAATTTACTAAACATATTTTGCAGCTTTTCTGTCGCCAAGCACCTAACCGTGTGTTCCGACAGCTGTCCTTGAGAGCCAGTAACTCTAGGTTAGTCTGAACAACATCCTCGACCACATCATCACTTACCATCAGGTGAGATAGTGGTCAAAGGCTTAAAGGCAAAAACCTATCAGGCTTAAAAAAATAAATTTAAGCCTAAATCACCGTTTTTCATTCGCGTCTGGTGTTGCGGATGTTTGTAGGCGACGGTAATCACTTACCATCAGGTGAGCCGCCTGGTAGTTTGCCCTACTATCCCACAAAAAAAATACCTTTAGTGGCCTCTTATGACACCCACAGGTAGCAATCGGGGGGTGACATTCTAGCACGGCACCCCACGGGGCACAAAACGTATTAATATTATTTATGTATTATTTTTCTACTAACAGCTAAACATTGCTATTTCTAAAAATATCAACACATAAAGATTCATAAAGATTTCTACCAAACAAAATAATACATGAATAAAAATAACTTTCTTTTATAAGCTACTGACTTTAAGCTATTGCAAGTCTAGGCAGCAGAGTAAAAAGGTCTTTCGGATTCCACACTGGTGGGTGGTATCGTCATTACATATTTAAGTCTAGTCTAAATGTAAATATGTTGATTAAATTTCAAAATTGAGGAAATTTATAAGTCGTAAATTTTGTAACTAAAATATCGAAAAATCGATATTAGATTATATAGATTATATATTAGATATTATATTAGGAAGAAATATTGTTAATTAACTTCTCTTGACTATCCCACTAAATTTGAATTGGACATCCGTATATAGCAATTGAGCTTCCGTATATAGCTATTGGTCGTCCGTATAAAGCTATTGGGTGTCCGATTTCTCCTTTATTTAAAGAATTTACTAAACATTTTTTGCAGCTTTATCATCGTGTTTTAATTTACACTACATATAGGCACGACTCGGGAAGCGAGTCATGGGTACATGAACAAATTACTCTCGTACTCGGGAGCTGGGTGGCGGGCCCTCAAATTGTTAGAACGTATGTATTTAATGTACAGTTTATTTATACATATTATATATATATATATATATGGGCATTTTGTGAATTCTCGAAGTGGCAAGGGTCACTAAAAAGGGGAAGGTTTTTTACCAAAAAATGGAACCGACTTCAACACTCCAAACAGTGAAATAATTGGTTGAAGTCGGTGCCATGCTAGTTTGAATGAACCAATTGTCATATTATTGTGCGCATGGTACCGACGTCGACAAGTTATTTTACACTTTTGAGTGTTGAAGTCAGTTAATTTTTTTGTAAAAATTCTTCCCCCGTTTTAGTGATTCTTGCCACTTACGGGAACTATTGTTATTCACTGCCAACTACCTAATCATCAAGATAGAATAACACTTTACATATAGTCTTAGCAGTAATATAGCTACCTTCGATAAAGTAAACCTACCACAAAGTAGTAAAGGGTTAGAAGCTCTATCTACGATATAATTATCATTTATCATATAGGCCTGCCTAGGTACGCAACTGTCAACGATGTCAAATCGATATTCGCGGGCGCGCATTGCATTGCATACCTATCTACCTACATAGCTATAAGATCACAACAAATAATTAAGTTAGTACTATGTATCTACCTACGTAAATTCATAGAATAAGTAAAGGTATATATTTGTAGTAGGTAGGTATGAGGTAGTACGAAATTTTATCTGGTAAACTTAGCAATGATTGTAGGCACTTACCTAATCAAAAATAACCTATGATTAGTTATTGATTTTTATTGGAAATAATTTAATTTTAAGTTTATTACTATAAATAAAAATCTTTGTAATCACACTAATAAAAAATAGGTAGGTATGTGTCGAAAGTCTGTGAGTATGTGTGTTACTTCTTCACACCTAAACGGCTGGATAGATTTGGATGAAATTTGGTATGGAGATAGCTTTTACCCTGAATTAACATATAGACTACTGTTCATCATCACCATCATCACCGTTTTTCATCAGCGCGCGGGTAAAACTGGCTATATGAAATAATTATATTTCAATAGTTTTTATATCATGCTCATTCATACAAAAACGTGGCTAGGTGATAATGTAATTGCTATCATTAACTTATACATAGTTATTATTACTTATACTATATAGGGATAAGTGAAGTTAAGTTTACATCTGTCACAACCGGTATATTCAAGTGGAAACCTTGGTAGGGATAGGTGTACAAGCCGAGTATATTGTAGAGATTTCATATTTCAGTAAGGTAAAACCAATATCTTGAAGTGACGAGCAGGGATTTTACGGTAGAGGTATTTACAGATACGTAATCTATTATATTATTATTATTTATTATTATTATAATAACAATATTGAGGTGAATTCACATTTCATGTTCTCCTATTGGATGTTGAAATGATGTGAGTGGAGTGTTGTTCCACATAGGGTCATAGGGTGCATGACATGGCTTCTTATAACCTTCATGCCCAGTTCACGCTAAAAGTTGCGGGTATAGGTTGCTACCTACGAAATGATTTCAAAAGATAGCTCGCTATTTAGAACCTGGGCAAAGTTGTTATTTTTATGCTACCAAGTAAGTAAGTACCTACTTAGTAATTAACGTTCACGACGAATTAATACCTACGATTCAGTCTAATAGCAATAGAATAATTAGCTACAAAAATTACGTATTTAGTCTTGATGATGTATAATATTTTTTTGGAAAACAATAATTCAACAACAATAAGTTGATTCAATTTTGCTATCATTACTAATGTCTTAGAAATAGCAACCTTTACGACGTTGGTACCTACCTACCTCAAGCAAATATTCTAGAGGTTAGCATCTCAGCTCAGTCCTTGAGAGCCAGTGAATCATTCATTACAAAGACATATTAATGATCGAAGATTATAAATTACAGGCAAATGAGGCTGACTGTACGTATATTTTTCCGTAACATTTACTGACTTTTTAAAAGTTTAAATGAACTCGGGCTCCTAATGATACGCAACGCGTACACCACCTAAGGCGAATATATTGTTTTGCTTAAATATCGTGTGATAATTGTGATTTATTGTTGGATTGTTGCAAACGAGCTGGCAACGTCGCAGTTGTGGACGCCAAATACGCGGATCCATAGTCAGGAACTCTCCGCGATATGCGGCTTTCAATATACGCACGACAGCAGCGCCACACCTGCGCTAAGATTTCGTCGCGAACTTTTTAATATATTGTTGCAGCTATTTAAGTGATATTTTGGCTTCTATCGATATTTGTCCTATGGCTAGTCAGGACCAATGGGACGTAAGTGCGTAAGTGGACGTCAGTTTAAATGCACTTTTCTCTTCAGAGGACGTCTAATTGTTTGCGGGATGTATATATATATATATATATATATATATATATATATACATATACTTAACGAATTACTTTTGTTGTTATAATATTCAAATATGCTATAGTTACCATTACCAGGTAGGTACTAGATATATATTTATTAAGCGATTAGCGTTTGCTTACAAATAACTAAGTGGGTATATTAAGAGGTTTTGCATAATGCCGTTTTGCACAGCATGTAGCATACATATACGAAATAAATCATGGGTAGGTCATTTACGGAGTTATTCACACAAAGAAAAAAATAACGCTTGCGCTATTCCACTTAATATCGATGGCGTTCGAGTAATACAATCAGCATTTCGTAATCGCATCGTTACTTATAGTTTGGAAGCAACGACGGCAGCCACTAAGTCGTGTTTGGATTCGTTTTTTCTATCTTATCGCAATACACTCCAAACTCTTTTACAGAAATCTGTAGATGAGCATACAAGCTGCAAGGTAAATTTTGAGCTCTTTTCAATTTTTTTAAAGATTGCTGACAATAACGAAGTAATAAAATCTTTTGGAACCAAAAATAAAATTTTATATTCCAATTACGATTTTGAGACCCTTTTTACAACAACCATACAAACACTTAAGCACAAAATTGAAGAGTTTGAAACTCAAGACAGTGGTTGGAGTTTTTTAGGCAATGTACGTCTGGAAATAAACATTAATAAATACCAACCATTGGGTGGTTCTAGTTTCCTTGATTTGCCAAAACATATAAAAAATAAAAAAGCATGTGTTAATATAAAGAACAAAGATCAATGCTGCTTTTTGTGGGCCATAACAGCAGCTCTTTATCCAGCGTCTCATCACCCTGAGAGAGTATCTTCTTACCCACACTTTAGCACTGTTTTAAATATTTCAAATGTATCTTTCCCAATAAATTTTACCGATATAAAGATATATTTGTCTAATCAAAGATTTGTCTCGTCTTGCCCGAAGTCAACTCACGTCACATCATGGCAAATTATATTTTTGTGACACTTGTTTGGTATTTTTCATTACATCTGAAGAACTTGATAATCATGTTTGCGGAGGTATAGTAACCGTTTTACCTGATAAAGGTTCAGTAATACAATTTAAAAATTTTGAGCGCAAACAAAATGTTCCTTTTGTTATATACGCTGATTTTGAGACCTTGTTAAAGCCTACAGATGATTTGTCTGACACATCTTGTACAACAACTTTGCATCGTCATATACCAGCGGCATTTGCATATTACGTTGTATGCAAGGAGGATAGTAGTTATAACCGTTTTCGTATCTATCGTAATCCAGATTGTGTGGATGTTTTTATTAAATGGATTTTCAGAGATGTAAATGAAATTAACAAAATACTAAAAATGAATACAGCAATGGTTTTTGACGAAAATGACAAAAAAAATTTTGATAATGCTACTCGCTGTCACATTTGCAATCATTTTTTGTTTCTCGATCGTGTCCGAGATCATTCCCATTTGACAGGACATTTTAGGGGCGCTTGTCACAAAATATGTAATTTGCAATATAAGCAACCTTCGTTTGTACCTGTATTTTTTCATAACTTAGCAGGCTACGATTGTCACTTGTTCATTACAAAATTAGGTGAATTTCCTGGAGCAGTTAAAATTATTCCAAAAACAAAAGAAAACTACATTTCTTTCACAAAGTTTGTTCCATTGTCAAATGGGGAATATATTCAACTTAGATTCGTAGATTCATTAAAATTTTTGGGTGCTGGGTTAGATAACGAAGACCATGCAAATTGAAGATTTTCGCATATTGCATGATTTTTTCCCAGACAAGCATCATTTTGATCTTCTTACACGTAAAGGTGTTTATCCCTACGAGTACATGGATCATTTTAAGCGGTATAAAGAGCAATCACTTCCATCAAAGGAAAAATTTTACAGCACCCTCAATAATGCTAATATATCTAATGAAGACTATGAATATGCTCAGTCATTGTGGAATGAATTTAATATTAAAAACTTAGGAGAATACACAGATCTATACTTGAAGACTGACGTTATTTTACTAACAGACATTTTTGAAAAATTCAGAAATACATGCAGAAAGTATTATCAATTAGATCCTGCGTTTTACGTGTCAGCTCCTAGTCTATCGTTCGATGCAATGTTGTTAAAAACAGGTGTGGTGCTAGAATTAATAGACGATTTACCCATGTTGAAAATGATTCAAGATGGAATCCGAGGAGGAGTTTGTATGTGCTCACATAGGCAAGCTAAAGCAAACAACAAATATTTATCGAATTATGATCCAACAAAGCCTGATAAATTTATTGTTTATATTGATTGCAATAACTTGTATGGCTACGCAATGTCTATGACCTTGCCATTGTCTAATTTCAGTTTTTTAAACCACGATAAGATAGAAAAATTGGATGTTACTAAAATTGACGATAATGCTGATTATGGATACATATTAGAAGTGGATTTAGTATATCCAAAAGAATTGCATAATTTGCATAACGACTTCCCATTTTGTCCAGAAAAATGCGTACCACCAGGAAGTAAGAATGAAAAACTTATTCCTAACTTACATGACAAATATATGTATGTCATTCATTACGTTTACCTGAAAACGTGTTTGAAGCATGGTCTAAAATTAAGAAAAATACATCGCGTTATAAAGTTTAAACAAAGTAAATTTCTAAAACAATACATAGACTTAAACACTAAACTGAGACAAGAAGCCAAATCATCTTTCGAACAAGATTTTTTTAAGCTACTTAATAATAGTGTTTTCGGTAAAACTTTAGAAAACAATGAAAAACGAGTAAAAGTACATTTAGTGAACCAATGGAGTGATGATAAAAATATCACAAAGAAACGCAACTCAGCGGGTAAGTTAATAGCTAACCCTAGTTTTCACAGCGTTACAGTTTTTACCGAAAACTTAGCTGCAATACAAATGAAACCCAACCGAATCATTTTAGACAAACCAATTTACATTGGTTTTGCAGTTCTTGAACTATCTAAAAGCCATATGTACGAATTTCATTATTCAGTATTGAAACCGTTTTATAATAAGTGTTTGCAGATGTGTTACACAGATACAGATAGTTTTATATATGAAATTAAAACTAGAGATTTTTACCAGGACCTAAAAATCAATTTTTTGACTTATTTTGATACCAGTAATTATACTTTGGAAAACAATTACGATATACCGCTCATTAGCAAAAAAGTACCAGGTCTTTTCAAAGATGAAATGGGTGGAAAGTTAATCAAAGAGTTTGTAGGTCTCCGTTCTAAGCTGTATTGCGTACAGACTGCGGATAATGTTACTATTAAAAAAGCTAAGAGCGTTAAATCATGTGTAACCCGAGAATTTACTATTTCTGATTATGAAAAAACCTTATTACAAGGCGATGTTGTTCGAAAAGTTAATGTTTTATTTAAAACAATAAAACACACAATTTTTACACAATCCGTTAATAAAATAGCTTTGTCAAGCAATGATGACAAGCGTTTAATTTCACAAGATAAAATATCTACCAGGGCGCTGGGACATGTATCTTTATTGAAATACTGATAATACCACAGTTAATTATTTTACATATTGATTTATTTAACCTGTACTATGTATTTAATATTATGTTAAAAATACAATGATTATGTTCGCTAGTTAAGTTAACATGTGTTTAGTAATAATAATAATAATAATAATAATAAGCTTCTGTATAATATATAATGATGGTTTGTAAACGTATGTAATTGTATGTTATTTTAAATAAATAATATGTACACCTAATGAAATTTTTCGTTTCATTCAATATTTTAAATTCAAATCCTATACACATAATTAAAATGATGTGCTGTTGTACAGGTTGCAACATGTTATGCACGTGACTGGATGATGCAATAAATCATTACAGCAAGTAGTTTCGTGTTTGATGGAATGAATTTTGTTAACGTTTCAGTAATACGATACCTTCTACATGCTCAAATTACAAGGCGATCAGTGTCAATAAATTTAATAATAGCTAATATTCATTGACACGAAAGTATTGCAAGGAAGCGGTTGTAATTGAATAATTTTAAAGTTTTCTTTTAAATAATAACAGCAATCTACAAGTACAAGTAAGTATTTCTCTAAAATTATTCTTATTTTATTTAGGTTTAATTTTAAACGCATTATATTTTGACACTAATATTTTATATTTTTTACAGAAAATGACATCGGAGAGTGATCCTATGTGGTTACATTGTGCTCAAGACCCCTTAGCCGGTTGGGATGAGTATGAGAGAAAATTAAGAAAAGAACAACGGATAGCAGCAGCAGCTGCAGCTGAATCAACTGCAAATACCAGTCAACCAACAAAACATATGAAGCGTAAAGTCAAAGATTGCGTCTCATATGTTGTCAGCAAGGCACCAAGGAGAGGACACCGTGTTATCAAAATTCAAGTATTTGATTATAACGAACGATTGGGTGCTAATTGTGAAAGTGCTCGTGTACAATATACCGTAGTAGATCCTATAGATGAGATTGTTAATTTAACTGAAAATGTTATAACGAAAATAACAAAAAAACTGACTGAAAACTTTATCGATTAATTGTGTAATGTGTAATGTTATAATAAAAGTGTAATTTAAATCTTTGACAATAAATGTTTGCCAATACTATTTTGGAGTATTTATTTAAGTAAGATTAGAAAATAAAACAACATATTAAATAAAATAATATAAACATTTATTCCATTTTTACATACTTTATTTTTAATATAAATAAAAGATATCTTACATAAATAAGGTTTTAAAATGTTTTATACAAATAATTAAAACTTAAAGAAGAACATGTTGTTATCCAAATACCATTTCCTTAGTATACTAACATTTTTTAAAGCACAAGATTTTTTATGAAATATACAATTATAATTCATTTTGTCCTGACAGTATTTATTATATAAAACAAAAAAGTTAGGACAACCTTTTTCTCCAAGGTCTATTACAGAACAATTAACACAAAAACTGTTTATCCATTTTATCTTCTCCAATCCTTTCACCAAAACAATTTTATTTTCTAAGAATGGTTTAATTATACGCTTAAATTCACGGATATCTGTATAACCTTCAGACCAAAAGATACCACGTTCCCTTTCTATCCACAAAACCTGTTTCTTTTCTTCATGTGATAAATATGAAAATGCATATGGAGGCTTCACTAAGAACACATGAGTACTGTGTTCGGTTGCCAATGCAAATTCTTTTACAATAAAATCATTCTTGAAATCTTTGAAACCTTGCACGTCTACTATAATATAATCAGGGTTCATGATATTTTTTTCACTACGTTGCTAAGTGGTTTGTATTCTACAATAGAATCGTTAAGTATAAGACAATAGGCTGTGGTATTATCAGGAAACTCTGTGTCAGATTCAAGATCAATGCGTACGTCTATTGAACCTGATTTTAATGTCTCGTTTTGACGCGAACAATCAATAACAAATAAAGGAGCTTTATTTTTAAAATCTTCAAAACTGAGTAAAGGTTCGGGACGATGGCCAAAGTATTTCTGTTGAAATCTAGCATATTCATCGTATATTAATGAATAGTTTCCATCTCCAAACCTCGTGTTATAATTTTCGTAGGGAAAATATGATGAATTTAAAAAAACTTTAACATCGCGCACAAGACAATGATCAAATTGTGACATATCCTTGTCAGCATGACGTTTACGATTAGTTTGAAATCCTATAATTATATATCTAGGTTTTTCCAATTGTGATGAAGTTTTTACTGACCATGTATGTTTTGTTGTCTGTGGAAGTGTTGGATATTCGTATAGATCCCAATTCCTAAATACGAGGGTGAATCAAAAAGTTCTTAGAAGTGCATATATATGAAACCTTTTTGGATCAAGTTCGATATTCAAATTAAAGAGTGTCTATCACACTATATTTATGCAGACTGTCACTTATTTTTGTCAGTTCGTTCGCATGTAATAAATTTTTTTGTGCAACGAGTTGCTAAAAAGTCAAAATTATGGATAAAAGTGAGTTACGTGCGGTGATAAAATATCTCAGTTTGAAAAAAATGTCTACGAAGGAAATTTTTTTGGACATTCAGCAGACATTAGGGGGTGATGCTGTACCCTATTCTACGGTTGCGTACTGGGTGGCTGAATTTAAAAGAGGAAGATCAAGCTGTAAAGATGACCCGCGTTCTGGGCGGCCTTCAACCTCCGTTACAGAAGAAAATGTCAAAAAGGTTGAGAATCTGGTTTTGGAAGACAGAAGAATGACTATAAAACATATAGCTGAGATCCTAAAGATATCTTTTGGTAGCGTTCAATCCATTTTAATTGATTCACTGGGGTTCAAAAAAGTGTCTGCAAGATGGGTGCCACGAATGTTAACCGACGAAAACAAAAAGCGACGTTTGGAAATTTCCAAGCGTAATCTCGAAATGTTCCAGCGTGATCCGGATAATTTTTGCCGTCGTCTTGTCACCATGGATGAAACGTGGGTCCACCATTTTGATCCTGAAACTAAAAGACAAAGCATGTCTTGGAAACGACCATCCTCTCCATCCATTAAAAAATTTCGAGTTGCTCCTACCGCTGGCAAAGTTATGGCCTCTGTGTTCTGGGATAGTGAAGGAATCCTTTTTATTGATTACATGCCAAAAGGCCAGACGATTACTGGACCCTATTACGCAAATTTAATCCCGAAAGTGCGTGAAGCGATTAAAGAAAAACGTCGTGGAAAACTGTCGTTGGGCGTGTTGTTCCTTCAAGATAACGCTCCTGCTCATCGATCGGAAGTTGCGGTCAACGCAATCCGCTGTGCTGGCTTCAATCTCCTTGACCACCCACCATATTCTCCGGACTTAGCCCCAAGTGATTTTCACTTGTTTCCAAAATTAAAAGAGGAAATTCGTGGAACAAAATTTCACGATAATGACGCGGTTATAGCTGCCGTAGAGGACTTTTTCGAGAGTCAAGAAAATATTTTTTTTTCACAAGGAATAAGGAAGTTAGAAACGCGTTATTCTAAATGCATTGCATTGGAGGGAGATTATGTAGAAAAATAAAATATTATTATTTAAATCTTTGCATTTTTTAATATTGATTCCAAGAATTTTTTGATTCACCCTCGTACTATATTAATTGTACGATCTTTTTCCAAGTGTTTAAGTAAATTGATTCTTTCTCGATCTGAAACTTTTATGTGAGGGACGCGCCAAATTATTTTTTTTATATCAATATTGTGCACATATTCCCCATCGTTTAGTTTTAATGCGTTCAAGTTATTACTACTTCTGAGTAAAATTAATTCGTGCTTACAATTTATTATAATTTTGTTATAATCCTCGGCAAACCCTAAAATCTTGTTTAGAGGTATGGACATCGAAAAATAACCTGATAATTTAGTGGTTGTACCATTTATATCCCACCCCCAAGATTTAGACATCTTTGACTCATTTCCGCTCATGGATAAAAGTGATTTGATTGTAGTAGTCACACCAGCGTTTTTAATTTTATCAATTTCCACTCCATTGAGCTCGTATCGAATATCTTGAAAAAAATACATTGCAGGGTTGTTCGTGAAATGCACTTGCTCTACTTTTGTTTTTGTATTCCTATTAAATACATTGACATAACCTTCAAGGTACAAAGTGCTTGCAGAAGGCAATACATACAAGTCCTGTTGATTAATAGGAATGCGTATCTCATCATTTTCATTAAAACTTGTGACATACGGTTTGTATGAATGGAATTCTATGCCTTCAATAGAGTTGTCGTGCACAACAGGATCTACTATATTCAGAATACTCATTTTAGTAGACCAATCAATTTAAGAATTTTTTTATTTTCTTTAGTTAACTTAATTTTAGATGTTTTTTTGATGGTGGCACGTTTCAGAGTGACGAGGTTAATTGCAGATCGCTTGGTTTTATTAAAGTCTATCATTTTTTCTTTTTAATGTGTAAATATAATTGAAACTCTTCTCCTCGTAAATTTACTAAATTATTATTTGAATCCAGTATTCGTATTGAAATAGAATAAATACTTTTTTGGTTTACTGGGAAGTATATAACGTTTTTTGGTATTTCAATAATCCTGTAGCCTGGTGGTACGCTAGGGGCGAACTCATAAATAATATGACTTGGTTTCCCATTTATATAGGAACCGCTAACGACGTCACATTCGATTCTTAGTACGGTGGTTGATATAATACTAACAGGAAAGTGGGATTCGTGTAATATATTAGCTTTTAATATCTCGTTGCCGAATCCCAAGATTTTTGCTAGTGAAGACTCTTTTTCAAAATGTATATCTTTTGAGCAAATAATACTTGTCTTTAGTGTGTTGTTGTTGCAAGTTAACTTAAAAGAAGAATCGCTAATATTTTCTTTTAAATAATCACTGATGTCATGAAGCTCGTATGATCCTTCGGGTATTTCAACAACTCCTTTGTCTCCATAGTAGAATTTGTTGTTTTTGTTATCAATGTTTGGAATGGAATTAAATGTTGAAAAATATAGTAAACCACATTCATAATCACTATCTAGTTGGAAGGCTGGTGAATAATTAGTTATTGATCTCGAGGCAGAACTAGAAATAGACAGTGTGAATGACATCTTGTTACTAATACCATTTTACATCAAGTGTCTCATTATAAACGATTTCTCCAAAAGGATTTTAAATATTTCAGACATAAATGACCACAATTGTTGGTATCAAAATTCTGATATCTAACATAATTGTAAAAAATATCATGTTTTTTTAAATATTTAATCAACTCGATTGGTGGTTTCAAATCACCAAAGCTATCGAAATACTCACAATAGTCATTATCTTTTACATAGGCTACCCAGTGAGTTCCTGCATTTCTATAATCATCTAAATTTAACACACCACATTCAACAGATTTTGATCTTTTCGGTAATTTGTTTCTCATAAAAACACCTCTGAAGTGTGGAATGTCGCCTGAATGTTCTATTATATCTAAATCGCTTAGAGCGCGGTTGGGTAGCCTCCTTTTCAGTTTTTTGATTTTGTCAAACATAGACCGCCACCACTTTTATATGGTTTAATGTACAGACCTTTCCCTATTGCAATAGATTCCATCATCCTGTTATGACGTTCAGATTCTTGAAGATTTTTTTGTGCTGATTTATAATCATTGACAGCTTTTGCTACGCCCGCTGCACCTCCAGTTAATGCACCCAAAGCTGATAAGCCCGCAAATATAGGTATCAACGGCAAGAAGCCTCCAATTTTTGGAATTGGTATAACACGAGGAATTCGAATATGTTTTTTAGAAAATATTTTTTTTGCTACTGAATACGCAAATTTGATAGCAGACTTGTTGGATTTAGGTTTAAATTTTTTTAATTGAGAACCTATTTTGGCGACAATCGATTTAAATGTTTGTCCACCTGCACCCATTTTTAATTTAGACTTCATAACTTTGCTTACTAACCAAGACGTAAGTTTTTCACCTTTTCCTGCATTCTTTGATTTCATTCTTTGTTTAGCCATACTTCTAAGTCGCAAATCAGCTTTATGCCGATCTTCTAGATTATAACTATTAGTGTAAGCTATGTCGTGTTGTTTACAAGCTTCGTCTAATTCATTTACTCCTTTGTCACCTCTAATTAACCTTTCTCTTAGTCTTGTACCAGGCCCACAATAGTTGTATCCTGGTAAATGCAACTCAAACGGTATATTGTTTATTATTGTATTGAGAAGTCCTCCTCCTTCCATCAGCAATAAGGAAATGATTATAATTTTAATACATTTTTATTTTATAGATTTATGATCCAAAACATTTATTTTTATCGATCCAAGAATTATGAGTTTGATTGAAACCTAACCATTTTACAAATAATTTATTGCCATTCCTTTTTATCACCTTTTCTATCAAATACATGTCAGGATATTTTGTTTTTTGAAGTTCTTGTTCATAAAATGATCCTAATATGGGTTGTTTGTGTTGATCTTCAACGTGGTAAGTATAAGGGTTAGTTTTATTTACTTTTGTGATTGTAAAAATTTCTGTTGACCAATTTGGCGTGTATCCTTTTTCAAAAACACCTTTATACTTGCTGATACGAACAAAATCCCCTACACGAAATTTGAGTTTATGAAGTATATTTTTTTTATGTGATTTAAATATATTATTCATAACCAATATATTATTTGATGAATTAATATCTATGGGTTTGAATTTTGTAGTACGATGCACTGTGTTGTTATAATCTGCTGTTATATTTCTTAATGGTTTTCCAATCCATTTGTAATTTCCAACATAGTGAAAATGTTTATATATTTTGTTTTTTAATGTTCGTATCAATCTTTCAACGATTGAAGCTTTTTTATCTGAATATGTTGAATAATGGTTTATTTCATACTTTTTCAACAAACACGTTAAACTATCATTATAAAATTCTTTTCCTTGGTCTGTCTGCAAGTGTGATGGTTTTCTTCCATTGTCTAGCAAACAGTTAAATGCTTTTGTCATTTCAAACTTACATTTTGACTTAAGTGCAACAGTCCATGCAAATTTTGAAAAAGCATCAATAACTACCAATATGTATTTAAAGTTGTTATTAAATTTCTGAAGTTTTTGCATGTCAATTAAGTCAGCTTGCCAAAAATCATCTATTCCTTTCAATATAACTGATCGCCGAGAAAAATTTTTTCGAGCTTGCTTATGTATTTCATTAATGATTTCTATTTTATTCATTTTGTTACTTTTTATCAAAATCTAATTAATGATGAATTAATTTCAACTCTGCCTTGGGTGGAAGTTTTGGTTTCAACTGATTAATTATAACTTGCATTTGTGTTTTTATATTTTTTAGCTCTAGGTCCACATCATGTTTACTATAAAACTCTTTAAGTTTTTGATCAACATATTGTTTATTCACCGCATCATCAGGGAATGACGGAATCTTCACTCCTTTGAGTCTGGTTAATTTTAAATCAATTTCTCCATTTTCTGCACGCAATAAACTTATATCAGACAAATTAGGTAAGCGCAACCTTTTATGTACGTGATGTCCAAATTTGTCAATATTCATATTGCTAACCGTTAAGAAGCATTTACTGAGGATGACTAACCAAATAAATTTAAGCTATTTTATTTTATATTTAATCAATAATGCCACTTTCACGTAATTCCTCTATGATAGATATTATCTCATTATCTAGACCAGTATTGCCAGCATCGCGTGAAGCTAGTAATAACTTCAATCTTTCAACTAATTCATTAGGATCGTCCCAATATACATAATCAATATTTCGTTTTACTTTTTTCATAAGTGTTAGCCCTGAACCAAGTGGTAGGCTTTCAGTGCTTGAACAATGCTTAGTTAATTTAAAAAGTGGCTTTATAACATTCATATATTTAAAACCTTTGTTACTTTTGATTGGTTTTTTGAAATCAAAATTACGCTTATGTGCACTTGTATCTAATAAAATTTGTTTATAATTACTTAAATCATCCTGGGTCACCATAGTCATTGTAGGCGTTTTTTTAAACAGCAATTCAATAAGTCCTTGTGTCTTAATATACATTTTACCACCTATCAAGATTTATTTTGGCAAAAGATGAACCCGAGATGCTCCTATCTTCATTTTGCCACGTTCCCATCTAACGCCAAAAGGAACTTCTATAAAGGCTTCAGAAGGTTCACGCCACGTACAATCGTTTGAGCTTAACGACTTGAATGATGAGGCACTTGCATTTTGATCGTCATTTTCACTATCAGCTTGCTCATCGCTTAATTCATTAGCCGTATCGAAAAGAGTCTTATTTTGCAAAGATTTGAGAGACTCATCCAAAGAGTCATCATCAGAATGATCATCTACACTTATTTTCTTGTCTCCTGCATCTATTGGTTTAACATCATTACCGTTATTAATATTATCATTAAGTGGTTTGTGCATTGTTGCCATCTTGTTAAGTGGATCTGTAATTGGTTTTAAAACAGATTCCAGTGCATTGTTGGTATCGAGTTTATAATTTTTCATCATATTCACTTTCTTCTTAACTGCATCTACAGATTTTATAATTTGTTTTTTTAATAATCTTTTCTCATCCATTTTGATAGGCAACTAAAAAGTAGTTTGCGTTTTGAAGAGCAAACCATCAATGAAGAAATATTTATATTGGTTTTCATTTTATGCCAATTTTATTCAAATATAACGAACGTATCAAAGTTTTTTCTATAGTATCCTTTATTTCTTTCAGAATCCTTGTTTATAACTAAGAAATTATATGGAACACTCCAAATGTTTGCACACATATTGCGAAACTGATTCCAAGGCATATCAGTGTTGACGTGTTCATCATAAACATGTCTCAGATTAATATCATCTTGTTTAAATAAAACTAAAAGGTTTGCATTGTCTCTGATGAGTTGCTTTGGAATCTTGCTGTAAGTTTGGTTTAAATAAAAACAATCTATATTTTTATGTCGACCCATAGCAAAATAGTCACGTATATTATTTTGTTTTTCACAGGCTACATCATCGAAAATTATAATAGAATTAGATTTAGCTTTTTGAGGACTTAAAACACTATCATTTTCACTATATTTCGAAAACGTAACTCCTGGTACCATTTTTAATACGTGTTCTAAAAATAAATATTTAGGTTGATACAATGTTTTCGAATATATATAAACATTCAAAAATTGCAATCCCTTTTCATGCAAAATAAGACCAACCATCAGATTAGTTTTACCGCAGTTAGAGGGCCCGCAAATGATGCAACGAATAGTGTTGGGTAAAAGTTTTCCATGTTTATTGTCAACATTATTTAATGCGATGCAAAATTTATCCAATTGTAAATCATCAGATTGTTTCACGAATAACATGTTTAAACCGTAAAATGGTTAAAACAGAACTGACATTTTTACTACAGACTTCGTTATTTTATATTATAGAATCATTAAAATGATCTTGACATCGCACACTATTATCATGTTATGCAAATATTGGGATTCTGCCTACGAAGTGAGTGGAGGACTATCGCCAGCAAGGGCTGGCGAATCATTTCGAACCAAGGTGGAGGACTGACGCCAGCAGGGCTGGCGAATCATTTCGAACCAAGGTGGAGGACTATCGCCAGCAGGGCTGGCGAATCATTTCAAATCAAGGTGTAATAAGTTATAATGTTTTAACAAAATAAATATTGGGAATCTGCCTACGAAGTGAGTGGAGGACTATCGCCAGCAAGGGCTGGCGATGGACCGAACACGAATGGAGTGGGGCAGAATTCCCAATATTTAACTACTGGTTTCCTTTGGCAATTGTTTAAGGGACTCTAAAAGTTTAAAGCATTCTCGGTAGTCTTTCTAAACTAGTTTTCGATATGCAATTATTACAACAGAATGACACAATTTGGTTTTCTGCCTCTGCTGTAATGTTGAATTTGTTGAGAATCGCCATCCGATTTGTTTTTCCTAAAACGTTATCGTAGAGCGTTTCCTTTGGCAATTGTTTGAGGAACTCTAATAGATTTAAAACAGTCTTGGTAGTCTTTCTAAAATACTTTTCGATTTGCTATTATTACAACAGATTAACACGATTTGGTTTTCTTCCTCTGCTGTAATGTTGAATTTGTTGAGAATAGCCATACGATTTGTTTTTCCTAAAACGTTATCGTAATAGATCTAAAACAGTCTTGGTAGTCTTTCTAAAATACTTTTCGATTTGCTATTATTACAACAGAATGACACGATTTGGTTTTCTTCCTCTGCTGTAACGTTGAATTTGTTGAGAATAGCCATACGATTTGTTTTTCCTAAAACGTTATCGTAGAGGGTTTCCTTTGGCAATTGTTTAAGGGACTCTAAAAGATTATAGCATTCTCGGTAGTCTTTCTAAACTAGTTTTCGATTTGCTATTATTACAACAGATTAACAAGATTTGGTTTTCTTCCTCTGCTGTAATGATGAATTTGTTGAGAATAGCCATACGATTTGTTTTTCCTAAAACGTTATCGTAATAGATCTAAAACAGTCTTGGTAGTCTTTCTAAAATACTTTTCGATTTGCTATTATTACAACAGAATGACACGATTTGGTTTTCTTCCTCTGCTGTAACGTTGAATTTGTTGAGAATAGCCATACGATTTGTTTTTCCTAAAACGTTATCGTAGAGGGTTTCCTTTGGCAATTGTTTAAGGGACTCTAAAAGATTATAGCATTCTCGGTAGTCTTTCTAAAATACTTTTCGATTTGCTATTATTACAACAGAATGACACGATTTGGTTTTCTTCCTCTGCTGTAACGTTGAATTTGTTGAGAATAGCCATACGATTTGTTTTTCCTAAAACGTTATCGTAGAGGGTTTCCTTTGGCAATTGTTTAAGGGACTCTAAAAGATTATAGCATTCTCGGTAGTCTTTCTAAAATACTTTTCGATTTGCTATTATTACAACAGAATGACACGATTTGGATTTCTTCCTCTGCTGTAACGTTAAATTAGTTGAGAATCACCATCCGATTTGTTTTTCCTAAAACGCTATCGTAGAGCGTTTCCTTTGGCAGTTGTTTAAGGAACTCTAATAGATTATAACATTCTTGTTAGTCTTTCTAAACTACTTTTCGATATGCTATTATTACAACAGATTCACACGATTTGGTTTTCTTCCTCTGCTGTAACGTTGAATTTGTTGAGAATAGCCATACGATTTGTTTTTCCTAAAACGTTATCGTAGAGGGTTTCCTTTGGCAATTGTTTAAGGGACTCTAAAAGATTAAAGCAGTCTCGGTAGTCTTTCTAAACTAGTTTTCTATATGCTATTATTACAACAGAATGACACAATTTGGTTTTCTGCCCCTGCTGTAATGTTGAATTTGTAGAGAATCGCCATCCGATTTGTTTTTCCTAAAACGTTATCGTAGAGCGTTTCCTTTGGCATTTGTTAGAGGAACTCTAATAGATCTAAAACAGTCTTGGTAGTCTTTCTAAAATACTTTTCGATTTGCTATTATTACAACGGAATGACACGATTTGGTTTTCTTCCTCTGCTGTAACGTTAAATTAGTTGAGAATCACCATCCGATTTGTTTTTCCTAAAACGCTATCGTAGAGCGTTTCCTTTGGCAGTTGTTTAAGGAACTCAAATAGATTATAACATTCTTGTTAGTCTTTCTAAACTACTTTTCGATATGCTATTATTACAACAGATTAACACGATTTGGTTTTCTTCCTCTGCTGTAATGTTGAATTTGTTGAGAATCTCCATCCGATTTGTTTTTCCTAAAACGCTATCGTAGAGCGTTTTCTTTGGCAATTGTTTAAAGAACTCTAATAGATCTAAAACAGTCTTGGTAGTCTTTCTAAACTACTTTTCGATATAAGGTCCCTTTTGTATGGAAATAAACAATATGAGTTGTGTGTGTCTTCATTGGGTAACGAGACCATAGGTATATAGGCATATATATAGGGATATAGATATGCATATAGGCATACAAAATAGCGAATAAATGACAGAGATGCATAAATAGATAGCTTTACATAACAAAGGTAACAGGTGGTAAAGGTATATAGAGGTAATAAAGGTAAAAGGTACGGTTAATATATAGTAGTGGTACATAATCGGTGCCATATATGTGCATATGTACATAAACGTCGTTATGTACCTACATTCCTAAAAGGTATTTATGCTTTTAGGTATGATGTATGTACAACTCGTACGAATTAACTGTGCACCTCGCTCTGTGACGTCATCCGGACGGTACCGTTTGCAAATGAAAAGAGAATTATGTTAAAAAAATACAAATTACCATTTTTAACCCTCGACTCAAAAACGACGGGGTGTTATAAGTTTGACGTGTCTGTCTGTCTGTGTGTGTGAGTCTGTCTGTGGCATCATAGCTCCCGAACGAATATGAACGGATTTTGATTTAGTTTTTTTTGTTTGAAAGTATTGTTAGTCGAGAGTGTTCTTAGCCATGTGTGGGGGAGATCGATCTAAGATGGCCGCCGCTACAAAATGGCGGATTTTTTTCTCTACACGACCCCCCCAATATCAAATGCATGAGTTTAACTAGTAAAATACAACACACTATAATAAATTTAAAATCTATTTATTTTAATTAATCGTTTTCGCTACTATGATTAATTTCTTCAACTCCCAACATGGTATTAGATTCGTCATCATCGATTTCGCTTTCAGAGCTGGATTCTTCGCCTCCAAGGGAAAATATAAACTCTCTTTCTTCTATTTCTTGGAGACTGTCTTTTTCCCAATACTCTTTTTCCAACCTTTCAATGTGGTTTGTTTCTTTCTTCCAGTCAGCAACTGTAATGGACTTTATAGCCTCCCTCGTCAGATTTTCAATTTCTCTCTCAGATTGAGAAACGATTTTGTCTGCCACCCTTTGCTTCACTAAATTCCATATATATATTCAATTGGATTTAAATCGTAATGGTTTTCAGTGACGAGCTTATGGGAGGCTTTTCAGATTGCGTCGAATGATAAAGCGCGTTATCAATGACAACAATGCAATTTGGCGGCAAGTTTGGTAAAAGTTTTTCTTTTAACCATTTCGTGAAGTTTTTTGTGTCCATTTCATGATATTACCGTATTGCTCTTACATTTGTATAAAAGGTCGGCTCCAAGAATGAAACCAATTTCACCGCCCGCGTGGACTAGAAACCCAGGATTGTCATTTTTTTTTAATACTTGCGTCGCTACTGTTTTGCCAACATTTACACACGGTATAATGCAAATGAATTCATGTTTCATCAAGGTCACCAGTTTTTGTTCACCCCGAGGTCAGCCCGAGGGCTTTTGTATTAATGTCGCATATTCTTACATTTTTTTAATTTATAACCCAAATAGTTTACAAGTATCAGGCGCAACATGGTTATTCCACCTGAAAAACATAAAATAAAGTTCGCTAGGTTTATATTACTCATTATTATAATGACATAAGTCTCATAAATATTTTAGACAAGCTCTTGAAACCGAATTAGGTACTTAGTCTGACATAGGATACAGAATAAGTTTTATGTATTACACGCATCACATCAACACCTGAATTTAGGGTGTATTTATAGTCGAATAAATTCGTGGTCCTTGCGACGAAGATTATAAGGTCCAGAGTTTTGGTTATGATATTTAATTAGTGATGATTGGACTTGGTCAAGATTTCTCTTAGTTTTCCGACGTTTTCAGCATATGAGTCTCTAGAAGCAAATATTATGTCGTCCGTCAGGTCGGGATCGACGTAGTAGGACCCGCCAGTTACTAATTCTCTACCATACACTAGCAATGACGGTGTGTAACCTGTGACCTCACTGACTGCTGTGGTAAGTGCGAATTGTATTTTTGGCAAGTTTAAATCCCAAGTTCTATGATCATTTTCTATGAAAGAAGAGACTGCTACCATTATAGTTTTATTGTAGCGTTCTACTGTATTTACCTGAGGGGTATATTTAGGAGTATAGCGGACATTAGGTATTTTATACTGAGAAAATAGATTTTTCAATTTATTGCTAACAAATTGTTTACCATTGTTCATTAGAATAGTGGTCGGGACGCCATGCACAAGAAATACTCGTTCTTCTACTATTTTAGTAATGACGTCCGCCGTAGCTCGCCGTATTGGAAACAAAAGACAATATTTAGAGAAACAACAGGTGACAACTAAAAGCATAGTATTTTGTTTAGTGGATGTAGTCAAGGGTCCTACAAGATCCATGCTGATCATTTGAAATGGACGGGAGCACTGCTTGGGTCGACCCATCAGTCCCAAAGTAGTATGATTTGCTAGCATATGCATGTGTCACAGTTACTGACAAAGTTAGTTACATCCTTCATCATATTTGGCCAGAAATAACTGAGAGCTATACGGCTATAGATTTTGAAAACACTTAAGTGTGCAGCTGTGGGTTCAGAATGGCATTTTATAATGATGTCCTTCCTAGATTCGCTAGGAACGACCTCTTTCCACTCGAACTCTCGCGCCAAGGGGTTAAGTGATTTCAGATATTCTGTAATTAAGATAAGATGTAGGAGAAGTTTTACAACCATTCAAAATGTTCAAGTACCATGGGTCAGATGTTACCAGAGGAGTCTGGGTGGTACCAGAAATTGCTGCTACAGGCACAGCTCTTGAAAGGGCATCTGGAACTTCGTTATCTTTGCCACGCCTATATTTTGTGTTATTTAATGTTATATAGATAACATTACCGTGACCGTGGTTCGATTTGCCTTCATAGCTATGCTTTTACATACTTTGATAAAACGGCCTTTCTTTGCGTTGGATGAGTTGCGATTTAGTATATTAAATAGGTAGGCACCTGTTCAATAAAAGGGTTTTATTAATATATCGTTAAATCATCTAAGGAGCTACGAGCTGCTAGTATAAATATAATTGTTTAAATACAATGAAATGCATATATCGTAATTACAACATTTTTAATGCTTTTCATTGTTGGTGAAAATTAACACAAAGATTATAGGTGGGTACCTACCTACTTTGCTTTAATATTTACCTACAAATATTTATGTTATTTTTTATTTTTGAATTTTCATAAAACTTACAGTTAGGTAAATTACATTGGTTAATTTATGTATATACTACTACATGAAAAACACATGTAATCCTGATGGCCAATTACAAGTTTCCACTTATAGGTTAATTAATATATAAAACAAAATGTATTGAGTGGACGACTAACTTACGAAAAGAATGAAATAATACTTAAGGTTTAAATTACTTAATGTTTAAATAAACTAGTACAAAAGAATTTGTCATTGAGCAAACGTTTTAGTTTGGTAGTCGAGGTCGATATAAATCAATGTCTGTATCTTTCAAATTGTTAAACGAAGCGCTTGCTCGCACAATAAATAATTTGTAAATGCCTATAATTTGTCTTAACTAACGGAACAGATAAAATTTTGGGTTTTCTCAATACAGCTGCGTTAATGCGTAACCCTATCAGCTCGAGGAGCTCAGAACAGTCCATCGTGCCATTTGTAATGCTCAACAAATATTATAGGTCGGATATATTCCTTCGTTCATAGAGAGGCAAGAAATGAAACTTACGACACCTAGCTAAATAATCCAGAAGGTACAATTTTGGACGAAACTGAAGATAACGCAGAAACCTCATCTGGATACGTTCTAACCGCGTTGGATATACTTCGTAACAAGGGTTCCAGACTTGTGATGCATATTCCAAGTGACTGCGAACGTATGCACTATAAAGGATTTTGAAGGTTTTTATACTGGAGAACTCACTAGACATTCTTAAAATAAAACCAAGTGCACGAGATAATGTAAGCAACATTGTAAGTAAAGCACCTGAGTAGTGTATTATTGGGCGTCCTACTCCACCTTCCTTTTCTGAGGCTCACTCCGTTCGCCTCATCCACTCTCGGTGGAGTAGGCCGTCCAATAATACTTCGAGATCGTGCAACATATGAGCTTACCTTGATTAAGATATCATCGAGTGTTTGGTCTGGGCGCTGTTCCACTGCACTACTTCACTACATCAACAAAGATTTACAATTCAACCCTATTCCACTTTTCCAGTTTTTAAACCTAACCGGATTTATATTATTTTATATATGTCGATGTAATAAATGAATCTACTCATTATTAATCAAACCATTTCAACCGGTGGCCATGAAATTTGTAAAACAATCACAATCGTTAGATTTAAACAGAATCTGCGTTGAGGCTGGAAAGTCTGATTTACGTCATGGAGAATTATTGCCTAATTCGGTTCGGTGCATTATTTGTGGACCATCAAATTGTGGAAAAACTAATTTACTGATTGGTCTTCTAATACATGAGAATGGTTTAAGATTTCAAAATGTGTATGTTTATTCAAAAACCCTGCATCAACCGAAGTATATTTTTTTAGAACGAGTTTTGCAACGTGTACCAAGCCTTTCATTTCAGAAATATTGTGAAAATGAAGAGGTATTAAGTGTTCAAGACGCAAAACCGTATTCTGTTATCATATTTGATGATGTTGCATGTGAAAATCAAAATAACATGCGTGATTATTTTGCGATGGGGAGACATAAGAACATTGATTGTATTTATGTGAATCAAACATACACTAAAATCCCGAAACAGTTAGTAAGAGACAACGCAAATGTAATCGTACTTTTTAAACAAGATGAAATAAATATGAGGCACGTATATGATGAACATGTTAATACAGACATGACATGGATTGAATTTCGTGAAATGTGTTCTAAAATATGGAGGGAACCCTTTAATTATGTTGTAATTAATAAAGACTGTCCCAAGAATAAAGGTTGTTACAGAAATAAATTTGACACTTTCGTAGTCTTTGATTACGAACATGAGTTATATATAAGACCGTTACCTGTGCGGTAATATTATTCGTCAGACAACCCCTAATCAATTGTGACCTATTTTATAAATATGGATAAATCATTGAAAAGGCAAATTGTTGATGCAGCAGAAGCTGTGAAGAAAAAAGTACGAAAAATGAGAGATGATGAGATTAACAATAAACAAGCACTGGAATCGGTTTTCAAGCCTGTAACAGAACCTCTCAATTTAATTGCTAGCGCCAGTCAGCAAACTCCTCTCGTGCATGCTATGGAAGATGAAGAGACCGAAGTTCCATTTATTGATAAAACTTTGCAAAAGGAACCTGACTATCAAAGCAGCAAGGAAGATGAAAACGAATACGAATCTGATAGCGACAGTGACATTTCATATAAATCAGTAGGTGATACGTCATCCTGGTCAGTATCTTCAGATGCGTTAACAGACATACCGTTTAGTGTTAGAGTAGAACGTGGGAACCTAATGTTAGGTTCTGCTCGCATAACTATCAATGATCAATACATCATCGTGGCAGGACGTAAATACCGGAATACGCCTGGTTTGAAGCAGTTGCTGTTAAAGAAAGACGTGGACCTGAACTTGGTTACAGATAGTGATATGCAACATTATAAATCGATGCTAATCGAAACAAATGCACATCGACGAGGCTTTGATCCAAGTAAGCCAATAAAAAGTTATAAGGGACAAAAATATTTGCAAGTAATTAAACCTCTTTTCAAACTGCGAAATACAGTTCAGGGTATCCAATCGAAAGGAAAAGGACTACCGCTGACAAAAAAATGGGAGAAAAACGTAGATTTGAAGAATCGTAAGAATCGTAGATAGAATTGTGTATTGGGATGATCCGAACGAATTAGTGGAAAGGCTAAAATTATTAATTGCATCTCGAGATGCTGGTAACACAGGTTTAGACAACGAAATAATATCTATTATTGAAGAATTACGTGAAAGTAAAGTAATAAATAAGTAAGTATTTTTTTTATGTTTCATTTTATCATTGACCATTCATTACAATACACCCTAATCATGAATGTCGATAAGTTCGGTCATTTTATTCATAAAAGAATGCGTTTATCAGAAATATTTGACTTTAACGAAAACGCATTACTAAAATCAGAAAATGGAAATTTCAATCTGAAAAATTCTAGATTGGGAGGAATTAAACCTCCCGTAGAATTAGACGATGCTGTTAATAAGGATTATGTGGATCGATTGAATACTAAAACGATAAGAGAATTTGATAAACTGATTGGTTCATTACGATCTCGAATCATATTAGACATACACAAGATAGCTCAGGATACTTTAAAAGCAAAGATACCTGAGGTTTTAATTCAATTGGAAGATAAGTTTTACACTAAAGCAGATGTAAATAAATTAATAAAAAAGACTCCGTAATGTCAAAACAGCAAATTGTAAATGAAATACACAAAGCAGCACGAAGAAATTTTCTTCGACGTTGTGTTATTCTTAAGGGAATTGACGACTTGTGGCAAGCAGATCTTATGGACATGCAAAACTTGAGAACGTATAATAAAGGACATAATTACGTTTTAGTAGTGATTGACTGTTTTTCAAAATACGCCTGGACAGAGCCATTAAAATCGAAAAATAAATATGAGGTTAGTAGGGCATTTGAACGTATACTGCTTAGCACTCATCGGCATCCTGTTAATTTACAAACTGATATGGGGACAGAGTTTTATAATAGCACGTTTCAAACGCTCATGAAGACGTACAACATTAATCATTACTCATCGTTTTCCACAAAAAAAGCTTCGATCGTAGAACGACTGATTAAAACGGTTAAAAATAAATTATATAAATCTTTTAGTTTGAACGGAAACTATAAATGGTTAGGTTCAACATTAGAAGATATACTGAAGACATATAACAACACAATCCATCGAACTATTAGATGTAAACCGGTTGATGTGAATAAATCTAATGAATCAGTAATAAAAGAAAATATTAAAAAAACATACAAACATATATCCATCAAACGACTGCCTAAGTTCAAAGTTGGTGACTGTGTTCGTATCAGTAAATACAAACACAATTTCGAAAAAGGTTACACCCCCAATTGGTCAACTGAACTATTTACTATTAAGAAGATAAATAAAACCATATCAGTAACATACCACATAGAAGATCAACGAAAGAATGATATAGTAGGAGCATTTTATGAGCAAGAACTTCAAAAATCTAATCATCCTAATGTTTATTTGATAGAAAAAGTTTTAAAAAGAAAAGGACGTAAACTGTTCGTCAAATGGTTAGGTCTAAACGATGAAGAAAACAGTTGGATTGATAAAGCTGCAATAATGAGTTAAGATATATAACTAATGCTGATGTAACATTCCTATCATTACACTTCGAGTAATGCAGGGTGGTGGACTAGTAAATAACATAATCAATAATCTACCGTTTGAAGTTCATTTGCCTGGATACAATTATTGCGGACCAGGAACTAAACTTCAAAAACGTTTATTACGAGGTGATCGAGGTGTAAATAAGCTAGATGAAGCTTGCATGCACCACGACATTGCTTACGCAAATCATACAGATCTATCCCATCGTCACAAAGCTGACTTACAATTACTCAACATGGCCAAACAAAGACTTAAATCAAAAGATGCGGGAAAAGGTGAAAAGTTAAGCTCATGGCTAGTGAGCAAGGTTATGAAAGCAAAACTGAAGTCTGGTTCCGGAGTTAAAACATTCAGAAGCTTGGTTTCAAAAATAAGAGCAAAAATAAAAAAAATTAAGCCTAAGAATAGTAAAACTTTGATTAAAGTTGCTTATTTAGCAGCTAAAAAAATGTTTCCAGAAATTAATCGAATTCGAGTACCGCGAGTAATACCTTTGCCAAAAACTGGCGGGGTCCTGCCTTTAATCCCTATTTTCGCTGGTTTATCAGCTTTAGGCGCTTTAGCTGGTGGTGCTGCTGGTATTGCAAAAACTGTAAACGATTACAAAGCAGCTCAGCAAAATTTGCGAGAAACAGAACGACACAATAAGGCTATGGAAGGTTCGGTGCTGGGCAAGGGTTTATACATTAAACCGTACAAAAATGGTAAAGGATTGTTTATAAAATCATCAAAAAACTAGAAAGTTTGCTACCTGATCGTCCTCTGACTAATGTAGATATTCAAAAGTATGCAAGAGACATCCCATATTTCCGAGGGATCTACATGAAGGATCAGTTACCAAGAAAACCGAAGAGAATTGAATGCGCTATCGTAAACTTAGACGATTCTAAGAACGAAGGAACTCATTGGGTAGCTTATGTTAAATTATACAAGTATTGTGAATATTTTGATAGCTATGGAGATTTAAAACCTCCAGCAGAATTAATGCGATATTTTAAGAATTGTAATGTTTATTATAACTACACAAGATATCAAAGATTCAATACAGTAAATTGTGGTCACTTATGTTTAGAGTACCTGCTAACTTTTTGGAATAAAAAATTATAAAATGTATGTTTTTCTTTGAATTCAAGCATTATCACAATGTCACTCACATTGTCAATAACTGGAAATTCGTCAACGTTATCTACATACTATCCAAATACATTGCAACTAGATGGTGCTTATGAGTGTGCCTTATTGCAATTTTCAACATTTAATTCAATTCCAAATGTTGACAAAAGTAATAATAAGTTTTATTATGGCTCTAACGAAGTTATTGAAATACCGGAAGGCACTTATGAATTGCAAGATATCAGTGATTATTTAAAAACTGAAATAAATGATGCGACTATAAAACTACTGTGCAATAACAATACGTTAAAAACTACTATTTTCTGTACAAAAGACATTGATTTTAACAAAGAAGGCTCTTTCAGAAGACTGTTAGGATTTAATAAGCAGATTTTAAAAGGTAATAAATGGCATGTATCACAGTTCCCAGTCAACATTTTACCTACGACCGTGATCAGGGTTGAATGTGATATCGTTAGTGGGTCGTTTATAAACAACGAACCAAGTCACATCATTCACGAATTTGCACTCAACGTGCCACCTGGATACAGGATCATAGGAATACCGAAGAACGCAATATACTTTCCGATAAATCAAAACAATATAAGCTGTATTCATATTAAGCTATTAGATATAAGGAATCGCTTAATAAATTTACGTGGTGAAGAAGTGCAGCTGTATTTGCATCTCAGACGAAAAAATGATTGACTACAGTAAATATGTACCTCAACAAGTAAAAAATATCAGTTCTACTCGAGCTATCCGCCATACAAGACCCCGCTCTAAGAAGAAAATAAAATTAACCAAAGACAATAAAGCATTCCTGAAAGCAATCGGATTACTAGAATGAATATCTTAGACGTTTTATCCACTCCGACTTACGACACCACGATAGAAGGCATAGAATTTCATTCTTACAAACCCTACGTAACAAGTTTTAATAGAAATGATGAAATACGTATACCTATCAACCAACAGGACCTGTACATATTACCGTCAGCTAGCAATTTATATTTGGAAGGAACCGTTATAGTCAGCAAAAAGGATCCGAAAGACAAAGCTACTAGTGTCCAATTCACCAACAATGCTCTACTTTACCTATTTCAAGATATTAGGTATGAGCTAAATGGAGTAGAGATAGATAAAATAAAAAATGCTGGTATAACTACAACCATTAAATCGTTAATATCAATGAATGAGAGTGAATCAAAGATGTCTAACGCCTGGGGTTGGAATATCGACGGTGTAAAAAATATTAACGAAGGAAGTTTTTCTGCTTCTATCCCACTTCGCAATATCCTCGGTTTTGCGGAAGATTTTAAAAAAGTCGTTATAAATAGTAGACACGAACTGGTACTGTTACGAAGTAACACTAATTTAAACGCTGTAAAACTTAACCCTGGGGAAGTAGTGGATGACATTCACATCAACAAAATCATATGGCGTGTACCACATGTTAAAGTATCAGACAAGGAAAAAATTTCTTTGCTTAAAGTGTTAGAAAAAGATCGACCGCTTCAGATGATTTACCGAAATTGGGATCTGTACGAATATCCAGCTTTACCTAAAACTACAAAGCATACATGGTCTATCAAAACTGCATCTCAAATCGAAAAACCAAGATACGTCATTATAGGTTTACAGACAAATAGGAAAAATAGTGCAAGTTCTGACATGTCTCAATTCGATCACTGCAATGTTCGTGACGTAAAAGTGTACCTTAATTCAACTTATTTTCCATATGAAAGTCTTAACGCGAATTTCGCTAATAACAGGATTGCTTTATTATATGAGCAATATATCAGATTTCAACAGTCGTATTACGGACGTTGTCCACAACCGTTGTTAAGTGAGAAACAGTTTAAAGATTTAGCACCGCTGTTTGTGGTTGATTGCTCTAGACAAGCAGAGAATCTAAAGACGGGTCCTGTTGTAGATGTAAGAGTAGAAATTGAGAGTGATTCGGAACTACCAGATCAGACAGCCGCTTATTGTCTCATTCTGAACGACTGCATTGTTGAATACAAACCATTAAGTAGCATCGTAAAGAAGATATCATGAACGTAGATACCATCATAGTTGACCTCCAAGGATTTAAAGATATTCAAAATAATTTTATCGTGAAGGAAGTGGCCATTGTAAGTCAGGAGCTTACACAAACATTCTTAGTAAAACCACCATATTCGTTTCATTATTTGTCTGATGAAGAAAAGAAGCAAGTAAGATGGTTAGAAAGAAATCGAGGAATTTACTGGAGTGAGGGTTACATAGATTATAGAGAATTTCTACGTGTTGTAGTATTATATCTCGAGAATAAAAAAATAATGACAAAGGGTTTGGAAAAAATACAGTGGATTAAAGAATTGTGTACAAAGTGTGAAGTGATTGATATTGGTGAAAAGGGATGTCCTAATCTTCCAACATTAAAAAAAAAAATTTAAAAAATAAAACTGACTTTAACTGTGTGCATCATAAAATTAACTGTGCATTAAATAATGCTATATGTATTAAAAAATGGTGTTTTGATAATCACACGTATATGTTTGATTTGTTTAGAAAAAATAAAACATAATTGATTTATAACTAATAGCAGTTTTATTTATTATATCATCATACCTATACACTAAACATACAGTGTACATATTTCATTATCATAAAACTTAATAACAAGAAATTAAATACTTATATACCTTAACTACTTACTGCATAAATTTAAACATTTTGATTACATCTAAATTCTTAATTATTTACAGTAAATGAAATTAAAATTGTAACATTTCTTATACCAACACACCTTTAATATTTACACATAACTAGAGTCTTCACATAGTTTTTTCGATATTTTGTTCACTAATCTTTCTGCCTCATCCATAATGTTGTCCACTGATTCACTCACTACGTATTGCGCACTGATCAGTATATTATTATCATCTCCACTGAGGTCTACCACTTGTATTTGAAGGAGTCTTAAGCCTTTTTTCTTTTGATTATTGATCACGTAAGACAGATTACTATTAAGTTGCTTCCGTTTTTGAGGCTCTCGCCTCGTCCTTGATTTTTTATTGACCGGTTCGTCTTGTGGTTCAGGAATATGCCAGCTTGGATTTGGGCTCGGAAATCTTTGACCATACTGAGAGAAAATTATATCAGGTGAATCATTCATTATTGTTGATAATCTGAAACAATAATAGAAATTATTTATTTGTACATATAAAAGGTAATCCTATAATCATAAGATTCGTGAAATATGTATAGGTACTTACGATTTATTAAATCGATGTGATCACCACAACAAGCACCAGCTTAATGATTAATAAACTAATCGGCGAATGCATAGTGTAACATAAAACTTATGACACAATTTGATGTTTCCTTCCAACAAGTTTGAACTTGTTTCTCGAGCACAATGAGTGTTTGAAACACCTATTATATTTCAAAACTTTATATGTTTTGTATGGCAGTTACTTACTGAGAAAAATTATATCATGTTTTGACAGGTTTGTAAATTATACAACAGGTTTCAACTTGTCTTTGTAAGTGATATATTTCAAAAACTTTATAACCTTATTTTATACCAGTTAATTACTGATTAACAATATCATCGTATGTCAACAGGTTAAAGCTTGTAAATCCTTCGACAAGTTTGAACTTCTTTCTATATATTTTGTATAGGTACCAGTTAAACACTGAGAGACAATAATATCAACAGGTTTGAACATGAATGCCAGTTAATTACTGAAAACAATAACATTATGTTTTAACAGGTTACCTTTTTATTGAATGTACGACTGGCTTCTATTTGGTATAGTACATTCATAGACGTGGTAGGTAGGTATTACTTAAATGGATAAAAATAAAAGAGTCTATATATTCACACAAATGTATTTATTTTCACATAAAACTTACAATTTATTTTACTACACAGCTATTTTTAATATCTTTAAATAATATTTACGTTACATTAGCACATAGTATTCTATAACTATTTATTACTCTGTATACAGTAGAAACATTTAATTTATAACTAATAATTTAGAAATATATAGATACATTACTTTAATATAGATGCATTACCCCAAGCTAAAGTAGATACTTTATCAGGTAATAGCAAACGTTTATCGTCATTGCTAGAAAGTGCTATTTTATTAACACTCTGTGTAAATATTTCATGTTTGATTGACCTAAAGAGTAAATTTTTCTTGCGGATGACATTACAATTATACAAAACATTTTTATAATCTACTAGCTTTCCGGGCGCGGCTCCGCCCGCGCGTAAGTCGGTTATCGCGCGAAAACATTAACCTCTTTTTGCGTAGTCGGATAAAAACTATCCTATGTTTTTTCCCGGGTCTCAAACTATCTCCATACCAAATTTCATTCAAATCGGTCCAGTAGTTTTGGCGTGAAAGCGTAACAGACAGACAGACAGACAGACAGACAGACAGACAGAGTTACTTTCGCATTTATAATATTATAGTACTGATCATATGTAAATTTTTCGTTACACTTTTTTTTGTTCCCTTTGCTTTCTTTATTGTTTTGTCTAAAGTTTTTATACAGTATAGCTTTGAACGCAGTCCTACAAATTCTTTAATTATATTACCTCCCATTTCGTCCTTAAAGAGCCCAGGTACTTTTTTATTAATAATTGGCAGGCCAAACTTGTTATCAGAATTGTAATTGCTAGTATCAAAATATTTAAGGAAATAATTTTTAATATCTTTGTAAAAGTCATTCGTATTTACATTATAAACAAGACTATCAGTGTCAGTATAGCATAATTCAACATTATTGCCATAAAATGGTTTTATAGTAGAATAGTGAAAATCGTACATATGACTCTTTGATAATTCTAACACAGCGAAACCTATGTATATCGGTTTATTAAGAATAACACGCGAAGGTTTCATTTGTATTGCTACCAAATCATCTGAAAATACTGAAGCACTATGAAAATATGGGCTGGCGATTAGTTTTTCAGCACATGTTGATTTCTTGGTCTTATTTTTTAAATCATGCCATTTGTTTACTAACTTTAAATCAATTTTATGCTCATTGTTTTCTAGAGTTTTACCAAAAATACTGTTGTTTAGTAATTTAAAAAAATCTTGTTCAAACTGTGACTCGGCTTTTTGACGTAAATGAGTGTTAAGATCAATATATTTTTTTAAAAAATTACTTTGCTTAAATACGATAGCGCGATGGATCTTTTTCAATATTAAACCGTGACGTATGCATGTTTTTAAATGAGTATAATGAATAACATAGTGGTATTTATCATACAAGTTTGGTATTAGTTTTTTATTCTTACCACCAGGGGGCAAGCACTTTTCTGGACAAAATGGAAAGTCATTGTGTTCAGTGTGTAAATTCTCAGGGTATGTTAAATCAACTTCGAGAATATATCCATATTCCGCGTTATCACTAATATCAGTCAAGTTCAAATGTAAATTATCTATTTCATTGCTCGACATAAATCTAAAATCTGAATACGGCAAATATTGACACATGCTATGTCCATATAAATTGTTACAGTCTAAATAAACGATGAATGAATTTTGACGAGTCTGATCGTAAGTATCTAAATATTTGTGATTGGCTTTTACGTGTCGTTTGAAACACATACAAATACCTCCGCGAATACCTTTTTGTATCATTCTAAAAATTTCTACATCGCTAATAAGGTCTAATTTAACGCTTGTTTTCAAAAGCATTGCATCGAACGATAGACTTGGTGCTGTCAGGTAAAATGCCGGATCAAGATTATAATACCGTTTGCAAGTTTTTCTAAAACTTTCAAACACGTCTGCGAGCAAAAACACATCGGTTTTAAGATATAAATCTGTGTACATACCCATATTTTTTATATCAAACTCTAACCAAATGGAATGCGCGTGTGCATAGTCGTCCTCAGTGATAAGCTCATTTGTCAAGGAGTTATAAAAATTAGTTTTGCTGGGCAAACACGTATCTTTATAACGGTTCAATTGTGACATATAATCATACGGATATATTCCTTTTCGAGTAAGGAGCTCAAATTGTCTTGTATCAGGAAAATACGATTTGAGTAATTTAAACTCTTGTTTTTTCATTGTATTAACTAATTTTTCTAAACTAGTCCCTAAAAACTTGAAAGAATCTACAAAGCGAACCTTTATACTTTCTTCTTTCGAAATAGGAATGAACTTTGTGAGCGAAATATAGTTTTCTTTTGTTTTAGGTATTACTTTTAAAGACCCAGGAGCTTTGCCTAATTCTTTAATGAAAAGGTGACAGTCATAACCTGATAAATTATGAAAAAACACTGGTAAAAATGTAGGCAATTTATATTGCAAGTTACAATAACTATGAGCCGTGCCGCGATATTTACCGGTCAAATGACAGTGGTCTCGGACCTTATCACCAAACAATAAATTCTCACAAATATGACAAGTAACCGAGTTATCAAAGTCATGAGCATTAGTATCGGTGTAAATCATAGGAACTTGTTTTTTAAAAATATTGTAAATTTTTTTTGCATCTTTATAAATAGAATTTACAAATTTTGATATGCAATCCAAACCACGGTAAGAGACGTACCTATTGTATTGTTTGTCTAGCGCACACGTAATATGATAAGCAAAAGCGATAGGCACATGTCGTTGACGTGTTACCGTATGCGATTTACTCGGATCAGGGTCACAGGAGTGAAATCGTTCTAGCATTGTTTCAAAGTCTGCGTATATAACAAATGGTACAGTTTGCTTTCTGCTAAAATTTTTAAATTGTATAAATGAGCCCTTCGGGGGTAGTTCCGTAGCGACACCTCCACAACTATGTGAATCAAGGGCATCGTATGTATTAAAAAATATTAAACACACATCACAAAAATGCAATTTACCGTTATGTTTTGTGATTTGATTTTTAACAAGTCGCGGTAAATCTTTAATTAGACAGTAATGTGACAAATCATTGCTTTCTAGATAAAGTAAATGAATTACATTTTTCTTTAAATTATTTGATTTATAAAGCGGTCCTACTACAGTATATTTTTTTAACCCATAGATATAAACACAAATTTCAGGATAATTTACTTCAAACTTAGCAATATCTGAGAAAGTTAATGGAAATTGTATGCCTTCTATATTTAACACATCCCGAAAATCAGGGTAAGACGATACTCTTTCAGGATGACTTTTGGCTGGGTATAACGCTGCAACGACTGACCATAAAAAGCAATAATCATCCTTATTTCGAATATTTACACAAGCTTTTTTAGATTTTATAGTAGCCGGTAACTCGATAAAGCCTGAACCATGCAAAGGTTGATATTTGTTAATATTTACTTCTAAGTGTGAGCTACTTAAGAATGTCCAACCACTATCGCGATCCTGAAATTCTTCAATCTTTTTTGTTAAAATGTTTTTAACTTGAGATATTAAGGGTTCGTATTCATAGTTTTGATGAAGTGTATAATTTTTTGTAAAGAAGGATTTCATCTCTTGAGAGTCATTTTTAAACATTAAAAACAAAGCAAAATATTCAAAGTTAATTTTCACGCATATATGTTGTTTAAGAGACAAGGTTATTAATGACCTAATCTTTTCATGAATGTTATTTAAAAATGAAATCAAAGAACAGTTTTCATATTGATTTACAATTCTATAGGACGCAATGCGGTTTCGAAATGCAGAATTTATTAATTCAACACCATCACAGAAATAAGAAATACTTTTATTCTTGTGATTAGTACTACGTAAGTGACCTACCCAGTGCTTGCGCTCAACAGATGTATTACAGATAGTACAGAAAGGCATTTTAGATGGACGAAAATGGGATTAGAATAACTTATTAAGTATCTCAATAAAAGTACAGTGCTACACAATAAAAAAGAATGATCTAATTGATTTAATAATATCGCAAAAAGAACAAATTACCTAATCTATTTAAAATCAATATTATCGCTAAAGTACGTAGGCTCTGTGTTATTAAATAAATCATGTGCTCTTTGCATGAATTTTTGCAGCGCATTCCACTGCACAGAGCCTCGGTCTAATTGAACTTTTAACGCTACTAAGGCCTTTCTCCACCGATCTTCGCGAGGGATGGAGATCACGTCGCTCTTAGCGTAAACTTTGATGTCTACGTAAAATTCTCCTGACAAAACCGCTTGTCTTCTCACCTTCCCGTTATCGACGCGGGCCACGAGAGACGAGCCGAGATCACTGCGTGTAGTAGGGGGTCGCTCCACATCCACTTCTAGGCCGAAGAGATCAGTGGGCTTATTTCCATTGTCAGAGTTTTTTCTGTAAATAAAAATAATAAATTACTACCTATTGCGAAAGAGCCTTAGGTTGAGATCTATAGATGTTTAATAATAGATTGAAATGGACTAAGTTAATTGACAGTTATTACCTAGGTATATTTTATTTAAAGTTTTAATGTTTATTTGTTACACTATTTAATTAAGGTACTAGGTAATGTGTCCATGGATCAGGGTGAACAGTACTATTGTTCAATATTAAAACCAAAAATTACAAATTAATTACGTTCTAAATTTAGATCGGGTTGAAGCGCGGTCACGTGCTAGCTCTACGTACAATTTACTACATCAACAATTTAGCCCACTCGCCTGTGTGTCCCTACATAAACCCCTAACATTTTTTTTTTTTTTTTTTTTTTCAAATAAGTTTTTTACAACAAACTTTATATAGTATCGTCTTAATTAAGTCTTATAAACTACCATAAAAATCGTTGTCACCCTACAACCTTGCTGGTTGAAGTCTACTAGAAGATCTACTACGCTATAAGTACTAACTAACACAGTTAAATTGTAGTTTCTATTATCTTGTACTTCGTACCTGGTAAAAGTACCATACACTACGAAACAGTAACTCAATTAAGACAATTCTTGAAAATGTGTATTTTCACTAATCTATGTTACTCATAACCATCTTATATATATATTATATATATATATATATATACTCGTTTTAGCATAAAATTATAATCGCTTTAGTTTATTGACTTTAACATTTTTCCAATATGAAATTTATTAGTATACTACATCACTGGACACAAATAATATTAATTTACGTATAAAGTAGGTAATACAAAGCAAAACATTTTCAAAGTTAACACAAGTAATAGAATATACTCGATGAAATAAACTTACGTATAACTGAGATATTTGGTTCCCACTTTAACATATTGCATATGAATTCAAATTACAGCGTAAATACAACCTGTTGTGGATTTCGCGTGACATTGGCTACTTCCACACATGGTTTATCGTTCATTTGTCCTCAGAGACGTTTTAAGCAATTACTATCTCCTTACTGAATGTTTTACCCATGATTAACCTTAGTGGTTTAACGTTGAAATAACAATATTACCTACTAAAAGTTTTGTACAAAAAGAGAATCTTTAATATTTGTTATGTGTTTTAATCACATATCGACGCGGATTTTAAATCGGAGTAGAAGACTTATATGTATAATTGTAACGGACTATATCTAATACTGGAAATGTAAGTAATGTAAGTAAATTAAATGTAAGTAAATTACCTTAATTTTGACTCGTGAGGCTTGGAAACGGTGACACTGTTGGATGTACTCGTAGCTTGTGAATCGGTCACTTTGCGTTTCGTCGCCCTTTTCTTCAGCTGCTTTGCTTGCGGCAGTGCTTCAACCACTACGGAACGGCTGTTGTGAGAATATTCGCTTTCGGAGGTAGACCTGCAAATAAGACACAAAGATTAATAATTTATAAAACACCAACTTTGTCTGCGACCTAATCCTGGTATCACGAGAAAAGATAACCTATATGTTTCATTAAAATCTGTACAAATATATTTTTAAACATCCAAACATTGCACTTATAATGTTAATAAAGATTGATACAATCACTAAGTATTGTTAATAACTTAGTTAATGATTAGGATTGTTATTCATTAAACCACAAACATGATTATTTAGATAGATAGCACTTACTTACATTTTCGTTGTAGGTTTCAACAGTTTTAAAGCGCGTAGCAGCAAGTATATCCAGCCGGTGGCAGCGGGCAGAAACCAGGATCCGTAGTTGTCACGTTAAGACAAAGGAGTAAAGTAATTTTTCAAACCAATTTGATCGAGTTTTTATATAGAGAAATCGTCCATTCAGCAAAACTATGTTACTTTGAAAATATACTTAAAGTTCTTTGTTTTAAATAATCGTGAGTAATTATTGTCGGTTACGACCATTTAAATTAAATCTTTCCCATCGATTCCGTCAAATTGACTTTTTTTGAGTAATGAAATATAACACTTTCGTATATTCAAAGCCGCCAATAATCGCCGCAACTTCTTTGAAATAGATACCCGTGTACTTGTTCATAAAACATAATTACCTAAGCGTAATATATGAACTAGTGTTTGTCCACGACTTCGTACGTGTTAAAGTTACAATTAAATTGTATCATTTTTACTATAGTTATTTTTGTCTTTAGTACCTATTTGATGAGGACAGGAATCATACAAATAAATAAAGGACCTATCCAACCGTTCTCCAGTTGTAAATTGTGTTAATAATACAATTTTGTTTTATCTACATGTACCTATAATACTTTATTTATATAGATTAAATCATATTTCGGACATTGAAAGATTTCATTTAAAGGCTACGTAGTAATGTTTTAATATAGACCGCAAAATGCTCGAATCATTATAAATGTATTCCCACAACCTTGACACACACATGCACAGTACACAAGCAACATACAATACGACCCGTGCAATACTTAGAAATGTACATTATGCAGCTCAGCAGTTTTATTACTTTGTAGCTTTTAATAACGTAATTCCAATGTCACTTCACGAAGAAACGTGAAAGAGTCAAGTTTATACATTCTAGTGATGATATTTCAGCTAAACCTAAAAGTGTAATAATTTCGGTCGGCGATAGGTAGTAAAGTAGTGCAGTGAAACAGTTATTTATACTAATTTCGGTCGATGATAGGTAGTGAAGTAGTGCAGTGGAACAGCGCCCAGACCAAACACTCGATGATATCTTAATCAAGGTAAGCTCATATGTTGCACGATCTCGAAGTATTATTGGACGGCCTACTCCACCGAGAGTGGATGAGGCGAACGGAGTGAGCCTCAGAAACGGAAGGTGGAGTAGGACGCCCAATAATACACTACTCACCTGCTTTACTTACAATGTTGATTACGTGCGTGTCGAATAAAAGTTTACTTTAAAAAAACTCCAAGATCCTTAATTGTATCAACCCTTGTGACTGGTGAATTTTTTATTGCATATTCAAAATTGATAATGATTGGCTTACGAATAAAAGAACAAATGTAGCACTTGGAAACGTTTAAATCAAGTTTGTTCTGAATACAATAAATTTAAAATCTATGCAAGTCGTTCTGCAGACGGTGTGCATCATGAATGGTTTTAATTTGATTTAAAATGTTCACATCATGTGCGTACAAAATAATTTTAGAATTACGAAAACATGAGGAGATGTCGTTCAGAAATATTGTACAAAGTAACGGTCCCAATAATGATCCCTGCGGGACTCCTGAAGGGATATATACATGGACATGGACGAATATCCGCCGAGAACTACCGTTTGACACCTTTGTTGGATATAGGACGTCAACCACCTAAAAAGGTTTCCCCTTATTGCAGTTTTTTTTAGTAGAAGCAAATGATCAATTCTGTCAAAACACTTACTGTAGTCCGTGTAAATAACATCTATTTGCGAGGGTTCAGACATAAACTGAGACAGGAACTCGGTGCACAGTAAGATATTTTGATGAAGTTGACCTGCCCCTTAAAAATCCATGCTGCTGAGGTGCAAGATCATGCTTCAGTGCGCTGTACAATTGGGTATAGACAATTTTTTCAAGTATCTTAGCAAACAGATAATTTAGATATAGGCCTATAATTTTCTATATTATTTTTTGGTCCTTTTTTGTGAACGGGGGTGTCTAAAGCCGACTTCCATTTGTTGGGTACAACGCCTTCCGATAAAGAGCGGCTATATAACAGACAGAGGGGTAAAACTAAGCTCTTCGCACAATTAACAATTAAAATAGCGGGGATATGATCAGGTCCCTCTGATTTACTTAAATCTAAGGACATGAAAAGTTTAAGAACCTCCGCTGGAAGCACCTCAATCATGCCAATATCAGCAGAAGACGCAGTAAAGTATTGAGGTTAATTAATCTCTATACAATCCACCGGTGTATTATTTTGAAGAAAGTTTGATTGAAAATATTCACCAAACATATTACATATAACATCCCCTTGATCAGAAGAACGAGTACCAAATTTCATCACTGCGGGTTAAGTATTGGAGAGATTTTTACCCTTTACATAAGACCAAAATGTACGGGGATTCCTTCTTATAGAACATTCTATATTTCTTATGTAATTTTTATACATATCACTTTCCATTATACGCGCTCTTTCCCGCAATATTATAAACGAATCCCGATCACTTAAATTGCCGTACATTTTGAATTTATTTTGATTTTTCTTTAACGAGTTTTATTAGAGGTCGCCCGTACCATAAAGGATACTTACGCGATGGTATCACAATTTTTGAGGTTACATAAGTGTCGCGGAGGCTATAAATCGTAGTATAAAGAAAAGATACAGCATCATTTACCGTCCCACATTTCAGCACAGAGTTCCAATCAATAGCGTCAAGCTTAGTACAGATGGAGTGATAGTCTCCGTTAATGTCATCAAACTTGGTATAAGGAAGTGGCTTTATTGTGTGTAATTGAACAAACTCAGCAGAAATACACAGAGATGGATGGTGGGGGTCTTCAGGTACCAAAGGTCTGTCACAAGCTTGCACTGTGACATAATTATTTGAGAAAATTAAATTTAAAAGGCGGTCATAACTTTTATTTAGGATAGAGTTATACTGTAGTAAATTGCATGTGTTAAGGCTATCTATAAGATCGATTTGATTAGTCCCTTGTAAAATACCACGAACCAAAGAGTCATCATCACTTTCGGAAACGTGACACTGTAGGGTACCGTACTTATTACAGTTTGTTTACATAAGTAGGTACGTAAACTTTATGATTTGAATAATTGATAGTGCGTCTGACTGAACAAACAAAGTTTGTTAGCTCGGCGATAAATAATTAGATAAGTACTTACAGAGAATACCTACCTAGTTAGGTACCTGGCCTACTACAACAGTTTTGTTGCAATTGATGACTGACTGTATGTTTCCGTAATTAGGTTGGTAGGTACATACCTAAATAATAATAAAGTGAGTAAACACCTAAGTGTGTAGGTTAGGTAGGTACCTAAGTTATAATACCATCGAGATAATAGTATTAGACGTCAATGAGTTATAATTATAGGATGACTTCAACTAAACTTACCTTTACTTTTATCGTACACCCTTGTACACTGAGAAAAATTTCCTGGTATACCTTCCGAATATTACCTTCTAAAACCGTTTCCTTCCAAAATTGCGTCTTTTCCTTCCACGGTTTACCTTTTAAATCGGGGAACTACCAAATTCCTTCTGAAATTTAGAAGGTAATGAATTTAATCCATCTAAAACGGAAGAACATAAAGAAAGGATTATTTTTGGAGGGAAATGACCAAGAAAGAAATTTCTTCAAGCTAAATATTCCTACTAAATATGGATGGATACTAATAATTCCTCCTAAATGTATCATTTTAAAATAGTGGGAAATATTCAGCAGGAAAATATAAACCACTATTCCACCGGAAACAAAAGGATTATATGGATGGGTGAGAAGGAATTACCGTTGAAATTAGATGTATCACATTTGGAGGGAACATCACAAGGAACATCCTTCCAAATAAGAGGATAATATTCTCCCAAAGTAATAGGAATTTTTCGTTCGGAACAGTGTCGGAAGGAAAGCTCTGAATTACCCAATAAAGGAAATAAAGTGGCGCTACTATTCCATCAAAAATGAAAGGATTAGACAGGTTTGCTGTAAGGAATTACCATCCCAATTAGATGTATCATATTTGGAGGGAATATCACTAGGAACTTCCTTCCAAATTAGATGATGATATCCTCCCAAATCAATTATATATTTACGGTGGGAACAGTGTCAGAAGGAGAACTCAGAATTACCCTTCGATATTGAAGAATATTTACCCTCTTTACTAGTCGGAAATAAAGTGGCACTACTATTCTATCAAAAATGAAAGGATTAGACAGGCTTGCTGTAAGGAATTACCATCCCAATTAGATGTATCATATTTGGAGGGAATATCACAAGGAACTTCCTTCCAAATTAGATGATGATATCCTCCCAAATCAATTATATATTTACAATGGGAACAGTGTCGGAAGGAAAACTCAGAATTACCCTTCGATATTGAAGAATATTTACCCTCTTTACAAGTGGGAAATAAAGTGGCACTACTATTCCATCAAAAATGAAAGGATTAGACAGGCTTGCTGAAAGGAATTACCATCCCAATTAAATGTATCATATTTCGAGGGAATATCACAAGGAACTTCCTTCCAAATTAGATGATGATATCCTCCCAAATCAATTATATATTTACGGTGGGAACAGTGTCAGAAGGAAAACTCAGAATTACCCTTCGATATTGAAGAATATTTACCCTCTTTACTAGTCGGAAATAAAGTGGCACTACTATTCTATCAAAAATGAAAGGATTAGACAGGCTTGCTGTAAGGAATTACCATCCCAATTAGATGTATCATATTTGGAGGGAATATCACAAGGAACTTCCTTCCAAATTAGATGATGATATCCTCCCAAATCAATTATATATTTACGGTGGGAACAGTGTCAGAAGAAAAACTCAGAATTACCCTTCGATATTGAAGAATATTTACCCTCTTTACTAGTGGGAAATAAAGTGGCACTACTATTCCATTAAAAATAAAAGGATTAGACATGCTTGCTTGAAGGAATTACCATCCCAATTATACGTATAACATTTGGAGAGAATATCACATGGAACATTCTTCCAAATTAGAGGATAATGTCCTCCAAAATCAATCATATTTTTGAGTAGAAAAAGTGTAAGAAGGAATCCACATATTAACCCCCCGATACGCGACGAATAGCCGGGTTTGCTGAAAGGATACCATACCATCAAAATTTGATGTATTACATTTTGACGGAATATCCCTTGCAACGTCCTTCAACAATCAAATGATTATTTCTCCCCAAATCAATTAAAATCTTTCGGGATCGAAAAGAAACGAAAATAAATCTTACATAATTAAAGAACATAATGATATGCTGTCTTACCTATTGAGAAATAAATTGGCACCACTACCTATTCCATCAGAAACGAATGGATTAGCCAGACTTGCTGGAAGGAGATGCTATCCAATTTTGAGGTAGATATTACATTTGGGCGGAATATTACTAGGAAAGTTCTTTCAAATTAAATGATAATATCCCTCACAATGAATTGGCATATTTCAGTTTCAGGAGTAAACCGAAAATAAGTCTTTCGATATTTATGAATATTATGACCATTTTATTTAGTGGAAACTAAAGTGGTACCACTATTCCATCAGAAACAGATGAATAAGTAGGCTTGCATATAAGTGAAACCACCAAAATTAGAAGAATCCTATTTGGACGGAATCTCACAGGAACATCCTTCCTACCTAAATGATAATATTTATAAACGAAAAGTAATCTTCCGATTTTGAAGAATATTTATTGTCTTAACAACAGTGTTAAAAACTTTGAAATACTTAAATGTAACGCACTTTAAAAAGTTATCATATATATCAATATAGGGCCTACCCTCGCCCAAAATCCGGTGGAGCTGGACGGCCGACAGCGGTAGCCAGCATCTAGTCCTCCCTAATAAAAAAAAGTGATCATAGTTTTGCCGAGTCTACTGGGACTAATCGAAGTGGTAGTAACCTGTGTAGGTAGCTATGTTTGTACATTTGTATGTATGTATGTTTGTCCGACTACGAGTACTTACCTATTATTTATTCGTACCTAGTTGTATGACGATATCTTGGTAACGTTCATTCGATCATCTTGAAATTTTGTAGGCAAGTACATACTTAGGGACTTTAAGCCAAAACAGTTTTAAATTCAAAAGAGCCAAATCGCGTTAAGTTAGGTAGGTATCTGGGATTAGGTAGGTAGGTATAAGGGACGTAAGCAAATAAAAAGTTAAGTAGTAACTATCACGACATGTCTCGATGTTTAGAAGCGAAACCAGTCGGGCACTCCTCCGGCCAGGCCGTGCGATGCTTGTGACGTCACGTAGACAACAGAAAAATTAGGCGGAATTGTCACAAGATATATAATTTTATGCTTTTTTAAGTGTTTTATTTAAATATTATTTAATATTTTTTATACTTTTAAAAGTATTTGTTAAAATTAAATATGGATTTCCGCAAAGTAACGCCTGAATCTATCCATTATATTATGATACTAATATCGGTGCATTTAAAGGCCCGTTACGAGCGAGTTGGAAAAAAATACTTAATGTTTAATTGGTTAAAAATAAAAAATCTGTACCTCTATTTATTGCTTATATCCTCTATATCAGGAATTATTAATATCTTAGTCGTATTCATCATATTTTATTGAAATAGATAAGTACAGTGCTACATAACATCCAAAAATGCCAGATTCATGCCCTAGTCTCGACTAGTTACCGTCAAGCATGAATCCTGACTTAAGATTGGTTTTCAAATGAATGTAAAACAGAAATATAATACAATATTACTTTTAGATAAGTAATGCGTAACAATACTAGAGCTGTATTTTTACTTTATGTAGCCTTTTCAGAACCTTTCCTGCATAACACAGAGTTTATTTTTTGATTAATAAAGCTAATTTAAAATAAAATAATAATGAAGCACTTCATTCGTAGTGTGTACGCGTACGCGTATACAATCGTCATGCTCATGATCAACCTACTTTTATACTATGTGGGGTTGGTAGGTATAATGTTTTCTCTAACAACTTCAACGACATCAAAACAAAAACGAATGTTTAAAATGTTTTAACTTCGTTTTTATGACCGGCCGCTTGCCTAACTGCAACCTTCGTTGGGAATGCTCTCGTTAATAGTTTATATGCCACTTTTTGGCTAATATGGGCGCTAATCAACGAAAGTTTCCTTATACAATTCCTAATACAAAATAAAAAACATGGCTTACATCAAAAGTGTATTATGATATGAAAAAATATTTTAACGATTTCTCCCGGTGCAAATGTAAATCGTGCAATTCTGGTTAATAAACTAAGACATAAAAACATATTATTTTATTTTGTATTATTGTAAGTACCTACCCTAGATTTTTATCTCCTAGTTAAGTTCAACTTAATGTAGTAGAACTTAAGATACCAACTTTAAATTATTGAACGCTCGCAATGGGTAGACGTTTGAAACTACATTGCTATATTACCATTCATATGTACACAGTTATTCAATAAAAAAATCTGATTTCTGCTAGATTTTGTGTGTTCGTAAAATCCACATATCTTTAAATCATCAATCAGCTGATCACGTGTTAATGATGTAGGCTTCTTATGTCCTGATAAAGGAAACATTGAAGGTACTATGTCACCTGATTTACCAAACACTTCGCAGGAGTAAGACAAAGGTTATCAATTTCCGTCCTGGAAAAGTCGCAGCTTAATTAAAACATTCTAAGCTTTGTTTACCACCGGATCATCGGAAAGACAACCAGCACGATTACCCTACTTGCATACAAAAATTCAACACGATCGGATCGATGCTCGGTAGGTAACAGTACCTACCTACCTACTTACATCCTCAAGTTTTTTTCGTATCAAGTTAAGTAAGTAGGTAGCTACTAAGCTAAGTACCTACTACATACAAACATACTTTACCTACATCGATTTGTTGCCGTACACTGTGAGTACTCGGCCAACTACCATTTTAACGTCGGGACGTGTTCTACTAACCTAGACGGAAAAATAAATTTCCTTCTGAATTTACCTTCCGATTTCAATATTTTGCTTCCATCGCAGTTTTGCCAGCTTGTAAAAATTTAAGAAAACATTACTTTACAAATAGGTATCAAAGTAGTGTGTCAAGTGTGACAAGCTACATACTATATACGTATACCCGTTTCTGATACTTTACCTAGGTTTAATATAATTGATACTAGTTAAAACTACTTATGTAGATATACTCTTATAATTTTATTGATATATTAATGTAACAAAATAGTAAAACAGGGTGGGAATCGAACCACGTCAGTAAATGTTTAGATGATTTCTGCAAGTCACGGAAAACATGGAACCATGTTTTGACCATAAAGAACAAATCGTGGTTTTGTGTAATAATTCGGTAAAAATATTGGCACGAGACGATCCTTAAATAAAACTTTGAAATGAAATAGATAGATGCCTTATGTCCACTTATGGTCGGGGATTCCCGGTAAAATGAGCAGCAGTGCTGCGACCAAACACTGTGCTCCAAACGTGTTGCCACTTGCCACACCAGCAATTTTGTATCTAGACTTGGGGAATTATCGAGTAAACAGGGCTCGTTCAACGAGCGAGCGAATATTATGGAGCTCTGGGCGGTAGCCCAACTGTGCCCTACCCTAACGCTGCAACTGAACGGTCACCCATCCAAGTCATGACCGCTACTTAAGTGGACGTTGCTTAACTTAGCTGATCGGTTCAGAACGGCTTAGCAAACTACGCTACGAGCGTTTCAAATGTTAGGTCGTCGGTATTATGTCAGAAAACTGACACTTAATTCAGTATTATCATGACGATGACAGAAGAGTGATTTTGCAATAAAAGCTCTCGTTGCTTTTATCATCATGATCACTTGCATAGGTTTGATTAAGCCCTTTGTTTGTTATTATTTATTATTTTTAGCCCCAAACAGTGCCTCCTGAGAAACACTGACATACAATAATAATCCAGACGAGGAGTAGTATATAAGAAAACCGGGTCCGCCATGAAAGATTCCGTTAGGTAACAACTACCTATGTGTAACTAAAGTCAGTAAATAAACGAATTGAAACATTGGAAATTGTGTATAACCAACATTATTTTTATCCCGACTAGGTTTCAAACGTAGGTAGGTACTTACATTAAATTGATACTAACTGTTCGTTTTCTAACTTTATTATAGGTACCTACCGCATTCAAGAACCAATGTATATATATTATACATACAAAATAACTATCACAATTACATAATTGCTAAACTATTTGTCCTACTTAGTGTTATTTTTTTGTACGATTTTAGTTATACAGTGAAAAAATGATATCAAAGCTTAACACATAAATGTATATAAAATTTAAATAGTAATAAATTTGTTAATAGATCTTCTGATTTATCAGATTTGAGAACGTAGTCTGGCAACACTGGTGGCAGTGGGGCCGGCCTGGCTGCGGCCGGTCGGGCGCCGGCGACTTCGCCGTCGTCATTATTATTTCTTCAACCGCGCGCCTCCCTCTTCACATGGAGCTTAATGTTTCTTGAAACTTTTAATCTTAATTGTTAAGGCCCTTGGGTACGTCAAATTCGTACTTTCTAAAGCGAACTCCTCCGTAACCGCTGAAGTTGAAGACTTGAAAAAAATATATTTTATAGATGAATTCAAGTACAACATTTGCAACATATAATTTTACGGTATTACTATTACTTTTGCCTTAAAAAAAATTCAAACTACATACTATTTCTTGACTTATATGGCGAACTCCTTCTAAACGGCTACGATTTTTGAAAAATAAATTGTACCATTAAATTTCTAGATTGTTATACTACAATTATAACATAGCATTTGTAAATCCATTGATATTTTCCTAAGAAAATGTCGAATTATTCAGATTCAGAACGCTTGCGGTTCCGAGGTGCTCTGCGCGGACGCGGGCGGCAGTGTTGCGCAAGCGTTGGCACGGGGAGGCTGTGTCGCTCGTAGCTCCGCTCGCGCTTTCGACTGACAACGATCTTGTCTTTGTATTAGTGCATTGACACGCGAGATTCGTAGCTGTGTGCGTGCAATGATTCGCTCGCTGCAGAGGGCCAACTTGATTGCGACGTGAAGTATGCGCGGTGACGCTTTATTATTGGTATTTTGTAGACAAATTTTATTCGAATTGTCTCACATATGAAAAGAATCAAAACTTGAAATTGACAATGTTGTGGGTAAATTACAATGGGCGGCCTTATCAATAAGATCAATGAAAAGTTTTATAATATATGTACAAAATTAATTAGTAATGTCTATAACGCTCTCATGTTATAACTGGTTAACTAAAGATAATATATTTTTTTATATTATGGTAAATAGTTTCCGGCTTTAGTAGTTTGTAGGGTACAAAATGGTTCTCTACTACATTTAGAGTTTGTATGGGGCTACATACATCTTTTGGAGTTCTAAGCTTTTCTTGATAATTGTATTAGGTGTTTCGATATAGGTTAATTAATACTACATAAAGATAACGTCTGCCAAGTGAAGATGGATAACGTATCTCGAAAATAGTGAGAGATAGGTAAGGGAGATTAGCACCGTGGGGTGCCGGGTTAGAATTGCACCTCCCCATATAATCCCGTGGGTGTCGTAAGAGGCGATTAAGGGAAAACTACTGGAAGGTGGGCAGCCACGTGGGGTGCCGGGTTAGAATTGCACCTCCCCATATCATCCCGTGGGTGTCGTCAGAAGCGTCTAAGGGAAAACTACTTAAAGGGGGGCAGCAGCGCCTTCTAAAGAACTGCCAACTTACATTGCGATCCCCAAGACGCCTGCCGAAGTGTGGGGATTATGGCAAATACCCCCTTAAAAAGTGAGGCTGTGTTCAGCAGTGGACGAACTGACTGTTACAGTTACAGTACTGAAAATCGATATATATGTTTTTCTGGACGTCTTCCAAATTTGGAATTTATTTTTCGATGACGTCTGCCAAGTGAAAAAAGTTAGTCCGATATGGCTGAAAATCGATATCTAGGTTGTGCTGTGCGTCATTATTCCGAATTTGGAATGTATATTCCGATGACATCTGCCAAGTGAAAAAAGTTACCTAGATTTGGCTGAAATTCAAAATCTAGGTAGTTCTAGACGTCTTTATTCCGAATTTGGAATTTATTTTTCTATGACGTCTGCCAAGTGAAGAAAGTTACTCCGTTTTGGCTGAAATTCAAAATCTAGGTAGTTCTAGACGTCTTTATTCTGAATTTGGTATTTATTTTTCGATGACGTCTGCCAATTGAAGAAAGTTACTCCGATTTGGCTGAAATTCAAAATCTAGGTAGTTCTAGACGTCTTTATTCCGAATTTGGTATTTATTTTTCAATGACGTCTGCCAAGTGAAGAAAGTTACTCCGATTTGGCTGAAATTCAAACTCTAAGTAGTTCTGGACGTCTTTATTCCGAATTTTGAACGTATTTTTCTATGACGTCTGCCAAGTGTGGAAAGTTACTCCAATTTGGATGAAATTCAAAATCTAGGTAGTTCTGGACGTCTTTATTCCGAATTTGGAATGTATATTACGATGACGTCTGCCAAGTAAAAAAAGTTGCTCCGATTTGGCTAATAATCGAAATCAAGGTTTTTCTGGACGTCTTTTTTCCAAATTTGAAATTATTTTTTCGACGACATCTGCCAAGTGAAGAAAGTAACTCTGATTTAGCTGAAATTGAAAATCTAGGTTGTTCTGGACATCGTCATTCTGAATTAAGAATTAATTTTTTGAAGACGTCTGCCAGGTGAAATAGTGACTCCTATTTGGCTAAAAATCGATATCTAGGTTTTTCTGGACGTTTTTGTTCAATATTTGGCATACATTTTTCGATATCTGCTAGCTGAGGAAAGACACTCCAATTTGGCTAACATTCGAAATCTAGGTAGTTCTGGACGTTTTTATTCCGAATTTGGAATTTATTTTTCGATGACGTCTGCCATGGGAAGTAAGTTACTCTGAATTGGCTGAAAATCAATATCTAAGTTTTTCTGGACGTCCTTATTCCAAATTAGGAATTTATATTCCGATGACGTCTGCCAAGTGAAAAAGTTCCTCCGATTTTGCTGAAAATCGATATCTAGGTTGTGCTGTGCGCCATTATTCCGAATTTGGAATAATTTTATCTATGTCGTCTGCCAAGTGAAGAAAAATACCCAGAATTGACTAAAAATGGATATCTAGGTTGTTTTAAACGTTATTATTCCAAATTTAGAATTTGTTTACGATGACGTATGCCCAGTAAATAAAGTAACTTCGATTTAGCTGAAAAGATCGATCGTCTAGAACAACCTAGATATCGATCTAGGTTGTTCTAGACGTCTTAATTCCAAATCTAGAATTTATTTAACAATGACGTCGGCCAAGTGGAAAAAGTTACTTTGATTTGGCTACAAATCGATACTTATCTTGGTTTTCCTGAACGCTTTTCTATTCGTACTATCGATCTTAATTGTTATTAACTTGTTGTGAAGTGCGTGAATCCCTTTAGGGCGAGTTCCTTATTTATTATTGTTATTTCATAGTGCTGACTAAAACCTATGTAACGTAAACAGCTGTGCTGCCCTACCGCGCTAGACTGTGAGTTTTAAAATGTGAGTCGCTGGTAACAGTACCACGATCGTGTCGGTGCGGCTTGGCAACAGTTGGTTGAGGAATATCAGCTACTAAGCCGGTGTCTTCCTTCCAGGATTCCACTTCACTGATTTAATCCGAGGACAGGTGTTTCGAGCACTCACTGCCGAGATCCAGAACTATCAGCTGACGCCAAGACCGCCACATCTGGGACCTGGTTCACGTGTACTATCAGGCCAGTGTCTCCCTCCGGTCTATGTAACTTCAGTAGAACTGTGTATGTGCAACCTGATAAGGCTTGGCCTAATAAACTTTTCAAACCTACTCCCTGAGTTTACCTACCTACCTGCTGGCCGTGGGATGATTAGCAGTTCCCTATCGCCGCAGTACGATAAGAGTAGGAAAATTATGATTACTTATCAAAGACGCACGAATTAACATCAAAATAATATTTTGACTAACCTCGACGTTTCGATCAAGTTGCATTGACCGTGGTCACGAGTAGACTGAAGAAGCGGGTGTCATCGTCTTGAGGAGCGGCGGGAGCGATTTAAATCTACCCCGCTTGGTTTTCGTTATTGTAATTTAGAAACATGAGTTTAGTTCACGAAAGTTTAAAGAAAAGTACTTATAAATCAATTATTCAAATCTCCTAATAACTGAGAAAGTATATCGGTTACCTTTTCACGATGGAACCAATCTTTACAATATAGCTGTAGCTAAATTGCCCATATTATTATTTCCTAGACAAGAAATTATTCATCTCATATCTCGTACCCGGAAAGTAGTGTTTGTTTGATGCGAGTAGCGGGTGGAAGACTGCTTCCCACCTATGGGCGGGAAAATATAAAGGTAAATACTTCCTTCCCAAGGGCCGACATGTCCAATAGCACAAACGTTGGCCATTTTGTATTTTTGCGTACGACACAGTCGTCCCTATTCTTATTTTTCAATGTATTTTCGCCATTATACAAATCTTCCTTTTATATCGTCGTTTTTAAACGAGTAAACCCGCGTCGGCTATAATCTCATTTATAAGGAGATTTGAATAAACGATTGATTATTATAATTTTCTTACTCTTATCCGATATATCTTAGCGTTTTAAAGATACGTCATCTATCTTTACTTAGCAAACGTCATTGAAAAATTAAATGCAGACGTCATCGAAAAATAATTTCTAAATTTGGAATAAAAACCTCCAGAATAATAATAATAATAATATAAACAATAATATAAATCTTTATTTAAGCCAATAACACTTTTTCCAAATCTTGTATTGCTGGTGGTCTTCACACTTCGACGTTGAAGTTTGTATCGTTAAGACCTTAATTGATAGCTGTATAGTGCACAGTTGACTTCAGTACAATTTTTCACGCAAAATAGTTATAAACATAAATTTAACTTACAAATTATCCATAAAATAACATCTTGTTCAGTTTCATACATTTTTATTTATAAATTATCCACACAGGTGGTATTTATATTTTAACTAAATTTGTGTTATTTACGTGTTTGTATGTATGATGCTATATGGTGATATATAAACTGAAAAATTCAGGACTTGATTATATAAATATGTTTTAATAAAAGGGCTAAATCTTCTTGCAAAAGTTGTACGAATGACAGGTTATTTTAATTGGAAAACTCGTTTATGTAGCATATTACTAAAATTTGCAGATTTTTTAAAGAGTCTGTGTGCGAACTGAAAACAACCTAGATATCGATTTTCAGCCAAATCGAAGTACATTTTTCACTTGGCAGACGTCAACGTAAAACAAATTCTTAACATGGAATAATAACGTCTACAACAACCTAGATATCAATTTTCAGTCAAACCGTAGCATTTTTCTTCACTTGGCAGATGACATTGAAAAAATAATTCCAAATTCGGAATAATGACTCTCAGCACAGCCTAAATATCGAGTATCAGACAAATCTGAGTAACTTTCTTCACTCGGCAGATTACATTGAAAAATAAAGAAAAGGAATAAAGACGTCCAGAACAACCTAGGTACACTATACATTTTCATTTGACGACTGATCTCAGTCGCAGTTGCAATTGCGGATACTCACTAGAATCGTACGGTAGGAATATAAAGTGCCATGTTACCGGAGCGCATCGCGCATCTTCATATTCTTTGACCGTTATATTTGTGCAGCGAGCGCGGAACGTATGCGGCGATACGCGAGTAAAGTAAGCTCGATTAGGTCCAGATGCTCAAGGCCATTGGCGACTCTAATCGCCTTAAACATTTACTTTTAAAATATCAATGAAAACAGTGCAGATCCATAGTACGAGTATTTTAGACAGTGACAAGACAAAATAAAATGTAACTTAGCAGTTATTGCTAACTCGTGTTTATAAATAATTAGGGTAAGTCTATTCTCCACATTTTTTATAGCTCGTAATTAATATTAGTACATATTTTTCAAAGAGTACATGTAGTTTACTTATAGAGTGTTGGTCGACTCCGCGTTGGTCCCGTTGGTCCGGGAACACGTTCTTTCAATGCTTGCTTGGTTTTTACTTAGATCTACTTACAGTACTTAGGTATAACCCTATACAATATTACCTACCTAATGGCGCATCCACACATGCCGCCGGGTTTCAGACCGCCTTGCCGCTGAATGCAGGCCGCCGGCTTTACCGGCGGTTGCCGGCGGCCTGCAGATGCGGTTGCAATTTTCGCAGTAGTGTTGTGACTTTCGTCGAAGTTAGTCGTGTACGTAGGATTGAAAGATGTTGGACTATGATATAGTTGCGTGTATCGCAAGTGTAGTGTTGTATGTTATTATTCGTAAAAAGAACCGCAAAATCAAACGAAGATATTGGGTCAGACCAAGTCTACGAAATAGGCCTAATGTGTCCCTGATACTTGAAGATTTTAGAAAGGATGACATAAACCGAAGAAATATTCGTTCGAAATTTAACACTTTTCTAAGGATCTCTAGTGAAGAATTTGAAATATTACTGAATTTAACTGGACCCATGATATCAAAAACTGACACCCGCTGGAGAAATGCTGTGTCAGCTTCCGATCGACTAGCAATTACTTTGAGATACCTGGCTACAGGAGACTCTTATTTTTCACTCGGTACGCTGTTTAAAGTGTCTCCACAAGTTATTTCTTTAATAATTCCAGATGTTTGTCAAGCGTTGGTATCTACATTATCCAATTATTTAAGGGTAAGTACAAATATCCGTAACACATTAGGTAGTTAGAAACTGAACCTTCCTAAGTAACATATCTATTCCTAGTCGAATTATAATATCTATGATTTTATACTGTACCTGGAACTTCACACACATTTTACATATATATAACTAGAACTACACACACAAATATCATATATATATATAAGAATGGCTATCAGTGGCTCGGAGTTTCATGCAGAAATGGAATGTACCTAATTGCGTAGGTGCCCTCGATGGGAAACATATACGTATTTCATGTCCAATTAATAGCGGTTCTGAGTTTTTTAATTATAAGTCATATTTCAGTATTGTTTTGCTAGCTTTAATCGATGCCAATTATAACTTTTTATACGTGGACATTGGATGTCAGGGCAGAATATCTGATGGTGGAGTTCTACGCAATTCAACTTTATTTGATATGATACGAGATGGAACTTTAATTCTGCCACAAGCGATTCCATTACAAGGGAGAAATACACCTGTACCTTTTTATTTCATCGGTGATGATGCTTTCCCCATCTCACAGAATATAATAAAACCATTTTCTGGATATCATGCAAAAGGATCACCTGAGAGGGTTTTTAATTATAGAATTAGTCGCGGGCGCATGGTTGTAGAAGACGCGTTTGGCATTTTATCTTATAAATTCAGAATTTTACATTCACGCATTGGCTTACAAAATGAGAAAGCAAAACTTGTCGTGATGGCTTGTGTGCATCTGCATAATTTTATGAAGAGAAATGAAAGAACTACTGATGGAGTTTTGAACGAAGAGCAACAAAATATTCCGCAGATCGCTCTAAATGTAGAACCAAGTGTAATTAGAAATGAGCTAAAATGTTATTTTCTATCGGAACAAGGTCAGCTTCCTTGGCAATATCAATTATAATGTTTTAAAGAAATAAAATATGATTATTCAAATAATTGTTTTATTTAGGAATCAGAAACATTTCTTAACACTTCTATAACACTATTTTCGGTTAAATTATTTTCCAAGACTTGTAACAGACTGTCACTTGTGTTGACATCTGGGCTATTTTGCATTTCATAGTCTGATTGAACAGAGTAAGAGCGCGAAGTTGAGGGCGATGGTGACATTGTTGACGTTGTAGGTTGGCCTGTGAAGTATCCTGGACGAACATTTTGATAACGAAGAGGCTGAGTAGTATTATTGGTATCAAAATTCATCGGACCCATTCTCATTTCTGCTTCATAGACAATATTCTGGATTTGATGTTGTACTGTACACATCGTGTAATGATCCATCTTCCTCAACTTGCTACTTATATAGTCTGCAAATATAGCAGCATCATCGCGTTGCCTTGCATTAGATGTAATCTCCCTCAGTAATTGCAAAGCTTCATCAACTTCAGGATCTCCCTCTATGTTTCGCTTTCGTGACCTCCTTGTCGAAGGTAGCGTAGTCTGGGGAGTGATATTAACTTGAGAAGACTGAAAATAAAAAGGAAATCTTATAAATAATTGCAAACAAGCTTTAACATTATTTTTTGAAATATCCAATCAGTATGTAAATATTTAATAAAAACCGGCCAAGTGCGAGTTGGACTCGCCCACGAAGGGTTCCGTACCATTATCTATGAAAAATGAACGTATCTATTACCTACAACTAGCCAAAATACAAACATTTTTCAGCAACAAAAAATAACTTTGTTTTTCATACAAATATATAATAATAAAATAACAAAGTTATAATTTGCGATTTCATACGTTTATTGTATGGGGACCCCATTAATATTTTTTCATTTTTATTTTTAGTATTTGTTGTTATAGCGGCAACGGAAATACATCATTTGTGAAAATTTCAGCTTTCTAGCTATCACGGTTTATGAGATACAGCCTGGAGACAGACAGACGGACAGACAGACAGACAGACAGACAGACAGTGGAGGCTTAGTAATAGGGTCCCGTTTTACCCTTTGGGTACGGAACCCTAAAAACCAAGCTTATAAACATTACACGTATACAGTCACCATTGATGACGCCTATACCTACACTCTTGATGAGCGCTTATTCCCGAATACTTCGCTTTCGGTGAGCGTTTTGCCGACTGCATAAGGTTCAAATACGAGAGTATGCTCGTCCGCTCTCCGTGGTATTATATATTGTTACCGGGTTGTAGGTAGTAAGTATCTAATATTAATACGCGAGAAAAAATCTTTGTACCCCTATTTACGAAAATATTACTTAATGAAATATGTATTTTAAATTAATTATGGTCGAATTTCGATCAATAGGCGACCAACTAGTCTACTTGATTATAAAAATTTGATGGGTACTTACAATAGGTGCGTGGCTGTTCAGAGTCGGTACCGGTGCATTCTTGTCACTAAGAAATGATAATGCCTTATAAGCAAACCATTTCGGCAATTGAACATCTTCCCGTCCAGATCCACTCCTTTTAGATTCTTCATATTTGCGTTTTTCTCGAAAATAATGGCTGGATAAATTCTTCAGTTTTCTCTCAATTTCTGATGATGCTATGTTGAACACAGAAGCAATATCCCTAATAGCATCATTTCTTTTGTTGCGATTCTTGAAATCCATATGCCTTGGGTTCCACAATGGTTCATTTTCTTGATACTTTTCTATTAATAAAGTACTGCACTATCATCCCAGTTAAATTCTGTCATTTCGTTATTTACTTCTATGAAATTATACGACAACACTACCACTCCGTATCGAAGCCGCAAGCAAACTGCCGCCGGCAACCAAAAGCCGCGCGTGCCGCGGCGGCCATGCCGCCGGCCGTGCCGCCGGGCATGTGTGGATGCGCCATAAGACAAAGGAAAATAGCCGGGATCTGTTATTAGGCTTCCAGTTGACCTTTTGTCACAGAGTACCTTATATATACTATTATAGACCTTGCAAAACTTATCTTCAACCGTGAAAAAAAGTGTCCTGCAACCTGCATGCTGTCTATACGAACTTTAGGTAAAGGTAAGGTATGGTAACCTTTAGGTGAAGGTTACAGAGAGAGTGTACTTTTTTTTTAAAAGGCTCTTTAAACTGACAAATATTGCGCCTGATATAATTTATGGAAATTGTATTCGATAGAAAAATAGCATGAATCAGTTCTAAAATTATGCTTAACTAATTGATTTTTGTGTCCTTGAAGTAAATTGTATAAACTCTTTTTCTAAATATTATGTAGCAACTATCTGATGCAGTACCTGAATGTATATTCCATTTTTATAAAACACACTTTTATAATAATTTATAAAAAAATCGCTTACTACTTTTTTATTTTTTATTACTTTATGTGACGGAACAAGCACCAGGCCCACCTGATGTTAAGTGGACTAACCTCTGCCTATAACAGATGCATTTTGTCTGAATGAATTACAATGCGCCCGTCACACTGAGACATACAGTAATTGTCAAGTCTCATCATGTGCCTGTAAATTTTCTGGGTCTCAAGGACTGCTGCCGGAACACACTGTTAGGTGCTTGGTGACAGATTTTCTACTTGAGGCAGTAGCAAGCCAGGCAAGCATTCACAAAATGCCCTTCCACCATAGTGAAGCTCAAGCTAGCGGTGGGAATTGAACCATGAACATGCAACATGGCTGTGCATAGCTATTACTGCTAGGCTATATTGCATAGTTTGACATTTTCAAAGACCGTTTTATCTTAATATGTGTAAATTCAATTTCAGTTGTCAAAATCTTTTTGGTATGGTATCCCAAAAAGAAGTCTCAACACTCTCAAGTGAGTTGAAAGAATTACTCCATCAACTAGGTGCAAATGAAAATATTATTGGAAGTTTCATTGGTAAGTTATTTCTTATTTAATACTCCTTTTCACCTTTGAAAGTCGATAATTTGCTTGTAATTTGGACAGTATTTAATTATAAGGTTGGTGATAATGCTATGCTGTTGACTGAACTGGCTTAACCCCTCCGGCTAGCTATAAATATATCTATGATGATTTATCGGACAGTTGACAATATAACACTAACACTGAACAGGTATCTTTTAGAAAAGCATGCTCCATCCTTGACCATACACATCCGGGGGGTCTAATGGGCAAATGCAAACCTAACTTGAATAAAAAAAAAAAATTTGCTGTAAATACCTAAAACGTTGCATTTATTGTGTACTGACAGGTACTGAATGTATGCAAGTAGAGTAGTAATGGGCATACAGAAGACAATAACTGCATTAAAAGGTTAGTTCCCAGATAATATGAATGTGGATTTTTTCTCACTATGAAAGTCAATGTTAATAATTATTATCACTTTTTTATTTAAGTTTAATATTATTGCTATATAATTTAACTTTATGCAATACCTAAAAGCCTTTTTAATTTTCACAAAAATTGTGAAGTGTAACTATTTGTGCGAGTATAATGTTTCATGTTCATGTTACAACTTTAGGTACAAATCCTCTAGAATACTGGGTACTAATCCTAAAGATAGAGAAACACTTGGTTCTCGGTGGTCGGGCTGGCTTCTGTTTGTTTTGTTACATTTCAGTCCATTGTGTGTGCAACTAACATATATTGCATATATTGGTGTGGGTATTATGCCAACAAGTCTTTCTAAACATGTGAAAAAGTAATAAGGAACTTGTCCTGTTATATTTTGAAATAATTTCAAAAAGGGAAGTGGTAAACTGTTTGACTATGTATTTTATCACTAGTTTATCTGTCAATGGGGGACCAATAAAGAACATTTGTTTTAGTTTGAAAGTGTTTGCTCTCGCAGTGGTACCATTGTCATTAGTCAGAATCTGATGATGGGATCCTGGATAAACCAATTGAACCCTCAAATAATAATATTCGATTCGAGGGGTCAATTTATTAATTCAGGATGTCCATAAAGACACCTATATAATAGCAATTTGGGTATTTTTATAGTCATTCTTGCACACTCGAGTTTTTAATAATTTATAAAGAGACATCATATCTTAATTATTGAAAGCAAGAACAATATTTCAGAACTTTAGTAAAAATTGATTGGCATTGCTATACTTAAAATATAGTGGTAACTACAAACCATAATAATAGAATAGATAGACATCGTGAGTTCATCTACTCTATGTTGACGCGCCTGAAACAAAGTATTACAGGCTCTAAATAAAAAAAAACATATAAGTATGCTTGCTAGCCACTAAGCTGATAGGTCATTGCACTCTCTATTGTAAACAATATAAACCCTTTAGAATTGACCACATTGTAAACAATATAAACCCTTTAGAATTGACCACTATGATCCCCTTTGGATGAGTACACTTCCAAGCTTATATCTCTGTCAAATTAAATATTATGGTACATATTCAAAATGGGTTAGTAACTACCATGTTATTATTGTATTATTGTTGTATTATTAGCGGTGTTACAAAAAACCTCACCAGAAGAATGTCCTGAATCAAACTATAATAATAACAGGCTATGTAAATTGATAATAATATAAATATACTAATAATATAATTAATATTTTTAGTTTTATGAATATATTATACATATTAATAATAATGTCTGTCATATACAGGATGACCCAAACAAACTTCAATATATATTAGGGGTATTAATTAAAAGAATTAATAAATTTAGGCCTTATACTTTGCAGGAATCCATATTTAATAATAACAAATGAAAATATATTAAGAAAACCTGAAAATTATATTTTAGAAAAAACTTAGAAATAAAAATATCTGTAGAGACTATTCCGCCAAACTTTTATGTAAAGCAGACGTGACGTCATATACACCACGTAGCCAAACCAGAAGTGAATTTATTCTCAATCCTGCGCTCGAAGAGTCAAGATCTTTTCAGGATGCTGGTTTGGCTTTGTGGCGTTTATGACGTCACGTCCACTTAACGAAAATTATTAAGGATAATTAGGCAGAATTGTTGATTGTTAGATACATTGTATAAAATATTAATTCATTGCACTATGAAAATAAAAAAAGAATTTATGAACAGGTGGATGTTCAGAAAGAAATAATAATAAATAAATAGAAGTTGTCTCAGTTATTTAATATAAAGATGCCCAAAAAACTATAATAAATACAGGGTGTGTCAAAAATGTTTGTACTGATAAAGATGTCCCAAAACAACCTGTAATGATGTGCATATGATTTGTTTTTTTTTACTACAGTAGTAGTGTGCACCAAAATATTTCGCATGCTTATATACATTTTGGAAAATTGTTGAATAACCAGTTCAGGCATACTAACTCAAGCATTTGTGTAATATTGTTTTCCTTGGCTTTGGTTTATGTGTGGTTTGGTATTAACTTTTCAGATAATGGATATTCAACCATAGAAGATGTAAAATGCATCACAGATCATGATTTAAAGAGCTTGATACCCCAAATCCTTACGATAATTACGAAAATATTTGCATGTTCTCTCGCTTCATGGCTTCTTGACAATGATTAAGAAATAGAAGAAAACATTCTCTGGGTTACTAACTTTTTATTATTTTTTGGGTTAATTAAATTTACTTTTACAAGCATATGGGGCTTCATCTGGCCTCGTTTTAATACAAAAGTTTATCACAATCAATTGAATGGTTTAGGAAGTACGCTCTGTTTGTCTGACCTCTCATAATCTTTACCTATGTGTTCTGCAGACTGCTGGTATTCACCCTCGTCAAAGGAAAACTAAAGGAGATCAATCTAATTGCAGTGGGTCATCCAAAAGTTGCGCCAGTTCTATAAAAAGCAGCGGTATTACCACAAGTTCCGATTGTTCAGAAAAAAATACAGATAACGCAGAAACTGAAAGTGATATAATAGATGTATCCCTTTTCGAACACGAATTAGAAGATTTAAACTTACGTGTTCAGATTGCAGAAGATGTAAATAATGTGAAAGAATATGATTATAACACAAATGACGTGAATAAGGTAAACTCGCAAAACCTGGTTGATGTAATTACACGACAAAAAAACCCAATTTGGCTTCTGCTAAGTAAAATTTCCGTGGAAGGTAAAAGAATTGCAAATGTAGCCGAAGAGAGTGTACTTAATGCGCCCGAAATAAAAGAAGTGGCACAAATCGTAGCACAGTATTTATTCGCAGAAGCAAGTCCACCTAAGCGGCAAGTACCTCCCAAAATCTGTATGTTCTGGTCCAAATACTTCGAAAATTTATTCCCAAACACTAATGCACATCGATTTTATTTTATGAAAAATGAACTATACCAGACAAAAGATGGAAAACAAGTTAATAAAGGGCGACCAATTGGTTCTTTGCACACGCAACTAAGCCTACTTCGTAAAAAGCTGCTGCTAAGTGACGATACAGCAAAGTTGCGTGCCAGTGCTACATCAGAGCTGAAATCAGACGTCCAAAAAAGCACGCCACAGAAAATAAAAAGGGCGTCCTGTCAAAGAGAAGCAGGCCAAAGAGAGCACATCAGAATATTGTCCACCAGGTATATATTTTTTTCTTCAGCTCTCTATTTATATAATATATAAATATCACTGTGAACTTCCGAAATGGTGTAAGAAATATACGACATACGCCGGTGAACATCAAGATACACTACGGACATCCACAGTAATATTATATTATAATATACATAGTGTCTTTATATATCATTAATTAACGATTTGAATTTTGATATAATGTTTTTATTATTCTTAGATTCTGACGAGGAAATAAAAACTCTGCTTGATAATCTACGCAACAATATACCAACTCATGTATCTGCTGAACTAATTCAAGAATGGACAGAAACTCATGATTATCGAATGAAGGAATTGAAAGGAACGAGAGGAACACTTTGGGATTATTTTAAATCATATAAAGCACTCCCAGCCCCTAATATTGGCCCATCTCTTGTAAGTTTAACGACATTAAAATACAATTACACTGAAACCAGACACTGTACAGTAAAATTTCCTTTCTTTTCCTTTTAGATCAGGACTTCAAACTTATGTTCAAAGAATTGGAAGAATCAAGCAAACTTCAAGATTTTATGATTTCAAACAGAACTCAAATAATAACATTAGCTAAAGAAGTGCAAAATAAATTAACTGCACTTATTCAAAAAGATAAAATATAAATTTTTCTCTCTTTGGCAGAAAGTAAGTGCTTTAAGTTATGCATGCAGTAATTCACAAATCTCGAAATCCAAATTATATACTATTAATTTTTATAAACTTAAAAACATCTTACAGTAATTGTAATTAAACATCTTGTAAAACTCTTTCCTAAATAAAACTTTCAAGTAGAGATCTTTCTCAGATTTGTTATGCCCTGTGATTCTTTCAAACACAAATTTTAGCTTGGCGAATGTATTACGTATTAGGTTTTAATTTTTTTATTATCATTTTTAGGAGACGATATAAGAGAACAAAGTACAGGATTACTCCTGCTGCTGCCATTTTTGTTCCCTGGAGTGTACCAAGTGAATAAAAATTGGAAACCCACAAAAAGTCACGTGCTCGATGCTTTTATCTTCAAAGTTGACTCAGAAGCAGATGTTGAAGATGCAATCAGCCAACTATGTTGTCACCTTCAACAGGTACAAAACAAGTTAAAATGGAAAAAATCAATCCACCAACAACCATTTGTCCTCGCAGTAGGTACTTCATGGATCGAAATTAGTCAAGCTCACATTGTACTAGATAAGGTAGTATATAATTTTCCTAGTGTTTTGGAGGGAGTGGAATCGTGCTTCCAGTTGTTTCATGCTTTTCATGCTGAATACCCACTCGAATGTCACAACGTGTGGGAGTTTATTCAACAAGCTGTGTATGGTATATACACCCAATTTGACTGGAACCACCGTTCCACTTCTGAGTTGGCAGAACTTCTCCTTAAAACAGACTTCTCACAATAACACGAAAAGGGTGTTAATTTAATACATATAACAATAATGTTAGGCTGTGGCCACTGTGCTCGGTTTTCAGATGTGAGTTCATTGATAAATCAATTGAAAAAAAAATGCAGTACTCTACCTATGTTAACTAGTAGTGGTTCAGGTTACAAATGTGGTCAAGGTTGTTTCGAAAAATTTGATTCTTTAAATACTTTGAGAATGCATTTGAAAAGGATTCATTTAACTAGTACAACTGACAAAAATACAAACGTTATTTCGGAACAGTTATTACCAGTACCTAGACTCAATGCCATAACAACAAACACTGATTGCTATAACGACGCCAGTATGTTAATTGAGCTCGATAGTAGTATTCGTTCTGAATCTCAAATAACACAGTGTTCAAATAAGTCAATTGAAGAAAGTTATGATACAGACAGTGATCTCAATTTAAACAAACAGTTTCTGACAAACGAAATCGCACTGATGGTTAGTTCTTTTCTAGCTGATCCCTTAGTTCCGAGGACCATTGTTAAGTTATTTGTTAAATCAATGGTCTTGTACATATCTAATTTGATGCCACTTCTTTAAAAAACTGTAATGAAACGAATGTAGATAAAATTTTGTCGGATATATCTCAATCTGTTCAAAATTTCTCCAGTGAACATAAATGGAACAAATATTTTAAAGATTTGGGAACATACATAGAACCTGAAGAATATCATACTACTACTGAACCAAGGGCTGAAATTATCAAAAGGAAGAGGAAGCAAATATTAGAAAAGGGGCAATTTATTCCATTACGTCGTGTGCTTCAAAAGTTTTTGAGTATTCCAGGAATCTTAAAATCAATTGACGAATATATTGAATATTGTTTACGTTTAAAAGTAGTTACAAATGTTGTTTGTACATCTGTTTGGCTAAATAATATTCAATCGTCCGATAATGATGTTAAGATTTATCCCCTATTTTTATACTACGATGATTATGAGACCGGTAATCCTCTTGGTTCGCATGCAAACGTACATAAATTAGGCGCAGTCTATGCATCAGTAGCGTGTTTACCTCCAAACTTAGCATCCCAATTAAAATATATATTTCTTGTCGCTCTATTTCATGCGTCAGATCGCACACAGTTAGAAGGTAATTTTAATTGTTTTCAAAAAGTAATCAATGAATTAAACTTCTTGTCCGGTACTTTCATAGATCTAACTATACCGGGGTATTTTCAAGTTCGTATAAAATTTCAGTTGGTATCTTTAATTGGAGACAACCTTGGCTTGCATTCAATTTTAGGATTTGTTGAACATTTCACTGCTAATTATCCTTGCCGATTTTGTCGGGCTTACAAAAATGAAATCAAAACCATGTGCAGCGAGGAAATATCAATACTTAGAAACGAAAGTAACATACACATTACGAAAGTAACATACATATCGGATTTGCAGTTGCAAAATCCTAGTGAGACCGGTATCAAAGAAGAATCACTTTGGAGACAAGTACATGGTTTTGACATGTTCAAACAAGCATATGTGGATCTTATGCACGACATATTAGAAGGCGTGGTACGATATGCTATGAAAGAAGTCCTCAAAGATTTATTTTCTAAAAAGTATTTTAAATTAGAAGAATTAAACAACAGAATATTCCTTTTTAATTATGATCCTGATTCAAACTGCAAACCACCACAATTATGTATGGAGTCTGGGTTCATTGTTAAATGGAAAATGTCCGCTATGGAAGCCTTAAATTTTATTAGATACTTTCCTTGTTATGTGTCTCACAAAGTCCCTTATGAAGATCAACACTGGGAACTCTACTTGCTTCTTCGAAAACTTTTAGATATGTCCATGACCGAAGCCGTTTATCCAGAAATTTGCGATGAAATTAGAGATACAGTGAATCAGTTCAACAGTCTTTACGTGCTTCTCAGTAAGTCACATTTAAAACCCAAATTTCATCATTTAATACATTATCCAGGAGTGATGGAAAAATTGGGTCCTCTTCATAACTTGTGGTCAATGAGATATGAGGCAAAGCACAGAATATAAAAAATTTGTGCAAGAGCTTCATCAAACAGAATTAATTTACCTAAAACACTTGCTATCAAACATCAGTTACAATTGAATAATTTATTCCTAAAGAATAGAATTGGCTATAATGTAGAACCTTCTTCTTGCTGTAAAGAAATAGACGTTGTGACATTCGATCTTTTATCAAGTCAATTAGACCTACCGTGGGACTTGAGACTATTTTCCGTTAGCTTTATTACCATAAACGGTATACGATATGAACCCAAGAACATCCTAGCATTGGAAATTGATAAAAATGGCATATATTACGATAATAATAATAAAAAAAGTGTTTTTTGAGGGCTTGTCTTAAGAAAATAATTTCTATGATCCCCATGTTTGTGCTTATTGTGTCAGTAAAACTAAGATTAAAAAGTATATTTCTTACGACAGTATAGCTTTTTTAAAACCAAACAATCTGCCGAAATTGCCTCCTCATGACTGGTTGTACGTCTTTGTAAGAAATTCATTTTATTAAATGCTTATTGAATGCTTATTATTAGTATACCTAGATATAAGCTCTGTTATAGGTTTTCTAATCTAAAATATTATTATCTAGTGGAGTAGGCACCTTCCTCTAGATGTGATTATTTCAATGTGCTAGAGAAACATTATATTGCATTAATTTATACTTGTGCGTGTGCGAAGAATACCTAAACTGTGAACTTATAGTATAAAGTAATATACATCAACACTGAAATAAGAATTACCTATATCATTGAAATTCATATCGAGTATCGCTGGCCATTTACGTCGATTGGAAGATTTTGTACACAGAGAGTAGTTAGATTAGTATATAAGACAATCTATACAATATTTTTATATAACATGAGCATAAAATTTAATTTTAAATATGAATGCTTCCATTTTGCTGTGTCGTGCAAGTCGCGGAACGAAATTTATCGGAATGCGTAAAGATCCGATTCAAGCCGGGGCCGGCCCCATTGCCCCTGTCGCCTTTAATCCTGTTTTTAAAGTGATGAAGGGTTATTTTTGATTTATTTTTTCCGACAGGTAGATATAATGTAATAAATTAACTAACGAGTTTCGCACTGTTTTTATAAATTTAGAAGTAAAATAGCTATTTCCTATGTTTATTGTTATTTATTTAACAGCGCAAACTAATTTTGTTTATTATTTTATCAGTATGTTTTTTTTTCTTAACTTTAAAGTTTTTATGACCCTGTATATATATGAGTATATATAGGGTCATACACTCGGGGTTTACTAAGCTAAAAAGGGATAATTAAGAACAAATTCTACTATGAAACCAACATTTTCATTACCCCCTAAACATAATAAAACAATGTATGTACCTACCTACAAATAAACCTGCTTATACTATTAAGTAGAAATATAAACAAACTTGTCAATAATTTTTAATATGATTCGTCAATTATGTAAAAAAAATGTGTTGGTGATAATTATAAAGTACTTTTTTTAAATTCGTTGTTTTTATTAATTTGTAATTTTTATATAATTTCTGTTCAGTATTTTTTCCACTTCAGAAGTCTGCTTCCTTCTGGTCCACAATACCATGTACATAAAAGGTAAATACCGAAGATAATTGGGTTTTACAAGAAGGAAAATCAATGTTTTTCTCTCAATTTATGAATTATGTACCTATGACGGAGGTAAAGCAGTGGTTATCCAGCATTGTTATCTTTCCAATTAAAATGTGTTATCTTCTGAGAAAAGTGAACTCAATATAGAAGGTGAATATTGAAGATAATTGGGTATTAATAAAAAAAGCCAATTCCAGTATTTTATTTCTCAATTTATGAAAGACTTATCTACAACGGAAAAAAATGTGCTGTGCATTATGCTTCATTGTAGGTAGGTAGTTCATAAATGGAAACGAAAATACTTGAATTACCTTCCTATTAATACCCAATTACCTTCGATATTTACTTTCTATGTTGGGAGGATCACTGTGAATCACAGACGGTAAACACTTCTAAATTGTAAGGATAATGCTGATATAGCCACAGGTTTTTCCTCCATCGCAGGTAGGTAGTTCATAAGTTAGAAGGAAAAAACTGGAATTACCTTCCTATTACATCCTATTACCTTCAGTATTTACCTTTTGATTGGGAGGGGATTTTTGATTAACAGAAGGTAATCACTTCTAATTTGGAAGGATAATGCTGATATACCCACCGCTTTTTCCTCCATCGTAGGTAGGTAGTTCATAAGTTAGAAGGAAAATCCTGGAATTACCTTCCTATTACATTCTATTACCTTCCTATTACATCCAATTACCTTCTGTATTTACCTTTTGATTGGGGAGGGGGTGGAATTTTTGATTATCAGAAGGTAAACATTTCTAAACTGGAAGGATAATGCTGATATAGCCACAGCTTTTTCCTCCGTCGTAGGTAGGTGCTTCATAAGTTAGAAGGAAAGAATTGGAATTACCTTCCTATTACATCCAATTACCTTCAGTATTTACCTTTTGATTGGGAGGGGTTTTTCGATTAGCAGAAGGTAAACTTTTCTAAATTGGAAGGATAATGCTGATACACCCACCGCTTTTTCCTCCATCGTAGGTAGGTAATCCATTAAAAAGAAGGAAAACACTGGAATTACTGAGGGGTTTTTTTTTTTTTTTTTATTGCTGATAGGTAAGCCTTTGACCACAATCTCACGTGATGGTAAGTGATGATGTGGTCGAAGGTGTTAACAGGCTTAACCTAGAATGACTGGCTCTCAAGGACAGCTACCGGAACACACCGTTAGGTGCTCGGCGACAGATTTTCAACTTGAGGGTGGTCGCTAGCCAGGCGGGCATTCGCAAAAATGCCCTTCCACCATGCGGTGAAGCTCAAGCTGCTGCGCGGCAGTCCATAGCCAAAGCCACTGAGCTATCACTGCTTCAAAACTTTCACTTTAAATTTTTTTTTTTTCAATTCAAAAGGACTTTCTATTCGCGGAAGGTAAACACTTCTAAATTGGAAGGATAATGCTGATATATCCACTGCTTCTTCCTCCATCGTAGGTAGGTAGTTCATAAGTGAGAAAGAAAATACTGGAATTACCTTCCTATTACATCCGATTACCTTCAGAATTTACCTTTTGATTGGGGGGCATATCCAACCTTTTAGATTGGAAGGATTATTACCTTCTGTCTTAGCAGGAAAAATATGGAAGGTTAACATAGTAGAAGGAAACAAGGCTCTCTTACCACCTTATATTTTCCGACCTTTATTTACCTTCTATTTTGACTCAGCAGGAATTTCCTCCCAAAATTTACCGTCCTTTGTTTACCCACCGAAACCAACCTTCTATTTTGACTCAGCAGGAATTTCCAACCAAAAATTGGAAGGTAAATTGTGATTCGTATAACCCACCACAACAGAAGGCAGACTCGGAACGACTTTGTTTGGAAGGAAATTTTTAGACGGTAAAAATGTTTAATTCAATCCGTCCAAGTAGAAAGGTAAATTTCCTGCTGAGTCAAAAGGGACGGTAACACCTTCCGTATTTCGGAAGGTCTTTTTTCTCAGTGTACCAGACACGACGACACATTGCGTGTCTTATCAAAAGAGAAGAACCCATGGACAGTGTCGTGTGTATTATAAAGTCTATATAATAACTCCTATCGTACTAGTATAAATATTATATATATGCAATGTGGGTAGCTCCAAATGCTCCAATATATCAGTCTTGGTCGAACTGGCGTTTCATTCACAACATGGTGACAGCGGTTTAGTAAAATTTATAATTATAAAGTATTCTGGTGTTATAACTGTGGTTTATCGACAATATTGGGTGTTCTACGAAGTGATTAATTATTTTTAACAATGGAGCACGCTCGTCCACCTGCTGAATTGTGTCTTGAAGGTGGCCCTGCGAATCGAGCTGAGTTATGGCGGAAATGGCATAAGCAATTTAGCTTGTTTTTGCTTTAAAGCTTCGGCTGTTTACAAGGAATCGTCGGACGTGAAGGCCAGTTTATTAGTTAATTTAATTGGACCTGAGGGCTACGACATATATACGACTTTTAAGTTCAATGAAGACGAGAACAAAGATTGTTTCGACACGCTGGTTCAAAAATACAACGATCACTTCACAGTCAAACAAAATACGACAATGGCTCGGTTCACATTTTTCACACGGGATCAAGAGTGCGGTGAATCTATAGACGACTACGTAACAGCTTTGAAGCTACTGACACAGCATTGCGAATTTGAACACCTTGAAGAAGGCCTGGTACGCGACAGAATCGTATGCGGAGTCCGGGATGGCAAGCTGCGCGATCGTTTGCTCAGAGTTGACGATCTGACCTTGGCCCAAGCTGTGAAAATATGTCAGGCCAACGAGATGTCAACGGAGGAACAACGTCATATAGAAGGGACCAAGACGGGAGGCCAAGGCGAAGGAAAGTCCGCAATGGCCGTAGACATGATGGTGAAACGTGGTGGTGGCTGGCACAGGGGCTCGCGTGGTGCAGGCGCGCGTGGCGCCGCCGGGCGCGCGCATGCCCCACGCACTGATGATAATACGTCGAGAAAGCAGTGCTCCACATGTGCTAACTTTTATTGTGACGGCAATAGGTGTCCGGCTAAAAACGCTATATGTTTTTGGTGTAGTGAAAGAGGTCATTTTAAACAAATGTGTCCAAAATTGAGACGCCGTGTGTATCAAATTGACGCCGCTGCTGGTGTGGAAAGTAACTGGGGAGACGACGACGAGGCGGATTTTTATTATGTTTCTACAATATCAGACGGAGATAGTAAGGACTGTAGTAAATGGTATGAAACTTTAACTTTATCACTTAATGGTTTGAATGAAAAATTTAAGTTAGATTCTGGATCTGATTTAAATGTTATGTCGTTAAAAACTTTCTTGAAATTGGGTCTTTCAAAGGAAAATTTGGAAGCCGATACTGTAAAAGCACAATCGTTTTGTGGCAATTACATACCTATTGTTGGGTCTACTTTTATTAAATGGGTTTATAAAAATACTACATACAAACTACGTTTTGTCATAGCTGATTTTGAATGTCAAAGTGTTCTAGGAAAGTATGCATGTGAAAGTATGGGTTTTATTCGACGAGTGTTTTCTCTCAGTATTGATAAGTATAATGACTTATTTCAAGGTCTAGGCAAGCTACCATGTAAATATAGTATAGTTACGGAAAATAATGCTCAGCCTTCTGTTTGTCCGGTTAGAAAGATCCCTATCGGAGTACGCGACAAATTGTCGCAGGAGCTGGATCGAATGGAAAAGATGGGAGTCATCAGAAAGGTGTCGCATCCAACCCCTTGGGTAAACGCTATTGTACTGGCTCCGAAAAATGACGGCAGTATTCGTGTATGCCTCGACCCACGGCCGCTCAACCGCGTTGTGCGACGCGCGCATTACCCACTGCCTACCCTCACTGACATAGCGACTAAGCTAGAAGGCGCGCAGGTGTTCAGTAAACTGGATGCCCGCTCGGGGTTCCGGATGGTTGAGCTCGACGATGCCAGTGCTGACCTCTGCACTTTTGGTACCACATGTGGCAGATACCAATTTCTAAGATTACTTTACGGAATAAACTGTGCTTCGGAAGTGTTTCACTCTAAAGTTCGTCAGTTATTAGAAGACATCGAAGGAGTAGACTCATTTGTTGATGACGTCATAGTCTGGGGGTCCACTAGATCTCAGCAAGATGAGCGTCTTAAGAAATTATTAGAAAGAGCGCGCGAGGTAGGTATCAAATTCAACAAAGACAAATGTGAATTTCAAGTCAGTCAGGTCAGTTACCTTGGACACACATTTAGCGCGAAGGGCATGTCGATTGACCAAGATAAAATTAGAGCGATTGAGGATATGCCTGTTCCTAATGATCGTTCGTCATTGGAGCGATTTTTGGGTATGGTCAATTACCTGTCAAAATTTATACCAAATTATTCTGAAATCGCGACGCCATTACGAAGCCTTTTGAAAAAAGATGTAGCCTGTTTTGGGAGTCAGAGCATGACAATGCAGTGCGTGTGCTAAAACAGTGTGTGTGCAGCGCGCCCGTGCTGGCGCTGTACTCGGCGCGCGAGCCGGTGCTGCTGTCCGTGGATGCCAGCTCGCGGGCGCTGGGGGCGGTGCTGCTGCAAGGTGGACGCCCGGTCGAGTTCGCGTCTGCCACTCTTACTGAGACGCAATGCAGGTATGCTCAGATAGAAAAAGAGCTGCTGGCTATAGTCTATGCCTTAGAACGCTTCCACCAGTACGTGTACGGCAGGCACGAAGTTACCATAGAATCTGATCACAAGCCGCTCGAATCATTATTTAAAAAGTCTTTGGATTCGGTCCCGGCGCGGTTTCAGCGAATGATGTTAATTAAGAATTCAGCGTTATGAATTTAATGTTATTTACAAGCCCGGAAAATATTTATTTTTGGCAGACGCTCTTTCTAGGGCCCCATTGACAGACGCAGTAGCAGAAAAGGTTTCATATGAAATAGAAGAGCAGTCTTGTTTTTTAATAAAAAAATGTACGTTTTAGTGACGTAAAAATGACAATTATCAAAAATGCTTTAGTTAAAGATACGGAATGCCAGTTAATAATAAAGTATATACAAAATGGCTGGCCGGTAAATAAATACGACGTTGACGAAAATGTACGAGCAGTATGGTCGTATAAAAATAGTTTTGAATATGTTAGCGGCTTTCTCTTCAAAGATAATTTAGTATACATACCAAGATCGCTTCGATCAGAGATGTTGAGTCGCGTACACGAGGGCCATATGGGTATAGATCGCTGCAAGCGACATGCCCGTGACGTTATGTTTTGGCCGGGGATGTCACGTGACGTGGAGCTGATGGTGCGCCGCTGCGCCACGTGCGCCCAGCGCGCCCGACGCCCTACTAGGGAACCCTTAATGCCACACGCTATTCCGGATTTACCATGGCTTAAGATAGGTTCTGTCATTTTTCAGCATGCTGGTAAATACTTTCTAATATTAGTAGATTATTTTTCAAATTTTGTAGAGGTGAGTCCATTGACGAATATAGGGACGAAAGCGGTTGTAGTTGCTATGAAAGATCAGTTTGCGCGGCACGGTATTCCACAAGAGCTTGTGACCGACAATGGGCCTGCCTACATCTCCAAAGACTTAATAGAATTCTTAAAGAAATGGGGGATTCAGCATACCACTAGTTCTCCCAATTACCCGCAGTCCAATGGACTCAGTGAGAGGTATGTACAAACTGTAAAAAATATATTGATTAAGTCCATAGCATCCGGTGATGATTTTTACTTAGGTCTGCTGAATTACAGAACAACCCCTCGTGAAGGAATAGGTTCACCCGCAGAACTGCTGATGGGACGTAAGCTGAATACTAGATTACCTACTTGTCCAGGTAGACTTAAGCCAAGCCGAAATAATGACGCTGACTACGCTAACATAATAAATAAGCAAAAAACTGATAAAAGATACTATGACCGCAAGTCTCACCTGCTTCCCGAGCTACAATTAGGGCAACCGGTCCTCATAGCAGACGAAAGCAGACGTAAGAGCGCACGTGTGATAGGTCGCGCACCACAACCACGATCTTATTTTGTTTCGGATACTTCCGGCAGGCTTTACAGAAGGAATAGACGGCATCTCATTAAACTAGGGAATACAGACGTTGCCGATGATATGAACGGCCAATTCCCTAACCAGAAGAGTGAAGACGAACAATGGTTTAGTCCAAAAAATGAAGGTGAGCGCGCTGTTGCTGACAACGGTAACATTGTTATCAGTTCAGAGTTGATAACGCCTACTCGCGCACCTGCGACACCACAACAACGTGCGCGCAGGCCGGCGGCTATAAAAGCGCGTCAACAAATTGGTAGTTACTTAAATAAATAATAGCAGACCTTTTTAATGTTACACCTTTACAACAATCATGCCATATTTTATTTTTATTTGTTAAGGCGACGTTTTCCGGACAGTTTAGGCAAATAGCGCTCGAACGTATCCCTATAGAATAAGATAAGTACGCATAGCCACACGCATGGACTAGCCGTGAATTACGCGACGTGGTCAACGACCTCCAGTTCGAAAAGACAGCGTCACAGTGTAAAAATTACAGTTTCGCAAGCTTAACATTTATTACAATATTTTTTTCCACGTTTTGCTACAATGACAATCATGTTGAAAGTGTAGTTTCTATGGCTTTATACTGCAACACTACAGACACGGACGAAGTAATAATATTACGGGTGGATTCATATTATTTACGTGCATAATAGTAGATTATTATTCAATTGAGCTAAGTTGCTCATTATAGACGAGGCTGTAGGTTGCAGCCCGAGCCGTAGGCGAGGGCGTAATTCAGCCAAGTGTATAATGAGCAAGTTGTTCACGAGTTTCATACTCACTTTTTCAACACCCTTGCGAAAAAAAAAATTGCACAAATGCGATACAAACACAATAATACATACGAAAATTATGGAATGTAGCGCGCAAGTTTTTTTTTTTGCACGCGGCAAATGTATGGTGTTGATTACATATAAACCTCTTTGTTGTAACAAATCTGTATAACTCGGTTAAATTGAAAATGCTCTGTTTACTTGTATAAAAGTTGCAGTTTGGTAATAACTTAACTTTATAGGGATACATTACCCGGTTAAATTGAAAATGCCCTGTTTAATCGCATATAATTTGATAGATTGATATACACTTTGTTGAAACACCGTATAAATAGTTTAAGCAGAAACACAATTTAAAATAATGTAACATTTGGCGGTCTTATCGCTGAACGCGATCTCTTCCAGACAAACCATTGGAAGGAGAGACATAATTTAAAGAGATCCAAGGGACGGCGGTGAGCAAGATATTATAGTACATACACTGACAATTAACTTATATATTACCTACATTACATAAATACAAAAATATAATTAGAATACTCATATAGATAAACAAATAATATTCATATATAATAATACATGCACATATACAACATAATAATGTATACATACATAAATAATGAATTATGTTCATGATTATATAACACATACTAACAATGGAACAACGATTATATATATGTTCATAGGGAGTCAACGATTTACTAGATAAAAGGCTTTTATAATTTGCAGTTAGGTACTAATTTAACTTTGTAGGGATAATTCTATTACGCACTAGTGTGTAATATTATTATGCATGAGGGTGTTATAGTTCGGTTTATGGCCCTAAGAACGATATAATAAAGCTCATTTTACGGGCGAGGGTGTTGAAAACATATGTATGTCATACTTATGTTGAATTTTTAATATAATCGTAATAGTAATCAGGAATAATCGTAAATAATCAGGTAAGGGTAATAGAAGATAAAGTATCTAATTTTTTTAGAGTCAAATGCTGTTTAGTAATCAGTTAAAATATAATATAATATAGCAAGTAATGCGTATTGTATAAATTCTGTATGTAAAAGTAACACGGAATAGTCAAATCCAATAGTTTTAAATAAAGTCAAAAAAGGAGATTTTTAATTTAGGAGGGTGTTGGTAGATACAATTAGGTAAGATTATTAAAAGGCCAGGATACTTTTAAGTATTTTAATATTTTTAGAGTAAAATGTAGTTTAATTTGTTAATATATATAACAAATATAATAATTACAAGTAATCAATTATTTTCTTTAGTTCCTTTTATTTTTCTTATCTCTATCCCTCCTATCTTCGAGGATCTATTATTTCGGTAGAAGAGAGTCCATGTAAAATTTTACAAGTTGTGATTTCATTTTCGTCCTCAAAAATGTATCCTCTTTCATATTTTTTATCATACCATTTGACCTTGCAGACCCATGGACAAAATTGTCAATTAAAGGTACTTACTCCATTTTTAGTCCTACCCTCAGCTATAGCTGCTTCTTTGTCGCACAATGCTGCAGATTCCATTGATTCAACTGCGACTCCTTCCCATTTCTCATAAACCTGATTTTGAATCTTGCCATAATATTTTGTCGAAATGACTGGTGCATCCAATGCAGAGAAAACTTCCTGAAACTGAGAGTAACCGATGCCTAAAGCTATGATTCCGCTAGTAGCAGCTATATTTTCATTTACGCATTTTTCATCACTGCTATCCTCAGATTTAATCACCACTAATTCATGGCACATGTTGCATTCAAATTTAAATTTTGATGTCAGTCCTAATCTTTTCTCGTCCACCAATCTAAAATTTTCAGTCTTACAAGCGGACAAACCATTGAAGCTTCCTTTATTTTGTAGCTGAGCAAGAAAATCATTCAAATCAACAAATCTTCTTCCAGTAACGGGGTGAAAATCATTTGACTCACTGATCGTTTCAACGGTCAGTTCTATCAGTTGTTCTTCAACACTGGAATATAAAATCACAAATTATATTTAAAAAAAACTACTTCTTTTGTTTGCTATTTGTATATTTGAACTCTACATACTCATTTTCTGTATAGATGTTTAAGTTATTGGTCAGTTCAGAGTTATCTGAATTACTGCAGTCTCTATCTTGAAATGCGCCGTCCCAATACCTGTAAAAAAGTTATGATAAGATGTATTTATATAAAATACATCAAATATAAAAATCTAGACAAGTACTTACTCAACTCTCGAAACCAAGGTCATTTTGATGTTGGCAAAAGATTTGTTCGATGGCTCCTGGGCGCTACCACCATTGTCTATAAGTTGCGAAACGCCTAGTTCCCTAAAACCATGATTTACTATATGTAAATTGAACTATTATCATATTTACAACATGTGTATACCAAACCAAATCACGAGTATAGAATATAGTCAAGGATGGTAAAGTGACTAAAATTACTGACTCTCACTGCTGACGAAACACTACTCAAGAATCACTGCTTCATACGCTACTGTTTCTTTGTATACCGTAGCATGTGTACAAAATTTAAATGTAGACAATCCTACCCTCATAAGTCATAATTATAAATCCCTTATAAATCTATCTACTTATAGCAATTAGTAGTAAGTACAAAAAGGTAAATTTATAATTTCAAGATTTGTATTTAGTAAATGAGTAGGTACTTATAACATCCTTTACTATGGAAAATTATAAGCTGAAGATAATCTACAGTCAATTCGCTAATTATATACTTTATAATTAGGTACATATTTTCGATTATATTTACTTCCAAAAATTACTAGCTACTTAGTATACTTTACTCGGTTATATCCAATTCCGAGGTAAAGTATACTATCTCGTTTGTTGTACACCACCCCATTGGAACTGCCATAAAGATCGGGGTTATTATACGTTATTTTACTAGCGTAAGGATTGGACAAACTAAAAATAAACCATAATCTTTATAATTTTTGTTTGATTATTGAGTTCGTAGCGGGTATGCAAAATATCAATGACAGCAAATACTTATGTATAATCTCAGAATAAGCTTATTATTTCAATGTGTATAATAATAAGTATCAACTTAGCATCGTAATATAGAAGGAAGGTATTGTAATTGTAATATTCTGTACATTCATACATGGTAACACGGAACGGTCGAAAAAAGCTGATTGAAGTCTTCCCTTCCTTTGCGTTGTCATTATAAAGAACTTTTACTGTGGCACCAACCTGAAATTATGCTTTTCCATATATTTTGCTAAGTAGAGAGTGAATTACTTTTTCTGTGGAACAGTTCATATTTCATTTTTCCGTATTCAGAAAGTCTTAGGAATAATACGTTTATCAAAAGAGTAGGTAGGTCTACATTGAGATAATTTCGGATTAGTACCTACTTACTACTAAGACACCGTGTAACCCAGTACGCACTACAACTGTAAATATATTACTGATATTTACACTCCATAATACCGTTTTAGAGATACGTCATTTGTCTTCTCTTGGCTGACGCCATCCGAAAAAAATACATATTCAGAATAACGACGTCCGTTTCAGCCTAGAAATTTATTTTCAAACAAATCGGAGTAACTTTTTTCACTTGGCAGACGTCCTCGAAAAATATATTTTGAATTCGTTATACGGACGTTCAGAACTACCCAGATATCGATTTTCAGCCAAATCGGAGTCACTTTTTTCACTTGGCAGTCGTCATTGAAAATTTAGTTCCGTATTTGAAATAAGGACATCTACAACAACCTTGATATCGATTTTCATCCAAACCGGAGTAACTTTTCATACTTGGCAGACGTAATCAAAAAATAAATTCCAAATTTGAAATAAGGACATCCACAACAACCTAGATATCGATTATCAGCCAAATCTGAGTATCTTTTTTCCCTTGGCAGGCGTCATAAAAAATAATTCCAAATTCGGAATGAGGACATCCAGAACAACGTAGATATCGATTTTCATCCATATTAGAGTAATTTTTTTCACTTGGCAGACGTCATCGGAAACAAATTCTAAATTCGTAATATGGATGTTCAGAACTACCTAGATATCGTTTTTTTTTTTTTTTTTATGCTTGATAGGTTAGCCTTTGACCACTATCTCACCTGATGGTAAGTGATGATGTGGTCGAGGATGTTGATCAGACTAACCTAGAGTTACTGGCTCTCAAGGACAGCTGCCGGGACACACCGTTAGGTGCTTGGCGACAGATTTTCAACTTGAGGGTGGTAGCTAGCTAGGCGGGCATTTGCAAAGTGCCCTACCACCATGCTGTAACGACTGCTATCCTAAGACAACAACCGGGACCGACGGCTTAACGTGCCCTCAGAAGCACGGAAGCGCTCAGTAGTAATGCCCAACCAGCGGTCACCCATCCAAGTCATGACCGCGGCGGACGTTGCTTAACTTTGCTGATCAATTCAGAATGGCTAAGCAAACTTGGCTACGAGCGCTTCAAAATCAATTTTCATCTAAATCAGAGTAACTTTTTTCATTTGGCAGACGGCATCGAAAAATAAATTCCAAATTTGGAATGAGGACATCCAGAACAACATATATATCGATTTTCATGCAAATTGGAGTAACTTTTCTTACGCTGCAGACGTCATCAAAAATAATTTCCAAATTTGGAATAAGGACATCCAGAACAACCTACTCGTAGATATCGATTTTCAGCCGAATCAGAGTATCTTTTTTCACTTGGCAGACGCCATCGAAGAAAAAATAACAAATTTGTAATGACATCCAGCACAACCTAGATATAAATTTTCATCCAAATCGGAGTAACTGTTTTCTATTGGCAGACGTCATCGGAAATCAAATTCTAAATTCGTAATACGGACGTTCAGAACTACCTAGACATCGATTTTCAGCCCAATCGGAGTCACTTTTTTCACCTGGCAGACGTCATCAATAAATAAATTCCAAATTTGGAATAAGGACATCCAGAACAACCTAGATATCGATTTTCAGCCAAATCAGAGTATCTTTTTTCACTTGGCAGACGTCATCGTAAAATAAATTCCAAATTTGGAATGAGGACATCCAGAACAACCTAGATATCAATTTTCATCCAAATTGGAGTAACTTTTTTCACTTGGCAGACGTCATCGAAATAAGGTCTGCATTGGGAGTGAGGACGTCCAGAACAACCTAGATTTTTATTTTCAGCCAAATCGGAGCAACTTTCTTCAGTTGGCAGACGAAATCGTTATTGATATTGATATGTTGGCGCTACATGCGCAAACTAAACGGCGATATGCAAATAAGTCGTCCAGTACAGATGAACCTGAGTAATAGGGAAATATCAAAACGTGGAATATACTAAGCATTTACTTATGTGATTATTATACTACTAGCTTTCCGGGCGCGGCTCCACCTGCGCGTATGTCGGTTATCGCGCAAAAACATTAACCTCTTTTTGCGCAGTTGGATAAAAACTATCCTATGTTTTTTCCCGGGTCTCAAACTATTTCCATACCAAATTTCATTCAAATAGGTCCAGTAGTTTTGGCGTGAAAGCGTAACAGACAGACGGACAGAGTTACTTTCGCATTTATAATATTAATACTGAAATACTGATACATATGAAATATATTTGATTTTATTTTCTACACCGACAAAGGCCATCATGTGGCTTATTCATTTGATAAATGTATTAGTTACTTACCTACTAGTTAGCACTTACCGATTTCGATCTCTTATCAATATCATAATATGCTCCCTCAGCTGACGTAAGCGTTCCTTATTTTTTATACTGTGGTTTCCCATTTATTTATTCGTCGATTCCGAAATAGCGTATACAATCCGTGCGCGAAAGAAACGAGCACGGTACCGTCGTTGACAGCGGTCACGGGCGTACTGGCGACACGGGCACAAGGGATCTCGTAGTTTATAATGAGAAAAAATTGCCAGAAAATCATCCACTATAGATATTGATAAAATATTAGGCAAATATTTAGATATACTAATAACCTATCGAATAAAACCAGTTTAGTGTTAATATTAATTATAGTTTTAAGATATCGGCGATAATAAAATTTAAAAAGCATATTTTTCAAAAATTAAATCTATCGAGGATTTTTTACGTAATCGTGTTTTTGCCGAGATCATAATTAAGTTTATGAACTGAAGATATACATATCAAAAGAATGCGACTTAGGTAATCGAAGAAGTATTTTATCTCGATTTTCAAAGATGTTACTTTGTCAGACCATATCGCCTTAACACCTCCTCGAATATAAACCCATGAACTTAATCACTTGTGCAAATCGTGTAATAATCTGAAGAAAGGTATAATTATGAGATTACTATTAGTTTTAATAAAATGTTATCTTCAGTCATTAAAGTAACTAAGATGCGTATTGTAACTGTACCTACTTAAATTTGCATTTTTGGTTGTACCTACTTTGTAATATTAGTAACTTACCAATAATAGCACAACTTATTATATTATTTGTATTTTGTATCCATATGAACACTAAATCTTTACATACTTAATAGAAACCGATAAGTTAACTTCTAAGTAAAAAAAATAAAAATAAAAAAAAAATTGTTGGGGGAAGATGTCGTGTGTATTATAAAGTCTATATAATAACTCCTATCGTACTAGTATAAATATTATATATATGCAATGTGGGTAGCTCCAATATGTCTTGGTCGAACTGGCGTTTCATTCACAACAGACAGCATTTCTCCGCTTTCTGGCCATTATCAAATAAAAATCTATTTTGAAGAACCTAAGTATATTTGGGTATATTGGCCCAAACCAAACACCAATTAAATACATTCAAAATTGCTTCTGTAGTTAGATTATGTCAATTTTTGCATCATGCACTTGCCAGTGAAATCAAAATAATCACAAACTAACATTTGATTGAACAGATTAAACTTGTCGCAACGTGCGTCCACCCTCCCCGCTCTTCTTCATTCACCCGCTGCCACCTGCCCGCTCGCCCCGCTTACATATTTCGGTACAAAAATAAAAGAACAGACCCCTAATCTGTATCTGCCGGTCGGTGGTCAATAGTCGTGTTTGCAAATTCACCATAAAATCTGCGTTAGCCCAATTTTCATATGGCAAACGGTTTTCGAAAGGATGGATCCTTGGTTATACGAGAAAAAATCCATATTTATCTGAGATAACAGAAAGTATGTTTAATATTTTTATGAAATCTGAAACCAGCTCAAATTACATTTTGGTGTCAAAATATTACGTCATTTAATAATAATCGTAACTACTTCTATAGTAATGAACCTAGAAAGCTGTAATTTTGCATATACATAGAAAACAAGTCAATAACGATATTAAAATAAATTAAAAGGATAAGGATTGAAAAGTTTTTATTTTATAATTTTTTTTATTTGACCCTCTTGTGTGTCCCGAACGAATTTTCGGTCGTCTGAAAAAAAGGTTTAGTGGGAAGCTTGTATTTATCCAATCGTTATAATTCAAACGTTGTTAGTAAGCTAGTATCCTTGGCTATACAACTCAAAAAACTGCATCACGTTACGGTAACGAGAAGTTATTCAAATCGTGAAATGAAAATAAAAAACTTTCACTCGATACATTTTGCCGCTCAAACATTCACCGATGGAAACTTACGTAATAAATAATTTCGTAAGTACTTTTAAACTACTAAACTTAAACATCTGAAATAATTCTGGTGTATAGATTACATGTAAATAATCATATCAAAAGAAGAACCAAAGTCGTAGGTGGTGTAGTTTTTGAATAAAAAAATAATTACGCTTCCATAGAGTTTTCCCGCCAAAATTCTTTAAAAAAAAATCGCGTTGTTTTAATCTCGTTACTACTTTAAAAATATTTATCCCAATAATCTGTAATAATTCATGGGTAAAGAACCATAGTAAATACTCATATTAAAAGAAAAAGCAAAGTTATAGGTGGATTAGTTTCAGAAAAAAAAATAAAAAAAAATATTTAAAAATTGCTGTTTTTCGCCATTTTCGTCGTCTGTTCAAACCCCTTTTCCTGTAAAATTTTCCATTAAAAGGTCTATTTTCATTTCTTTTCCCGTAAAGCGAATATGATGAGGATTGCATTGGTACCAAGAAAATTATATGTTGATTGGAGATTACATCAAATAAACTCGATTTTAAAAACGTCTGAATCTGCAAAAATATATTTACATTTCGCTGTTTGATCCACTCAAACTAAATGAATGAAAATGTCATTTTTGTAGGGTATAGGTGATATATTAGGGTATGGGGATATTAGGGTGACATGTTAAGGTAATGAAAAACAATGGATAGATTCAGGCGTTACTTTGCGGAAATCCATATTTAATAATAACAAATACTTTTAAAAGTATCCTAAAAAATATTAAATAATATTAAAATAAAACACTTAAAAAAGCATAAAATTATATATCTAGTGACAATTCCGCCTAATTTTCCTGTTATCTACGTGACGTCACAAACATCACGCAGCCTAACCGGAAGAATACCCGACTAGTTTCGCTTCTAAACGAAGCATCTTCAGGAGGTCTTGACTTACCGAGCGCACGATCGAGACTAAACGGCCAGCTTTTTTTTTTTTATTTTTTAGGGAGGACATAGATGCTGGCTACCGCCTGTGCGGTCGTCCAGCTCCACCGGGTTTTGGGCGAGGGCCTGGCCCTACAATAGCCCGGGAGGGAGAAGTGCCGAAGGCACTTCTCAAGGGCACCACTGTGGTTCGGACCTCGGCTTGTCTCGCTGTCGAGAGACATGGGGGGGATCGGAGCAAAATGCCTCTGTGCAACTGCAGTGTTGCACAATTGGGCCCTACTGAATAATACTCTTTGACTATTTGGAGAGCAATTTATCGTGACCTTGTTTTTGCCTCGAGCTCGCCGGCGGGCTCGGTGTTTGATTGTGTGACCTCTAATTACCTCACACCTGGGGATTTTACCTCGACGACTTGCGGATAACGCTAAAGCTGCCAATGTAATGGCTGCGATGGGGTCATCCGGGTCGTCTAATACCTGCCGTGGTCGGCGACGGGGGGGTTTGAAAAATGGGATAGAAGAGGCAGTCGAGTAGTTCGATGCCTGGACAACCAATGGGTTCGGGTGGTGGGGCGCTCGATCAAAGTATCGGCGGGCGCAGTCCTTATTGAACTGCGCTAAAGAGGGAAGGTTTAAGTCGCAATGCAACTCGGTGTTCCGGATATACCACGGGGCGCCGGTTGCATTACGAAGAAAACGGTTTTGGATGACTTGAAGTTTATGAAGGTGGGCCTCACTAGCATGACTAAACACTACTGATGCGTAAGTCATGATGGGGCGGATGCAGGCAGTGTAAAGTGTCTTCTTATTACTAAGAGACATTTTACTCTCTTTGCGAAGTAGGGGACCAAGGCGACCCATTACGAAGGCCGCTCTGTTACGGACGGTTGTTATGTGATCGTTAAAGGTGAGATGACGATCAAGGGTGACTCCGAGGTATTTTGTTCTAGGAACCCAGGGAATGGGTTCGTCGAACAACATAAGCGGTTTCGGGTAAGGGGAGCGTGTCTTCTCAGTAAAGCACATAGCTGTGCTTTTAGCTGGGTTGACCGCGATGCGCCATTTTCGGAACCAGTCACCGATCTCGGTGACGGCCCGTTGAATGACGAAATAGGACTGTCTGTTGATATGCCACCCAGTGGTGTAAATGGCGGTATCGTCCGCATATTGGGCTAGGAATACTTTGGGCTGAGAGCGTGGGATGTCACTGGTATACAGTGCAAAGAGAATAGGTGATAGCACGGAGCCCTGAGGGACTCCGGCTCTGACTGGGTGGGGGGAGGAGAGGGTGCCTTCCACGCGATAGCGAAAGCTTCTGGCTTTAAGGAAGTCTTGTAGGATGAGCACAAGACGTTCTGGCACGCCAAATTGGTATAGCTTGTAGATCAAGCCATTGTGCCAGACTTTGTCAAAAGCTTTCGCTACGTCGAGGAAGACTGCTAGCGTAGTCTGGGGTTTGGGGTACTTATTGAAGCCCTCAATGATGTGCTCCGTGAGGCGGTGCACCTGTTGGACGCATGAGTGTCCGGGTCTGAAGCCAAACTGCTCATCTGGGATAAGGTGGTGTTCCTTAGCATGGGACTGGAGACGGTTTGCAAGTAACCGCTCGTAAAGTTTGCCTAAGGCACTGAGGAGGCTGATGGGGCGGTAGCTGGTGGGGTCAGATGAGCTTTTGCCTGGTTTGTGAATGCCAATGACATTTGCACATTTCCAGGTGTCTGGGAATAAGCAGTGGCTCATAGCAGCATTGAAGATGCTGACTAAGAGATGGATGAGAGGAGGAGAGAGGGTTTTAAGAACCCTGTTGGAGATGCCATCGGCACCGGGGGACTTGCGCGGTCGGAGGGCCTTGATCAGTCTCTCCACCTCAGCGTAAGTCGCTAAAGTGATTGGTGGGAGTTCAGAGGTGACCACAGAGCTTTTACGTTCGACTTCAGCATCCACCGAATCGAGGTGAGCTTGGTCAACGTGATCTACGTTAGGGGAACACTGAGCCTCTAGGCTATCAGCTAGGCACTCAGCTTTGTCTTCGTCAAAGAACGCTGGGACTAGTGGGACTGGTCTGTATAAGGAAGGCATGTCGTTGTGGTTACTTCCTTTCAAACCTCGCGCCAAGTCCCAGTAAGCATGGTGGCTTGGCACGAGGTTTGAAAGTTTATCGCCCCATTGTTGATCACGCAACTCAGACATGCGACTTTGAACCATGCGTTCAAAGTGGCGTTTCTTAGTTTTGTTCTCTTTACTGGGGTAAGAGTCGTAATGTCGGGTCACTGCTTTACTCTCCGTCACCAATCGTCTCACATCCGCTGGAATGACAAGGCGCCGGTCGTCCGGCACTATGACCTCCTTTGCAGATGCACCTACTACGGTGGAGAGGTGATTGGTGAACGAATCGATCGCAAGGGTTACGTCATCTTTTGTCAGGATGTCGTCAGGGATCTTGTCAAGGTCCGGTGAACTGATAGCCTTTAGGGCATCGCCTACTTGCTTCCAGTTCACTATCGTCTTAGTGGGACGGGGGAGGTCAGTCGTTGGGTCGGGACCTAGTCGCAGTATAATGGGTCGGTGGTCAGAGTGAAGCTCGTGAACCACTTCTATGGAGCGTAACCGGAGTGTTACGCCTCTGAATAGTGCCATGTCAAGCAAGTCAGATCGGTGGTCTTCCATATAAGGGTAGTGAGTGGGCTCAGTGGGCGCAATTATGTCAAAGTTAAGTTCTGCGATTAGGTTTTCAAGTGCAATACCTTTGGGATTGTTGACGTTACAATTCCATAGGATGTGCTTACTGTTGAAGTCGCCAATCAGAATGACGGCGCTTCCTAATGAGAATAAGGCTTCTAAGTCAGCTCGGACGATCGGCTTGGAGCAAGCTTGGTAACAGGACGCTATGACTATAGGTTGATGACCAGTCATAGCTAGGAGGCAACAAGATGCTTCCATATTAACAAGAGTCGGGGTAGGTAGGGGAATGCAGTGCAGGGACCTTTTGTAATAGATAAGAGTGCCTCCCCCACGGGAGTTCACTCTATCATCACGTACCGTTCTGTAATTGGCAAACCTAGGGTTCGCCTTCCCCGGTTTTAGAAAGGTTTCCTGCACGCATATGATATCGATAAGGTGGGTACAACAAAAGTCGTGGACGAGGTCACGTTGTCTGAAGAGGCCGTCAGCGTTAAATGACGCTAACGAAACTGAGTACGGTTTCGTGCGTTCGGTTGTACTACCCATAGTGGTTGTACTGGGGAGGGGCCTGGGGGACGAAGCGCTTAAGGGCGCTTAGTAAGTTTGCGTGTTCCAATGTGTATTGGATCACGTCCGCTGGGGATTGAGCGTATTGCATCTTGTGGAATAGCTCTTGTACCTCATTGATGTCAACCGACATAGCCAGATCGCTGACTAGGTTGATTGCCTCTTGAAGAGGGGCAGCCATCAATGGCATAGGGGGAGCTTGTGGCCGGGAAGCGGCGCGGGGAGGGGCGCGAACGGTGTTGGCAGCGGGTGCCGGGAGCGCGGGGCGAGCCGGGGCCGGTGCGCGGGCAGGGGCCGCGGCGCGGGCGGGTGCGGGAGCGGGCGCGGGCGCGCGGGCCGGGGCGCGGGCGGTAGCGACGGTCTTAACCATACTGGGTGGTTTAGACCATGCGTTACGGGCTGGGAGCGGCGCGGGTATTACCTGTGAGGCAGGTACTACCGTTAGTTTAGGGCTTACCCGTTGGTAGCGGTCATAAGAGGGACGGGTCGGCCTATGCCTTGCCACCCTGTGGTTCACTCGTGGTGCTTTAGGGCAACCACGGTAATTCGCGGTATGCCCTTGAGCACCGCATAGGACACAACTGGGTGGGTCCGGCGAGTCCCGGGTGCGAGTGCACGCTGCTGTCGCGTGATCGCCTAGGCACTTAACGCACCTAGCGCGAGCGAAGCAGAAACGGGAGGCGTGCCCGTATAGTTGGCAGTTATGGCACTGCGAGGGACTCCCATTCTTGTATGGGGCTTGGACATCGAGTCCTGAGAGGCCACAGACCTTTTTTAAATTAAAAATGGCCTTGCCTTCAGGTGTACGATCTAGTACTACGAGTACTAGATCGTAGGGACTGCGGTCCTTCCCGCTGTACATGCGGTGAACTGCATGTACGGGGAAGTCTTGTGCCTTCAGGTCGGCACATACCGAATCGGTATGTACCTCCTTGGGCACACCGCGGATGACAACGCGGAGGACTTTCTCCTCTTCGAGCGCATAAGTGTGAAAACTTATGCTCTCTTTACGGAGGAGCTTTGTTAGCGCTCTGTGGTCGCTAATGGTGGACACTTGGACTTTAATGCCCTGCTGCGTGGAGCGGGCATTAGTATAATGGATCCCACGATCCGAAACTAAACGGGACAGCATGTCCCATTTGGTTTTGTCCTGAATGAACAGGGGCGGAGGCGGTTTTTCGCGGCGCGCGCTCGCGTCCTGAGGGGACGCGGCAGTGGTGGCCGGAGCGGAGGGAGGAGACGCGGGGCGCGGGGCGGGGGTCGGCTTCTTGCCGGAGGCGGGGGCCTTAGCGGGTGCCTTGGCGGGAGGGGCGGAGGTTGCGCAACTAGCGGCTTTAGGAGCACGCTTGCGTTTCCTATCTACGACGGTATAGCCGTCGTTATCTGAGTCCGAGTCGGTGCGTAAGGCGTGACTCGGATCTACCTCCATCTCCGCTTCGGAGTCCGAAGTGGGCTCGACAACGGCGATGGAGGGACGGGTGCTCGCTGGCCTCCCGATCGGTGAGCGCGAGCGAGACCTCTCACGGGGAGGGGCTGCCACCGTGCGTCTGTTGTCAGGGCCCGGAGCGGGCGAAGTCGGGCTGTCCTCTGAGAAGGACCGGGTCAGAGGAGGGACGATGGCCTCCGGAATTGGAGTTCCGGAGGGAGCGATGAGAGTGTCCGTGAGGCGGGCACTCTCTGCATCGTTAAGCGATTGCTGATGATCAGCGTAGAGTTCGGGGTAGCGGAGGGCGAAGGTCTGAAGGACCTCCACCTCACCGTTAGAGGGACGTTGCATCCTGAGGGGAATACTCAGGATGGCCTAACGGGTTCTGTCTCCCTCTCGCAACTCGTGAGCTCACTTGTGTGAGAGGGAGTGAGTACCTATGGTGTGCCCTAGTTGTGTACCCTCTCCGAGCTTTTTTCTCGGCGGAGAGGGGTGCTCCTTATGCTGCTCCGGGGTTGACTAGGGGCGACCCCAAGGCCAGTTGTCCCGGAGCCCAGCTTGCTTCGGCTGACCCGTGAAGCGGGAAAGGCCACGGTGCAAGGTTAAACCAAAACAACAACAGTGGCCGTTGTCACCGTAGGGTGTCACACTGCGACCGCAGCAAATGGCGGATTTGATCGTTCAGACGGGTTTGGCTGACGCTACCCCACGCCTGAACGACGTCGCTTAACAGCACAAAGTGTGTTGTTACGCGCACTGTTACAATGTTGTGTCGAGTAGTAAAGTTGTGAAATGCGCACCGAAAAGTGCGGTCAAAACAAGACCACCAGCCCGATATGATGTTGTTCCGAAACAAGGGACTTGGGTAGGTGGTAATGCCTGACGTCTTAGAGCGCCTCTGCGCGACGGCACGGCGAGCTCGTAGCTCACGTTGCACGGCGTTCGGCGGCTGCTCAGCTTCTGCACACAAAACAAAACTTCGTCAGGACTGCGTATTCCAAGGCACTGGTCTGCAACTAGCGTCGGAACGATGACCCGAGTGCGACGGCAATAGTGCGGGGACTATTGCGGTCTCACTGGGAGATACTGGCGCGGAGCTGTAGACAGGTGTGCACGGCGTGGCGGCACAGGTCGGAATGAAACGGCCAGCGGCTAAACACGCCTTTATATAGGCCCGATCGTGACTCACTGTTCTTTGTTGTAGCTTACAATTGGTAAAGATATACGTTTTTAAAGTGATAATTACATAAAAATGTTATTGAATTGTTAACAGAATATTTTAAGTTATATATGGTATGTTAAGTGTTAACAAATATGAGAAATGTTGAATAATATAGTAAACAATGTACGAAAACTAGTTTTGAACTTAAAAATTATGAAAGGGTCGCAGAGTGACGTCAACACTGGTTCGGCGGGTAGCTCGGTTCGGCAAGTAGGCAGCTTCCACAATGAAACAGTCACAGGACCTGCTTGTAGCTACTCGGGACACGTGGGGATGACGCGGTGGGTGGCGTGACTCGTAGCGTGATGTCATCACTGGTTGCTGGTTCGACGGGTGGCTTGGCTCAGCACGTTATGAAAAAATAATAAACAAGAATTACAAATAATGTTTAAATTGTTGGTTTCAATTTGATTTAATCTGTACTTAATTTAATGCTTAACATTTTTACTTGTAATTATTCAATTTGACTCCTTTAATAGCTTATTTGATAATTACGTAGTCCATTAGACATAGATTTGACTCGTGACGTAATCCTTGGAGGGGAGAGCACTGTGTACCTATGTGTAGTGCTGTCGTATATTATACATGGCACTTTGCGTATTAAGTGGAGTGGCGTCCGTCCACTTCGAGAATCTATTGAAGACTGACTCGAATTCTCCCTGCAACTGGCCACGTTTGCTCTCCCCTCCAAGGATTACGTCACGAGTCAAATCAATGTCTAACGGACTACGTAATTATCAAATAAGCTATTAAAGGAGTCAAATTGAATAATTACAAGTAAAAATGTTAAGCATTAAATTAAGTACAGATTAAATCAAATTGAACCCAACAATTTAAACATTATTTGTAATTCTTGTTTATTATTTTTTCATAACGTGCTGAGCCAAGCCACCCGTCGAACCAGCAACCAGTGATGACATCACGCTACGAGTCACGCCACCCACCGCGTCATCCCCACGTGTCCCGAGTAGCTACAAGCAGGTCCTGTGACTGTTTCATCGTGGAAGCTGCCTACTTGCCGAACCGAGCTACCCGCCGAACCAGTGTTGACGTCACTCTGCGACCCTTTCATAATTTTTAAGTTCAAAACTAGTTTTCGTACATTGTTTACAATATTATTCAACATTTCTCATATTTGTTAACACTTAACATACCATATATAACTTAAAATATTCTGTTAACAATTCAATAACATTTTTATGTAATTATCACTTTAAAAACGTATATCTTTACCAATTGTAAGCTACAACAAAGAACAGTGAGTCACGATCGGGCCTATATAAAGGCGTGTTTAGCCGCTGGCCGTTTAGTCTCGATCGTGCGCTCGGTAAGTCAAGACCTCCTGAAAATGCTTCGTTTAGAAGCGAAACTAGTCGGGTATTCTTCCGGTTAGGCTGCGTGATGTTTGTGACGTCACGTAGATAACAGGAAAATTAGGCGGAATTGTCACTAGATATATAATTTTATGCTTTTTTAAGTGTTTTATTTTAATATTATTTAATATTTTTTAGGATACTTTTAAAAGTATTTGTTATTATTAATGAAAAACAACTTTGTACTAAAAAAAACGTGACGGGGCGTCGAGGGAAAAAAAACGTCGACAGTTTACGATCGATGCGCCATACCCGATGAACAGATTCCACATAATAGGGGTTAAATGACATATGATAACACAAAAATCTGAACAGAAATTATTCCGCTATTCATATTTGGGCACCCCGCGGAGTGCCGGGCTAGAATTGCACCTCCCCATATCATCCCGTGGGTGTCGTAAGAGGCGACTTAGGGAAAATACTGGAAGGTGGGCAGCAGCGCCTTCTAAAAAACTGCCAACTTACATTGCGATCCCCAAGACGCCTGCCAAGCGTGGGGATTATGGCAAACGCACCCTTAATAGAGGAGGGTGTGTTCAGCAGTGGACGATCCAGCTGTTACAGTAGTACAGTATTCATATTTGAGTACTGATATTTTACAGTTAAGTATTAATACCGATATGTAACTGCGTTGGCTGGTATACACAGTACTGATGTTTTACTAATACTATTTAAATATTTTATACCGATATGCACTCTCTGGCTTGGAGTGGTCGGTCATTGGCCATAGACACAGAATTCATCGTCAACGTCAACTCAAAGGTATTGTCACTCTGTTGTCAAGATTGAAAAAAGAAGAAGATCGGTACACAAAGGTGGAGGCGATATAATTTTGCGTTTGTTATATCAATATTTTCAAAGATCACAATAAGAAAAGTAAGTGTGCGGCTACTCCTTAAAAATGTACTTTTGTTTTGTGCACTTAAGTGTTCCTGCGTATGCGCTATCGTATAGTGCGATAGGTATATATAGGTGACTGTAATGTAGTGTTTACAAATTTCACAGTACCCATTTCGGAGCTCAAACTGCGCCTGCGCGCCCAACGTGGACAATGTAAATGTACTATTACCCGAATCGAAAATGACATCAGTAGTACAATATTGGGAATTCTGCCCCACCCATGTCGCTCGCCGAACAAGTTCGCTTTCACGATAATTCAGAATGTTTAATATTACACGATTAGCTCGATTAAATTTATCTGTAAGTATGAAACAATTACTAGGTTTGTTTATTTAAACATACCTTTAAATTTTTTCACAACAGCGTCGATGTAAATACCTGTAACTGTACTCAAGAAACTTGTATGATATATATCATAATATATAAAATGTATATATGAATGGTAGTATATATAAAATTAAATACAAAAAACGATTAACGATTTGATACATTTATTATATTATGAACATAATTTTACTTATCAAAAGATCGCGGTGGATTTAGAAACAACGAGTTCGATGATAATACAAACTTTTGCAGAGTTCGCCACTGCGGAGACTCAACGTTTGTCTGGAACGGACGAGCGCCTTCTTCCACAGCTCCAGGGAGTCAGCGGCCCGCACGTTCTCCGTCTTGTAAACTTTACAGTCGATGAAGTAGTCACCGTCTGTAGTCGTCGTACGCCGCTCGCACCCGTTGCCCACCCGATTGACGAAAAATGAACTGACCGCTGCCAAACTCTCAAGTCTCTACAGCATCTAGCTGGTACAGCCTACCGGCGGCGCGGCGGGGTTGGAACTGCGCTACTGCACGGCAGACCTGCTGCTGAGCATCCATTGATTGCTAGCGGAACCGGAGATAAGTCCTCGAACAAGGAAGCTTGCTATTGCCACACCTGTCTGAAATCCACGACCCCTTTCTCTATCTAATATAATTCTAAATCTATTCTTCTTGTTTCTTTTATGCTCCTCACTACCAATCTTAGGTAGGTAGGTGACAATCCATCTAGATACAAAAATGCGACTGGAATGAAGGCCTTTTTTTTTACCAGGATTAAGTGGGTTTCGCTATCACTGTTTTGTTGCTTCCACATTCAAATGCTCAAGTAGAACGAACCTTCAGCGTTATGAACATTGAGAAATGTAAGCTACGTAACCGGATAACTGCTAAAACAATGAATTCCTTGATAATGATACGTCTTAGTGGAATTGTTTAGTTTAGTTTTTATTTTGGTACTATAAGTTAAAAACGTGAAAATGTTCTTGTTTTAAAGATTTTTCATACTTATTTTTATATCTAGAAATTATGCGGAATTTGACGCGTTTTAGAAACTGGATTTGAGCAAAATTTTGCCCTTTTTTATAAGGTTTTAGTGCATTTGATTTTCGTGCAACAGCAACACTGCCGCCATAACAAAACAAAGCAAAGATTGACCGGCAAGAGGCGGAGAAAGGAAAGTTTAGTGGAAATTCTATTAAATTTGGTGATATTAATGTAAAATTATCGAGTAAAGTGTTTTCCGTAGAAAAAATAACAATAATTATCAATACCTATGTGTTCGTGTTTATGGTTTCCAAGTGTAACGACAGCACACTATAATGAAATGAAGTAGCAATTTAAAGAAAATCATTCGTCCCTAAATTTTTACTCTATATTATTGTTAATTTGAGTTTATTGTCCATTGTCCAGTTATTTTCATTAAGTATCAGAAATGTGATACGAAGGGAAATATAACAACAGGTCGATAGCTGTCTTCGATTAAGATCAAAGGCGGCTATTGGTTTATGTCGGTTTCATTATACAATTTATACCGTTAGCCGCCTGTGTTTGCATTTCTAACTAGTTAAAGTTGGTTATTCGGTCGTCTAGACTTTAAACGGGCATAAAAACAGAAGTGGCTGTTTTATCTAGTAGTAAAGTTACCTCGTCAACTATGGTTAGAGGTTGTGTTGTGCCTGGGTGTACACGTAAAGGTCGTATGTATAAATATTTTTCTGTATTCAAATACAGCAAGATGGCACAGCTGGCTCAAATCATGTTACTTTTTACAGCGCTTCAAAGTTAATCAACTTGAAAACATACATATTTGTAGCATACATTTTAAACCCAGGCTTATAACTCTGCCGTGATAACTAATAATGCAGTATTCGCAAAATGGCGGTTTCGAGATAAACGCAGGAAAGACATTTTGACATATTTGAGGAAGATGTATGTTTTTTTGTTGTCCTTTAAATATGTCAATAAATTGGAAAAAATACAAGCTTTTCAAAAATAATCAACCGTTATTTCTTTAATAAGTATATTCATGAATAATGCGTATTATTGCGTTTAGGTTTAATATCAGGTCTTGTAAAAATCGCAGGACACTAAGTAATGCAGTAAATGCAGCACTTGCGCTCATTACTGCATTATGGTCTAGCGCATGATGATTACTGCGTTATTGTTTAGCATTAGATACCGCTTTTTAATATCCGAAGCTAAGTGGAAGTACGATTTTTTTTAGAGCATTTATTTTTTTGTTTTTAGTATTCGATTTTTATGGATAATGATTGCCTAAATTGTATATTATAATATTTGGATTAAGAATATGCCTACATGTAACGATGTGCCTTATTCTGTAATAATTAAATAATAATATAATCTCATTATGTAGGACAACATCTAGTCTATTTCAAGATAAACGCATTTTTATTACACTCGAGAGCAATGAATCCGGGTCACTTAAAGAATCCTAAAAATCTCGGAAACTAAAAATGCTAGGTTAATGCAATAAATTGTATTTAATAGACAATGTAATACTCCTTAAATGAAGGTATTAAAACTTCTTAGTTATTGTAAAGTTATATCATAAAAAAATCAAATTTGAAAAAGGGCTACTTTCGAAGATGGAACTACGAAATTACAGCATTTGGTTTTGCTTTTGTTTGTAATCTGTCATTTATGTGGGTACATAAACCATGTTGATAGTGCTCTATATTCATTATTCAAGCTGAAATTATGTCGCTTACGCCTGAAGAATGCACCAGAATACTTACAATGCTGGAAACCGGCCGGAGTCAGCGCGATACAGCCAGGACTGTCGGTGTGTCGCTGTCAACAGTACAAAGAGTTCTCCGACGTTACGAAGAAACTGGTTCTAACCTACGCAGACCAGGAACGGGCAGAACCAGGTGTACCACAGCACGAGAAGACCGATACTTGGTGAACACCATGCTTCGAAATCGCTTTCTCACAGGAACTGAACTCACCAATCAGTTTCGACGCCTCGGAGGAAGTAACCCAAGTGCATGGACAGTAAGACGTCGGCTTGCTGAATCTAACTTAAAACCCCTTAGACCAGCAAACGGCCCTAAACTGGAGCGTGGGCATCGTATTTCGAGACTAAGATATGCCCAGAGCCACGTAAATTGGAGTATTGAAGATTGGTCAAAAGTTATGTTCTCCGACGAATCAAAATTTATGCTCTACAAGCACGATGGAAGACACAGAGTGTATCGAAGACCAGGGGAAAGATTCAAGCAAGCATGCATCGAAGAAAAAGTAGCCTACGGTGGTGGGTCTGTACTTGTGTGGGCCGGAATTTCTTCTGAAAGTCGCACAGAGCTGGTGATCATAGAAAACGGCTCTTTAACTAGCGTAAGATATGTGGAAGAAATCCTCAATGATCACGTTGGTCCATTTATGGTCAATTTAGGTGAGGATGCTATATTTATGCATGACAATGCCCGACCTCATACAGGTAGGATTGTGAATGACTACCTTCAAGAGATGAACATTACTCGTATGGAGTGGCCAGCGCGCAGCCCGGATATCAACCCGATCGAGCATGCTTGGGACGAGCTAGGCAGATGCGTAAAACAACGAAACCCTCCCCCAATCACGCTTCGTGAGCTCAAAATTGCTCTCACAGAGGAATGGGAGAATATTCCCCAAAATCGTATAAGGAACTTGGTGTACAGCATGCCAAACCGCGTAAACGCAGTAATGGAAGCACGAGGAGGCAATACGAAGTATTAAAATTCAAGAAAATCGTAATAAAGTTCAAAAATTTCATGTTTCCTATTTTTGTTTTAAGGAGAGATCAGCAGTTTTTTTCTTTATGTAATTTTGTGTTAATAAAATGTATGGTGACTCATATTTTTTTTACTTTCATTTAAGGAGTATTACATTGTCTATTAAATACAATTTATTGCATTAACCTATCATTTTTAGTTTCCGAGATTTTTAACATTCTTTAAGTGACCCGGATTCATTGCTCTCGAGTGTATTTATATAATAAAGCGCTTCAGCTGTATATTTTTATTATACAGCTGAAGCGCTTTATACAACAATCATAGAAACGTTTACTCAACGTAGTGTGCCATTAGATAATATAATCGGCTTTGCTTCGGATGGCTGCAATGTCATGATGGATACTCACAACTCAGTTGCCAGTCGTTTCCGTGCCGAATTGCCAGGAATACAAATATTTAAGTGCATATGTCACTCTATGCAATTATGCGCAAAAAACTTCCAAGGCGTTGTGAGGACTTAGCAAGAAACGTGTACGCATTTTTCAAACATAGTGCCAAGAGACAATCGGAATACATTGAATTTCAAGAATTTCTGAATACAAAAATCTGGTTGATGAAAACAGATGGCTATCACTGTTATCTGTAATAAATAGGCTGCTATAGCAATAGGAAAGCCTGAAATTATTTTTTAGCCACCAGTGGCTCGAAGAACGCACCGTCGCTGCTGAGCGGACTTTGTAAAACTCTATATCCTATTTTTACAATGGATATTACTCAAATTTGTGAAGATGAACGAGTATTTCCGATTCCATTTTTTTTAGGAAACTGCTTTACAAAGATCTATTGCAATGTTACATGACTAGAGACTACATTAATCAAACTAAAATATGCTCGATTGACCCAGAAAATACACGATTTTTCCTTCCACAAATATATTTGGGTGTTAAAATCATGCAAGAAGTTCAAAAAACCAATATCGTGCAGCAAAAAGTGCTCCTGGCTGAATTTTATAATCTTTGCCGCGACTTTCTAGTAACAGGCTGCAAGGAAATTCGGAAGCGTTATGATTTTTCCAATGAAATACTTCCACTCCTCAAGTATCTGTCAACTGAAGAGGCTGTGCGCCACAGTAATTGAGAGTTTCCCGTCAATGTTGCCACTAACCCAGAAACTACCACGTAAAAAATGAGAATGACCTTCAACAAATCGATGACGAATGGAGATTTTTACACGATGTCAACAAATTTTCGAACTTAGACATCGGCACTTGGAAAGCTCACGAATTTTGGGAAAAATCCTTAGCACAACCGACTGTAAAACTCTAGCGAAGTTTGCTCTATACGTTCTATGTCTTCCTCACAGTAATGCAGATTGTGAAAGGATATTCAGCCAAGTGAACAATATGAAGACCAAGATGCGAAATAAGTTAATGACATCGACTGTAAATAAAACTCTTTTAGCAAGACAACTTATTCAAAATCAAGGGAACTGTACGAAGTTTAAGGTGTCACGCAACATGTGTGGCAAAATGAGAAGCAAAGACAAGTACACACTAGATAAACATGAATCTGAAGTTATAGAAACGTTGAGAAACCTTTATGGAGAGGAAATAAATGAAGAATAAAACTTTTTTAAATTATATACGGCATTTTAGTATTTTAAAATGATAGAAGTAACTTCCTTGATAAGGTTTTTCAAAGTGTTCTTTACGCCATCTCTGCAAAGTAAAAGGCAATTGGTAATTTCCATGGTGTAAATAAACCTCTCAACATGAAAACTAAAGCTTTATCAGCTACATGACTTGTACGTTTCCCAGAACCCAAATCTTCAAATCCCTCGATCACCCCAGTATAAAAGTGAAAAAAAAAAATTTTTTAAGGCCGAATTCGAATGGCCGTATATCGAACATTAAGACACATTCTTTTTCCATTACAGATTTATTCTTTGCAACGTCTGCAAATGTTGAAATATGAAGTCATTAATGCCTGGTCTTATAGGTATATTGGTGAGGATAGAATTGATACGAGATTTACATGGTAACGATAAGTGTTTCAATAGTAATATATGTCATTTTTTAATGCCTAAATTAAATTGTACAGACTGTGAAGATTGTATTCAAGCACTATTATTCTGAAAAAAAGTCCGAACACACATTAATTAAATTAAGAGAATATAGTCATGATATAAACAGGCTGCGTTATCCATCTCAAAATCTCAGTTTAATTGTTTTTACATTATTGACAAAACTGTGCCATCTATTTGTAATGTTTATATATATATCCGGAATGAATATGTAGTCATTGGAAACCAAAATTTATACCAACTAGTATTTTACACAAAGAAGCATTTTTCAAAAGATTTTGGTAATTTGTTATACGAATGGAGGTCAGACAATGGTGCATCAACTTTAACAGAAGAATTCATAACGTAGATTCTAGAGCTAAAGATACAGAAATGGAAGCCTTAATCCGTACGAGGGTTACAAAGGGACTGAGTTATAGATCAGTTAGGAGGTGTAGCACATAATATTTTAAGAAGTATGAATCTGATACAATACAATTATTTATTGTTATTAATACAATGTTTATTTATTGCTTGTTATTGTTTCATATTATTTACATGGTCGTAAAAACTGAAAATAATAAAATTGTTCAAAGCCGGTTTAACGTTTGTAAATTGCCTATAGTCGTGCATAGATGTAGCATAACTGATTTCGAGGATAAACACTGTGTTTTTAACTCGTGTTCGAAATCTTCGCTTCCTCACTACTGACCTGTATTTCTTGCACCACTCTGCCCGTATTGAATTGATGGCTGTCGCATTATGAAGGCTCTTATTAGCTCGTGCTAACCGCACATATATTTTGGCAGTCCGTCCACTGATACAGAATTTCTATGAGTGTAAAGAACAGGTCCCCAGCCGTGCTATATTGCATCCGTGGTCATTATTGAAATTAGTGTAGCCTGTGAATTTCTGGCTCTTTCGCAAGTTGAACCAGCTTGGAATTGAGACTGACAGATTTTTAGATAATGCCAGCCCTGCAATGCGTGACCACATGAACAGTATGCACAATATTAATAATTAAAGGTGTAAAACAATTACTGGTACAAGTTTTATTAATAACCATGTTTTCTTCAGAATCATAGCTCTGTATGCCATGCTCTATACAAAAATGTTTGTTGAACCCCGTTGAAAAATACAAAAGTTTTGATACTATTTTTTTTAATAACCATTTTTTGATACTATTTTTTTTGCTCTGCATAAGTACATGGATGTTCAAAAAATAATACTAAAATACAAAATAACAATATACCTACTAATACAAAATAACAATATACGTACTAATATGTACAAAAATTATGGATATATAAAAATATATTTAAAAATATTGCTACTGACTAACCACTTGACGAATAATTTCAATTTATATTCCTCTGCACTATTGTTTTGTAGTCCTATTTCGGTTGATTGAATAAACGCGTGGCTAGCTTTTGAAATTAATTATCTCTATCATTATGTTATTATGACATACATTGCTTATTTAGAAATATATGTAGGACAGAAAAACATTTTATATCGTATAAATTTAAAGCTAATATGGTCACAACATTAATATTTGGTACGCGATTATGTACTGGATAATAATGTCGTTGAGAGCTCGATATTTCGGCTTCTATATGGTATCTGACCTTAACCTAAATATGTATATTTATTCAGATTAATACATGAACACTCACAACCAAATTCAAATAAAAGATGCTAGTCCTGTATTTAAATGTGTTTTATAGAATATTGTCAAATATTGTTTGTAACCATGTCGGCTAAAAAGTAAAATCTATTTTTTTTTATTAATGATTAATATGTTCTAAGTGTTAAAAATGTATTACAATATTGATACCATGTCTGTACAGTAACTAAACGGAACACGTTATTAATTAAGGAAGGAAATAATTCGTGATATTTTTAAATATTGGAATTGCTGACAATAGGCTAGATCGCATAAAAAACTAATTAGTCTTATTTTTTCTTTTGTCAATTAAACAAAATATGATGAAGAGGCTGTTAAAGTTCCGCGTGACGACACGTGCCTATTACCAACTACTCTTAACAGGAAACAATTCTGATCTATGATATATCAATTAGTATTCAAAAAAAATAACAATGAGCACCTCATTAAAATACATAATTAATACATAAGCATAGTTAACTGTGTAAAAATATTTTAAAGTATTATGTTGTTGGAAACAATATTTTACTGATACTTGTTAAATTATTTATCAAATGGAGCAACAACGAGCACATTTTTTAATGAACCCTGCTGTCCATAACTTTCTGATAACAGTGGTTTTCTTTCTGTGCGGAAAGAAGTGTCAGATCAAGAACTATAATAATAAGTATTATAACTAATCACACGGCACTCGTTGCTTTCAGATTGGTGATATTTGCTAATTTTATCAGCATAGTGAAAGCCATCAATTAAGTATTTACCACTAAATAAATATACATTATTAATATCTTTGCATAGTTACATTTGTAATATATTATTTACCGAAAAACCCGCAGAAAAATAAAAAATTGTAATTGTCAACTTCACACAGTTCAACAATAAAAATTGTATATTTAAGGAAAATGTTCAAAGGCAGGTCCCTTATATGGCAGAGTGTCCCATTAAAATATTATGCTAAAATCGTTACATATTTTTTAAATTCTTCTATCATACACAGCGTTTTTCTTTTCACCATTGAATTTTCAGCATTAAAAGTTTTATTAAAGAAGAAGAAGAAAAGAAAATATATTTATTTGACACAAACAATTAGGAGTTAGTATACCAACATACATAATATTGACCATATATTTATGCGTGTCAAATGGGATCCATCTCAGCATAATGCCGAGTGCACGAAGCACGCGACGCTGGTTTTCGGTTTGGTATTAAAGAGTACTATTTTTGTAAATTATTTATTTCCTGTAATTTCACAACTGCCAACCAAAGATAATATGCACTACAATATTGCCAACTTCGAATTGCCAGTTATTTATTGTTCCCATTTTTTCACAATCTAAAATCGATTAAAAATACGTAGCTATAACTTAATTGATTTCTATTTATTGAGTTTTTTTTAACTCTTTGTTAGTTTTGCATTTAATTGATTTATCGACAGCGCAGAAACAATCCATACCGTTAGTATACTCACTTATTTCATTTATTATTTTACTTTATTCGGTATTATTGATAGTTCTGAAGACCATCCTATTTATAGTTTATGTATGAATATTTATAGATGCCTAGTGTGCTATAGTATTGTTAAGTAAACTGATTAGTTACCTACTACAGTGGCTTACTGTTAGGTGTCCCACGGGCTAGTAGCAAGAAGAACGTTAGAATGGAAAGTGGCAATGTTCATAACTCTTATAAAATCTTATACCGCCGGAGCTACCAAAAAAGAAAACGTATGAAGAGTTGGTGAAGTGTTTGGCATCTCATTTTATGCCCAGGAAATCGCGGAAATATATGACTTATATAAGATGGCACAAAATAATGATCAAATAACAAACGAATTCATAGTTCAAATTAAGAAAAAGGCGGCAGGTTGCAAATTTGGTCAATTTCTAAATGAAGCATTAAAAGACAAGTTAGTTAGTGGAGTGAAAAATGAGGTTCTACTGAAAAAAATGCTAAGGAAAGGAGATAAATTGTCATTCGAAAATGCTTTAGAAATGGCTACAGCATTTGAAAGTGCAGAAGCAAGCTCTAAAAATATTCAACCAGACACTAACTCTATTTATGCTATGAAAAAAAAAGTAAGGGGTTCATGAACAAATCATTGGAATGCTTTAGATGTGGAGGCCAACACTCAGCGGATCGTTGCTAGAAAAAGACATGGATATGTTATAATTGCAGGAAATCAGGGCACCTAGCTGTGAAGTGCAGGAATAAAAAGGAAATTAAGACACTGGAGCAGGAAGAAAAAATACAAGAAGAGATGATTATTGCATCAATCAGGAGTATTTACCAGGAAGGGGAGATAAAAATGGAAGTAGATACAGGAGCATGTAGCAGTGCAATACATTTAAAGGACCACCAAAGACTTTTCAATGATATAAAAGTGAAGGATTGTAAAGTGAAACTAAATTCAGTATCTGGTGATGGTCTAGGAGTTGTTCAAATTCAAATTCATTTATTCAATTTAGGCGTCTACGACGCTCTTATGCAGGTCAATTACAAATTTTAATATTGAAATATTCTACATTGTACTGCCACGTTCAGCAAAAAAAATTATAGAGCCACTGCGAGAAGAACGGGCAAGAAACTCGGGGCCATTCTTTTAAACGTCTTTTTACAATGTTTTATAAACAATATAATACAATTATTACAATATTTGTTTAAATTACGTAGGAGACAGGTGATGGCTTGGCAGAGCTGGAATTTTCCAAGCATTTTTGTCGTTTAAGTAATCACAAACTGTGTAGTAGGATTTCTTAATCAAAATGTTTTTCACGTGCAATTTGAATTTTTCTTCTGTGAGGATTGTAATATGTTCGGGAATTTTATTATAAAACCGCACACAATTACCTAAAAAGGACCTTTTATTTGTTTTTGATAATCTAAAACATGGTACCGTTATTTTATATTTGTTCCTAGTGTTGTAATCGTGGTTGTCACTGTTTAATTTAAATTTACTAAATTTTTTCCGAACATACATAATATTTTCAAATACGAGTATATACAGATTCGGTAAAGTTAATATATCAATTTCTTTAAAAAGATCCCTTAGAGAGTCCCTAGGATCCATTTCATATATGGCTCGAATTGCACGCTTTTATAAGATAAAGATTGTCTCTATCTCAGCAGCAGCTCCCAACAGCAATACACCATACGACATAATACCTGTGGAAGTATGCGAAATAAACTAGCCGTGCAGTAGCTACATCTGTTAACTGTCTTATCTTACAAACTGCATATGCAGCAGAACTAAGTCTTCCGGCTAGATCATGTATATGTGGATCCCACTGTAAAGTTGAATCCATTTTGATTCCCAGAAAGACTGTCGCTTTTACAATAGAGAGTTTATCTGTGCCAAGCTTAATGTTTGGTTCAACATAAGGAACATTTGGTAAAGAAAACTTTAATCATTTGGTCTTTTTTGAATTTAAGAGAAGATTATTAGCGGCGAACCATTCAGAGATTATAGATAACACATTATTTACATGAATGAGTTCACTATCTTTCCTATCTACTTTAAAAATCAGAGAGGTATCATTGCGAATAAAACAATATCGCAGAAATCTTTGACCATGCAAGGCAGATCATTAATATACGCTAGGAACAGAAAAGGTCCCAAAATTGATCCCTGCGGTACACCTATTTTTACCAAAGACCCGGAAGAAGTATTGCCATTTATTCCAATAGATTTTCCAAATGTTTTGTCATGAAATTCCATTCAATCTTTATGCTGAAATAATATCAAATTTTGATGATATATTTGTTACATGTAGGTATGGGTATCTGATGTAAACGCAGCAGATAAGTAAGCTGCACAACCATCTTAAGTAGCTATATTGAAAGCTTTATGTGCTACGCCCCTTGTCAATACATAAAAAGAACTACTATTATGATCATTTCACCTTAGGCCGGTTTTAGTGCTCGACCGACCGTCGGTGCGTACATCGGTCGCGCTTCTCATTTGTATGAAAATTCACAAGTCGTCACAGTGCTCGACCGACCGTACGCACGCGTATATTGCTACGCACTGCGTACGAGGACCGTCGGTCGAGCGCGTCCGCATGCGTGCCGTCGGTCGACCGACGCGCTATGGAAACATAGGAACGCGTTCAGTGCTGCACCGACCGGTGGACCGACCGCACGGATGTGCGTATCATCGTTGACGAAAAATTATTTCGTAGGTACTCAAAATGAACAAATTTATCGACACCGAACGATTAATCACCGAAGTTCGGCTTCGTGAACCACTCTGGAACACAAGCCACGTTTTGTATAAAGACCGTGATGCAAAGTTAAAGGCTTGGCAAGAAGTGTGTGAAGCATTGTTTCCTAATTTCGATGAAATGACTCCTACTAAACAAAAAGATATAGGTAAGTAAAGAACAAACTATCTTCATTTTTATTTATTTATTTCGAGACATACAAATAATTTAAAAAATACTATTATTTTGCCAAGACACAGCACCCTCTGGAGATATAAAATAATTAGCAAACTTTTCTCTCAACATGTCCCCTGATCTGATATTATGTCTTTGACTGTCACTGCCGTGGGTAAGCGGTTCAAATCCTGCAATTGTTAATGTATCCTCTATTTTGTAACCATCTCGTTCTCTGATGTAATTATGTAAAATACAACAAGCTTTGATGATTGTAATTGTGTTTTCCAAGGAAGTGTTCATAGGTCTGTGGAATATTCTGAATTTGTTACTCATTATGCCGAATGTAGACTCGATATATCTCCTTGCACGACTAAGTCTGTAGTTTAATATTTTCTTTTTGTAAATCATGTTACTACGTGCATAAGGTCGTAACACTTGTTTTGAAATACCGAATGCCGCATCCCCGACAATAACGTATGGCAGTGGTTCGGTCGTATGGGGCAATGGTTTGGGGGGAGGAAAACACATTTCTTCGTTTTGTAGTTTTTGAAACAAATTACTGTTTTTGAATATGGTAGAATCAGAGTCGGTTCCACATGAACCGACGTTAATGTATATAAAACGATAGTACAATCACATATAGCAAGTAAAACAACTGAAAAAAATTTCTTGTAATTGGAATAAATACTTCCACTGTGTTCAGGATTGATTATTCTCACATGTTTGCCATCTATACATCCAACACAATTTGGAAAGTTTGCTATTTCGTTAAATTCATTGATGATATGAAGCCACCCCTCAGGCGATGTTGGCAATGTAAGACATTCTTCATGAAGAATCTCCCAAATTGTTTTGCACACCTCCTTAACGATAAAACTGATTGTTGACACCCCAAGACGATAACTGTAATGCAAGTCTGTGAATGTATGACCAGTAGCTAAGTACCTGAAAGAAAGAAATAAGCTTAGTTACTTTTATGTTACAGATAAAACTATACAACAGAGATGGAGAACAGCTCGGGATGCGTATACAAGGTCTAAAGCTGCAATTATTAATACGAAGTCCGGATCTGGCGGCGGAGCGATAAAAAAAAAGTATATATATTACGATCACATGAGATTTCTCGACAAGAAACACACAGTCCAAGTCGAGGACTCCCTAATGGCAGATGATTCCCAGACAAATATTTCGGTGCCCGACTTTGAGCCTGAGCCCGAGCCCCAGCCCGAGCCACAACCTTCGACAAGCGCTATTTTCGACACTAGAGTTTTCGAACAAAAAAATACTGAGCCTGCATCCCAGACAAGTCAAAATAAAAAAAATAGACGAATTACAAAATCTAAAAGGTCTATAAATAAAGAAGAATTTGAGTTTGACAAACAGATGCTGCAAATGTTTAAAGAGAATAGTACAATATTACAAAATGATGACATGGCATTTTTCACATCGCTGTTACCAATTACTAACTCATTTTCTATTAGTCAAAAGTTAACTTTTCGTTCTGAAGTACTAAAAATAGCTACGAAGATTCATGATGGTGACAATGCTCTTAGACCGGTGTGAAGTTGGCAGCCAAGCTCAGCAGCCATATAAACCGACCAAATTAAAATGTCGATGAAACAATCTATGGTTTTCACCATGACGGGGATTGTGTTTTGGAATGAAATATATCTCGATAGATAGCTACTGAAACAACCTTTCAGGTGGTATATTTCGATTTTACTCGCGACATTTCAGAAAGCCGTTATTCACATAAAAATCCCAAAAATGTTTCGATGCTAGGTTTCAAAGATGATTTTGACCATGACGGGGATTGTGTTTTGGAATGAAATATATCTCGCTAGATAGCTACTGAAACAACCTTTCACGTGGTATATTCCGATTTTACTCGCGACATTTCAGAAAGCCGTTATTCACATAAAAATCCCAAAATTGTTTCGCTGCTAGGTTTCAAAGATGATTTTGACCATGATGGGGATTGTGTTTTGGAATGAAATATATCTCGATAGATAGCTACTGAAACAACCTTTCACGTGGTATATTCCGATTTTACTCGCGACATTTCTGAAAGCCGTTATTCACATAAAAATCCCAAAATTGTTTCGCTGCTAGGTTTCAAAGATGATTTTGACCATGACGGGGATTGTGTTTTGGAATGAAATATATCTCGATAGATAGCTACTGAAACAACCTTTCACGTGGTATATTCCGATTTTACTCGCGACATTTCAGAGAGCCGCAATTAACATGAAAATCCAAAAAATAGTTTTGCTTTTGGGTTTCAAAGGTGGTTTTCACCATGACGGAGATTGTGTTTTGGAATGAAACATATCTCGATAGATAGCTACTTGAACGATCTTTCAAATGGTATATTCTGATTTTACTCTCGACATTTCAGAAAGCCGCAATTCGCAAATAACTCCGCGGAGAGTTGGCTGCTACTTTAGTTCTATTGAACTTCACCAGATGGCGTTAAGGGTATTCAATAAATATTTAGGTATAATACTTTGTGCTAGTAAATGAAGTAACGTGAAAAAATATTCTTGTAGTTTAATAAGAGTATTGTAGAGTATACCTACCTAAAATAAATTTTATCAAAATCGGTTCATGTATCAGTTATGTATTGCCGTACTTAGATGATTTAATGTAACATGACATGTAATAAGTAAGTAGTTAAGTACCTAATTTTTAGATTGCCTAAGAATTTTTATTTCATCTAAACATAATCCATTACAATTTACCTAACAATCTAGTTAGGTATTAACGCGTTGAAATATCTGCTTAGTTAACTGAGTAAATATTCATAATTAATATATTGCAGGAACTACAGAAACTTACCGATGGTTGTAGGCACTTACCTAATCAAAAATAACCTAGGTACCTACAATTAGTTATTCATTCTTATTGGATAAATATTCATATGTATGTATACCTATTAATTCTTACTTATGTAATTAAGTATTTAAATCAGTTACCTACCTACACAGTCCGCAAATTTTGGGCAAAGTAGGTAGGTACCTATTTTAATTCCTTCCACCTAGTTCTCGAAATAGTCCCATATAAACAGGTAGAGCTAGGTACCTGGATACCTAGTAAGTACCTACATGTATTTTGCAGATGGAATAAAACTTACCTAACTATTATTTCCAAAAATAATGTCAACTGAAAATAACAAAGAGCCATACCTACTGTTGTTTTGTTATTTGGACCCCAAACGGCACGGAATATGACATACCCAATAATGATTCAAAATTTTGGCCAACAGTAAAAATTACTAAATTTTTTATTTAAAATGTGTTCTACCAGAATTGGCAGATCCAAAATTACTCCGTAAATTACCACAAGAGAAATCGGTACGACATTATCTCAAGAACGGCTACCCAAACATATCAGATATTATCTGAGAGATATAGGTAAGTACTTCGACGGTGCTATCGCCCAGATACCTACCTACCTATCTAAATAAGTTACGTTCATACGTAACCAGTTATCAGGTAAGTAAGTAGGTAGGTATTATCACTCATTATGAACCGACTTTACAGATTCTTGTTTTATTTGATACAATACACTTTTGCAGTAGGTAGTCCAATTATAATTTTATTGAAATTTGCTAAGTAGTTTATGACTTACATTCTAATTACTGAAAGTGTTACGCCTTCCATAGTAATATAGTCATTGGCAGGGAATGACAATTAATCCCGTAGGTAGTAGGTAAGGGTCACTAAAAAGAGTGAATTTTATTTACTAAAAAAATGGAACCGACTTCAACACTCAAAATTGTGAATTAACTTGTTGAAGTCTGTACCAGGTGCACAATATACTGATTAGATTTGTTCCACTGTACTTTGCAGGAATTTCACAGAGCGGCAATAGATTTTGTTACCAAATTAAGTTAAACTTATAGCTAGATAATTAGGTACTAAGACACTAAAAAGTAATAATATGTTAATGTTTTTCCTAGAAGTAGGTATCTTGAATTTTTCTCTAATTTAATATTGTTTAGATTTATATTGTCCACCTTTTATTATTTTATGTGAGTTGTTGTTATTTTTAATATTTTTTGAGCCTTGGGTAAGCGAATTGGGTAACTGTAATGCATATCCCAGAGCATGTATATGTAAATAAATAAATAAATATTGTGCGCATTTTAAATTTTCGATTTTAAAGATTCTTGTTTTATTTGATAAATTACACTTTTGCGGTAGTCCCATTTAAATTTCATAGAAATCGGTTTAGCAGTTTATGACTTACACTCTAATTACTGAAATTGAAGCAGTGATGGCTTAGTGGCATTGGCTATGGACTGCCGCGCAGCAGGTCCATGGTTCGAATCCCGCCGCGAGCTTGAGCTTCACCACATGGTGGAAGGGCTTTTTGCGGATGCCCGCCTGGCTAGCTACCACCCTCAAGTAGAAAATATGTCGCTAAGCACTTAACGGTGTATCATTTAGAACCAGTACTTAAACATAGGTAGGTAGGTAAGTACCTATTATCACAATATTGTGCGCATGGTACAGACTTCAACAAGTTATTTCACACTTTTGAGTGTTGAAGTCTGTTCCATTTTTTAAAATATTTTTTTCATTTCAACAAATACAACAAATTTTATTCATTTTCAACGACTAGGTAGGTACTAGGTACGTATGTATCATCAAGATATTTTACAGTTATGGGATTTAAATGAAATTGAAAAGGGACCTAACGACAAGCATCAGTTTTCTAACGAAATAAGAATTAAGTATTAAAATCAGTTCACCCAGCCAAGCTCTGAGGTAACAAACATAAAAAAAAATGGAGACGAATTGAACCAATTGGAAGAAGGGAATAATTACAAAAAGTTCGAACTGAGATAATTAGAAAAAACTGATTTACTCTCAACGTATAGATCAAATGCCCATGATATCTTAAAATGAAATGTTGTAAACATTGTTGCCGATAATATGCTGTAAAAAAAAATATTTTATGTAAAGATAAACAAAAGTTAGGGTAGTTTGAAATTCTTGGAATTATTCCCTTTTTCCAATTTATGAAAATAAAAACACATATATTAAAGAATATTAGCATTTATTATATTAGTAACATAGAAAAGATATTGTATTAATCCTCATCTATATTAGCACCATCCAATGTTGTTGTGGGCCAAGTCAAAATCAAATCATAAAACGTCTTATACTCTTCAGGAATATATGGTATGATTTTTCGCACATCATTCATCTTTTTTTCGTTTATGGGTAGTTTTGACGGGTATGCTTTTTCTTCAGGTATTTTAGGATTAGTTATTGATTTTTGGAGCAAAAAAGATGTCTTTACAATTCCGTCAATGAATTCGGAACAGGTTAAGTAACCTTTATTACCACTATTGTACTCAAAATGTTTATATTTTGATGTTTTAAAAGTTGTACTTTTATCTATTGACTTGCAGGTTTTCTTGTAGAATGGCTGCCATGTTGTTTTAAAATTCAATATGTTCTCTTTATTAATGGATTCAACCAAAAATCCCTTACTTTTAGCTTCTGAAATCAAGTTGTTGTACTGAGCTGGGACGTATATTCTATCTTTTCTTCTAATAAGTCTCTTGGCTGTTCCAAAATTACGATCACATTGCAAAAAGGAATGTCCTCGCACCGGAAAGTATTGATATATTTTATCAAAACGATTGATTGATACGAGGGTCAAAAAAAACCTTATGAGTGTGTTGTTCCTATTTTGTCCACCGCAAGCATCGCTAAAAACGTTCTTTGATTTTAGGATCCATTTTCTGTATCATCATCCATAATAGACTACAAACTTCATCTGGACCTCGTTTAGCTTCTCCCTCATGATAAGTATAGAAATGTGCCTCGTTTGTTTTTAAATCGTGAACGCAAAACACGTACAGCCATAATTTTCTTAAGTAAAACATTTCTTGAACAGGAATCTTTGGCAAAGGTAGGTTCTGCATATAATCAAAAACTATAGCGCCTACATCGTCTTTATCATTGCATACAGTCAATATTTCTTTTTGTTTATTATAAAACTTTTTCGCTCGTTTCACATGTACCATTTTCTCAGCCACAGCTACTCTCTTTGCATTATCATTAAGTGAAGTACTTTTTATTTTGGATTCTAGCTCTTCACAGACAGAGCAAACGTCGACTTGTGGCCGCCCAAATCTATAGTCGAAATTTTGTTTAAAATATGTCCTATAGTAATCATATTTCACAACATCTTTATATTGGGGGTAGTCCTTAGAAAAAAGTTCAAACATTATTTTGACATTAAGGCTAGCCTCTAAATAATAAAGCTCTCTGTTGCTGTAATGCGATAGTTTTAGGGGAAATGATCGTATGTGTTGATCGATCGCAACATTCGCTTCATTCGGTAAGCTATTTCCTCGATTACGATGTTTACCACGCTGATCTTCTGGGGGTTTACCTTCGGTGATAAGACGAGTCAATCGGAATATATGTTTATTTTTCACAGCGTATAATATGGAGAATGCTTCACGACATACTTTTATCTTTTCAGTATTTTTCATGGCAAAGTAATGAAAGCTACTTTCACGGTTTTTTTTATTCTCATTGTCAGATTGGCGGCGGCGGGCTATATTTGAGCGTTCAATAAGGCTCATAAGATACGTGTCTTGCTCATTTTTGGGTCGTCCATTATAAACTGTATCCATTATTGCTTGTCTATCTATATTACTGAACTGCTGAGTGCACTTTTTTATGCATTTACAATCACGTTCTTTATTGCTTTTTGCCTCTACTAACCTCCCTGTGCTTGTACTTGTGTACGATTGACCCAATAGACGCTGTGTTTTTTGTATTTCCTTTTTATAAAGGTGAGAATTACGTACCCCTCTTTTCTTCTTTTTTGGAATGTTAATCTCATCATCAGATGATTCGTTCTCAGTTGACATTGTTCTTTCTTCTTTTGAATAATCACAACAACGCGCACCACAAACGTTTGTAGTCAAGGTCAAGTGTCAACTAAATAACTGGTAAACGAAACAAAATGGCGATGATCTAAGCAACCGGCTAACCAGCCAAACAGTTATTACTAACGGTTTAAGTGAATAAAAATGTCAAATTAAAATAACCTTTAATTGTATGACAAAAGGTTGTTAGTTGGAAGAAAGAAATAAATCCATGATTTATTCCCTTCTTCCAACTTTTTTGGCCGCTAGTATTACAATGGCGTTTGACCGTTTTATTTCCTTTTTTAACCTGACGCGTAGTTTTACGATTGAAAAGAGCTAATATGAGTAAAAATCTATTTCGTCAAAAACGTCTTTTATTCCCTTCTTCCAATTGGTGAACCTCCTCCTTGTTTTAAGTCGGTTAAAAAAGCGCCCTCGGCGGTCGCCCTACCGCCCCACCCTAACCACGGTAATGTTTAGATAAAAATTTTCAGAAACATCCGAACTACGCCTATTACACTACTGCAATAGAATATCTGAAGTTCTACCTACTGTTAGTATTCACCCGAAAAATAAGAAATTGATCAAAGAATAATTAGGATACTACTATCGCCTGCACATCAAATAATAATGACACAATGAAAAATCTATGGGAAAATAATTTTATTTTTATTTTTGTTATTGAGGGGCCCCTTCCCCACCCGTATTCGTGATGTCACTGATGTCTTCATTCCTGTAAACAAAAAATGTGTGTTAGTAACAATAAGTGTATAAGTATATATACATACCTACAAGGTTATTGGCAAAATGCTAACAACCTCTTAGGGTTGAGTACTAGCAGAAGCTAGTTCTTAGAAACAGGTTGAGATATTTTTTTTTTGTTAAATCTTTTTGTCTACTCCGAGCCAAGAGCAGCACCGTGCTCCCTTTGAAAAGAGTTTTGAATAGGTATTTACTTCAAGCCAATTAATAAAATACTACATGGGTAGGTATATTATACAATAATACATGACAGGCACAAGAGACTTTTAACATCAGGTGGTCCTCGTACTTAGGTATTCGGTCAAAAGCGCTCGTAGGTTAACTTAGTTGGTTGTTCTTAACGTCGAGTTGGACGAGTGGCCGCTAATGGCATTACTTACTGCTGAGCGCTTCCATGCTTCGCGGTTGTTGTCTTAAGATTGTACCTAGTCGTTATAGCAAAGTGGTAAGGCATTTTGCGAATGTCCACCTGGCTAGCTACCACCCTCGAGTAGACAATTCCAGCAGCTATTCTTGATAGTTCCAGCAGATATTCAGCCAGTAATTCTAGGTTAGCCTGAACAACATCTTCGACCACATCATCATTTACAACCAGGTGAAATAAACCACTATCTCAAAAAAAGGCTAATTTATAAGCTATAAAAAAATATGTTATCATCAATCATCATTTATAGGTAGGTAGGTACATACCTACCTAATACTTATTTCTAAATCATGTTGAAAAATAATTGTGTAAAAATCTTATATAGGTACCTACGAGCGTTACAGCGATAGCTGAGGTTTAAAAATGGTCACCGTGTGGTAGTAGGTATCAGGGTGTGAACCTATATCAGTACTTACTGCATGCTTCCGGGCGACATAGGGAGCACGGCATCGGGAGGCAGCGCGGGTTCCGCGACCTGCTGGTCGGGCACAACATGCGGCGCGCCCACTTCCAGTCCCGAAAAATGGGGCGCGGGTGGCAGCGGGACAAGGGCGGCGGCGGCGGCAGCGGCGGGACATTCTCGACACGGCGCGGGCGGCGCTGCCGGCACCACTCGCGGCCTCTGCCACCCTCTGCGGTCTCTGCGACGACGTCTGCCTCGGCCGCGTGCTGTTGTTAAATTCTGCAATTAAATGACAATTACAATATAGGTTCTACTCGTATCTATGTTCAGAAAAGAATACTCAAGAATCAAAGAAAAACCACCGTAGAAAAAAAAAAAATTATCTTCCATATTTTTGTCCTTTCACGCCTAAAATCAATCTCAAACTGAGGCAGACGGCAGCAGACCTCAGCGAGGCAGTTCGGTAACGCAAACGAAGTCTTTGATCATGCCGCATTTTTGCAAAAGTATTAGAATAATTTGAGGGAATTATCGAATCATCACCTTATTTCAAGTGCAGTAAGATTGGATTTTTGTAGCGCTTTGTAATTAAATTCCTTAATATTATTAGTAATAGTAATTTCCTTAATATTTTTATATATTGTAAAACAACTGAAAAAAATTTCTTGTAATTGGAATAAATACTTCCACTGTGTTCAGGATTGATTATTCTCACATGTTTGCCATCTATACATCCTACACAATTTGGAAAGTTTGCTATTTCGTTAAATTCATTGATGATATGAAGCCACCCCTCAGGCGATGTTGGCAATGTAAGACATTCTTCATGAAGAATCTCCCAAATTGTTTTGCACACCTCCTTAACGATAAAACTGATTGTTGACACCCCAAGACGATAACTGTAATGCAAGTCTGTGAATGTATGACCAGTAGCTAAGTACCTGAAAGAAAGAAATAAGCTTAGTTACTTTTATGTTACAGATAAAACTATACAACAGAGATGGAGAACAGCTCGGGATGCGTATACAAGGTCTAAAGCTGCAATTATTAATACGAAGTCCGGATCTGGCGGCGGAGCGATAAAAAAAAGTATATATATTACGATCACATGAGATTTCTCGACAAGAAACACACAGTCCAAGTCGAGGACTCCCTAATGGCAGATGATTCCCAGACAAATATTTCGGTGCCCGACTTTGAGCCTGAGCCCGAGCCCCAGCCCGAGCCACAACCTTCGACAAGCGCTATTTTCGACACTAGAGTTTTCGAACAAAAAAATACTGAGCCTGCATCCCAGACAAGTCAAAATAAAAAAAATAGACGAATTACAAAATCTAAAAGGTCTATAAATAAAGAAGAATTTGAGTTTGACAAACAGATGCTGCAAATGTTTAAAGAGAATAGTACAATATTACAAAATGATGACATGGCATTTTTCACATCGCTGTTACCAATTACTAACTCATTTTCTATTAGTCAAAAGTTAACTTTTCGTTCTGAAGTACTAAAAATAGCTACGAAGATTCATGATGGTGACAATGCTCTTAGACCGGTGTGAAGTTGGCAGCCAAGCTCAGCAGCCATATAAACCGACCAAATTAAAATGTCGATGAAACAATCTATGGTTTTCACCATGACGGGGATTGTGTTTTGGAATGAAATATATCTCGATAGATAGCTACTGAAACAACCTTTCAGGTGGTATATTTCGATTTTACTCGCGACATTTCAGAAAGCCGTTATTCACATAAAAATCCCAAAAATGTTTCGATGCTAGGTTTCAAAGATGATTTTGACCATGACGGGGATTGTGTTTTGGAATGAAATATATCTCGATAGATAGCTACTGAAACAACCTTTCAGGTGGTATATTTCGATTTTACTCGCGACATTTCAGAAAGCCGTTATTCACATAAAAATCCCAAAATTGTTTCGCTGCTAGGTTTCAAAGATTATTTTGACCATGATGGGGATTGTGTTTTGGAATGAAATATATCTCGATAGATAGCTACTGAAACAACCTTTCACGTGGTATATTCCGATTTTACTCGCGACATTTCTGAAAGCCGTTATTCACATAAAAATCCCAAAATTGTTTCGCTGCTAGGTTTCAAAGATGATTTTGACCATGACGGGGATTGTGTTTTGGAATGAAATATATCTCGATAGATAGCTACTGAAACAACCTTTCACGTGGTATATTCCGATTTTACTCGCGACATTTCTGAAAGCCGTTATTCACATAAAAATCCCAAAATTTTTTCGCTGCTAGGTTTCACAGATGATTTTGACCATGACGGGGATTGTGTTTTGGAATGAAATATATCTCGATAGATAGCTACTGAAACAACCTTTCACGTGGTATATTCCGATTTTACTCGCGACATTTCAGAAAGCCGTTATTCACATAAAAATCCCAAAATTGTTTCGCTGCTAGGTTTCACAGATGATTTTGACCATGACGGGGATTGTGTTTTGGAATGAAATACATCTCGATAGATAGCTACTGAAACAACCTTTCACGTGGTATATTCCGATTTTACTCGCGACATTTCAGAAAGCCGTTATTCACATAAAAATCCCAAAATTGTTTCGCTGCTAGGTTTCAAAGATGATTTTGACCATGATGGGGATTGTGTTTTGGAATGAAATATATCTCGATAGATAGCTACTGAAACAACCTTTCACGTGGTATATTCCGATTTTACTCGCGACATTTCTGAAAGCCGTTATTCACATAAAAATCCCAAAATTGTTTCGCTGCTAGGTTTCAAAGATGATTTTGACCATGACGGGGATTGTGTTTTGGAATGAAATATATCTCGATAGATAGCTACTGAAACAACCTTTCACGTGGTATATTCCGATTTTACTCGCGACATTTCTGAAAGCCGTTATTCACATAAAAATCCCAAAATTGTTTCGCTGCTAGGTTTCACAGATGATTTTGACCATGACGGGGATTGTGTTTTGGAATGAAATATATCTCGCTAGATAGCTACTGAAACAACCTTTCACGTGGTATATTCCGATTTTACTCGCGACATTTCAGAAAGCCGTTATTCACATAAAAATCCCAAAATTGTTTCGCTGCTAGGTTTCACAGATGATTTTGACCATGACGGGGATTGTGTTTTGGAATGAAATACATCTCGATAGATAGCTACTGAAACAACCTTTCACGTGGTATATTCCGATTTTACTCGCGACATTTCAGAAAGCCGTTATTCACATAAAAATCCCAAAATTGTTTCGCTGCTAGGTTTCAAAGATGATTTTGACCATGACGGGGATTGTGTTTTGGAATGAAATATATCTCGATAGATAGCTACTGAAACAACCTTTCACGTGGTATATTCCGATTTTACTCGCGACATTTCAGAGAGCCGCAATTAACATGAAAATCCAAAAAATAGTTTTGCTTTTGGGTTTCAAAGGTGGTTTTCACCATGACGGAGATTGTGTTTTGGAATGAAACATATCTCGATAGATAACTACTTGAACGATCTTTCAAATGGTATATTCTGATTTTACTCTCGACATTTCAGAAAGCCGCAATTCGCAAATAACTCCGCGGAGAGTTGGCTGCTACTTTAGTTCTATTGAACTTCACCAGATGGCGTTAAGGGTATTCAATAAATATTTAGGTATAATACTTTGTGTTAGTAAATGAAGTAACGTGAAAAAATATTCTTGTAGTTTAATAAGAGTATTGTAGAGTATACCTACCTAAAATAAATTTTATCAAAATCGGTGCATGTATCAGTTATGTATTGCCGTACTTAGATGATTTAATGTAACATGACTTGTAATAAGTAAGTACTTAAGTACCTAATTTTTAGATTGCCTAAGAATTTTTATTTCATCTAAACATAATCCATTACAATTTACCTAACAATCTAGTTAGGTATTAACGCGTTGAAATATCTGCTTAGTTAACTGGGTAAATATTCATAATTAATATATTGCAGGAACTACAGAAACTTACCGATGGTTGTAGGCACTTACCTAATCAAAAATAACCTAGGTACCTACAATTAGTTATTCATTCTTATTGGATAAACCTTCATATGTATGTATACCTATTAATTCTTACTTATGTAATTAAGTATTTAAATCAGTTACCTACCTACACAGTCCGCAAATTTTGGGCAAAGTAGGTAGGTACCTATTTTAATTCCTTCCACCTAGTTCTCGAAATAGTCCCATATAAACAGGTAGAGCTAGGTACCTGGATACCTAGTAAGTACCTACATGTATTTTGCAGATGGAATAAAACTTACCTAACTATTATTTCCAAAAATAATGTCAACTGAAAATAACAAAGAGCCATACCTACTGTTGTTTTGTTATTTGGACCCCAAACGGCACGGAATATGACATACCCAATAATGATTCAAAATTTTGGCCAACAGTAAAAATTACTAAATTTTTTATTTAAAATGTGTTCTACCAGAATTGGCAGATCCAAAATTACTCCGTAAATTACCACAAGAGAAATCGGTACGACATTATCTCAAGAACGGCTACCCAAACATATCAGATATTATCTGAGAGATATAGGTAAGTACTTCGACGGTGCTATCGCCCAGATACCTACCTACCTATCTAAATAAGTTACGTTCATACGTAACCAGTTATCAGGTAAGTAAGTAGGTAGGTATTATCACTCATTATGAACCGACTTTACAGATTCTTGTTTTATTTGATACAATACACTTTTGCAGTAGGTAGTCCAATTATAATTTTATTGAAATTTGCTAAGTAGTTTATGACTTACACTCTAATTACTGAAAGTGTTACGCCTTCCATAGTAATATAGTCATTGGCAGGGAATGACAATTAATCCCGTAGGTAGTAGGTAAGGGTCACTAAAAAGAGTGAATTTTATTTACTAAAAAAATGGAACCGACTTCAACACTCAAAATTGTGAATTAACTTGTTGAAGTCTGTACCAGGTGCACAATATACTGATTAGATTTGTTCCATTGTACTTCGCAGGAATTTCACAGAGCGGCAATAGATTTTGTTACCAAATTAAGTTAAACTTATAGCTAGATAATTAGGTACTAAGACACTAAAAAGTAATAATATGTTAATGTTTTTCCTAGAAGTAGGTATCTTGAATTTTTCTCTAATTTAATATTGTTTAGATTTATATTGTCCACCTTTTATTATTTTATGTGAGTTGTTGTTATTTTTAATATTTTTTGAGCCTTGGGTAAGCGAATTGGGTAACTGTAATGCATATCCCAGAGCATGTATATGTAAATAAATAAATAAATATTGTGCACATTTTAAATTTTCGATTTTAAAGATTCTTGTTTTATTTGATAAATTACACTTTTGCGGTAGTCCCATTTAAATTTCATAGAAATCGGTTTAGCAGTTTATGACTTACACTCTAATTACTGAAATTGAAGCAGTGATGGCTTAGTGGCATTGGCTATGGACTGCCGCGCAGCAGGTCCATGGTTCGAATCCCGCCGCGAGCTTGAGCTTCACCACATGGTGGAAGGGCTTTTTGCGGATGCCCGCCTGGCTAGCTACCACCCTCAAGTAGAAAATATGTCGCTAAGCACTTAACGGTGTATCATTTAGAACCAGTACTTAAACCTAGGTAGGTAGGTAAGTACCTATTATCACAATATTGTGCGCATGGTACAGACTTCAACAAGTTATTTCACACTTTTGAGTGTTGAAGTCTGTTCCATTTTTTAAAATATTTTTTTCATTTCAACAAATACAACAAATTTTATTCATTTTCAACGACTAGGTAGGTACTAGGTACGTATGTATCATCAAGATATTTTACAGTTATGGGATTTAAATGAAATTGAAAAGGGACCTAACGACAAGCATCAGTTTTCTAACGAAATAAGAATTAAGTATTAAAATCAGTTCACCCAGCCAAGCTCTGAGGTAACAAACATAAAAAAAAATGGAGACGAATTGAACCAATTGGAAGAAGGGAATAATTACAAAAAGTTCGAACTGAGATAATTAGAAAAAACTGATTTACTCTCAACGTATAGATCAAATGCCCATGATATCTTAAAATGAAATGTTGTAAACATTGTTGCCGATAATATGCTGTAAAAAAAAATATTTTATGTAAAGATAAACAAAAGTTAGGGTAGTTTGAAATTCTTGGAATTATTCCCTTTTTCCAATTTATGAAAATAAAAACACATATATTAAAGAATATTAGCATTTATTATATTAGTAACATAGAAAAGATATTGTATTAATCCTCATCTATATTAGCACCATCCAATGTTGTTGTGGGCCAAGTCAAAATCAAATCATAAAACGTCTTATACTCTTCAGGAATATATGGTATGATTTTTCGCACATCATTCATCTTTTTTTCGTTTATGGGTAGTTTTGACGGGTATGCTTTTTCTTCAGGTATTTTAGGATTAGTTATTGATTTTTGGAGCAAAAAAGATGTCTTTACAATTCCGTCAATGAATTCGGAACAGGTTAAGTAACCTTTATTACCACTATTGTACTCAAAATGTTTATATTTTGATGTTTTAAAAGTTGTACTTTTATCTATTGACTTGCAGGTTTTCTTGTAGAATGGCTGCCATGTTGTTTTAAAATTCAATATGTTCTCTTTATTAATGGATTCAACCAAAAATCCCTTACTTTTAGCTTCTGAAATCAAGTTGTTGTACTGAGCTGGGACGTATATTCTATCTTTTCTTCTAATAAGTCTCTTGGCTGTTCCAAAATTACGATCACATTGCAAAAAGGAATGTCCTCGCACCGGAAAGTATTGATATATTTTATCAAAACGATTGATTGATACGAGGGTCAAAAAAAACCTTATGAGTGTGTTGTTCCTATTTTGTCCACCGCAAGCATCGCTAAAAACGTTCTTTGATTTTAGGATCCATTTTCTGTATCATCATCCATAATAGACTACAAACTTCATCTGGACCTCGTTTAGCTTCTCCCTCATGATAAGTATAGAAATGTGCCTCGTTTGTTTTTAAATCGTGAACGCAAAACACGTACAGCCATAATTTTCTTAAGTAAAACATTTCTTGAACAGGAATCTTTGGCAAAGGTAGGTTCTGCATATAATCAAAAACTATAGCGCCTACATCGTCTTTATCATTGCATACAGTCTATTTCTTTTTGTTTATTATAAAACTTTTTCGCTCGTTTCACATGTACCATTTTCTCAGCCACAGCTACTCTCTTTGCATTATCATTAAGTGAAGTACTTTTTATTTTGGATTCTAGCTCTTCACAGACAGAGCAAACGTCGACTTGTGGCCGCCCAAATCTATAGTCGAAATTTTGTTTAAAATATGTCCTATAGTAATCATATTTCACAACATCTTTATATTGGGGGTAGTCCTTAGAAAAAAGTTCAAACATTATTTTGACATTAAGGCTAGCCTCTAAATAATAAAGCTCTCTGTTGCTGTAATGCGATAGTTTTAGGGGAAATGATCGTATGTGTTGATCGATCGCAACATTCGCTTCATTCGGTAAGCTATTTCCTCGATTACGATGTTTACCACGCTGATCTTCTGGGGGTTTACCTTCGGTGATAAGACGAGTCAATCGGAATATATGTTTATTTTTCACAGCGTATAATATGGAGAATGCTTCACGACATACTTTTATCTTTTCAGTATTTTTCATGGCAAAGTAATGAAAGCTACTTTCACGGTTTTTTTTATTCTCATTGTCAGATTGGCGGCGGCGGGCTATATTTGAGCGTTCAATAAGGCTCATAAGATACGTGTCTTGCTCATTTTTGGGTCGTCCATTATAAACTGTATCCATTATTGCTTGTCTATCTATATTACTGAACTGCTGAGTGCACTTTTTTATGCATTTACAATCACGTTCTTTATTGCTTTTTGCCTCTACTAACCTCCCTGTGCTTGTACTTGTGTACGATTGACCCAATAGACGCTGTGTTTTTTGTATTTCCTTTTTATAAAGGTGAGAATTACGTACCCCTCTTTTCTTCTTTTTTGGAATGTTAATCTCATCATCAGATGATTCGTTCTCAGTTGACATTGTTCTTTCTTCTTTTGAATAATCACAACAACGCGCACCACAAACGTTTGTAGTCAAGGTCAAGTGTCAACTAAATAACTGGTAAACGAAACAAAATGGCGATGATCTAAGCAACCGGCTAACCAGCCAAACAGTTATTACTAACGGTTTAAGTGAATAAAAATGTCAAATTAAAATAACCTTTAATTGTATGACAAAAGGTTGTTAGTTGGAAGAAAGAAATAAATCCATGATTTATTCCCTTCTTCCAACTTTTTTGGCCGCTAGTATTACAATGGCGTTTGACCGTTTTATTTCCTTTTTTAACCTGACGCGTAGTTTTACGATTGAAAAGAGCTAATATGAGTAAAAATCTATTTCGTCAAAAACGTCTTTTATTCCCTTCTTCCAATTGGTGAACCTCCTCCTTGTTTTAAGTCGGTTAAAAAGCGCCCTCGGCGGTCGCCCTACCGCCCCACCCTAACCACGGTAATGTTTAGATAAAAATTTTCAGAAACATCCGAACTACGCCTATTACACTACTGCAATAGAATATCTGAAGTTCTACCTACTGTTAGTATTCACCCGAAAAATAAGAAATTGATCAAAGAATAATTAGGATACTACTATCGCCTGCACATCAAATAATAATGACACAATGAAAAATCTATGGGAAAATAATTTTATTTTTATTTTTGTTATTGAGGGGCCCCTTCCCCACCCGTATTCGTGATGTCACTGATGTCTTCATTCCTGTAAACAAAAAATGTGTGTTAGTAACAATAAGTGTATAAGTATATATACATACCTACAAGGTTATTGGCAAAATGCTAACAACCTCTTAGGGTTGAGTACTAGCAGAAGCTAGTTCTTAGAAACAGGTTGAGATATTTTTTTTTTGTTAAATCTTTTTGTCTACTCCGAGCCAAGAGCAGCACCGTGCTCCCTTTGAAAAGAGTTTTGAATAGGTATTTACTTCAAGCCAATTAATAAAATACTACATGGGTAGGTATATCGCGGTATAAGAATCAGATGAACGTATCTACATTTTGTCAATTTTACAGGAGAGCAAAAATACTGTGGAAATTCGTCACTTCAAACTTTACTAGCTCATTAACAGAGATAGTATATAGTTGGTGAGAAAAAAAAATATTCATATATTGTTCTACTATTTGAGCATTAAAAAATAAAAAAATAAATTGTTTATAAATGCTTATAAAGACACAACATATATTTTTTTGAAATCCGGTTGACATACGTTAGTGTGGCTCTTAATTTGTTTTCTGGTTTTGTTCATATCTTACTTACAAACGTCGTTTGTGCAGCTAAGTTTTATTTTGTGTTAGATAGGAATGGACTAAATAAATTAAAATAAATAAGTAATTAATCAAACGTAACATAATCTTTATTTACTTCTGCAAACACACAATATTAAATAAAAAAAAAATCAACATACAGACATCAGTAATTAGAAAAATATTAATTATCTTCGTCGTCATCATCAGTTGTTCCAACGGAAAATCCTTTATAAAAACTGTGATATTGCGTTGGAATAATACCTTGTCTGCACAAATCTTGTAGGTCCTCATACTTTTCAGCGGAAATGGGTAAGGGTTTGTCATATGCACTTTTCAAAACAATTTGTTCCACAGTCAATCTTTTGCCTCTTCTGATAATCTTAATCATTTTAAAATCAGTATCATCTAAATCATATTTGAAGTATATATGTTTAATGTCTTCTTTACGGTACTGTAACCATCTTATTTTGAGCCAATTGACATTATTACCATCACAATCCACTTTAGCATTCTTGACTAATACCGTTTTTAGGTATTTAATATTTACAAAGTCATCTGTTCCCATTTCATGAACGTCATATGGATTTTTTCTGGAAGCTTTTCTTATAATTGTGTAGAAGCCGGATGGATGAAATATCGGTATATTCTTCTTAGACAGTTCAATAGTCGTATGGATATTATCTGCTTCCATTTGACTGTGCCCAGGTTCAAAATACTTTTGGTTAATCTCTGGTATATTGAAAGCCTCAACGCAGTACAATAATAGAGCTGAAATATATACATTACGACATTGGCTCGCACAAGTATCAGACATAAATGTAATGGGCTTACCATCAGCTTTCGTTTTCAGAAATTTCAACAAACATGACCCAATTTCATTAGCCCCTTTCCTTCCAATACCTTCGTGCCAGCAATAACAGAACACGTTACGCTTTTCTGTCTCAAAAATCCAGCATAGTAAAATTGTACATTGCAATTCGGCGTTTGTAATAAATTTGTTTTGAAGATGATGATGGGCAACAAATGGCCTCTAAGTCATATTCAGCAAAATGTATATCTCCCGATTGTGCTGACATTTTTGCTTGGTCACGATGTCGTCGTGCAGTAATTTTTCTCTCTAGGTGCTTTTCATACTCTTCTTTCTGCTTCTCTTTTTCCTCTGCGTTCAAATGTTGGAAAGTAAAACATTTGTCACACAAATCTTTTCGTTGTTTAAAGAAACCAATATTAAATTCTTTCTTGAAAACCACTCGGTAGTAAGCTATATCAACAGGTTCTCTTCGCTCTTCAGAACATTTAATTTTATAAAGCTCGTACATCTTTGCTACATTTAGATCCTGATCTAAAAACTCTTTTTTAGTGTCTCTTCGTGCATAGTGCGCTGGCATTCGGGGAAAAGATTTAATATGATCTCGAATGTACTGCCTGGTATCATCCGATTTTTTATTGTGTGGTGCATGTTTTCCCCGCTTATCGGCTTCAACAACATGAGTTCCAAGCAATTTTTTGAAACAAAATCTAACAAAAGTTTCTGAGACACTCAAAGTTGCTAAGAAAAATTTCTGACATACATTTTCTTTTTCTGTAGCTCCTTTTTCTTCAAGAAATATTTATTTGTCAGTTTTCTTTTGCTTTCTAAATTAGCAGTTCTTTTTGTTTGCGTAGGCACTTGATTCACCAAGCCTACAATATACTGCCTTTTTTTATCAATATTTTCAATATTCCAAAAAGATGAAAAGATTTCTAATCTGTCTTCATCACTAAATTTGTCCGTGCATTTTTCTCTGCACATCCCCATACACTTCATTTCTCCCAAAGATTTGCCTGGATTTAGAAAACCTTTACTTGAGACACACACACACATTCTTCTTCCATTCATTTGGTTCCGCTTGACCTCTGCGTTTGCGTTTACGATTTTGATGACCAGGAATAACCGATTCAATGCCAGCAACATCAGTAGTATTACATTCTATTTTATGTCAACAGTTTCTGTAGTATCTGAATGAGCAACGTTTTGTGTTAATACATCATTAATTTGAACATTGTCTCCGAGTTCCGAAGTTGTAAAGTCACTTGATGATAAGATGCATTCATCTGGTGCAGGCACGCCATCATTGCTTGAATTGGATAAATATAAATCTTCATTTAATAAATCCACTAAGTCTAACGATATATTATTATTTTCCAAAGTTGAAAACAGTATGCTAGGTGACTGCTCAGGTTCATCAAAATCAGATAGTGTTACATTCTCTAAAATTGTTAACGTTGGTTCCTGAAAAAAAAAGAAGTATATTAAAAAAGTATTATAATAGATTACTTACACCTTATCCCGTAGCAATAGCACAATTAAAATTATATACTATTAGTAGGTATAGGGCAAACTTATTGCAATTCATCATGCTTAAAATTCAGTATGGTCTGCTTGGGAATCGAACTCCAAATAGTATGTTCAATGTAACATAATAACAGCAAAGATCCAAACATAATAATAATATGAAAGATGACTCACCTGATTGAAAATCTCATTAATTTCATTGTTCTGATCGTGAGATGGTTCTTTCGGTTCCAGGGACGCTAAAATCTTCCAATTTCGACTGTTTTTATTCATTTTATTGAATTTTAATATCACTTTCACTTAAAAATGCTATAACTACAAAATAAAAAACGAAACGGTATTCTCCAAACTTCAAATTAGGGGCTCCCCGCACTACAAGTTTCAACTTGCTTAGACCTTACATCAACTTTTTGGTGCTATACTAACGTATGTTGTGAGACAGTAATATTTAACAAAGAAAACAGTACTGCCACACTGATGTAAATCGTATTACGTTGTTTTGGTTATTCATTCAAGCTATTTGTTTTATATAAATGTTTGTGCCAATAAAACGTAACTAGATAAACGTTGTTTTGGCTCTTTGAACTTAGCGTCAAAACACAATGTCGTAAATCCCAAAACGACGTATAAGCTTTTACGTTCAAATGGTTCTTAAGATATTGTGAAATAAACAATTTTCTATGATTAAAAATATTGTTTTTGCAAATACGTTCTTATAGCGCTAGCAGATAGCAAAATAATTAAAACTAAATTAACGCTACTCATAATACGTTTTTCTGGTTCAATCAAAAGTGGTTCTTATGTTATTTCGTTATTTTGGAACTTGTGAAATATTGATTATAGCGTTACGTCGTTTTGGCATTTCATAAAGGGCTACATTGTGATACGTTTTCTAAAAAAAACGGTTTTTGATTTTTTTGTAGTTACGCTCATCTGGTTCTTATACCGCGATATACAATAATACATGACAGGCACAAGAGACTTTTAACATCAGGTGGTCCTCGTACTTAGGTATTCGGTCAAAAGCGCTCGTAGGTTAACTTAGTTGGTTGTTCTTAACGTCGAGTTGGACGAGTGGCCGCTAATGGCATTACTTACTGCTGAGCGCTTCCATGCTTCGCGGTTGTTGTCTTAAGATTGTACCTAGTCGTTATAGCAAAGTGGTAAGGCATTTTGCGAATGTCCACCTGGCTAGCTACCACCCTCGAGTAGACAATTCCAGCAGCTATTCTTGATAGTTCCAGCAGATATTCAGCCAGTAATTCTAGGTTAGCCTGAACAACATCTTCGACCACATCATCATTTACAACCAGGTGAAATAAACCACTATCTCAAAAAAAGGCTAATTTATAAGCTATAAAAAAATATGTTATCATCAATCATCATTTATAGGTAGGTAGGTACATACCTACCTAATACTTATTTCTAAATCATGTTGAAAAATAATTGTGTAAAAATCTTATATAGGTACCTACGAGCGTTACAGCGATAGCTGAGGTTTAAAAATGGTCACCGTGTGGTAGTAGGTATCAGGGTGTGAACCTATATCAGTACTTACTGCATGCTTCCGGGCGACATAGGGAGCACGGCATCGGGAGGCAGCGCGGGTTCCCTACGAGCGTTACAGCGATAGCTGAGGTTTAAAAATGGTCACCGTGTGGTAGTAGGTATCAGGGTGTGAACCTATATCAGTACTTACTGCATGCTTCCGGGCGACATAGGGAGCACGGCATCGGGAGGCAGCGCGGGTTCCGCGACCTGCTGGTCGGGCACAACATGCGGCGCGCCCACTTCCAGTCCCGAAAAATGGGGCGCGGGTGGCAGCGGGACAAGGGCGGCGGCGGCGGCAGCGGCGGGACATTCTCGACACGGCGCGGGCGGCGCTGCCGGCACCACTCGCGGCCTCTGCCACCCTCTGCGGTCTCTGCGACGACGTCTGCCTCGGCCGCGTGCTGTTGTTAAATTCTGCAATTAAATGACAATTACAATATAGGTTCTACTCGTATCTATGTTCAGAAAAGAATACTCAAGAATCAAAGAAAAACCACCGTAGAAAAAAAAAAAATTATCTTCCATATTTTTGTCCTTTCACGCCTAAAATCAATCTCAAACTGAGGCAGACGGCAGCAGACCTCAGCGAGGCAGTTCGGTAACGCAAACGAAGTCTTTGATCATGCCGCGTTTTTGCAAAAGTATTAGAATAATTTGAGGGAATTATCGAATCATCACCTTATTTCAAGTGCAGTAAGATTGGATTTTTGTATCGCTTTGTTAAGCTATCTCTTTCAGTGAGAGAGACAGATATATGGTAATTTCCTTAATATTAGATGAAAGTTGCCAGACGACAATAACTGTGCAGTTACATTTTGATATTTTAAAATCTTTCCTTTGCTTTCTGAGAATGAATAATTAAATATAGTTGCATACTATACTAGTAAAATTTTACCAATTTTAGGGTTCCGTACAAAGACAGCGAAGTCTCGGTGATAGGGTACCATCACCAAGACTTCGCTGTCCGTTCCTCTGAAACCAGGCTGTATCTCAATAACGGTGATAGCTAGATAGTTGAAATTTTTACATATGATTTATTTCTGTTGTCGCTATAACAACAAATACAAAAAGTTGGCCAAGTGCGAGTCGGACTCGCGCACGTTAAAACAAAAAAGGTTAAAATATGAAGTCTTATGTTGTACAGCTAATGGTACGGAAACCTTCGTGCGCGAGTCCGACTCGCACTTGGCCGATGTTTATTAATTTATGCGTAATAATAAGTGGTATCCTATCAAAGTCTAAGGGGCAACGCAAATAGAAGACGGCGAGACGAAGGTACGGTACAGACACGGCGCAGATACGGTGCAGGCGCGATATCTGCGCAAACAGACGCGGGGACGGTACGGCAAGTTAAGTCATTATAGAGCGTGATATTGACGGGATAAGACATGTATTCCTCTTCAGACGAAGATGAAGATGCACTGGCTTTGCTACAGATTATTAATTTACAGCAAAGACCAAGAAGGTATTGGATACATCCAGTGTGGAGAAATGCAGAAGAGCACAGGTACTATAAAATAATGGAAAAATTATATGAATATCCTGATCGTTTTCGCACAGTTTATAAAATGTCACTGGAATGTTACCATATCGTATTGTCAAAAGTAAGAGAAGGACTTCGGAAGCAAGTTACAAATTGGAGAAAACCAATCAGCCCTGAAGAAAGACTACTGATAACTTTAAGGTAAGTGAAACTATTTTTTACAGATCAAACTTTTATTGACAAATCAAAAGATTATATTCATTGAAAATGTTTTTGGTTTAGCATCTTTGTAAATTGCTCTCAGTGTTATAGCTAATTTGAGTATCTGTCAAGCTGTGCTGTCCTTATCTCACAATACAGAATCAGCGCATGCGGACAGGGACAGCACATGGCTACTCAAGCTAGCTGTCGCACTAAGAGCCATTTATATATAAATACAGGCCTAGTTCAAGGCATTGGATAGTTCTCATTAAAAACACTTATTTCGTCTTCATGAGATTGGATAGATGTCTCTGGATTCGGGTGAGGTGTAGCTGGGGTTATTGGTGAAAATATTGGCAAATATAATGTAGTTGGAGTTGCCGGAGGTGCTAAGGATTGTGCGCTTTCATAAGCTCCCGGTGTCCGCGTTTGCTGATATTCTGAAATGCTGAGTTGATAAGCTTTCTCATCATAAGTTCGGTGTCTTGAAGGCCCAGCTATTTGTTCAATTACAGCCACTGCCGCCGGTGGTGCTGGATTTATATACTCTCCGGATATCAAAGTCAGCTGAGTTTCCGGATTTTTGTTAGCTGCTGCAGTATGTTTAGCTGTCTGCTGAGTCGAGGTAAACGAAGGTGCTGGACTTGTATTAGCTCTGGATGTAAGAGTCTGCTGGGTTGCACCTTCATTAGGATCATAATTTGTCTCTCGAGAAGGTGTTCGTGGATAATACGGCTGTGTCCTAGGGTAACTAGATACTGGGTCATTTAAAATTTGCTCTGATAAATTGAGAACGCCCATTTTAAATCTTCGTTTTTGGGCTGGTGTCATTGTTTTCATATCTGGAAGCATGCTTTGAAAAAAAGCTAGATCGCTGTCTGTTTCAGGTTCAGCTCTATGTATGGTCTTCATTTGTAATGCTCTTTGACTGAAATATTCATGTGCTGATTTATTGACATCTTTTAAAGAGATTGCCCTAGATTTATTTAATAGTGGTAGCAGTGGCGGTGTTGGCGTGGATTGATTGGAGATGGAATCCGAATTTGTGTTTTCACAAGCTAGTTGACCAGTAAACAGTGTCTCATCGACTTCTTCACTATCATTACCGTCTGTGCTATCATATTTGCTTAGATTGCTTTTGGTTGGTCGGGACTTCAAGTAATTGTCTAAAAAATGTAGATGTGGTGAAAGGTAGTACTCTTTAATCGTCTTTGCACCTGATCCAGATGGCAAATCTAGCCTTTTCTTGTTTTTGCTGTAACTACATCGAATATTCTTCCACCGTTCTTTACATTCTTGGGCTGAAAAATATTTAAGCAGATTAGTTACAAAAATTTTGTATTATTTTGTAGTACTTCAGAATTCTGAAGTACTACAAAATTTAAATGAAAACTCATCCATAATATTCCCAGTTCTGAGATGTACCTCAATCCAACCAGTTAGATTGAGGTGCCACCTTTATATTCATTTAACTTTTGAAGTATTCTACTACAAAATCCAATATCCGTTCTACAAAAATTTCTGAACTACTACTAAATAACTCCATTAGTCGCTTTACGATGCGAAAAGTGGCACCTCAATCTAAACATACATATGTTACATACTTATTGCTATTTTATTTTTGTTACAGATACTACTCAGATGGCTGTTCGTTTACATCACTTTCTGGATATGTATTGAGAGGAGGCAGTACCGTCCGGCAAATTGTGCATGAAACCTCTAGCGTTTTGTGGGAATGCCTACAGCCGGAATATATGCCTGTACCTACACGACAAAAATGGGTAGAAGTTGCTGAACGGTTTTACACTCTCTGGAATTTACCGAATTGTGTTGGGAGTTTAGATGGAAAGCATATTAGAATTACAGCGCCCATCAACTCGGGTTCGACTTTCATAAATTATAAGGGATATTTCTCTATTGTATTGTTAGCAGTTGTAGATGCAGATGGTTTCTTTTTAACTATAGATGTTGGTGAATACGGCCGAAATAGTGATGGGCGAGTATTACAAGTAAGCTCTTTTGGACAAGCTATGGATCTAGGCGATCTCGATTTACCGAACCCTACACCTTTGCCTGGAGAAACACAAAATGTGCCCTTTTATTTTGTGGCAGATGAAGCTTTTCCACTAAAAAGAAATATTATGAGACCATATGGTCGAAATCAATTGACTAATGAGAGAAGAGCTTATAATAACAGGTTGTCAAGGGCACGTAAGTCAATAGAATGTGCCTATGGTATGTTAGCGTCAAAGTTTGGTGGACTTTACACGCCTATTTGCTGCAAACCAGAATATGTTGATAATATTATAAAAGCAATGTGTGTGTTGCATAACGTAATTCGCACATGTGATGGTAAAAAATCAAATCCACGGTTTAGAAATAATTTGATAGGAGCAAACATTAACATGCGATTAATGGGAGAAAATCCCTACCATATCAGGGAATATCTTACAACATATCTAACACAACGATCTCCGATTCCGTTTCAGACTAGACATAATGTTTAAAATTTTAATAAAATACATACCTGTTGCACCGACTTTTATTGCTATTTCTTGCCATATTTTGTCTTGCACATTTCTGTTACTGTACCCTGTCTTAGTGTAGTCATAGATATTCGGGTATTGCTCAATTAACTCGCAAAACTCAATATTGAATTCAATATCGTCACGCATCCTGTATACGAAGCGACGTGCGTCTTGTGTTATCTTTTGTTCGTGACTGAAGGCGGCAAGCGGACGGCGCAGGCACGCCGCTCCTCGCCCCCCGCCACGTCGCCAGCAGATGTAATAACGGTAAGGCGCAAGCGGCGTCTCGCATTATATACAGTATGAACAAAGATACGTAGCGATATATTTTAAACTGTTCAAATTTTCGTCCATATGGATATTTAAAGGCTGATTTTCATTGATACAGTAGCTGGCGCCAGCTACTGTATCAATGTAAATCAGCCTTAATCCATGATTTTAATGAAAATCCGATGTAATTTATCTTATTATGATTTGGTTTATGTATTTCGATGTTATTTGTATTTTAAAGTACTTAAATAGCAAACATAGCGGTTACATATTGCAAACATAAGTACAGTCGACAGCACATCAAGCTATACAGTTTGACCTTGAGCACGCCTTTATTGCGCTTGTAATAGTGGCGGCTTTCGTAGCGCAATGTTACACTTGATGTGCTGTCGACTGTACATAGGAATTATAATGATACAAAAGGAGGGAATTAGTATTCGAAAAAAAACCGAAAGGATGTGTATTAAATGTTATTTCCACTAAATAGCACCTTGTATAATAATACTCTGTGCCGTACCGTCCCCGCGTCTGTTTGCGCAGATATCGCGCCTGCACCGTATCTGTGCCGTGTCTGTACCGTACCTTCGTCTCGCCGTCTTCTATTTGCGTTGCCCCTAAGTATAATGAAGTCTAGTATCATAGTGATGTGGTACATTTTTATCGATAAACCTTTCTAGTGAATTAGCAAGATCATGTCGAGTGATCTAGACACGCACGACCTTCAGCAATGAAGATGCCTAATTGCCTTGCTTATTTGTAGTAAAATCCATCTTCCTCATTTGAAATTTCTTAATTCCGAAAATACCAATAATATTTAGAGCATATTTAGTGCAGTTATGAATACCAACTCAAAATTTAGGTTCAAAATAAACTTCGACGCTACACGTGATTATTAGTGTGTTAGCTGGCGTTATGGTCTCCAGCTGACACATGCTGTATATACGAAACTGCTGAAGATGTGATTATATACCTACTTAGAGTACGAGTGGAACAAAAAAATTGAAGCGCCCTACTTTAAAGCTGTAGTAGTAATGACTCCATTACAACGTGTAAGCTGGATTGAGCTTCACCGCACGGTTGAAGGGCATTTTGCGATTGCCCGCCTGGCTAGCAACCACCCTCAAGTAGAAAATCTACCGCCAAGCGCCTAACGGTGGTGCGGCAGCAGTCCTTTAGAGCCAGTGAAATTACAGGCACATGAGACTTAAGACTAGAGAAGGAAGTCTCGAATTTTCATACAAAAAGAGAAAATATTTCTACCCCCCCTAAACATTCACCGATTTTGATGATTTTTGGAAATGTTATAGATGTTATCAATATTAAGGTTTATAGGTTTGATTTTTATCATTATATTAAAGGAATTTGAATTAATGGGTATTTAAACACCGATATTTTCTCAAAACTTGGCTCTCTAGTTTGTGAAATGTTTATATGAAAATAAATGAAAAATAAAGAAAAAGGAAAATCTATAAACCTGGTTTATTCTGTCAATTATAAAATACGACTAATATTTTTAGATTTGATTAATGTTTACTATAAGTAGTAGAAAAGTTTTCTCCCAGAACGCAAATTATGCGGAAAATCTAAGTCAAAACTTGAAGAAGCTGCAAATGCTGCAATTGTCTTATCGCACAATTCTGTTTGAGGGGCAGTAGAGTACGATAGAGGTACTTGCATTAATGATGTCAATATGCCTTTTTGATATGTTGGATGGTGAGTGATGGGAAAAAATCGATGGTGTAGATATTTAGATTCTACCAATATTAATGTTATTCTGTATTTTCAATTTGAGTTTTCGAAACTAAGAACAATATATTAGACATAGGTACAATGTACATACCCCAATATAAAAAAACAGGTTTACGGTCAGTTTTTAAGTAATGCATTTCATATTTTTAACCAACCTTCAAAGTATACCTTTGTCGTGAAATCTTAGTTTCTAAAGCCTACATTATGACGAACATCGATTGAGCCGATGTTGTAGATATGTAATGTTAAATGTCACAGCATTTTCGTTGCAAATATAGTAGCCTCTATTGTAAGTAGGTATAGGTATTTGATCTTGGTGACATATAAAACATGTTTTTTTTAATGGATTCTCACTACATAAAGAACAAACAAAAATAAAACCGAATTCTAAAGCTTATTCGTCAACTGGCGAGCGTGAAACTCGCGAGTGCGCACGAGTAAGCACCTTCCAAGTTTACCTTTTTTCTTTGTCGTCAACTCGCGCGCGCGTGTAAAGTACATACAAAATGTTAAAAACTAGTTAAATACCGACTATCCAGAAAAAAGAGAGTGAGGTATAAAAAAATATGTTTATTTGACATGACATGCTTTGCTTATACAAAATAAAAGCACTTTAGTGCTTTTATGTAAGTAAATCTGTACAAAAATATCACAAAAATCAACAACATGACAATATGATATGACAATGACTCAATAATTTGGTGTATTGCCTGTTTTTGTATAAATGTTTGTCTAAAAAAATAAAATAAATCAAAAATCCAACAGAATCACAATATGTGAGTGAAGCGCTCCTTATTATCTAAATGTAATTTAAATAGTAATCTACAAAAATAGCATTTGGCTAAATATTTTGGTTTTTAGTTTTTCGATACAAAAAAATCCTAATATTTTAAAATTCGGGTATTTTTATTATGAGTTCAACTCCTTTATTTTTTAGTGTTGAAGCAGCCTGTCGAAACGCATTTGATATAGGAATAGTATAGTCTCTTTTCACTTTTTCAATGCACTTATTAAAGGTCCAATTCATTTGACACAATACTAGTTACACAGTTGTGCCTATCATCTCGTTTAATGCAGTTGTTGCTAGTAATAGTCTCTCTTTACGCACATTTCTCAAATAAATGACCCGTCTTTATTTTTTTTGTCTTTATTTTATTGTGTAGTTATGTTAAAACAGTGAATCGTATTAGCAAGGGTCATTAAAAAGAGTAGTTTTTTTTATTCCTCAAAATGGAACCGACTTCAACTCTCAAAAGTGGATTCGGTCTCCATGCTCAAGGCCCGCGATAGAAGCTATGCAATAGCTTAAAAATGTGAGCCTTGCTACTTACGAGATCGATTGGTGTACCACAATCGGTTCCACACTACACACACCACACTATCTGTTTATAATATAAAATTTCGGCTTGATCCCGGCATTATTTTTCTTTCTATGCTGATCCCACTCGTTGATTTATTGCCCTGACTTGTTATTAATAGTTACTTCTTAGGTACCTTAGCAAAAAGGAAGAGATTTATGAAACTATATGCTTAACACGACAACACACATTGGTGTACCTAAATATGAATTTAGAATAATTATATGAATTCTCAAACTACCAGGAGAGCAGAAGTTCATATGAGTTTCATACTGTTAATCTTGTTACAGAAAAACTATATTTATAAAATGTGTTATGAATATGGGCAGTACCGGCGTTAGGGTAGGGCGCGGTTGGGTGACCGCCCAGGGCGCCAGGTCTGAAGGGGCGCCTCAGGCGCCCCTTTATATTCACTCGCTCGGAGTTCTACTTACTCGTAAATTCACTAAAGTTTAGTAACAAAAACCACTCAGGTGGCAACACTAGGGCGGAACGCAGTGTTCGGTCGGAGCACTGCTGTTTATTTTACCGGGAATACTCGATGACAGACATAGCACATTATCTATACTTTTCAAAGTTTTACTGAAGGAGCGTCTCCTGCTATTATTTTTCCTAAATGAATACACAAAAATACGTCTTTTTTTGATCGAAACCTAAACCTAGATTTATGTTTTCAATGGCTTGCAGAGAGCATCTAAACATTTACGCCCTCGCGTAGGTAGAGGGGAGGTATTTGAATCAACGTGAACCAATGAAATGTACTACAGTGGTGTTTCGGAAAGGTAGTTTTTATGTGTACTTAATAAAGATTTCGCTCCGGGTGCCTAAACCACTCGGAACGGAACATGATCAGTGGAGCCGAAATATTGTGCTCTCATTGTATAACTTCAATCTTCATAGGGGACGGTGGCCTTACATCAACTTGAAATTTAAACTTCATCTGATCGAAAGAAGTGATTTTTGAAACACTTAAGTACCTAACCCACGCCCTTCGGCCGCGTATGATACCATAGTTTGGTAACCAGTATCATACGAAGAAAAAATGATCGTCGATGGATACTGGTATCCAAGTGATAGGGATTTTTTGTTTTATGTAACCGAGTATCAGCTCAGGAAAATATCAAACAATTACAAGTGAGTACTTAATATTTCCTCGTATGATACTGTTAGGCAGGCATGTCATGTGCATTGATATACGAGTATCACCTCTTTAGATATAAATGCACTGGCACTTTAGATAACTGAAGTTTTCATAACAATTGATGTCAATGTCAGTGTATTAGATTGACAAGTAAGTAAAATAATTTTGTGATTTTAATTTACAACGAATTAATTTCCGCGTTGCCTGTAATCCAAAATGAGTAAAGAAATTGAATTTATCTCTACGAAGAGAGGAGGAAGAGCACTATTGAGTGATGGTCGCAAGTACCACAGGAAAAAAACTTACTCAAACGACTCTACATTTTGGCTATGCCACAATATTAATTATGAATGTACAGGGAGTGTTACTCTAAATGTTAAAAATGAAGTCTTAAAAATCAAAAGCCACAAGGAAACCTGCAAACAAGACTTTGCAAATAACAAAATATTGAAAGAATTAGATAAATTGAAAGAAAATTGTAGTCATAATTTTGATAGTATTCAAAAACAATATGACAACATGGTGTTCAGCCTGGAAGAGGCAGGACTTGACTTTGTACGGGATATCCCTAAATTCCAAAACATCAAAACGGGATTGTACAACGAAAGAAATAAAGTATTAGGAGCACCAAGATTGAGAAGCAAATCTTCGATTGAAACCGTAGTACCCGATAAATTCAAAAAGTTCTTGTTTGCAGAATATAGTGATAACGACAAGAAGATTCTACTATTTTGCAATCAACGTGCTGCATCAATCGTAAAGTACAAGCATATTTTATCTGACGGTACTTTTACTTCATGTCCGACTGAATTTCATCAGTTATATACAATTCATGGCGTCGACGAAACTACATCGGCTGTTGTACCTTTAATTTTTTGTTTACTACCAGACAAGACACAGCAAACTTACGAGTTACTATTTTATATGATAAATTCCCAATTCAAGCAGTGGCTACCAGAAACAATTACTGTTGACTTCGAGTTGGCTCCAATGAAAGCTGTTCGAAAAGTTTTCCCCAACATTGATGTTAAGGGATGTTTTTATCATTTGAATAGGTGTTTATTTAGAAAAGCAAAATCGTTAAAATTAACCACAAGGGTAAAAAAAAGGCATGTAGCCAGGTGTGCTGGCCTTGCACGTTTACCCAAAGCCTATTTCCGAAAGGGGTATGAATATGTTATGTCAAAGAGTCCGTCTGGAGAAGAGATAATAAAATTTAACAAATATTTCAATAACCAATGGATGGCAAAGACTGACTTCGAAAAAATTTGCTGTTGTTCATCATCTAAAATACGTACTACCAATAATATTGAAGGTTGGCACAGTCGCCTTAATAGATATATTGGACGTAAAAGACCGGCATTGGCTCAACTCATAGATATTTTAAGAAAAGAAACCACCTTAATGGATATATACAAAAGAAAATCGAAACTAAGCCGAGAGTTCAAAGAAATTGATGAAGAAATAAATGACGCCATATCTCAGCTAAATGTAAACGAAATTAGTGTTGGTCATTGTATCGAAATCATTTCGCCATTTTATTCCAATAGGTTGTAGGTAATAAACGATTCACAGTTGAACTATTTCCTTGTTTTCTTGTATGTTTTCAATAAAGCGAGGGTTTTATAATAAGCGTAGGTTCAGAATGCAATCTTCACAGTTTTGCCGAGTTGGTTTCATAGGCAGAATGTTATATTCCTTACTGGATACTGGTTACCAAACATGATGAAGGGTATCAGAAAAGTAATATATCCTATCACTTGGATACCAGTATCCTACGACGATCATTTTTTCTTCGTATGATACTGGTTACCAAACTATGGTATCATACGCGGCCGAAGGGAACCCACGCAATGATATCACTACGCTTCTATATTTCTAAATATGGATAAAAACACCATCGCATGCTAAGTGAATTTTAACATTTTAAGATCACAGTAAACTATTATAACCGCATATTTATTATATTAGCACATTTAAATTAAAATAATTGTATAGATGCACATACACATTTAATATAATCATTTTATTAAACTGAACTATTAATTATCGTAATTTCACTGGCAATGGCAGTAAGAGCGGTATTGCAGATGCCAATATGCCCAATATTAAAAAATGAACGACCAATCCAATGTCACTTGTCATAAAGTAACTTTGTTAGGGCGTTCGGATAGCCTATCAATTCCAAAAATAACACTCACAAACGCTAAAAATGATCACGCAGGGCGTTCGTATTGGGACTCGTGAGCATTTATAGCGTTTTCGTTCACCCTTCGGATAGCTTTGAAAACGCTACAAATGACAGAAAAGTGCTATTTTTTGACCCACGTCTTACCGTGGGATCGTTGTGATCGTTTGAAGCTAGGGATGCCCTGTGTCAAGAAGTGATGTTAAGGCTTTTGATGAATCCCACCTTAACAACAGCAATAAGACCGCAACATCTGTGCCTAAACAAAAGTAGTTAAATATTTGAAAATTGCCACAAAGATAGATACTTAATGTGTTTACAATGAATATGCAAATTACATTTCTCTGTACAGCTACAGCACTACGACCTTCTGCAGCACAAACCTACCACTACCTTTGAAGACATGGATTACAATGTCTCCAGTTAGGATGTCTAAGTATGTACATTTTTTTGTGAAAAGGTACTGTGAGGACTGGGCAGTCTTCTTCATCCTTCAACCGTATCATGAAAATATTACATACCTACAATTCCAAGTTATAATTTCCAAGTTAAAATTCAAAAAAACTGTTGTCAACTTAAGTACCTAGCTATGCATTATATTACTTCTTTCACATGCTTATTATATCCACAGATTTTTTGTATTATACCAAGTTCTGTAAAAAACGAATAGTTGGTATAGTAGGATCTTTGAATAAATTGTAATTATAAATACAATATAGTTCTTATGTGAGGCAAACATGTTTCATCTATGTGCAGTGTTTTCTTCAGATTTTTCAAATGGAATAAAAAGTTGTTGTATTGTATCTAAAGTTTTTTATTTTTTCTCAAGTGGTGCAGCAAATTGTGTCTTGTGTTTTGTAAAACACATCAACTAGTGAATGTTTTGCCTATCACCATATGGCTATAATGAAAAGCATGGGCTGCAAGCAAAATTATTTAGAGGGTAAAGAGCATTGAAATAAGCTTTTAATACACTGTTATTTAATCTACTCTTAGACTAATATTTTATAGAGGAAAGATTTGTATTTTTGTATGCAACGAATAAACTTAAAAACTACTGGAATGATTTGGGTGAAATTCGGAATGAAAATAGTTTGAGCCCGGGGAAGGACATAATTTTTATCCAACTGGGAAAGGATAATGGTTTTAAATAAAATAAATATGCATTTTGTACAGTACATGCGTCACATATTAGTAGTGATTGTAGCGGGGCTTGGCTAGTTCATGAGCTAAACATTATCTGCATTTAGGTACTGGTAAGATAGGTGACCGCTAGTGGCCTTGAGGTGGTCTGAAATCTTTGAAGAATGCCTACTATCTTCCATTCTTCATTACGCCTCCAAAGTGGATCATGGCGCACACTTCTCTCTACATTACTGAGGAAGTTTATGTACCAGCAGTGGGAATATGATAGCCTGATACGGATATATGCAGCATTTTGATCCACACTTCTTCGACCTTTGTCTTTATACGGGGAATGGTGGCATGCAGCATCTATGTCCTCCCTAAAAATTAAAAAATTAAGCGAGCATTAGTGGTGTTGGTTTGGTACGTTCCTTTCGTTCGTTGTGTACATTAAGCTAGTTACAGTCAGAGTACAGAGCGTACTATGTATCTAGAAATGGCAGATGAGAACAATCTAAAATCAAACTTTTCTGATATAATACATTTGAGATAAAGATTATACTGAAGTATTTCATATTCGTACTTATTTAATATGAAAATATCGATTTTATAGGTAGTAAAAAATAATAAATTTATGGCGGAACAAGCTCGATGCCCACCTGATGTTAAGCGGTATCCTCTGCCTGTAACATGCATTTCGTCACAAGTAACGAATAGCACGGCGCCCGTCACCTTGAGACGTAGTTGTTATTTCACTGGCTCTCAAGGACTGCTGCCGGAACACACCATTAGGTGCTTAGCGACAGATTTTCATATCTTATCATACATTCAAAAAATATAGTTACCTATATACAATTGTTTTAAAAAACAGGAACAACAGCCAACCAGTATTGTACCTACGTAAACCTACTTTGTATCTTTTATAAAAATTATATGGACGGTAAGTTATCCACTGTAAGCTTTTTGCACCGCAGCGACGATATGTAAACGTTTCCACGCCACCCGTGAGGTAGTGTTTTTTGGCGCATTTTTTTTAAGCGTGGTTTCCCCAATAGGCCTATCCCACGATATATTTACTGGTTGAGCACTTTTTAATTACTCAATAATGTAAAATAAAAATGGTACTATTGGATACTATGAAAGCGGTGTGAATTATTATGATTAATTGGAGAAAACTATACTTATAATATAAAAAAATACATTCTATATAGTCAAAAAATTACTATTTGTGATTGTAAATAATTAAAACTGTAATTAATAATAGTATTGGACTATAATAGTAATGTTTTTATGAGTATACAATATGTTGGTTACGTCATACGAGATCTGATAAAATCATGACATAGTTTCATAATATTAACACTATTCCCGGCAACAAAATCAAACGGGTGCACTCCATAGGGATGATCCGATCTGAACTGTTTAGCTTGACTCAAGGTGGTGCGTGGACCAATCATCTCGAGTTAGCAGTAAAGTAGATCGGATAAATATGGTGTGTTAATCCCGATAGAGATTATAGGCAAACAACATTAATAAAATAAATATAAAAAACAAAACTCGTATTACGACCCAATCATTTCATACATTGATATTTATACCAACAGCAAGAACATTTTTATATGTTACATATATTGGAATAACAGTTTATTGTTATGATATATAATGAAATAGGTAAGTAAATATTTGTTATATATAGATACATATAGAGAGTGCTGGATTATCTATTTTACTTTGTAATGTTTGCATACGTAACAAGGTTGCTTATAAGACGGTGGCAATTTGTTTCGTTTTATTTGGCTTGGATTTATAATGCAAGCCTTATTTATGTATCAACCTTTGACACCTGCAACATTTAAAGAGCTTGAAGATCTTTAAATTCTGTAGCAAAATATCTTTTCCTACAGGTACTCCGCAAGACAGACATATTTCGGTCATATTTTCGCTTTGATTGATTATCAGATTTTTGAGCTCTAATCGATTGTCGTCAAAATCAGTCAGATTACTAAGGTCCTGGTTTTTCACCATTGATTCGAAAATTGTTATGATCACGGCTCCGCAGTTGTAGTCATCGGTTTGGAGTAAATGCTTAGGGATCACAATATTGTCAATAGATTTGTTTATATTTTTTCTTTGAAGTAAATACATCAACTTGGAGTAATACTGTTTCTTTTTTGATTTTCATTTCCCAGAGGGTCTATAATTTTGAGTGTATTTGTGCGTAAGCTTAGTATGACCATCGTATAATGATGCTGCAAGCAAATTGGGAACACTATTTCTTTTGTGACATCCAACTGCAGTGATCCGTTATCCGTTCATATTGGAATCTTCGAAAATAGCGATAGTTTCACATATTTTGGTAGACCTTCCATAAAATGGGCTATTTTGATACTGTGCTTGTGTTTCTAATTCATCATTTAATTGTAATTCAGCTGGTGTTTCTTGCAATGGAGCTTGATCGAACTTTCGGTAAAATTTTGCTAAAGTTAAGTTCTCTAATGCACTAGTTGCTTGATCATCAACATACTTTGAGTTTGTCAAAATATACAGGTTTCTGACAAAGTCATCAAATTCGACCACACTATTACACAGTGTAAATTGTGCCAAGATATCTTTGAATTCATTTTTCTTTGTTGTTAAGTTCTTTTCGACATCATTTGACATAATTTTCATAAAATGTGTACAACAAAGAAAAATTGGTATAAAGTCTTTAGGTGTTGATCTATTGTTTATAACGATCTCATAACAGTTGCTCAGATATTGATATTACTCCTAATCTATGTCGAAGGAAAGTAGAAAAGCACATTTTTGTGTGCTTAGCGACAGAAATTACCTACCTTACTTACAGATGGAAGCAAGCATGCCCTACACACTTACATAGGTAAACAAAAAAAGTCCTATGTCTAACCTACGCCTAAAACTGCCGTAAAAACAACCATTCGCAAAATATCAACCCCACTATGAAAGTGAGATAAGGGCAAGCATCTTCTACGCACTAGATGAAACGACAAAATTCCAATAATGCACAAAAACACATTTGTGCATTATTGGAATCTCTTTTTTGTTTTTAATCGACGGAAATCACCCGGCAACATGAGAGAGAACTTTGGATTTTGTGTGTGTACCTAGGTAGTGAAGCCCATAGTTAGCCATTACCTACGTTACCCTGGTGTTTCCCACGGTTCCTAGTTATAGTTGAGAACACCATTCGGAGGGGTTATTCAGCGAAGAAAAGATTGACAGCCGAATACTTATAGAGTTTGTTCTTCGATACTTTTCAGATAATATTAGGAAAAAATATGGATTGAAGATCTATTCTTAGCACGATAGGTACCTACTTACCGAAAAGTAGCTGAGAATAAACGTTACGCCGTCACTGACCGCGGCTCTAACTATTGAAATCGTTGAATATTTTTGTAAAAAGCACTATGTAGAAAGTCTACCAAAATTTTAAAACAAAAAAATATATTTAATTACTCACTTTTTCCCAATAAATTATTTCACAACACTTCCGCCACTCCTGCGCACTTCCTGGCTGGCCGTGAAACGTGAAATGAGGGCAGCTGTGTTGCCAGCCCCAACCAAAAGTTTCCGACTTAGATTATTTAGAAATATTTATATACTACTTTATAATATATACTCATATTTTTATAATACTTATGAAAGTTATAGCCTAAGTCTGGTTATTTAAAATACAGAGTACTCCGATGTAAACCAATACGGCGACACCTTTTTAGGGTTCCGTAGTCCTGACAAGGAACCCTTATAGTTTCGTCATGTCCGTCTGTCTGTCCGTCTGTCCGAGGTTTTGCTAAGAGACCGTTAGTACTAGGAAGCTGTAATTTCGTATGGATATCCATACGAAATTACAGCAGTAAATCAATTACGCCGACAAAGTGGTAAAATAAATTTTTTTTAAATATTTTTTAGTCTACTTACCTACGTGTGATGTGGGGATGTTTTTTTTTCGTCGTCTATCTCTTCGTGTGTGGTATGGTTGAATAGGTCTTCTAAAATTAATTAGGGGTTGCTAATACTGTTTTTCGATTTAATGCCCCATTTACGAAATATTAAACTTCAAAGTGCAAATTTATGTTCCAGCAGGGCCTCCCCCCCCGCTAAAAGCTAAATCACGGGCTGCTAATGCGTCTAGAGCTGATAGTGCGTTTTATGAACTTTAAAGAAAAAGTATAGCGATTGAGATAACTTTATTAGTTTCGCAGTAATAGTCGTTGAACTTGGGTGTTGGATAATTTTGTACCAAATATAAAATCTATAGTAGTTGGTTGTTTATAAGGGGTAAAAACTGGCATTGAAAACTTAATCTTAAATAAAAAAATCTTAAAACTGTAACTATGCCCTATGTCATACCACTAGGTGAACTGACGATACCGTGAATGGCTACAAGTGGCTAATAGCCATTCTTTGTGGTAATCTATGGGGGAGGGGTTTGTTCAGCAGTGGACGTCTTCTTGCTGGTGATGATGATGATGTCATACTTAATAGACTAGCTTTTCAGCCGCGGCTCCACCCCCGCGTATTGCGGTTATCGCGCAAAACTTATTAACTTCTTTTTGCGCAGTTGGATAAAAACTCTGTCTTTTTCCGGGTCTCAAATTATTTCCATTAGTAGATATAGATATGGCAGTACAAAGATTCAACTTATATAGGTATAAAGTACTTTTTGGACCTCATCTTCGCGGTACACTAGAAGTGTTTGCTGTCTCTACCTGTCGTACCAAGGTCATCGATCACTTCATTTCACTTATCATCAATTTGCCAATTGTATTGCTCATCAATAGTGTAAATTTTTTCATCGGTAAAGACAATATTTCTATGCCCTTCAGTTACGTCGCAACGGAAGGCACTCTATTTAATTTTAAAGATTGATTTAGGGCATGTACTTTATGTCAACGATAAGCACCGAGCTTTCAGGTCTTGTTTTATAATACGCGACATTTTCCTAGCGGGAATCTTCATTTCCCGCAATAAGATTTTTGTTGAGTTATCATAATATTTTTACTTCCTAATGAGATTTCGACCAATTCTGGCTTTAATAGCATTAATTTCTAGTTCTAAGACACGCGGCTGCCCTGATCTTTTATGGTCGTCAACAGAGGAAGTGTTGTTGTAACTGTTGATATTACGATATACGAACATACCTACGGCTGACTCCAAGCTTTTGAAGTGTCTGGAATATGACCGACGCGACGGCTCAATACCTACTTTACACAACGCTAATACTAGGTACTATCCTAAATTCTTTAACACCTCATTTCATATTGTTATTTGATAATGAACACGAAATAATATATGAAATGGCACGAAATCAAAAGAAAATTTTAAAGTAATAAACACGTTCCAAATTCTTAATAATTCTAAAGCTGAAAAGTTGTTATGTTACAGTATTTATGGCCAGACTAGTTACATATATAGTATAATAGCCCATCTATAAGCTTACTTGCACATAAGTTTAGTATACACCATACTTTTTATATTTCTTTCATATACCTATATAAACTATTTTATACAATAATTATTTATGCTACAGCAAAGAAATTAAATGACATTCAAATTCTTACAATGTACCAACGGATTCTGAATCGCGCTATCGTTACGTTTTCATTCGAGTATCTGTAGAATTCACCAACGAATTTTGTTTAATTTTCGAATTACAATTGAAATAATAGCTTGGCGGCAATCGTACTCTTATTTCTTAGATTTAGTAGGAAGAAAGTAGAGGAGAATAAAGAACTACAGAATCGTTCTATAGTATTATAACGGGTTTCTACGGAACCCTACATTGTGCGTGGCTCGACACGCATTTAACCGTATTTTTTTTATAAATCAGCTACTTTATATCTACTTTATATTTACATTTTATATCTATGGTTGAGAGCGCAAAACAAAGCCGAGGTACGAACTACAAATTCTACTGAAGCTGGAATTTCTGGATGCCTGGAACACAATACTCTACTAGCGGAAAGTTTGAAGGACGCCAGAACATGAAAGGCAATGAACAGTGTGCTGGATAGACTTAAAGAACGCGTTTGGTTCTGTGCAGCACGAACTGCTGCTGTTGGCAATGAAAAATAAAGTGGGGCTATCGGTTTAAGATCAATAACATATACAGAGAGACCATCTTAGCTTTTGCTCACGACTTTGTAATACATCAGTATTACAAGGTCGTATCAACGTAATCCAAAACAATGTCAGGAACTTTTACTAGAAGTGGATGAGCTGTGCATGGACTAAATGATTGAGAACAAAACCAAATAAATGCCACTGTCTGTGTCTGGGGGTAGACGGAATAACAAATCTCTTACGATCCGCGACTCTTGATAGGAGGAAAATGTATTTCCACAATTGAAGGGATGAAATCAAGAAGGAATTATCAGATTTTTTTCACAAATTGACTTATGGGTATCGTTGAATCTTATGGCATTCTCAAAATATCGAAATTAGGCTTAAATATGGACATTGTCAGTCTAAAAACGGTTTAACTGATAATGGAAAATAGTTCGCTTAGCATAAAAACGATTCTTACTAGACTTCCATTTATCTTTTGGCTAACCCAGGAGTGATGTTTGCTTCCGATTTTCCCGCATGCAAGATGATATAATTGACTTGTAAGTTCACAAAGAAAACATACAAATATGCATATGAATTGAAGAAATTTTACAGAAATCAGTGCTTAGCTGAGAAGAAAATAAAATGCCTGTTACCGATGCATTTTATCTTTCACTTGGCAAGGCAGGACAGAAATCTTGTGATGTGTGCATGACATCTCTGCGATGGACATAAAATGTGGCGAAAAGATTGTGTTGAAGTGTCCTGTGCCTATTTGTGTGTTATGTTTCATAAGTGAAGCAAAATCAAATATCTGATTATTTGGTCAGCCTCATGCTCCGACCAAAACATTTAATAAAATGATATGCCAATAGTAGATGTGAAACAATATTTGTGAGGCATTTAGGGTAATAAATCAAGGTTCACAAATATTTAGAATTTTTTATAGAACTAATAACACATTTGGCGAGAAAGTAGAATTTACCTCATTTTCCACCTGCGTAGCTACCAAGCAATTTTGTTTTTAAAATATCATTTTAATTATAAATAATATAATTATGTCATGGCTAGTAATAAAAAGGGGTCAGACTCAGAACTCAGAGACGTGATTATATAAGTTATTTATATTTATTGACGCGTTTGAAAAATACCGAAATAAGTAAAATGAGCTCGTCAAAATATAAACTTGTTACTAGTTAGGTACCTACTTTTAATTTACATTTAAAAATCATTTTACGATTTTGACTACTTAATCTACGTACCAAATAAGAGGACTTACAATTTTTTGATACAATGTAGCTTGTAGTTTTTTTTAATAGTTAACTGATTACATAAAAAAAAATTATACCAAATCACCAGATTACCTCTTTATTACTTTAGAAGAGTGTGTTGTGTTTTTAACATTGTAGTGTTACGCAAAGAAGCTGTAAAAATGAAAAAAAAAACCAACAATATTTTCATGGAAAAGGAATATTTTCCAAGAAAAAAACTCAACTTCACCGAAATGTCCGGGTTTTGTAAAGATTATGTCCGGCGTCAGTAGTTAAAGTGACGGCAACCCTACATAAGGCTTGTCATCCGCCCGGGATTCCCCGGATTTGACCTAGTTTAAACTTTAGAGGGTGTCCGGGGGGCGTCCAGTAGGGGTTTACAAACAGTGTCCTTTTTTGTCCGGAGAATCCGTATTTATTGATTAAAGGATAATCAATTAATTGATACGTAAATCTGAGTTGAAAATTTATTTTGCAAGTTGCATGGGTACAATACAAGTCGGCACGGCGCAAAATCGACAACGACAGCACAATACGACCGAACGTTCCCAACGCCGACTCCCGTTATAAAGAATTACCGTCAATCCCGGTTCTATATTTATAATATAGAAAATTTCTAGGGCCTTTTCTTCTGTCGGAAAACATGAAAATCTTGATAAGTAGGTACTAATTGGAAACACAAGCTATATATTGTGAGATTTTTCACTAGTCTCGCAGCAATGGACAAAGGAGAGAAACTAACAGCTATACATCCTACCTACACTATTTCTGAAGATCAAAATAATTTTAGGGATCATGAACTTCTGAAAATTTAAACTTGTTACTTACTTTTAATTTACATGAAGCGCTCGTAGCGAAATTTGCTTGGCCGTTCGCTAATTAAGCAACGTCGGCCGGGGTCATGAGTTGGATGGGTCACCGATAGTGGCATTACTACTTATTGTTATTGAATAATATATTTTATTTTTTCATATTATTCTGTAATTCAATCTTTGGTTGTAATGTAACATCTTTTATAGGTTGATTTCGTAATTTGTTTAATCCTTCCCAGATTGAATGAGATTGACTTTCATCATCACTCAGATTTCCAAAACAGTTTATTGTTACAACAACGTCATTCGTGCTATCATTTTTCAGTATGAAATCATGTTTAGTTTCTTTTTTGACACAATTTATTTTATTTTGATGATTTGGTCTGTCCATTATTTTGGTTTTGGCTACTTCTTCCATATTATATTCATCTTCAAAGTTATAGTCGGAAGAATCATCGAATTTTACAGAGCACTCTGAATCGCTAGTTTCAGATGCATTTTTTTTTCTTTTTCTTTTTGTACAAATTGCTTTTTATATTAGTTTTATTTTTCTCTGGCTTTTTTGTCATGTTCTCCCCGTCATAAGCATCTAATTTTCTTTTTCTCTTATTTTTTATTGATTTTTCTTGCTTTGCTACGTCGACGTTAACTTTCTTTTTATTGGTGTATTTCTTTGGTAGCAGAATGTTAGATAGTATTTTAATCTTTTTTCCATCGTTTAGACTCTTAGGTATATGATCTTTGGTATTTTTTTCTTTGTCTTCTAACTGTTGTACTTGGTTTTCACTTTCTTCCGTTTTGTCATCACCTGTTAAGTCTACAATTGTAACGGATTTCCCTGGTAATACATTCATTTTTTTTGTTACTCTTTCTTTTCATCGGATTTGGTCTTCTGTTCTCTTTTAAACAATCCAGAAGAGCGTCATCAACACCATAAGAATTCGATTCGGTGTATTCTGGTAATTTCCTCATAATTGGAAGTAGATCTACTGGATATATACCAGTTGCGCGAAATCCACTTACAATATTTTCTTTGCTTTTCAAATTAGAGTCCTCAATCAGTTTTTTCAGAAGCAGTGGGAAATGTGCCTTGTTTATAGCTGATTGTTTTGGATTTTTTATTTTGTAATTTTTTAGTATTCTTCTCCAAGATTTTTTTAGTGGTCCAAAAAATGCAACATCGAGTGGTTGGCTGAGGTGAGTTGAATTTGGCGGAAGCAAAACAAATCGAATGTTGTTTTGTTCGCACATCGTGACAACTTCAATGTTAAGGTGACTAGCGAGGTTATCTCCAATAATGACTTTTGGTCCTTCCAGCCTTTTTGCCCAAGGCACAACAATGGTCGTAAACCAATCCACAAATGTAGAGGTATCAAACCGTCCACTTTTTGTGCTATTGTAACGGGCATTTTCTGGACCACCTTCAACCCACTGAGTCCACATGCATTCAGACTTATAGACAACATAGGGTGGTAGTATATTGCCATCTGCACATGCACAGAACATTATTGAAATGCATCCCTTTGTTGCTGACATTACTCTCTCCGGATATTTTACGCCTCTGCGGAATATACACTTATCTGATCCTGGGTCGTCGCTTACATTTGTTTCGTCGTAATTCAGAATGTTACTCGGTGGGACACCTTTAAGAGATTCTTCTAAATTTTTAAAATAGTCCTGGAATTCTGTGACTGTTTTTTCAGCTCGTGCTCTTTTTATGTTTTGGGTAGCTCTTGTCGTCAGTTTTTCGTTGTGCCTATCAATGAAGTTTCTAGCCCACCATTCCCCTGGGGGCTTACCATTGAACAGATTTTCTTTATTGTTTTTCTTTAAATACTCGTAAACTACTAATCTTAAATCTAGTGCCGTCAATGGAGATCCAAAGTCTGCAGCAGCAACGAGTACTTTTACAATATTTTCTTCTTCTTCTTCATTGCTAAGTTTGAATCGAGGACCCGGTTTTGTAGTGTGTTCACCATTGACTTTTTTCTATAGTTCTACGAGGAATCCCGTATGTTTTTTCCGCATATGCAGATGTCATTTCTTTACTTTTAACCATTGATATAGCTAGTTCTAACATATCATTTGAATAGTTTTTATATGGTCTTGCACCAGGTCGCCTTCTGTTTCTTTTTTTTTGGCGTTGGGCATTGTGAAATCTGTAAGTAAAAATAATATGTAGAAAAATTAAAACTTTCGTATGAAACACTAATAGGTAGGTATATAAGTAGTATTTATTAACCGAACTAACATTTGAATAATGATCGCGTAACTAGCCGGATTGGGTAAATAAAAAAATAAGCTGCTCTCGAAATGGAAAAATGTAACATTTCGCTGATTAATAAATAATGATAAGTGCTGAACACGCGGTTGATACTAAACTTCATTAGTGTCACTTTTATCTATCCTCTCAAACATAAATACTACTTATATCAAAATTGATCATTTAGCTAGTCAGGTTTATCAAGTCGAAAACAAAAGAAGCATGTCAAACTTGAAACGATTTTTTACGATTTTTTTTGGCCGAAGGTTAAAAAATTATTTGAACAAACATAGGTAAGACATTAAATATTTATTAATTAAAAATAAAGACCACTAATCTACACTACTAAAAGTCCCTTTTTTGTGAAGTCGGATAAAAAAATTGTGACAACCCTAAGCAGTGGTAAAGATGCCATTTTGGGCGTTGTGGCAACTTTACCAAAGCCCAAAATTTAGTTTATAATACATTATAAAAAAAATACACATTAATAGTAAATACCAACTATCATAGCATATTCCCAATGAAATTATGTATATCATATTCAAATTTTACTCACCTTTGGCCACAGATATAAGCGATACAGTGTTAATTTTCCGATAAATCGAAGCGACGTTCTCTCAGCACTTTTACAAATGACGCCATATTGAGATAGATAACAATGTTACCATTATGAAAAAACTTTAGTGTGGCCACCACTCATTTCAAAATATTACCAAACTATCTAAATCAACGCAAGTATTGTCGTTTTTGAAAAAAATACGAAAGAATGACAAAATTCGGACGTGGTAAAGTTGACAAAGGATCGTCAAGTTGCCACCTTTGACGGTACCTAGGTTATTTTTGATTAGGTAAGTGCCTACAACCATCGGTAAGTTTCTGTAGTTCCTGCAATATATTAATTATGAATATTTACCCAGTTAAATAAGCAGATATTTCAACGCGTTAATACCTAACTAGATTGTTAGGTAAATTGTAATGGATTATGTTTAGATGAAATAAAAATTCTTAGGCAATCTAAAAATTAGGTACTTAAGTACTTACTTATTACATGTCATGTTACATTAAATCATCTAAGTACGGCAATACATAACTGATACATGAACCGATTTTGATAAAATTTATTTTAGGTAGGTATACTCTACAATACTCTTATTAAACTACAAGAATATTTTTTCACGTTACTTCATTTACTAGCACAAAGTATTATACCTAAATATTTATTGAATACCCGTAACGCCATCTAGTGAAGTTAATACCTAAAGTAGCAGCCAACTCTCCGCGGAGTTATTTGCGAATTGCGGCTTTCTGAAATGTCGAGAGTAAAATCAGAATATACCATTTGAAAGATCGTTCAAGTAGCTATCTATCGAGATATGTTTCATTCCAAAACACAATCCCCGTCATGGTCAAAATCATGTTTGAAACCTAGCAGCGAAACAATTTTGGGATTTTTATGTGAATAACGGTTTTCTGAAATGTCGCGAGTAAAATCGGAATAAACCACCTGAAAGGTTGTTTGAGTAGCTATCTATCGAGATATATTTCATTCCAAAACACAATCCCCGTCATGGTCAAAATCATCTTTGAAACCTAGCAGCGAAACAATTTTGGGATTTTTATGTGAATAACGGCTTTCTGAAATGTCGCGAGTAAAATCGGAATATACCACGTGAAAGGTTGTTTCAGTAGCTATCTATCGAGATATATTTCATTCCAAAACACAATCCCGTCATGGTCAAAATCATCTGTGAAACCTAGCAGCGAAACAATTTTGGGATTTTTATGTGAATAACGGCTTTCTGAAATGTCGCGAGTAAAATCGGAATATACCACGTGAAAGGTTGTTTCAGTAGCTATCTATCGAGATATATTTCATTCCAAAACACAAACCCCATCATGGTCAAAATCATCTTTGAAACCTAGCAGCAAAACAATTTTGGGATTTTTATGTGAATAACGGCTTTCAGAAATGTCGCGAGTAAAATCGGAATATACCACGTGAAAGGTTGTTTCAGTAGCTATCTATCGAGATATATTTCATTCCAAAACACAATCCCCGTCATGGTCAAAATCATCTTTGAAACCTAGCAGCGAAACAATTTTGGGATTTTTATGTGAATAACGGCTTTCTGAAATGTCGCGAGTAAAATCGAAATATACCACCTGAAAGGTTGTTTCAGTAGCTATCTATCGAGATATATTTCATTCCAAAACACAATCCCCGTCATGGTGAAAACCATAGATTGTTTCATCGACATTTTAATTTGGTCGGTTTATATGGCTGCTGAGTTTGGCTGCCAACTTCACACCGGTTGCTCTTAGTCGTCCCCAGTCCCAGTCTTTCAGTACAACATACTTCGTCACGTCACCAGAGTCCTATTCAATTCATTCACAAACATCAAACAATATTACTGCACAAGAATCGGAACAGCTTCTCACAAATATTTATTTTATTTTATTTTTATTTTATTTTTACACTTTTGGGATTCTTACAGCTAGGTATATAATAGCTTAAAACGTTGCATAGGAGCTGAAGGCCATTTAAAAGATTCCACTTATAAATTAAGATAATTATTCTAATCGAGTAGACTAAAACACTGAAAAATAAAAAATATAAATAATACAACACTTGCACAAGAATATAACTAATTGAAAAATGCATTAGACAATACCCTCTTAACTTGTTCAACAGACGTATTGAAAATATCAAGGTCATGCCGTGATGCTACGTCATTGAAACAACGGCTTGCTCTTATCAAGTAGCTGTTTCTCCTATAATTAGAATTAACTATTGGAGTGTATAGTTTTATCCTAACATGCTGCCTGTTATGGTTTCCAATTCCAACGTAGAGCAAACAGATTTTTCTGACCTTGTTGTATTTAAACAAAACTGATTTTTTATTTTTAAATAATAATAGTTAAACAAGAAACTTTGATTTTATTGTAATTTAGGTATTTTAAAATCCTGATTATTTTAAACATTATTTTGTTATTAAGTCCCATATATCTCTATCATACTAGTGGGATGGGATTAATAGGGTTAGTAATTAGTGGAATGGGATTAATATATTTAAATTGATATCTACATTTATGTAGTCTGTAATATAGACATAGTTACATACCTTAAAGTGACTGCAAGTCTTTCCACCGGTGATACAGGAGCTCGAAATAAGTTTACATGTTTTAAGTAGTCTTGTAACTTCGCTGATAATTCATCAAAACTTTTGATCGACATTCAGAAGTAATTAAAAAACTTTTCTTCATCTTCGCGCAATAATGAATATATAGTAGTGAATTCCCCTTGTAATGTTCTTTGGGCGACGATAGGGTGTACATGATATCTACGTCTTCTTCTATTCTTAAAACGTCTACGAAGATAATAAGCAGCAATTAAACAATTCGTAAACGGTTCCATTGCGTGCGACTGTACCAGTCCGATCAGTTTGTTGGTCAGGAGAGCACTGAATGATAGAAACTGACGGTCGGTTCAAGCGTATCGTCAGGACGGACCGTACGTACTGACGGTCGGTGGAGCACTGTAACTGGCCTTACTTTAATTTGCTTTAAAAATGCTACATTAACCACAACCTTACCTTCACATTACATATACGTTTTTCGTATCATTACGATTTATTATTAGGATGAGCCACATAGTATTTATACATGTACAGCATATTATTAAAAAAAAATTGATTTGTTACATACCTTCACATGCAAAATAAATGCATTCTGCAATACTTGGCTTGTAATTTTTCTTTTTCCTTTTTTTGTTTTGTGGTCACTCTTACCGTAGGCGGCATAACATAGCTGAGCAGGTTTAAATAAATGTAGTTGATGACGTCTGAAAGGAAATTTCAATAAATATTATAGTAGGTAAACTAAAACCAATCAACAATGCTAGAAATAATGAACAAATGAAACGATTTTGTTAGTAGTACTCAAAAAAACCTAAAAAATAGTGTTACAGTGGCAGTCAGGAACATATTGTACTAACTATTTAAAGATAATTACATAAACCAATATACTAAAGTCATGTAAAAGAATAAACTGTGAGATTTTTAATGGACACTATATCTAAAAATATGTGAGCTGTAGATCGATTATGTAAGTATGACTTAATCTTCTGTTGGGTAATTTTTCGATATATCCAGAGTATCCTCGCAAGTTTTTTATTTTTCATAAATGAAATAGAATTTTTCCAAAAAAAAACAGGCCACTTCTTGTATAAATACAAGTCAGACTCGATCTAAAAATATAAAGTTGTATCAATATAATGACTAAAAGAAATATTTATTTAACACTTCTATTTAGGTAATGATAGATCACATAACATTAATACTGTTCGCAAGCTCTGAAGGCAAGTGAAACTAGTCCTATTATAACCTTTAACCATAAACTTGTAAACATTCACATTTATAATCAATTGTAACACCGTCAAGACAGTGAGGAGACTAAAATGGCGTCTTAGGGTATACACCGCGTCTACACATAGCAGCCACCTAAGCACCAAAGCTAAGTTTTATGTGGCACTGCTCTCGTCCCCCTGCTAAACAGGTTTTTGAGACTCGCTTGCCCAGCAATTTCACTTGCTACAATGTCTTTAAATTTTCAACGTTTTTAACCTACATAATGTAAGAAAAATACAAGTCAGGAAAGACAGCAAACACGTAGAAACTTTTAACACCTTTATTCCAATTAGCACAACCTTTCATGTTCAAGTCTCGACACTGAATTGCCATTTTGCGCTCCGTCTGCATTCAACCGTTCGCGACAAAATGGCAGCATTAGCGGTATTGCGTGCGGAACCGGAAATGACAATACTTACATTTTTAGAATTTAAATTAATAACTAATAGACGTACGATAAAATAATTACTTATTTGCTAAGTTATTTACATAATTTTAAAAGAACATCGATCGAATAAATCCATTATTAAAAACGATAAACAAACATACCTAACTTGGCAACATCCTGTAAACAAACTGCTTTTATTTTATAAAACATTAACAACGCAACATAAAACCTGTTTCGCATATTTTACAAAATTAAATTATAAAAGTACAACTCTGTAATAATTACTTTTGCATAAGGACTTTGGGAAAACTGCGATATAAAGAAACGAAATTTAAAAACTGTTTTGTACGTTTTACTATATCAAAATTTTAGAAGCTTTATCAAAGCAATTGTTATTTTTACACAACTAATAAAGTAAATAATAAGAGTGGAAAATTATATTAAACTCATTTACATATTTTACGAAATCAAAATAAAAAAGTACAACAATGCAATCGATGCTTTTTTCAACTGTGTTTTGTGACCACTGCTTAACAGAAATATGAATTCTGTAAAACTGTTTCGAATATTGTATTAAATCAAAATAATAGAAACTAAACCTCAATTATTCCTTACGGGACTAATATAGTCGTTCCGTCAAGATGGCAATTGCCTATAATGCTAGCTTATATTCTAAGTATATCTTTATATCTTATCTTTACATACAATAAATGTGTTTCACTAGGACACATTCATCCTGTCTTTCATTAATCTGGCATAGCTCATAGGTTTTGGGTTATGTACAGTAACAACACAAGGATTGCTATTATATCCCACAGGTTGTACAGGCGCTGATGCTTGAACATCTCCTAGATCTGGGTACACTCCAACATGGTTTGCTGTCGTAGGTTGCTCTACAGTTAGTCTCTCAAGCTCTTGAGGCTTGGTGGTCGATTTCTTTGCAACTCTCACTGGAGACAGGAGATAAGTGGTGGCAGCATCCCATATTGATGCTACGATATGCCAGCTACATCCATATACTTCGTATAGACCTCTTTAATGTACCAATGTATCGAGTGTCCATTTTAGGAGCTTAAACAGGAGTAGCTAGCCAAATATTCCGGAGAAGTTGCCGAATGTTAGGAAACTGCTCCAAGTGTTGTCCACAAACTCCTTGAAGGATGTTTCTATAGTTTCTTTCGTAATTAATTTATTGAATATGGAAGTGTCTGAGATGTGAAGTCCTGATTAGCTTTTGTTATTTTTTCTATCCCACAGGCGGGAGTGACCATAAGACCAAGGCGTCTTTTTACATACAAAGAAGAAGACCTTATAAATGCTATAGTATCTATAAGAAATAAGGCAATGAGATTTCGAAAGGCCTGTCGGTTTTACGGTGTACCATTTGCCACTGTGCATGATCGTCTCAGTAAAAAGTAGCAGTTGACAAGAAGCCAAGAGTAGGACCGGATCCCGTTTTAGGAGTGCAGTGTGAGGAAAAGGTCACAAAATGGATTGTTGATGTGGCAATATGCGGATTTCCTTTGAGTAAACAAGATTTAATAGAAAATGTTTCGAAAATAATTGCAAAGTCTGGTGCCGAAACTCCATTTAAAGATGGAAAGCCAGGCGACACGACGTGGTACCAGAAATTTTTGAAACGGCATCCGGAAATTAGTATTCGAAAGCCAGATGGAATCAATAATGCTAGAGCAGCTATAACCCGGTACTGAATAAGACACAGGTTCAAAGACCTGCAAGAATTTGTAAAATACATAGATGCGGCTGATATATTTGAAGAGCCAGACAGGATTTTTATTGGAGACGAGGCGGGGTTTTCCTTATGTCCAAAATCTAGCAAAGTTTTGGGACCAAAAGGCTATAAAAACCTTTGCAAGCGGCAAATTATGCCCGCCTCTGGTAGTTTTTCCATACGTCAGACCTCCAAAGGCGTTGGTAGATAAAATGCCAGAATCATGGGTCCTTGTTCGGTCAGACAGCGGCTGGATGATGAGTGACGTATTTTACGAATACGTCTCCAACGTTTTTAACCCTTGGTTGACGAGAAATCAAGAGGCCCATTCTTCTATTTGTTGATGGCCACAAGTCACATATGTCTTTTGCTCTGAGTGAGTTTTGCCAGGAAAATGGTATAATTTTGTATGCGTTGCCACCAAACAGCACGCACATGCTACAACCTGCAGATGTTTCCTGTTTCAGACTACTTAAACAAAATTGGAAATCTACAACTAAGCAATGGCAGTCTGAAAACGTTAACCAGGTGTTAGCAAAATTAAATTTCTGCTCCATTTTACACAAGACTTGAGCGCAAACTCAGTTAAAAGATGCTATCAGAAATGGATTCAGAAAGTGCGGTTTATTTCCGCTAGATGAAAACAGCGTAGATTATAATAAATGCGTCAAGGACGCACAACCACGAATCAACGGAAGTGCCAAAAAACGGCGAATGCAAAAGAATTGGAATCAGCTAAAAAAATAATAACAACGATAAAAGATGAACTTGCTGAACACAAGTTTGCCAGAGCTAGGCATGGCTTATGTATCTCTCAACGATATATCGGTGATGTCTCTTAATGATATTCAATTGGCGTCTGAAATGACTTACCAGGACAGGCCAGGCCAAGTTCAGGTTCATACTTTTACAGTCTCAGCCGATGTCCATGCCGAAAAGAATGATGAAGTCTCAAATGACTGACAGAAACCATCTGAATTTATTTCGCTGAGGTTTTTGAAACTCACTTACATTTTCCAGAGCCTCCAGCACCAAAAGATAAAAAACGTAACGGGCCTAAATTGCCAAACGCTATTTCGTCACCAGCCTGGCGAGAACATTATAAAAAAAGAGAAACCGACAAAGACAATCTTGATTTAGAAAAAAAAAGAAAACAACAAATCAAAGCAGAACAAAAAGAAAAAGGCCATGGAAAAAGATAAAAAAAGAAGAAAAATAAAGCTTTACCGAAAAAAACGCCAAAAGAAGCGAAAAGAGCAAATTAGCGAAATTGCAGTGAATGTACCGAAGAATTGGTAAGTGACGTAGATGATGATTGAGAAAAGAATATTAGCTGTGACAAATGTATCCGCTGGTTTCATCTAAAATGTACTGAAATGTGTGATAAACCGTATGGTGAAGCAGCACTGACTACTTACAAATGTCCATTTTGCCAGAGAGGCGCTACAAAAATTCATAAATATTTAATTTTATTAATAAAGAAATCCAAATTATTAAAATAAAAAAAAATACATTTTCGGCATTAGTATCAGCTACAGAGTCTTATTTTATAAACGATGAAACATTTTTACAAGCATTTGGAAATTGTCAAATAAAATACAAATACAAACTAATTTAGACAGGATTTAATGAATACAATTAAGTAACTCTTATTTTTGTAGGTGTTTATGTTATTTATTTATTCCTGTCTGGCTATCATGCGCAAATATGTCACGGTCACGCATGACACGAGAAGAGTTTATTTTGATACTACCTTGTACTTGCGACTTCGTTCGCGATAGCCGGATCTGCAGACTAATTATTCACATTTGAGCACTGTTTAAGCAACGCTGTGATCTGCAGCAAAGCACTCTTAGGAAAGCACAGCTGAGAAAGGAGCTTTTTAGTTTAAATTTGAAAACTTCCGGGTTGTATTTTCTAGAAGACAATAGTTAAGTAACTCAGAGAGTTCCTTCGCGGTTTGCACAATAAATGTTGAAGCAAAGTAAGTACCTTGTGCGTTTCTTTAGAATTTCGATATTCCGCGGTTCAAGTTATTTGGAACGTAATATTTAGGTTGTGATATCTCTAATTTCTGAACTGCAAACCATATAACTTTGAAATATTTACGGGATAATCTTTAAAGCACCACTATTCTAACAAAAAGGAACATATGAAATCAGACCACTCGTTAATAAATTACAAATAAGTGTATATTTTGACTGTCATCCCCTCTCCCAAGAGAACAATGCTGAATTTCGGGATAAAAAGCATAAATTATCCTACCTCGTAGTATGAACTCAAATCATGCTAAGTTTCATTGAAATCCATTCAGAAGTTTTGGAGTGATGCGCGGCCGAAATACAGACAGACAGACGAAAATAAAAAAATATATATTTACGACATCAGTATCTTAAAGATAAGCGGAAATGAGCCTTCAGTCCACATATATTGAATAGGTCCGCAAGGATTGGAGCTAGCGTTTGTGTTATTAACTTTACTATTACCATCGACATACCGCGAATATCTATCGAGCTTTTAGGTGGGATCCGTGTACGTATACGGTACACCTCATCAGCACTGAATAAACAGTCTCAAGGAGCTGTCGGCTGGAGTGCGCATATATTATATAGTCTACTAACGGCCCGCCCCGGCTTCGCACGGGTAATAACGACTAAAATTGAGATGTAAGCTACCCTATCTTTCAATTTGGAATCAAATTGCACACGGTGTGCAAATCAAATTTAAAATTGGTTCAGTAGTTTAGGAGTCCATCTCGGACAAACAACGTGAAATGTATTTTTATATATAAAGATGAAGAAATAAACGTAGATAAGGTAACAATTGTTTTTATTCAAATCAAATCAAAATCAAAATGTTTTATTTTCGGATAATTATAAAATCCATTGGTTAACAGGTATAGCGCAAACTTATTTCTAATGGTTAGTATAAAATATAAATAAAAACAATAAAACATTAAAATGCACCACATCGCACGGAACCCTATGCGTATACCTGTGGAGTTTTATCAACAAGTAAACCCACAAAATGCCGCACGACGGGCGAGTTGTAGTGTTCAGCCACTGTACGTAGAAAACTGTTGGGACTGTCTCGCACTCGCCTCAACAGAGAAGCCGTCTTCTTCCTGAGGATAGCGTGGAAGCCATCCGTCCGAGCCTGAGCAAACATCTCTGACGCACTACAGAAACGAGGCAGACCCAACAGCATTCTGAACGCATTATTATATTGGACTCGTAAGGCATTTAACGATTTTTGAGTATAGTTGATCCATAGATTGCCGGTGTAAAAACTCTGACAGTATGCCTTGAACATTGTGATCTTAGCTTCGTCACTACACCGGGAAAATCTACGAATCAACATATTACTCCTAACCGCCAATGCCCTACGTTCCCGTTCAATGTCTACATTGTCCTTAAGGTCGTCGGTAAGAATATGTCCGAGGTACTTGAACTGTGTCACTCTATTTATGTTTAAGCCATTCAATACTATTCTAGGTACACTCTCAGGACACCTACCGACGGCCTTAAATACCATGTATTCACATTTTTTTACATTATAGGTGAGTCCATGTGTATTAGCATAGGTCTCACAAACTCTCAGCATTTGTCCAATAGCCCCCGCGGTCGGGCCCAGCAGCACCATGTCATCCGCGTAGCTGATGTTATTAATAGTAACTCCTCCGACTCGACAACCGACATGCATGCTGCTGAGCTCGACAATGAGATCATTTATGTATAGGTTGAAGAGCTTGGGAGATGTTAATCCACCCTGCCGAACCCCGCACTCCAACCCATACGGATCAGAGAGCATATTAGACCACTTTACTACATTGATTTGATTCCCATACCAATATTGCAAAAGTCTCACCAGTTCTTCCGGTACACTTCTATCTCTCAACCTCTTCCACAGCACTTCATATGAGACAAGATCAAATGCCTTGGAGAGGTCGAGAAAACAGGCGTACACCGGCGTCCTGCGATCAGTGTAATACTGGACGGTGTGTTTTAAGCTCAAAATAGCACTCTCAGTAGATAGTCCAGGCCGGAACCCAAACTGTGCATCGTGTAGTTCCATGTAATTGTTCAATTGAGAGTCAAACACACCGTCCAATATTTTAGCGGTAGTCGTCGCCAGAGAGATGGGACGGTAATTGCACTTATCAGATATGTCCCCAGTGCGGTTTTTGACAATAGGCACCACAATTGTTTTCATCAATTCCGCCGGTAAAAATGCATGACTCAAACAAAGCGAGTACAACATGGACAATACTCTGGGTAAGTGAGCCCCTGCGTACTTAAAATGTTCAATACTAAGCCTGTCATGACCTGGAGATTTGCCTCTACTCATATTATTAATGACTGTTGCTACTTGCTTAACAGAGATATTAAGCAGTGGCTTCTTCTCCACACCACACGATCCAGAAACGGGCATGGTAGGCGATGGCCCGAGTGGCGACTGTACCTTGAAATGTTCTTTGAACATATTAGCTATACTAACGGGCTCACTCAGGCCCTCGACACTCACCGGTAGTCCAGGCTTGGCGTCTAGCTTACTCGTGGATTTCCAAAACTCGCGAAAATTTTTATTAGCACGATGTTTAGCTATTTCATCCATTTTTAGTTGATCTTGGTGCTTTTGACACCACTTAAGGCGAGACTTGTAAACCTTACGTGTATCATTCATGCGCTCATAAAAATGGCCAGACTTCGGTCTAATTGTACAAAACCCACATTTGAAACGCAATCCTGGCCTCCCCGTGAGCGTCCCGTACATGCCTGTTCCACCCACATAAGGGTTTACCCTTTCTTTTTACGTTAACCCTCTCTCTGGAACGCACAGCCGCTTCCTGCAATGCTTTAACAATTTTATCATAAAGCTTATCCAAGATAGGTTTATGTTCTACATTAGTGCACAACCCATAACTACACTCCACAAGTTCCTGTGGGAAGTCGATGTCTTTTAATATACTGCAGCAGTAGTCCGTGTACTTACTAATTTCGGATTGACTTCTTTCTCCCCACAGGACCTCGCTGCGCTGTTCACTATGAGTCATCCGTTTAGGTCTTATAACATCTAATCTACATTCTATATATAAAGGCATATGGTCAGATATATACACGTCCTCTTTTATACCCACGTTAACAACACTATGCCAGGCTGACAAGGAAACGACACAGTGGTCTAACCACCTCTTACATCCATGAGCGTCACTTACATATGTATAACTACTCGAGTCTAGTCCTAGTTTTTCTATATCGGCACATGTCCAGGCCTGATCTTTACAAAATTCAAGCAACTCAGAACAAAATAGCTCGCCAGGATGAGCATTAAAGTCCCCTAATAAATATACACTTTCCACACCGGCACTTTCTACAATAGCACTTATCTCACTTAGTATTTCTGTAAAGATATGTAGGTTGTCGCATGAGTTAACTGGCATATAGACTGAAAAAACTAAGATAGAACGATCGTGTATTGTCGCTTTGATAGCTACCACGCGAGTGCTACTACAATTAATTACATTAACCGTCTCAAAAATACCCCTCCTCCAGAGTATGGCCACTCCACCATAAGGTCTACCGACTAGTAATCCCGCAGAAGTGTCAACGGCTGACTTCCCGGTGTACTCAAAGTCCGGGCTAATCGTTCCAAGAATTGGTATGTCGTGATGAAGCAACCATGTCTCCTGAAGGGCAATCAGCTGTGATGTCCGACATAAATTCCTGACATCGTCAATAGACCTTTTTAAGCATTTACAATTAAAACTAATCATGCGGCAATAGTTGGTTTGTAAATCCATATAAAATATTATTTAGGTACTATCACTATAAACCAAATTTATGACTTATTTTTGTACATAAAATGTACAAAACGTCTAAAATATATTCCAATCGGCCATAATTCGTCATTAAGAAATAGATTTACTTTATGCTTAGATACATATAATTTAAATGCATTATAGTTTCTACGTGATTTCATTTTAATTATTTTCAGACTAACACATTCACCTGTTTTTTCCTTGATGTAACTAACAATGTCATTTTCACTCGTAGTTAGGCTAACATTAGATATTATCAACGGCACTTTTACGTCCGCAGCCCGAAATTTGCTATCCGAAGCCGACTGCGCACGGCCTTGTTGACTACACAGCTTATTATGCTTTGATTTCTTATAACGAACGATCTCCCAGTTGCCCTTGTCATCACCTACCGTGGGCTCGCGGCTGTCAAAAGAAGTCTGTAAACAAGAACGGCTCACAGCTCGCACAGGCGCTTGTTGTGGCCTCTTCATACTATTTTCACAACGAACTGACTGCGATTTACTAACATTGGCAGGAGACTCGTTCATTGCACTTGCTCCTGCACCTTGTGTCTCAACCGGTTTTTGCAAGGCCGCGGTGTCTAGCGAGGTCTCCACGCGCTCCTCCCGCTGCGCTCTCTCACTCACACATTCACGATTACTCAATATATTTTGTATAGCCTCACCGCTTGCACTCGTATTGTTCGTACCCGCACCTTCTCTAGGCGCCTCCACGTGCCTGCCGGCCTCCGACGTATCGAATTTTTGCAATTCATACTTGTCACTCGTTTGAGGTGAGGAATGCCTTACAAAGCGATCACTTACTTTTGGCGATTTTATTAAATCCTCCGTGACATCAAAACCAAAACTATTCCGAAGGCAAGCTCCTCTTCGTTTGTTTACCTTTTCACTGGATGAAAATTTATTTGTAGAAGGTGCAAGTTTCATATTTTCTACATTTTGTTTGAGTGTGTCAAACTGTTCCTTTGTTATAAATTTCTCTTCCAGCGCTATTAGATGCTTTTTTAAAATTGACACATCTTTCAAAATTTTGATAACATCAATATTCTCCAGTTGGACTGTTGGAATTTTGTACAAATCTTTTACTACAAAAACTGGAAAATTCTCAGAGTCTGTACCTTTCATAAGACAGATGATATCGTCTAGTTCCCGTGACATTTTTTTCTTTCCTTGGTTTCGGCGCAGCGGCACCTTTTTTGTACTGGGCAGAGATTCAAAAATCAACGTTTTCGCCTTTGCTATGTCTTCTGCAGAAAAGGACGACATACACAAAGTATGTATAGTTTCCTCATCCATAAAATCAATAACGTTCCGGAGAAACGCTAAAAGCTCATTTATTACAACATTGCAGTTAGAACATTTCACTAACTTTACCGCTGAGGTCATTGTCCTCACGATGCGTCACAGTCACAGACACAATTCACACAGAAAACGCGTCCACACGCTACCGCTTGCGCTCGCGACTGATATTGCGATATTAGTTCCAAAATTACAAAAAAATAGGTGGCCGAATATTAAGGGCGCACCGAGCTTTTTAGGCGCGCTGCGTATGTGTGCGTAAGTAAGGCACGCCAACAGTTCTGTCCCCGTCCGACGGCCGAAGAATTACTAAAGCGGATAGGGACAAAGCATCGCGGCTTTGACTAAAATGAGCGGAACGTGCGTGAATTTGAGTATTTCCTTCGTATACTCGTAAAAAAAACAAATGCCTATTTGAAAAATGTTATGTGTATACGTTATAGAAAACATGTTGTTTTTTTTATTATTCAAATACGGATGACTCTCCGTTAAGTATTTACGCCGTACTAAGGGTATATTTCGTTTTTTTATAAGTAACTTCGGATTTTTTTTCCTTCGAGAAAATTTTGTGTAATCGTGTTTCCAAAGTGTATGATTTATAGAATGAATCCTAAAATATAATGTATATATATATTACATAACTCAAAATTAAGAAATGAAGATACAGCAAGGGATCAAACGAACCACAATTACGTATTGATACCTCGGTGCAGGCTTAACATAAAAAATAATTAAAAATATCAGTTCCAGGCTGATTACTAGCTTATGACTAATTTAATTATTTTTGTCTAATTTTTTTCATATAGATCCGCTATGTAACCAACTCCTTTTCAGATTATTATTGCCATACACTTAAAGATGCTAGCTATCAGTTTTCGGTTTTTTAACAATAAATAGGGCGAACTAAATGATTAACCCGCAGGGTGCCGGGTTAGATTTGCACCTTACCTTACCATCCCGTAGGTGTCGTAAGAGGCGACTAAGGTAAAAATACTGGAAGGTTGGCAGCAGCGCCGTCTAAAGAACTGCCAACTTAAACGGCGACCCCCAAAACGCCTGCCAAGCGTGTGGATTATGGCAAATACCCCCTTAATAGGGGAGGCTGTGTGGACGATCCGGCTGTTACATTAATGAATAACAGTGGCAAAAACAGTTCAATCTCAGTGACGGCCGAAATCTAAAACAGCAACAAGGTTTTGAGTTAATTTTCGGCCTATCAAAAATGTATGGATAACATTAGGCCGAAAACTGAACGGCTGCACCAAGTGGCCGGCCTTGTTGCAAAAAAATTACCTTACACCGCATATACGGGTATTTGAACCTAAAAGCTGGCCAAATATATTTTTTGTCTCTGGTTGGGCGTATAGGTGTCAATCATTACAAATTAGATGTATTATCGTATAATTCGTCACATATCATATATATAACCAAAAATTTAAACCTATTAAGAAATCGTTTAAGCCTCGTTGTCGTCTGAATCAGAATCAATACTTGGCGTTTCAGCAGGTAATAATAAGCTTAAAGTTTCTTGATGGAACGGTTTGGATTTCCTTCTCGGTGTTTTTCTCATACCTGTTATTAAAGGTTTAAGCTTCACGAGAAAATTTTCTTGAATAATTTAGCCTGTAATCTCTAAAATGTTTATTTCGGGCTTCTGCAGTCTCCTCCGAGAGCTGACCGATTAGGAGCAGGGCTGACAAAATTACTTCTGCACCATGTCGCAGAATTTTATGAATGGTTGGGGACATTGGATGCCATTCGTATAACTGCACATATAGTTCTTCGGTTTCTCTTGCATACTTTTTTTTATTATCCCTTTTTTTTATAAATTATTGAATACCTTAGAGGTGGCACCACATATGTAACACCTCATAGTCGATTTTGTATGTGTTGCTGCGTTACATATTTTGCCATCCACCATAGTAAAAAGCATAGTATGGCTTATTTTCATATCTTGGAATTCCGTGGGCTCGAGAGCATTAATTTTTGAATTTATATACCGAATCTCTTCGTTCGTGATATCAACAGACTCGTGTAAGAATCTTATTCTAATGGGTCTACAGTACCGCGGCGATGAGGGTGTTGGGTTTTGTCAAACAACGCGAACGTTTTTCTTTTTACCGCACACTAACTGTAATGGTACCATAGAACTCTGAAAAATGTTAGCGTCATTTTTCAGAGTTGGATTTATGGCAAATAAAACCGTAGATTGAAGTTGTATAATGGGATTTAATGTTCAGTTATAAAAACAGACTTGGTACATAAGGATGGGTGTTCGTAGTTCGTAGTAGCAAATAGAAGAAGTAAATTAAAAACCAGAGAGCAATTGCATAGTTTAGGAATCTTACACATAGATAATAACATACTTAAATGTCATCGCTACACGCCTCAATATAAGTTTAAATTTATGTTCTAACACTACCCCTTAAATTTAACCTTATGTAACACAACTATATATAAATATAACAAGCATTAATTATTTATTACACAATAATATCTTTTACATCGTTATGATAACTTATCTTATTTGCTGAAAAAAGAAGATACAAATTTTATATATTTTTCTCTAGATAATGGCTTAGTTAGTATATCAGCTATCATTTTTTCAGTAGATACATAGTTCAAACAAACAACTTTTTCAGTGACCAATTGTCTTATAAAATGATGTCTTATGTCAATATGCTTACTCCTTGAGTGCCCTATTGAATTTACACACAATTTCTGCGCCGACTGACTATCATTCCATAGTGTTATATTACAGGTTAAACTGAAGCATTCAAATAAAAATGTACGTAGAAATAAGGCCTCTTTACAAGAATCGGAAATTGCCATGTATTCTGCCTCTGCACTGGATAGAGCCACAGTCCTCTGCTTTCGACTATCCCAGGAGACCAATGAGTTACCAATGAAAAATACATACCCAGTATATGAGCGCCGGGTAAGTTCATATGCACCCCAATCTGCATCGGTGTAACATGTGATTTTGATATCTCCGCTCTTAAATTGAAGACTATATCCTATAGTATTCTTCAAATATCTTAAAACTCTTTTAGCAGCTTTCCAATGTTCCTCTGAGAAGCAGTTGTTGAACTGGCTCAAATAACTTACAGCATAACTAATATCTGGTCTAGAACACACTGATAAATACATTAGACTTCCAATTAAATTTCTATAATCAAGTTTACAGTTACTAATTTCAGCCTTTTTCAACCTTAATCCAACCTCCATGGGAGTTGTAGCTGGATTACAGTCAGACATGTTATATTTATCCAATATTCTTTTGATATAGTTTGATTGATCTAGTGTTATCATATTTTGCATCCTAGTTATTCTCATACCTAGGATGTGCTTAACAGGTCCCATGTCTTTCATCTCAAACTCTTCTTTAAGATTTTTCTTAATTTCTTCCTTCTTTATTTTCAGGGATTTCGATGAAAACAACAATATATCATCCACATATAAGGCTATGATGATATAATCCTCTTTCTGACAATATACAAATACACAAGGTTCAGATAATAATTTTTTAAATTTTAGTTTATATGTTAATACAGAATTTATTTTCTCATACCAAGACTTAGCTGCTTGTTTCAAACCATATACAGCTTTATGCAGTCTGTATACTTTCTTTTCATCTCCTTTCTTTACAAATATTTCTGGCTGTTCCATGAAAACGGTCTCTTCAAGATCACCATTCAGAAAAGCAGTTTTTACATCCAAATGTTCTATTTCTAGATCATACTGAGCAGCCATTGCTAGTAATATTCTAATTGTAGAATACCTTACCACAGGAGAAAAAGTTGAAGTATAGTCTATCCCATATTTTTGAGAATAGCCTTTTGCTACGAGACGAGCTTTATATTTTATTAATTCCCCATCAAGCCCTCTCTTCTTAGTGAATACCCATTTAGACTTCACAGGCTTCTTGCCTTCTGGTAAATCTACAAGGGTCCAGCAATGATTAGTGTTAAATGAATTATACTCATCTTGCATTGCTGCCATCCATTGCTTGCCTTCACAGCTGCTCAGTGCTTCCTGCACTGTCTCCGGAACACACATTTCTCCTTGTTGCATCCCTGCAAACTGCGCATACTCGTGTACATCTTGATAATCCATGTCAGATTCGTCATCCGAAGGATCTGGAATGTAAGTAAGATCGGACGAGTTTTCTGATTCATATACCCCTGTTTCATCATCCCAAGACTCATCAAGGCTGAACATTGTATATCTACTGCTTCGCCTACTTGGAATTATGTCATCAGATAGATTATTTCCTTCTGGGGATTTAGGCTCAGGCAATCTACTTTCAGAGCCTGTAGCATCAACGGGACATTCATATAAATTGACTGAAATGTCTTTGTTACAATTATCATCATGTGACATATTCCCCTTAACAAAAACATTTTCAAGGAAAGTTACATGTCTTGCTTTGATGCACTTTTTGGGATATGATGGATCTATAAGTCTATAACCTTTACTGTCCTCACAGTAACCCACAAATATGTATCTCTTGCTTTTTGAATCTAATTTACGTCGATTTTCTTGCAAAGCATAGGCAATACACCCAAAAACTCGGATATGTTTAACATCTACCTTTTTAGAAGTCCATTTTTCCTCGGGAACAACTCCCAGAACAGCCTTCGTAGGAGAGCGGTTCTTCAGATAGACTGCTGCATTCACAGCCTCTGCCCAGTACTTCTTGTCCAAGCCTGCATCTTGGAGCATGCAACGAGCCTTCTCCATAATTGTGCGGTTGGCTCTCTCTGCAACTCCGTTCTGAGAACTGCATCTTGGGATTGTAGTTTGTTGTCGAATCCCGTTGGCTTCCAAGTACTTCTGAAATGCATGGTTAACATATTCAGTTCCGTTATCACTTCTCAAACATTTTATTTTCTTGCCAGTTTGCTTCTCAGCCAGTAATTTGAAGATTTTAAATTTTTCAAAGGCCTCATCTTTCGTTCTAAGAAAATACAAAAATATTTTACGAGAAAAATCATCAATGAAAGTGATATAATAACGATAACCACTGAGTGATGGTGTCTGAAAAGGTCCACATACATCAGTATGCACCAGGCCTAATATATCCTTTGACCTACTTACAGACCTTTTGGGGAAGGGTAACTTAGACTGTTTTCCCTCAATGCAGGCAATACAGGTTTTGAAATTAGAATTGTCAAAATACATACCTGAAACCATCCCATTCTTCATTAAATTCATACTCCTGGAGTTGAGGTGACCCAACCTTTTGTGCCAAAGCTCTTGTGTGACCTGGACTGCTGCATTTTCTCTGCATACCTCCTGAGGTTCCTTGCAGACGCTGGCAGCCTTCACACTAGAATTCATGGCAATCCCCGACTCCCCAAATGTGTCTAGTTCATAGACCCCATTATTGTATGAAGCTGTCGCTACTACTTCATTACCAGTACCTATGATTTTACATTGTTTATTATTGAATACTACAGAATAACCTTTCCTAGTCAATTCACTAACTGATAAAAGATTAGTACTTAGATTCGGCACATAATAAACATTGCTAATTGTCTTTTCACAATCTTTTAATTTAACTACAACACTACCTAGGCCAGCTGTTGCTAACTTAGCCCCGTTGGCAACATACACTTCTAGAGTTTTGCCAGAGATATACTCACACATAATGTCTTTATTGTTGCACATGTGATTTGTCGCTCCAGAGTCAAGATACCACCGATTGTCTTTCACATTCACTGCAAGAGCAGTTAACAAAGCATTCTTGATTTTCCAAGTTTGATCTCTGCTTTTGTTGTGATCCTTCGCCTTGCTAGTGTTCATTGGACAGTCCTTTTTGTAGTGGCCAAGTTTTTTTACATTTAAAGCACTTGGCAGCCTTTTTCACTAACAAGGCAGATGCCTCCGATGCCTCCAACCTGTCATCTCGCCTCTGTGTTTCTAGTATTAGCTTTGACTTCACTGTTTCTGCAGTAAGTTCCATATTAGAGTTCTCTAACGCCATTATCAGTGGATCATAATCAGTAGTGAGTCCACTAAGCATTAAAATAGCTACAAACTCATCTTCTAGTGGTGAATTTATGTCCCTTAGCTGTTGCACTATTTCTGTGATCTTGGTAAGATATTTTTCCATGCCGTCCATGTCTTTTAATTTGAGCCCGAACAACGACCGTAATAAGCCAAGTCGTCTGCTTAATCCCCTGTCTTCGTATGCTCGCTCCAAGTTATTCCACGCGACAAACGCCGACGATGCGTTACGAACATGCGGTAATACCTCGGTACTCACCGATAAGCATATTTTCGCCAATGCTTTCTGTGCCTTTTTCTCATCCTTGCACTCTTTCGAGGTCACGCAGTCGTACATATCCTCGTGCATAAGACACATTTTCATCAAAAACTTCCAGTTATTATAGTCCTGGATTCCTTTCAAAATCTCAATAGGTATTCCGCCTCCTGTAGTTCCTGCCAAGTTCTGGAATTAACAAGGTGCTTGCAAAAACGTGGCGCCAAAAATCTTCGTAGCAAACGTTCTTGAGTAATGGCTGTTTCCCAATACTTTCTGCGAAAAATAATCTTGCTATCTCGCACTGGAAATTTGCTGGGCCCATAACCTATTGGATTTATGGCAAATAAAACCGTAGATTGAAGTTGTATAATGGGATTTAATGTTCAGTTATAAAAACAGACTTGGTACATAAGGATGGGTGTTCGTAGTTCGTAGTAGCAAATAGAAGAAGTAAATTAAAAACCAGAGAGCAATTACATAGTTTAGGAATCTTACACATAGATAATAACATACTTAAATGTCATCGCTACACGCCTCAATATAAGTTTAAATTTAAGTTCTAACAGAAACTGTCTCATTTTCAAATTTCTGCTTGTACTGAGCTTGTTGCAAACCATCACACCCCCATTTACATCGATTCCATTTCTTTTTTATCGTCTTCATTTAACGTAGCTACAACTTCCTCTAAATAAATTATTAATCTTGAAGCAGTATGATTCAGTAAGTCTTGTAAGCGCTCGTTCCACTACGATCCCCTATTTCAGTCCCCCAGGGGACTGTACAACACCCACTATTCCACTACAGTCCCCTATTGAGGGGACTCAACAGGTACTAACAAATGCAATTCCACTTCGATCCCCTATGCTTTCTTCTATGCTCCGGATTTAACTAGTAATAGAAAATGCAATTCCATTACAGTAAAACGGCGAGTGTAATCTCGCTCAGAAAAATCCTCTAAATACATCTTATTTCTGACATCTGTCAAAGTGACAGTTGATGTCGTATTTTATGTACTCCATTACTTTTCGTTTTCGTGACATCTGTCAAACTTTTATAGATTTCATGAGAGATGTTATTTCAGATGACAGCTGTCAAACTAAAATAGTGTTTATCTCGGAAACTATTGATCCTAGACTACTAGTTTCTTCACAGATATGATAGATCTCATAGAGATCTTCATTTCAGATGACAGCTGTCAATCTAAAATAGTGTTTATCTCGGAAACTATTGATCCTAGAATACTAGTTTCTTCACAGATATGATAGATCTCATAGAGATCTTCATTTCAGATGACAGCTGTCAATCTAAAATAGTGTTTATCTCGGAAACTATTGATCCTAGAATACTAGTTTCTTCACAGATATGATAGATCTCATAGAGATCTTCATTTCAGATGACAGCTGTCAAACTAAAATAGTGTTTATCTCGGAAACTATTCATCCTAGACTACTAGTTTCTTCACAGATATGATAGATCTCATAGAGATCTTCATTTCAGATGACAGCTGTCAAACTAAAATAGTGTTTAGGCATTTGTCCACTCACATAGAACACTGCATTCTTATATTGAATTCTGTCACTTGTATAGGAAAGATCTAAATAAAGACAAATCTGGTCTGTATACCTTATGAATCCAACACACACATTAGTATAATTGTAATATAAAGTATCGTCTAATTATTTTACCTAATTTACTTCTTCACCTCTCTTAATTAAAGCAAGTCAGGAGGAATATAAAAGTGATTATTTTGTGGTCAGCCTAATATACGGACATAAAGCTTATGTGAGACATGAGAGTAATAAAGCTCTCCTACTATATTGTATCTCTGAATCAAATAATCACCTTCTCAGAATAACATAAACCTAAACTTAGACGATCACGATTACCTGTACCGCCATAAACATTTGTCAAGATAATGTGGAAATATATACGGCACTATGACCTATTTTAGAAATTTTACATCTGTGACAGTAACATCTTTATTAATAGAATATGTTTTGTTTTTAACAGTTTTGTTCAATTAGATGAATCTAAATGAAAGTTGAATCTCATAAAATTTGGCCTGGCAATTATTGTATATGCCACATTAGTATAAAAATATTAATAATAAATTTACGTTAATATAATAAATTTACATGGGGTCAACAGTAGTTTAAATTACTTTTGGCACCTATCTATATAGGGTTCAAAACGAAAAAAAATCCTTTTGTCCCCCACTGTGGGCGAAAAGTGGCGACTACAGGAATAACCCGTTACGTTTCTACCTTTTTTTTTTCCATGTGCAATTTTAAAGACTTGCATTTTTTTAAATGGTTGAAAAGAAATTATATAAAACTTAAATTAAAAAATAAATAAATAATATGAAATAGTTTTGTCCAAGTAGTTATATTAACAGAAATAGATATGATAACATAATATATTACAGATACAGATCTACTAAAAAGAGACTAGCAATTAACAGTTAACGCATCCCCGTAGGACACCACTCCGATGAAATAGGGAATTTCGGAAAATGAATCTATATTGTCTACTTATTTATAATAGATAATTTCTGGGTGGATTTATAGTAATACAAGGACATTATTTGAGAAAAGGGAAGACATTTATTTTACATATTTGACACGACAGTACGTATAAAAAGTTATGACACTAGTAACAAAACCTTAGAACTAAAACCTTCTAAGGAGATTTGTTGCCGTTTATTTTAACAATAATGCACAGGCCGGCATAACTCTTTCACTGACATTGAGGAGTAAATCGTTTGACATATTTACATCTAATCTTAAAAAGGAAAAAATAAATAAGTAAAATCACATTATTATTACAAATATTTTTCATCAACTTGAACCATGTCTACTAATGAACAATGTCAGGAGTTTCAAATCGTTCACCGAAAGGGTCTGGTGCTACTTCATGATGGATATAAATACCATCGCAAAAAGGCCTATAAGAACGATGCAGTTTTATGGCGATGCAGTGATTGGAGTAAAAATAAATGCAGTGGAAAAGTGACCGTTAAGGTAATTATAATAATTATTGTCTCAAAACATTAGTTTAAGTAAGTATTTAAAAGCTAGAGGCCTGCGCCCTGGCTTGCTCTAGTAGTAGTAGTTCCTTTCATTTACCTTTCCTGCCCTCACCGTTATGGTAAAATACTGTCTTTCGTGCCTAGACACGTGTATTGTGTGTTCCCTGTACATTCCCACGCCCGTCTTTTCGCTGTGTCGAGGTGACATCGGTGTCCATGCTGCGTGTACAAAAGAAGGAAGAAGAGAGTGAAGATGAGTTAGTCTATAATGAAGACGTCAGGACGATAACCTGAACCATCCCGGAAAGTGCTCGAGCCCAACAGGATAGTTATCGAAGAGATAGCATCCAAAATATCAGCGAAAGAAAGACCTCAAACTAATTCTGCCGTCGTACCGAAAAAGGGCACAACACTGTTTTGAAAATTGAGTTATACATAATCCGGGGAAAAAGGCGCATGTCCTGAATTTTTTTCTGACTTTAATCTCTATTATCCACAGAAATACAGAAAGCTTAAAAGGCAAAATGAAAAATTGTAATTTATAAAATCAAATATCTGCTCATTTATTGCCTATTAGGCGAAACAAAGTTCGCCGGCTCAGCTAGTTTTAATTATTTAAATATGTGTAATACTTACGAAAGTTTTAATTAAATAGTTTTAATTATTTAAATAAATGGGTAAAAATAAAGATACACGTTTTTCTAACACTTTGCTTTTTTTTATATTATGGGTGACAATCAAGCATGCGGCCCGTCCGATGGTAAACGGTAACCGCTGCCTATGGACATCTGCAACACTAGCTGCGCTGCCGATGCGTTGCCTGCCCAGAGAGGAATTTGTAGATGCCCCTTTTGAACTGGTCCATGTCGTAGCTCCGCAGAAAGACCTCCGGAGGAAGGTCGTTCCACATCCGGTATGATATATATATGATATATGTATCCGGCGGTAGAAATGAGCGAGAAAAGCGAACAGTGTGTGATGTCCATACTTGCTGGATGTGGGGGTGGGTCTTTTGACGGTGTCGAGATGTGCGGTAGTAAAATTTCGACGCAGGAATAAGGTCAAAAAGCTCGTCGGAACATTCCCCAAAAAACAAGCGGTAAAAAATACAAAGGGAACCTACATCTCTACGGAGACTGAGAGGATCCAGCTTGTCAGAGAGCTTGGGATTGTCGACAATTCTGGCGGCTAGTCGCTGTAGGGAGTCGAGAGGCTGGATCATTTCCATCGTGTTTTAGTTCCATGGAACTAGTGGGAGTTTTTTTTCTCACTAGTTCCATGGAACTGGGCACTGGAACTAGTGAGAACTATTTTTCTCATTAGTTCCATAAAGGCTGAAGTTGGTATTTCGGTGCGCCATTCCAAAGGTACAGGAGCAGTACTCTACGTGGGGCCGCACTTGTGCTTTGTAGAGTAAAAGCCGCTGACTAGATGTAACGTAGACGCTTCGCCTGAGCTTCATTGAAGCGAGTTTCGCCTTAGCCTGCAAATGACCCCTAAACAGGGCCCCGATTCTCTTAGCTATTGACCAAACGCCATACTACTGCGATGCTTCTGCGATCGAACTGCTGTTAATGTCAAATTCGGTAGTCTGCTAATTCTAGCTCCTTATCGCAGTTGTATAGCAATCGCGTCGCTATCGTATGGCTTGCAAATGTTGCCACTGAAATAATAATGAAAACTTCTATCCATCAAGCATCAGTCAAAACATCAATACACTGGTTTTCTAGCAAACATTACATTAAATAAATGTATTTAAATCATTTAGCTATTTTTCTGTCTAAAATCCTCAGCTGTCATCTGAAATGAAGATCTCTATGAGATCTATCATATCTGTAAAGAAACTAGTATTCTAGGATCAATAGTTTCCGAGATAAACACTATTTTAGTTTGACAGCTGTCATCTGAAATGAAGATCTCTATGAGATCTATCATATCTGTGAAGAAACTAGTAGTCTAGGATCAATAGTTTCCGAGATAAACACTATTTTAGTTTGACAGCAAGTAGCAATAGTGCTACTTGATTCACTTTGAAGACTACCTTAGATATTACAGTTCTGCCGTCCTTATGAAAAGTGCAATAACTTACTCTAGGTAACTTTTGAGAAAAACGCGGTAGAAAAATAAAAAATTGTTTTAAGTGTATCTCTGCCCCTATGTAAGGTATTAACTTGAAACTTGCACCAGATTGTAGATAAAAATGTTAGGCATATTAACAGGTATCTGAAAATAGTAAATTGTGTTATTTAAGCTACTAAAATCACAACATTGTTTTTATGTTTAAAACTATTTCATAAATAGTGGAAACGATTACCAGTCATAACCACAATAAGTAACATAGTTATTGTACTTATTGTTAGTAAATCAACATATTGCAATTTAGATAAGCAGATGCTTCTGAATAGTCTAAATGGTAATTCTAACCATTAATGCAATATTTGTCTGACTTATTGCGGTTTTAAGTAGAGTTTAATTATTTTATTGAATGTGATTCAAATAAAAGGCGTTATAATGTAAGACAATGTTTAATGTTGTACATAAAATGAGGTTCATTTATTTTAAAATGATACGAAAAGCTTAATCTTAACACTTACACGTCACTGTATGAATTAATGACTATAAAATAAGGAACTTTTAAATACCTAACCTGAAATAAATCTCACTCATAATCATTTGTGTGATAAATTTTACAAAAGAAATCTTAATATTGATTATTATACTTATATTTAAGACAAAATGAGATCAATAATAAACGACAACCTTTTTTTTTTTTTTTTTTTTTATTCTTGATAGGTTAGCCTTTGACCACTATCTCACCTGATGGTAAGTGATGATGTGGTCGAAGATGTTGTTCAGGCTAACCTAGAATTACTGGCTCTCAAGGACAGCTGTCGGAACACACCGTTAGGTGCTTGGCGACAGATTTTCTACTTGAGGGTGGTAGCTAGCCAGGCGGGCATTCGCAAAGTGCCCTACCACCATGCTGTAACGACTGCCATCCTAAGACAACAACCGGGACCGACGGCTTAACGTGCCCTCCGAAGCACGGAAGCGCTCAGTAGTAATGTCACCAGCGGTCACCCATCCAACTCATGACCGCGGCGGACGTTGCTTAACTTTGCTGATCGATTCAGAATGGCTAAGCAAACTACGCTACGAGCGCTTCAGAATTTCACTTTCTTCACCTTGGATTGAACAAAGTTCAATCCAAGGTTGTCGTTGTTAATTTGGCACCTGAGAGATATCAGGTAAATTTAACCAGAACTCTCGTCTCGTTAAAGGCACTATATCTGCTATGATTCTTTGCTTGCGCTCTTTGGCAATACCTCTGAAAGAAGTTTTGTTTTCAACAATTGAGAAACATTGTTTTTTTTTTATTGAAGGAAATCAAGTCCTTTCTAATCACAATCGTCATGCTTCTCCATATACTTTAAAGTATAAGGTCTTCTTTCTGCCCTGATCACCATCATGTGTTTCAAATACACCCTTGGTTCCGTATTTATTATTTTATGTTGTGATGAAAAAATTTCATAACAATAGAAATCAGATATTGTCATGACTTTTACTGTTTTTGATTGAGTTACTCATTTTCACCGCGTCTACGAAGTCCTCAAAGTCACCCTTTTTTTTCTTTAATAAAGATTTTTTGACTTGATGATGGAAGTGGTCGGCAGACATGTACGTATAGCCAGGCTCAAAATATTTGACTGTAATAGATTCTGCAGAAATGAGTTCGCTGTTACTGTGTTCACCAAAAAACTAATGAACGCCCAATTTTTATTTTGGTCCGCACAGTTATCAGCTCATAATACGTCATTTTTTGCGTCACGTTTGTGTATTAAAAAGGACCTGAGTGCAGATATCCGTTCCAAATTACGGCGTAAGGTACACTCGTATCGCTGGTTTTTCCTAGGGGAACGAAGCTTTCGTTAAACGCTATTATACGTGGATAAAATATGGCACTTTTGAACTACTCCATGCGAGGCAGCATGATCACTTTTTGAAGATCCATAGAAAAATAGATATTCTCTTTGTTGGTGGTGGCCTGTTCCTCATCTTTTATGTATTTTTTTCTGGATTCTGTGTATCGTGATGTATGTTTAGTGTTTTCCAAACAGGTTTCACAGCCAACTAGTGAACAGTGTGTACAGTGTGTAGTTTAAATAGAGCACATTGCTCACATTCTTCATGGCCGAGATTAGAAAAGGATTTATTCATATTCTTCAAGACTTTAAGATATGTCTCGAACGATACTTTCATATCGGGATATTTTCCATGAAGGAGCGGTGCATAGTTATAGTCACTTCGCTTGGAATGTAAAGCCTTAAGGGACAGAATTCTAAAACCAGATGTTAGATTTTGTCCCCACTTCTCCTCGCGTGTTTACTTCGCGGTGTACATGGCGCCACGTCCGCAAGTCAACGGTGATATTTTATTTGGTTAAAAATTTAGAGCGCTCTCTAGTAGAACTAGTAGAAACTATCTTGTCACACACGAATGTGATGTGTGCTGAAGCGCCATCTAGTATGCATACATGATACCAACCATTAGTTGATTGTATGCTGTAAATATCATATTGTGACACAGTGAACCCTTTGCGATCATAGTTCCCGCGAGCCTAAATTTACCATACCTACAGTAGAACAAGTTTAGTCTTGATTATTACCAACTTGTTTGATTTTGCAGTTTTTGTGTATGTTCATTTTTAATGAACATGAACTATGGTTTTGATGAACATGAACTATGTATCTACTTTGATGCAAGGCGTAAGCTGTTACACAATAGATGGTTTATTTATTACAAAAACAAGTATATTGTGTAAAATTTACACAGAAAATCATAAAAAAACTTTTTTACCCCTGATCAAAATACAAATAGCGGGTTATACTATTGGGTATTTTTAACTGACTTCAAAAAAAGGAGGAGGTTCTTAATTCGTCTGTTTTTTCTTATATGTTTGTTACCTCAGAACATTTGACTGGGTGAATCGATTTAAAAAAATCTTTTATTGTTTGAAAGCTGATACTTGTTGTTTGGTTCCAGTTAAATTTCATCAAAATCGGTCAAGCCGTTTTTGACATACACTCCAATAACTGAAAAATATTTACTTATCTTGATGATATAGTCGTTGACAATGAATGAACATCGATCCCGTAAGTAGCAAGGGTCATAAAAAGAAGTGTTTTTTTTTAAATAAAAATGGAAATGACTTCATCACCAAAAAGTGTGAATTAACTTGTCGAAGTCCAACACTAGTACCACGTGCACAATATTGTGATAATAGGTACTTTTGAACTATACTGGTACTGACTTGAACAAGTTATTTCACACTTTTGGGTGTTGGAGTCGGTTCCAATTTTTGTTTTTTTTTTATCAAGTAGCGTAGTTCATTCAGATCCTGGCTTTGTTTCCGCTAACAATCAAGGGTACCTGCTCGTGTCATTACTACAAGTCATATTAAGATTTCACTAACAAAAAATCACATGGAGAATGTAGTAGGTAGGTACAGTTATTGTTTCAATTTGTTAATAATAATAAATACATCTCGTGGATGCTATTGTGTAGATGAGTGGAACAACAAAACTTCTAACAAAATAATACCATTATTGAAATCACCCAAGGAGAAAGATAAGTATTTTGTTTGAAAATGTATTACTTTGTATTACTATTCATACGTAATACCACAATATTACATATCGATTATAAAACCGTGGTATTACTGTTATTAACTGTATTTGTCAAAGATTACGAAAGATACGTTTATGTTTGTAAACGACACCCGTGCCGTCACTTGATGTATGTACTTGTATAGGTAGATTATGTTGCGAAGATGCACCGGAGTGCGACATAAAATCGGACATTCTATGAGAGTAGGGCTGCCATCCGTCCGGGTTTCCCTGGATTTAGCATTTTACCAATAACCCTGCATATTAATAAAAAAATAATCGAAAGGTGAATGTTTCGAGATTTGTCTTAATATACTCTTTGTGTAATAGTGTATATCAACAATGCGTCGTTCTTCTCCTCCATTTTCTATACTAGAAAAACAACAAACTTTTATTGATTTTCAAATAATATTTTTGGTGTCCGATATTAATCGCCGGTTTTCGGTACGCGTGTCAAAATTCAATTCATCTAACAAGCCATCACAATTAACAATCCGCTAACTTTCAACGGGTTTCTGGAACGCATATTAATGAAAAATTACAGAACACCTGATTAAAATGCTTGTTTATCTATGATAACATGAAATTTGAAAATGTCGTTCAAATTCATTCATTCTCTAGTGTTCTGTCTTTTTTTAACACATAGCGTTGTCTCTTCTGTTTTGACATGAAATTAATCCCAAATCATTTTTGGCATCACCACCGTTACTATGGTTACCAATTAAATATGACGGATGATCGTAAACGTAAAACAACAAGAGAGAGGAGTTCGAAGCGTTCCTATTTGTCAAAATACAAGCAGATTTGGGCATTCACATCCAACAATACTATTTGCGCTCGGATTTCTAACTGACAGAGTCCAGTCGTGCGAGTGTACGCTCTAATACCTAAAATGTCAACATTGATGAGTTATCGCTAGTGGAATTATCAAATTTCATTAATTTTTATGAATCCAGCAGTGATAGCTCAGTGGCTTTGGCTATGGACTGCCGCGCAGCAGGTCCATGGTTCGAATCCCGCCGCGGGCTTGAGCTTCACCGCATGGTGGAAGGGCATTTTGTGAATGCCCGCCTGGCTAGCGACCACCCTCAAGTAGAAAATCTGTCGCCAAGCACCTAACGGTGTGTTCCGGCAGCTGTCCTTGATAGCCAGAGTAATTCTAGGTTAAGCCTGTTAACACCTTCGACCACATCATCACTTACCATCACGTGAGATTGTGGTCAAAGGCTTACCTATCAGCTATAAAAAATTAAATTAAAAAAAATCCCTTTATCCTCAATACCATCATGATGATTATAAATACTCTTTAATTTTATAGTTATTATGTCAGTAATAGTTTATTGATAGTGAAAGTCACTAGCGTACGTGAAAATGTGCGTGTTTGTCTTCCCTTACTTGTTGCTTTATATCGTAAAAATCGATTAAAATAAAAAAATCATGAGTGGCATTTTTTATTGCTGCTAGGCTACGCTTTGACTATAATCTCACCTGATGGTAAGTGATTGACGTCTGATGATGATGAAGTCAGTAGAGAAGAATAGGCAAGAACAGCCGTCGTAACATACCATTAGATCCTTGGTAATATATTTTCTACTTGAAGGCCAACAACTATCAAGCCTATCAATGATTCTAAAAACTCCCGCCCTCGCATCATGCGGTGAAGTGGAAGACCGCGGCGAGATTCTAACTATGGACCTCCTGCGCATCAATACAAAATAATACCACTTCTAACATCAACGTGAATATGTTGTAGCCGCACATCAGGCGCTAAACAGAGCTTTAAATCTTAACGCCCTCAGCCGAAAGGTGTTTTCTCAAAGAGGGTTGGGGTTTGGAAGGTCCATAACCTACTTATCTTGGAAATGCTTTTGTTGGTATTACAATCTACCCAGCTGCGGTTTGTTTAATGGCTGCTATGGTTATGTTATAGCACCCTATTGAGTAACAAATGAGCAGCAACACTATAATCACGTAGTCTTTAGTAATATATTTACGTAGTTCTATAATCGGACTCTTGTTCTATACTCGCTCATCATACACACCGCTAGGGAATGGAACACTCTGCCTGAGTCTGTGTTTCTGGTTAATTACGGGGGGGTTTTCTAAACAGGAGTGAATAGGTATCTTCAGGGTAAGCGAGCTGCATCATCGATGGCATCGTCACTTAACATCAGGCGAGATAGTGGTGAAGTGCTACCCAGTACCTTCGGTATGAAAAATAGCAATATGTGTTTTTAGAGTAATCATACTTGATATAATTCTGTTCTTGTTCTATCTTATCAGTTATTAGAGTAAACGTTGTAGGTAGGAATGCTTAAAACTATTTTTATATATTTTTACGATATCAACACGTTAATCTTAGAATAATTGGTCGATTTTGGGCAATTAGAATTAGTCAGTTTAACAAACCGTTAACGTACCGAAAAGCTTTTCAGAAACCCAAAATTGAAATAATTGTCGATTAATTGGAGATTTGACATTAGTGTTGACAAACAGTCACATGAAGTTTTTAGAAACCCAATCTGCGTATGACAATGGATTAACAAGTATTTAAAATAATTTGTCGCTGATTTGCGTTTCAGAAACCGGGGGTAAGAATTTTATTGGTAAGTAAGTTATGGGATAGTATCAATAACCAAGAAGCATCCTCCTATCCAATATATGGGGTTGTTTATATGGCTACCATATGTTGTTTATACAACACAGAAGATGTAACATTTAAAAACATAATGGCTATAATGTGTATAATTTTAACTTTTGTTGAATTACCGGCCGCCCCTTACCACCAAAACGTCCTGGGGAATACTCTCTTTGGTAGTATATCCGCTACACTTTGGTTATTAAGGGCGTTATAGTTAAGTCCTCTATAATGCACCTTACTCGATGTTCTTACGTAAGTATTGGTATGGTGCTAATTATTTCATTTTCTTTTAGTCAGTTCTTAATTCTTATGCTATTCAAGAAAACCATGGAAAGTCTCATTCTAAAGCAGAAGCTTAGGCTTCATCTTTTTGTATTAAGTTTTCATTTCAGAATTTCATTATCTCTATCGCATCAAACGTTTACGGCCATCTTTTTACTACTAATTTATATGTACTAATATATTACGTACTCGATAATACCATGAATATTTCAATAACTTTCCATGTATGAAAGTTTGTGTTTTCTATAGTAGTGGACAGAAGGACGGTGTTTACTCAACATAGCTTTGTAGTAAATTGAAAATGTTGTTCTACTGTAACTATTACGCTGTGGCAACTCGTGTCCATCCAAGACATACTTTTTCGAGATCTATGAAAAAACGTGTTCAGGTAGCTAGATTAGGTAGTACCTATTTAATGTTCACGTTCATTAGATATACTAAACTCTCTAATTATATGAAAACATGGAAACTCGAGATACCTAATAAATTTGCAAGCATTGTAATCGTAAATTGAATACGCGTCAGAAAACTTAATTATACGTAAATATAATACGTATCAAATAAAAAGTAATACAAATAAAAAAGTCACCAAAAAGAATCTAGGTATGTGAGATTCGATCCACGGTACTCGATCTTCTGATTCGACTTCAGTAGTTACACACTATACAATCATTGACCAAGGTGTCAAAAATTACACACATATCGTTTATGCCTTACTGTCAGACACATTATATTGGTCCACGTACATACGTAAAATTATTATTGTATTATTAACAATTATGTCGTAAAATTTAAATTAGACCAAAAAGAATCTCTTTACGCTGGATTCGATCCACGTGCCTCTCAATTGCGAAGCGATGTCACTTACTATGCGCTATTTGTACGACGATTGATTTGTCGAAAATTATGTACATAACCTGTGTGCCTTATTGTCAGAAACTGTATAAATTAATCATGATCCATCTAAAATAATTACAACACATTCATTACGAAAAATTCTGAATATTGCTTATAATAATTATTTTAGGTAGCTAAAGTTGTACCTATGTCTTGTAAAATGTTTGAAGTGTTTTTTATATTGCGTTAGGGTTCACAATCATATCATAATTTCATTAATATAAGAGATATATACATAGGTACATGGAGAAAGGAAGCCATAGATGCTTACCTTATTATGTCCATCATGCGTTTTTGACGATTTTTTGCATTCCCAAAGCGTTTATTTATAATTTTACCCTTGTTTTATTTTAATTGAGATCGCCGAGAAAAGTGACACAGGTCCGACGCATGACGCGGCTGACCGCGATATGAGCGAGGATGATAGCAATATACGTAGATCGCTGGAGTAAATAGTGCGACATGATGTTAACGCTTCTCGGAATGAAAGGGCGTATGTGACATTTTGTAAACAGGCTCAGTACGCATTAACTGTGCTTTTTTTGGATTAAAATAATCAATGAAATATATTGTACTTAAAAAATCAATATTTTAGAAAAAAAATCCAATTTTTAATACACTAAAATCTGGCGGAAAAAGTAGGAATCCTCTATTTTCAGAGGTGTTTTTGAGATTTTTTTCTATCGAGCCAATTATTAGGAAACATGTTTTGAAATCGATGAAAGTATTACTTATATCCTTGAGTATCGTGTATTTAAATTGCAGTACCATCCGGTACCTGGTTTATGAGATTTTCCATATCATGTTGGCACTATTTCGTAATTTCCGAGCCTTAAAGGGGCATGTTCGCGACAATAATGCGCGCTAGTAGGTTCATACTTCTCGATATGATTTCTGATTTTGTTTTTGTCTATAATATTTTTTTGTTCATAGCATCCCCTTTTGCCTTTTTGATCATCTATTTCTTTACTGTGAATATGCGTATTATTTTGTGAGCCAACACTGGTTAAAATTTTTTTTTTACAAACTGCATTTTTTTCATTTTTGACCTTAAAAGGATATTTATGCTCAAAAATTTTATACGAAACGTTTCTCTTTTTTATATTTTCTACTGTCTCTTTAGTTCTATTCTTCACATCACCTTTTATGAACAATCGTCTTGCCTCCCAATTTAATTTTAAATACTGATCATGTATAAATTAATCTAAATAAAAATGTTATAACTTTAAGTTATTGTACTTATGACTAGTAGACGATGGCACAAAATAAAGATTGCTCTTAGAAAACTGTAATAATTTTAAGTTATTGTCTTTATGGCTTGTAATTATGCTTTACATATTATGCATATGCTAATACAGATACATATATTTATAGTTATTGTAGTTTTTGCAAGTAATTCAACATCGGATTTAGACTTTACCTTACCTCAACTCAAGTTATCGTGGTCTTGTTTAGTAAAATTACACCAAATTCTTAATTTATTGTAGTTATGCTTAGCGAAAACTCAGGATTTTCAATAGATACGCAAAAACTGTCTAAGAAGAAAACGTAGAGATTTTTTTTCTGATCACGAATATGTATATAACTCAATCTGGCCCAAAAGTCGAGTTATTGCACTTTTCATAAGGACGGCAGAGTTGTCTAAGTGATTTTTTCAGTTTTCAGTTTAGTTACTGGTTTTGATCTTCTTAAACTACCTGATAAATAATATCAAGACAAGTGTAAGATGTGACAGCTGTCAAAGTTGATGTTTAATTTTTAGCATTCAATTACTTTTCATACATCTGAAATGAAGATCTTTATGAGATGTATCATATCTGTGAAGAAGCTAGTAGTCTAGGATCAATAGTTTCCGAGATAAACACTTTTTAGTTTGACAGCTGTCATCTGAAATGAAGATCTCTATGAGATCTATCATATCTGTAAAGAAACTAGTAGTCTAGGATCAATAGTTTCCGAAATAAACACTATTTTAGTTTGACAGCTGTCATCTGAAATAAAGTTCTCTACGAGGTCTATAAAAGATTGACAGATGTCACGAAAACGAAAAGTAATTGAGTACATAATATAGACATCAACTGTCACTTTGACACCTGTCACATTTTAAACCTATTTTTTTTTTTAAATAACCTAAATACGAAATCAATTGGTAAGCAGTGTTCCTATGGGGGACTGTAGTGGAATAGTGAGTGCTGTACAGTCCCCTGGGGGACTCTAGTGGAATAGTGAGTGTTGTACAGTCCCCTGGGGGACTGAAATAGGGGATCGTAGTGGAACGAGCGCTTGTAAGTTTATTTCGGCAGATGTAGCAGTAACCGTGTAGGATTGTCTAATAGGGTAGCAATCATTTTTCATCCTCTGGAGAATGGTATAACAAGAATACTTCTTATTGCTTAATCTATTTCATATTGTGTTCTTGTTAGACCAGCTTCCACATACATATATAAGGCCTCTAAACTGGATAATTGACCATTCTTTTCTTCTTTGCTCTTTCTAAAAGCTAATTTATATTTTTGAGCTCGTGTTGGACTTTTTATTAAATCCTTGACAACATTCGATGCGTCTTTATTACCATGCTCTTAATTTCATTTGAGTCGCATAATTCAGCAATTCAACTTCATGTAACCGGTGTGTTCCGGCAGCTGTCCTTGAGAGCCAGTAATTCTAGGTTAGCCTGAACAACATCTTCGACCACATCATCACTTACCACCAGGTGAGATAGTGGTCAAAGGCTAACCTATCAAGCATAAAAAAAAAACCGAAGCCACGAGAATTGCGCCACTGAAAGAAAAAAATCTGTCGCCAAGCATCTAGCAGTGTGTTCCGGCAGTAGTTTTTGAAAAACCAGAAATTTTTGGCCTGATCGACATCATTCTCGACCACATCGGTATAAGTAAGTTGTTTCTACCAAAAGCAAGATAAGCAATAACTAAAAAACAAGGCATTTATTTAAAAATTATAATGTATTATATGCCTAAATTTAGATCATATTAGTTTTAAACAAACACCAAATTATTTTTCGAATATAGTCCATTGAATAATATTAATGCATTTTTGAATATGTAATTAATAGAATCTTCATTTTTGTACGACTGATATACCAATTTATAATTATTCAATAAATATTGCTTCAAATGTGACGGCAAAGCTTTTCCAAATTTTTTTATATATCCCACAAATTTTGTTGTTTTATTAATATTTAACTTGGTTAATAACTTTTTTTATTATAATTGTAATCTGTTTAATGCCTTTATTAAACAAAATACTATGAACTATATACAACACTACATCTGTTTAATAGAATTGTATAAAATAAGTGACTACTGATCTTAATTTCACTAATTACAATGCTTATTAAGTAAGGTTTCGATGTATATGATTGCTTGTATGTAGTTATTTCAATTGAAAACATTAGGTAACCAAAGTATTATTTATTATAGACTTAGTCCCGTGTTCACCAACACGTTTAAGATGTAAACGGGCGGTTAATAATTAAACGACTGTTAAGTAATGTTTTGCTGTTCACCAAGCCGTAACCATTGATTATGTTCCGTTACCGCCTGTTTAAATTAATCGAAGTCTTCGACCTTGTTTAACCATTGGTTATTGTTTATTTACGTTAAAATGCAAGATGCACTGAATTATATCTTTGAAGAAAATAACGTGTTAGGTGACTTCGAAGATATTGAGCGAATTTTACGCGCACCCCGTGCTTTCCAAAGTCGACACAATTATTTTGAGGAATATGATGAAAAAGCATTCGTTAAAATCACAAGGTACCTGAATATGTTTATATCCTGAGGAACAATAATTTAGTGCCTACTTACCGTACCTACGAGTAACTATGTCAGTAGGTATTTTTGTCCTTGCCTGTACATAATTATGAAACTTTCTTTCTTTTGGCAAACAGTGGCTATATGAATAGAAGCTACTTGATGATGCCTCTTGATTGGATTCAGATAAGAACTCGTAATCCGATAGAGATCATATGGGATATGGAAGAGACGGTTTCCAGTACAGGCACTGGGAATTAATGTGCATCTAAAAAACTGCCTGCCCATTATTGTAGCCACTGCTGTACTTCACAATATTTTTCAAGCTAAGAGAGAAGAATGCCCTCCTGACGACCCTGATTTGGAACTACCTGCTCCGTGGGCATCTATCATGGTCAGGTAATAAAGTGAAACAATGAAAGTTATTGATTCTTTTTATCATGATTGCAAAATATATTTCTATTTACAGTAATTTTGTGTTTTAATCTGTTCTTGCTGTAGTTGTTTTTCTAAAATCATAATTTTTATTTTTGACTCCTCGCGTGCGTTTTCTGTCAATGTTTTAACCAAATTATTTTTTGCTTCAAGCAGCTGGTCGTTTAAATTTCTCTGGTCAAGTCTCCTTCTCTTCAACGAACTACACTCGAGAGCAATGAATCCGGGTCACTTAAAGAATCCTAAAAATCTCGGAAACTAAAAATGCTAGGTTAATGCAATAAATTGTATTTAATAGACAATGTAATACTCCTTAAATGAAGGTATTAAAACTTCTTAGTTATTGTAAAGTTATATCATAAAAAAATCAAATTTGAAAAAGGGCCACTTTCGAAGATGGAACTACGAAATTACAGCATTTGGTTTTGCTTTTGTTTGTAATCTGTCATTTATGTGGGTACATAAACCATGTTGATAGTGCTCTATATTCATTATTCAATCTGAAATTATGTCGCTTACGCCTGAAGAATGCACCAGAATACTTACAATGCTGGAAACCGGCCGGAGTCAGCGCGATACAGCCAGGACTGTCGGTGTGTCGCTGTCAACAGTACAAAGAGTTCTCCGACGTTACGAAGAAACTGGTTCTAACCTACGCAGACCAGGAACGGGCAGAACCAGGTGTACCACAGCACGAGAAGACCGATACTTGGTGAACACCATGCTTCGAAATCGCTTTCTCACAGGAACTGAACTCACCAATCAGTTTCGACGCCTCGGAGGAAGTAACCCAAGTGCATGGACAGTAAGACGTCGGCTTGCTGAATCTAACTTAAAACCCCTTAGACCTGCAAACGGCCCTAAACTGGAGCGTGGGCATCGTATTTCGAGACTAAGATATGCCCAGAGCCACGTAAATTGGAGTATTGAAGATTGGTCAAAAGTTATGTTCTCCGACGAATCAAAATTTATGCTCTACAAGCACGATGGAAGACACAGAGTGTATCGAAGACCAGGGGAAAGATTCAAGCAAGCATGCATCGAAGAAAAAGTAGCCTACGGTGGTGGGTCTGTACTTGTGTGGGCCGGAATTTCTTCTGAAAGTCGCACAGAGCTGGTGATCATAGAAAACGGCTCTTTAACTAGCGTAAGATATGTGGAAGAAATCCTCAATGATCACGTTGGTCCATTTATGGTCAATTTAGGTGAGGATGCTATATTTATGCATGACAATGCCCGACCTCATACAGGTAGGATTGTGAATGACTACCTTCAAGAGATGAACATTACTCGTATGGAGTGGCCAGCGCGCAGCCCGATTATCAACCTGATCGAGCATGCTTGGGACGAGCTAGGCAGATGCGTAAAACAACGAAACCCTCCCCCAATCACGCTTCGTGAGCTCAAAATTGCTCTCACAGAGGAATGGGAGAATATTCCCCAAAATCGTATAAGGAACTTGGTGTACAGCATGCCAAACCGCGTAAACGCAGTAATGGAAGCACGAGGAGGCAATACGAAGTATTAAAATTCAAGAAAATCGTAATAAAGGTCAAAAATTTCATGTTTCCTATTTTTGTTTTAAGGAGAGATCAGCAGTTTTTTTCTTTATGTAATTTTGTGTTAATAAAATGTATGGTGACTCATATTTTTTTTACTTTCATTTAAGGAGTATTACATTGTCTATTAAATACAATTTATTGCATTAACCTATCATTTTTAGTTTCCGAGATTTTTAACATTCTTTAAGTCACCCGGATTCATTGCTCTCGAGTGTATTTTGGTTTATATTATTTTCATTTGATCCATTTAAAGGTTTTAGAACCTCTGAAATGGGCCTTTTCAGGGATTTTAATCTCCAGCTCTCCAATTATTGTCCTGTAAAAATATACAATAATTATTGTAAAAAATATATATCATACAATTTTGCCATTGCAAAATGCCCTACCACAAAAATTATATTAATAACCTTTACAGATTCATATCCCCGCACTAGTGTTCTCTGTGTCATGAGAAGCAGACACAATTATAAACACAACACAAACATCAAAGACCTGAGAACAAATATTTATGTACATCACAGAAATATTTGAAGTGGCCAGGATTCGAAACGGGGATCTGCCAGAGGCTTTACAGGCAGGGTCACTAAAAAGGTGGCCACAGTGTCGTCACTGTTTATGATTTTCATTATTCTGTTACACTTTAGATTTTATGTCTACGCTAGAAAAATGACCAGGTTCATGGATTGAATCCTACCACCGCACCGGCTTGAGCTTCAAGGCATAGTGGTAGGGCATTTTGTAAATACTCGCCTGGCTAGCTACCATCCTCAAGTAGAAAATTCGTCATCAAGTACCTTACAGTGTGTACTGGCATCTGTGCTTGAGAGCCAGTTTTCTTTTCTATGTTAAGCCTGATTTATCTACCTCGACCACATCATCACTTACCAACAGGCGAGATGGTGGTCAAAGGCTAACTTATCAATTATATATATAAAAAATATTAATTACTTTTCCTAATGAATTACATTCCTGCTAGTTTAACACACAAGGATTAAAACACATGTCAAGCTACTATATAAGTACTTACATTATCATCATAAGTTTGAAGTTGGGGTTGGGAAGTAGTCACCGATGCACTTTGGCTGATCTTGTGTTTCTATAAAATAAACAAGTCATTTGAATCTATTGTATGATTAGCTTAGTAATGTAAAATCATTTGGAAATTAATATAACATATTTTAGTAGTGAAATACCTTGTTTTCTAAGCTTATTTCAGCTGTTGAAAAAGTAAAGGAGCATGAAGGCTCACTCTTGACCACAACTATAGAGCCAATCTCAGTGTCGGAGCCAATCTGGGTATTGGCTTTTGTGGCAACTTCAAGTAAGTATGTGCTGAAAATAAAAAAGAAATAATAGTACATATTCACATCAAAGCTAGCATAACACTAATGGGATATTGGTTTAAATTATTAAACATTATTTATAATTACTATGTACTGCACATAATTATCATATTTTCTAAGTGACATTGAAAAGTTTGCAATAATTAATTGATATGGTACAAATGATAATAATGCAACTATCGGTTTAATAATAAATTACAATGTAAATCCTTCATTGCCCGCAGGTCATATTTTATTTTTTCGATTAAAGAACACATACATCACACAGAATACATCAGCCTCAGCAACATTTAAATCATCATCATTGTTACGACGTTCAATGAAACACCGGTGGGCAGACAACAACTGATTTATTAATCGTCTACCTTCAGAAGTAATTATATTATTTATATCTACCTACTACAACATCTCCCCCTTAACAATTAAGTTACATGATATAACACTACGCAAAATCGAATACATACTATAACATCTTATACTTATAGAACACTAACTCTAAGCACCTTCATACAAAACGCTTACAGTAGTAAACATACTAGTAATAGGTACCTACTTGATCTGCAATAATCTACGTCTCTCTTCTCCCCATAAGTAAATAAGTCTAGGTGCTTATTATCTTATATAAAAAAACTATAATTAAAATTATATTCTTATACGATGAACAGTTTTTTTTTTTTAATTTTATACCTATATAAATATATATATATATATATATATATGTATATATATATTTATTAGTTTTTTAATGTGCTTAAATAATGAAATGAAAATGAAAATGAAATGAAAATGAAAAAGGCGATTTTCCAATGCCCCTATTCGGCTTTCGAACCCTGCCACAATGGCGCTCAAGCTGGCCACTTCCTCCCGCATAGAGTTGAAGTCCCCTCGAAAAAACTTCATTTCTTGGAGCATTTCCCGCAACAAATCATCTGACGACCTACGAGAATCTCCAGAGCTGATATCCTCTGCGAGAGTCACTTCAGCTGGTGCACCGCTCGCGGGGCTGTCCTTCTTCGGTGCCTTACATCCCGGACAAACCCACCCCGATGCGACTCGTCCCTCCTGAGGGATACCAACGCCTGCCCTGTGGTACACGCCGGCACAGCTGGTGCACTTAACATTATTCTTTTCTGTCACCGTAACAAAGCGACCGCACGTGCTGCACTTATTAGCCATGACTAAAATTAATTATATATATTCACTAGTTTGTTTTTATAAGGTCTAAATAATTTACGCAAAAATAAATGAATATTGCGGGTAACGTATAAAAGTGCTTCACAAAATTACCGAAGTGTTTTATTTGTTGGTTTGTTTACCTTTCTGGCCTTAATAGCACTCGATTTACATACACACAACACTGACAACACAATTACGCAACACATAAAAGACTATTCAACGCTTATTTACGTAAATATTAATTTTCAAAATGAATAAACGCACGGGGCAAATCTTCTGTCAACGACGTTCGTGACGTCAGACTCATAATGTATGCATAACTTATGTATAATTTTATATTTACAGTTTAGTGAGATTGTAATAAGCTCTTTAGCTTTTTGCTTAGCCTTCCGGATAAGCGGTCCGTGTGCGGATTTCTCAGAAGAGGTACCGCTTTCATTGTTATCTACAGAGTTACATGCTAAAGTATCGGTGCGCGCCTCTTCTTTGTTATCCTCACGCGCATCGCTGAACACGTCATCGTCAGGCGCATTGTTTGCATAGTGCGATGCGTTATCATCTGTTGGGCACTTAATTAACTGACGACGATTGCGTCTATACCTGACTCCTAGTTTATTTTTTACAATATAAGAGCGTGGGGTGTCAGCGTGGCTTACTAGTGTAGCCCTACCCCTGGTTTTACCATCTATGTAAATTACTCGATCTCCTGGTTTTAAATTTGGTAATGTTTTACATTGTTTATCGTATATTAGTTTCGACTTGTTTTGTTTTTCGACCATGGCTTTGTGTTCTGATGGGTTGATAGGGCGCGGCTCTAACAGATCATTATGTACTGGTAATTGACATCGCAGTCTTCGACCCATCAGCAGCAGTGCAGGAGAACTCAAGCCGTCCCGAGGCGTGTTTCTATAGTTTAGTAGGGCGAGGTTAAAATCCCCGTTGTCATTTATAGACTTTAATAATAATTGTTTAACAGTTTGTACTGTACGTTCGCTTTTCCCATTCGCTTGTGGATAATTAGGTGATGAAGTCACGTGCTCAAATCCCCACTCCTTAGCGAACTGCTGAAATTTACGGCTGCTATATTGTGTGCCGTTGTCACTAATGAATATTTTTGGGATTCCATGTCGCGCAAATATCTCTTTAATTTTTTCAATGACCGTGTCTGACGATATATTATTCAATTTGGAAACTTCCACATAGCTAGAATAATAGTCTACTACGATAACAAAATATTTTTTCTTATACTCGAAAATGTCAGAGCCCACTTTGTGCCACGGCAGTTTCGGTATTTCTATGGGGATCATTGGTTCTTTGGACGGGGCGTTTGAGAACTCCTGACAAATTTTACAACGTTTGACATACATTTCTATATCTCGCGACATATGCGGCCAAAACATCACCTGTCTCGCTCGCCGCTTGCACCGATCTATACCTAAGTGCCCGTTGTGTACAATATCTAACATTGTTTTGCGCAAGTTTCTCGGAATCACAACAGATTTATCTTTGAATATGACGTCATCAACTACAAAAAGCTCATCCTTTATAGACCAATATTCTCTTACATTTTCAGAAACATCATATTTATTTTTTGGCCATCCGTCAGTCACATATTTTGCTAAATCATTCATATGTTCGTTTTTTTTAGTTTCTTTCTTTATGAGCGTTAGCTTATCATTTGAAATAGGTATATTTTTGACGATCATGCGCACTTGATAAAGAACATTTTTGCTAACATCATCGCTGTATAGATCAGGTAGGGGCGAACGAGACAGCATATCAGGAATGTACATGTATTTACCCGGAACATAATTCACTATCAAGTCATAACATTGTATTCTCAACATCATGCGTTGTAAGCGTGCCGGGACGGACATAAGAGGTTTTTTAAAAATGCTCTGTAGCGGTAAATGATCCGAGTCGACTACTACTCGCGGCTGGGCAAAAATATACTGGTGAAATCTTTCGCATGCAAATACTATCGCTAGCAACTCCTTTTCTATCTGTGCGTACCTTTTTTGTGTGTCAGTGAGCGTCTTTGAGGCATATTCGATGGGGCGGCCGTCCTGAAGCAGCACGGCGCCTAGCGCGTGGGCGGACGCGTCCACGGCGAGCCGCACCGGCCGCGCCCCGTCGTAAAGCGCCAGTACTCCGGCCCCTGTCACGCTGTCTTTCAGTTTTTCGAACGCTCTGTTCTCACTTTCTTCCCATCGCCATTCACTCGCCATCTTTTTTTAGTAAGTTCGTAAGAGGAATAGCTATTTCTGAATAGTTCGGTATAATTTTTGATAAATAGTTGACGGCACCTAAAAATCTCTCTAAACTTTTCCTATCACAAGGAGGTTTTATTTCCTTAATGGCCTTGATCTTGTTGTAATCTGGCCTCATTCCTTTCGCGTTAAATACGTGCCCCAGATATGTCACTTCTTCCACACCTATCTTGCACTTCGTTTTGTTAAATTTTAAGTTAATCTCTCTTGCTCTAGCTAAGAGTCGCTGCAGTCTTTGATCATGTATCTGCTTTGTATGCCCCCAAACTATTATGTCATCTATGAAATTTTCGACGCCTTCCAGGTCTTCCAGGAGCTGATGCACTTTTGCATGAAAAACTTCTGAGGCGCAATTTATTCCAAATGGAAGTCTCAAAAATTGAAATCTTCCAAACGGAGTGGCGAAAGTGCAGAGGTCTGCACTGGCCTCGTCCAGCTGTAAAGCCCAGAAGCCCGAGTTGGCGTCTAATACCGAAAAGTACCTGGCACCGTGCATGCGCGCCGCGAGCTCAGCTACCGTCGGCAGCTGGAAGTGCGCACGCTGCAACCCCGCGGGTCCAAACACACTAATGCCATCTTCCTTCTTCGCAACCAGTACCAAAGGATGTACCCACTTTGTGGGGTGGCTTACCTTTCTGATGATGCCCATTTGTTCCATTGGCGGCACGGACTCGTCGATCACTATATGATATTTGCCCGGCAGGCAACCTATACCTTCAAATAAATCATCGTTTTTTTTTTTTTTTTTATGCCTGATAGGTAAGCCTTTGGCCACTATCTCACCTGATGGTAAGTGATGATGTGGTCGAGGATGTTGTTCAGACTAACCTAGAGTTACTGGCTCTCAAGGACAGCTGCCGGAACACACCGTTAGGTGCTTGGCGACAGATTTTCAACTTGAGGGTGGTAGCTAGCCAGGCGGGCATTTGCAAAGTGCCCTACCACCATGCTGTAACGACTGCTATCCTAAGGCAACAACCGGGACCGACGGCTTAACGTGCCCTCCGAAGCACGGAAGCGCTCAGTAGTAATGTCACCAGCGGTCACCCATCCAAGTCTTGACCGCGGCGGACGTTGCTTAACTTTGCTGATCGATTCAGAATGGTTAAGCAAACTTCGCTACGAGCGCTTCGTAATTAGCCGTTTCTATACTTCTAATGCGCTTTACTAAACCTAATTTAACACAAGACTTCCGTCCCAACACACTACAACCACGCATGTCAGCAATTGCAAATTTTAAATCGTAAACAACGCCTTTGTATGTCCACGGTAATATACATGTACCTCTGACAGGTATAGAATCGTGAGTGTAAGACTGTAAAGGTACATTTTCTTTCTTTATCATGTTATCAGTGAACCCTAATTCTATGAATCTATGATAGGGTAAAACATCATAATCGGCCCCAGAGTCTAGCTTAAATTTCTCGGTTCCGTTTTCACAAAATAACACTTGATACCAGTTTTCAGAGCTATCGCTTCGATTATCTATCGTGGAAATGTAAAATCCGTCCGAGTCAGAGTCATCATCGAGTTCAACCTGATAAACACGTCGCACTTTTTCACGAGAACTGCCTTTATAAAATGATTGATTTGACTTACATGCACGTGCAAAATGACCTTTGTATCCACACACAAAACACTCGGCGAACTGTGCCGGGCACCGGCCCTCAGCACATCGCGTGCCACCGCACGACACTCGCAGAGACGGCGCCTCGCGACGTGCCGCCGCCGGCGCCGCCAGCGCGCGGCCCCGCTGTGGGCCCGCGCCGCTACCGCTGGGTGCCGGCCGGCCCCCGCCGTTGACACCGCCAGCGGCGTTGACACACTATCCACGTGCACCACCTCCTTACTGGTACTCGTGCCGCCACCGTTTACTATTTGTCGTCCGCTTTCTTGCGACGCTTCCTCCGCTTGACAAATTTTTATCGCCTTCTCTATACTCTGGTTTTTAATTCGAGATCAAAACTGTAAACAAAGAAATGTCAATATATGTCATTGTCAAATTGAGAGGTCAGGGGTAAGCAATATTTTTTCTTCAAAAATATTCTTACGTAATCCGTAGCGGCGCACTTTACTGTGCTAAGTTTCACACATTTTTATTACATTGAAATTATTCCATACCTATAATATATTTACCTTACTCGCCTCTTACGACAACCACGGGAAGAAATAGGGGTGACATTGTAACCACCGGGTTATCCCATGGGGTGCTGTGGCACAAAAAAACCTGAAGTTGGGAAGCAGCGCCTTCTAATGAACTTACAACTTCTACTGCGATCTTCAAGACACCCGCCAACTGAGGGGATACAAATCGGCCTAATGGAAACTTTTTCAACAGTGGACGATTCGGTTGATATGATATATATTTTCTATAATATACCTCTTAATAAATTTACATAGTTCCTCATTTTAGAGTCACATAACTATACTACCTGTGTTCATAATTATAAAATTAATTCACTAACTTACAAGTAAATTTTATAATTTTTATTTAACTTTGTAATTTTAAAGTCATCGTTTCATTGGTGTTGTAGTAAAATGTTATTTTGTAACTTAAGCAAGTATTGTTGGTATATTGTCCAAATGAATTGTGACGTAGTATAATTTAAACTTTATTAAAAGCTCAAATGCCAACTTTATCCAACATGATATGAGTCAATGAAAACACAATATAAATATTTGATACATTTATTTTTCAGCAGAGACATTCTTAAATTCTGTAGATTCCACTATGCGCATGCTTAGTCTATCCTATTGCAGGGGAAGAAGCTATAGTATGCTTGAGAGTGGCAACTCAGACCTCAGTAGATAAGAGTATTTTTACCTTGCCAAATTTAAGATATAAAAATACAAGATCTGTGAAGTTAACAAAACCAATTTATAAAAAAACGAGGTACTTAGCACATATTTACCTCGATTTGTTTTAACAAATTGGGAATCTTAAAATAAAAACATCAAAATTGTACGATTCTCATATCAAAAAAAGAAAAAATTTGGTCACACAGAAGTATCTCATGTATGTCGAGTATTTTTTTAAATAAAAATTACAAAATAATTTGGTTGTTTTACGTACATAAACTACTTGTATAATACATATATATTATGTAAGCAAGTTTAAACATCAAGACCTTGTATTTTTCTTTACTCATTTTTGTCTATGAAACTTACTCTTTGCACCTTAGAAGGGCCACCTATATGATAATCCTTCCATTCCAGGCCATAAGGTCCTGCAAATGCTGCTATGGATAAGCTATTTCCAAATTAATTATGCCGAATCATACTCTATATCAAAGTCTGATTCTGAGCTTGAGTCGTTTACATTAATAATAAACCTTTCTGTTACTTCATCAATTATATGGTCAAGCTGGCACATTTTGTCTTCAACTTTTATAGTGTGGTTGATGCATTCGACCCATTTTTCAGGTGTCACCTCTTTCAATCCGTCTTCAAACAATTTTTTCACTTCATTCATTTTGAAAGTTTTATTGTTAAGTGCCACATAACCTTTTACCTGTGCCCATACCAGCTCTATTGGGTTAAGCTCGCAATGGTAAGGGGGTAGTCTTGTATAGTGACACCATACTGGGCTGCCAACTCATCCACGACATACTTATTGTATTGTGCTTTATGTGCTTTAACTATTTCCAATAATTGTGCTTTTACCATTGAATGGTCATATACAATGTTCTCTGAACTTAACCATTCCTGAATATTACCTTTTCTCCAGGCAGTATTTGGAATTTTTTCACATTTCCGGCTGTGATAGGGTGCATTGTCTATAACTAACACTGAATTAAGTTAAAAGTAAAATTGTTTCTACCCATTGTTCAAAACATTGCGCATTCATGTCTTGGTGGTAATCATCATTATTGCTCTTTAACTCAAACATGAGAAGGCCCCCTTCGAGAAATCCTTCTTCGCTTCCTATATGACTAATGATAAGTCGCCTTCCCTTGCCTGTTGGGGCTTTTAGCCCCATTGTCAGCACCTCCAAAAACGCCTGCCTGCTCGATTCGATTCCTGTATCTACCCAGGTTTTTTTTACAGTGTGACCTTAAACAAAAATAAGTTATCTAAACACAACTGAACCCTTTTTTGCAGTTTATGCACATTCGAGACAGTATATCTCACTATGTAAATAAAACTTCAAGGGTAGTTGACAGATCATGTCAACACACAATATGAAGCAACAAAGCTTTGATTAGTGATCAGTTCTTAAACCATTCAACACACTGAGAGTTTGTTTAGTTTTCATTTCTGGCTAGTGTTGTGGCTAGTACATGAACATCACATTTATAAGCGAGGTTCCATTTTCGATTCCAGTCCAGGAAAATGTTACTATTTCCTATAAAATATCAGGTACTGGCTCGTGTTGAACACCGTGCCTGATACCTAATAGGCTTGCCCACTTTCACATGTTACATGAAAACACATGGCATAACAATGGTATATAATAGAAAAGGTGTTTATTAAAGGATAAGTTCTTTCTTCTTGCTCTCAGCGGACAAAGGTCTAATTGTTATTGCATTATATTGAATTATCAAAATAATTACCTTTATTTATCCAGGTCTCATCTTGGTAGGATATAAACTTTCCATTTCTACGATGCTCTTTTAACGATATCAAATAGTTTCTGCACCACAAGACAATATCTTGAAGTTCTATAAGCAAACTGTGTCGTTTACGAGTAGCATATTTGAAATTTAGATGTTTGAGTACTTTTCTTAGAGTACTTTTGGACATATTGGGTAGATCAACTTCATCATTGACTACTTGTAGAACCTGAAAATAAAAACGTTTTTAACTTTTCAGCCATGTGCATACAATTTATGAATTAAGCACAATAGAGCATCCACAAGCAATCATCATGAGATGGCCGCGAACAGTTGAACGATTAAGGTCAAGCCAATGCAAAAGAAATATATTGTTAGAGTGGAAATATGTACATTTTTGACTAAATTTGACAGTAAATAGTATGAATAAGTATGCACATTTAACATTAAACTTTTTTTTATTCTATCTTTTACTGTGCTTAAATGCCATTATTGAAGACATTTGATTTTGTGACTTGTGCTTAAATAGGTATACTTTTTATTATTTTAGTGAGTAAGTACAAAAGTATTAGTAATCACCTTTACTAAAGTAGGAATTTCGTTGTCTTGAAAAAAACGGTGGACGATCTGGCGTACAGCGTGAAAAGTGAATTCATCATATTTGTTCACAAATGTCTCCTTTGGTCCCGTTTTTCTTGGTGAAGAGAACTCATCGCTGCCCTTATTTTCGATGACAATCCTTCTGACTGAAACTGCCGATATCCCCAGCATATCAGCGGTTTTTTTAGCACACTCCATTAATGACCAATGCTCGTCCTTGGGCCACGCCAAAAACGTGTGCTTGTACGCGTTCATCACCATCAGCTTTTCGGAAGCACTCAAAGACTTGCGAGGCCGTTTTTTAACGGGAAAAAAAATTGTTGTTGAAAGGCCCGGTTCAGGCTGAGTTTCGGAGTTTCTAGCCTCCATATTACGAAAATAATATTTCGTAACAATAAACAAAAACTTAACACAACACTCTAACAACAACAAAAACAATAACAAGAAATTCAACAACAACAAGAAATAACAATAGGCGAGGAACACAACAAATACGAACGAATTACGAATACGACGAAAATAAGCAAAAATGGCGGAAGCTAGAAAATGTCGAGGATCCCGCCAGTGTGGCTAAAACAAAAATAACTTACACTATTTTTTTCGAGTTTGAATATATGCGTAAATATGTGTGCGAATATAAAAGTGTTTTATTATTTTATACTAATGTAATAAATAATAGCATAAAATATTTTTTTTACGTTTAATACTTCATCCGTTTCCAAAATTAGTACAATTACTAAGTACATGTAATTTTTTTGCACGGTTAACCCCTTTGTTTACATTTTTGATCTCGAATTAAAAACCAGAGTATAGTGTGAGATCGTCACTCCGCAAAAGCCGGTCCCTAACCGTGGTAAGACGTATTCCACAAACGATGCGATCTTTGATGAGATCCTCTTCTAACGACGCAAATTCACAATTTTTGCTCAGGAGTCGCAGAGCTGTCACATATTGTAGGATCGATTCACCTTCTTCCTGATTGCGAATGAAAAACTTGTATCTCGCCAGCGTAATATTCGATTTCGTTCCAAAACAGCTATCAATTTTTTTTAATATCACATTGATGTCATCACGTTCCTCTTCAGTCTCAAAAGTGAATGTTTGATAGATATCAAACCCGTCCGGTCCTATTAAATTAACCAGTAGACTCGCTTGCACACTAGACTTCTCAGTGTGCACTCCTGATGCCTTCAAAAATAGCATGAACTGTTGCCTCCACTTTTTCCAAGCCTCGCCTCGTCCCATAGGCCCGCCTGTGGCGTCCATGTTCAACTCGCCTGGCGGCCGCGCGTGTTCCATTTTTAAATGTCGTTTTCACTCAAAATGCACGTAGAAACGAATGGAAAACACTTTGCCTAAGTAATTTGCAGCTAAGTTTCTATTTATATTACTTTTCTACGTCGATTCTACGCGAAAATCTATTTAAAAAGCTGTCACCATGTTACGACGTTCAATGAAACACCGGTGGGCAGACAACAACTGATTTATTAATCGTCTACCTTCAGAAGTAATTATATTATTTATATCTACCTACTACAACAATCATCAAACAGTTGAAATAAAAAATATCTTCTCCCATCTAATAACTTTAAAATTAACAAAAACTATTCTCCTCAAACAGCGTTTCAAACCAAAACAATGCACGTGTCAACAGTTCAATGTCCTCTCTATTTCGAAGAACATAACCTAGTAGATTGCAAAACATTTTTTGAGCTATCATGTGAAAATAAATTAAATAAAGTGAAGCAATTGCGTTATTGCACTAATTGCATTTTCGACCATAATGGAAATAAATACCACTCAACAAAACAGTTTCACGTTTGCGCAGGCAGTCATCACACTATATTTCATGAATGCTTCCGCTAAGCATAAGCCTCATTTTGCACCCGGTCCTAGCAACAGAAAGCCAATAATTATTAATTCGGAAAATACGAACCGAAACCGTTCCTATATGTCCAGCAAGAAACATCTGAGATATTATTATCGAAGGCCTTGGTAAAGGTGTCGGCAGCAGATGGTACTCAGCATGTCATGAGTTGCCTTATAGATCAGGGATCACAAATCTGCCTTATTAGCGAAAGGGCAGCTCAGCTGCTATGCCTTAAACGACAGTCGAGTAAAGGTGTTGTTTTCGGTGTCGGTGAAAAATAAAGTAGTTGTAATGGAATGCTACATATAACCTGTCAATCTTTATACTCAGATTTTAAATTTAACGCCAACGCTTTTATAATGAAGAATCTTTAATATGAAGAATCATTAATATGCCATGCCGGTCCATCCTCGCCATGAAAAGACCTACATGTTCAATGAGGATCTCTTCCACGTACATATCTGCATTTAAAGTTCCATTTTGAATGAGTACCAGCTCGGTGCGGGCCTCAGCAGAAATCCCAGCCCAAACTTGTACGGAGCCTCCACCGTACGCCACTTTTTCCTCCAAACACGCTTGATGGGAGCGCTCCCCTGGTCTTCTGTACACCAACTGCCTACCATCATGCTTATAAAGCATGAATTCAGACTCGTCTAAATTCATGCTTTATAAGTTTGGGGCCATTTGCGGGCCTCAATGGTTTCAAATTTGCTTCAGCAAGACGTCTTTTTACTGTTTGAGCGCTTAAATTGCCACCTCCAAAGCGAATAAAGTGACTTTTTAGACCAACAGCAGTTTGAAAACGATTTCGGAGCATTGTAGCCACCAATTGTCTGTCTTCCCTGGCCGTTGTGCATCTTGGTCTGCCATTTCCTGGTCTTCTAAGGTGTGATCCGGTCTCTTGGTACCGCTAGACTGCCCGCTGAACAGTCGACAAAGATACACCAATGTTTCTGGCTGTTTCACGCTGACTCCGCCCAAGTTCCAAAAAAGTTAGGATTCTGGTACATTCCTCTAGCGTGACTGCCATGCCTTGCCATACCATTCACCTCACAGAATAATAATTATGCACGTAGAAGACGTTCACTATATTTTTTTTGTGACAGAATAGAAATGGAAAGCATCCATGATGACATGAAACAAAAATGTTGTTTTAAAAATAGTAATTTTTTTTTAATTTAGTATTTCTAATGAAGGTTTTTTCATCAACCAGTTTAAAAATAATATGCTATTAGAAGCGCAACTAAAAATTCTTTATTCTGTTTTTATTTCATTGATCTAACTTTTTTAGTTCTGGAGGTATTTCAACTTTTGTGACTGACCCGTAATTTTTGGAACCGAGTGTAGTAGAGGGATGACGTCATCGCAGTTATGCATAACTTAAGATTTTTTTAACAAACCTATTTGTCAAAGGCGCCTTGTCTGCGCTTTTGACAAATAGGTTTGTTGGATCTTTGGAAAATAAGTAAAATATATAATTATTACTTGATATTTGTTACATTGGCATTTTGCGAATGCCCACCTGGCTAGCTACCACCTTCAAGTAGAAAATTTGTCGCCAAGCACCTAACGGAGTGTTCCGGCAGAGCCAGTATTCTAGGTTAGTCTGAACAACATCTTCGACCACACCATCACTAACCATCAGGTGAGATAGTGGTCAAAGGCTAAGGCATAAAAAAAACATTTACTATTGACAAACAAAGGGATAATGTAAAAAAATTGCTGTCTCTAAAAAGCCAAAGGATTCGTCAACAAAATGTGCTAATGGAAATGTGAAATTATTTCCGCGACTATTTAGCGGCGTGAGCAATTGATTGAGCAACGGCAACCCCGTAACTTGATGCCACGCCGGCCCAGCCCCGGGTACACCCTGTGAATGTCCCTTAATAAACGTCTGAACCGGGCGGCATCTGACGGCAACCCCTTTAGTACATTTTGCCAGTACATGTATTCCCCCATGTACAATTTTAAACGCCTTTCACTCCGGCACGAACGGCAATGGTGCTTTAACTCACGCCATTGCCGTTCGATGGTGTTGGTATGTACTTTAACTTTAGTATCAGATGAACCGGGAACCGGTGTTCCCAAAGAAGAATGTACCGGTATATCCACAGTTCCATTGACAAATTGTCGCCGATGATTGACAACTGCATGGCCACTCATCCCCAGCCGCAAGTGCACGTCCGTGTAGGCTCTATGCATATCGGACATTATGAAAGAGCCGGGCTCAACATTCATCTGAATGTGTGGGTCCAAAGTACCGCGAGTTTTATCGGCAATAAGCTCGACGTGGATTTTTCGAGTGCGGCGACTCAAACACCCGAAAGTCCACGTTTGACGTTGTAGAAGTCGCCCCCGATGATATTTTCTGATAAACAGATGTGTTTCATCAACTTCCACAACGTCATCATCTCCGCCAATCGGAGATCTGTCATGCGCTTCAGCAATTTCGCAGACTTCTCGTAAGAAGTGAAATACTTGGACGGCAGTTTTCTGTGAAACACCGACATGCCTTGCGGCAGTTGAGACGTTTTCCTTAGCAAGAAAATGAAAAATTAATCGCAATGTGTCTAAAAAGGACACTTTGGATCGCTCAAAAAAAGTATTGGCAAGTGGGGAAATATTTTTTTGGCTGCCAGCTCGACGACATCGCCACCGGAAACCTAGCTTATATGTTGGTTTAGCCTCTTTATTTAAAGGGCTTCTACAGCTAGGGCAATTTGGAGTCTGGGTTGGAAATAAGAACCAAGCTTTTGCGGCAGCAATGGCGTCGGCTTCATTTCGAATTGATGCGCCGAAATTCCACATGCTGAAATTTCGGGCCTTTATCAATTGGAAGGGTTCCATTTTTAATGAACAAAACTACTATAGCCTACTAAATAGCTACCTATGTATGTTACAAACTACTTATTTTTATGCACTAGGTACTTACACGTCTTTAAAACTATAATACAAGTAGATATACACTTAGGTACCTACGCCTAAAATAAAACAATATACAACTACTTACCTATTTTTATGAAATCAACAAAAACTACGACTAGCTACTTCCACAGTAAGGTCTACACAATAAAAGTAAGGAAACACTAAAGTTCACAATAATTAACCGTCACCGTCTATCTACCGGTAATGCGAAAGAAGAAGTGATTTAAAATGGCGTCAATCCAAATTATTCCAAATCATTCGATGCTCTATTCAGGTGAAAAACGTAGGCAACTGTTTCGGGCGGGGCGCGGGGTATAAGAAATGGGTGTTAATGGAATTTTGGCTATAGTAACTAGGCTTGTGGTTTTTTTACTTTTTCTTTATTTTGCAAAAAAAAACTATTTTTAAAAAACTTTGTGCAACTTTTGTATGCTTTAAGATGTAGGGGGAAGGGGGTTTCAAAATTAATAAATTATTGCAAAGTCGATCAGTTTGTCTCGTTTCCAAAATGGTAGGATTAAAGATCGAACTTAATTCGGGTTTTTTTATATTGAAGAAATTTGTCCTTAACGTAACAAATTATAAGTATACATATATATGTTACAGCCAAAGTAATAAATCTGGATATTATATATACTGTCTAGCCATTATCTATAATGTCTACCCAATTTAGATAAAGTGATAATTGACGCAAAATTAATCACATTAACTGGCTATTTTATATAATATCTTCGAAGACTTGGATAATGTAATAAAACAAGTAGATATTCGTTTGAAATTATAAATTTTTATTCCAATTTGCCTTAAGCATACATTATAAAGATTATTTTAAAAATTAATTTATTTAAGAATAAATAATATTATTTATTCTTACAAGTAAGGTGATCATTTATTACCTTGTTGATTAATGTCAGTTCTTTTTAAAAGCTTTATTATTTTTGTCTTAATTGTGTTTTGATCTCTGTGTTTTTAATTTTTAGTTTTTTTGTTTTTGATGTCTGGCTAAGTAAGCTTTACATTTACTTTTTAAATTAAAGTTGAATAACTTTATAGCAATGTTAATTTAAATTACTATCATATGTTATTTTAATTTTTAAATAATTAAAGTTAAATCACTTTATAATAATGTTAATTGAGAAGAAAATATTATCTTATGTTATTTTAATTTTTTAAATAATCTTTATAATGTATGCTTAAGGCAAAGTGGAATAAAAATTTATAATTTCAAACGAATACCTACGTGTTTTATTACATTATCCAAGTCTTCGAAGATATTATATAAAATAGCCAGTTAATATGATTAATGTTGTGTCAATTATCACTTTATCTAAATTGAGTAGAAATAATATATAATGGCTAGACAGTATATATAATATCCAGATTTATTACTTTGGCTGTAACATATATATGTATACTTATAATTTTTTACGTTTACGACAAATTTCTTCAATATAAAAAACCCGAATTAAGTTCGATTTTTAATCCTACCATTTTGGAATCGAGACAAACTGATCGACTTTGTAACAATTTATTAATTTTGAAACCCCCTTCCCCCTACATCTTAAAGCATACAAAAGTTGCACAAAGTTTTTTAAAAATTGTTTTTTTTTTGCAAAATAAAGAAAAAGTAAAAAACCACAAGCCTAGTTACTATAGCCAAAATTCCATTAACACCCATTTCTTATACCCCCGCGCCCCGCCCGAAACAGTTGCCTACGTTCTTCACCTTAATAGAGCATCGAATGATTTGGAATAATTTGGATTGACGCCATTTTAAATCACTTCTTCTTTCGCATTACCGGTAGATAGACGGTGACGGTTAATTATTGTGAACTTTAGTGTTACTTTTATTGTGTAAACCTTACTGTGGAAGTAGCTAGTCGTAGTTTTTGTTGATTTCATATAAATAGGTAAGTAGTTAGTTGTTTATTGTTTTATTTTAGGCGTAGGTACCTAAGTGTATATCTACTTGTATTATAGTTTTAAAGACGTGTAAGTACCTAGTGCATAAAAATAAGTAGTTTGTAACATACATAGGTAGCTATTTAGTAGGCTATAGTAGTTTTGTTCATTAAAAATGGAACCCTTCCAATTGATACTGGCCCGAAATTTCAGCATGTGGAATTTCGGCGCATCAATTCGAAATGAAGCCGACGCCATTGCTGCCGCAAAAGCTTGGTTCTTATTTCCAACCCAGACTCCAAATTGCCCTAGCTGTAGATGCCCTTTCAATAAAGAGGCTAAACCAACATATAAGCTAGGTTTCCGGTGGCGATGTCGTCGAGCTGGCTGCAAAAAATTATTTCCCCACTTGCCAATACTTTTTTTGAGCGATCCAAAGTGTCCTTTTTAGACACGTTGCGATAAATTTTTCATTTTCTTGCTAAGGAAAACGTCTCAACTGCCGCAAGGCATGTCGGTGTTTCACAGAAAACTGCCGTCCATGTATTTCACTTCTTACGAGAAGTCTGCGAAATTGCTGAAGCGCATGACAGATCTCCGATTGGCGAAGATGATGACGTTGTGGAAGTTGATGAAACACATATGTTTATCAGAAAGTATCATCGGGGGCGACTTCTACAACGTCAAACGTGGACTTTCGGGTGTTTCGAGTCGCCGCACTCGAAAACTCCACGTCGAGCTTATTGCCGATAAAACTCGCGGTACTTTGGACCCACACATTCAGATGAATGTTGAGCCCGGCTCTTTCATAATGTCCGATATGCATAGAGCCTACACGGACGTGCACTTGCGGCTGGGGATGAGTGGCCATGCAGTTGTCAATCATCGGCGACAATTTGTCAATGGAACTGTGGATATACCGGTACATTCTTCTTTGGGAACACCGGTTCCCGGTTCATCTGATCCTAAGTTAAAGTACATACCAACACCATCGAACGGCAATGGCGTGAGTTAAAGTGCCATTGCCGTTCGTGCCGGAGTGAAAGGCGTTTAAAATGGTACATGGGGGAATACATGTACTGGCAAAATGTACTAAAGGGGTTGCCGTCAGATGCCGCCCGGTTCAGACGTTTATTAAGGGACATTCACAGGGTGTACCCGGGGCTGGGCCGGCGTGGCATCAAATTACGGGGTTGCCGTTGCTCAATCAATTGCTCACGCCGCTAAATAGTCGCGGAAATAATTTCACATTTCCATTAGCACATTTTGTTGACGAATCCTTTGGCTTTTTAGAGACAGCAATTTTTTTACATTATCCCTTTGTTTGTCAATAGTAAATGTTTTTTTTTTATGCCTTAGCCTTTGACCACTATCTCATCTGATGGTAAGTGATGGTGTGGTCGAAGATGTTGTTCAGACTAACCTAGAATACTGGCTCTGCCGGAACACACCGTTCGGTGCTTGGCGACAAATTTTCTTCTTGAAGGTGGTAGCTAGCCAGGTGGGCATTCGCAAAATGCCAATGTAACAAATATCAAGTAATAATTATATATTTTACTTATTTTCCAAAGATGGCAGCGCAGACAAGGCGCCTTTGACAAATAGGTTTGTTAAAAAAATCTTAAGGCGCTCCTGGCCAGAAAACGACATACAAGAATTAACTTTTCTCAAAGAAAAAACTCGGTTATTAAACTAAAAAAAATATATGTTATTTTTAAGCATATTCTTGAGTTAATTCATAAATCTGATACACATAATAAATAACTTCACTCGATAGAAAAAAATCCTAAAATTACCTCTATTTCGAATTTAAAAACGATTTTTGTCTCCCTTTTTACCAATCTTTAATTTTAATTTATTTTTTAATGCATTACTAATCAATAAAAGAAATTAAATCATAAATAAAAATGTTGAAAAGTTATCATGTTAATTTTATATGATTTTTTATCATGAATTCATGGTATCAGAGCTCGCTCTCTTGACCGCCAGTGCGCTCGCAGAGCTCGTCGACGTTGGACCTGTGTCAATTTTTGCGACCTACGCAGCGCCACACAGAAAAAGATCAAAATGAATATCAAACACAACAAAATAAAATATGCTCAGGGCTAACTTCCATAAAATCGACTCGTTACGCTTATCTTGATGACTTCCTGATTGACGGTGAATGACAATAGATTTCGTAAGTAGTGAAAGTTAGTATGGTGAAAGTTATAGTATGTGTGTTAATATTAGGAAAATGGTGTTTTTTTTACAAATAAATGGAACCGAGTTCAACATTGAAATCTTTGAAATAACTTGTCGAACTCGATACCGTGCTGGTTCCAAAGAACCTATTATCACAATATTGTGCGCATGGTAACAACTTCAACAAGTTATTTTGGACTTTTGGGTGTAGAAGTCGGTTCCATTTTTTGGTATTATTTTAATGTTTAAATTTTTTTTTAATTAATCTAGCTGAATGCCTATTATTTCGTACCCAGTGTCTAAGACAATGAAGTTAATAATCAAAGCCCAGTGTATAGGTACACACTGGGCTTTAATTATTAACTTAACCTAGTTTATGAGACTAGACGACAAGCATCAGCTTTCAAAAAAACATATTTTTTGAAATCGGTTCACCCAGTCAAGAGTTACGGAGGTAACAAACGTAAAAAGAAACAGACGAATCGAGAACCTCCTCCTTTCTTGGAAGTTGGTTAAAAAGGGGGAGGTTCTCAATTTGTCCGTTTTTTATGTTTGTTATTTCAGAACTTTTTACTGGTGAACCGATTTTGATGATTTATTTTATTTGAATGTTGATGCTTGTCGTGTGATCCCATTTAAATTTCATCAAGATCGATCAAGCCGTTTTTTGAGTTACACTACAATAACTGAAATGTTTTTTCTTATCTTGATGATATAGTCATTGCCAATGAATGACAATCGGTCCCGCAAGTAGCAAGGGACACTAAAACGTGTGAAGATTTTTTTTTTACCGAACCTACTTCAACACCCAAATGTGTGAAATAACTTGTCGAAGTCGGGAACATGCGCACAATATTGTGATAATAGGTACTTTTGAACTATCACAGTACCGACTTCAACAAGTTATTTCGCACTTTTGAGTGTTGAAGTCAAGCCCATTTTTCGGTAAAAAAAAAATTTTGTGCGACATTACATGAGTATTGAATTTGTTAGTAGATTTGAGTAGTCTTTTTTTATGATTATAGAAGTAATAAGTGACATTAAGCGATTTTTTAAACTGGATGGATATAAATTTAATTATAAGTAAAAACATAAATCTGGCTGTATGTAAACTCATGTCACGTCACGATCATGGTACGCGATGTCACACCCGTGATGTGAACAAGTTTTTTTGATAACTTTCTAGGTTCAATAAGCTTGCTAAAGTGCAATGAAATTATTGTTTTTATATCTAGTTTTAGCCGAATGTCTAGTATTTCGTACCCAGGGTCTAAGATAATGAAGTTAATAATCAAATCTGTACTATATTATTTTTAGTATAGATTTACTCCACCCTTGTTTATTATATGATAATAATAATATATATTATAAATTTGAAAGTAAGTATGTGTGTTAGCTTCTTAACCGACTTCAAAAAAGGAGAAGGTTTTGAATTCCTCTATTTTTTTAAATGTTTGTTACCTCAGAACTTTTACTGATAAACCGATTTATATGTTTTTTTTTATTTGAATGTTTGTGGTGTGGTCCCATTTAAATTTCATCAAAATCGGTCACGCCGTTTTTGAGTTACACTCCCATAACTGAAAGGTATTTTCCTATCTTGATTTTAATTTTAAACTGTTATCACTATTGTTAGGTCCAACTCCAAAAAATATAAGTTTAATTTATTCTGTTGTATTTCTTTACATTTGTTATCTGGGTAATCCTCAACTCAACTGTAATAAAATATATATTTAGATTTTTTTATGTATATCATTATCACACATAAAAACCCTTTACATTTTTGCAAGCTCATTGAACCTAGGAAAATATTAAAATACTAGTTCAAAGTCTCAGGTGTGATATTGAGCAACATAGCCGTGACGTGACATGAGTTTCCATACAGCCGGATTTACGTTTTTTACCCATAATTCAATTTATATCCATCCAGTATTAAAAATCACTTAATGTTACATATTATTTCTATAATAATAAAAAAATACTACACAAATTTACTAACAAATCCAATACTTATGCAATGTCTCAATATAAAAAAAAGTTTACCGAAAAATGAAACCGACATCAAAAGTGTGAAATAACTTGTTGAAGTCGGTACCATAATAGTTCAAAAGTACCTAGTATAACAATATTTTGCGCTTGGAACCGACTTCGACAAGTTATTTCACAGTTTTGAGTGTTGAAGTTAGTTCCATTTTTTGGTTTACATTTATTTAAAAAAAATTCAGTGATTCTTGCTACTTACTGGATCGATTATCATTCACTGTCAAAGACTATATCATCAAAATAGGAAAATATTTTTCAGTTATTGGAGTGTACAACTGATTTTAAAGAAATTGATACTTTTCGTTCGAATTCATTTAGAAATCAAACGACAAGTATCAGCTTTTAAATAAATAAAGTATTATAGAAATCGGTTCACCTTGTCAAAAGTTCTGAGGTAACACACATAATAAAAATATAGACGAATTGCGAACCCCCTACTTTTTGAAATCGGTTAATAAGCTTTGCTATTATGAACTGAATTTATTAGAAATTTGTTAAAAACCTTACCTTACAATTTTCATAAACTATTTTTTATATAGTAACTTATCAATTTATCAATTTTTAATTCCAAATAACATTTTGATTTATTATAGTGCGCGTATAGACTCATTATATCTAAATATAGTATCTGTTGCCCTGTTTTATGACTTTTTTTTTTATTTTTACGGCATATGGTTCTACTGTATCTTCAATAATAGACACTATCTGGCAAATTTTATTTTTATTTCTGGCCAATTTCGCTAGAAGGCACATATCTGCCTGAAGAAGGTTGCCTTGATGAGCGATGATTATGAAGTAAGAATTTGTACTCATTGACTTTGAATTGAGCACTCTGTAAAGGACAGCTTTATGAAATTTATTACAACGGGGCTCCTGTCACAAACAAGACAATTGAAACATATTTTTAGTTTCAAAAATGCTCTCTATAAGCGCTAGACTTAACACGTATCGTTTTGGATAATATCTTTTTTATAAAACTTGCAAAACAGTACATTAGAATGAGCTAAAATAGTATCAAAAAATATTGTGGAATTTGGTTTATTTTAAACGCACGACATAATTCTTTGAGATTTGTTATTATGTTGAATACATGGTCTGAAAATAATAATTTAAAAAAACTTAACTTAAACTAAACGATTCTGTCTCGACCATGGGCCTTAGGCCATGAAAACCACGGTTGTGACGTCCATGGACGTGAAATGTTCGCATCATGCTATAACCACAAAGATTAAACAAAAATAGCCATCTTAAAACAATCACTAGATTCATTGTTATTAAACACACCATATTAATATTAATCTGCGTAGACATATTCATAAATACATATTTTAAGAGTCACGGTCTTGACAGCATAAGGGTACTCGTTTTACAAAATAACTAATATATAACTTATTCTTACGAAGCTATATCACTCGACGCCATTAGTTAAGACGAGAAGGAAGTGTCGAATTTTCATACAAAAAGAGAAAATGTTTCTACCCCCCTAAACAATCACCGATTTTGATGATTTTTGGAAAGGTTACAGATATTATCAATATTGATGTTTGTAAGTTTTGCTTTTTATCATTATATTACAGGAATTTGAATTAATGGGTATTTAAATACCGATTTTTTCTCAAAAAATGTATCTCTAGTTTGTGAATTGTTTATATGAAAAATAATGATAAATAAAGAAAAAGGAAAACCTATAAACATCGTTTGTTCTGTCAGTTATAAAATAAGACCAAATTTTTTAGATTTGATTAATGTTTACTATAGGAGAAAAGTTTTCTCCCAGAACTCAAATTATGCGGAAATTTTAAGTCAAAACTTGAAGAAGCTGCAATTGTCCTTATCGCACAATTCTGTTCGGGGGGCAGGGTAGCTGCACAGATTTCGCAGACACTCGTCCAATCCTTGTTTAGTCATATCCTATAAAAGTCATAAGCTTAATTTGTCAATTTCTTAATTTGTCAAATCCTTTATTAAGCATATCCTACGCAATTCAAAAGCTTAATTTGTACTTTACGCGATTCGTCAAATCAATTATTCGTCAAGACTTCAACACGTCTAATACGTAATTTATCTAGATACGTGAGATCGAACACAAAAGTGCTTCATCTTTGATAAACCCTTTAGTGATAAGCGTAATGCAACCTTTTTGTTTATACTATTCTAAATACGGCCTATTTAAATAATAAATACCTACTATTTCAATGATGACAATGTCATTTAAATTTTCTAATTTCTATGATAGTTTATATTATTTTATTTCAAGTTAGCGCTGGAACTTGTGTTTAAATTGTTGTACTTCATGGCATTACCAACGAATGTCTCTGAAATCCCATCTTCAAGTCAATGCAATGAAAATACGGAAAGCAATTTCGATTTTATAGAAACGGAAAGAGGACGCAGAAAATTGTTACGTGCTGGCCATCAGTTTTGTTTAAATGTAACAAATACAAATGGAACGACAATTTGGAGGTGTGTCAATAGAAGTATCTGTAATGGTTCTTTAACATTAAATTGCAAAATGGACAGCATAATTAGAGAAGGAAAACATTTATGCAACCCAGATTTTTATAGAAATAAAATCGACAAACGCTTAAATTTGTGCAAGAAACGTGTCCAAAACGAGTTCAAGCCAATCCCTAAAATTTACGAGGAATGCATGAATAGTTCCAATAGCGAACTTGATACAACAGATTCTGAGGCTAATCAAGAAATTCCTGATGTGCGTTCAAAGATTGATGCCTTATATAATTATCGTAAGAAGGCATTGCAAGTTACAAGTGAACATTTTACATGCATCAGTGAAGTAGTATTACCAAGTATACTATCGACTGAATTCTTGTTGTTTAAGGCTGACGACGAAAACAACTTTTTCATTTTTGCTTCTCCCGCATATAAGAATTATATTGAAGAAACAGACCTGTTTTTAGTAGACGGCACTTTCAAAAAGGTGCCAGACCCGTTCACACAATTGTTTTCAATACATGTTGATTTGCAAAGCACGTCGGTAAATACTACGATTTAACCGGTATTTTACTGTCTACTACCTGATAAAAACCAGATTACTTATGAAAAATTATTTGTAATTTTGAAGACAAATATCGGATTAAATATAAAAAATATAAAATGTGATTATGAACTAGCAATAATGAATGCAGTTAAGATTGTATTTCCAGATGTGCGTGTAAAAGGTTGTTTTTTCATTTTTCGCAAGCCATTTGGAATAAAGCCCTGGAACTAAATGTAATTGAAAAAAAATCGCGTAATAAAGAAAGGGGGAATACAGTAAGCAAAATCCACAGAAATGAGGAAGATTCGGGAAACAAACAGTCAAAACTTTTGGAAAAAATTGTTAGATTAACTTGCAATTTGGCACTTTTACCTACAAGCTACATATCAGAAGGATGGCAAGATATTGTCAACATGATGCCGGATAACAATCCTAATATTGACGAATTCAAAAAATACTTTATCAACCAGTGGTTTTCTAGAGTAAAATCGGATGTGTGGTGCTGCGTAAATGAAAGACATCGGACCACTAATGCCGTAGAAGGGTGGCATAAACGGCTTAATAGCAAAATTGAAAATAATAAATATTTATTTCAATTCATATACATACTTAAAAAAGAAGCATCTCGATATGATCGTTTGGTAAAACAATCACAAGTCGGAGCACGCAATATAAAAAAACGGAAAACTAAAGATATGATCAAAGATGCTAAAGTTGAAATAATAATCAATAACCTATTACAGGGCAAAACATCGACTATACAATGCTTAAAAAAATTATGTTGGATAAAGTTGGCCCATATTTCTTTGCAATAATATTTTCATAAGTTTTGAGTTCTTGAAAAGCTACATGTTTCTTATTTCGTTTTTAAGTGAGTTGTAAGAAAGGTTTTGAGTTATTGAAAAGCTATCAGTTTTAATTTAATTTTTTACTTCAATTAAATAATACATGCCTATGATTTTATTTTCATATTGACTGTCCCAAAGCATGCTTGACGAAGAGCTTATTTGACGAATAAGGAATTAGTTCATTTAAGAATTTGACGAACCAAGTATTTGACAAATTCAGGTTTGGATCAGTTTCTAGTTTGACAAATCGAGGATTTGTCGTGACTTTAATTTGAAAAATATAGATTTGACGAGTATATAATTTGACCAATCAATGATTTGACGAGTGCCTGCGAAATCGCTGCACAGAATAAATCATAGTAGTTAGGTACTTGCATTAGTGATGTCAATATGCATTTTCGATATGTTGGATGGTGAGTGATGGGAAAAAATCGATAGTGTAAATATTTCGAATCTACGAATATTATTGTTTTCTGAATATTAAATTTGAATTATCGAAACTAAGAAATATATTACAGACGTACATAACAAAATATACAAAAATAAAAACATGTTCACAGATCAGTTTTTACCTATTCATAAATTTCATATTTTTATCTATCCTTCTAAGTATACCTTTGTCGTGAAATCTTAGCTTCTAAAGCTTACATTATGACGAACATTGATTGAGCCGATGTTGTAGATATTATATAATGTAAATTAAATGTCAGAGCACATTTTGTAGCAAATCTAGTAAAGTCTCTAAAGTAAGTAGGTACTTATAGGATATTTGTTTTTCGATACACATAAAACATGTTTTTTTATAAAATGGATTCATCACACAATATAAAACGAACAAAAATTAAACCGACTTCTAATACCAAAAAGTCTGAAATAACTAGTCAAAGTCGGTACCATGACAGTTTGAAAGTATGATCTCCATATTGTGGTTTGAAAAATAATTTGTCGAAGTCACCATCTTCGACAAATTATTTTTCATTTTTTGGTTTCATTATAGGTATTATGTTAAAAAAATGTTAGCCCTGCCACTTACGGGAACGATTTGTGTATTCCGGTCTGATACCACAATCGGATCCCACACCGTTCATTTACAATTTAAAATTGCAATACAATACTTATTTATTTAACAAAAGTTCACAGCTGTAACATTGATTTCCTATAACTATTAAAATATATTCTACACATGAGCCAAATAGAACCTCCACTTTGTAGGAATAGGTACATATATTACATTTTTGAGGGGTAGTTAGTCACATTAATCAGTACTTCAGTACTAATATTATAAATGCGAAAGTAACTCTGTCTGTCTGTCTGTCTGTTACGCTTTCACGCCAAAACTACTGGACCGATTTGAATGAAATTTGGTATGGAGATAGTTTGAGACCCGGGAAAAAACATAGGATAGTTTATATCTGACTGCGCAAAAAGAGGTTAATGTTTTCGCGCGATAACCGACATACGCGCGGGCGGAGCCGCGCCCGGAAAGCTAGTGAGTTTATAATTACGTGTCTAGGGAATATATAAACAGTTTTTGGTGTAACAACAAAAACAAATTAAAAGAAATAGAAAAGTAACATTAAAATCACAGAAAAATCTAACATTAATCCATCAAGCAGAAATTATTAATGAATACTATTACAATAAGTATCATGTTTTGTATGTATGTATTGCGTGTCGTGTATGTAAATGTGTGTGTGTATGTGTTGTTAATGTGGGAGGCGAACGCTGTTGTAAGTTTTAGTTATAAACGAACAATAAGACTATAAAAAATAAAAACCGCTAAATAAAAATGCATTACAACCAATTCCATAAACAATATCATTCGGGTGTTCGTCCGAGAAAACTAATTAATTAATACTTTCAACTCAATGTGAACAAGTATTAAGTAAATAAGTAGGAATACCTCAAATTGTACGAAAAACAACGCAAATGCTAATGTTTACTAACTATAATATAATTACAGCTCACAACTAGAACTTATATTGAGCGGTGCAGCTAACCGTCCAGACCAGTTTTAGCGGGGCGCTAGTGAGGCTTACATGGCGCAAAAATATAGACATATATTATTTATTTTATTTTTTCGTTACTTACGTTAATGATTTAAGTAATTTAATGAAGTTATTTATTTATATATACATTTTTTATTTCTATTTTGTTAAATTACATTTTATTATTATACACATAATTTGAATAGATTTCAAATTGTGTGTATAATATGGTTTCACGAAAATGTTTTTACTTTACAAAAATTTGTCTTTAATACATTTAGATACTGCATTTTTAAAAACATGTTTAGATTTACAAAAGGGATCAATTTCGCTAAATAATTTGTTGAAAGTTCTAGGCATTCTAGTTGTCAGGCTATTTGCCGAGTAATTAGTGCGATGGCTAGGCACTAGAAACAGTTGTGTGTGTCTTGTTCTGCGAGGCGGAGCTCGTAAGGCTAGCACATCGGCGATAACAAGGAACAATCGATTGTGCCTGAACAAATGTCATGAAATTATGACATATCATTTAAAATACGTCTATTTCGCAACGTCATCAATCCGTGTTTTTGACAAGAGGCTACATAATCGTTAAATATTGTCTTGCTACGGAATTCTAAGTGCTTAATAAATTTTCTTTAAATTGATTCTATATCATTCTCGTAAATAACGTATTGCGGATTCCAAATTGGGCTGCAAGAATCAAGTACGCTGCGCACATACGCGAAATATAATACTTTCAAACACAGTAAATGGCCTAGTCACACGTAGTATAAATCCTAAATTTTTGTACGCTTTATCAACAATATATTCAACATGAGGTGCAAACGTTAGACTTTTGTCGAGGAATATTCCTAAATCCTTAACGCAGTCTTGTTTGATAATTAATGTATTATTAAGTGTGTACGAAAAGCAAATAGGTAATTTGTGACTTAGATCCTTTTTTATTTAGAGGGACAATGTGTGCCTGTTTCCATATAGCAGGAAATACTCCTTCACGAATCGAGCGGTTGAAAATAATGGTTACTGGTTTAAATAACGTTTCAGCGCATTGGCTAATAAAAAATGGGGGCAAATTATCACTACCCGGTCCTTTGTTGGGGTCTAGACCGCGGAGTAGCTTGAGCACAATACAAATATAAATACAATATAAATTTTTCGTTCCGGTCTGATCCCACTCATTGTTTCATGGCCCTGACTTGATAATAGTTACAGCTTGGGTACGTTATCAATAAGGGAAGAAATTTATGAAACTATGCTTAACACGACAACACACATTGGTACACATACCAATATAAGAATTCGCAAGTTACCAGGAGAGCAGAAGTTCATAGGAGTTTCATACTGTAAATCTTGTTACAGAAAAACATATTTATAAAATATATTATTAGCTTAAGTTGTGATTATAAATTATGAAACTTACGCAGAGAGCTCACTTAAATTATATTAACTTAAGTTCCTCAGTAAATAATCAGTATATGTACATACATAAATGTGGCTCAATCGATAACTAAAACATAAAAATCATTATCTGCTATTTTTCCTAAAATACTTTGAGTTACTTCTTTTTTTATTTTTAAATGCACTTACATAAGAATAAAACAAGCTGCTTTAAAACGATATCACTCTTTATTGTAAAAGTTCAACTAAGATATCGAAACTAACAATAGACATTAGGAAAATAACTATATACAAACAATATGGGTATATTTTTATAACCATTTACGCATGCTTAGCGAGAATATAAAAATAATGTTTGATGGAAAAAATATAATTAGGACTGGGATCGGATCCCACGATACCAGGTACCTGTAGTAGCAGGCTCGAATCTTGCCAGTAGCTAATGCTTTTTCCATCTAACAGTATAAAATAATTATATTATATTATATAAAATAATTATACAATATTATATTCAAATTGGTCATACAGTTGGCTGTATATCCGCAGGTCATACCTATATAATTTTTAAAATCTTCAGCCATTACTACAAAGTCAGACAATAAGTAATCAACAACATTAAAATATGCAAAACTTTTACGAAAAAACCAACTGTGATTTCAGCTTTTTGCAGTTGATCTGTAACACGGTATTATAACTTCATTTATTGCTTCAAATTATTTTGTGAAACTACGCTTCAGTGATTATTGCCTTGTTACTTAACAATCAATATAATCAATATAATATTACTTAATATATTTAAGTTGGCATCTTTTTCTAAATAATTTAACAAAGCTGGTATTTATTGTGGTGCATTTTAATAATGTTACTATTTAATTTAAAATGCCAGCATTCCATAAAATGTTCGGTGATGTTCCTTATATAGTACACAATATGTTTACGAAACTTTAGTCTTCTAGCCATTGAGTCACCATGTAGTCGTTAAGGTCTTGTACTTCTGCAGTTTCTGGTAAGACCTCGATAATATAACAGCAGTCTTCTCCGATGCGACCTTTTTCATGGTCCAGGTTTTTATGCTTTCAATTTAGTATTGTTGACAAGTACTTCATATACGTTAGTAGCTTGTTAAGCGTAATAATTACAGCACGATTGTAAAAAGCAAATGATCACCTTCGTCTTTATTTTTTTTCTAAGGACCAACAAACAGTTTCACAGTATTTTCTTAATGTAAAAGTATTTTTATTTATAATAATAATCGTGAGACCAACATCGTTTGTACAGTTTGGATTATTCAGTTGATAAACTAAAAAGACGAGAACCATAAGTTTATTTTCTAGCATGTTTACAAAGAAGAGAAAACAAAAGAAATCATAATTATGTATACAGATTAACAGATATGATTTCTTTAAACTTCTGCCCTTCTGGTACTTTGTAAATTAGTTAAATAATATAAACATGTGTATAATGGTAAATTTATCTTTCAAACCGTACTTGAGGAGGTGCCTAAATGTATTTAAGTGTTGGTGGGATCAGACTCTAATAGTAAATGAATTAAAAATAAACGGATCCCACTTTAAATAATAAGTGGGATCAGAACGGAAAATATTAATAATAGAAAATATAACTGATAACATGTGGTATCTTTTCATGGGATCGGACCGGAAGACACCGATTGGGATATGGCACCGTCAACAGTGAAATTATCAAGATAAGTAGTCGTTACACTGCTTGGTTGAGAGTAACTAAAAAACCGCTGAACTATAATAATGTTAAGGAAATCTGGAAGGTGGATAGATAGTAACTCTTGCCCTATCAAGTACTCAGGTTTATATATTTTTATTTTTTTAGTATATTATACTCTGGGACCACAATTCAATTATATTTGTAATCAATAAAAACATGAAAACATTATGTGTTTATTATGAATTGTTAAGGTTTCATATCAAAGGAAGGCAAATAAAACAATGAAATAATAGTATACTAAAAATATATGAACTAAGTCACACCGAAATACAATAACCGACTTCCAAAATGGAAGGAGGTTCTCAATTCGTCTGTATTTATTTTATGTTTGTTACCTCAGAAATTTTGACTGGGTTAACCGATTTTAATTTTATATTTTTATTTTAAAACTGATGCTTGTCGTTTGGTCCCATTAAAATTTCATCAAAATCAGTTAAGCCGTTTTTGAGTTACATTCCAGTAACTGGAAAATATTTTCCTATCTTGATGATATAGTCGTTGACAATGACAATGAATGACAATCGATCCCGTAAGTAGCAAGGGTCACTATAAAAAGATAGTTTTTTTTTAATCCAATAATGTAACTGAATTCAACACCCAAATGTGTGGAATAACTTGTTGAAGTCGGTATCATGCGCACAATATTGCTATTGATAATTGAACTGGTACTTTCAACTATCATGGTACCGACATCAACAAAATATTTCACACTTTTGGTGTTGAAGTGGGGTCCAGTTTTTGGTTAAAAAATTTAACTCAAGTCGACGAGAAGTAAAAGTAACCAGCAGCGCGCGGAGCCGCGCGGCGGTGCACCGTGGAGCGGCGACGCGGCGGCGCGGCGCGGCGCGGCGCGGGTGCAAAGAGAATTCAATAATGACTCGACTGGACGACTCTGTACTGTAGTACCTATACATATTTATATTTATATGTTTATGGGATTTGACGACGGTGCGGGGCGCGGAGCGCGAGGCCGGCGTTTAGCGGCGAGACAGCATCATTTTGTTAAAATACCTATTTTTCTGTGGGAGCTTCTCTTCACAGGCCTCTTAATAGGACAACTGTGACAGACAGACTTGTTACTGAGTTCTGGGAATCTCACATGACATGGTTGTGACATTTAATGTTTTCTTTTGATGAAGTTTATATATATATATATATATATTTGAAATATAATAATATTACCAAATTACCATTTGTGAATAGGTGCATTAAACGCCTTTCTCTATACTAAAAATATAATAGAACCTTAATATATTAATTTAATGTAGTTCTCACAAATAAAAATGTTTTTCTTAAGAATGATAATTTACCCATCTAAAATAACCGTAGGTACACAATGACCCTAACATCCTGTATAGATATATAAACACTACTGTACTGACCGAACCCCTACAGGACCCGATTATTTTTCCGGCGTATGTACCAATACACGACAAAAGTTAATTCCATTCTAAAATGTCATAGGTACTGACGTGATCTCCGTACGTAGGTAGGACTGTACTGTACCTTACCTGGAAAGCTAAAAGCGTGCGCGCGGCGCATCGCACACAACTTTGTGTCGCGTAAATGAATACGTCGCGCTCGAATAAAATACCTAAAGTCCGTGGAAAGCCTCGCCTTAAGTTATGCATGGTTATTGATCGCCCGCTATATATGAGGTTTTTCCTTTTAGCTTTTTTTCTAATAGGTAATTTTGCTCCAATTTTTGTCCATTTTTACTGAATTATTACGTCTTAAACCGCTGTTAATAAGCTTTTTTTAAATGGGTACTGCATGGGTGTAATCATATGCATGAACTTTTTCCTTTTTTTTGCATGAAGCCGCTGTTAATAAGCTTTTTTAAATGGGTACTGCACGGGTATATTCCTTTCCTTTTTTAAGAATGAAAAATGGTATAGTGATACCACATTTTTAACTACGCCAAAAATATTTTGATACTAAATAATTTTGCCGGTCCTCAGCCCCCAAAGTAGGAAGGGAAATTTGGTATCACTGTTAGTTATCAATATGATTGTGATGGTACCAAACTTTATATCAAAAAAATATTATCATCTATTGATGATAATATATTTTCAATATGTACATCTATATATGTATCTATATATCTATCTATGTAGAAAAGAACATATCTAAGTGGTTCACAAAAGAGAAAAAAAGTTTTAGCTCAAAAAGAAATCACGGAAAAACTTCCAAAGCTTACGTCATTTTTTACGGTGGAAGAAACAAATAAGTCGGGGAGTTGTTCATCATCATCACCTCAAGATAAAAATACCTCTGAGAATAACCAGGAAAAAGAGGTTATTACGTGTAACGAAAATGACAAACACACATCAATCGCTGAACTCTCGACTTCGAGCAACTGTGAGTAATAATTGCAAACTTGGAGAATGTATCTGTATCTAATGACCCTGGTCAGTACTGTGATGACATTTTAACGGAAGAAGTCCGTAATATTTGGATTCGAAAAGGGCCAGAGTTTTTCCAAAATAAACATTGCGATTTCTCCGAAACTTCTACAAGTTTTCCAGATTCAAGCGGTAAAACCAAAACTAGATACTAGACAAAAAATGTTTTTACTCGTAAATTGAAGAATGGTGAGTCTTTGGACAGAAAATGGCTTCTTTATTCTCCAACAAAGAAATCTGTGTACTGTTATTGCTGCCGTCTCTTTAATACCACTATTGGTAATAATTTGAGTTCTCCAAATGGATATAAGGATTGGAAGCATATAAGTAACTTATTGATGGAGCATGAGAACAGTTTGCAACACAGGCAATATATGATGAATTATGTCACAAGAATGAAAATTACTGGACGAATTGATAGTGAGTTGTTGTCCCAATATAATACAGAAATTAGCTATTGGAAAAATGTCCTTAGGAGGGTTGTTGCAGTAGTAAAATTTTTAGCTTCAAGAGGTCTTGCTTTTCGTGGTGATAATGAGATACTTAGATCGCAAAATAATGGAAATTATTTGGGATGCTTAGACAGTTCTAAGCATCCCAAATAATTAGTGAATTTGATCCTTTTCTTGCTAATCACATACAAAACTGCGGAAATCGTGGAAAAGGAAGTGTATCATATTTATCTGCAAATATTTGTAACGAATTTATTAATTTAATGGGACAGCGAGTTTTAAAAACAATAGTCATTGAACTGGAATCAGCGAAATATTACTCTATAGATTCAACGCCTGATCTGTCCCATGTTGACCAGCTCACTTTCATCGTTAGATACGTAAAAGATGGACAGCCTATTGAGAGATTTTTGCAATTTTTGCCTATGGATGGACATGATGCGCAATATATAGCAGATACCATTTTAAACTTTTTTGAAAGCCTTGATATCCCCATAAAAGATTGCCGCGGACAGAGCTACGACAATGCGTCAAATATGTCTGGAAAGTACTCTGGTGTCCAGTCTAGAATAAAAGAAGTATGCGAATATGCAATTTACGTTCCATGTGCGGCACATTCGCTTAATTTAGTGGGTGTTCAAGCTGTTGAATGCATTACTGAAGTAGTAGCATTCTTTCAATTTGTTCAAAAATTGTATAATTTTTTCTCAGCTTCGACCAAACGCTGGCAAATTTTGACAGAGCATTTAGGTGTAAATAGAGTCCTGAAGTCCCTTTCGCAAACCAGATGGTCCGCACATGCCAATGCTATTAATGCTTTGCAAAATGGTTATTTAAATATTTCTGAAGCATTATCCTTCATCGCAAGTGACATCAATCAACCAGGAGACACTAGAAACGAAGCCCAAAGCTTAGTAAAAAAAATGGAAAAATTTGAGACTGCTCTACTGACGGAAATATGGAATGATATTTTGGGAATTATGAATAAAACAAGTCTAAGTTTACAGAATAGCACTATGACTATGGACGTTGTGACAAAACTTTACGAATCTCTGATCAGTTATGTTAATAACGCACGCAATAATTTTGATTATTATGAAACGGCTGCTAAAGAAAAAAATCCAGGTGCTGATTAAAAAGATAAATTTGAAAGAAAAAGAATTCGCAGCTCACGCCTCACTTTTTTTGAAGGACCATCATCATCAGAGACTCTCCAGTTGAGAGGCAAGGAAAAGTTTCGTGTAGATACTTTCATTCCCATAATTGACACATTAATTACACATTTTAAAAAACGTTCGGCAGCATACAAAGAATTTGATAATCGATTTAGTTTTCTTTGTCAGTTAACAACAATCGAATCTGACGAATTGACAAAAAAATGCAACGAATTTACAGAATTTTATCACGAAGACATTAATGCATATGAGCTCAAAACAGAATGTTTTCATTTAAGCCAATATTTAAAAAATATAGCAAAGCCATCAGCGGATTTAAATATCTCAGTCTTACTTAACTTAATAAAGACTGATAAATTAGAAGAAACTTTTCCAAATGTTGAAGTTGCTACAAGAATATTCCTTTGCCTAATGGTTACCAATTGTAGTGGGGAGCGCTCATTTTCGCAGCTTAAGAGAATTAAAAATGAATTGCGAACATCAATGCTACAAGAACGACTAAATAATTTGTCAATTATGAGCATAGAAAGTGATATTCTTCAGGAAACTGAGTTCGAGGATTTAATAGAAGATTTTGTTCAACAGAAATCTCGAAAGAAACTATTACCGTAATTTCGCATCATACTAATATCATTAATTATATTAGATTAGATTACCCATAATAAAGCAGATCACAGTAAAAAAATGTATTTCACTTTCTTTACATTCCAAAAGGGCCCCAAATTCTTGTGTGCCCAAGGGCCCCAGCACAGTCTAAGACGGCTCTGGTTGACGTAACGTTTTGAACATCGAAATTTCATGTTTTTAATGTGTTTTTTCATTCATATTTCAACTATGAAAAGAGTTACAAACGTGGCAGCATGATTACAATACCATTTCGTTTATCAGAAACAAAGTAAGTGTTAATTAATTTATGGCACTGGAGGGAAGTGATGCTAATGTACGATGTGCACAAATCAGGACATTTTCTAAAACTCTGGATCAAACAGTCTCTAAATTCCACCGTTCCAGCCCACATTTACACCAATTTCTCTCTTTGGATATGTCTCGCGGCGCTGCAATGTTGTTATGAAAGTCTTCATTGTGCATGGTCAAATCGAAAACAATAAAGCTCTCAGCAGATAGCCCATCATTTAGATCAACTAAAGCTGTCAACAAATGCACCAGAAGAAGGCAGCGATACTATAAAGGAATACCAACGGCTCGTCAGACTAACTACCTATACGAACTCTGAGGTGACGACCATGCTCAACTGTCTAACCACTACGAAGAGAAGATTTTAATATGAAATGTAGAAGCTGTGATATTGGACTTTAGGTTCTTAATAAAAGTAAACGAAGTGCATTTGTGCGTTTTATTTATTGGTATATCGAAAAGTTCTTGGCTTATGAATTTAAGGATTATTCAATATCCTCTTGTTGGATGACGTGAAAGGCGACTAAGATAAGGATACGTGACGGCTCGCCACTACTCAGGTCGGTGTGAATGGGGTGTTGCTACGCATTGGGCGTACAACAGTGCTGATGAAATGGATCAGTGTGCGCTCCTAATGGTTGGCACACACTATTCCATCCGACGCCATTCGCTTTAACCTTCAGTATTTTTCGTATGGTGGATACTCCAAACTGCAACGCGCATATAACTATTCAACGCTTCGACTAGGAAGACGGTCGCTATATACAGCTATCTTAACACTAGCATCCGTGAGTAGGTCAATATAGGTACCACAACCTCGTCTACAAATTGCAACCATGCAATGTTGTGTGATTAAAGATTAGCCAGTGAAATTACCTACAGACACGTGTATAAAAGACTATTGGGTGGCGAACTCATAGTAGAAGCATTTTTCTTCCCCCTCTGATCGTGCTATGGGCCTGGGTTTACTTGATATCACGCTCTTTTTGCCACACAATTACTTAAAAATACAGAAAAGGAGATGGATAAAAAACAAAGCTACACCAACAGTAGTAATTACTTTATTTTTGGCAAAGTAATAACACACACAAAATCATAATCCAACCATAAGCTGTCTCATACAAAATAAACACGTATAGGTCCTAAAATTATTATAATTTCAAAACAACACTATCAATCCTGTTGCAAGTCACAGCACTCCCGATTTTTTGTAACGGTGCTGTTAGCGACGCGCCACCTGCGTAGCAATTTTTATAACTGGTTTTGTCTAAGGGGATGCGCGGGGTGCGTGCTAAGGTGGAGGGTAAGCTAGATGAGCTCAGTCGTGAATTGCGCCGCCTCCACGCACCACGCGCGTTGCCTATATTTTTTAAATGTATCACCTACCTACCTACTTCAATAAAAGTGACGTGCTTAAACGTATATAGTTTTTCGTTTTCTATAAAGTTTTCACCATCCCAACGGTAACATCTGGTCCTACGAGCCGAATAAATGTTTGATACTCCGCCGCAGAATAAAGATACAATGGTGAATACCCGCAGTACTACAAGGAAGTTAGAAAAAGAAAAACAGGCAAAGCCACAAATGATTACCGAGGCACAAATAGCTCCATTGCCTACGCCTGGACCTTCAACAAAGATAGATGATGAAACAAATTTGGCAAAGTCATGCATTGGCAGTATTGTGAAGTCGGAACAATTGGTCACGAAACCGCCTTCACAAATCTCGCGTCACTCTGCCGCCTTAACGAAAAAAACTTCTTCGTCTTCTACTAAAAATGCCCAGAAAAAGAAGCTGGAACTAGAGGCAGCCAAGGCGAAAGCACGAATTGAAATGGAACTCATAGATAAACAATTAGTGGCGGACCTTGCTAACCTAGATGAAGAATACAGTCCACCATCAGCAAAATCGGAATCGGAGCGTAACGTAGTAAGTAACCTGCCGGGAATCGTAATAAATTTAACAACACAAAAACAATAATATAAAAAAAAAAAGTAACAAGAGTATGTAAATAAATAAAAACACAATCACACAAATATAAATGCTTCACCACCGTGGTTCCCAACCATTATAAGACTTGCCATACGTTTGAAACTGTATTAAACATATTTTGGGAATATGTGCAAAGTATAGGATGCCAAAACAAAGAAATCAAAAAAAAAAATCGAATGTCATAATACGTATGAATTTACATCAATCATTATACATAAACAACATAATTCGTACAGCAAATTCTTTGTGAATGAAATATATTTTTGAAGCAACATTCGAGGGTGGATAAGTGCCATAGTGAAAAAACAGAAAAAAGGGTACATACCGAAGAACCGGTACCACGGCGGGCTGCAAATATACAACAAATAAAAAGTGGAAAATAAAACAACGGAACGGAGCTATTTCTTGCTGGCTGAAGGGGCTCGTCGACTTCTCGATGGCGGTGCCGTGTCCTTGGTTCTGGCAGTGACCGCAGCTGTACCTGCAGTCTTAGGCGCGCTCGACGCGGCAATCTTTTCAAGCTCTTTGAGATTGCTGATCCGATGCCGCACACCCTCGGTGCCAAGTACAAAAACGAAGCCATCCCTAGTCCAACACTTTTGAATGCCAAATTTCTGGCGGGCAGCCATGAAAGTGTCGTGCCGCGGTTTTGTCAAGAACTCCGACAGCGAGATATTAGACCCTTTCAAGCCAGTCTTACCGCTCCAAATTCTATTTTTGGCATCAAGGTCACGTATTTTGAAGAGAATAGGTCTGGGTTTGTCAGGTGCTGAGGCACGGCCCATCCGATGTGAGCGACTGATGTCTTTGACGGAAAAATCTGGAATTTTCATTTGACCTGCTACCAGCTTGACCACTACAGAGGTAGTATCTTCATCTCTGGCTTCTGGGACACCGTGAAAGAGAAGAATCTTTCGTCGCCCTCGCATCTCCATAGCATCCTGTTGCTGCATAACCAGGCCTACTTGATCTTGGAGGCAGCGAAGTGCAGTCATGATGAAAGTACGGAATGCAGTAAAGTCTGCTGACAAGACTGCTACAGTTCGTGAAGGAGATGCTGCTTGAAGCTCACTTTAATATGAGTCCATTCGCTGAAGAAACAGACTTTGTTGTTCGGCCACACTTTGCTGTAAGGCGTCCATTTTGTTTGAGTTGTTAACTCAGTATTTTTCAATAGTGACAAAAGTGTTTTGTGATAGTGCCACAGTATGGATAACAGTCCCCGGCAGGTATTGCAGATTATATTGTAATTACACATATGTTTTAGGCTATTCAAATGATGTTAACTATTTTATTTCAATTGATTAAAATGAGAGATTTTTTTGTAGTGTTTTACTCTAGCCTACCCGCCGAAAAAATGCCGTTATTGCAGTTAATTATGAATGAATTTACAGTTTCTGTACTGCCATCGTATGATTTAATTAATTTAAAAAGGGTGTTGAGATCCATATCGGTTAGTTGAGATGATCTAGTGTACCACGGGGATAAGCCAGATGATTTATCTGATCCTACAGGTGAGGGGGGCAAATCGGGAATATCGATAGTTAACTTACTACTTTCTGGTTTAATACCTTTAAGCATCACGATAGTCAAACACAAGCTATAAAATTAATGTAGAAGTCAAACATTACAATATAGTACTGTTACAAACATAAATCAATACATTTAAATATGAATCTAATATTAGAATAAGAAACTGGTACTTAATCTGTACGTTGCTTAAACAATGGCCAGAGACTCACAGGTTTGCTGCGTAGGCGGTGTTAACGATGAGCGGGAGCCCGAGACGCATTCCGGAGCGATTAATGAGCAGATTCTTGACACGAAGTTAAACTTGATATTGTAGTATGGTATGGATTGGTAATTACTGGTTTATTCAACAGGAACTATGGTTGGAAGTGGTGATCATCAGTAATTTGGTAAGTATATTTCCCTTTTGGTTTACTTCACTCGGGAAAAAATAAGTATTTTGCAGGATACACGGAGATATAGAAAAAATGTTTTCAGAAAACTACACAGGATACGTAAAATACACAGGTAGGCACGGTAAGTACGTTTTTTTCACTTTAGTTTTCACACAGTTTTCCAGGAATGAGGCGTTCCGAGAGATTTATTTATCCCACCGCTGCCACCATTATTATCCGGAGACCGGGATTTAGGTTTTTAAAAAAAAAGATTTTATTTCCACACGATTAATTAAAATTTATTAAAATAAAATGAACTAGAATTATGAAAATGACCGGCGCGAATGGTATGAGGATGTGGACTGAGGTGAGTAAGTGAGGGCTATGGGAAGGTATAAATGCTTGATTAGCTGAAAGGGGTTGATTTAGGATGGGTCAGCAGAACAGTACAGGGAAGTGGGGTATAACAGTACGCGTTGCGTTTATAACCAGCCGCTGCCGTGTTGCGCCCGTGAAACCTGTCACCGTGCCGCGGCTGGAACTTCAAGCAGCCGTGATGGCGGCTAGACTGTCTAAAACGATCATAGATGAACATAAGATGAAACCGGAAAGAAAATTCTTTTGGTGTGACTCCAGTACAGTGTTAACTTGGATAAGAAACGACACGCGCAACTACAAACAGTACGTCGCACACCGACTCGGAGAAATAGAAGAACTATCCAAGATATCTAAATGGAGATATATCAACACAAGTTTGAACGTGGCTGACGTTGCCACAAGGCCATGCTATGACAGCACTGTACTGGAAAAGGAATGGATACACGGACCTACCTTCCTCCGCAGTGATGAAAATCAGTGGCCTCGAGACTTTTTGATGCTGGAAACTGAAAGATTACAAACAAAATTAGATCCAGAATGCATAAATAATATTATACAGGCAGAAAGAAAAAAAATAACTTACCTGTACCTGAAGCAACTCGGTTCTCTTCTTGGCTTCGTTTGCTTCGAGCTGCTTCCATGGTCCTGAAATTTATAAATAAATGTAAAAAGCGTACTCACTCCTTTGATGACACCATGGAACGAGCTGAAGTGCTGCTTCTGAAACAATCACAAGCAGAATCATTTGAGAAGGAGATATTCGAAATTCAAAACAATAGAAGTGTAGTAATTAAACAACTTTAAACGGTTTAAATCGCGTATATTTGTCATTATTTTTGTCCCGACGTTTCAAACACTTTGCAGTGATCGTGGTCACGGGGTGACTAATTGGTTTTATTTGTCACATGAGTTATTAAGAAATTATTTGGTCTACCGTCAGAAATTTTTTATATTAATCATAACGTTCCCTATTCACGCAGTATTCGCTCACGGTGTCCAGAGGTCTTGCAGATTTGTGTCGGCCATGAGATTTAATTAATTTAATAACAGGATCCCAAGCAGGTGGTACTTGCCAACCATCATCTCTATTGAAATTTGGGTACTTTTTGATTTCAATAGCCTCGCGTAACATTCTTGGCATAAACCGGGTCTCTCTGGCAAGGATTTGTGGGTTGTCGAACCGAATGTAGTGGTTGGGTTTGTCCTGGGCATGTTCACAAACCGCAGACTTGGTCGAGCGTCTGTTCTTCATGTCAGCAATGTGTTCTTTTACCCGGATACCAACGCTCCTCTTTGTTTGCCCAATGTATGACAGCCCACATTCACAATCAAGTTTGTAAACACCTGCATCTTGTAGGGGAATATTGCACATAACAGGTCTTAAAAATTGGTTGATCTTCTTGTGCGGCTTGTTCAAGTAAGTTTTTATTGAAGCTCGTCTTAAGATATTACCAATTTTGTCCGTGACACCCTTGATGTAAGGTAAGATGGCAGGTTGTCGCTCAACTGTGGAAGGCTTGGGCCGGCTTCTGTGACGCATACGTGGGAGCTTGTGATTATTGCTTCGCAGTACTTGTTTTACATACTGAAGCTCCTCCTTGAGATGGTCAGTGTCGCAGATGCCATGTGCTCTCTGTAACAAAGATTTGCCTACGGTAGCCAACTGACATGGATGGTGATGGGAGTTACCATTGAGATATTTATCTGTATGGGTGGGTTTCCTATACACTGTATGACTTAGGGAGTTGTCAGGATTCCTGATGACTAAAACATCAAGAAAAGCTAAGCATTTATTGACCTCAGGCTCCATTGTAAATTGAATTTTGTTATGTAAAGAGTTTAGATGGTTAAGAAATGCAGAAACATTATTACTGGGGAGGATGGTAAAAGTATCATCTACGTACCGTTTATAGATCTTCGGCATAGCCACAGCTGTGGAAAGAGCTCTCTCCTCGAAGTCCTCCATGAAAATATCGGCAACAACGGGGGAGACTGGAGAGCCCATAGCTACACCATCAATCTGTATGTAGAACTTATTTTCCCAGAATAGATAGCCAGATGTTAGGCAATGTTCCAGTAATTCTGCATATTCCATGGGAAGGTCATTTTCACTAAGTCTTTTCTTGACAATTTCAATGCAATCATGTACAGGTAGGCTGGTGAATAACGACTGTACATCAAAGCTGACCATAACTTCATCATCAGTCAGTTGTAGATTTTTCATTTGACTGACAAAGTGGTAAGAATCCTTGACATGCGCACTAGTTTGACCGCGAAGTGGAGACAGTATCTTAGCAAGGTGTTGAGCTAGTTTGTATGTTGGTGAGTCAATTTGGCTTACGATTGGGCGCAAAGGAACGTCTGTCTTGTGTATTTTTGGTAATCCATACAGTTTTGGTGGTTTCACACACGAAGGTACCAGTGCCGTGACGTCTAATCCAAGAGTATCGGAGTATTTACAAATTATTTCCTTAGTTTTTGTTACCATTTTAGCTGTTGGATCGCTTTTTACTGGTTTATATGTGCTTTCGTCCGACAAAAGTTCTTTTATTTTTAGGTTATAATCCGACGTATCCATGATTACAGTGGAATTACCTTTATCTGCTCGAATAATGGTTATGTCTTGGTTCTTGCGTAGGTTGGTAAGTTCAAGATATTGTTCACGAGGTAGATTCGGTGTGGGCGCTTTACTTCGACGCAAAACAGCAGAGATATCTTGGCGTAACGCTTCCAAATCTTCCTTTTTTATACTGTTTTTGGCAAGACAATGTTCCACAGAGCAGATTATCTCTTCAAAAGGCACTGATCTTGGGGAAACCGCGTAGTTCAATCCATTTTCGAGGGCCTGAAGGGCGACCGGATTTATAGTTTGTTGCGATAGATTTATGACACTATCAGCTGTTTTAATTACTATGTGTAACAATCGCGAAAACCTAAGACAACAATAGAAGTGTACCAAAAACTAGTAAGCTACTTACCTTGTGCCCTTACCTTGATGAACACGGAGACATGCGCGTTGATGGCCGCACCGGAGCTGCTGCGGAAGTCCTACCTAAAACAAAAAATCCCATAATATTAGACGGACGAAATCACACGGCTAAAATGATAGTAAAATATTATCACCACTGTTTTGCTCATGGAAACCAAGAGACGGTAGTGAACGAAGTGAAGCAAAAATACTGGATCACAAGATTGAGACCAGTAACCAAGACTGTGATGACTCAATGCATGTTCTGTAGAACCAGGAAGTGCAAACCGGAAGTACCCAGAATGGGCAACCTCCCTCCCGCCAGGGTAGCCCATCACCAGCCTCCCTTACCCACTGTGGTTTAGACCTATTTGGCCCCATGGAAGTGAGAGTTGGAAGATGCCGGGAAAAAAGATATGGTGTCCTCTTCACTTGCACGACCGTACGTAGCATCCATATTGAAGTCATACCCTCACTTACCTCGGATTCACTGATCATGGCGCTGCGAAGGATGGCTGCTAGACGTATTTGGCCAAAGTTCCTATACTCGGACAACGGGACGAACTTAAGGGGTGCTCATACTGAACTAAAGAGGTCAATTCAAGATCTAGATCAAAATTACCTGAAAAATGAAGCCCTGAACCATGGTACTCAATGGACTTTCATTCCCCCTGCTAGTCCCCATGGGGGAGGAGCGTGGGAACGGCTGATCAGGAGTGTTAAGACTAGCCTGAAAGTAGTACTCAATGAACGCGCACCCAGAGACGAGACCCTGAATACGCTCTTAACAGAAGTTGAAAATATACTCAACAGCCGACCCCTGACGCACGTCTCTGTAGACCCCACTAGCCTTGAGACTCTGACCCCAAACCATTTTCTGGTAGGATCAAAATCCACTTTACCTATCATTGGGCTATTCGAGGATTCAGACTTTTACCTACGAAAGCAATGGCATATCTCACAGAGACTAGCAGATATGTACTGGCACCGGTGGGTAAAAGAGATACTACCGGAACTGCTACCGCGCCCGAAGTGGCAAGAAGAGCAGAAATCTGCAGGTGGGTGACGTTGTGCTCGTGGTGGACCCGAATGGCCCTCGTGGATTATGGCCTAAAGGATTAGTCGAAGAAGTGTTTACGGGCACCGATGGTCGAGTAAGGGCAGCAAAGGTGAAGATAAAGTCTGGTACCCTAGTGAGGTCGGTCGCGCGCGTCGCTCGAATACCTATGGAAAATGAGTGATGCTAACGCAACACTAAGGGTCGGATATGTTAGCGACGCGCGACCTGCGTAGCAATTTTTATAACTGGTTTTGTCAAAGGGGATGCGCGGGGTGCGTGCTAAGGTGGAGGGTAAGCTAGATGAGCTCAGTCGTGAATTGCGCCGCCTCCACGCACCACGCGCGTTGCCTATACTTTTTAAATGTATCACCTACCTACCTACTTCAATAAAAGTGAAGTGCTTTAACGTATATAGTTTTTTTGTTTTCTATAAAGTTTTCACCATTCCGACGGTAACAGGTGCATTCATGGAATGCCAAGTGGTTTGTATTTGCGAAACTATTAGGTATATTACTATACACTCGCTCCAGTTTGTCACAGTATTCTTCTTTCCCAGAACAGACGGTAAATATACCGCTGGGGATCAAAATTCTATCCGAAATCTCCTTCAGTGAACATTTAGAACCAAGAGAGTACACTGCTCGAACTCAATAGCTTTTTTCTGCTAAAACACCTTCAAATTTAGCGCAAGCTACTCTTTTCGACGGCTGACGACCCTTCAGGGTTTCATGAGACTCCTCCCTCTGATTAAAGGTGTAGATTCTGATAGTAGTTGTTTGTAATTAATATATAGTAGGTAAATTATCAGTGGCACAGATTCTAGGCTTGAGAATTCCTGGCTCATTACTATTTATATATCAAATTTTATTTTAAACACCTATAAAGATGTTTTATTACAGTTTCGTTTTCACCAAATAAAACGCCAAAATTGACAAATAGCAATCATAGAGGACTTTGTATAGGCTGAAAAAGAATTCAAACCTCTTTTGGAATGAATCATTAGCTCTTAGAAAGAAGGTACAATTAATTTGATTTACGCCGGATGACGTCACTTTCGTAATCCTATCGAGTTCACGTTAGCCAAGAAACGATGCGTTGTGCTGTCAACCATCGCCTCCTGCGTAAACGTACTGTAAACTCGATACGTTTACGTTACGGACTATCGAAATGTTCGTGCTTGGGCTCCTGAATACTGCTAATGTGTAATATTATGATTTAAGTTTCTTTTAATGACTCTTATGAATACAATATACTTCTCAAATTTTAATAAATATTATTTTAATTACCTTATTGTCACTACCAGTTTTTCTGAGGGAGTAATCGAATCTGATGTGTGAAAATGAGTACTACTCAATTTTAATCTTGATTCAATTCTCTGTAATATTTAATCAAAAGTTGCCACTGTCATCCTTGTATACTCATGAAATTTATCTTCATTCACCCCTAATGTTTCAAATAACGTAGAAAACTCCAAATTGTTTTCTTTGCTTCACAATGTTACTAGGACTCATAATTAAATTTTAGCCACAAATTTTCTTCTAAATACATGTCAATAATATCGTACGACGCAGACACTATGATCGACACAAACGACCGCCACCACAAACGCTGAGCGTGCACTGAGGTAGGGATGCCCGATCTGAATCGATCTTTTTGAAGATCGATTCACGGCAATACGATCTCCCGATTTTTTGAATCGATTCAACAAGATGCGATCTTTGCTCAGACGTAATGCAAACTTAACTGCATTTATTTTGTTGATGATAACGATCACACATTTTAGTAGGAACAACAAAGCAAGACAACATCTATTTGTTGAAATTAGTGTCGAGTTACGTACTTTATGTATACGCCGCCGCGCCGTGAGTATGAAATATGAAACGATATGAAGGTAGTATTGAAATTTTGTTTATGTTATATGCCCGTTACGATACGATATATCGGAATATCGATACAGCACTATACGATATAGCGATATTTGATGCGATATTTTGACCATACGATACGCTTCGATATATCGCATTCTTATAAAAATATCGCATTACCGTATCGTATCAAACTATGTCGGTGATTAATTTGTATAATTTTAAAGTTCCTATTACATCATCACTACACGATAATAGACAGAGCCATTGAATATATTGTTATTAGTAATAAGAGAATGATAACGTCGACAAAATTGTTTATGGAACAAGAACAGCCGGCTTTTGTTTAGACTTGGAGGTAGATGTAATAAATCTTTGGACTTTGTAGTACCGTCAAATATGATTAATATCCGTTCGAGTTCGAGCAACAAAACTTTTATTTTAAAATCATTGCAATGGCAAAACTATTTTAAATACATATAATTATTTGTTTCTCTTTAAAAAATAAAAGAATATAGTAAAACTACCAAAAAGATAACCCTTTGCACGATATATACTCATTATATCGCATATTAATTGAAAAGCATGCGATACGGTTACGATACAATATATCGATACGAAGGAAATCGATAATATCGCGTATCGATACAACCAAGTTCGATACAGTTACGATGCGATATATCGATACAATACACTTTTTTGGGCATCCCTATGTTATACCCGCAAGAACATCACAGAATTTGTAGATTGTTCTTTGTAGATAGTAGTACGATTGAATTCATCGAATGCGCAGTGTTTTTTCTTGTTATTATTTTAATATTGATAAATATGGCCCCGCCCGTAAAATCGAATGTTTGGTCGTTTTTTATCAGATGTGACTCGGGTGGACAGTGTAAATTATGTGACCAAATAGTGAAAACTAAAGGAAATACCACAAATTTAAAAAATCATCTAAAGCGACGCCATAAAAATTATGATTTAAACAAAAGCGGAGAAAGTTCTGCTACAAAAGTGACCGAAATCGTAAGTAATTATCTATTTATAAAGTGATTTTTTATAAGGGTGCTATTTAACTGGTTAGCATAGTATTGGTATTTTGGCATAAGAAAACTGACACCAGGATTCGATTAGTAGGTAAACTAAGTGTTCCTCACACGGAGAGAGTTGCATGGCCACGTACGATTACGTGGTAAATTTACCTACTCCAATTGCGACCTACCTCAACATTTTATTTCTTTTACAATTTTGATTAATGTGTACATTATTTTCTTTTTTAGTCCAATGATCCCACCCCTTCGACCAGCCGAATGAGTACTAATAGTGATGCTAACTCAAACTCAAGTGAATGTGAAGAATCATTAAATATTACTACAATCAATACGTCAACGCCAAAATCAACAAGAAAACGTCAACTTCGTATTGATAATGTCATTAGTAATATTCAAGCATATCAAAAAGGTGGGTCCAAGGAACTAAAATTGACTAATGCATTGCTGTATTTTATTACGGTTGATGATTTACCTCTCAATACCACAGAAAAAAAAGGATTTCAACATTTGATGAAAACGGTGTGTCCAACTTACTCGGTACCAAGCAGAAACACAATTACAAGACTTATTGATGAAAAATATGAGAATATTTCTAATGTCATAAAAGCACAGTTGATGCAAGTTAATAGCTTTTGTTTGACTACCGATGTCTGGACGGACACAATGAACACAAGGAGCTACTTAGGTTTGACTTGTCATTTTTTGCACAAGAACTGTTTGAAATCAATTGTTATAGCCGTTAAAGAATTGAACGAGCGACACACTGCTGAATATCTCAAACAAGTGATTGAATCGCTCTGCAATGAATGGAACATTAATGTACAAAACATTTTAGCTATAGTCACAGATAATGGTGTAAATATTGTCAAAGCTATCTATGAATTACTGGGCAAAAATAAGCACTTGCCTTGTTTTGCACACACTCTTAATCTAGTTGTGCAAAAAGCTGTAGAAGAAACCAGAGGATTTGATGCATTAGTAAATAAGGTCAAAACCATTGTAACATTTTTTAAACACAACGTTTCTGCACAGGATGAATTGACCAAACTTCAAAAATCTAATAATGTATTACCAAAAAAGTTGGTACAAGACGTTATAACAAGATGGAATTCTAAGTTGTATATGTTACAGCGATTTATTGAACTTTGTGACTTCGTCAGTGCTATTCTACTCCAAAACCCAAAGGCCCCTGCTATGCTTGGTGGCAATGAAATAGCCATAATAAAGGAAATTATTAACATTTTGACTCCTATAGAAAACGTAACAAAAGAAATATCGGGTCAAGATTATGTAACGAGTAGTATAATCATACCAATTATTTTCTGCATGAGTAAATCGATCGAATCTGCCAATTCAGGGAGCATTTCTGAGGTTTCTGACTTAGGATCAGAATTCAAAGCGAAAATTCTGAGCGAATGTAACAAACGTTTTAAGAACATTGAAAAAGTGCATCTTTTGGCGATTTCAACAATTTTGGACCCGCGATTTAAAAAAATATACTTTACGGATGCTCAATCTTGTGCAAAATCACTTAATGACATCACCGATTTACTAAAAACAACGGATTATAATAAGGATACATCACCAAATGCGCAAAATGTGGTTTCACCCGATGATGACGATAACATTTGGAAATTTCATAGTCAGTTGGTGACAGAAACGAATCTAAACATTCCAAAGGAAGGACTGCTGGATGACATTTTGAAACAGTATCTTAGAGAACCATTACTTGCTAGACAAGGAGACCCAATAACATATTGGACCACTAGATCTACTATCTGGCCGGACTTAAGCTGTTTAGCTTTGAAGTATTTGACTATAGTAGCAACATCTGTTCCTTCAGAACGACTGTTTTCACTGGCTGGCAACACTTTGACGGATAGTCGTTATAGGTTAGATCCAGTGCGTTTATCTAAATTATTGTTTTTGAAAAGCTTAAATGCGGAGGGTTGGAATCTGTAAACCGTCAAACCTTTACATCATTGCATGCATAGATTTGACGGAATAGCTTTTTCGTAATGTTTTTTAATATTTCCTAATAAATACAACTTGCATGTGGAAGTGTCTTTTCATTTCTCCTTACTTTTTTAAAATACGATACGATCTTCAAAGATCGAATAAGATCGATTCAATGCAATACGATACAGATCGTGGATCGATTCACGGGGTTACGATCCATTACGATTCAAAAGATCGATTCAAAGCAAAAGATCGGGCATCCCTACACTGAGGCCACTTAAAGAACGCGTTTTCGACCGCTCTTCCCCGCCCCGCCCGACGACGCTCGAATAGAGCGTACACTCAGGCCGTACACGTGTTATCATACGTTTCACGCCTCATGCCCCAGGGCTTCAAACCATATTTATATGATTATTCAACAAGGATTTTATGGTATTAAGGCTGAAATTGATATTGTGGTACCATACATTGCAGATATACTAACTTTAAAGTAAAGTCTATAGCTTTAATACCTTGCACGCTTCCTGCGCCAGAGTTTGAAACCATAACGCGGAGTATATGTTATTAAAACTGAATTGGATAATGTAGTACCACATATTGCAGACACACTCATATAGAACATTTTATAGGTTTAACGCAACATTAAGCTGCTTTACCTAAATATGAAGTGCCAAAATTGTTGTGTCCTTTTAGATACCATTAATAATGGGTAAGGTACCCATTTACGCTACACTCACAATGTAACTTATTATTTTTAATGTCCTTTCGAAAATTTTATCCGTTGAAAAACTATTTTAAAAAACATTACATTCATTGTCATAACGTTTGCGAGGTCAATGAAACTATTTTGAAAAATCTTACCTAATTTTAATTTCAAAAATTAATTTAAAAGTCAAAAGATAGTTGTGTTTTTCAAACAAACAAACGATCCAATTCTGTATAACGAAAACTGTAATACATTTCCTTCTAAACTAGGCGAGTAAATATTATTAGACTGTTTTAAATTTGAATCAAATGATGCATACAATGTTAAAATGTATTTCAAATTATACAATACCTATATCAAACCTACCAAGAAGAGAAATTCAATTCAAACTATTATAAAGCTAATAACGTTTTCGGTAGACACTTTTACAATTAGTTGGATTTCATTAAATTCCTGAAATGTGTAAAAAAGATAATTAATACGACAAAGCGACAGGTATTTTGGTCTACACATACTAGACGGGTCAGCCTTGGTACCTTAAGACTTCTTAAGAAAATACTGGTTTCCAAAAATACATTTTCTCATTAAAGCTCGCAACACCTTTGTACTGGGAGCCGCGATGCTCTCAGGCTCGCAATTGCAAGGCGAAACATCCCACCAGCAGCGTAATTTAAAACAGTATAATACGTACAAAGTCTGGAGGCAATTTTGCGATACTCACTCTATTGTTTTAGGTATGATCCCCAGTTAGCTAATATTCTAACATTATTTGCAGAACAATGCAATATTAATATTGTAATAGTAAAATAGAAATATTTGATCAGGTGACAGTATAAAACTGAAGAAGGGTATTTATAAACAAAAACCTTCTATTCCCAAGAATGTAGGCACCCGAGAGCCTCAAACAGTGCTAAACTTTGTTGCTAACTGGTATCCGAACGGGAACATGTCGTTGGAAAAGATTACTAGGAAAGTATACGTTTTACTGGCCCTTTGTACAGCTCACAGAGTACAAAGTTTGTCGATGATTACAGTATCGAACGTAAAAAAATCTACTAATTCAAATCCCAATTTCAGACATTATAAAAACCTCCGCTGTAGGAAGAGAGCCACCTGTGCTAATTTTACCATATTTTAGAGAAAACCCTAATATATGCGCAGCTACCGCGATAGACAATTACATGTTCATGACATCTAATTTAAGACCAAATAGTGTAGATTTTATTTGCTCACCTACAAAAAACCTAATAAAAAAGCTTCTTCGCAATCCATCGGTAGGTAAATAAAACAAACTTTGGCAGAGAGCGGCATAGACGTAAGCACGTTCAGTACATAGTACAAGATATGCCTCTACGTCAGCCGCTTCCTCTGCTGGAGTTTCCATAGATTCGATAAGGAAAACAGCTGGATGGTCCAGCTCGTCCCAAACTTTCGCTAGATTGTATAATCGACCGATATAAGGTGAGGGAATCTTTCCCCGATCAGTTTCTCGTTAAAAACAAGCATGATTTGTAAATTGTTCTATGTATAATTTGATTTACTATTATCACATGACCTGTTACATATTATTTAACTAAGAAGCTGTGAGGATTTAAATTTTAGGTTTTTATTTAGGAAATTAAATTGACCTTTCTGATTAAATGCTATTTATTAATCATAAAAAATGCTCTCAATATCAATATAATACCAGTATCAATATAAATTAGTACCAATATCAATATAAACAATATTTTAATTATATCTGAAGAATGAAATGACGTAATATTAATCAATGACTAAACGAACTTCGAAGTGAAGTTCGATCACTATTATATAAGTCATTTCTAATTCATAACTAATATTTTGTCATTTCATTGTTCAGATATAATTAAAATATTTTTAGACAGGTAGACACTTTTTACTGTCTGTGGTTTTACTCAACTCCGTCGCCTGGCGCAGCGGTGCACTTGACTTCATTTTTTCAGAGAAGAAATTAAATTGTGAAGATAAGCTAGAGTACTGGAGAAACATTTACATACATTATCTCATTTGAACAATCGAAATCTTTTACAAACTCTAAATATGAAAAAAAAACAGTCCTCCACCAATTTTAAGTCAAAAACTATCACACGGTATTTTAGTTTTCTCAGCATCCGAGATGCTATATAATTTTCCAAACATAATTGGTGATTTAATTCCACTAAGTAAACGATCTCATTTGGCAATACTATTTGCTATTATTCGAAATTACACAAATTTTAACATGGCTAACATTTTCTCCCGAGTTAATGAATGATAACCAGCAGTATGTACCAGCCAGATTGCAACGCATGATGTTGGCATTGCAAAAAATATGTTTTGAATGTCATATACAGGTGTCCCAAGAAGTAGTGACTGAAGCTGGGAGGTAGAGGACCTAGAGGGCTATCTGAATCACCCCCATGTATTTTCCGCGATTTTTCGTATTTTCGGAGTTATGACTTTTTTTTAATTTTAATAAAATCTCACCATACTCGGCGTTAGGTGAAAACCTATCGCCGTGAACGATGAGATTTTTATTTATGGTGACGTGAATTAATGCGGTAGATGCTTGATTTTTTTTGTGTGCTAAGCTGATAGATAGGCCAATTCAGTATGGTAACATTTACTATCGTTGGATCTTTGAATGCAATAAAAAAAATATGCCTCAAAGAATAATTATATAAAATTTTTAATTTACATGATGATTAATGCAAGCAAAATAAAACCTCTAGCCAGTACTGATTTTTAAAGGAAACAGTAACATTTTCCTGGACCGCAATTGAAAATGGAACCTCGCATATTAATGTGATGTTCATGTACTAGCCAGAAATGAAAACTAAACAAACTCTCGAGGACGAGTTGGCAGCTCAGTATGGTGTCACTATCCAACGACTAGCCCCTTGCCATTGCGAGCTTAACCCAATAGAGTTGGTATGGTCACAGGTAAAAGGTTACGTTGCACGTAACAATAAAACATTCAAAATTAATGAAGTAAAAAAAATGTTTTAAGATGGATTGAAAGAGGTGACACCTGAAAAATGGGTCGAATGCATCCACCATACTATAAAAGTTGAAGACAAATGTGCCAACTTGATCATATAATTGATGAAGTCAAGAATATATATAGGAGATATACTTCAGATTAAATATTTTTCAGAATGAACAATTTCTACATCATTTGAGGAATTAGGACAGAAAAAATACTCTAGCTTCTTCCCCTGCAATAAAATGAGACTAAGCATGCGCTTTGTGAATGTACAGAATGTAAGAATGTCTCTGCTGAAAAATAAATGTATCAAATATTTTTTCTGTTTTCATTAACTCTTATCATGTTTCATAAAGTTAGCATTCGAGCTTTTAGTAAAGTTTAAATTATACTTATTCACAATTCATTCGGACAATATACTAACAATACCTACTTGCTTAAGTTATAAAATGAAATTTTACTACAGCACCAATAAAACGATGACTTTAATATAATAAAGTACCATAAAACATATTTAAATTTACTTGAAAGATAGTGTATTATTAATTTTTGGAAGTTCACAATTATGAACACAGGTAGTTTAGATATGCGACATAATGAGTAACTTCGTTAATTTTTATTGGAGCTATATTTTGAAAATATATATATCATCATATCAACCGAAACGTCTACTAATGCAATGGTTCCATTAGGCGGATTTGCCAAAATCCCCACAGTTGGCGGGCGTCTTGAAGATCGCAGTAGAAGTCGTCAGTTCATTAGAAGGCGCTGCTTCTCACCTTCCTGTATTTTTGTGGCCCAGCACCCCATGGGATGGCGGGGTACAATGTCACCCCTATTTTTGCTCGTGGGTGCCGTAAGAGGCGACTAAGGTAAATATATTATAGGTATGGAATAATTTCAATGTAATAAAAATGTGTGAAACTTAGCGAAGCAGATTGCGCCGCTACAGATTACGTAAAAATTTTTGAAGAGAAGGTATTGCTTACCCCTTACCTGTCAGTTTCACAATGACATATATTGGACATTCCTTTGTTTACATGTTTGATCTCGATTAAAAATCAGAGTATATATAATTACAATTTATGACATGTAAAACTCTTCTTATCTTTACCAATAAAATATTTGTATTTGTCGTATTTGATAATCCAATACTATATTTTAAACTTAATACTTACCATATTTTTAATTTTTAAGCTTCAATGAACTGAATACAAAGGAGAGATTTTTTGGCTGAAATAAAACAACAGTGGCGCACTCTCAAAATAGACGCAAAGTGGAGCTACTCCTGTCATATAAAAAAACACTCAAGTAGACGGGAGGACGTGAAGCCCCACCAATCCTGGATCAAAATACTTATGAAATTTTACAAAATTTACCTTTGGAATATGAGGAATATCTTCCTCAAATGAATTTGAGTGTAATAATATAATTTGTGTAAGTAAGCATTGCTATCATGAGATTAGGATAGACATGTTAAACTTGTACTTGTTCAGGTTTGTGAATTGGCATCTCTTTTGTTATTATGCAACAATATTTCATTACAGATTTCCAATGTATCCAAAATGGATGATACAGATGTTATCAATTTAGAAGAAATGCAAAGTGCAGATTTTATTTACGAGCAGGTATGATCATGTGTATACATTTATTCCATTGCATCTATGCAATACTTAGTTAGTAGCACAATTACTGCAAATGAATCCTTATATATAGTTAGCTATCTCGGTAGGCAATTACAGTAATTACAAACCAGATTTAATTTCCGTATCATTTTTCATTTCTTCTTCAACAATTATTTTATAGGCGATGATACCTCAAACGTATAAAAAGTTATATTCTGCGTCCACTAGCGCTAAAAGTACAACGCTGTAAAATCCTTTATAAATGTAATATTCACTGCCGCTATCAATTGGCTTTTGTAAGGCTACGGTGCTTCCCATCGATACTTCCTAAGCAATTTGGGAAATTCCATTTTGTTAAAAATGTATTTGCCACGCATTGCCACTCTTGGGGAGTTGTTGGTAACTGGAAAAAAAATAGAACATTAAGTAACTTGCAGTTATCGTTTACTTCTATTCTTTCAGGGTAACGAAGAAAACAGAAGTGATAGTTTGAACGAATCAGAAAATACTGTCACTCTAAACGAAACTACGGAGAAGGTGTTCCCCACCCCAAAAACATTTCGCAAAAGAAGACGGCCACAAGAAGAAAACGATACAACACAACAAGAAGCTTTAAAGATTTTACAAAGCATGCACGAAACTAGAAAGAGCAAGGATGAAAGTGACGCATTTGGAGAGTATGTCTCTATGAAACTCAAACAATTAAAAAACCGTTGTGCTTACAATACTGCTCAACATCACATTAACAATATTTTGTACAATGCATCAATGGGACTATATGATTATCCTACAAACATGACAGAGCCAACTGCTAGTAGCTCCTGGCGATACAACTCTGGACCAAATCCATCCACTTTTTCGGAAAATAATGCTGTCTGTAGCTCGAAAGGATACTACACCGCACCGAGTCCCTTAACTTGGAAACGAGTCCTTTGGACAGCTCGAGGGCACATACTAGTACCAGCGCAAGAGCACCGAGTCCATCAAATTTTTCGGAATCAAGCCAAGATTCGACCCAATCATTAAACGATTTGCTGAGTTCAATCCAAAATTAAAAATACGTGTTTGATTTGTTGATTATTAAAAATTTAATAAATAAAAATGTTGTTTGACTTACCTTTATGCATTCTTGTAAAACCTCATTGAGAGCCTCGCACACTTGTGGTACGATTATAGATATCACTTGATCTGACAGCTTGAACACATCTCCAAGACTTTTATAACTGCTACCACTTGCCTAAAACCTTAACGTTACCGCAAGTCTTTCCGTCACACTTATAGATTTTCTAAAATTTGTGTCTCGTTTGCCTATTTTTGCCCCAACTAAATTTTGTAGATATTCAAATTCGGAACTGTTCATTCTTATAAAATCTTCTAAGCAACCATTAATGCCCAAATCCTCGAGATAGTTTGTGGCACTATATTTTTCTCTAGCTTTAAGCGTTCGGCGCATCCAATAAGAGCGCTTTTTCTTTTTTTTTAAACAATAAATGAAAGCTATCCCATATAGCAAATCTTCTTCCATTTTCGTGTAGACGCCTCAGAACGCAAAACCAAACTGCGAGCCAATGCCAGATTCGAAATGTTATAAATTTTAGTAAACACTTTCCATCAGTGTAGGAGCACTTATAACATATAACAGTTCCTAACAAAATGTAAGAATTGACAACATTTGTTAGTAAATGTTTTAGTGTTCAAAAATGTTTATAAACATTTTGTAACAGCAGTGTGGGAGCAGCTTTACTCATCAAAGTGGAATTACAAATCTTTATATTAGTACAAAGCCATACAGTTTGTCCATTCAAATTTATTTGATCTTCTACTTCATAATGTACTCATTATGAAGTAATGAGTACATTATGAAAGTGGGATTGTAAAGTATTAATTATGCGTAGAGTGGAACGTAAGAGGAAGGAATGCGGTGACGGATGTGTGTGCGAGCGAGAAAAAACGAAGATGGCGATTGATACGTGAGAGAACGAAAGGGGGCGTCCATAAATTACGTGAGGTGTTTTACTAAATTTTCTGTCCCTCCCTCCCCCGTTGGTGAGATGTCGTGAGATTTTGTTCAACCCCCTCCCCCATCCCCCGATCTCACGTGAGATTTTTCAGAATGTGGGTTTCTTACGTAAGCGCGTTGGGTTGTTATTGTAGAAAGAAAAAAAACAATTTGCTTCGTGCTTTTATTTACGACTAGTTAAGACTAGTAATCAATATTGCTGAGAGTTATAAATGTAATAAAAATTTAACAATAGAATACTTAAATCATGACTACTTTGATAAAAAGAAAATAATATCTACTCTAATTCAGTCCATGGAGAATTATGCGTAGTGGGTATAGTATATTTTTTTTTTGTTTCAATCAGAACAAAAATTGCGTGATTTTTGTCGAGATCCTCCCTCTCCCTAAAGTGAGATTATATGAGATTTGACTCGACCCCCTCCCCCCTTAAATCATCTCACGTAATTTATGGACGCCCCCAAAGGTGTTAGGTGTTACGGTGTTAAAATATATAAAACTAAGATTAAAGGTGCAGAAGGTGAAATAAATAGTAAAAACGTTGTCCTTGTTTCCATTGCCACGCCTCCCCTACAAATTTGGGAGCATCGTCCGGGATATCATCGAAAAGTAGCTCCTGCGCAATTAGACGGCGTGGCGTGGGCGCGAGGCGCGAAACGACGACGTGCAATCAGCAAATTTATAGAAATATTACGTCTCGAAGGTGTTAAACGTAAGGTGTTGAAGATACAAAAGTATCATAACAGATGCCAGCATCAGCAGCAGCGTCCGGAACAGGTGAGGGCGCAAAAGGTGAAAAATACGAAGACGCCATGGGAACAATGGCGGCTCAACAAAGTAATTACGACGTAATACACGGCTTGATGAAGTTCAGCGGAGAAGACAAAACATATTCCTCTTCCAAATGGGCGCAAGATCTGGAAGATAATGCCGAAATTTTCGGTTGGACGGCACAACAGAAACTTATAATTGCACGCCGCACATTGGCGGGAACAGCAGAGTTATGGCTACGATCGGAAAAAGTATTCAAAACGTATGAAGAGTTGAAAACAGCCTTTCAGAAAGAATTCCCCGAGCAGGTGAATTGCAAGGAAATGCACGAATTAATGGCAGGTCGTAAGAAACGCCGTGATGAATCGTTTTACCAATATATGCTTACGATGAAAGAGCTGGGGAAAAGAGCTAAATTTCCTGATTATGTAGCTATTCAATATATAGTGGATGGTATATAGGATTACGAGACGAACAAAGCTGTATTATACGGAGTCACTATTTACGCGGTTCTGAAGGAAAAATTATCTATCTACGAAAAGATGAAGGCAAAGAAAAAGCCGGTAATTATGGAGGAAAGTACCAATAAAATGTCATTTCGGCAAACAGAAGCATCAAAAATTAAGCGCTGTTACAAGTGTGGGGAGAGCGATCATTTGGCTAATGCATGTTCTAAAGGAATAAAATGCTATCGTTGTAATGAATACGGCCATATTGGAACGCAATGCCGAAAACAGCAATCACGAGATTCACGAGTTGAAGCAGTGAGAACAAATCAATCATTGTTTGGAGCGAAGCTTGCGAAAACAACCAATGACAGCGAAAAACGAGTAACTTCATTCCATTCAAATATAGAAGAGCCAATGACAGCCACGTTGGGTGAAGCGCAAACGCATTTAGAACAAACTTATCATTCTTGTCAAAATGCATCTTTTGATATGCGAAATGTAAACAATAGAAAACCAATCGTATCATTAATTATCAAAGATTTGCGTGTAAATTCGTTAGTTGATAGTGGCAGTGATGTGAATTTAATGTCGGAAAAGTTTTGTGCTTTATTAGGAATGAACTGTCAACACGAAAATGTTACCATAACGGGTTTAGGACAAACTCAAGTGCGATCGCAAGGTAAAATTGTAACAGGAATAACAATAGATGGACAATTTTATAAGGACATAACTTTTCACATAGTTTCTTGGGCAGTAATGCCATACGATGTTATTATTGGGCAGGAAATGTTACAAAATTTTACGGTGATAATGAATGAAGGCAAAGTGTTGTTGTTGTCTAATAAGAATGATGAATGGATGAGTAGAATAAATGATGTGATAGGGTGTAATGTTGTTGTTTTAGATCATGTGATGGATACTGCTTTGAAAGAAGAAGTTTTGCAGTGTGTTGAAAACTATAAGCCTTGTCAAACCAAGGAGGCCCCAGTGGAACTCAAGATCATCTTAAAGGACGACATTCCAATTGCTCAGCGGCCTAGAAGATTATCCCTGAAAGAGCAGCAGATTGTGGAATATCAAATCAAGGAATGGCTAGAAAAAAATATTATTCGGGTGAGTTATTCAGAGTACTCTAGTCCACTTGTTCTAGGGCCTAAAAAGGATGGTACAGTTCGTGTATGTGTTGATTACCGCTCATTAAATAGTAAAATGGTTAAAGACGAATTTCCCTTGCCAGTGATGGAAGATTTAATTGACAAGTTAGTCAGTGCCAAGGTGTACAGTGTATTAGATTTGAAAAATGGTTTTTTTCATTTGAAAATAAGTAAAGAGTCAATTCATTACACTTCTTTTGTTTCACATAGCGGTCAATTTGAATTTCTACGTGCTCCTTTTGGTCTCTGTTCCAGTCCGAAGTATTTTATGAGATTTATCAGCATCATATTTAGGGAACTGATAGCTGAAGGTGTCTTAGTGATTTTCATCGATGACATACTGATTCCAGCGCAAAATGAAGTTCAGGCTCTACAGCGCTTAAAACAAGTCTTAGAAGTAGCTTCACAGTATGGTTTGCAAATAAATTGGAAGAAGGCAAATCTCATTTGCAGTGAAATTGAATATCTAGGGCACATAATAAGAAACGGTGAAGTCAGGCCCAGTGCAGACAAAACTGATGCAGTAGTAAGGTACCCAGAGCCCAAAACTCTCAAGCAGTTACATAGCTTTGTAGGATTAACTTCCTATTTCAGGAAGTATATAGAAGATTATGCCATGATAGCGAGACCTTTAACAGAACTATTGAAGAAGAACACTACATTTGAGTTTGGGGATGAACAGCGACAAGCATTTCAAAAGCTAAAGATGAAACTAGCCACCCAGCCTGTGTTAAAGATATTTGACCCCAAGCTTAGGACAGAATTGCATACAGATGCCTCAGCAGTTGCAATATCGGCAGTTCTCATGCAGCATCATAGTACTGGTCTTCATCCTGTATACTATATGAGTCGTAAGACAAATGAGGTTCAAAGTAAATATTCTAGCTATGAGTTAGAGGCACTAGCAATTATAGAAGGAGTTAAAAAATTTCATCATTATTTGTTTGGTATTGATTTTAAAATTGTTACAGACTGCCAAGCATTCGAGCTCACATTAAGAAAGAAAGATTTAACACCTAAAGTAGCAAGATGGGTCATGTTTTTGAATGAGTACAGTTTTATGGTTGAGCATCGATCAGGCTCTAAACTACCACACGTAGACGCTTTAAGCAGACACCCATATGTAGCTGTTGCTACCAGTCTTTATGATAGTATAAAAACAGCACAAGATCAAGACGATGGCCTCAGAGCAATAAAAGAAATTTTGAAAACACAGTCATACCAAGACTATTGGATAGAACATAACATTTTATATAAAGGTGAGGAGAAGAAGTTGGTGATACCTGAATTACTAGATAATGAAATTTTAAAACTAATTCACAGTAATGGACATTTTTCAAAGAAGAAGATGAAGGAGTTAATAATAAAAGATTATTTCATCAAGGATTTGGACAGAAAGATAGAAAAGTTTATTATAAGATGTATACCTTGCCTATTAGCTACAAGAAAAGCTGGGAAACAGGAAGGATTCCTTAATTCCATTGATAAGGAGAGTATTCCCTTAGATACCATTCATACGGATCATCTTGGACCTTTAACGGAGACAAAAAAGCAATATAATTATATATTAACTGTAATTGATGCATTTACGAAATTTGTGTGGCTGTTTCCTACTAAAACCACATCAAGTTCTGAGACATTACTTAAACTTCAAGTTCATCAGCAAACTTTTGGAAATCCAAGGAGAATAATCACTGATCGTGGAACAGCATTTACAAGTAATGACTTTGAAAGCTATTGTAGAGAAGAGAACATTCAGCATATAAAAATTACAACAGGAGTGCCTAGAGGTAATGGGCAAGTAGAAAGAATTCATGGAGTAATTGTACCTACTTTGACAAAATTATGCATGGAAAATACAGGTCAATGGTATAAACATACAAGTCGATTACAGCAATGTTTAAATAGTACATTTCAAAGAAGTATTAATACAACCCCATATGAATTACTAATTGGAACAAAGATGAGATGTAAAGAAGATGTTGAAATTATGGATTTGTTACAGGAAGAATTTATTGAAAAATATAGTGAAAATAGAGATGATCAGAGGAAGCAAGCTAAAGATTAAATACTAAAAATTCAGGCTGAAAATGAAAAATATTATAGTAAATCTAGAAAGGAGAGTTCAAAATATGAAGTTGGAGATCTGGTTGCTATTAAGAGAACTCAATTTGGAACTGGTTTAAAATTGAAAGCTAAATACCTAGGTCCATATAAAGTGACTAAAGTGAAGAGGAATGATCGTTATGACCTTGAGAAAGTGAATAGCTCTACAGAGGGTTCAAATAAAACCAGCAGCTCAGCAGATTATATGAAACGGTGGCCAGATAAAGAGGAAATCCTATAGTTTGTATGAGGTATGTAAGTTTTTGCTTTTATAGAGACAGATGAATGAAAGTGAAGTATGTGTTTATGTGAACATATTTTTATACAGTGTACCTGCCTGCTAACTCATTCATTATCATCAGACTAATATTTTATTTTCACATAACGGTTAGGCTATTTGATACATAACCAACATTGTTATAGATGATGTAAGTTGTTTATTAGCTAAAATAGCTATAATACTCTGTATTTACAAGACTTATGTTGTAAGCTTATTGGTATAATACTATGTTGTATCTAATATGGTGGTTCTGGTATAGATAATTGTAAAACATAATAGATAAATAAAACACAGTAGACTGTTATATAAAAGATGATATATTATTTGGCAAATTGATAAAATTAAAGTACTTGTGAATTTACAAATATTATATAGATTAATGCTTATACTTAATGATGAGATAAAATACATGTAACTGACTGTAAAAAATTTATAAAAATATTTTGTTTATACTTAAGCACTTTTGAAAGCAATTAATATAAAAACTGTTTGTTTGTAGTAGGTATGTAGTACTTTTGAATTATTTTTAACTATAAAATTAGTTAAGCTGCTATTGTTATTGTAATAAGGTGTGACTGTTGAATGATATTCATGATGAGGCATAGAATGATAGTAGTATAACTGAGAAGAGCATGCCTGAGGACAGTCATGGAAGCAGGACGGCCGAATGTGGGATTGTAAAGTATTAATTATGCGTAGAGTGGAACGTAAGAGGAAGGAATGAGGTGACGGATGTGTGTGCGAGCGAGAAAAAACGAAGATGGCGATTGATACGTGAGAAAACGAAAGGTGTTAGGTGTTACGGTGTTAAAATATATAAAACTAAGATTAAAGGTGCAGAAGGTGAAATAAATAGTAAAAACGTTGTCCTTGTTTCCATTGCCACGCCTCCCCTACATGAATATGAGTACATTATGAAGTAGAAGATCTTTACCTCTTTGAGAAGATATAATGTTGAAATGCACAGTATCGTTACAATAGTTCGCTGATGGTGAGCCTCGTTGATCAGACATTTCTAGAAACGATAATAGAGGCTCTATTAAGAAAATCACGTGTATCGTATCTGTAGTCTATTTAAATATTACTTATAATTTTTTCTTACCGTAGTGTTTGAAATGACGTATAACGTCACAACTGGTATTATATATAATATTTCTCAACACAAAAATGAAATAAACAGGAAATGTTAATGACTGCAGTATTTTATGATAATTTTGTCACACTAGTAAAATAACAAATGAACATTACAATAATTATTGGCAATGTATTTTCACCATACTACCCTCAGGATATATTAAACGATATTGTTACAATACCATTCGCTAGATGGCGCTTAAATGCTATTAGGAGGAAGTAATACTAAGGTGAGAACATAATGCATGCCATTAAAACGAAAATTGCGTGTAAGGGAAGTCCAGAGAACCATGGTCTTTTAAAGACTATTGAAATCACTTATATAAACGAGTGATGCCACCAGCTTATCACCACACAATTATTTGATATGCGTATAGTTATAATGTTGAAATATATTTACAATATAAATAAAATCATTGCTTCCAACAGATACTTTGTGGTAAACTGACTTCAGAAAAACGCATTTTTTTGCTGACTAATTATATTGTTTTCCTATATTATAATTTCATTGTATTATCGCATGTTCAGCATAATATATCAAATTTGTGAATTTAGAGCGAAAGATTATTTGTTCTGTCCTGTCTGGGCAAAGGAAATACATTTGAATTGATATTTAGTTTTTTGTTGATAAACAACAAAATATGAAAACCAAATATTGCAACTCTATGTTTACTTTACTAACTTAATTATTACCTTAGGTTTTTGCTACAAAAGGGATTAATTAAGGACCAGAAACCATTACCAGGCAAAGAGAAATTGAACGTTACGTTTAGGAACTATGTGATGGAGAAATAAGTTTAGAACATTGCATTGATAAACTTGTTAGTAGGTATTTAGATGTTGATTTAAAAAGGATTAATTATGATTAATGTTGATTTTTGTTTAATAATAAATACAAAAGTGTGTTATACACGGTATATTATTTCTTTATTCTTTGTTTGTACACCAAATATTCAGTTAATTACAAGTGTTTCTTTATTTGCCGCCCCCCCTATCCCCCCTCTTCTCTCTTCCCTTATCTCCGTCTCCCTTTCGCCTCCTCCTCATGTGTAGGTTCCATTGAATAAATAAATGAATGTAATAAATAGTAGTAAGTAGAAGCACAAATAATTAACACAATCATGGCAATACAGTTTACAATATAAGTGCATTGGGCGACCTTCCCACCACTAATTCTGCAAGTAGTCAAGTGGCCCGTACCATAAAAATCTATGGGGCCAGTATTCCACTAGCACTTTCAAATTGTAGTAAGCTCGCCCGCAGCCCACATTTCTTGACAAGTATGCGATGTCCTATTCCAACAATATCATATACTTGAACACAAACTATTTAATTCTTAATTTAAGATAGCATGCTTATTTGACCCGAATAATTTGGGATATTCGTGCCATGCGAGTCTTTAAATATACTGGAAACTGGTACTTGGTACAGAAATTATTATTCTAAATCTAAATAACATATATTTAGATTAAAAAAGATAATTTGAAACAATATTATGTTGATGTCACGTAAACGTTGTTTTAGCCTTATACAAATCATTGTTATTCTTGCATTCATGCCCCAAATTTAAATTGGCTTCAATAGAAGACCGGAAAAGCTTTGTAAGGAACAAAAAGTTGTGCAGCATGTGCCTCAAAAAAGTAAGAACAAGTTTTATTTTTCTTTTAGGATTTACAAGGCGGGAAGCCCACAGCACGGTAATGTTACCTAAACAGTATCTTAACTCGACTCTGTCGTTGAAATAACTACCTACAGCCGCGCTGTACGTAAACATGCGATAGGGCTACTCGCCTCCAGTATTTTAATTACATTTGAGTTTCCATTTAGTTTTGTGATAGTAAATATACTTTTTTTTATATAAACAAATAACATTCTTTGTGAAAGGAACAGGAAGAGTTCACTAAAAATGCGTGTTGTTTTTTGACTAGTAGGTAGATTTAACTAAAAAGCCATGTTTATATTTGAATAAAAAATCAGTCTTAAAAATTTGCGACCGAAAAATATTTGTGAGACGTACGAAATGCTTTATTATTAAATTTTAAAGTATAAAAAATCCGCTTTCTAATATATAGCTTATAACTACCTATTTCACTCGTGTCAATCACTTTCCTTTACTCTATTAACTTTTTTTATTAATCGAGACATTTTTTTTCTGGGGATTAAAGGAAATACTTGTCCATTAAAGACACACATTATGTACCGTCAACTATGTAGACTATAAAATAATTTTACTTACTAGTAAGTAAAATTATTTTACATAGTATTACCTTTCAGTTGCCAGGTTATCTAAAAAAAGTTATCTCTGGATGCGTTTTTGACGAATTCATGCAAATAAAAACTGCACAATATATCCTACTCGTCAAATTAAATATGTAATATGTACATAAACTTATTTTTTGTGAAAATATCGCGCGTTTATTGTTAAAAAAATAACACACCGTCGATTCGTCACTACAGCACAGACGCGACTGTCTGCGTACCGAGCGCAGGCCGAGATCGAAGCGCGTAGGTAGAACTCGCGTTTCGTCCGTTTCTATGAAGTTGAAATACTGTATAGATAACATTACCATGTCCACAGTCTGTGGTATCACTTCATTCGAATACGTCAACAAAGATGTTTTTATTATACACTATCTAGGTAAAATTGATTGATGATATGGGCTCTGACCTTATTGTCAGATCGTTGCTTAATTCAACGTCCTTTGGTTCCGCTGTCACATCGTCTATAAAAGGTCCGCTATATGGTAAGCTATAAGAACTATAAATCGGTTATTTACGTCAAGTACTGTGCAGTGAAAGTCGGGTATCCTCGAATCAAATAAAGTGCTCTCCGGCGACGTGAGTGCACTGAAAACAGTTCAATCGGTGAGCATTTTGGTGCATCGAGCCCTGAAACGAGGTGAAGCGATCAAGGACTCGCGCTGGGTGGATATGGGATTGAGATCTCTCCCCCATATTTCCGATACAAAATTGTTGGCCATCTGATTTTGTTTGAGTCAAGTATCGTACATTCGTAGTTTCTTAGTATATACATACAAGTCTTATATTAAGCTTAGCTGATTATCGCAATCAATTTAATTAGGGTTACATAATTGTTATATTTAAGTTTAAAAGTTAAGTTATCACCGAAATCAATAAATGGAGGAAAACGATTTTAAAGCAATTTCACGAGAGTTTTAACGTTTCATTCCTATGTATGATGGTGATGAGAAGCTTTTGAATTTATTCATCACCAAACGTGATTATGTAGTTAGAGGCTTAGAAACCGGAGGCAGAATTTATACGTCTTTTATTCTGTGCTTACGGGTAGAGCTACCACCTTACTAAACGAACATAACAATTTTACAACTTGTAAAATTTAAATCATTAAAAAAAATTTCGACTGACCATTTCGGTGATACAAGGTCTGAAGAGTGCACTTGAATCGAGCTGGAGAGCTTGAAAATTAAACCAAGTGAATCCTACGTACAGTTTTGCCACACGATACAAAACGTTGGAAGTTTTTGTTTGCAAAGGTAAACAGAATTCGTCGCAGGCGGCCGCCCTCCTTCATTCGAGTCGGGCCACGCCAGTGCGCTAGAAACCACTTCCCGCGCGGAACCTATGCCGCTCGGCCGTCCACCGAACCGCCCTAACCGTCGGCGTCGTGATCTTATGTTTCAAATATCTATTTATTCCTCTTGTGCGCTTCTAATTCTTCTGCAATGCTTAACTGTGCTTAATCTGTGTCTATCTGCTTGTAATCCGAACAATAATCTAGTGTATATTGGAACCTGCGTGGAATCATTTGCGACCCTCAACACCGCACGTAGGTACCCATAGTACGATTGAAGGGTTGCGGTAAGCATAGTCACCGAGGAAGTTAACTTCTTTCAGCAGTACAATGCAAGACATTCTAAATTGATGCCAACACCAGTACAGAACTCACAAAGAAGTCTGCGACCTTTAAATGATTCTGACTTTGGCATCTGAAATACAGTTTTATTACTGTAGTCTGTTTTTTTTACCAAACGAGTACTGAGTATGTCTCTCGCACATTTCCGATATTGACAGAGTGAGATGGGTGATTGCCGTCATTGGTCAATGTCTTTGTTCTAGTTTTAAATGGTCAAGGCCCGTTCATATTGAATGCTTCTAAAATTTATTATAGCAAAAATTACGTTATTATTTTTTATTTAAATTTGCACGCTAAGTATATTCGTAACAAAAGTTTTTGTTCGCCTTAATGATATAAAACAATTTTGTAATAGTATAGATATTATGCATTACAACATATAAATCAAATAATTCTACTACAGTTGTCGGCGACGAAACATAGATATTATGTAAGGCTGTGGTGCGCGCGGGATTGAAAAGCGCTACCCTAACGGGTGCGAGTGAGATAGCGCTATACCGCCCGCACTTAAGCTGATTTTATTAGGGAAATATTTAAGTTATAGTTAAGATTGATTTTATATTTGAAAAAATAGGGTAGATTGTAAGATTTAATAATGTGTAAGCAGTATTTTGATAAGTCTTATAGTTTAGGAAATATGGTAGATTTAGTACGGTTTATATTTTTAGCATATTATGATTTTAATAGAAAAACTATAAGTCATAGGTAATATAGTAGATAGTAAATACTTCTAAATAATAGGCCTAGGTATATGGTATCTAATAAAAAATATTTGATGGCTTAATTCGAAGTAGGTTAGGCAGGGTGAATTTTTATTTGTTTATTTCTGCCCCAAAAACTAGGATTTTAGTAAGAAATCTTACGATTTCTTGACAACAGGCATGGTAATGTGTACTAATTATACGTATCCACTGTCTGATATGTAGTTACTTCTGTAGGTACAATAATTCGGAAGTTTGAAGTATAACTTCGGTTTTAGTTTTGTCTCGCCCAGAAGTTATTATGTGAGCATTCTGCATCTGGGCGAGTGTGCGTAGCTCCTTCCTCTTCTCCCGGACGCCTCCGGGGTTCCAGTATAACACCCTGAGGGCTTTATCCATACTGGATGCGGTTTAACAGTGTGAGGCCTCTCCTCGCCGCCTCTTGCATGTCAGTCCCTGCGGCTATGGAGGCGAGCAGTTCCGTCAGGACCCCCAAGATGATAGCCATGGGGTTCCCGGCGCTGCTCGCTGGTGTATCATGTGCTAATTGGGGTGCTGGCCCCCTGGTTGTTGGTGCATAGGGTAGTTGTACCCCCTGGGGTCCGGCATACCATTTGCCCATTGTTGTTGCGCATTATGTGGTGATGGCCCCCTCCATGTGGGTTCAAATTGTATCTGTTGTTGATGTTGTTGCCTCCCTGGGGTCATACAAGAATACAAAGAACCAGCCCGTCGCATCACTTACGTACCTAGGTTGGGTACTGCACGGATGTGACTCGGGGGCATCAAAACAAGTCAACTTCGTTACCTGCGCACACGTCTTCACCCGAGTAGAAGAATAGGATAAGATGATAAAAGAGCACTTTACCGTAGAATCACTGGGGGTTCAACCACGTCGACCAAGCACTGATGCCGAAGGGAAAGCACTTCAAATCTTAGAGAAGACCAGTAGAAGAATAGAAAATGGACGTTTTGAAGTTAGTCTTCTATGGAAGAATGAAGATGAGAAGATGCCAGACAACTACACGTCTGCACAGAACCGTCTGAAAGGCGTCGAAAAGAAGCTAGCTCATGAAGACGACACGAACAAGGAAGTCGAACTGGGTTCCAAAGAAGAGAAGCCACTCGGCCTGAGATGGTTCACTGAAGAAGACGAAATGGGGTTCCGCACCAGCTTAAGAAATGTACAAGAAGTCGTCGATAAGGGGAAAATTCCAACAAAGAGAGAAGTCACGAGCGCCGTGATGTCAACCTTCGACTCTATGGGGTTGGCATCACCCTTGCTCATTCAAGGGAAGATACTTCTACAAGACATTTGGAGAAGTGGCGTCGGATGAGACGATGAAGTCAAGCCAGAAAATTAAGACCAATGAAGAAAATACTTGGAAAACCTGCAACTATTGAAAGACTTGCGAATCCCAAGATGCATCCGTCACTCCAAGCACGAGGGGGAGCTACACATCTTCACAGACTCCAGCGAAACTGCCTACGCCTGTGCCATTTATTGGAGGCAGGGAAACAACGAAGGGCAATACGCAATGACGTGGTTGCGGTTTAGCAAGGTCACAATTCCTACAAGACAACAATAAAACTATTGTACTGAATGTATGTATCGCCGATTAAATTGTTTATATTAAATACGTCGGCGCCGCCGGATAGTCCCAAGCGCAACAAAGGTGTCATTATTAGTAAAATTTGAAGTGCACCTACGTTCTCCAATTAGAGCTATGGATTATGTATTATTATATATATTATATTCTATTAAATATTCACCCATTTCTATACATATTTTCTTCAATTAATGCGTATCTTATTATTTTAATACATACCTTTCAATAAATTCTATTAATATGCCGAGTTGTGCGTGACTAGCTCGATGATCTTACTTCCATTGCTAAAAAGTGAATACTAAGATTTAAACTCCAATATATGAATTAATAGCAAACTTCAAATATTAATTACTTATAACACAAATGAACACTGTAACGCGCACCCATGACTGCGGTAATATCTAGTTCTTCTTCTTCTAATAATCGGTTTGACAATTCACAACGCTAACCATAGAGCATTTTTTAACTTTTAGAGGTGATACGAATAGAATGAGCGTTCGCCGCGAACGAGTGACATTGGCTAGCAATCTTCCATCGCAAACGATAAGGCGTTAGCGTTTGTAGAAAGAGAAACGCTACTAATCGATTGCATCTTGTCAAGGCCTTTCCGATATTGTATATTTAACGACATTACCGGAAAAAAAATCTTTTAACACTGTTGCCCATGGAATGTTGCATGTTTCCTATTTCTTACGGCTTGCGTACACCAAATCCGTCATCGGCCGAAGTATGCTCGGGCATCATCGGCCGAACTCGGCCGATCAAATCAAACTTAAGTAAATGAAAAAGAGCGCATATACTGCTTCTACCGACGTCGTCCGATGACGCCCGAAAACGGACGAGTCCGAACTTGTTTGGATTTTTTGTCAGTTTTACCGGCTTCTTTCTGCTATCGAGTCGTTATTTGGATCAAGAATGGATATTGAAAAATTTATTACTTGCATTTATAACAGGCCGTCACTGTGGGACAAACATTCAAAAAGTTACAATAATCGAGATATTGGGAAACGTCTATGGGATGTAGTTGCTTCAGAAATGGAAGTACCGGTGCCAGATATTAAGAAGAAATGGAGGCACCTGAGGGACCAATTTCGCAAAGAGTATAACAGATGTACTCAACTAGGTAAATCTGGCTCAGCGGCGGATCACAAATCATCTTCGTGGGCATATTATGATTTGTTATTATTCCTTGCTAAACAAATTGCTCCAAAACCATTAAGTGGAAATTTGCCTGAGGGAAGCGCGAGCCAAGAACATCAAGATGATTCGGAATCATCTCAGTTTTCTGTGTTGTCATCGGAATCACAACCACGAGCAATACCGCAGGTCGAGCATTCGCCTGTTTCACGACCAGAAACTTCAAATTCGAGCCAATCTGAAAATTTAACGTCGCAACAACATACTCCATTACACACAAATCCTACTCCTGTACCTGTAACGCAAGCTTATTGTTTCAACTCTTCAACTGGACGTATTATGAAACAGCGAAATACTGACGTCGAACAAGAGTTCGACGTCACGGAACCTGGAGTCTGTGGAGTGTAGATTTATAAAAAAACAGATGAAAATTATGTCAGTTATAAAAGGTATGATAAAAAGTTCTCTTTTTGTGAGTATATTTTACATTATAATAAAATTGAGGGGCTTAAAATCTACATGTTCTAAGTGCCATAAAATACAAATAATAATGATTACGAAAATCGTTCTACCATCAAACTCCCTATCTTTGTTCCATTTTAACACACCCAAACATAAAATAGGCACGCAGTCTGACTGCTGGAATGCTTGCACTTTAGTGCATACGAGATTCGCATATGACTTATCGCTAGGCGATAATTGTCCATGTTTGTTTACACAACAAAAGTTATAGTAAGCAGATTCTTGCTTATGAGAGTCTCAACTTGTATAAACACGATCTCACATAACATATTTTCAAGTTGGTACGAGTATCGTACAAATCTGAGTTGGGGGCGGAAACGTGTACGTGCGAAAATTGTCTTGGTACAATTCTTTAGATTCATTTTTGTCGCCGGGGGTACATACAGCTTATATACGCTGCTGCGCGTCGCTTGCGCACAGCGGGCAAATTAATGTCAAGCCAGTACAATTTATTAGCTAACGCGGATCGCATGCTCGATTGCCCCTGCCATATCGCACACGCTCACGTTCGATACGTTAAACGCCTATGTATAATAATATTGACTGTTATTGTAGTGTTAATTATCTCAGTGCGCTTACACACGTAAGACCGCCACCCTTTTGAACTATTTGTGTCGCGGATGGATTAATTATATATGTGCCATAGTATACCGGGAATTTTAATTACGGACGTCAAACAGCTTAGTACATTCCACCATATCCATAGAAATAATTATAGCCGACTATAAAGCCGCTGTCTTTAGTACGCTTGTTCGTAGCATATTCGATTACGCGTCCCAGGTTTGGAATCTGGAATACAATGTGTACATTACAAGAATTGAACGCATTCAGAAACGTTTTATAAGGTATTTATGCTTTCGCTAAAATATCCCGTATAGATCCGACGATTATTTAAGTCTATGCAAGTTATATGCCATGCTTCGGAGCTAGAAGTGATTGCGGTGAGGACACAAAACTCTAATGAAAAGCTCTTTTCCTCGACTAACCGACTGCAACATAAAGACGCCGAATCGAACAACCAAGTCGCCGGTTTTAACAAAACATGTCTATTCCCTATCAATCCGCAACGACCGAAATCAAGGCTACCTCAAAGTTCCGAAATGTGTTCTGACCAAGATACGTATAACGTAAAAACTCTTCAAAGAAGAACAATAACAAGAAGTAGATATCAAAAGGTCTCGTGGATTACCCCTCAACTTCTTCTGAAGAAAATGAAATCGATTTGGATATGACGTTTGTTCAGAGTGATTTGTCTGACACTGATATGCCCTGCAATTTATCTTCTTTATTTGGGTTAAGGAAAGATGCCGTAATGATTAATAACATACCTGGCCCATCAGGCACAAAAAGTGTACAGTGAAAAAGAAAGAAAGGGAAATGACAAATAACAAGAAAACATTGATAAGACGCGAAATTTCAGATGACACGACTAAAAAAAGCTTATCTGTAAAAGGAAAAGGAATTGGGAAGAAGAGCAAAACTGGTAAAGAAAATGATCCTGGCTTTATAAGAAATACAACGAACTGCCACTAAGACTCTAATAAAAAGAATATCGTTTCTAATGAATCGACTAATGTGTCAGATGCTATCGTCGCTCGCATGACTAAAAGTCCTAACTCATTTTTCAGCTGTTTTGACTTAGGAACATTATATAAATATATGCGCCGTTCTCTATTTATCTCACTAACCTTCGTATCTCTATCGTATTTGGATAACTAGATATTGATATCTGTACAGACGACGTATCTCAATTTGGCACCAAAAAAAACATAACTAAGTGGCGCAACTCATTTAGGACGTTTCGTCAAAATCTAATTCGAGACTTTTCGACTTTTATTCAAAATTCTGTACGTGAATAAATTGCTATAATATCATTTTGCCCTGAGATGGGACACCTATTGCTTTAATTGAAAAGTCACTTTATGCCGCTTAAAATAAGGCACATTATTACGATAATTTAATTTTATGAGACTTTTTTTTTATGCTTGATAGGTTAGCCTTTGACCACTATCTCACCTGATGGTAAGTGATGATGTGGTCGAAGATGTTGCTCAGGCTAACTTAGAATTACTGGCTCGCAAGGACAGCTGCCGGAACATACCGTTAGGTGCTTGGCGACAGATTTTCAACTTGAGGGTGGTAGCTAGCCAGGCGGGCATTCGCAAAGTGCCCTACCACCATGCTGTAACGACTGCCATCCTAAGACAACAACCGGGACCGACGGCTTAACGTCCCCTCCGAAGCACGGAAGCGCTCAGTAGTAATGTCACCAGCGGTCATCCATCCAACTCATGACCGCGGCGGACGTTGCTTAACTTTGCTGATCGATTCAGAATGGTTAAGCAAACTTCGCTACGAGCGCTTCAAAACTTGTAAGACTCCTAAAATTGTGCTGCTCGTCTCGTACGCAACAGTACCGCATCATTGTGACCGCTCAAGCCTAGGGCTTCCATCCGTCCGCGATTCCCCGGAATTTTCCTAGTTTAGAGGGCGTCCGGTAGGGGATTTCAAACAGTGTCCGGGTAAAACCCGGACAGTGCTGCATACAAGCTAACTGCAGCCCTGCAAAATCTACATCAACAGAACGTCAAGTTATATTGTGTCTCGCGTCTCGCGGCAATGGACGGAGGAGAAAAACTTACTAAACATACACACGGTTTCTTCTATAGCCAAGTATAATTTTAAGGACCTCAGTTGCTTTGACTTTTACTTCCTTTTGGAAAAGAAAGATCACTTTGGCAAATATTGGAACATCTGAAAAATACCGAAAGTAAAAAGATCTTGAAAGATCACTTTGGCAAATATTGGAACATCTGAAAAATACCGAAAGTAAAAAGATCTTGAAAGATCACTTTGGCAAATATTGGAACATCTGAAAAATACCGAAAGTAAAAAGATCTTGAGCTCGTCAAAATTTAAGCTTCTTAGGTACTTATTTTTAATTTACATTTAAAAATATAGTTTTACGGTTTTGCTACTTAATCCTTTGGCATCTGATATAACGAACGCCAAATACGGTGCTCCTCATTATTTTTATCACCAGATTACCTCAGAAAGAGAGGAGTGAATAATTTTGTTTGTAACAATATAGTTTTTTCACAAAGAAGCTGAATAAATGAAAAAAAAATTAACAATGTTTCATGGGTGTCCGGGAAAAAAACTCAACTTCTCCCAAATATCCATTTTATTTTTTCATCAAAATCCCATCGGTAGTTTAGGTGATGGCAGCACTCAAGCCATACTCAAGACGATTCAATATTATACTCGCAAACTATATGACTGCTAAGTTTAATTTCTTTGTTTGTTTTTTTTTATCCGGCGGTATGCCTTTATTAAACAAAATACTATGAACTACACTCGAGAGCACAGAAATCGCACACCCCCTACATTTTCACTTTGACCTTAAATATTTTTTTAATTATATTTTGGTTGCAAATATAACTTAAATTATATTAAAGTACACACTGTTAGCTTTCTAAAAACACATAATGCATAGTCATGACCTCCAAAATCATTACACTAGCAACAAAACAATAGAATTACCCGAAATCGCTCTTTTCTGGTAGCGCGGTTTCCGCGACTATGAGAAGGTATAAAACGTTAAGGGATGATTGTAACCTTATCATTTGCATACCAACTCGCACTCTGAAAGGTCCTTTATTGAATACGTAATCATTCTGAACAAGAAAATGGATACCACCCCGGAAGCAGCGTCTCAAGTGGTTGCACTAATTGAAGCTGGACAGAACCAAAGTCAAGTGGCACGGCAGTTAAATTTAAGCCGATATGCTGTTCGACGTGTATACCAGCGATATCAACAGACTGGTGGCTATACACGGCGACGAGGAACTGGCCGACAACGGGCTACCACACAGCGCGATGACCGGTTTCTTGTCACAACATCTCTACGAAATCGCCATTTGAATGCAGTTCAACTCGGACAACAACTCCAGGAAGTTAGAGAAGTGGAAGTTAGTCGGTGGACGGTTAGAAGAAGACTAGCTGAAGGAGGCCTGACAGCGCATAGACCAGCAACTGGCCCGAAATTGACCCCTGCCCACCGACAAGCACGCCTTCAGTTTGCTGGAGATCACGTGAATTGGACTATGGATCAGTGGAAGGCAGTACTGTTCTCTGACGAGTGCAGGATGTGTCTACATGGTAACGACGGACGGGGTAGAGTCTACCGAAGACCCGGTGAGCGTTTCGCTCAATGCTGCATCTCTGAACGTGTCTCGTACGGCGGTGGTTCGTGCATGTTCTGGGGAGGCATATCACTGGAGGCGAAAACCGATCTTGCTTTCGTCACAGGACCCAATACCGAGCGTCGATCACGTGGATTGACTGCCCGACGTTACATCGAAGAGATCCTTGAAGAACATGTGGTGCCTTATTCGGGATTTATCGGCGAAAATTTTATTTTCATGCAAGATAACGCAAGACCACACACCGCTGCTATAGTGCGCCAGTACTTGGAGGAGTTTGACGTACCAGTAATGGCGTGGCCGGCTCGGACACCCAGACCTCAATCCCATTGAGCATTTATGGGACCAGCTGAAGAGACGAGTTCGAGCCAGAAACACGTCGCCTACGAATCTTAGAGAACTTCAAACCGCTATTATGGAAGAATGGGATGGCATACCGCAGGACTTTGTTAAAACATTGATATCTTCGATGAAACATCGAATGGAAGCTGTTATTAAAGCTAGGGGTGGCAATACCTTTTATTAATTAAACAATTTTATCAATTTGGTTGTTTTAATACCCTTTTATACCTTCCCATAGTCGCAGAAACCGCGCTACCTGAAATGAGCGATTTCAGGTAATTCTATTGTTTTGTTGCTAGTGTAATGGTTTTGGAGGTCATGGCTATGCATTATGTGTTTTTAGAAAGCTAACAGTGTGTACTTTAATATAATTTAAGTTATATTTGCAACTAACATACAATTAAAAAAATATTTAGGGTCAAAGTGAAAATGTAGGGGGTGTGCGATTTCTGTGCTCTCGAGTGTATATACAACACTACAGCTATTACAATAAAAGCATTTAGACAACCTATAAGTCATAGCAGACTCATAGGCAGTCCAAATGCCCACTCCCAGTTGGCAGCGTGCCCAGCATGCTGGCAGCATTGCCCCGTTTTTTGCTTAGTTTGCCAAGAAATTCGTCGGTAAGTTCTGCGTTTATTTTTCTATATTCTATTGTGTATATAGCTACTTACTTCAAGTTGGTATGATATTAACCACGTATAAACCAATACAATTTTATTCAAAGAATGTTTTGGCGGTGAAAGAATACCTTACATTGCCATTAACAGATATACTTTCGCATTTATTATAACTCCTTGTTATTTTCAAAGAATTAATTATTATATGTTTTAAATAATACTGTTGAGTTATTTATCACAGTATAATTATACACAATTATGTTTGTAATAGCGACACAATTATGTGTGTAGCGACCTGCCGCAGTTTCAACCGAGTGAGATGTGTACCTAATACCTACTTAGCTTAAACTATTCGTGACTATGTCTATGAACTGGAAAAGGAGTGTTATCCTATTTCCTACGCGCTTTAAAGTTTTACCTGAAAAGGAGTATACGGTAAATTAAAAATACAGACAGTAATATAAGTATAAAGTCCAAACTGAAGGATAAATAGGTACTTTAACGAAACATTGTTGCTATGGGGTAACAGGTACCTCCACTGCCGTACTTTGAAATCCAGTTTTATTCATAACAAAATTGAAACATTGTTTTAGGGTCAACGTAAACTGCATTAGTAACTTAAGATGGACGTCATAGTTAAATGGCGAGACGGAACTGAAAATTGCGTGGTGATCAAAGATCTAAAATGTGACCGCATGTGCATTGGAACTGAAGTCAAAATGCTTTTTAACCGGAGGTGGTATTTGGGAGTTATTGTTCTGACTGAAAACGATTGTCAATCTACATTAGAAAAAGACACAAACTACTACAACAATCACACAACGAGTCTGATTAAATTTAGTGTTTTTTGTTTTTGTTATTAAAAAAATATGTTAATGTTAAATTTAACTTTGTATGTGAGAAATACCATTGCTGTGATTTAATATTAAAAATTCCTGCTATTAAGCTATAATATTATATTAACTATGAATAATTTCATAGAAATATATCTCAATAAGTGCTAATTTCTTGTTAGCGGTGACTACTCAAGTGGAAGGTTTGGACTGTTACTGTTTTTTTTCTAATATAGCATTTAAATATTATATTTGTGTATTAATTTCCTTAATAACTTTTAATAAAAAGTCTTAACTAGAAACATACCACCTATTTTGAAAAAAACAAAGTTTTTACTAAGTGACCTATCTATTTTGGTTAATAAATACAGATATTTAGAATGATAGAAGGTTAAATGTTTCAACGTAAAATTAAAGTACAAACAATACTCTGTCAATAATAAAATCATCAAATACGCAGAATTTCCGAATAACGTAAATTTTTGAAAGTTAGTAATGTCATAACCTTAAAACAGTCGTACTGAAAAATTGACTATAATGAGTTAGGACTTTTAGTCATGCGAGCGACGCTATGAGCTCACATAGTGATTCTGACGTAATATATATACCGGATCGTGTCGGTGATAACAGAAATTTATTTACTCTATCTAGGATAAGCAAAGATGCTGGTACAACTTACAACATACCTGACTCATCAAATTTATTACATTGCTTCAACCTTTTGAAGAAATAACTCGAGAACTAAGTGCAGCCAATGTTTACATATTATCTGTGTTTCCGTAATTAGCCACTCTCGAAAAGGTGATTGATGAATATGATGCATCTGACGAGTGCATTAGGTACACTATACTTGTTTTAAAACAAGAAATGAGACACAGATTTTCTCACTTAGAAAACGACATATTATTTGCTACAGCAACGTTTATTGATCCTAGATACTAAACGAAATTCTTCAAAATTCCTTCAACAAAAGATCAAGTAACGAAATATATTTTAGATTCACTTGTAGATGAGGACTTAAGTTTGCCGTCATGTTCAAAGCCAAAGCGTCCTAAAATAAGGAATCAGGATAAGGAAAACTTGGGCTCCAGTACCAGTCTTTCAGAAAAATCTGTGACATTAAAAGACACTATGAAAATGATGATGGACTCAAGTGAAAGCGAGAAAGAACTGGAGATAATGATATTCCAAATCCATTAGAAGTATTAATAAAAAAAATAATTAATTAATATGTTTTGGGTAAACGTTTTGAAAATGAAGAAGACCTACTTCTTTGGTGGAAAGTAAATAGCAACAAATATGGCATTATTTCTCCAGTAGCCAAAGAATATTTGGTAACTCCGCACACAAGAGTCCCCAGTGAAAGAGTTTTCAGTGGAGCTGGACTACTTTACACACCTCACCGAAACAGGCTGCACGGAGAAAGAGCTTCCAAACTTTTATTTTTAAAGTTTAACATTCCATTGCTTCAATTTCAATATTAAGAATTAAAAATTACAACAAATTTAATAATTAAAGGGTTGGTTTCCGCGTCACCATGCGCTCAACGACATTGTGCGAAGAGCCTTAGTGTCGGCAATGTTCCCTGCGTGCTCGAGCCCCCGGGTTTGTGTAGATCTGATGGTAAGAGCTGGATGGGCCCACCCTGGTGCCCTGGCAGAATAGCAAGTGCCTGGTGTGGGACGCTACTTGCGTCAGCACTGTCGCTGCCAGCCACCTGAGTCGCACTGTCCACTCACCGTCAGCAGCAGCCGAAGACGCCGCAAATAAAAAACGGCAAAAGTACGCAGCAATGGAGCCAGTTTACCTTTTTATGCCAATTGCAGTGGAGACCATGGGTTCGTGGGGTACAGAGGCCAAAAAGTTAGTTTGTGAGATGTTAAGGCATAAAACTGGTGACTCCCGCTCCAGCTCGTTCCTGGTGCAGAGGATGGCCATTGCCATTCAGCGCGGAAACGCTGCAAGTGTTATGGGCACCTTTGCATCGGGAGAGATCAGGGGTGGGTTATTTGATTAGGCTAGTTTTAAGTTTGACTGACTTATTATTAATAATACTTAAATGGTCAACATGTTATTAGAAAATATATATATTGTGTACCTTCTTACTCACTTATGTATAATTATTTTTATACATAGATAAATAACTTGCAATTGAAACTAAATGTTAACATAACATAAGAAGTAGTAGAAATTTACTTTTTGTTTTTGAAAAAAGGTTTATTTACAAATAGTTAAGTATTCGTTGTTTTGTTTTTTAACTTTATATTTTATTAATTAAAAATATATTTAATTCCTCAGATATATAAAGTGGAATGAAAAAATATACACTTAAAGCCAAAGGTTATAAATACTTAATACATTAGATATTTAAAGTTTAACAATTTTGTTTCAAGTAATTGTTTAGTTTTTTAGTAAATATAAATTGTAAACTTTATTTTAAGATGGTAGTAAAGTAATAATATACTACTAAATGAATGCAAACCTTACATAGTTGTAACAAGGCTGATTAATTTTAGATTTGATAAGATCTCTGATGTTATTTTTTCATAAATGAGGCTTTAATTTAGAATGTAGAAGTATGATTTAATAAAAATATCTAAGTGTTATCTATTGTATTATCATTTCATATGCATGCATATAATAATTTCCTTTTTGATTATTAAAAACATTCGCTAAATATTCGCATAATATTTGCGAATGCGAATATATGATCCTATATGTTTTTACTTACCTATTGTAATGATATCCGTGATGACCTATAATTGGCTTTATATTTCTATATTTGTTTATGTATAAGAAGTTTGTCCTAGCTGTTGGTGATACATAAAAATAACCTCTTTTCGTACCACCACACAAAGTGACTGTTATCGTAGCAAACAAAGGCATGCACTATTCGAGTAATTCACTTTCGCCAGGTTTTGAAAAACTCTTTTTATATTGAGACAATTGGGGCAGATGTAATGGATTATTTGAACCATCTTAGGGGTAATGAAATGAAATGAAATTTATTCACTTAAAATAGGGTCTTACACTGATGTTAGGTTTAATATTAGTTCTCCTATTTTGCCGTTACTCGGCATGTGAATATGAAATAAAAATGGTTATACCTACAATTCAATGATAAGTTTAAAAAATAATAATTATATAGTTCAATATCATGTGGTAATTGTTTAAGATACAAACAAATTATTTTTAAGAATATTAAAATAAAATTATCGAAAGTATACAATTCAATGTCAAAAAATTTTAAATAAAAAATACTAATCAATAAAAACTACGTGTGAAAAATATATTAAAAAAAAAACAATATTACAATAGAAAGTCGCCATATAATTCAATGTCAAATACCTATCGCCATTTATAACTGGTCAGTAACTTGGAATGTCAAATTATGTATATAAAAAAAAATGTCATGTAATTAATTATTAAATATCAAATGTCAAATTACAGAAACAATATAGGTATATATGGCAAAAAAAAATAACGAGAATTTTATTAGTATAAATATTAACACCCTTGGAAGACTCAAAAATTCTTTTATACAGTAAAAACGTTTTTCTATAAGCCAAGTTTTAAGTTTTTTCGAAACATTTCATATGGAAGCTCTTTTAGAGATGGCGGTATTTTATTATACACAGTGATACACATGGCATAGCAATTCTTGTTAAACAGTGTCAATTTTACGTGGTGGCCGAGGACAAGTCTCTGTCCATTTCTTGTATTCAGTCGATAAACATCTTTAGCTGTGGTAAATAGATCAGAATGATTACGAACAAATACTGCTATTTCGAAAATGTACATGCATGTCAGCGTCAAGATTTCGAGATCTTTAAAAAATGGCTTGCAGGATTCGTACGGACGAATACCTACCATCGCGCGTATACACTTTTTTTGTGATAAGAAAACTTTATTTATATCAGTCGAGTTACCCCAGAGGATCAGGCCGTACCGTAGGATGGAGCTTACATAGCCATGGTATGCCAATAACGCAGTCTTTCGTGGCGCAGTTTTTCGAAGTTTACTAAGGACAATCACAAATCTATTAACCCTGGCACATACATTTTTTACATGCTCTTTCCAATTTACATATTGATCTACAGTAATACCTAAAAATTTTACTGTTTCTTTCTTGTTTAAGTTTGTATTATCATACATATTTTCTCTAGTAGACTGATAGAAATGTCATCTGCAAATAATGTGCATTTATAATTAGTAATATCAGGTTTTTTACAAACCCGAGAACAAATTCCGTTGAGACGGATATGCCTAGATAATGTAATGCAGGGATTCGTGTGGCTGCAAATGTACACCGCAAGAGCCATTATTTTGCCGTATACTATGAATATTTCGAATGTAGACATCCTTTGGGGAGCCATGTTGCAGTGCATAATCCCAGTGGTGTTTGTGTCGCTGCCAGCACTTCCACCACATTTATTAATATTGTTGAAAACCATTTTGTTGTTAACAACTATTTAGTCATTGTACCAAAAAAGATAGAAATGAATCCATATTCGATCCCGTTTTCAACAAATTGAATTACTTGCAAAAATCTAGAATATTTTTATTGAAAAATAATTCTTTAATGTAATTGTCAAATTTCATATGGCTGTAACTGGCGTTAATTTAATTCTGAACTAAATATTGGGTTTTACTGAAAGTTTATCAGCTAACAAGTGTTGCAGAATTTGTAGCATTGACAAGATAGGTTTGCAAACAGCTCTACAAAAAAATGTGTCTTGCTTAGAAATGTGACCTTATACCATGCTCAGTTGCAGTTTAATGAAGTAGATCCGATGCATGATATACTCGAAGGTGCTGTCGTTGTGACCAAGCGGTCACACGACCAAAAAATGCCCTTTACAGCAAGTTGTGTGCCCGAAATGTGACAACCACCCCAATAATTGTGAGACTACTACATTTAAGTGTATCAACTTTGACAGTCGACATATGTCTTTATTACGGTCATGTCCGGCTTACCTAAAAGAGAAGAGACTAAGGACCTGTTTCAGAATGTTCGAGTAAGTTGCGGTTTTACTACCCAAAACATATTTAATAAATAAAACACTATCTTTGCGTTTCACAGTCATCGATTTAGCCTATCCATCGGTTAAAGCTTGAAACGCGTTGCATGTTAACTGTCATTTTTATCATTCAGTTATTTTATATGTTGCATAGCAACCCGAATCTTTATTAGGACATTCTGAAACGGACTCTAAGAGAAATAATGTCAGAGTTTAACTGCACATACACGCCTTGACGATGTATGTACCGATCCGTGATCTACAGCAAGGATATCAGTGTTCTAAACCACAAACCAACACTTATGTCCCTAGTTCCCTCTCTGCTATAGGTACGACAGCATTTATTGAACCTAGTCCACCAACATTGCAAAATTTGTTGCAGAAGCGACGGTCCACCAAGAAAGCAACACTAATATGAGAACTTCCAAACAAAGACGAGCTAAGGAGCCGAGAACGACATCGAACTAGAAAAAAAAATTGTTGAGTCAGAAACAAATAACGTCGTCCACATCTACCAGAAAATTGCAGAAAATGAAGATTGAAAGTTCAGTGAGCTTTTAATAACATTAATTATTAAAGATATATTATTTTTAATAGGAGTGAACATTTCTGAAATAGTACTGAGTGGTATAAAATGTCGCATTGAATGGATAATTTTATTGCCAGTAGAAAATATTTCGGAATGGCCAATATTGAAGTCATTATTGAATTATTTTTGGTTCGGTACATGATGGATCACGACCCTTAAAGTCTTAGACTTGATATTTTTTATATTAATTACTTAATAATTCTTACTTCCCCGTCACAGTTGCGCGGAGTCGTCGCCGCGATTTAGACGCGTGAACTCACCTGATGACGGTCATCGGATATTCCCTAAAACTAGGTTGACAATCTCGACCAATACGCGTGAGTACAGTCGGTTATTTAAAACATTAATGTGTCTTATACTCACGGGAACTTTCAAACAAAAATTCATATTATTTTTGTAATTTTAAGTTTTTGTAAGTTTTTCAAAACGGTCATATTTCTTTAAAGATAAAGATAATTTTATTTGCATAAACATGGGTAAATACACAGTAATGCATTGATGTTCAATATAAGTAAAATATCCACATGTTTTGCCTTAAAAAGGCGTACAAACATTCGAGATACAAAGGCATGCAGGTAGATTTAGCAGTCAAACATAATGTGAAGAATAATAATACAATTCACAAAGTAAAAAATAAGTAAAAAGTAAAAAAAAAAGTAAAAAGTCATTTGTAGACAGTAGTCGACTTTAGGTCATGTAAGTAATTAAATAAAATTGTTAATTTAAATTAATTTTATAAAATTACAAAGGATAAAATTTCATTACAGATAAATTTATAATAGTACCTATTACACTGCTATCTGATTTGTACCTACGATGTCAGAATGAAAAGGAACCTGAAATGCGAATAGGATAAATGTCAGCAAAAGAGGATATTAAATATTTTATTATTTATGGTCGGAATCTAAATGTCAAAATGAATTGTGAATTGATTAAAATTTATCAGTCAAAAAATCTTTAACACTATAATAACATTTATCTGACAACAAAGATTTCAGCTTGCTTTTAAATACATTACTACTACTGTTTTTCATTGATTTTGGGATTTTGTTATAAATGGTTGGCGCCATACACATTAAACTTTTCTTCATTAAAGCTGTATTATGAAGCTGTGATGAAAGTTGGCTATTATCACGCCTATCCCGCTTTACGCTGTCTGCTAATCGTTGAAAAAGTTGAGGATTGTTATAAACAAAAAGTGCAACCTCTGAAATGTACAAAGATGGAAGTGTCAAGATTTTGAACTTTAAAAAGAAAGGTTTACAACTATCAGAAGTTTGTAGTCCAAACATGGATCGGATGCATCTCTTCTGTGCTTTGAAGATTTTTTCAATATCAGTTGAGTTCCCCAAAAGATAATGCCATACCTTAAAAGGGATGCTGCCAGCCCATGATATGACGTAAGCAAACCATCCGTATTAACTACCCGAGCAATTTTGTGTAGAGCATAAGCAGTGCTACTCAATTTTTTGCTTAACTCCTCTATATGAGCCTTCCAATTTAATTTATGATCAATGATCAAGCCTAGAAACTTAACACAATCAACGTTTTTTATTAAATTATTGTGATAATGAACATCAATATTATCTACATGAAGTCTTTGGCTGAAATGCATGATCTGAGTTTTGCTTAAATTAATTTTTAAATTATTATTGTCAAGCCATTGTACAATTGAAACTAAAGATTCATTTATTTCATTTGGATAAAACTCTTTTATTTTACATGCTATAGTGACTGTACTGTCATCCGCAAAAAGAGTCATTGGATGAGAAGTAACACTTGGCAGATCGTTTATATATAGTATGAAAAAAAGTGGTCCTAATATGCTGCCCTGTGGTACGCCATATACGACCTTTCGTGTTTCAGATCGTGAAGTTTCTTCACTCTTGGTATTAATGTTAATTCGATTAATTTCAGTTAACTGCTCCCTATCACTTAAATATGATTTTATTAAATCATTAATATTACCCCTAATGCCGTATAATTCCAGTTTATTTAGTAATATAGGATGATCAACATAATCAAACGCTTGCGTCATATCACAATATATAGCACAGACTGGATTTTTTTTATCGACATTTGCAAGCACATTGCGATAAAAGTTGAAAATAGCTAAATTAATATTTTTGTTCTGTCTAAAACCATTTTGTTCATTACATAAAATTTTATTACGCTCTAAATAGGTGTTCATTTCTTTATAAATGTATTTTTCAAGTTTTTTTGAAAATATAGGAACAAGTGCAATTGGTCTATAATATTGCATCTGTTCCTTATCCTCTTTTTTGAAAAGTGGTTTTATCAAAGAGGTCTTTAGGGCATCTGGATATATGCCCTTGCTAATGCACAAATTAATTATATAGTTAATGTGTCCACATATTAAATGACCAACAGATTTTATTATATTCGTAGATATGTCATCGTATCCTACACTATTAGTGTTCTTAAGTCCCTTTATAATTTTAAAAATGTCAGATGGTATGCTAGGAGCCATGAACATAGATTTTGTCATATTAGATAATTTATGTGTCTTATTATTTCCTGAACCACGAATAGGCTTAACCTTGTCAATAAAATAATCATTAAAAGCATTTGCTATGTCCTTAGGGTTGATTATGAAACAATTATTTAATTTAATTTGCGTTATTGTGTCACGAGGAATATTATGTCTTTTGTTATTAATAATCTGCCATGTAGTTTTACATTTATTGTCAGAGGTTTTAATTTTGTGGCAGTTTTGTGCTTGTGTCAGTCTAATGATTTTTTTATATAATTTTGAGTATTTCTTGTACATGAGCTTGTTATGTTCTGATGGGTTAAGTCTTAGATTCCATAGTAGTTGTCTTTTGTTTTTACTACATTTTTTTAAACCGCGCGATATCCATGGAGACTTCTTAGCAGTGTAAATGGTGACTACTTTATATGGAAAACACAAGTCGTAAAGAGTTTAAAATCATTAAAAAATATCTTATATGCCCTATTAGGGTCTACTTCATCATACATTTCAGAAAAAGATAAACTATGAATACAAGCCTGAAATTTCGCAATATTTTCTGCACTGAAGTCACGGCAACGTTTGCGCCAAAACTTGATAGCACATACTTTTTTGACAGGAAATTTTAATAACTGTGCTGTATGATCAGATAAAGCATATTCCAATATCTCAGTTTTGCATGATTGTTTGAATGTGTGGGCAAAGTTATCAATACATGTTCTGCTTGACAATCTAGTAGGTTGCCTAACAGCTAAAGTCAAATTATAATTTTTCAAAATGCACTCTAACTTCTTTGTTACATTATTTTCTTTTAGTATGTTAATATTAAAGTCTCCAGCTACTATAACATGTTCATATGTTTTTTTGTACAATAATTTTAAAATGTCATCTAACCTGTCTAAAAATAAATTTAAATACATAGTTTTTTCTTTTTTTTGGGGTACTCTATATATACACAGAATTGCAATATTATGGCTTATAATTTCAATTGCACAACATTCACAAACGCCGGAAATAGAAAGTTTCTTTATATCCGTTAGTTCTCTCCGTTCAATCCCTTTTTTTTAATATAATACACGCTCCTCCTCTTTTACTACTGCTTCTGCTGAAACTTGCTGCTAAAGTATAATTTGGTATCGTCAAATATGTCTCGTAGCCACTCATCATAAAATGCTCGGTGATACAAATAATATCCACATTAATATCTCTATCTCTAAGTTCATCTAGGCAAATCGTCAATTCATATGATTTATTAATTAATCCAGCAATACTTTGGTGCAAAATGTACATATGCTTAGTCAAGAAAAAGCTGCGGTTCATTGTCCTTGTCCATATTGTCCTGCTGTCTATACATTATATTAAAGTCATTGTAAAATTGTATGTCCTGGATAAATTTGTTTATATTTTCAAAAATAGTTCGCATTCCATGGTTATTTGTAGTGCCAGAAGATATGCGAAACATGCTATAGTCATAGGTCAACTTGTCGTTGGTGTCAAATAAAAAAGCATATTTGTGAGATAATATGTCTTGATTGAGAATGTGATTGAAATTTTGTACTCTCCAGTTAAAAGATTTGGCATTCGGTCCGCACTTGAAAGTCGGAACACATAGAATAATGTTTGTGTGCTGTAAGTCTTGGAGTATTTTTCTAATATGGGAGATCAGTGTGAAATAATTATTTTCACTGTGAAAATCTTCTTCTCCTAACATTATTATGCAGTAATCATTCATAGTAATATTTTCGATTTTTTGGCTTAGCCCATGTAGTAATTGTTTCACGCCACAGTTTGGTGTTAAGTAGTGACATAACTCAGAATTTTTGGCAACTGTATCTTCCGCTATAGATAAAATTTTATTGTGACTATTTGCACTGATAATGCAAATTTTTTTTTCTGTTAAATTTTGTTTGTTTATTGTTTGTCATTGTTTCGGTTGCAGTTTGTAATTTGCTATTAGAACTAATTTTCATTTGTGTGGGTTCCACTAAATTTTTAATGTTAGAAATATTGTTTTTATTCATTGGGCATGTTTTCTGCACTGATGCCGTCTTTGTTTGTTTACTTTTTTGTGGTTTTTGGTTAATTATAGGAGCTGAATAATCTGTCATAATTGGGGTGGAAGTAACGTTTTTTAATAAGTTATTTTCTTTTTGTAAGTCCTCATTTGCACGTTTCAAGGCCTGATTTTCATTAGAAAGTGTTTCAATTTCACTATGTGCAGTTTTTAGTTGTAGTTCAAGTACTTCAATTTGATTTTGTAGATTGTTATTTTGTTCAAAGTCCTCATTTGATATATCTGGTAAGCTACTGGGGGAGCCCTCTATGGCGTCAGTCATGTCAAAAGAATCGTTTAGTTGGTATAAGTCTGCGTTTGTGCGTTCACGACGAACAGTAATATTGTCAAGAAAATTCATAGTGTAGTCCACAGGTTATTTGAAAATTCCGCCAAAGGATATAAACAAACCAAATAGATTTTTAGTTGAGATCTCAGTTCATCTTTTGCGACTTTATAAGCTTAAATCACTCGGAATACCTATCTCATTAGTTAAAATGACAAAATCATATTTATCTCAACGAAGCTTTCGGGTACATATACAAAACAACTCATCTCCCCTCCAACCTGTGCCTGCAGGGGTACCACTGGGATCGATCTTGGGGCCATATCTTTTTATTTAATATTTTAACGATATACCCCTGCAGACACGAACCAAACTGGCCTATATCGCAGATGATACTGCGTGCTTTACATCTGCTTTAAATATTGACTTGGTGATATCACGAATACAATAGGCTATCGACCGGCTTCTAGATTACTTCTACAGTTAGTCTTCACCTTAAAGGCACTAGGGCTATTAATGCCTAAGTCCTGTATTAAACAGGCGCTCTAACCTCGGCAGCCACACAAAACTACAAATATACTGCACCCTGGTCCGACCTTGCATTACGCATGCTTGTCCTGTATGGAGCAGCACATGCCAAACCAATAGAGAATAGAGTTTCGATTGTGGTTACTTGGGCAGGTAACAGGCAGTAAAGGCACGGTCAGCGTTGCCACTTTAGTGATTTTGTCACTAGATTTAGTGATTTTGTCACTAGATTTAGTGAATTTTCGGAGTTAGACAGTGATAATCTGAAAAAAAATCACTGAAAAATTATTTGACGACTTTTAGTGATATTTATCAAATGTTGTGTTTTTGATCCAAGATACACTTTGCCGAGTAAAAATTACTTGTTTCAGAACGTAGCTTTAGACGTCTTTGTTTGGTTATGCTTGGGGATTCCCCAACTAAAAATCAAACATAAGACGTATCTAAAGTGTGTATGAGTGACTGCTGCATATTATTGCTTGTATTTAGTTAGTGCTAGTTTTCGTTCGCGAAAGTAGGAGACAATACTTATCGAAATCATTCAAGTCAAGATCTAAAGTTTTTGTGTGGGTTTTTGTGTAGTATTTATTTCGCACTATCATGGACGTGCCACTGAAAAATAAGAATTTTTATTCTCAAAAATATCGGAAAGAATGGGAAATCCAGGAAGAGTTCAAGACTTGGTTACGGCCTGTAGCAAACGATCCTACAAAAGCCTTTTGTACTTTTTGTCATTGTGAAATGTTTGCAAGAATTGGTGACATTAAAAAACACAGAGTAACAAAAAAACATATAGATAAATCTGACTTAGTGTCTAAAAACGGACAAATTTCTGCCCGCTTCGAAAACTAATACAAATACTTTAAAAGTTGAAGGAACATTGACCCTGTTCATTGTAGAACACACATTCATACAGCAAATTGACCACTTAACTCAAGCGTTAAAAAAATGTATTACTGATTCAAAGAGTGTTATGGACATGAAAATGCACAGAACGAAATGCAGTGCAGTAATAAAGAATGTGTTAGCTCCTCACTTCAAACAAATGCTATTAGATGATATTGGATCACAAAAGTATAGTGCACTATTAGATGAATCCACTGACCTCAGTGTATCAAAATTATTGGGCATAGTAATTAGATATTTTAGTTGCACGCAAAATAAAGTTGTATCTGCATTTCTAGCATTAGAACCACTGAGGAGCGCGGATGCTCGTGGAATTGTTACTGCCTTGGTATATTGTTTACAGGCACATGGTATTCAATTAAAAAACTTAATTGGAATTGGAGTGGATAATGCCACTGTCTTGACCGGAGTAAATAATGGTGTACATAATATTTTAAAAACGGAATATGGCGTACCTAATTTAATTTTAGTCAGATGTGTTTGCCACTCATTGCAATTGGCGGTGTCACATGCGTCAGAGCAAACGTTACCGCGAAATATAGAGTTTCTCATTAGAGAAACCTATAATTGGTTCTCACATTCACCCAAACGCTGTGATGAGTACAAAGACTTATATGAGACAATAAATTGTGGCGAGCAGCCTTTAAAAATATTGCGGTCTTGTAATACTCGTTGGCTGTCCATTGAAGAAACTGTGACCAGAATATTGTCTCAATGGGAAGAACTCAAATAACATTTCTCTTTGAACAAAGATAATTGCTACACAGCAGAATTGCTTCATTCGATGTATGCTGATGAGAGGAATCGACTTTATATGTGCTTTTTAAGGAGCATTTTGAATGATGTTCAAATTGGAGTTAAGAGTTTTGAAAGCGAAAACTCAAATCCAGTTGCCCTACTGAACACATTAATGACATTGCTTCGCTCTATTTGCAATAGAGTACTGATGCCGATGGCTGCAACGACTGACAAAGATTATTTGTCCATTCAAATAGAAGCCAACTTGAATCCGGTACCGTATTTAGGATATCTTTTTGAATCACAAGTACAAAAGACCAGTTTACCGAATGATGTCATCAATGCAGTCAGGAAACGTTGTATTGATTTTACAGTCAAATTAGGAAAACAGATTCAGCAAAGACTTCCTTCTAATTACATTATTTTGGAGAAAATGTGTCAACTGAGTGTGGAAAATACTCTTCGCCAGGGCAAAGACAACAAAATAGCAGACCTTGCCGCGGAACTCGGATTTGATGACGAAGCAATAGACAAGCTGCTACAGCAGTGGCATGGTATATGTTATGTTAAATGGAATGCTACACATAACGTCATTGATTTCTGGGCTGAAGTGCGAAAATATACGAATGCTGCTGGAATAAATACCTTTCAAGAGTTATCTGATCTTGCTATATCCACATTGTCACTTCCTCACTCAAATGCTGAAGTGGAAAGGGCATTTAGTGCTATGAATATCGTGAAAAACAAATTAAGAAACAAAATGGCTGTAAATACTCTAAATAGCATTCTTTTTATAAGAAATCAGTTAAAAATAATAAAGAAGAACTGTTACAGTTACGAGCTCCTGGCTGACGTAATTACTGCTATTGGAAGCAATTCTAAATACTCTTTTCAATCAAAAAAGTCTGAGAAAACTGATGATCCATCTCAGCCATCTACATCTGCAATAATAATCGATCAAGATGAAGAAGAATTACCAGCAGAAGTATTTGAAGTTGATTTTTAGTTTTGTCATGTTTATTTTTGTTCATTGTATTCACAATTAAAATATTATTTTTTGAGTTACCTTGTGATTACATTTTAAATTATTTAGTGAATTCTGGAGATTTTTTTAGTTAAAACATCGCTAAATCTGGTGAAATTTCAGACGAAAACTAGTGAAAAAGTTTTCTGCAAGGTGGCAACACTGGGCACGGTAATGTTATCCATATATAGATTACATTACCGTGGTAAAGGTGTATAAAATAGTACCTTAAATTCCTTAGAGTAAATTTTTTTTTTTTGTATTTTCTCCAGAATATCTTTAGAAATCACGATATTCATTGCCGGACACTTCATTGCTACTCCCCTGCCAGACACCCCCAAACTTTAATACATTTAAATTATACTTCCGTTATAGTATAAAAGCTGAATTTTATATATGTTACTTAGGGACTTATAAAATATGTAACCTCAATAGCCAGACAGTTTTAATGGTTTTTACATCTTGCCAGACATATTGAGAGCCCGCTGGTGTAAGCGCAAGCGCGAGGTAGCAGTTGCTACCTCGCGCTTGCGCTTACACCAGCGGGTGCGAGTGAGATGGAGTACTTAGTCTATTGCGATCTTTTACTGCGTTTTACATCAGCTGTCATTAATGGGGTATTGTGTATTATGAATTGAACTATTATGCGTACAACCAACGTTGCAATTGATATTTGTGCAATTTTTTTGTGAAATACGAGTACAAGTGAAATTTTAGTAAAAAGTGTTATCATGGGAGATACGTTAATTTGTTTCGTTTGTAAAAAATGTGATGGTAAAGTATTGTTGTTTTCGGAGGGAACATTGAAAAAATGTCTAACCGTTTTGGAAATCCGAAAAAAACATAACCTTTTTTTTTTAAGTCTAATATAAAGACATTATTTTGCCTGATGAATTTACAGACAGTGGTTATCACCGTGAATGTTATAAAGCATTTATAGGACTTGATCTTCAACCTCAGACCAGTTGACTACAGAATTATAAACAGTATTCAACAACATCCCATTCAAGTTTAATTTTTGAATCATTAGAATCACAACCTACAACGTCTCAGGGAAATATTTTTTTATTGGATATCTTAAAAGATCGAAATAGACTAAGTACTCGATCTCACTCGCACCCGCTGGAACAGTTGCTACCTCGCGCTCGCGCCTACAGCGGGCTCTTAATATCGCTGGCCCCGGGCTATAAAGCGGTAAACGCCGGTTACGCCCTTTTTAATGTTATTTGATTATTGGCTTCTCTGAGTATCAGTCTACCACTCTTATCTTTTTTCAGTTTTTTTAAATTCATATTTCTTTAGATTTAATGATAATAACATCTTTATTGCATGGGAAATTCTTTTACGACTAAAATGTATTATTACATTAACTTATAATATCAATGAACTGTAAACATTTAACACGAAGTAAACACAAAAGATTTAAATCTGTACAAGCGTATTACGCCTTTCTTCCCGGAACTTTATTGTAGCACCGGCGACGTACTGTTGTGTTACGCTGAACGCCATCCCTTTCACTCCTATGGCCAATGTACATTGTATCGTCAAGCTGATGGTGAAAGAAAAGAGCATCTCCAAGAAATTTACACAAAGCACATTAGAAACAAGGAATGTGATCGTGAACTCAAAACTAAAGATAAAATAGAAGCCGATTCTACAGCTACTGTCGTCGCTATTTATGATCTGGTAAGGTCCTGACGATTCCTCAATCAGAGGTAGATCTTGCATGACAAGCGAAAGTATCCTATACATAACTTTACGATTTACAACTCATTAAATTACTGCTATCAGGTTAGATGAACCTGGTACAGACAAAAACTTAAGTTTTTTTTAACGATTTTGTATGTCTTGTGTTTGTGAGTGTAGGTTTTTAAACATATTCTTGTGTTGTCCTCTGAGTTATCAGAGAAGAAATATTGGACCGACAATCTTGTTGGTGATTGATGTGTGTTCGAGTATGGTAATCACGCTTAACCTAGAATTATTGGCCACTGGCCATTGTAATCTCCACCGTTGACTACCCCTGGGCGAACGGGAATGCGTAAATGCATTTTCAACCCGCAAATAGTATTAGCTATGCGAGCATTCGCTTAATACCCTACCACTATGCCTCAAAGCTCGAGCCCTTAATTCGATTTGTACCATAGGCCCCACGCATAGCAGTTCATGCACCTATCCACTACCACTGGGCTTTAAATACAATATAAACTGTATTTAATCCAATTTCTTAAATAACATGAAGGTATGCCTGAAATTCTCAGGTAAAGTGACGACAAAACCACAATTCAAATTATGAGGAACTGGATGTGTGATGTTTTGTGACATAATAATTATATTATATACATTAGAACTCATTGTGATTGAACTAAACTTTTGTTAAGGAAATGGAAAGACACAATTTCTTTGATTAAAGGAGATAATGGACAAAAGACACTGGATGCGGGCAGACCAAACTAATGCATAAGAAATGTGGAAAAGTTTTTTTTTTTTGTGCCTGATAGGTTAGCCTTTGATCACTTATCTCACCTGATGGTAAGTGATGATGTGATCGAGGATGTAGTTCAGACTAACCTAGAGTTACTGGCTCTCAAGGACAGCGGCCGGAACACACCTTTAGGTGCTTGGCGACAGATTTTCAACTTGAGGGTGGTAGCTAGCCAGGCGGGCATTTGCAAAGTGCCCTACCACTATGCTGTAACGGCTGCTATCCTAAGACAACAACCGGGACCGACGGCTTAACGTGCCCTCCGAAGCACGGAAGCGCTCAGTAGTAATGTCACCAGCGGGTCACCCATCCAAGTCATGACTGCGGCGGACGTTGGTTAACTTTGCTGATCGATTCAGAATGGCCAAGCAAACTTCGCTACGAGCGCTTTAAGTGATTCACGAAATCAAGATTACTCGAGCGCATCCAGATGTTATTTATTTAAAGTATAACTTTGATGATGAATATATTTCTTTAAATACTGCATCAAACCCCAGATCTTCAAGAGGAAGACTCAATAAGACGCCAGTGACTGATGTTTCAGGAGATGAACTGAGAAATCTGTACAGAGAGCAAACCGCTTCCCAACCTTCACCATTCAGTTGAGTTATTGTCGGACATCCAGGAACGCAACATGTTCTCAACATCCTGATTGCACCTTTCTACCGAACCTAAAAAAGAGAAAAATACTTTATTGCACATAAAAAAAAAATACAAAACAACAGATAACAACAAAAGACAGTACAACATAGGTGGCCTTATTGCTAAGGTGGCAATCTCTACCAGGCAACCTTTGGGTGAAAGAAAAATGCATAGCGGTAAGCGGGATAGTGCAAAACTTGCAAACAAACCTTGACTTTGAGGATGTCGGGGACGTCCATTCACTATCTTGCATGCAGGCCACAATGTGATTAGCTCTTTTATTATGCTGGCAGTAAATTCCTTGCCATTATCACTCTGTAAAATCATTGGCGCACCCACTTCTAAGAATATTTTTAAAAGAGCCATGGCTACTTCAGTTGCTTTTTTACTGGTTAAAGGTCTGAGAAAGCAGAACTTAGTGAGGTGGTCTTGATAGTTTAAAATCCATTTGTAATTGTGGCTAGGAGTTGACTGGAGATCAATTAAATCTACCTGCCCACGTTTGTTAAAGTCTTGAGAAATTATGGGGCGTACAACAATTCCTGTTTTTGGGCAACTTTTTTTATTCAGACAGATCTTACACAAGTTGAGGAACAATATCATAATCGGTACCGGTATCACATATTGTTGCTTTAGGTTATATATCAGTTTGTCGCGTCCTCCATGCCCAGTTAATATGTGCGCCTGCAGAAGAATATCATAGTACATATCTGTTGAAGGTACTTGTACAACAGGAGAGTTAAGATCCTTTCTTCTCAGTATCAGAAGTTTTTCTTCACCTACACTCATCACGTCGTATTTTTTGGCATTTCTATACTGTTGTTGTGTTTTTGGTTGCTTAAGTACACTCGCAGTTTTAAATTGTTCAATTGAATTTATTACAGCATTTACGCGTTCTTTAGTCCATTCTGGTTTAGTTGTACCGTCAACTCTATTATCGTAAAACTTTCTTAACTCTATGTAAAATTTGTCTTTATCGGAGATAACCTCCAAATTCTCCGATTCTGCTGAAGGTTGAACATCATTCTCTGTCGAACTTTCATAATTATATGAAAACCAAACCTCCTATTCACACCGTTTCTTAGTTCAAGTCCAATTTTACAGTCCACTTTTAACACAATGACAAACAAAACACCGCTAAACCAATCTCGAAAGCATTGTTGTTGTTGAGTGGTTGACTAAGACTTTTATGATATATGACACTATGTACATCCGTGTAGCACTTTTATTTACCACTTTATTTAAGTCCAAGTAGGTACACTATTTACGATAAAAAACAAAACACTTCTGCAATTTAACTCAGACACAAACGTAAACAAATAACGTGCGGCAACAAATGATAGACATTTAAGACGTCAACCAATCAGAGAGGATCTCTTATTGAACGCGCTGACCGACCAATCAGCATTCTTATTTCATAACAGCCAGCGTTTCGTTTCGCAATATTGCTATAATAACGAGTATTTTCGCAAAAATTCTGACTTTGTCCAGTAAGATTTGATAATTTTTCGCCTATGTCTAATTATCCGCGTTTTCGCAAAACCCCTAGGATTTCCGCGAAGATTCGAAGTATCAAATTATCCTACGACATATATATCAAATAATATCATAGAACTTACTTTGTGCACAAATGACTGAGATATTGGACTCATATTAGTGTTATTGCTTTGTTGCAATCGAGACTATTCTCAGTCTATTGATATAACAATCGTACTATTTATGAAATGAAAAATGACTACTCCGGCTCGTAATAGAACGACCTTCCCTCTTTCTCAGATATGTTTTAATTGTTCCTTACTATTGAGACCTAATCTACGCAGATTCACTATTGAAGAAATCAACAAGCCAATGCTAACAAATATACGTGCATGGTTACTGCCGACAATCGTAAGTACCCACTTATTCGTAAGAAATTATACTAATAAGTAAAGTCCATAGAGATTAACATGTCTATGGTATTTCTAAATATGATTACAAGCACTATCGTGTGCTAAGCGAAAATCATATCAAACAAATTATTGGAGTACAGTGGTTAAAGTAATACAATTGGAGCACAAAGTTTCGGCAGAAATGCCAATGTCCAGGTGGCTGAGATGGTGTTAAGCATCCGACGCGATATCGGAGGACGCGGGTTCGATTCCCGCCTTGGGCAAAAAATTATGTCCATGGTAGTTTTTTGTACGCAAATATTACTATACACTGCGCGAAAAAGCTCACTAAAAGTATTTTCATTGCCTTGGTAGGTATGTTCCATTGAATATTTGTGCGAGTGGTACAATAATTGACCATAACATTCAAGGGAAAGAACCTGAAATTGCAAATTAAAATATAACATGTCTTTTACGAAATACATTTTTACTGTAGAATAAATTTATTATTCGGGTTCTTCTTCCCTTCTAGCTCAGAATAATTCATATTATACCTACAAAAAATGGTTCTAATCTGTATTGTTTATCTTATCATATATTTTAGATTTCCACTGAAGACATTTTATGCAATGAATGCTATGTTTTATTGCAAGATCAGGCGTTGTCAAATAACACTCAACATCATGAAACCTGTTTTTGGACATCTGAATGTATGTTTGGGATGTGGCATCTCAGTAGAAAGCCGCAGAACACACAGGGTTTCCCTGGAGTGTTCCCAAAGGAATATCATCTTGCGATGGACACAAGCTCAACAGGTAACATTGAAATAAAATAAAAAAAACTGTAGTTTTACCATATTTCGGCAGATGTCATAGCGTAGATGGTATTGATACTACCTGCGCCAGTGTTCCAAATATATTGCCGGTCATGACAAATATTTATATTATGTGCACAAATGCATATTCAGGTTTGTGAGTGATGCGCTATTATGCATTAAAATGCTAGTGGATCACTTTTAATATATGGCTTGATAAAGCAGTATATATTATATTGGGATAATACGGCATAACATCATCAAAAAATAGTTTCTTGAATGTTGTGTGTGTATCGAAGTCGTTAATGGTCCATTTTAAAAGTATCAATCATATTTTGATATTGCTACTCTATGGTATGCTTTGCCCATTGTGATAGTAAATATTCCATCATAACAAAACTGACCTAGGAAATCACAGTTTTTTATTTTGTTGTTTATTTTAATACAAAGATAGAGTAAGTTAACATTAGAAAACTTTTTTTTAGGTGGCGCATTTAGAAAAAGTTTGCCGTGCTTGTTGGATGTCAGCCACTAGAGGTTCAGAGACAAGCACTTCATGATGCCAACAGACCATATGAAGCAACTGTGGATTCTGCCAGTGAGGCTGTTAATTTACCAGATATTGGAATTCCTGAACCACCTCCACTTCCAGAACTTCCAGATGAATTACCTAAAGAGCGACAACCGGCACAAACAGTACCGAAGATTCATTCCCATATATATAAACGGACAGCTGCTGCTTCTCGTCATTGCCTTTGACAACGCAGAACGCCTTTTAGTGCCTAGCTCTATAAAAGAAGTTTTGTTACTTCAGTCCAAAATATACATCCCTTTAAATGCCAGAATCTGCCACCATCATTTGCACAGTAATGAGTGGAGTCAACTAGAAGCCCCTTCTATAGATTTTACAGGATTTCAAGTCGATGATATATTTTCAAAACTTGAAAAGGCAGCCCAAAGACAAATAGACTTTACTCACTGGATCCACATCTATGTCATTATTGGTTGGGTGTTACTGCAGCTCAATTCAATGAACTATTAATGTCTATTCCAAGCTTAATCAACCAAGTATCAAGACCTAGTCTTGCTCTGAGCATATATTTAGTAAAACTTAGAACAGGTGATAGCAATGTCAGGCTGGCGACGCTCTTTAACTTACCAAGATCTAATTTAGAGCGTAAAATGAACAAAGTGAGGGATTGTCTAAATATGGAATTTGTTCCTAGACATTTAGGAATTTACCATATGTCAATAGTAGATGTGGCATCTCGAAACAGAATTATTCCAGAAGGATTTTTTGGAAACTCCAACATGCCTACTGATTCAAAGCCTGCTATTGTTATCTGTGATACTACTACTTTGCACATACATATATGTCCAAAGTAGTAGTAATTATCTGTATCAAAAGAAAACATATAGTCAGCATAAATATGCAAATCTGGTCAAACCATTTTTAATTGTATATTGCAATGGGCATATTTTAGATTGTTTAGGACCATATGAAGCAACACAAAATGATTCGTCAATTATGAGTGCTCTGTGAAACTGCGTTAAGCGGGCGCCCGCGCGGTTCCATACAAAAGTGCTCCGTGGCGGGGACCTGCGCGGGCGTCCGTCACAGGGAGGCGCGCCCCGCACCCACGCACGGGGCCCGCCTCCGTGCGATGGAACCCGTCGCGGGGGCACGCGCGGTGCCCGCCAGCGGTAACACGCACGGGCTTGTTCAGTCAATCACGCTAGGTGATATCGCTCGCACGCACATTCGGAGAAAATCAAGGACAATGTCTTTCGATACAGAAAGGCTAATTGTGGAAGTGCAGTGTCACCCTGCCATATGGGACCAGGCGAATGAACTGTATAAAGACCGAGATGCACGAACAGCGGCATGGGTAGCAATTTGCAAAGAATTGTTTGAAAATTTTGAAAATTTCAGCGAGGCGGAAAAAAAAAACAACAGGTAAACATTTTTTACTAATATATTTTAGGTAAGTAGGTACTACATACTATTTGTGTTCTCAATGTGTAATTATAATAAACCTACGGGTAAGTATTGTTACTTATTGTACAAGGTTACTTTAGACTAAGCTAGAATTATATTAATTATTATTGTGTCATGTCTCGATACCTATCATCCCTGTTTAGTTTTGTCCACTAATACAACATTAGTTTTAGCTTACCCGAAACACGTGTCTAGTATTTTTATGTTAAGAGTCTATGTACAAAGCGACTGAACTGTCTGAACGGCGCCTAGCGCCGTTATGACCTGTGTCGTACCTACGCGTATGATTTTGGGTAGGTACTTAGTGTCGCTCGGTGTCCAACTTTTAACCTTTTTTAAATATTTTTTGGACAAAATATAATGGTTTAAAAATTATTGTAATCGATTCAGTTACTTATTCTGAACAAATTCTGAACAAACTATATTCAGGTTTTGCGTATACAAAAAATAATGTTGTATACCTAAAGTAAAGGATGGATGAACAAGTGTGCCTTTACTTCACACAGTGAGGGTCGAGGACGTCTCAAAAAATACTACGATCTTGCCACGACACCTTACCATCTGTGACGAAATAATCAGCGAATTTATCGCGTATTGTATACGCATCTCTTTGGGTGTTCCCAAACCCATAGTCGACGTCCCGAATATGGCGTGGCGTAATGACAACATCGTCGACATTATTGTCATCTTGTTTAGATCTTATAAAATTATGCAGAATACATATTGCTTTAACAAAACAAATGGCGTTCTCTTTTGAAACGTTTAAAGGACGATGAAGTATTCGAAATTTATTAGCCATGATACCAAAAGTTGATTCAATATAACGTCGCGCTCTTGTTAACCTATAATTAAATATTTTTTTCTTATGGTCCAAATTGAGAGCACGAGCATATGGCCGCATGACATAGCTAGACAACCCAAATGCTTCATCTCCTACAACAACGTAGGGTATTGGTACGGTTGCTGCAGTATTGGTTGATTTATTGTTGTGTAGCACGGGTAACGCTTTAGCAGGAGGTATATCCAATAAGTTATCATTCATTTGTTGGAACAAGCGGCTTTGGGTGAAAATTGCAGAATCAGACTCTTTACCCTGTACCCCCACGTTTATGTAGGTAAATTCATAATTTGCGTTACACATTGCAAGTAGAACAATGGAATAATAATGCTTATAATTGTAGTAAAGTGAACCGCTGTGAGGAGGTCTTATAATACGTATATGTTTCCCGTCTATTGCACCAATACAGTTGGGAAAATGAGCTTGCGTCAAAAAACCATCTGCTATCTCTTCCCATCGCGCACGGGAAAACAATGGCATGCAGTCTTCCTTCAACCTTTCATTTATAATTTGACAGACTTCTTTCACTATTTTTCTGATTGTGGTTATTCCTGCCTGATACGCCAGATGTAGGTCCACGAAAGTATGTCCGCTTGTTAAGTACCTGTAATTTTTTTTTAATGTTTCAGTCACAAAAGTGCAATCACGATGGAAAACTGCAAGGGACACATATATGAAAGTGAAAGCAAGTAAAAAAAAACTGAAATCAGGTTCAGGTGCTAAAACAGGCAAGAAATACATTTATTTTGAAATGTTAACCTTTTTAGATTCGAACTCAAGTTATGAAGCAGATGAATCTATAGAAAATCAGAGTGAAGATCAAGACTCATCAACAAATGCAAATAATAACATCTCAGTACCCAGCACCAGTACCGGAAATTCAAATCATGAACGTGCAAATAATAATACAGAGCCAGAATCATCACGAAAACGTAAACGCCAATCATCACCAACTCCTTTTGAAAAAGAATTGTTGCAGTGTGTAAAACAAAAAAATGTTGATGCTGATGACGAAGACTTGAATTTTTTTAAATCTTTAATTCCAACAGTCAAAAAATTTAATACATTTAAAAAAATATTATTTCGAACCAAAGTCTTAGAAGCTTTGATTGACATCGAAAAAGAAACAGTTATTACTCTGGATGATTTACCATCAATTAATATGGGTTTATCAGATACGCAAAATACAATTAGCACAATTGATTTAAGATCACTTAATATCGGAACAGAAACTCAAAACACAGACACAACAGAAGATTAATTAGAATTATATGAGAATGAAGACTTCAAGAATATGATTAAGACTGCTCTAGACTGCTTTAGTAAGTACTGGTATTAATAATAAATAATACCTTTAAAGAATGTCTCATTGATGGTGGGTAATGTTAATCGAAACTGGATACTTTTTGGGACAAATATATTTTTTTGTCTAAATTTTATGATACTTTAGAAAATGTGTTTGCCTCATTAAGTATCGACTTAATCTAAAGAAAATTATCCTCTTTCAATGCGACACCCTGAATAAGTAAAAAGAATGTTATTACATTGTGATTCGGTATACACTATCTGTATAGAAAAAAAAGATGATAAAATTAGTATTGTAGTAAAAAATATGTTATTTTGATTCATAAGAAAAGAAATAATGTTAATTAGTAATAATGTACGAGTAAAAGGCTGTGATTATAAAAGTGATTTAAGAGCAAAGAAATACTTAATTTTAATTAGTAATAATAATATTAAGAATATACGAGTAAAAAACTGTGATTATAATTGTGATTAATGAGCAAAGAAATAATGTTAATTAGTATAAGCAAAAATAAAGATGATGAAGAACAAATTATAATTGTTTACTTACCGCAATGTTATTGCCAGCCTTTCCATTGGTGATATGACTGATACAGATCTTACTTTTAAATTGTTGATCTTGAAATATGGTTCCAGTTTCGAAAATAATTCGTCATAGAACTGTACCGAAACTTTAAAATATTTGTAAAATGAGCTATCATTTTCTCTTAATTTACTGAACTTTACAACAAATTCTCCGCACAGCAACCTAGATTCAATAAACGGGCTTACTGGCTGTCGTTTTTTTTTGCTAGTCGTCGTTTTGCTACGTAATAATATATTAAGTTCTCCATCGACACGACTATACATGCACACCGTTAAAATTGAACTAGCGGCACTGCGTAAATAAAATAATCCGGTCTCCGCGACGGGGACCGTCGCGTTCCCACGGAGCCCACCCGCGTGTCCACGCGCGTAGACACGCGACGGCTGCCCGTCGCGGGAGCCCACTTAACGCAGTTTCAGGCCTTAGAGATGTGCTTCCTCAGTTAGAGCGCTATGATTATAAGGCTCATATTACATTAACAACAGAGCAAGCTAACAAATCTCGGTGTATAACTATGTGTCGACGGGTGGTGGAAGTGGTAAATGGCAGAATCAAAAGAGACTTTGAATTATTTCGACAGGATTACTTCAATAGAGCTTCAACGCACCTTATGGTTGATTGTAAAATAGTAACAAATATTTTTTAAATATTTTAAGAAAACATAAAATTAATATTTTAATAAAACACTTAAAAAATACAAAAATATATCTAGTGACAATTCCGCCTTATTTTCCTGGTAACCCGACGTGACGTCACAACGCCACGCAGCCAAATCGGAAGAATTTTTTCTTCCTGGTAACCCGACGTGACGTCACTAACGCCACGCAGCCAAACAGGAAGAATTTTTTCAAATGAATTATGATTGTAAAATAGCTCGTAGCCTATTAAATGCATTCCATCCAACAATAGAGGATAGGCCAGATGCTTACGAGTGGATATCGCTCAGATGAGATTAAATACTGTCAATTACTTGTCAGAAGTTATTCAGCGAGGGAACATAAATAGGAGGCGTGCGATTTTCCAAAGCATTGATAGCACTGCTCCCAATCTGGATAGATTTCCGAGATTAAATCTAAGTCTGAATAATTATATAGTTAGGACCAGAATAAAATCACGGCATGTAAGCAATAAAATCTATTACTCATACTTGCTGATAAGTAAAGATGTAAACAAGGCAAATTCTTAAGACAGCATTATTGGATACTATTGTAACTGTTTAGTTGGAAATCGTACAGTGGGGTGCTGTGCACACACAATGACTGTATTGTGGTATTTGAGTTGGGGTCGCTTCAATGATGTCCAAGCGCCAGCTCCGTTTTTGGTGAAGAATAAACAATTTAATCTACCACATTGATTGATTTCATTGTACTAATCCTTTGGTCAAACCTCTAAGTCATAATAATATATTTAGCTAATAATAGAAACCGGTAGCCCTGCTTTTTATGTCTACCAAGCCTCCAGTAGGCTAACTTTGGGCCGGTTTTAGGTTTTCAATTGACATGGGTAGGAGATCCCAATAAAGTACAGATGAAACAAGAGTACAATTAAAAATATATAGTACGTGTCACTGCAGTTCCAACACAAAACATACATTATATAGCAGGTAAGTTGTTGACACTTACCTCCTAAGCTATCAGGTTGCAGATTTTGATACTTATGGTATTATGCGATTTGTATTATATGTTATGTGTATTGTGGTCTTAGGCAGTAATATAATATCTGGCTGATTGATAATTTTTATAACTTCAATAACCAGAATTTAAAAATTCAATTTCCTTTAAACGAGGGTGAAAATATGAAAAATGGCGTCTAGTTCTATAAGATGACTGTTTTATGAACAAATTAAAAAATAAATAATCAGGAAACAACATTTTTTCAGGGGACCTAAATCATCAAGCGAAATGGTCATTCTGCTTTAGGGGTGTCTGGCAGCGGGTAGCAACTGTGAAAAGTGTCCGGCAATGAATATCGTGATTTCTAAAGATATTCTGGAGAAAACATAAAAAAAAAAACTTTACACTTTAAGGAATTTAAGGTACTATTTTATACACCCTTACTACCTGTTACCTGCCCAAATAACCACAATCGGAACTCTATAGTCACGGGTCGTTGTTACTTGTGTTGGAGGCATACACAGAGAAACTTTTAGCTTTTATAAAATAACGAAGGTCTAGCCGTCGTGGGCTCTTGGACTATTAAGCTAACCTATAAATTAGTCAAATCGTCCATTTCATGTAATACTTACCTTTTATTTATTTTTATATATGTATCAAGCTAGAGGCATACACAGAGAAACTTTCAGCTTTTATAAAATAACGAAGGTCTAGCCGTCGTGGGCTCTTGGACTATAAAGCTAACCTGTAAATTAGTCAAACCGTCCATTTCATGTAATACTTACCTTATATTTTTATATATTTATCAAGCTAACGCTCATGTAATAAGTTTTAAATAGGCTTTAATGCTTGTTAAACATGTATTTCAAGTTTTTTATTACTAGGACTCCACTTACACTAGTATTTGTACACGCTTTTGTATGTCTTACAACTTAATAAAGATACTTTAAAATTGAAATTGAATTATTTAAAACATTCATATGTCTTATGCTCAAGGGAACTTTCAATCAAATATTCATATTATTTTTGTAATTTTAAGTTTTTTAAGTTTTTCAAAACGGTCATATTTCTTTTGCGAGGTCTTCATCTCATATAGCCAATTACAAAACTAGTGCTGTTCATTTCTATGCAGATTCAACTGAAGATTCTATTAAGGTTGGATTGTTCTGGATTACTTAATTGTGTAACACAGATCTAACATAGTACGCAGTCAAATTATAGTTTACATATGAGTTCCATTACTTAATGTTATTTAGCATTATTATGAACTTATCATAATAAATAATAAAATTTGATAATTAATAAAAAAAATATATCACAGATACAAACAATGAAAATAGTGCCAATATTTTGTGTCAGAAATTATAGCTTGAACATGCAGTTATGAAACTTGTTTCAAGGTTAGTTAATAACTCAAAAAGTTTGATTTACTACATAAACACATTGAGGTATCATTTAACAGTATAATTTAACAAAATATGAAATCAATACTTCAGACCCAGTTTTGGAATATACTTTCATTATGTTTTAGATAATATTATAATAACCCCGTTCTCTCATAATCTCGCACAATACTCAGAAGTCAGATTGACAGGTTTTGTAGCAGTTTTTTAATCCCCAGCCCAAACTTATTATTTTGTGTTATTTCAAGCGCCGTGGAAATCAGTACTACTCAATGAACATTAAAAAAAACTCAAACGGCAACCCTGCATTTTTTGCAAGTGACATCTTTCGGCGTTATTGATTTATGAAAAAAAAAGTGTCACTTCCTATCTGTCATTGTCAGAGACATTGCGATCATAAATCGTCAAATGAATTGTTCAAGACAAATATACATTAGAACCAGAAATTAACGATTCCAGATTAAGACAGCCAGCTGCTCACATATATTGAGGAACTCAGGATTGGGAGTATAGTTAACTGCTTGAATAGAACATTTTTGAAGCGCTCGTAGCGAAGTTTGCTTAGCTGTTCAAAGTTAAGCAACTACCGTCGCGGTCATGAGTTGGATGGGTGATCGCTAGTGACATTACTACTGAGCGCTTCCGTGCTTCGGAGGGCACGTTAAGCTGTCGGTCCCGGTTGTTGTCTTAGGATGGCAGTCGTTATGGCACGGTGGTAGGGCATTTTGCGAAAGCCCGCGTGGCTAGCTACCACCCTTAAGTAGAAAATCTGTCACCAAGCACCTAACGGCGTGTTCCGGCAGCTGTCCTTGAGAGCCAGTAATTCTAGGTTAGCGTGAACGACATCTTTGACCACATCATCATTTACCATCTGATGAGATAGTGGTCAAAGGCTAACCTATAAGGCAGAAAAAAAAACATATGGACAGACAGGAGACAAGTAAATCAATGGGGCTAACTTTGAGGGAACCAAATATACGTATTGGAATTATTAATATGTAATGGTCTGAAAAATGGAAGGTATCTATAATTAATGGACTAATTCGTTTGGGGGCGCGGTGGTGGCGTTTGCGGAGTGGTTATCCTGGGCTTGGGCATCAGCAGCTTTTGGCACAACGTTAAGATGCGCCAGCCGAGGCCGCGGCGGACGATTTAAACGGAACTCCAACGGAAGACCAGCGCTGGTTTAAATCAAACTAGCACATGCTGAGTTGGGGACCAATTTATGATGCAAAGCAATTATTTCTAAGTCTGTCACATGTCTTTTATGTAAATACTTTGTTGTAAATTGTTAACGTCATAAAATAAAATAAATTCATTACATTCATAACATTTACATTTACATTACATTACATTTACATTACATTTAGTTCGGGGAGGCGCTAAAGCGAGCGTGGGTGGGCCACGATAGCCACCGAAACGACTACAACAGCCTCTCTAACAAAGGCGGCACCTAGGTGGACGCCTACATAAGCGCCACCACCAATGATAGTGTTAGTAACACCTGCGCCTTTAAAGACGCCGCCGCATGCGCCTTTAGAGACGACGCTGCCGCAACCTCCTCTCACTGTTACTTAAAAATTACCACCCCATAATACAGGTGCTTAAAAAATTTCGAAGGCTCGTCAAGTTCTATGGAACCCGACAAAATAACGGAGGGTTTTAAAACGTCGATCCCAATGTACGGTGTAATGTTCAAAAAATAAATTGCAGATGGAGATTCATTCACTTACGCAAAAAGTTTAAAAGCTAACCCGTATAAGGATAATATAGTTCTGAACTTGTCCACTCAAGGCGCAATGCGCCGGACCCTCCCCCCCGCTTCCCTTTGTACCGCCGATTTTGTTATGTCATCAACTAGTAAACAGTAAAACTTCACCGCGTACGTTTGTTTTGATTATTTTTATTTAAAAAGTACGTTGAAATAGTTCAGTTTGCGTAGTTTTGTTACTGTGTGCCTAAAAATGAGTGGAAGAAGGAAATCCAGTATATGGAATTATTTTCGAGAGTGTGAAGGAGATTGTAGTGAAGTGAAGTGTACGATTTACGGAAAAATACTTTCACGGGGAGGCAGCAACCGAAAGGCTTCATTCTCAGCTGTAAGCAACCACACATAATTGGAGCATGCTACGGAATTTACTGTGTACATGCTGTCAGATAAGCCAAAATTCTCCGAATAACGAGACGATGATGCAGCATTTTGAATATAGAATGGTAGAAATATTTTTTCATTTTCTGGAAGTAGGCTACACAAATCAAGCACAATGGCCTTGAAAGAGAGTGGCCATCAAGCCACTGGAACGATTCGAGCTAACCGCATTGAAAATGCTCCTTTGCAATTACCCCAAGATTTGAAAAAACAGCCTCGCGGTAGTTACCATCAAATAACGGACCAAATTACAGGTATAACCTTTGTTCGTTACAATGATAATAATGTTGTGACAGTTGCATCGACATGCGAAGGAGTTACACCCATGGGATATGCACAAAGGTGGTCTGCAAGAGAAAAACGAAGAGTAACGATCCAGCAGCCATCCTGCTTCCACCAGTATAATAAATTTATGGGTGGAGTAGATCGACTTGATCAGAATATAGGATGTTATCGGATAAGTATCAACCGCAAGAAGTGGTATTGGCAACTATTGATGTGGCCTTTGAATGCCTCAATGAATAACGCTTTCCAATTGTACAGACTCTCTCGAGCTGGCCAAGAAAGAGGCCATTTAGATTTTCTGGGTTTTATAAGGGATATTACCACAACATATCTGGGTCGCTATTCAGCTTTGCGGTCTATAGGTCGTCCGCTAAAGGCCACTAAACGGCGAAGAGTCCCTGACGGTGTACGTTTAGATGGGATAGGATATTTGATAACCACAAGTCCTACGCAAATTAGGTGTGCTGAATGCCACAAAAATACTACTAAGAAGTGTAGGAAATGCGATGTGGGATGCCACACTAATTGTTTTTTAACCTTTCACTCCTAAAATAACATTTAAAACGCATTTTTTTTCAAATAAATTTTATTTTGTAGATTTGTTTTTATTGCTATAAGCAGTGCTCATCGCCCCATTTATGTGGCGGTCCATATTTCCAAAAATAAAAGAAATAAAAAAAATATTTGTATGAGAGATGTTCTTTTAACGTGTTTAAAATCATAACACCAAATAAAAACATTAATATCATTCAAATGAAAAAGTTGAGCACATACGGGTTAAGTTCTAAGAATAATGCCCAAAAAAGCAATTCATCTTCCAGAGTGTCTTAATTTTGGTAAGTACATGTAAAATAAGTTATATTTTAAACTTTAATTTAATCAATAATATTATTTGTTTAACAAAATTACCAATTTTTAACCACCGCTGAGAATGTTTGGCCAAGGCCAAATACGCGCCAAGGCGAATGTTTGGCCAACATTTAGTAAACAGAAACATATATATGTGGTATGGGGTAGATTTGTATTGTAATAAAGTACTTTATTTGTTAGGGTGTAAGGTTGATTTCACTATGAAAGTTATTTAACCTACGTCTTTTCAGTTTGTATCGTTTTCTATGGTGCATACTCGTAATATTTAAAGGATTTGTGACTTTATTACAAGGTGCTGTCGTTGTGATTATGTTGAACTTGAAAGCTTTTGTCTCAGTTGGTTAATAAATGAATGAAGGTGTATAAGCATATGTTTACGCGGACAGCATTGAGCTTTGATTTTGTATGTGACCCGAAATCTAGTTTTATTCCTGATCGAAGGCTTGAACCTATTGGAAGTTCTAAATTATTTTTCGAGTAAGTGACCTCATTAAGGCATAAGCGACTAGCTGAAATATTGGCATAAACAATAACGCTGTAGAGTGCTACAATAGTATAATAACAAAGGAAATTGAGGGCAAACGAATAAATTTTAGCAAACGGGGGTCCTTACGAGATGTCATGCTGCAGTGTTGTCATTCAACACAAACAAGGTAATACTCGTTGTGAAAATGATTAGTTATCAGGTTGCAGCCATCGAGAAAGCATGGGAAAATGGAGCGAATGTAATCCACACGAGCTTCACCAACGTCCATTGCACAGCCCTAATGTCACCGTATGGGTGTTCACATGTTTTTTTTATTTATATGATTTTTTTCTTTGGGGTTACCTAAATCAAATTTGTACAAAAATGTCCCACAAACTTTGGCGAAGTTAGAGGCAAACATGACTGAAAAAATTGAATTGATTTCCACCTTTTCTTCTAAAAAGTTTTTAGTAATATAGAAGCTAATGCTAGAAAGTTTTTAGTAATCTTCATCAGCGATTAGAAGAATGGCGTCGTCGCGTAACATACATCACCTCAACAAAGTTTTGTTCAAAAATCAACGTAAGTTATGCTGTAGTAGCGAACGTTATGCCTCTCAAAAGGGTCCAACAAGTTCTGCGATTTATACACTTTGCAGATAACAACGAGGCGGAAAGTGACTATATATATTATAAATTACGTCACATTATTGGCCAAATGAGAGTCGTGTGCGTGTCTGTTCAAGAAGAGAATGTTTCAAGCATTAATGAAATGGATGTTAGAAAGAAACCAAAATCAGGTAGACGACGTCATTATAATCCGAATAAACCACGTAAATGAAACTTCAAGAATTTAGTAAGATCTGGTGATTCCGATATCACATGTGGATGATTTAATGCTGTATGCTGGCGATAAAATTTTCCGAAGTGACCACTTTTTTGACGAGTAGGAGCTAACATTGTACAAGCCTTGTGTAAGACCCTCAAGACACCACCATGTGTTGTCTATTTCAACAATTATTTCACATCGTCGGAGGTAGTGCATTTACTACGAGAGCTTTGGCATATTCAGCTTGGGTACAATCAGGCAAAACCGTCTACATGCAGGACGTAAATGGTTTAAGTCAGATAAAGCGCTAGAAAAGAACGTTAGCGGTTCGTTTACATATGTGATTTGCAACAAGGATCAGCTAAGCGTAATAAAATGGCTTGAAAACAAAAAAGGTCATGTTGATCAGTTCATATTGCGATGTTGCCAAGTCCAAGTTACCAAACTACAGTAAAGAAATCAAAACAATACGTGAAAGTTCCATGCTTCCAAATTGTAAAACCACTACAATCGTCATATGGGAGGAGTTAATTTCCCTGACGAGCTCATTGATTTTTATCGCACGGAAATATATTCGGCGGATAATAGCCAGACTTTTTTGCTGACGTCTATCAATGCATGCATGCTGTTACCTTCCACCTACGCGTGGATAAGTAGACGCATCTGTGTAAAAAAAATATTAATTGGTGTGAGTTGGTGTCTATATGTGAGTGTTTTTTTTACTCGCTGCAAATTTTTCCGTCATCGTTTCCCAGTTGTTTGATCGAGATATGAGCAATAGTTTTTAAAATATAAGCAAAATATTGGATCTTTCACATAAAATATTTCAGCTTAGATATACCACACCCCATACATTGCTAAAATAACGTTAAATCAGTGATTTATCATACGTATATATATCAATTAATATATCAAAACTTGCGTCTCCGTCTAGCGTAGCACGACTGGGCAATAATATTTCCAGCGATTCATACAATTTTTTTACATCCGACTGCAAAAAACTATTTTTGCTTCATTTACAGAAGATGTGTGTATGTCTGCATGCGCACTCGCATCACGTGAAAATGTCCGAACAGATTTGATATGTTTTTGTCAGAAAGAGCAAGGCCGGCTTAGCAGTCTCTAGTTGGTAATGCATGGCGTTCAGATCAAAACGGTGACGCCGTATATTACAAAATCCATGGCAAGCGTACTACGGGGTAACTTAAACCTACTTCCTAGTTTGACCATGTATCTTATAGAAAATTGGGCATGATTTTCCCCCCTCTAGAATACACAGAGCAGCCCGGGCAATTCTTCTGGCATAAGTAATCTGGCAAAGGCATCTGCACCTTTCTGGGAAACAAAAGTAACCTCGTGTGCTCGATCGTATGAAATAATCTAATAACTTACAATTTAATGCGGCTATTACCGGGCCCGCAGCTCCATGTTTTCCACGTAACTTATGTTATTGACACTATCGGGAGAGTTATAATAACCCGCCAACCAACTCTCATGCTGCTATTACCTACGCGGTAACTGTCATACAGGCTAAAGTGCATTGGAGACGATATTCCCCGTGCCTTACTCTGCAGTCTAACCTATACGACTCAGAGAGTTTATTCGACTACTAACGTGATTGGTCTGGTTAGCGTAGCTAATATTAAAAGATACGCATGTCCACCATCTTTCTCCAAAGCACATTATATAACACGAGCGTTGAAAGCATTTATTAGTTTATTATTACACGGACGGCAACAGGATCAGATAAAGCTTTTTATGACAAATGTGCGCCGTTTTTTTCTGTAAAGGTACATTTTATTGCTGCCCCCTGTCCGTAATAAAATACTACCAACAAATAGATTTATGCTATCCACAGAGATATTGGGAACGATACAGATGAAAGCAACATTGTGCCCATATATTACATTTTGCTGTTAAGTAAAAAGGACATATGAGATTATATTTAAAAACATCAATAAAGTTTTGCAACATTTGAAACCCTTAAAATTATCATTTGATTTTAAAATGTCAGCAACAGTTGCAATATGTAACGAATTTTGTGTCTGCTGAAATCCATGACATTTTGTACACTATCAAAATGCCATATATAGAGTGCAACGTGTGTCGTACGAAGCAGACGTGTCGCAAAAACATTCTCAAAATTATTAAATTCCAATCAGTCTAATTCCTACTTTACTACAGTGATACTAAAATACATTCAAGTTTGTTCAAGTGCAAGGTTAAACGACTTTATACTTTTGAGTGACATCTTTGACGTGACAGTTTACTATACGATAGCTGCTCTTCACCCCCGCGGGAAAGAAACAGGCTCCTATTTTTTAACCCGCTCGCACAACCACACACACGTAGCCAGAACAGTCGAGTGGATCAAACCGGTGCAGTTACAAAGATCAATATGAACGCGCGCTCACCAACTAGATGTGGCCTCAAGCCTGGCGTCGGGCGTAGTGACTCACAACCAAATTTAGCTAGTGCTGATCCGGATATTTCAGAGGCTACAAAAATTACATTTCGAGGTAAGCGTAAGCAACCCGATGATAATGAATATATTCGCTCTGAGTTGAGTGAAATACGTAATCAGATGGCACAAATGATGTTGATGCTTACTAAACTCACTACAGATCAAAGTGAGTTCACCCAAAAAATATCTAATGATGTTGCCACTATAAAAGAGCAAATCACACATATGAAATTGTCCACTGATAACTTGGCCATTGAACAAAATGTTATAAAATCTGATATTGTTAACATACGGCAAGGCAATACTAAAACAGAGGAAAAACTTGAAACTTTACAATACGCTGTTGAACTGCTTAAGAACAGTACCAATAATGCATCTCCTTCATCACAAGTGCTCAATAAAACACAAGAAGATATTATAGCTGAAGTAAATGAACGTGAAGTTAGAAGCAGAAACATCATTATTACTGGCATATCGGAGCCGGTATCTTCTACCAAAGAAGAACGTATTGAATTAGACAAAAATGAAGTATCTCGTATAATAAAAAATATTGACAGTAGCATTCCTGAGCCTCAGTACATTATGAGACTAGGGAAATACAACGTGCATAAAATACGCCCAGTAAAAGTATGCTTTAAGTCCCAAGATACTGCAAAATTAATATTACGCCACAGACACGAAACAAAATACGATAACATCAATATTTACTCAGATCAGACACCCGAACAGCAGCGTTTTCTGAAACATATAAAAGAAGAACTTCAGCGCAGACTTGAAAATGAAAATAATCTGACAATAAAATACATCAAAGGAATACCAAGAATTGTAGAATTAACTTCAAAAAACTACAAACAATAGATACACTCAAAAACAGCTACAATAATTTAACATGTCTAGAAACTGAGATAACACATCAATTAATTAATAGCTTTGATAATATCCAGAGTAGTAGAAAATCGCTGAAATTCCTCTATGCAAATATACGCAGTGTAGTTAAGCCTGGAAAATTTGATGATCTACAGTGCGTGATTAAAGCCTTTCAAATTTGTCTACATGTGGTGATCCTTACTGAAACGTGGATAAAATCAGACGAAGAAGCGAAAAGATTTCAAATTCCAGGATTTACACACTACTATCATTTTAGGCCTAACTCGAGAGGTGGTGGGGTATCAGTTTTTATTAATAGCAACCTTAAACATAGCCAAATTGAAGAAGTATACCAAAATTTTAATCATTATTTGTGGATTCATATTGAAAACTACTCTTTAGATATTGGTGCAATATATAGACAGTCGAACAATTCTAAAACCGATGAGTTTTTAGACACATACGCTAATCAACTTTATCAACGAAAAAGAGCATTAGTTTTTGGCGACTTCAACTTTAATCTACTAACCTCAGACAACACAACCAATAGATACAAAGAGCTCATCAAAGAGAGTGGATACAGAATACTGAATAAAATAGACGTGAGTCATAGCACCCGAAAAACAGAAGCAACTGCAAGTATTCTTGATCACGTATGTACAAACCTTAACCAAAATAAGTTTCATCTTGCTATTATTGATACGCCAATATCAGACCATAAACTAATATATTTTGAAGTTAAACGGTGTCACCAAGAATCTTTAAAGAAAACGATGTATGAAGCGATTGACTATGTAAAACTGTATAAAACAATTTCAGAACATGAAGAACACAATGAAAACTATGTATTTACTGCATTAGAAGACAAAATAATATCAAGTATTAGAGCAAGCATAGTCACTAAAACGAAGATACTGAATCCACCTAGACAAAACTGGATAAACAAAGAAATCATAAATGAAATAAACAGCAGAAATATGTTATGGAATCTATATAAAAAACATCCAAAAGATAAAACTAGAAAGGAGCAGTTTGTATGTGAGAGAAATAAAGTTTCTAATCACATACGGGAAACCAAGACTAAATACTACAAAAAAGCATTTGCTGATACTAAAAAACAACCATCAAAAATGTGGAAACTTATTAACAGTCTTTCGTTTAACAGAAGTGTTGATAAAACCGTGCCAAAGAAATTGAAAACACAGAAAGGTATTATAACAGACGGAAAGGAGATCTGTGAACATTTTAATGATTTTTTTATAAATGTTGGCTCGATATTGGCTAAACAGATACCTAAAACTCAAGACTTAACTAGTACAATAAAAATACCTGTATCTGGAACTGGCTTATCCACCTTTACACCAACTACCACGGTTGAGGTCTTAAAAATAATTAACAACCTAAATACTAATACTAGCTCTGGCTTGGATAAAATAAATACAAAAACAATAAAATGTATAAAAGAATTAATACTTCATGAACTTACCTGTTGCATAAACCAATGTTTAAAGCAAGGAATCTTCCCTGATAGTTTGAAAATTGCAAAAGTCACTCCAATTTATAAATCCGACCTAAAGATGAGCCTGGTAATTACCGTCCTATCTCAGTTCTCCCTTTGTTGTCAAAAATATTTGAAAGGGTTCTGTACAAACGACTCGAAACTTATTTAGCTTCTTTAAACTTTATATATTCTAAACAATACGGATTCCGTACTAAATCTAATACGCTCTCAGCTACAGTAGATCTTGTAACAAAAATTAAATTAAATATTGATAAAAAACAGATTGCTCTTGGGGTATTTATAGATCTTAAAAAAGCATTCGACACCGTCAGTCACAAATTGTTGCTAAACAAACTAAATGATATTGGTATAACTGGGACTGCACATGAAATTTTTAGATCCTATCTTACAAATCGTTCCCAGGTAGTTAAAATCGGGGAATATCAAAGTGAACCCAAAACTATCACCTTTGGCGTACCGCAAGGCTCAATTTTAGGACCGTTATTATTTAATTTTTATATTAATAACGTTCATCAGATAGGGTTAGCAGGTGATCTAACATTGTATGCCGACGATACATGTCTGTTCTACTTTGACCACTCTATTGAATCCATCATATCTGAAGCACAAAATGATCTGAACCTTATAAATGAATGGTTTCAGCAAAATATTCTTACCATAAATGCAACAAAAACAAACTACATAATATTTGCTGCTAAAAATAAAAAAATTGACGATCATATGCCGCTTAAGATAAATAATCAAATTATTAATAAAGTTGAACAAGAAAAATATCTAGGACTTATTTTAGACAGCAAAATGACATGGCTGCCACATATAAATAAGATAAAATCAAAATTAACAGCACTTACAGGAGCTCTAAAAAGTTGTGTGCACTGTTTCCCTCATCAAGTAAAATATACAATCTACAATTCATTGGTAAAACCACACCTTCATTACTTAATAGAAGTATGGGGTACGGCTGCAAAAACTAATTTAGGATTAATACAAACTGCACAAAATAAATTGATTAAAGTTTTATTCCACTATGATTATCTAACACCTACAGAAAAGCTTTACAAAGAAACAAAACTAATGAACGTCTGTCAATTATACATATACTATAATTGCATACTTATTCGTAAGATTCAACACAAGGATATACATACAAATACAGCCTTCAATAAAACACAAAAAACCCATACAATGACATTAAGACGTGTAAATGATATCGCTCTTTACAAACCGCGTACAAAGTATGCTTTAAAAAGTATTGTCTACGAAGGGGCTAAATTATACAATAAATTACCGAGAGATATAAAAGAGTCCAAATCTTTACCTACTTTTAAAAAACTATTAAAATTTTACATAATGAAAAATAAAATAACATTATTATAGATACAGTTTTTAATCAATATAATTATTAAAATACATATATTATTCATTAACATCCGTATTATTTATAAAATTTCTATATATTCTATTAAATAAAAATCCGCCTATGGCCCCGTCGATATTAATACATAAAATGCATAATTCATTAACATCAGTATTATTTCTAAAATTCCTATTATATAAAAAAAAATCTACTTATGGCCACGTCGATATTAACACATAAAATGCATGATACATTAACACCAGTATTGTTCCTAAAATTTCGATAGTATAAAAATCGGCCTATGGTCTCGTCGATATTAACTTAAAAATAAAAACATATTAAGGTAGCTAACTTATTATTGAATACATTAAAACAAACTACACTACTCATTTGCTCCTCTAAAACTAGAGATAAAACATAAAAAGAAAAAAAAACATTAAATTACATTATAATAAAACATGCTATTTCCATAAAACAGCACAGAAAAAAAATACTTACAATTTGAATGTAGGTGCGCTTGAGCCACTTCCAGGTACGCTTGATCTTCGTCTGTAACTTGTCTGTAGCCACGTTCTAGCTAAACCTCGCTCGTATCGTACAAAACAATACAGATGACTGATTCTATTTATTTGCAACTACCCTACAATAAAAAAAATATCGTTGCTTTGTACGACATCGATAATTATTAGTTATGCTTATGTTAACATTATTCTCATGTAAGTGAAATATTTTCTTATGAGAAATAAAATATCTCAAACCTTATATATATGCGGGAAAAATTTCTCGGACTATTAGAACATAGAGGAGACCACACAGTACGTAAAACTGTGAATCTGCTTAACTTATCTTCCTAAAGAAGATATTGAAGACGGCTGGCTTTCCATCATGGAAACCAGATAATTTAGACTTAAATTATCTGGTTTCCATGATGGAAAGCCAGCCACTTGTACAAGTGTGTGACACTTGTACACTTTAAGCTCGAGAAACCAGGAATAGACGGTATTTTTACTTTGCAGAATCATTTGATCGATTTCCTTCTGTTCAGTATTCCTGACAAACAAGTAAACTAAGTTCAATGATTATTTTGGTGAACATTTTCTTGAGCCTACGGAGATGATTGCCAAGTGGTGTTGTTATAAAGAAAAACACAGAACCACATATTTAGCAGAGGCCTGGAATAAACAACTTTTGAGCCACTTGGGGACGAATTCGTCTTTACAATAGTTTTTAGAAATCCCTCCCGCCTCCCCCGGCATTAAAACAGTTCTAAGTACATAAATGCTAGTGTCAGTCTTGATCGTACATGGCTGTATATATATGGCTATTCATAAATTGCTTTTTCTTGTTCATCGGTCCATTTAAACACTGCCTTCTTTTTAGTTAGGGGGCAAGCGGTTTACTGGTTTTTGAGAAGTTCTATGTAAAACGACGCAACCATACACACGTCTGAAGAAACGTTATCAAATGTTTCAGGTTTCTCAGCGCTGAGAACTCAAGTAGTTTCGTTTATTGTTTTGTAGTAAGCGCCATCTACTAGAAAAATAAAGCAACATGAGTACTAGTAAAATATAAAGCCAATCAATAAGAGTTTTTGGGCTAAAGAGATATCCCAGATGGCACTCATTTCAATTATTTATGGCAAATTAAGGCGATACTCTGAGAGCCTTTTTCCGAAATTTGATTCTCTAAAAATACTACTGTCAAAAATCAGCTAATGAACAAATTTATGTGCCAATTTATGTACAAAAAAAACTTTTCAGGAGTATCTCGAGAAGGAAAACTGATAAAAATGGAAAAAGTAGATCCCTAAAACGGAAAGTAAATAAAGAGCACCGGATAAAAAATATGCGGAAATTTCATGACAAAACTTACAGCATGATTATGAACGAAAAAGCTCAGCCCAGCAGTGCAAGTACCGTAGTATGGCTCGCTAAATATACCGAATCCTTTTGATCGATAAATTTAACGAATCGTATTGCCAATTGCAATTATGGAACTCTTGTCGTTAACTCTTAACGCTCTGGCTGATCTAACGATCGTGAATGGGGTTGGCAACTGTCAAATGGCGAAAATATAAATAAACAGTTTTTAATTTTAGAAGCGCTCGTAGCCAAGTTTGCTTAGCCATTCTGAATCGATCAGCAAAGTTAAGCAACGTCCGCCGCGGTCATGACTTGGATGGGTGAGCACTGGTGACATTACTACTGAGCGCTTCCGTGCTTCGGAGGGCACGTTAAGCCGTCGGTCCCGGTTGTTGTCTTAGGATAGCAGTCGTTACAGCATGGTGGTAGGGCACTTTGCGAATGCCCGACTGGCTAGCTACCACCCTCAAGTTGAAAATCTGTCGCCAAGCACCTAACGGTGTGTTCCGGCAGCTGTCCTTGAGAGCCAGTAACTCTAGGTTAGCCTGAACAACATCCTCGACCACATCATCACTTACCATCAGGTGAGATAGTGGTCAAAGGCTAACCTATCAGGCATAAAAAAATAAATAAAAAAAAATATTATTTTACTTGGTAAAATGACTAAATGTTGCGTATAGGGGTGTAAAACAATAGGCGTATATACATTCCCTAAAGATCCTGTCTTAAGAAAAAGGTGGCTGACTGCTATAAAACGTTAAGATTTTATACCAAGTGCATCATCAAGGTTATGTCGGAATCATTTCCTTGAGAGTGATAATCATTCATTGAGTATAACAACTGGTACGTATAAAATTGTTGTTGAACAGGTCACAATGTTTCCCTCACCGTATATGCACAATATTAATTTATTTATTTACAATTTAGTATATATATGAAGTATGCCGCCCGGCAAGTTTTCTTTGGAACATCATCCTTGGCAACTGATGAGTTCGGTAAAATATAATACACTACTGCTTATAAACATAAACTACTATTATATTGTTACAGGATTACCGCCGGAACATATATATTTGAAGAAAAACGTAGTGCCAACTGTATTTTCTTGGAATAAAAAGTCCGCTAGTGCTCAAGCAAGAGAAGAGAGATATATGAAAAGAAACGCCCTAAGAATCTTTTTCACCAGCTGGCTGATATAGGTCAATCAACTTCTGAGAACTCGCATCCTATCCCAAATTCTGCTAGACCATTGGTACAAGATTGCCAAGAGGATTGTGAAATGAATTTAGCTGATTATAAGAATGAAAATGCTTCCAAAACGCAAACATGCGCTACCCAAATTCCCATAACGATGAGTTTATTCTCATGTAATTATTTACTTACAGACAATGAGTCTGTACTGTTCTAAACTGGCTTAGAAGACATAGAAAAATTTAGATTAGTATATAGCACATTATTGCCTATGGCTGAAAACATTAAGTATAGATGGAGTCAGGTTGTCGGGTTATCAACTGAAGATCAGTTTTTACTACTTCTTATCAAACTTCGCAGAGCCAAACCTTGCCTAGAACTTGCTAAAATGTTCGACATAAGCAAGACAGAAGTTGAAAATATTTTTGTAACTTGGGTGAATTTTGTAAGTGTCATATGGTCGCTTTTAGATAATTGACCAAGTAGAGATTTGGTAAATTATTACATGCCAGAAGAATATAAAGATAACAAAATGCCTACTCGTGTTATCATAGATTGCACTGAAATACCTATTGCGAAACCAAGCAATCCAGCTGCTCAACAAATAACGTTCAGCTGATATAAAAATGGAAACAAAATAAAGTTTTTCGTGGGTTCTACACCATGTGGACTGTTGTCCTATTGCTCAGAAGGTTTTGGAGGATCCACAAATGATCGCCAGATGATTGAAAGAAGTTTTCAGCATTTTTTTTAAGAATTCTTCATTTCTTGTAATGTAAATGACTTTCATGTCCTTATATGTATAAATTAACAGATTGCAATACTTTCTGTTTGTGCAGTACATCTGGCCTTGAATTTGATAATAATAAGGTGAAGTTGGTTTAAGTATGAGATTACCATTTTAAATTTTTATGTAGGGCACTGAAGCTGGGGTAATGGTCATGTTTCGGCTTGCATATGGGCACTTGACCTCAATCACAGTTTCCTCCCCAAGTAATGCATCAGGCGAAGCACCTATGTACGGTCTTTCTGTGGACATAAAAAACCACATTCATAAGGCTCTAGTTCAGGCTTTTCAATATATTTTTAAGGGCTATTTTTTCATTAATTTTCCCATGGGTTATTGCTCTTGATTTGAACTTTGTGCGTGCTAAAAGTTGTTTTGCAAGTGATTTCTGGTTTCGAGTATGACATATAGTGTGAAAATTACTAGCTGTTAATCTATTCCTTCTGTGTTCAAACCATGATGAGCTGTTCAAAAGTGTGGTAATGCTATGTACTATAATGTACATAGCATTACCACACTTCACGTATGAATACTCTTGCGAAGATATTAAACCCTTACCTTTTTAATTCATTGCAGGAAAAATTACGTTGCAAAAGATAAAATTACTGATTTTATGGTCGAGAATAAGGACCTTGCATTGGGCACATTTACATGCTCAATGGGCTTCCAAGTACATCATTCAAAGTGGGACATATTAGCAAGCAGTTTGGTCGAGCTGGGTCCCTTAAGGAGCGTTGAGCAATGGAAAACGGTGTGTTGAGATTCTTTCAGTAGTATACTTTCACTAGGATTGTTGATTAAAGTTTGTATTTAGAATGTTATCCATAACTTTGTTATTTTTAAGACTTGGAGGGATCTTAAAAGCCGTGCAAAAGCCCATAATGCCCAAGTCAATAGGGCTATGACAGCTACAGGAAATATGGTGGGGGTGCCTCTACTGTCAGTGCAAGACGAAAAAATTTGGTCGCTTATTAGGAGAACAATCTCAAAAGGGATTGTGGCTGTCCCCGAAAGTGAGTTTTTGATGATTTATTATTAAAATAATTTCTTACTTTATACCTACTATGTAAAATTGAATGTTATTCAAGTTGTCTTGTTGCATGTTGACCCTGATTGTTTATTTAAAGGTCCTATTGGCTTAGTGCCTTCATCACCATCACTACCACGGGAGATACTGACGTCTCCACCTCCACGGCCTCAATGTCCGAGGAGATCACTAAGGACAATTTCACCAACATTTTTGTTTCAACCTGGGAATTCATCATTTCCACCACACCGACCACATCGCTCCATAGCTACTAATCTAGAGGAAATTTATTCCTCATGCTCAGAAAGCATGACATCAGCCTTGTCTGTAAGTAAATTTACTTCACACCGACACTAAATGAAAAACAATTATTGATTTCGAAGCTTTAAATATATTTCATTATTGTGGTATAGGACATTTCTAATCATCTGAAGAGGCAAAATGAGATAGAGACGGAGCGGAATGACATTCTACGGGAGAAGAATCAAATTATGTTATTGTAAGAATATCATTTGGGGCATTGGTAGATAGTCATGTAGATGTAGAAAAAAAAAAAGCAAGGCGGACCCACTCACGAAGGGTTGAGTACCATTATCTATACAACATTAAACACTATCTAATAACTCTATTAGTTTTCACAAAGAGTATGGAACGCTTCGAGCGCGAGTCCGACTTGCACTTGGCAGATTTTTAGTATTTGTTATTATAGCGGTAACAGAAATACATCTTCTGTGAAAATATCAACTAGTCTAGCTATTTTTATATTAAATACTAACGTGGTTTTCACTCATTTTAGTAAATATACGGGAAATAATAGTCTAGCTATCATAGCTGACAGACAGGCTGTGGAGTCTTGGTAATAGGGTCCCGTATTTACCCATTGGGTATGGAACCTTGTACTGGGTAAGATTTAGGAAATAGTTACAAATAACATATATAACGTGGATATTAATTCATCAACAATACTGCGGGGGATGGTGTAGAATCGATAACTGAATGTGATCCACTCATGTTTAATTTTCACATAAACAAAATCACAACTAACTATTGCCTAAGCTGTGGCGCTTTGACTTTGAGAATGATAGCGACGACCACAACTAAAGAAACAGCTGAGTTATACCGAGTTCAATGCCTTCGCATAAGGCAATGAACTCGGTATAACTCAGCTGTTTCTTGTTTGACGGACGCAGAAGCGGTAGCAATGGCGAGGCGGTGCGGGCCTAGTAGGTATTAGTTGGTAAGAAATAAGATGATTGATCAAAGAGGCGATTTTAACACTAATTTGAGATGTACCTAACTATCTATCTGATAAAAGTGAACCCTGGTAGCGGATATTGAGAGCCAGTTGAAATCGCCTTTTTGATTATCTTATTACTTACCAACTAATACTTACTAGGCCCGCACCGACTCGCCATTGCTACAGCTTCTGCGTCCATCAAACAAGAAACAGCACAGTTATACCGAGTTCATTGCGATCATCTCATTGATACTTTTGGTTTAGATTGTATCTTGTACTCGTATGTATTTTGCCTTACCTTTATATTATTATGTTCATAATTTCAAGCTGCCGTTGCAGAGCTGCTGACCTTGGGGTTTGGCTTGCATCATCACCATGTTGGTCTTCCTCTTCTACATCGTAACCTAATGCAGGTTCAGGCAGTGGGAACCTTAAGTAGATGTAAAAGTATTATGGTTTGATGATGATTTATATTGTTTGTACTAAATAAGTTTTATGTTTGCATTGTAAGTTTAGTACCTATGATGGTACGTCATGTTGTATATGGTGCAGCATGATAAAATATGCTGCAGCTTCTGGTAGATAGTGCAGCACTCTATCATAACTTAGGCATCTGAATACAGCCTTTATGACTCCATTGCGTTCTACACAATTGCGTACTCTTGCATTTTGTTATAATGCATTACTGCAGAACCTTAAGGGGAAGTTGGTGGGATATGTGTCAACATAAATCTTTCTTTAACGTAGCCAGTCACCTAAAACAACAGAAAAAAAATTAGAATAACTGTATGTATATTAGAAGTAGTGTGCCTGACTATTAATAACATTATTAATAGTCAAGTAGATAATAATTATTTATTGCTAACAAGTTTAATATGTCATTTCTGTTTTCAGAATGCTCAATCAAAGGCATGAAAACGAAGTGAAGAAGTGCTGGAGTTTGAATAAAAATAAAATAAATTAAATTGCAATGATTTTTATTTTTAGAAATAAGGATAGTTATATTACCAATCAAATAGAATTTGCCAATTCTTTCAGCAGTCAGTAGGGCCATTTCTGTTTTGCTAGTACTGCAATTAAAAATATGTTAGTCGTGCGTTGACCCCGAGCATTGACATTTAATAAACAGAGATTTGAGTCGCATATCTATAACAAAAAAATACAAACTTTGATTAATTTTTACAATAAAAGTTGTTGGCAGTAGTGAGGTTTACTTAGGTAATTGATTGGTTAAGAATGATTAGGAAAGCTAGCAACAAGCGCTCTCAGAGCAATTTAGTAGTTTGTCATAAAGCGCTTCAATGTATGGATGGTGGTAGGTATTGTTGTATGGGGTGACAATAGAAGTATGTGTGCAATCTATGCACCCCAAACAGTCTGTGACCCCATGTTTGTCTTCAAATCCTCTAGACACTGCCATCCTCTCTGCTACAGTGCTAGGAAATCGTACGTGGAGGTGGAAGAAGCGGTGCACTATGGCCCGGCTGACCTTACTGACGGTTTTTTGACCCAATGCCAAATTATATTCTTGCCCTATGCATCGTTGGTTGCTGCCAACTGCATAGAAACGAACAGCAGCGAGAACCTGTAGATTAGGAATTATCACATTGATAAGTAACTAATCTAGAATACAGTTAAGTAAAACATTATAAAAAAAATAAACAAATTTATACATGGAATATTCTTAGGATATATTATCCTCCTACAGGCAGGTTAGGTTAACCGTTATCATAGGCCAAAACAATTTAATAGGTGGTAGGTATGTACTTACAGTAATGTGTACGGGTAGACCGTGAGATCACGTCCTTCTTACGTCGTTCTCAATGCCTTGCATGAGGGCGAATGTGAGTTCTTTGGATATTCAGAAGAGATTCCTGAAACTCTCTTCCGAAAGTTTCATTGGGTTTTGGGCATACCTCAATCTTCTTCGATGCAGCATTTGGCTATTTCTGTTAGCCCTCCGCTCTTCTTCCAATAATAAAAGGAGACAAAGTCCATTTTAAAAATTGGTCGCAGCATTATCGAGCTTCTTTTCAAAGCTGACAAAACAATCGTTAAATTCGCCAAAATAAACGATATTAGACGTCATTTTAAAGATCCATGCTAGGGTTATCGTCGAAATTCGTTAAAATTTAACGGAAGTAGGTTTCATACTTGCAAAGTCGACAAAAGCTTTTTGTATAACATTGTCTCCCGGAACGTCTTCGAAAAGTGAAGTGTGAAGTTCTTTGAATAAGTGTGGAAAAGTGCAATAGTCATCATCATCTACATTTTAGTGACAACCAGAACTTATCCTCACTATCTCCGCCGGTTATCTCTCCGATCCACTGTGTTATAAGTGGCATAAGGTTCTCTGGTCACCAGCGCGCAGAAGCCCCGACGTGTCTAGCACCGACGGAAAACTATCGTGGACCACTGGCAAGAAAAAGTGCCCGTGGTCCACACAGGTGAACTAAGCAGGTGGACCACGACCGAATCCTGAAATTACCGAGCCCTTCATTTGCAGAAAATTTGCCGGAAATCACAAGAAGTATCATTTTTATTCTGCTATTCTACAAACTCGCGCCTCCGCTCACCTGTGCGGGCCGGTTTAACCATCTTTACAAGTTTACAATTGTGTAATTACATAAAACCACAAAGGATGAAAGTGCTTCATCTATTTCCAGACGTAACCCAAAGTCGGAAAACGAATACAAAATGGATCTTAACATTATACTTACATTTATAAAACCTTTTGTTGGTTCTAGACATAAGTTAAACCCATTTTGAACTTATTGACAGAATGCTTATGATTCAGCTAATGTTCCACAAAAACCCATTTTATTAAAATAGAAGGAAAAGCAGAAAGTGCTAGTTCTATTCGAGACTGAAACGTGGGAACAATTATCAGAATTCTAAAGAACACAATTCGGAGAAATAAAACATTACTCTGCTTTACTCGCTGATTTATAAGATTGTCATCAAAATAATGAGACGGTCAACCAGTACGTCCTGCGAACAGTCCAGTTAATGAGAATTATTAACAAAAATAAATATTTCAATATCTACTCACAACATGGGTGAACTGGGTCGTTTCGCCACAATGCAAGATTTAGCATTGCATACTTTTAGAATAGGTTTGAACCCGAAATTGTTATTATTAACCATTAGATAATGCCATTAATTCTGCTGTGTCAGAAGAGAAAATTCAACAAGCTTCTCAGAGAAGAAATAATTATTGTACCACTGGGTCTTCGTCTAGAAATAATCAGAAACGCCCTACATACCGTCAATTCCCTCAGAAAGATTTTTAATTTAGACCTCGACTGTTGTTAATGCGGGTAATAACCCGTCAAAATGCAGTTCCTACCCACGGAAGACTGAATAACACATTTTCCTTATTTTGCCGCTATCGTAAACTATTTAATGTAATCACGATTTGTGGTATATCTTACACTCAGCTGTTTCTCTCTCTAATCTAACAATTTTGGAAACAAATAAAATCTCAGCATTTCCATAGATATTGCTTAGTATCAATAACATTTTTGCATTGACCAGGTGTAATTTTTTTCAAGTGAAGTATATTGATGGATTTGCAATAAATTTAGGTCGCACGAGTAAAGTTAGATCACCTTGCGCACGATCAGCGTATGTTACTTTTAAGTTTATTACTAAATTTTGGTCATTCAATAATCTGGTACCTAATTAAGAAGATGGTTTAATTTGTATAATACAGAATCTGACTATTAGCAGATGGTGACCCTGCCAGGATCTCGACACTCACGGGAGAAACGAAAACTTCAGATGCGGTAGAAAATCTCTGCAGCCGTCTTATACTATATCATGAAGAAATGTCGTGATTGAGCAGTCCAGACACTGAGACAAGAGCTTAGTGCCGTCTCAATCGATAATCTTGCCCGTCGTGCCAACGAATAAGACTCAAGCGAAGGAGCGGTGTCCAGGGCCAGGCAAAAAGTATAGATATGTCATTTTTTATGCAACCATACTTTTGTTGAACATGTCGTAAGTTTGTACGTCGTTTGTACGAAGTACAAAAGCTGTCTCACCAACACTTCCAATCTCATTCTCAACAAACTGCTAACTTCCAGCCATCACCACAGTCACAATCTCAACAAACTGCAGATTTCCAGCCTAGACGTCCAAGCCCCATAAATGGGTGTCCCTCGCAGTGCCCGTGGGCGCCACCCACGAACCGCAGGGTGGCGACGGAAAGGAGACCTCCCTTCCCCACTTACGATAGATACGAGCGGGTCAGCCCTAAGTTGACTGTAGTACCCGCTTCATAGCAGAATAGAATCCGGTGGAGCTAAACGACCGACAGCGGTAGTCACGATCTATTTGATATGTTAAAAAAAACAAACAGTCACGCCCCATTCGACCGTCGTCTGTTGCTAAGGCAACATCTCTGAGCCATTGTTTATTTTGCTTACGTTCCTTATCTATTGTTCAGTATGAATATCAGATTTATGGTTTCTTATTCATTTGGTCTAGTAATTTTCCTTGCTTAGAGTATAATTATTTGTAATTAAATTTAAATTAAAACTAAATTGTTCTTTTCGAGTGATTTTGTATCGTAAAAAAACTAATTCTGGTCAAATTCCCAAACATATATATACAAATATTTATAAATTTATATGAATTTATTTATCTAAACTTAATTTATTGTTCACTGCCGTCTACCTCTTCCATTATTTCTGTCCATCCAAACGTTTTCTGGTTATAAATCGCTACATAGCGATCACACTGCCCCTTGTACTACCATAGAAAAATAGACTTTTACTTGGTACACAATAAAGATTTTTGAATTGTATTAATTGTATTAATATTATTGTATTAATTTAGTGGTGCCAGTAAAAGCTAGCGAGAAATCCTTACCCAAGTTATACAGTACAAAAAATAGAATGCCGTAATCATGTGAGGCGTAATATGTTATGGCTTTGACAAAAGAAACAAAATATACTTTGGTCTATAGAAAAACCCTTAACAGATATCAAGATTATGAGTATTCGTAAGGTTGTAATGCATCTTTACAGAAATATAAATCAGACAAGGAGATACCAGAAGCAGTTACGAGTTTTAGGAATGATGTACAAAATTCCCTTTACCATGCTTATGGCAACCATGCGAATTGCAAAGACTAGTACTGTTCAAAAGAAATCGTCACAAACTAGCATCGAAACTGATATAATGGAAGTCTTATCTAGTAAACCTTCATAAAAAAAACAAAACGTTTAAAGTTCAATATGATTACGGTACTCAAAGTACTACTCCTGATACGACAAAAGAAGAATCAGATAAAGAAAAAATACAACAATCAACATTACACCAAAGATACAGTAATGACTGGATTGAATTGAGAACAAATATAATAACAGCTTACATTTTTGGAATGGTAATACTCGTAAATAGGAGAGACTGTATAAGAATAATAGTAGCAAAGGAAAGTTAGTAGATCGCACATAGTGTGGAAAACGAACAGCTTGCCTTACAGCAACTCGCTAATCAAGAAAATGTCTCTATTGAGCCATGTGGATAATTTGTGGATCAGAAATATCACTTTTGGCCAAGACACTATAGAAGAGATTAAATGCCCAGTAGTCACTTATAAAAAGGTGTGCAAAATGCCATAAAAGAAATTAAAATACAGATGTGGAGATGTGATAAAAGAGGTAATGTCACTATTAACAAAAACAGTAACTGGTACTACCTGTATAAAAATTCTATAGATGGCTATTGAGATTATTAAAGACTAGCTTTCCGGGCGCGGCTCCGCCCGCGCGTATGTCGGTTATCGCGCGAAAACATTAACCTCTTTTTGCGCAGTCGGATAAAAACTATCCTATGTTTTTTCCCGGGTCTCAATCTATCTCCATACCAAATTTCATTCAAATCGGTCCAGTAGTTTTGGCGTGAAAGCGTAACAGACAGACAGACAGACAGAGTTACTTTCACATTTATAATATTAGTACTGAGTACTGATTTAAATAATTAAAACTCAGAGGCTGAGTTGATGTATCAAGACGTTTATTGAAGAAGAAGAAGACATGACATAGATAGTAAACCATAGAGTAAGGTAAAAGACATTGACAGCTCTATTTTTTTAAAATCTTATACATACACACACATCCCTCGTTGACGGAGTCTGAATAACAATAAATTTTTTAACAGTTAATAAGAATACTATGTTACAATGGTTACAAATAAACCCCAAATATAAATAAGGTAAAAAATAAAACAATTCAGTAATAAAAACACGTCAAATAATGTGTCACTGTCACGTCAAATCCCTAATACACAGGTTAGGTATGTTCAATAAATTATATTGAAAAACACTGAAATTACATAATGAGAAGCTGAAAAATACACTAAATTGGGCAATAATAAAGTTTAATGTACAATTTAAGTGTAAAACTATGTGAAATGTGTGACAAACAACTGCAAGTTATGGAAGATTATAAATTACTTAGTGCAAATATTCGCTGTTAACTGGTTGATGTAATATTTTAATATTTACTGTTTTGTACATATTACATGTACAATGTAAGTATAGCTAGCTACTTTAACCAGATTTAAATTCAATTATTTCTGTATTGAAGTGGGATGCTTGGACAGTTTTAATTATGAAATTACGACTTTATTTTAACTCTTCAAAAAACATGTTTATGTTTGAATAAAAAATTGGTCTTAAAAATTTGGGACCCAAAAATATTTGTGAGAGGTACGAAATGCCTTATCATTAAATTCACTTGTGTCAATCAGTTTATTTTACTGTATTCACTTTTTTTTATTAATTGAGTCATGTTTTTTCGGGGGACACCTTTCAGTTACCAGGTAATCTTAATTTTTTTTATCTCTGGATGCGTTTTTGACGAATTCATGTAACCAAAAACAGCACAATATATCTTACTCGTCATATTTAATATGTAAATATGTACTTGAACTTATTTTTGGTTAAAAATCGCGCGGTTATAGTTAAAAAACCATTCACTCGTCTCTCTCACAGTCGCGACACTCGAGACTGTCTGTGGTGCCGAGCCGAGCGCAGGCCGAGATCGAGGCGCGTAGGTATAACTCGCGTTTCGTCAGCTTCTATGAAGTTTAAATACTGTATAGATAATATAACCGTGACAATGTGCAGCAAGAAATCGAAAATATCGACCCTAAAAATGCAACAGCGCACGAACAAGACCAGGTTTCAAGCAAAGATACAATTATTACAGGACGAAAGTCACAGAAATTGTGATGAAATGAACAACACTGCAATTTCCAACAATCTCACAATAAACACTTAAACATCTGTTATTCAACCGCCTTATTTACAAATTCCTACGTTCAACGGGAACTTGTCAGAATGGACCAACTTCAAGACACTGTTCGAGGGAGTTATTGATGAAAATGAGCAACTATTTAAGTTGCAGAAATTCCAGTACCTAAAGTCACAAATTAAAGGGGAAGCAGCCGGTCTTATTAACTCACTCGCAGTCACCGAGAAGAATTGATCGGTTATTTTGAATTCTCTCAGAAAACGGCACTAGTCTGATATTTCATTGCTGAACTAAAGGATATATACACTGTTTATTATATGTATTGTTTATTTTGAAAAAGGCATTAGTCCTGGATTGTGTCCTTTTCATAACAAATGTCTAGTTGACATATAACCTCTAAATCCATTTGCAAAAATGTCTTCGGAAAGTGAAACGGAAAATTAGACAATTAACACAAATAGCATTCAAAAACGGAAGAAAGGTATAAGAAATATAGAAAACTATGTGCAGAATGTACATTTTGTAGTTATACATATTAGTAGTTATTATTAGTTCACAAAAACAGATTTCAACACAACGATATATCTTTTCTTTTCTTATTCTTACTAGAATATAAGGAATTTTTACAAAGTAAAATATCTACAAGTAAATGGTTTTCACAAAGCGAAATATCTGCGCCGTTTAATTTAGTTGTTTATGGTTTATACAGTGGCAACTCGTTGAAATACGCGGGAAGTAGTCAGTCGTTACCTGTCAATCATTCGGTGTGCACGGTCTGTACTTAAAAACTTTTAATCTCGAATAATGGCTGAAATGGAATATAAATCACCTGTGATTGAAGTGAGTCGAGGAAGGAAAATCAGAAAAAAAGATGAAGAGGACATGGTGCGCCCGTCGTCGTCAGTTTATACGGATTGGAATACTGGAGATCCTTATATTTCATGTAATCACGGTCTGGGAGTCACATCTTCAACAGTAGATTGTAAGGCCGCTCTTCTTACATATTATGATTTGTTAGGATTCAAGCGCAAACTATATGTAAATGAAGGTAAGATAAAGCAGGATATTTTTTTATACAAATACCTACAAATTAAGAGCGTTTCTCGAAAAAACAGTACCTATTCATATGAGACGTTTGAATAGACAATGGACTGTAACATACAACATACCAAACGATGATGAGAATCTGGTTCCAGTTTGTAAAAAAAACGTTTTTGATTGTAACTGGAGTACACTCTTTACGGCTGTGGCGTTTAGTAAAGTCCTGTGGTTCATCAGGCCAGCCGCCATCAAAAAAAAGAGAGGGTAGACGAACTGTTCTAAAAGATGCCGAAAAAACAGTGGCAATAATCAAGGCGAAAATTTTGCAGTATCGTTGTCGTGAAAGCCACTATTCTCGATCTAAATGTCAACGATCTTATTTACCTCCAGATCTTAACTTAAAAAAGATGTGGCAAATTTTTGATGAGGAAAGAAAATCTCAAAATCTAGAGAGTGTTAGTCTTTCAAAATATATAAGTGTATTTTACAAGTGCTTTAACTTGGGATTTGGAAATTCCCACGAAGACACATGCTCTGCATGTAAAGAGTTACTGTTGAAAATTAAAAACGACATAGATCTTGAGGCATTTTTTTTTTAAATTTGTAAAATTGAATAAACAATAATTACAAATTACGGGTAATAGATATTAAGAAAACAATGCACATATTTCGCTTTTGTGAAAATTCGTGATTATTATTTGTGATTTAAATTAAAACGAATGTAATAAAAAGAATTTATTTTATTTTATGTATGCTGGTGCCCGAATTTTTGAAACATTTGGTAAATTAATTTTATGGTAGTCTTATCTGAAGTAGATATAAATGATAATAACTGCGCACTGAAAAAAATATGTTTTTGTAAATATTTCACTTTGTGAAAACGCTCCTCAATTGTTATCAGCAAGCTTTAACAATACTTGAACAAAGATATGACAAAAAACATCAACTAATATAGTCTAAGAGCCCGTGAACCACAGACCTTCATTATTTTATAAAAGTTGAAAGTTTGTCAGCGCATGCTCCCAACACAGATAAGAACGAAGGCCCCTTATGAAATTTGGGTTGCCCTGGTTTTGGCAGGTAAACAGTACTAAAGGTGTGTAATATACAAATCTAGTTTCATCAAATAATCAAGAGATTTTTTTTGGTATTACCTTAAGAATATTATTAAAAATCATATTATTCATTGCCAGACACTTGACATCGTGGCAACCCCTTGCCAGACACCCTTAAAGTTCAGGACATAATAATTCTACTTACGTTATAGTGTAATAGCTGATACATGATACTTATATAATGAGTAGATGATGTTTTTTTAGTAGCCAGACATTTTTGATAGTTCCAACCCCCTGCCAGACAAGCACGTAGGATCGAGCGCGAGGTAGAATATATACTTATGTGGGTGCAAGTGAGATGAACAGTTAGGTCTATTGCGATCTTTGAACGCGCAGCTGCCATTTCTACTGCGCATGTAATGTTTATGTTTACATTAACAAAAATAATGTAATACGTTATCTTTAAGTTTTATTTAATTAATATTCCTTAATTATTATTAACATATATATATATATATTCGGAATATCTATGTTTTATATATATAATATATATATATATATATATATATATAACATAGATATTCCGAATCTATCAAATCTATAAAGTGAATTCAATATAATTAGTGGATGCTACGTAGTGTATGATATCCTACTAATATTATAAATGCGAAAGTTTGTGAGTGTGTATGGATGTTTGTTACTCTTTCACGCAAAAACTACTGAACGGATTTGAATGAAACTTTACAATAATATAGCTTATACACCAGAATAACACATAGGCTATAATTTATAAAGATATACTGTGTAAATGGACGAAAATATCAAAAAAGTTGTTAATAAGCCACACTAGAAATTTTTGCGACATGTCAACCCGGATGAAGGCTCGCGTCAACAACGTCGTCCGTAGTGCGCGCGCCGGTGTCGCGGAGAGCGTTGCCATTGAAACAAAAAACAACTGATTAGAAAGTAGCTCGACAAGAAATGTCAAAAAGCTATAAATAAGCTAGATCAGGAGTTCCCAACCAGGGGGGCACGCCCCCCTTGGGGGGCGTAGTAGAATACCAGGGGGGGCGTAATCGGTACGTTTAATTTCCGGAAATAGTACTTAAGCGCAATAAACACTAAGCCCGCCGGGCCGCCGACACAACCTGACGCTGACGGTCTGTATGAAAAGAGTCATATCAAAGACAAAAAGTTGCCGACATATATCGTCGGCCCGGCGGACTCAGTGTGTATTGCGCTCTACATATACAAGTTTCGACAAGTCACAACACGACACTCACGCGCACCCCCGCCCTACCTTCCCGCTTGCATCTATCACTCGTAAAACAATTGGGAGCATTTGCGGATCGTACTCGTACTGTCAGTACTTAGTTCGTTCGCTCCAAATTGCGTTTTTGTTAACATATATTTAAATGTGAAATTGTTGTTTGTGAAATATTTAGAAGTGAAATTGTGTCTTCACTTTAATAAAAGGTAAGTTTCTTAGTAATCCTACCAACCTAAATCAAACTTTTCCGCTATTTGTTTTTGTTTTTTAACATTTCTCAAAGAGTAACTTTGTACGTACCTACCTAAATTAAGCTGGTGTGTAGGTATTGTCTTAAAATTAGTTGTTTTATTTTAATTATTAAGCTCGTTCATGTTAAAAATAATTATTTGAATATTACGTAATAATACCTAAACGTTTAGTTTATAAAATTATGTACCTACCTACGTATGTAGTATTGTGAAAGTACAAAGTAGGTAAGTTATTGTGTCATTAAATCGCAATAGTATTCAAATAATTATTTTAATCACTTTTTTATCGATTCAACCATATTGGCAGAGGCGATAAAATTTTGTATTGAGATAGAGATTGAGATACCTAATTCAAAAAGTAATTATTTTCTTAAATTTTATCTCGCAAGTATTTGTACGGAATGGGTAACATTCTGAACATTTATGTAGGTTCGAACGTCGCTGCTACGAGGTACGCCGCGTTGGTGCGATATTTTTTCCCACTACACACAGGTTCGAACATGTGCCTATGCTTGAATGACGTTGTTTCGAAAAACATTTTCACTGCCACATGATGTTTTCGAATTTCGATTTTAAGGATTCGAACGTATGAGGCAGTGAAAATTTTTTTCGAAACAACGTCATTCGCGACTAGGTACGTCACTCAAGCCTCATGCGTTTAGTTATCCTTCTTTATGAATGTGTATGTACTATTGTTACAGATTAAAAATGGCAGCCAAAAAAAGAAAGTTTTCGGAAGATTATATTAAATTTGGATTCACCTTCATAGAAAAAGACGAGCTACAATTGCCGCAGTGTGTAATATGCATGAAAGTTTTGAGCAATGATAGCATGAGGCCCACTCGCCTTGAGAGGCATTTGAACCAGCAACATCCTACTCTAGTTTCGAAATCTAAAGAGTTTTTTTCATCCAAGGCAGAATCACTTAAGCGCATGAGATTGGATAAGTCAGGAAGTTATCATGCAGGCGTATCAAAACATCTCAAAGCTTCATTTGAAATAGCTTTATTGATAGCAAAACAAAAAAAACCTCACACCATCGTGGAGGATTTAATCAAACCATGTATCCTTAAAGCCACGAAAATAATATTAGGAGAAGAATCAGAGCAAAAAATTAATTCCATATCTCTCTCTAATAACACTGTCAAGCGAAGAATCGACGATATTGCATCAGACATAAAATTACAAATTATAAATAAAGTCAAACTATCACCATTTTTTGGCATTAGTTGTGATGAGTCCACAGACATCGTTAATTGTGCACAACTAATCATTTATGTTAGATATGTCAGCGGAGATCACATTGAGGAAGAGATTCTTCACTCCCAATCGTTAGCAGCAGGCACTAAAGCTGAAGATATATTTAATTTAATATCGGACTTTATCGAAAGAAATGACTTGGATTGGAATAAACTTATTGGACTATGCACAGATGGCGCTCCTGCAATGATAGGTTCACGATCAGGCTTGGCTCAAAAAATTAAGGAAAAGAACCCCGCCTTAGTTAGTACGCATTGTGTTATATACGGGAAGCTTTGGCTTCGAACACTTTGCCACAGAATTTATGCCAGATTTTAAACTCTGCCATAAAGATCGTAAACTACATCAAAAGTAGTGCATTGAACAGTCGGCTATTCACTTTGCTTTGCGAGGATCTCGATTCTGATCACAAGGTCCTCCTATTCCACACAGAAGTGCGCTGGTTGTCAAAAGGCAACATGTTAGCTCACCTTTATGAATTAAGAGAAGAGGTCATCCTCTTTCTTGAATTTAAAGAAAATTATAATTTTATGCAACTATTCAAGGATGAAAAATTTCAGTGGAAGCTAGCCTATTTAGCTGATATTTTTGAGGCCCTGAATCAGCTAAACTTGAAACTTCAAGGCAGAAATGGCAATTTGATTAGTAACTATGATCATATTCAAGGTTTCATATTAAAGCTTCAACTTTGGAAAAATAAGGTATCTGCTGAAAACACATTTCCCTTTTCACGGCTATCCGAAGCGATTATGATCAAAAACTGGATAATGATTTGAAATTTGAAATAGAAACTCATCTACAAACATTGGAAAACGAATTTCACCGGTACTTAATTCCGAGTCACCAATATGGCGCATGACCAGAAACCCTTTTGTTGTCGATGTCTCAGATTTGCCTGAAGATATTCAGGAAGAATTTCTAGAAATGAAGGCTGACTCGACCATGAAAGATGACTTCCATCTCTTGACATTAGAGAAATTTTGGGTCAAACGATTTCTTGTTAATCCCAAAATTGCTTCACTTGCTTTGAGAATAATTATTCCATTTTCGACCACATATTTATGTGAGACAGGTTTTTCAGCTTTGGTTTTAATAAAAACTAAACAGCGAAATCGTCTTGCCGTCGATAGCGATTTAACCATTGCTCTAGCAAAGACTGAACCCAGAATCGACATACTGGTACAGAACATGCAAGTTCAAGTATCTCATTAATATTTAATAATTAAAATAAAACTAACATCTTTATCTAAATGTGAAAGTAATTAATGGTTATCAAGTGTAGATACATATATCTTCTCTTATTAGATCCTTAAAACATAAATATCTACAAATATCTGTATGGAACTCTTTGTTTTTAATTTTAAGTCAAATAAATAATAATTTGTAAAAAAATGTGTGTTTTAATGTTTTTAAACTTAAGGGGGCATGAGAATATTATTTTTGAATTGGGGAGGCTCAGTGAAATATAGGTTGGGAAACCCTGAGCTAGATTAACACATATTATCATCATCCATCAACCCCCGGGTGAAACCGCGGGGCGCAGCTAGTGTAGAATAAGTTTACAATTTGTTCAGAAGACTTGTGTATTAAAAGTGACTTTGTATTAAAAAAAATCATGGGTGATACATTAATGTTTACATAATTGCTACCTATTATTTTAAAAATCAGCAATTTCATTACAACGTAGGTAAAGGTATAAGTAATATTACTCTTGTAATTAATTATGAATATTGAATTAATCTTTGAACATAGCATATATTATTTTTACTGATATACGCATGTACAAAATATTAAACAATACAAGCGCATCTCACTCGCACCCACATAAGTATATATTCTACCTCGCGCTCGATCCTACATGCTTGTCTGGCAGGGGGTTGGAACTATCAAAAATGTCTTGCTACTAAAAAAACATCATCTACTCATTATATAAGTATCATGTATAAAAATCAGCTATTACACTATAACGTAAGTAGAATTATTATGTCCTGAACATTGGGGTTGCCACGATGTTAAGTGTCTGGCAATGAATAAAATGATTTTTAATAATATTCTAAAGGTAATACCAAGAAATTTCTCTTGATTATTTGATGAAACTAGATTTGTATATTACACATCTTTAGTACTGTTTACCTGCCAAAGCCAGGGCAACCCAAATTTCATAAGGGGCCTTCGTTCTTATCTGTGTTGAGAGCATGCGCTGACAAACTTTCAGCTTTTATATAATAATGAAGGTCTGGGGTTCACGGGCTCTTGCTCTAATTCTAATACTCGGATCAGACAACTAAATTTTCTCAAATCATTCCCGACTCTATTTCTTGCCTCAAATCCCATTTGTCACACTGGCCAAGTCGATATGACGACAACCAAAACCAGGTCTCATGCAGTGAACATTGCAAAAATCCTGTCTGATCTAAAAGAGATTCTTTGTGAGTGACTTGAATTTGACGTTCCTGTTTACACATGTATACAGTCTTTAACCACTAATCATGTCTATGACGCAACAGTCGTGAAACCAGGAATGAGCAACGGTAAGGCTAGAAAGGCTTTTCAGGATTATATTAACTTAACAACCTAAGTCTTTAAATAGTTTCTCAGGTAATCTCCTGCGAGGGATCTTTTCTCCAAACTTGAGAGAGTTGGCAATCGCCAAAGACACCCAAGCTCAAACAGACCCCCCAGAAAGAGACAACCCCACTCTTATGAGCCTATCCCCAGTTCCGAATCGGAATCCCCTTGCTACTGAGATTATAGAGGCTGCTGACGATGGACCGGGAGGTACGTTGGACTTTACCTTAGACGATGAATGTGAACCTGATCCCTTGTGCACTGAGTTCACTCGGAATTTCCTTAATTTACCGAGGACAGTATGTCCCTCAGCATTATTTACGGATAGGATCTCTTATACCAGAGATTGGAATAGACTGAAGATAGAAAATCCGGATCAGGCATGACCGGCAAGACCTTCCAGCCTAGAAATGATATCGATGGATGGGATATCCCAATTGTTTAAATCTCATACATAGAATTAATTCATCTCCACCAATCCAATCCGGCTCGAAGGACCAAAAATGTATCAGAATTCTATAGGTTGCTGTTGAGATTAATAAATATGTGTGGAGGGTGTGGTGAGCAGACGGGGTACACTGTACCAGTCGGCTTCTTAATTTAAAAAAACACGGCTCACTAAGTGTAGAATGTATTGTTTATTTTCCCAATAATACGTATACAGCTAGCGATACGCAAGATTTCAGTCGATCGAACAACAACGGGCCACATGAGAGTGAAGTGAGCACCAGACGTAAGGTTCTATACGATCTGAAGTTGTAGTCAAGTTTACTTTGAGATATCTCATATGTTTGACGTGATATAAACGTTTGCGTGTGTTAAGCATGCACATCGCCATCTATTGGCGTCTGCGTGAAATAAACTATAGAAGGCGGTAAACATTATGGTTTGAATCTGCGTAGGTGTCGTAATATGGCGTTGCACATATTAATCGATTATTTGCTAGTCGTAAGGACAGTTTGCTTATTATGTGGTGTTACATATTTAAATAATTAAAACTCAGAGGTTGAGTTAATGTATCAAGACGTTTATTGAAGAAGAAGAAGACATGACACAGATAGTAAACCATAGATTAAGGTAATAGATATTGACAGCTCTATTTTTTAAAATCTTCTACACTACCAGATTCAAGGCCAACTGCATGTGACGGGTAACTTAGTGAAAAAGTGTTAATTTGCCGTATGGAGTGGTGAAATCGAAGGACTTAAAACTGAGATCGTAAAAATAGATGACCTATTTTGGGAAGAAAAAATGGAAGAAAATATTGTAATTTTTTCTCTGTATGGCTATTATCGGAAATAGCAGATCCTCGCAAATTCAAATCTCATCTTGATATGCATAATTTAGAGGCTGAAGATAATACAAATTTAAGCAGCGACTCTGTACAAGATTCAAATTTTGAGCAAAATGACGGGACAGAAATTTTGAGCGAAATATCCAATCATCAGCGTAAAAGAGCTAAACGAGGACGGAGTGATAAATCTCAATGGAAATATGAGCAACAAATAACCATACGAATGAAGGGTGAGGGATATCTGGGAAGAAAACATTAAGAGGGAAAAATTGTCTACGAAGTTCAAAAGGCGCCAAAAGAAATAAAATCTTTCGGATGAACCAAGATTACAGATATACCAGCGTTTTTGGCGACTGAATTGGGAAGAAAAACGTTGCTTCGTATCATCACTAGTATTGAAAAGCGGTATTGTGCAAAACAAGACAGAAAACTCAAGACTCGCAGAAGTTATGCGTATAAGTATATTTTTTATAGATAATGGGGCTGATACTGAGGCTTTAGAGGCTGCAAAAAGATGTTTTAAACACAATAAATATCTGGAAATGCTCTGTTTACAACTGGGTTGAAAATAATTCAGTGCCCGTTTCAGATAGAAACAGCAACAGACAACATTGAAATAATTTGAAAAAGCAATTAATGAGAGAGTTTCCCATTCCCTACCAAAACTTGAGTCACACTTTTGCAGAAAGAATTCAACAAAACGCTACTTAGAACCCTATTGGCAATCAAAATCTGCACTTTTCAATGAATATTTGAAATACTCAAACGAACAAAACAAATGACAGTGCCTCAAGGTACTTTGGAAAAGTATTTGAGAGTATATATGTGTCCTTATTTCAAGCAAAAAAGGATCTTATATATGTGATACCTACTGTGGGCTCAAGGTTTATATTTTAACACTCCATTTAAAGCATTTGTATAGAAAAGCTGGCTTGAATGTGCACAGACTATGACTCTATATTCATGAGCTTTAGCATACTTTATAACGGTGTCCTCAATAAATTCTATTTTGAGGGCCTGGTCTACATACTTTCGTCCCTAATGGATAGCTTGAATGAGCACATGATGAAGAAGAATATCCATGAGCGAGCTTTGGCATATTTTTTAATAATGACTTTAACAAAATCCATTTTGAGGTACCGTATATATAGTTTTTCTGATATACTTTAGTGTTTTGACAATGCATCTGAGCACTTTGTTCTGAAAGGGAAGGTATTCTCTTTGGTACAACCTCATAGATGTACACTATAAGTCCGTGGACTTCCCAGATACTAATTACTAATAAACAAAAAATAGTTTAATAATACAAAGTGAATAACATACCAAGTAAGTATACTGACTCCCCATCTGCTGCCAATCTCTCCAAGTGTTCTTTGGTCACAGAATTATCAAATACAAAACTGTCATGGGTTGCTCCACCATAAGTGACATTCACATGCAAAATGATTAAATTTGCATCTGTTATCTAGAAGTAAAATATTATTTCAAATATTGCTGATTTAAATACTTTTTATTTTATTACATTGTAGTGTTATTATCCTATTGCATTATATTTCCAATAAGAATTATCTAATCGGTGGTGAGAACGCCTAAATAAACAGGCGGGCAAAGCATACTATTTAGATAGCACCTCAAACCTAGGTAAATCTGGGAGATGTATTGAAATATAAATAAACCGAAGCCTCTTAAATGTTTTGTTTGCGGAATATACGTATGAAAGACCAAACCTGGTATGTTTTAATTAGTTAGAAATATTGAGAGAATGTCACGGCAAAGATATTCTAACGTTTTGAATGTGAAGAATGGTCTGAGATCCCACAAGCGCCTGATAAAAATGCGATGAAAATGTCGCCTCGAAAATATATTGCTCGCGAAAAGTAAATAATAAAATCAAAATGTTTAGTAATCAAGTCCTGCTTTTCCCGGTATTCTGGAAGCTGGAAAAGATCACGAGGCGATCTCTCAATAACCCATGATTACCCCTAATATATAATTATTGCATGTCTAACAGATTATTGACCATTTGAGAACAATAACAAGTTTTGTCAATGAAATTGGAAACAGTCTCTGGTTTTCAAGATATTTCCTTTTTACCGTCCAGGCTCATTATGAAATTATATTTAACACCTGTTCCTGGTCAGGTAACAATATAAATTAATTTAAGAATAATCCTCGTTTAAAAGTTGTAGTCATTTGAAAAGCTGGGTCGACCACATGATGATAATTGTCATAATTGCAAGGGCTATTGTATATTAAAATTGAATAGATTAGTATTGGCATTTTCCTCTTTTGAATTGTATACTCAGATTAGGCTTTAGAATTTAATATTACAAAGAATACTCAATAATAAAGTGAGGTTATGAAAAAAGGAAAGAGGTAGCACATGCGAGCAAGCGAGAAGGAAGATCAAACTAACGGGTGTTACCCTGCCTCCCGCAAGCTGGTATATATACCCCTCATCCGCCGATGACAAGAGGAGACCTCGTTACTTCTTGCACTGAATGTACGTGCGTATACACATTTCGCGTTCCAGAAATTAAGTGCCAAGTCAAGGCATATTGAAGATTAATTTTCATACAAATAATATACGAGGAAAATTTAAGAGGCATTGAGGAAACGTGTGCCGTTGGCGCCACACAGCTTCCTTCGCTGAACTTTGAGGAACGGACGCTGCTCACCAAAATGGCCGCCACGAGGCGACACGAATCCATGAGGAATTAAACGGAGCAAAAGAGAACATATTTTTGGGAAACAACGAACGGCATGTATAAAGGACGGGACCTCCCTTCGTCATAACCTAAGGTACCAAAATAATCAAATTTAGACCCCCATGTGCGCGACAAACTTCCGCATTTTCCCCGCGCGTAGTAGTAAGCAGCAGTGCTCGGCTTAAAAGGACTATAGAGTTAGACATTGTAATTTTTGGTATAATAAATAATATTTTTGTAAAGTGTAAAGATTGTTTCCATCAGCCATGCCCCTAGCGAAGCATTCCTCTCGAATAGGTACTAGCCACCATCAGCACAAAGACGGCCTGGTCACAAGGTCTTCACAAGCTGCCCGCTGACTATCCAGGACACCTTATTATAATAAATATTTGTCGTAAGTATCGCTTAATTCACTCCCCGAACTACACGTTACGACAACATATTGGGTAAGTACTAACCAAGCATAACATTTCTAGCATGATATTCTTTACGACTGTAGTATCTTTTTTCGTTTTCAGTAGGTCTAATCAAACCTACAAATGTTCCATCAATGCAGCCAATGAGACCTGGGATCTTGAACTTATCATAAAAGCTACAAAACAAAGATAATTATTAAATTCACCTAAACTATGAACTGTAAATATATTTTAGCCTTTCCATTATTATTCAATCATAAATAAGTACCTTTTTTGAAAGCCTGCTCCTGGTTTGCATTTTGTGGAAAACTAATATATTTTTTAATTATGTCTGGGTGGTGGTATACATAGCTACCGACATTTATGCCTACCAGCTTTTGGTAACTTCCATTAGCCAGAAAAGATAGAGTACATAGAATCTGAAACTAATCAATATTTAAAAGTAGACCTCTAAAAAAGCCATATTAAACCAAGGTCAACCTATCAGGTCAACTTGATGAAACGCAGCGCTGCTGGTGAAACTAATTAATGGACCTTTTTTTTGAGATATACCCATACATCATTATTTCAAATAACGAGCTTCTTATTTGCTCTTTGGAGGTACAAAAAGTTCCGAAATGGGTCTGCTGCATTGTATAACACACCTTATATATCAACAATAGTGAGAGGTACAGCTCGCTCGGAGAAGACAATTAAGAGAAAAGGGTATAATTGAAAAATGTGAGTGGTCAATCTTGGACCACAACGAAACTGAAACTGGCTCGCCAGCCATCAAGGCTCATGAGCAGTCGGTGCCATTTGCATTGTATGCTGACAAAAAGTAACTCTGTGTATATTTAAATTAAGATCTATATAGGTGCTTATACTCTACAACTTTATCAAAATCTGTTCAACCATTCCGAAGTTCACCAAATATAAAATGATTAGTAGAATGTGTAATTTGATGGATAGTTCAGCAGATATTTTGTATATTATAGTTTTTTCTATATGGGGCGATTGCCCTTCACTGACGTTCCGCATATGATTTATTATAAAGAGTCTCTCAGACAGAATATTTTTGACGCCGACGTATGGACGATGGCTACAAATTGTAGCTATATAAAAATAAACAGGACTAATACAAAATACTTCTTGTTTTATTTATATTTACTAGATATTTTTTATTCGAATTGTGTGTATATTGGTGTCTATGGATTCTATGTCTGCAATAGAGAATTATTGTTATTATATGGTGAGCTTCAGAATCTTCTCTGAATTATTAATATATTTGTAAACTTACATTTCAAATTATCTTTTGCAGACTCAGAGGAAGAAATAGAAAAAACTCTTACTTTTCTAAGAAATTCTTTGGAGCCCTAGAATCTGGTAGAAGAGTATTGGATGGAAAGGTACTGGCAATTATCGATCTGCTAAAAATTGTTCAGTGCCTGGAACTCTTCAATATTTTAATGAATATGCCGTACTAAGGGTTTATTTAGTATTTTAGATATAACTTTGGATTTTTTTCTATAGAGTAAACAATAAGTAATCGTGTTTCCAAAGTGTATGATTTATAGAAGGAATTCTTAAATATAATATTTATTAATTACATAACTCAAAATCAACAAAATGAAGATACAGCAAGGGATCGGTGCAGGCTTAAGAACGGCTAAGGTAGCTACGCTACGAGCATTTTAAAAAGATAGTATGGAAGTTATCCAGCTGTAAGTATCTCTCTGGAAATGACTAGAGGATTTTACCTTTTATCCAAAGCCTGGAGCATAGACGCAAAGTTGCCAGTTTATCGGTGTTTTACAGGCTTCATATCAGAGAATGAGGTTATGTAAATGCGATCGATTTACATAACCTCATTCCCTTTTCTTCTTTCTTTCATCGGTCAGCAAGACGCACTGGAACACGGCATCCATACATGGTCGATATCCCGAAAATACGCACAAAGCGTTTTAAATCCAGTTTTATAATGCGTACGGAACACCCCGAGGTATGGAACACCCTACCAGCGTCTTTGTTTCTGGAAAGATATAATCTGGAAGTCTTCAAGATCAGAGTAAATAGGTATATCTGCTAGGCAAGTATGTTCCACCGTCGACTGCGTCGTCACTTTTCATCAGGTGAGACAGCGATCAAACGCTTGCATATCTAATTAAAAAAAAAACACAGAAGAAAAAAATAAAGGACTCCAAAAATTCAGGCGCGGGACTGACACCGTTTATATCCCGTCAGTAAAATGGTTCAGTTCTATTGGATTCTAAAAGGAATCTAAAAAAAAATAGTTCATGTAAGTATAGGGTTACCGGGTAAACGGTGAGTCAGTATGGTACAGTGGGTCACGTACATATTGGCGAAATGAGTAGGGTCAGGGAGGCTACAGTGACTCAGTTTTTTTCAGAGGACTCTAAAATTAAGAAAAACTCAAAAGATTAACCTGAAATTTGCACCACGTTTACCACTGGGTGTACATACAGTTTTGAGATATGAGCTCAAAAATGTACTCAAAATTTACTCACTGTTTACCCGGTGACCCTACTCTTTGATAAAAATAACATTTTGTTTGTTTCAGGCTTCTAATATATCACACACTGATGATCCAGATACTGAGCAAAATGAATGAATGAATGAATGAATGAATAACTTTAATTGCAACAAACACTTTACATAATGGTAAAATATATAATTATGGACACATTGAAAAATAAACAAAGTGTTTAGATGTGAAATTGTCTGTGGTAGGACTATTTCCCCACACTATGAAGTAATGGATTTTTCCCCTCACTAATGTTGTGTCAAGTGTCAATTCTCTTCCCTTCCTATTGCTGACTGTGTGAACATGTAATTGTTAAAAATTTAATAAACCGAAGTTTATAAGAAGACTTGCATTTATCTCTGAAATCTCCATCTCAAAGTTACCAGCTCCGATAGCGCAATGCAAAGCGCCAACACAAAGTGTTTGTCACAACCCTATACTAACTCAGCAAAAAGCTGTTTGCTTGCAACCAGCGCTGGTCTTCCGTTAGTATAGGGAGGTGACCTCACGCACGTGTAAATAAACAGTGCACGCTCAAATAATACATATTTAGAAACAAAAGCCCGTTTGTCCATATGAAACGACATTAATAAAAACAATTATTGATATACTAACTTAATTAATTAATAATTCTAATCTTGTCTTTCTAACAAACTTAATAATAACTAAATATGATTTCACTAAATATAATTTTTCTAATATAAGTGAAGATCACATACAACTAGCTAAATTGCAGTGGTGTCATGAAGATGAAGTTCCTCTCTTTTTTGATGGGCATATACAAATTTTTTGAGATTACTCCTAAATGTATGCAAACAATGCAGATTTCTTATTACTAAATAGTACTTTAGTAGATACTTATCATGAACCTTTACCTCCTCCACCTTCTACAAAGAAGAAGAAAATCGCCCAGCTCTCAAATAAAAGAAATAGCTGATACTACTAACTCTATAGTCGAAGAAAATGAGTTTGTCGTCTTCGGTAAACACGTCGGTCTTCAACTGAAATCTTTGCTTTTACTATTGACATTAGAAGCACAAGAGCACATTTAATTTTACATAAATAGAATACGACGTGAGCACATTCAAAATACGTCTGAACAAAACAGAATTACCAGAACGCCACAGTCGTCACATTCTGCTGAATCACCATATTATAGTGATTCTTCAATATATTATAATGACAACAGTAATTATAATTTGGCAGAGCAAGCAACTGAATGTATTTACAATAATGAAAACGAAACGCAGAGTAACGATACAGTTACATCAAATGACTTAATTTTCACAGCAATGAGGAACGGTAACGTTGATAATCAAAAGTGATGGGACCAAACAAAATACTTATAATTAATGTTATACCTGACGATGTTAAAAATGAATATTAATAAATAAATATTTCATAGTAGTAAATCTGTTACAGTTATTTTATATTACCTTGATAAATTCCATTAATGATTCGTAGATTGCTTCACAAACTTCTATGATGAATTCGGAAATAGTTGATTTTCCGAGTCTAAATATATGTGTGAGTGTCCTTAAACTACATTCAGTAGCAAGAAAGTATAGAACTGCTTGTAATTTTGTAAATGCAGGAATCGCACTTCTCAAAATTGTATCTTTACGCTGAATTTGAGAGTGTATTTTCGTTAACAGAAAATTCACACAACTTTCTGACATTCTCAAACTATCGAAGTATTCTTTAGGATCTTCCAATGCTAATTCTTTGGAGAGTCTGGTCTGGGGACTATCTGACACAATTACAAAGTAGACCTAAATGGCGTCAAGTGCACCCGAATTTAAAAGAAGGTTATCTGGTAATTGTTCGTAGTGATAATACATCTCCATCAACTTGGCCAATGGCAAGAATTGTAAAGCCCATTCCGGGACCAGACTCCAAAGTGAGAGTGGCAGAAATAATTATGTCTAATGGTAAAACCTACAAAAGGTCCTATAGCAAACTGAGCCCTCTACCTATCAATGATTGAACAATTTTATTGTAATGTAGTAAACAAAAACTATTCAATAATAAAAGTTTTAAATATCGTAATATTGAATGTTTTTATTAAATTCAGCACAATAACATTGGGAAAACAAATTAATTTATCAAAACATCATTAAATTTCATCTCATGTTTCAGTGTTCATATAACAACAGTTTGTTTGATTATGTGTGTTTTACCTTTGATTATAAGTTTCTTTAGGACCATGCCACCAAAGTTCATTTTCCTTAAATTTAATAGGTTCACAACCCCTTGAGAGAATGCAACTCCACCCACAAGCCCTTGAAGACACCCACTGCTGCAACCCTCTCATACCGGACTTATCATTTTAACAACTACATACTGGAGAATAGTGAGGGTATGACTTGGCATGTACAGGCCAATGACTTGGGAGATCTTTCGTCCGGAATGCTAGGGGTACAATCCATCCAAGTTATCATACATGATGCATGCGATGAAGTGCCAATCAGCAAACTGCCAAACTTCTTGTTCAGTTCCTGATTCTGGCTTAATACGGGGGCTGAGGCAGTATCGAAACTACTCCATAGAGACTGTAAGAGCAGGTGAAGATCACATGTACAGGGTGCACTCCACCATGTCATTTAGTGCTTTCATCTCGACAAACAAAACCTTTGGAATAAACGTCATAGAAGCAAAATGTAAGTTTGAAGTTCAGACCACTTATGGGTGCATTGGCTGCAACAAACAGTCTGTGACTTAAATCCAGGCCACTGACATACAGTCAACTGGACTAGTGCAGATAAGCAGCAACTGCTCCCTAGACACTTACATACTAAGTTGCCAGTCAACGCCCCAGCAGGTAATACTGAATACACATGAGAACCACTGTGAAATTAAATATGACAACGAATCCATAATTGTTGACGTGGATTACATTTTTGAAGGGTCAGAATACAAGATGGGTGCCATGATCACAAGCTTTCCGCAGGTATTCCTGGTTGGCAAGTAAAATCAGGATCAAAATATTTTTGTTTCGTTCGTGAAATTGATTGTCAATGACGTCTGCAACTGTTCTTCTTCTTCTTCACTTTCGAGATTCTGTTGTCATTTTAAATGACAGATGTGCCGTAGTGCCTACCTTGTGAGATGCTACAGTTCATTCAGTTATTTTACCTCTGACAGATGTTTTCTGAGTGTTGGTGTTACTGTCGAGTCGTCTTGAAGAGCTTCTAGCGTTTTTCTTTAACAGTTGTGATATTTCATGTGATATAATGCCGAAAAGGATTCAAAGTAGCGGAAGAAAGATTGTATTAGCAGTGCGTGATTTTTGTGAAAGAGAAAAAGACAATAATGCTCCTTTAATTCCATTAGGCAATGTTCGTAAACGAGTAGCCGCCATTACAGGTATGTAAAAAAGGGTTACCCGTCTTTAACATTTTACCCAATTAAATTGGAAACTAGAATGTCATACCGTAAACACCATATATAGAGCATATATTAGCATTGTCAAGGTATTTTTGTGAAATTACTTACACGTGGGCAACGATTATTCTGTGCAGTTTTATTATTGTTATTATATAGGTCGTTTTTGTGTATTATGTTGCTATTAATTTAGGTATATTTAATTTTGATGTCGTTTCTATTTGTGTTTTAAATATAATATATGATGGTGTTCATTCCTACAATAATGTTTGTCAAATAGTGTAAGTTGCCATATGAATAAATAAATAATAAAAAATAGCGATATATATATATATATACTGGGTGGCGCAAAAGTGCTGGCACTAAAGATATTTTTTTTTTTTTTATATGACATTTTCTGTCATTCTGTTGTTGAAAATTGTGTAGTGAACAAATGTAAAATACACTGAAAATAAACATGGACCGTTTTACTCCCCAAGAACGTGGAATAATTGTGTCAATGTTCTTACGGAATAATTCATCAGTGATAAGAACACAACGTGAATTTCGTCGACGATTTCCCCACCGTCCGGCACCGATTGGTCGCACAATTCGACGCTTTGCCACACGCCTTGAAGCAACTGGCTCAACATTGGATAGACCTAAGTCTGGGAGACCAAGAACAGGCCGTTCAGCTGAAAATATCGATGCTGTGCGCGAAGATGTGGAAGAGTGTCCAGAAACATCAACGAGGCGACGTGCCACGCAATTGGGCATTTCCAGACGGACCCTGCAGCGTATTTTGGTGAAAGACTTAAAGATGTTCCCGTATAAAACTCAAATGACTCATCAACTGCTGCCTGCTGACCACCGAGCTCGTCTAGATTACTGCCAGCGCGTCATAAACCTCAACCTTGAAGAGGATGATTTTCCTTCAAAATTGGTTATGAGTGACGAAGCGCATTTCCATCTCTCAGGGCATGTCAATAAGCAGAATACTCGGTTCTGGGGCACTGATAATCCGCGCATTATTCAAGAAACACCTCTACACCCACTAAAAGTTACTGTATGGTGTGGCATCTGTGTTGACAGAGTGATCGGACCCTATTTTTTCGAAGACGCTGGAGGCAATGCGATAACTGTCACTGGAGAACGCTACAGAACCATGTTACGTGAGTTTTTGATACCCAGTTTGGACGAATTGGGGCTGGAGCACATCTGGTTTCAACAAGACGGCGCTACGGCACACACAGCGCGCGACACTATGGACTTAGTGAGGGACGCTTTTCCAGGCCGAGTTATCTCTCGTTTTGGCGATTTGCCTTGGCCTGCAAGATCACCCGATCTGACCAGTCCAGACTTCTTTCTTTGGGGTTTTTTGAAATCTCGGGTGTATGTAAACAAGCCACAGACTCTCGCAGCTCTAAAAGAAAACATTCGTCAAGAAATAACGAACATATCGCAGGAAGTGTTACGGCAAGTTATGCAAAATGTCATAAATAGGGCTCAAATGTGTATCAACTCTGGAGGTCACCATTTAAAAGACATCATCTTTAAATCCTAATGGTACGAAATTTAATGGCACAAATATACATTTAAAAAATCTAAATCTAGTTTTCTAATTTAGAAAAAATGTTATAGCTGAACCAAATAGGGTCTTTACTTTTGCGCCACCCAGTATATATAGGCTATCAATTAACGTTGTTTGTTATTTCAGGCATATCTGAAAAAACCGTCAGCACCATTACCAAAGAAGGTGAAGTAGCTGCTTCCACATCTCAAAAAATTTCCACGCCAAGAAAGAAACGAATGCAGGAAAAAAAATTAAATTGGATGATTTTGATTTGTGTGCAATTCGGAACAAAATACATCAAATGTATACCTTCAGAAAAGAAGTACCGACTTTGGGAAAACTCTTGGCAGAGTTGAAGATTGACATAAATTTTCGTGGAGGGCGTACTACATTGTGGAAAATTATCCGACAAATTGGATTCCGTTTTAAAAAATGTGGGTCAAAAAGGAAGCTACTGATGGAAAGGCCTGATATTGTGGCCTGGAGATACAAGTACCTAACTTTTTGAAGCAAAATCGCAATGAAGGCAGGCCTGTTGTGTTCCTAGACGAGACTTATATTCACGCGTCCTACACAGTGAATAAATGCTGGCAAATTGACAATGAAGAAGGGGTCCTCGAAAACAATTCTGCTGGTGCACGATGGATAATTGTTCATGCGGGTGGTGAAATGGGGTTTATACCTAATGCTCTGTTAGTATTTAAATCGCAGTCAAAATCAGGTGACTACCATGATGACATGAATAAAACAAATTTCGTGAAATGGCTTCAGGAAAAACTCATTCCTAACTTGCCAGCTAATAGCTTAGTAGTTATGGATAACGCTCCTTACCACTCGGTAAAGATAAACAAGGCACCAACATTAAGCTCTACTGAAGTAGAAATGCAAAACTGGATAACAAATAGGGGCTTATCTTATCTGCCTACCATGGTTAAAGCTCAACTATATGAAATTATAAAAGAGCATAAAGAAGCTCCAGTATATGAAGCTGATCAAATGCTGGAAGCTCATGGTCACAAAGTGGTCAGATTACCGCCATACCACTGTGAGCTAAACGCGATTGAATTTATGTGGAGTCTCGCCAAAAGACGTGTTGCAGATAAAAACGTCGGACAAGAAGCTAATAACATTGCTAATTTAACCAAAGAAGCGTTTCAAACTATAACTGCAGAAGATTGGCAAAAACAATGCGAACATGTGCGCCACATTGAAGACAAGCTTGTGAAAGAGATGGGTGTATGGACGCTGAAATAGACAGGTTCATAATAGAATTAAAAGACGAGTCTGATACAGAATCCGACAGCAGTTGCGAAGATTCATCTGATTGTGATGATTCATCTGATTGTGATGATTCAGCATTAGCAATCCGCCTGGAACATGCATATTCAAAATAAATATTTTTATTGCAGTTTGATTTGTTGTTTATTATTGATTAATATAATATTGTTGGTACTTACATATTATGTTAATCGAATATTGGTACAACTGTACTTATTTTGTATCGAGATAAATATTTAATTAAAAACATTACTTTCATAATACCTGGGAGAGAAAACTTGGTTGGCGGTTTAATATAATTTTTTGGTATTTCGCGGTTTCTTGGGAAAAGTTCTTATCTAAATGAACTTATAATGGTAAACCCTAAGTGTAAATTTCAAGCAAATTGTTAAGGCCGTTTCCGATATTGATGAATAAATAAGTATACATATATATATAAGATTAGCATGTTTAAATATTTAGGAATATCGTATTATATGTACCATTATCACACAAAGAGTAATACTAAATCGGCATAGTAAGGTAATATTAGCAATACTGATTTTTACATTTCGTTTACGGGAGTTATAGAAGCTAGATATGGCAATATAACGCTCAGATTGCCATCCTAACAGCCAGAGGTAAAATAACTGTGAATGCACTGTACGCACAACTTTGTGGTTTTATTGTAGGTATTGGAAAAATATGGCGGCTTTTTCCTTCACTCGAAGGTTATGCATGCAGCCGATTGAAAATTTCAATTATGGTCTGTATCTTCTTCGATAGCCTGTCCGGAAGCGTTTATTTTCGATTCCACACGATCTGACCACAATCTACAACGATGATTACGTTGTAATCTAGCAAAAAAAATGCTGGACGCGATCACACCGGTAACCGGTGCCGGTGAAAATATCTGGAACACACTCCCGGTGCACTTGTATTTTTATATATCGACGGACCACAACAAAGCGCATGTATAATAAAATGCACTGGTTTATAATTAAATCACTTTTATTGAAGTTTTACTTAATTACTACTTGAATGCACCTACGCTTTCACCCATAATGCAGAGAGCCGACTTTCTATACATCGGTGCTGCCATAGGCATCCATAAAAGAATCGTACAATTGTTGCCAGTATAACAATACAAAAAACTGATAATATTCATTATGTTTAATTATTATTTAACAAATGCCAGAATAGGTATGTACCTATTTAATAATAAAGTCTGCTGATGTAACTGCATCAGTGCAGAGCGGATACAGGTACATTTACCTTATCTTTACAATTTGTAAATCTTCATTAGCTTTATTAATAATAACAGCTATTGTTTTTGTTTTACAGGCACAAGCAGCACGAGTAGTTCAAGCGTGTAAATTGTACACTTCCCAAAACGAGAACATGATGCTAGCGCCCGAACCGCTTCCCATTAGGATTCCCTATAGCACAGCAGGGGTGCCGCAGGAGATGGCCGGTGGGCCACACATCCACAGTGTGACGTAAGAAATGGCCGGTGGTCGACATCCAGTAAACACAAATATAAATACTATTATTGTAAATATTGCAAAACTCCAGCGCGTTGTACTATTCTTTATAATTTGCTCGTTGACGATCTTATTTTTAAATTACAGTAATTTGGATGATAATATATAAAATATAAAAATAGATAAATTTTTATACTATTTAAAACAACTTGCCCTACTTCCCTACTAGTATCCCTATCTTTACTTTCCTACTAATATGATAAATGCCAAAGTAACTAAGCGTGTCTGTTGCGCGTTCATGCTTGAACCACTGCTTTTGATTTGGTGCAGAGATAGAGAGCCTGGAGGGAGCCTGGAGAGTATAGGCTATTTTTTTTTCAAAATAAAGAAGGAGTGTAGAAGGCGATGTAGGGGATGGGCACTGGTGCTACGTGTGAAAACGAATATAATTATAGGGAAGGACAGCCGGTAAACTCATAGTAGTCAGTACAGGAATATTAGTGAAACATTTTTCAAACTCATTTGCAACTTCGAAGTCCTCTGTTATATCCACATTATTATTTTTAAAATGAAATCGTTATCACGGGTTTAAGTCCTACCACTTTAATTGTTGATATTGATAATCATGTCTCTTGTGGCTGGGTAACCATTTTTATTTAAGCAATAAATTAAATTTAATGAATATGCCGTACTGAAATAATCTGCTAGTTATACGTCACTATTGCAAGACTAACATATTTTACTAAGATAAATCTGATGTTTTATTCATCAGTATAGTGACTCTGAACAGCAAAGTATTCAAGCTTGCACAAAAAAGTTAAGAAATATGAGACCGAGAATTAAATAAATTTGATAAAGTATATGTCTGCAGTAATTGGTTAGTATTTTATGTAATCTGTATATTTTACGGAAACAACACAAAGCTGGGTGTTTGACATTTTGATTGCCAATTCATTATTGCTTACATCAAAATCTTACCTCAAACTATGTGTAGAATCCATTAGATTTGGCAATATTAAATATTTTTGGACATGCCTGTAACCTAATGTGTTATTTTTTTAAACCAATTCTACATTACATGTAATAAACATGCCATTTCCGAACTGCTGTTGTTATATTCCAGAAACTGTCTATTGACACCCTAAATAATGTCTGTTTACTGCTTTCACCTTTTTTGACGTCAAGTGTACTATTAAAGGACAAATAAAATTACATGGAACCATCAATAACTGAAGTAAGGGATGGTTTAATAACATAAATTCGGTCGGATGCTGATTTGGTAAAAACAATCGCCAGGCACATCAAAATGTGGCTCTACGCATTATTAATGGTGCGGGCCGCGGGGCGCTACATGCGACGAAACGAAAGAACGTGGTGCTGGAGCCAGTGGAGAAGTTCGTTGTCTGGCTGACAAAATAGATGTTTGTCGCGGCGGATAACTGACCACACACGCACTTCCAAAAGATAGCACCACGCCACGCCCGTCCTTCCGATATCAAGAAGACCTGGCGTTCCCTTCCTGACTGAAAATGCCCTACCATTATGCTATAACGACTGCCGCCCGAAGACAACAACCGGGACTGACGAAGCACATGCACGCTTAGTAGGAATGCCACTAGCGGTCACCCATCCAACTTATGACCGCAACTAATGATGTTTAATTATAAACTGATATAACTTATATTTCTTGTAAAGTTGAAGGTAGTACAAATATTGTAGATGAATTGTGAATTACTCAGATTTATTTCCCATACTTGCCTAATTTCAAGATTTCGAATTACAAACTTTGCTGGAAATTTCAGCATGTGGGAAAAGTATAAATCGTATTAAGTGTTAGCGGCAAAATGCTCCCCACGCGATCACTCGCGGTCTTCACGGGAAGGCGCGGTACTGAACGGTTAAGTATATTATATACTTAGCATTTTTATCATTTTCTTGTTAATATTACGTCTTCTATTTGCAAATGCTACATCTACGGATGTGATACGAAAACAAAATTTTCAAGCAAGAATCCAAACGATTTGAACACTGGATATATTGTTCATTAGGTTTTTTTAACCGACTTCTAAAAAAGATGTTATATGTTCGGCAGTATGTATTTTTTATGTATGTTTACCGATTTTTCCTATATTTGTGGACCGATTCTCAAAATTATTATTATAAGTTTATGTAAGTTTCATCAAAATCGGTTGAGAAGTTTATAAGTTTTAGACAGTTTACTGAAAACCGTTTCAAGACTTGTAACGCTTTTTATATGTGAAGAAGTGTGTCTTTCTTCACAATTTTTTTGTAAAAGCATGACCGATGTATTGTAATTTTGTGCTGAGATAAAGATTTAGAAATGTGAAAGGAACAGTTGTTTTTTTGAAAATAATCAATGACTTTTTTGACATTTTAAAGCATGACACACGGCTCACCTCAAGTTCATTACAAAAAACATCTTTGTCGACATAATAAAGCAAAAGTATTTGAGCATCTGAATAAAGCTCAGATATACATAAAAAATTGAAACTGGCAGATGAAACAAAAGCAATACGTTGCAGTCGAAAAACTGTATTATTATTGGATTTTTAACGTGCATAAAAAGTGTAAAAGCTCTTTATATTCAAGCTGTCAAAGAAGAGGCCAGTATCAAATACCTACCTGTTTATAAATTTTTCCCAGATCACTTGGAGTTATACTTTCTGGCTGTAAACGTGCTAATGGAGGATTATAGTCACCTACTACACTTCACAGTATCAAGCAATTCACAAAAAACTTCAGATAAATCAGAAGTACGGGATGTACATAATGCCAATTTGCCTTTCTTGAAAGCATTGCCATCTTGCCCTGTTCGCCAGCAGGAGAAAATATAAATCTGATTTTACATCCGAGGGATCGTGAAGAAGCTAATGATGATTTGGATTAAATGTATCAGATGGGTATGTTTGAGGATCCAATCGACACTTTGCTTCAGAATGTGTCCGAATGCACAAGCCAAGTTGTTTTGTATATTGCGCTTTTTTGTAATACACAGTTAATGCGAACTAAATTTTATTCTATATTCATTAATTTTGTACATACCAATTACGATGGACTTTATGATGGACAACATATCATCCCCCATATTAAACAGCCTTATTGATTCTACAATAAGAAATCAAAATGGAAAAGCCTATTGTAAGCGATGGACAAAATTAAATAAAACCGTTGCATTAGCTATTTAAAAGAAACTATTATTTACTGCTACTAACTGTGTTACCACAGCTGGGTACAAAATGTTAACTACAGTTTTTGCTACAAACGTAGGGGCCTTGAGTTAGCTTAAAAAGAGGTGCAATAAACCTGAATGGACTCATTTTATGTTAGAAGTGGGTTATAATTTATTTGACATACCGCACTTGTTCAAGTCTGTAAGAAATAACTTTCTACAAAAAAGCAATATGGTCTCGTTAAGTACAAGTTGAAGAGAAAAACAGAATGCGATTGCGGTTCACAAAATTTCTGAAATACATGTGGCTCCCAATATAGAAGCAAAGTAAGCTTGCTGCTCAAATCTAGGTAACAATGAGGTTGCAATATTGAAGCGTATGTAAGAAACTATACAGAACAGTGTTGCCATATATACAGATTTCTCCGTATTTATACAGATTTTTGATGTGTAATACAGATTAGCACTGGATACAGATTTTTATACAGAGTTTTCTAACTCGATTGATTAAACTACCATAATATTCAACTCAAAACAGAACGAAGCAAAAATACACATGATTAGTACACACATCATTGCATGATTCTATTGTTTATGGTAAGTTTTTTTTCACTAACGTAATTTTTATTATGGCAGCATTACAAGTGTCAATCGCTCTGCTCGGGAAATCCCCCGAAGATCTTTGCGTGCTGACCAAGGTACTTCGCTCTCGCTGCGAGAGTGAAATACGCAGTAGTGCGCATAGGAGTGTTGAGTGCAGACTTAATATTGATTGTGTTTTAGTGAACCATTATGGCATCTAAAAAACCCCGAGTGATGCAAAAGTTTAATCGGAACTGGATGGAAGATTCTTCCTATAAGGCGTGGTTGAGACCTAGTAATAAAGGTGATTACTTTGCTTTTTGTACATTTTGCAACACAGATCTTTCAATCGGAAGTGCTGGGAAGAATGATCTCTTTAGACACACAAAAACAAACAAACACATAAATTCAATTCCTGGTGGATCTACTAGCTCGCAAACATTATTGACAGATTTATTTTCCAACAAGAACATTGAACCAGTCAAAAGAGGAGAGGTTTTGCTCGCAGCGTTTATAGCTGAACATAATATTCCCATGAACGTTATGGAACACTTGCCACAATTAATAAAAAACGTGTGTCCCGATTCACAAATTGCAAAAAACATAAGTTGTGACAGAACAAAAACTACAGCTATTATAAAAAATGTGACTGGCATAACTGCAAAACAGATTTTAATAGAAAAGTTACAAAATCTTAAATTTTCATTAATCGTCGACGAAAGCACAGATAGGGGATGTGTTAAGCATTTATGCATATTAGCACGATTTTTTGAAAGCAAAGTTGAGGTTGCATTTGTTTGTCTAATACCCCTTGAAGAGGCTACTGCCGAAAAGCTGTACCAACATATTAAAAAAGTTTTGAGTGACAATAACATCCCAATGGACAATCTTATCGGATTTGCAGCTGATGGTGCGAATGCCATGATGGGACAACACAACTCATTATCATCCCGTCTAGTTGCCGAAAACCCTCACCTGTTTATATTGAAGTGTGTATGCCACTCATTCCATCTTTGTGCATCATATGCGTGCTTAAAATTGTCCAGAGAGCCCGAAACTCTCATACGAGACATTTATAGTTATTTTAATAACAGCCCCAAAAGAACTGGAATTCTAAAAGAGTTTCAGCAGTTCTTAGATCTAAAACCTCATAAAATGCTGCATCCAGCTCAGACTCGATGGCTTTCGCTTAGAGCAGCAGTTTGCCGTATTCTAGAACAGTATGGCGCACTAAAATTATATTTCACCGAAGCCGCTCTTACGGACCACTTGAATGCTGATTCGATCTTGTTTAGATTAAACAATCCATATAATAAGCTTTATTTAGAGTTTTTGGAATTTTCGTTAGAGATATTTAATGACATGAATAAGCTGATGCAGTCAGAGCGGCCGCAAATTCATAAAATGCATGAAAACATGGTAACTGTTTTTAAAACTTTGTTGGAATGTTACATGGACGACGAATATGTTTCGGGAACTGAAGTCGGATTAATTCAGATTGACAATCCACGTCATTATAAATCAATAGACAACCTTTACCTAGGAGCAAAAGTTTCAGCCTCCCTTGTCTCCACGAGTTCAAACGCTCTAAATCAAGAAGATATTAAAGCATTCAAACTCAAATGCCTTGAATTTTTTATTGAAGGGGCAAAGCAGGTAAAAAAAGGTACGATTTCAGCAAAGATGTGATTAAACAAATGCAGTTTCTTGACCCACATGTCATCAAGTCTCGTAGAATTGATTCATTGGTCACTTTGGCAGTAAAGTTTCCCAATTTGATCTCAGTTGATGAACTGCAACAACTAGACACAGAGTGGCGGTTTTTGCGTAATAATAAAGGTCTAGCCCCTGATGAATCAGAAGACGTCGAAACCTACTGGTGTAAAGTCACTGCAGCCCGTGATCCTACTAACTACAGCAATCAATTATATCCTACGCTGTCCAAATTTGTTTCTGCAATATTAAGTCTATCTACCTCATTCCAGTGCCGCCGTAGAGAGGATCTTCTCTTCGATAAATTTAATTAAGACAAAACAACGCAATAGACTTAATACAAATACCATTGAAGGTCTTTTACATACAAAGCAACTGATTGGTGCAAAACTTTGCTATAGCCTAGAGGTTGATAATAAATTACTGTTGAAATTTAACAAAAATATGTATGACTGAAAATAATAAAGTAATTATTAGTTCGTTAATTGTAACTGTTTGAGTTTTAATATGTTTTTTGTTTAAATTAATGTTTTTAATTTTACTATAGGTACATAACTACTCAAATAAATATTTTATTTTTCAATTAATGTATTGTTTAATTTAATATATGACAATCATACTTTATCACGTTAGTAATTACCCCTTGTTCTTCAAAAAATATATTTTGGTTAATTTGATTATACAGATTTTAAGTTAAAATGGCATACAGATTTAATACAGATTTTAGCAGTTTCTACTACAGATAAAAGGTTGAAGGCATCTGGCAACGCTGATACAGAATAAAGAAGAAAGTAATGCAATGTTGTCGACAGCTAAAGTAGTAATACAACTTGACCATTTGTTTGACACTGCGAATGGCCCATTTTCCAAGCATTATGTCAAACAGAACATTCGAACAAATGTTAGTAAAAGTAGTTTCCACCATAAACTTTGGCGTAAATAACAAACAATGCTAAAGACTCTCGTATTTTTACAATCTGGCAATCAAATACGACTCCGAAACATTAGATGTGTAAAAGACTATAGAACAACTCATCACTGCAGGATATCTGGAAATACGAGTATGTTTCTACAAAAAAAATCAAATATATTAATTTACGCTAGCATAAACAGTGTGACATCAAAAATCTGTTCTGGATTATAAAGATAACATAGTCCAACAAATATAAATCCTACATGTCATTACTTCAAAGGTGCTCTGAAGTCACATCTATATAATAAGATTAAGTACGCCTATTAGTAAAGGAGGAAACTATGAGAAAGACGAAAATGAAGTAGGTCTTGATTTCAAAGATTTAATGTCTGCTCCAAAACGCACCATCAACTTCTCACTCAAAAAAAACTATGTCTTTGAGGATCCAAATCCCAATAATAACATTCCGGTGTTTTTTCAACAATTTAAACGCAAACAAAGAACAGAAGAAATAAAGTTTTTTTTTAAGTTTTGAAATGCAGCCTATGGTATATGTCAGTGGTAACCAGTATCCGTTCATTTGAAAAAAAAAAAACAATTGTGCACACTGGAGAAATTAATTATCAGTGGTCAGTGTCATGCAAAACTCCATTTATGATTATATTAATCTGAAGTAATGGTGGAAATAAAAACAATCCTTAACTTAGCCACGTATCGCATTGTGTGAAAGTATAGACATGGCGACGAAGCTTTTTAAATAGGAAGTGCTTGCATAGAAACCAAATATGCACATATTCAAATACATTAATTATATCCACTATTGATTTTACCTGGATATAGTAATTAAACACTTTGCAGTGATAGTGGTCACGGGGTGACTGCACCACGTAACAACGACCACTGCAAAGTGTTTGAAACATCGGGACAAAAATAATGATACGCGATTTAAACCATTTAAAGTTGTTTAATTTCTATGTGTAACAATCGCGAAAACCTAAGACAATTTTACCTGCACATGTGAAAATCATAGAAACATCCTCGTCGTTGAATGGACGCAGAGCTTAAGTCTGTTACTACTTCGAATGAGTGTAATAATAGGAACACGTCGTTTACTTTTTACCACTTTTCAATTTTCAACATTTTTTTGTGGTAAAATGTGAAAAAACTAAATTTTTGTTAATTTATTGAACACTTCGTACTAGATTTGTTTCATTTGTGTAATATTAGCCTTCTTGTTTAGGTAGGCCTGTAGTTAGCTGTGTGAAAACATCCCTTCCCCACCTGGAGAGTTTTGTTTGTTTCCTTTTTGTTCTTCAATTCAATTTATTTACTTAAATTTTCTTAGGCAACGGGTACCCTTTCAACAATTCATTCTGTTAGTACTGAACCATTACATACCCACTCTCTCTCTTCATTCTTCTAACTCCCATTCGTAACAAAGACGACATATATAATATCTGACATAATACAATTTATTGTGACTAGTTATCACTATTTTACTTAACTATGTCTGTATACACTCACCATGTTATATTGCAATTGTTTCCTTGTTAATTTGTAAGTGTAATGTTATTATTATGGAATGTGCCATTATAAGAGTACTTGTACCCATGTGTAGGTAAACATTTTCTGTGATATGTATATTTGCCAATTATCAAAAGTGATCTTATTTTTAAATATTAACTTAAGTTTCGCTCTCAACGATATCGTCCGTAGACGCTCTTAACGATATCGTCCGTAGAGCACTTGTTTCGGCAAATATCCCCTGCGTTTTGGAGCCTCCCGGACTGAGCCGAACGGATGGCAAAAGACCAGACGGTCTGACGCTCGTCCCTTGGCAGAATGCTTGCTATGGGACGCGACCTGCGTCAGCACCTTTGCCTCCGGTCACCTGAGCCAGACAGTCCGCGCAGCAGGGCGCGCCGCAGAATCTGCAGCGCTTAGAAAGAAAAGGTCGAGACGGTGGGGAGTTGGGGTGCGGAGGCGAAAGCCTTTGTACGACAAATTGGGCGTCGTTTCAGAGAGAGGGGTCACGACCTTTCAAAGGCTGGCCATCGCCAGCCAGCGTGGTAATGCATTCAGCGTGATGGGCACCTTTGGACCGAGTGCGACCGGGGGCGGGCTTTTTTGTGAGTTGTAGTTTATGTAAATTAACATATTGATTTTATTGATGTACAATTTATATACAGATTATTGCAGAATGTATTTTAAAAAAAAGTATGGACAAAGCCCTTAAGTTCCTACACCAGCATATTAGATTCTAATCTATTTCCAAATTTAATTCAGTCAATATGCATATTATGCCTAATTATAAAAATATTTTACTAATTGAAACAATTTTTTTTTTAATACTGCATATGATTATTCAGTACTAACTGTAGTTTTTTAAGGAGAAACCCATGTATATTAAGAATATTTTAACATTAATACATTAGTGCTATAAGTGAAAATATATATGCATAAAACACCCCAAGCGGGACGTCAGTGCAGGACATATCGCCCACAAATAGAATAAGAATAAGTGAAAATATATATTCAAGCCAAAAAATTAAGTTGTGAGAATAAATGTTTCTTTAACAAACCTTTCGCTACCTATACTCGTTTCATTGCTGTGAAAACTGCGCGGTCAAGGTACTCTGCCATGGCATAATTAAAATGCAACCATTAGAAAATCCTCGTATTTTATACATGGAAAAGTGCTGTATACTGAAGGGACAAGACTTCACTCTCCATATACAAAGAAATATATTAAATTAGAAACAAGCGCAAACTTTGTCGTACCCAACATACAAATGGACCAAATAAATAATATAAATAACACTTCCATACCGTTTAATAACATCCAGAACATCTCAGATTTCGCTGATATCCAACAAGCCCAACAAAGGCTTCACTAACTAACTCTCAGCAGTCTGTCATCAGCAACAGAATGGGATGGGTGAAGAAACGCACATCCACTGCAAAAGATACGCGAAAAGCTCTTTAGAGCTGGCTTCCCACCAATCAGTGGAATAAAGTCAATAAACTGTAAACGAATTTGTTCAAATAATTGGTTTACCGATAAGCCCCAATTGCCGAGAGCATGTCTATATTATCATGTTATCAAGTAGCATATTAACGATAATGCAAATAAAAATGACGTCAATATCTGACAAAAGTTGTATTAATTAAACTGGAGCGTTAAAAATTAAATCACAAACATAGATAACATCTACAAAATTCAAAGTCAAAGAAGAATGTCTGTTTTAAGTAAATCAACTGTGAAGTAATTCGATGAATAAGTTACCAAACCAAAGAGAAATGAAAAGTGAAGCTTTCTGTTTTAATATTTGTTCAGTAAAATACATTTTCAAAATAATTTTTGAGAGCACGCTGTAGCTGATACTGATGCCAATATTAATTTATTTTTATTTTTGTCTGTGTATCTGTCTGTATCCCGGCCGTGCATCACTCCAAAACTACTGAATGGATTCACTGAAATTCATGAAATGGTGGATTGCTTATCTCGCCGGCGGATACTATCCCAAATGTAAAATTGAAATTAATGAAAATATTACTTATAGATATTTAAAAAAAGAAAGTATATTATTATGAACACAATGATATGAATGACAGCGATTTGTTCACAGATAATAGCTACACAGTGTCTTTCTTGCGACACAATAATGAATATTATTATTTTTATTGGAACAATGTTGACCAATTCAATAAAACAAATCAAAACGGCGTAACGCGACTCTTTAAGTATTATACTCGTAATATTGACATATTAGCAAAGCTCCTTTTGTCATACAATATATCTACAAATAATAAGACTCTACGCTATGCATAAAGAACGTGTTTTAAATGTTTATTCCGATTCAATAGCTTAAGTCATAAAAATCACCTATGCAAACGCTACAACTATCAGTCAGTTAATATATTAATAATATGAAGTTCAATCAGAAGTTAGCCAATGTATTGAAAATAAGAGTATTAATCACGATACAACCATACCATTGGTTGATAATGATACTAGATCAAATTTTATTCAATATAGTAAAATATATTTCGCCATTTTGACAGATTACATTCATAAGTCTGACGCAGAAAATTCCGTTCAAACTAATAAAAAGAGGAAACTCTGTACCAGAGAAACTGTAACAGTAGTAGAGGAAATACTGTGTTAAAAGTAAGACCAAAGTCAGTGATTTCAGTACTAAAAAAAAATATTAAATACACCTCTACCACAGTTCTCTATGAGTTAGGTGAGATATTTTCCTCAGTTTCAGGGGAACGTACACCAGTACAGACCTTTATTGAAGGTACAATAAACGCTTCAACCATTCTATTATCTAGTCATCTATTATCAGTGATTGTAGTGATAACTCGCCCCCTCAATTTACTTAAATGTATTAGTGCTCCTCGATCAATGATAAAGATTACTGATGGTCCTAATACAGTAAGCACCGCAGCCACAAAATTAGTTGTTAATGAGTGTAGAGACGAATCGTCGACGTACGACGTAGGCAGGCAAAGATAATTAAGCATGTCAGACCTAATACCAGGAATCTTAAAGCAGTACAAAAAACAAGACGGTTATCGCGCTGCAGTACAAAATATAATGACAAAAAAAACAGACGTTCATCGCGCTGCAGTAAAAATATGACGAAAAAAAATCAGACGTTCATCGCGGTGCAGTACAATAATATAATGACGAAAAACCAGACGTTCATAGTGCTGCAGTACAAAAATATAATGAAAAAAACCAGACGTTCATCGCGCTGCAGTACAAAAATATAATGAAAAAAAACAGACGTTCATCGCGCTGCAGTACAAAAACATAATTTAAAAAAACCAGACCATCATGGCGCTGCAGGATGGCGGATTACTTATTTCGCCGGCGGATATTAACCCAAATTTAAAAATGAAATTAATAAAAATATATCAGAACTTATAGATATTTTAAAAAAGAAAGTATACAATTCTGTACATATGATATGAATGGCAGTGATTTGTTCATAAGTAATAGCTACACAGTGTCTTTCTGGCCACAAAAGTAATAAATATTTTGGCTTTCATCGACGGGATTCAAGGGGCCATCTTAGGTCTAGTTGCCCCAAGCGAACCATAAGAGAAGGAATGCGTTCCCAGAAAGGAACGACAGTGAGAACCGTGCAACGGGAGCAGGGAAACGAATAAACGCCCGGACTCGGGGCGCTGACTGCCCCGCTGAGATAAATGACTTTGAAAATTTGAATTTCTGACCACGCTATCTGGGAAACTATGCAATTACTTACTCTGATTTTAATTACGAAAATAAGGAAAATAAAATATAGTAGTTTTTTTTATAATAATAACATGATAGCTATATAATAATAACATGATAGCACCTATTAAAAAATTGTTATGGCTATAGTCCAAGACCACCAAGACCTCCATCCATTCCAGATGACTTTCATCCGCGTTAAACAGTCCACTTTTGTTTACAACATTGGTTACTATAGTTACAAGTTTCTACATAGATTTATAAGCAAAATATTTTGTTAAGTATTTTATACTTGTCAAAATTGTGCAGTACTTACTTAAATTATGCGCCTAAGCAAAGTTCTCCTATCTGCCGAAATAGAGGCGTTACAACTCTATACACTTGCAAATAATTAAATCACACCTGGTTGAAGTTCGCTAGAGACTGTCGATAGACTCTTTACTAACAATGCATGTCGTTTTGTAGCATGTGCTTGTTTATTTATAGATGTGGGCTCTGCAAGGCTTTCCCAAGGTATGAAAGTTTAATCTTGGAATGATTTTGCGAATTATTTTGAACAATACATGAAATGTACCAACAATCCTATGTTCGTCATTAGCAAGTCTAGAATGTACCCTCATATAACAAAACTAACAAAAATAAAACCATTGCCACTCGGGTTAGGTTATCAATCCGTCAAGTTTGTTTGCGCTCACAATGGTTGTTACCAAGGTAAATCTGCGGTAGTACGTCCTCTACAAAGGAGTTCAAAGATAGGTTGCCCAGCTCAGTTGCATGTGTCATACTGTTCCAAATTTAAAGCTTTCGTAGTTAAATCCTTAATTGAAGAGCATCGCGAACATATAGTTAACAAAAATACTTTCAATCAGTATTCCATTAACAGAGGTCTACACGTAGTTTCGGACATTTAGTTCCTGGTGTAAAAATTGATTTGTAACATTAGAGAAAAACAAAATTCTCAAGCCAGTTCTCTACACCGAACTGACCCAAACAAGTTTTTAGAGTCGCTTTATAACGATGTTAGGTCGGATGCGGGCATGGTTTCAGAAACTATGGCTATCGAAGACAAAATACAGTTGATTTACTTCCAATTTTCATGGATGGTTTCATATTTTGCACAATACCCGGACCATATTCAAATAGACGGCACTTATTGCCTCAACAATTGCAGAATGCCTTTGTGCATTATTTTGGGTATAGATGCAAAATTACCATTCTGTCCCTGTAGCTTTCGGACTTTTAGATCATGAGTCCAAACAGAAAGTGGAGTCATTTTTCAATTTCATTGTCCACCATAATCCGTCCAGTGCAAATATAAAATCATACATGACTGACAAAGACCTCGTAGAAATTTCTGCCCTTCAAAAATTCTTACCGCAAGCAAAGCATGAGGCTATGTTTATTTCATGTTTTGAAGAGTTTAAAAGATTTGGTACATACTTCAAATGTACCAAAATCATTGTACCGACATAGCAAAACTTTGCTTGAGGGTATGGCTTTCGCTAATTCTGAGCAGGCATACGACAAATCATTTCAGGAGTATAGCGCCACATATGATAGTTTTGATATCGTTAGTAAATTTGTTACAAGATGGCATCACTGCCGAGATTCATGGTCTATGTTTAGTCGTATGTCTACTTACAATTTAGGTAACACTACCAACAATAGACTCGAATCTTTGAATCAGAAACTAAAGCAGTCCATCAAAATATACGCAGCCCTCGATGAGTTTTATACGAGTTTAAAATCCTATATGATAAACATTCTAGATAAATTGTTCACTGCCGCGTTTTAAGATTCCACGCAACGTCATAATCCAACAACAGATACTCCTGCTTCTAAAGCCCGTGCATTACAACTCAATAAAGAAACTGAGAGGTTTCTTGAGAGTAAACAGGTATGCAACACATTGCTGGAAATTCTCAAAACCTCGGAAAGTACTGAATATGATTATAGGCTAGGAGTACTTCAGAATTTAATGCAGCAATGGACAGGTCACGGTGTAAGTCCCGTAGTGAGACCAAAGCCGCCCAGTTCTCATGCAGACATTTGTGTTCCCTCACTGACTATTGACAGTTTATCCAAGCACATACACCCAGTTAGCAATCTTAATGACAATGTTCCTGGCGAGATAATCACAATTATTGCTAGTTCCGAGACATTCAAGAGTGACAGACTACACAAAAGTGGCAATTTCAGGGTACTATACCCTGAAATTGCCACTTCCTATAAGAGTTAAAGGTCCTGGGTCGCAGTAAACTTACGCAGTAAATATCTTATAACGGATTACTTCCCTACAGAACCAAAAAAATCTCGTGGCAAGCATTATCCTGACTCTGTTCATTGTAACGCTGAGACAGCGATGAATGCTTGCAAGGAGAAGACTTTGAAATCAAGTCATTGTAAAATTTTAACTAGTAACGCTTGGTTAGATGACAGTATCATAAATGCAGCATCTACTTTAATCAAATATGAACATACAGTTATGGGAGGATTACAAAATCCAATTTTATCATCAGCTTCCCCTCCAATGTTGAATACATGTTCATATCCTTTTGTCCAATTTTTTATGTGCATGGCAATCACTGGATTTGTATAGCCGGATATATCATAAACGATGTTCTGGTTTTGGATCTTTATGACTAATTTATACACATATTAGTAAGAAAACCGGTACCTCTGAGACTACGTTAGAATGCTTGAAATGTCGATACCATTTTCACGAACAATACCTTGCTGAAAAAGGTATTCAGGTGGCAAATAGTGATCCTCTCACATTTTTACGTTCACGTTGTAGTATTCAGAGTGGTGAAATATTTGAGGTGGACTGCTAAATTCGGATATTCTGTACATAAACATTGTATTTTTTTAAATGTTGCAGGAGTACAGTTGGAGAAGCAGAAAAGTAATGCAGGCTAGATCTTTGCAGTATTATTTTAATAATGCATGTTTCTCTTTCAGCTTACTGCGAGGATTACGCTTCATCGGGGTGCATGTCTAGTAAATAAGATGTTACCATTTACTTGTATATATTACTTATATTTTGCATGCGATATGGCAGTTGTATGAATAATGAGTGACTATCAGGATTTGGGTTGTAAGAGATGAATATTCGTGTAACTCCGGCTCATAATGTCGAATTTTGACGCTTATAAACACAGATAAAATATACAGACAGACCACAGATAAAATATAAGTACAGACAGATAATTAAACTATTACTTATTTTCGTCTGTGGAAGGTATACAGAGTATTTCGAAAACTAAATTAGAATGTCATATTAAACCAGTTGTTGAAATCATACTGTTACGGTTTCTTTTTGAGGGTCGGAACGATTTTTTTGTTCCATCATGAGAGGTTATGAACGCGCACCTAGCACAGAGTATTAATCCTTTTCTTGTTATTGCAGAGTCGAGATGATCTGTTTTTTTTTCGCTCCCCTCTGATAGTAGTTTCGAGAATTCCCGAAACTTATAAATAGGCTGTCAAATTTAGAGAGTGCAGCACTTCCTGAGGCGAGGTAAGAAATCATGAGAGCGTCTGTCCGCCCTAGTGGCACGTAATAGCAATTCTTGAAAATTCCTTTGATCTTTCAGGGCTGAAACAAAGCCAGGCAGTGCTCCTCTCGACCTCCGCCTTCCAGAGGAAGAGGATTCATCTTGAAGAAAATACATACCGGCTGAGATAAAAAAGGAATTTAACTGAATTCAAGGAGGCGACTTCGTTCCCTATCGTGGACTCGTGACGCGTCCACGTGGCGTACTCCGAAAGCCTTCGAACCTGCCCAAAAAGAAAGGCGGTTCATGGTTAGGGCTGGCAAAGCACCCTACCATATCTACACCTACCATAGCTCCAACTCCGGTAGACAGCCAGAGCGGTACATGTGGTCAGCGCTCTGCCTGACATCCCGGACTGTTTGCCTTAACTGAGTCTTCGGTCCAAGGCTGTGAATCTCCACGCTGCACCGGTATTTATGTAATTTCCCGGTATCCTATAGGCTATAACCGGGTGGCGCCCTTTTCTTTTTTTTTACTTTACAATAGCGGAATTCAGCTTTCACCCTATGCGAATCACGACCTTACCCTGAGATCTATATAGAATTTTCTGAGCAGGCTGGTTTCTATTTTTATCTACACTTATATACTAAAACTATATAGCAATAACTTTCTAATAAACTGAAATTTTGTGGATCTACGTTGCTGGCACACAGAAATTGTAAATTAAGTAGTTAAACTTATAATAAACTTAAGTAAATTGTTGTTCGCTAGTACCAGTGATTGCTATCAAATTTCCAAGTTCTAAGTTAATCTTTGTACCTGGTACTAACGAATAACCCGACCTAATTAAGGAAAGTGTTCTGGATGTATCTATTCCTTTTTTACATGATTTGTGGTGTAAATTTTAATTTTAATTAAATAAATTTATATGTTGAACGCTTCAAGAAGTATTGTTTTATTGGTGTATCTGTCAACATCTTAGAGTAGGCAGGTAGTTTAGTTAGGTGTCTGGAAGCTTCTCTTCCTCACCTGGAGAGTGGTACCTTCAGTCCTCTCTCTCCTTATTTTTTTTTCAAACAGTCATATATCACAATTAAGGCATATATTTCTTAACCCCATCTATACGCAAAAATCGTAACAATGGCGCCCAACGTGGGGCCTTGCATAGGGAAAGATGAATTCCTAGGTTTTTTTTTTATATGTAACATATACCTACTTGCATATTGTGTTTTTTTCCACAGCAATTTTCTTAAATTTAATGTGACTAGTGTTCACTATTTTATTATATGTGTCTGTATACACTCACCATTTTATTTTACAATTATTTACTATATGTGAATTTATTACTATTGAATGTGCCTTTAGAAATGTACCCATGTATGTATACATTATAACTGTAAAATTTCTATGTGCCAAGTATTATCAAAATGCAAATTTAATTTTCAAATTTTAACTTTTTACCACCAGCAAATTAGATTCTAAATTATTACAAAACTCAATCTAGTCAATATGCATATAATGCCTTATTTTAAATTTATTTTCTTAATTGACAATTTTTTTTAAATACTGCCTATTAGTACCGGACTAACTAGTTTTTTTTTCTCAAGGAGAAACCTAGTTTATTTTTAGTGAACAAGTACTTATTTAGTCTATATAGTCTCATCTTATATCCCATTGAACAATATTATTTATAGCATTCTTTAGCTGACCATTTATCTATTTTAGACTGCGACTATTCTGTCTGTTTCTCCGTTATAGAGAGGGCTGTGACTATCCAGCTTTCTCTTGTTATTTTTGATGGCTGTTGCTAAACAGTTGTCATATCTTCGTTACCTATTGTGGAGGGCTGTGACTATACAGTCTTTCTTTTGGTTATTGGAGGCTGTGATGATACAGACTACCTGTAGTGATAGTATTTGAACGCTGTTCATATACAGTCAATCAGGGTAACTTTGACAGGTTTCTAGCACATTTTTACCTATATGATTTTGGAAATAAGTATAAGACTTAAGTCATTAAGTATATTTGTTTTCTGAGATTGTGAAGAATAAATTTCTAAAATGATGTGACTATTATTAATAGAGAATATAAAAGAAAATTGCAAAAGTATGGTATGGCAATGTTACCCCCCCTATCTGGGTAACTTTGACATAAACTATGGTTTCCTTTAAAATCGTATTTTATTTCTATTTTATAGAATCTGAGTATCTTTGTTCATTATTAATGGGTTCAGGGTAGCCATAATGCAAAATTAAACCAAAACAAAATAGACAAATAGCTATATTTTTTTATAAAATGGTAACAAATTTAAAATTCTAACAACTAGACATTGAGCTTAGAATTATCGTGGATACAATAAAGAATATAAACCAAAATACAAATATATGTTAAAAATTATAGTGACACTTATCCATATAATTTGTTTAAATAGGAACTTGTAAATAATTATTGGTCATTCTCCCCACTCCATGTATAATAAATCGTCATTTATTTTGTATTTGCCCTGGCCTAAAATTGTCACATTCTTCGTTTTTATTGCGCCAATTATGTCTTCCTCCTTGCAATTTGCTAATTCTCTTTGATGAGGCCATCTCCAACCTCCATCAAAACATTTAGCCATAGTTACAATGGTATACCAAGGTAAGACTACTGATAATATTTTTCCAGGAAACAAGGATCCCTCATTTCGAAATGTGCACATTGTTCCCACTGAAAGCTTAAATTTCTTTTTTGGGTTTTCACCTGGGCATAATACACCATTCATAACCACATAATTCTCAACTACTTCTTTTATTTCGTCCTCCCCTGGATCATTTACGTCAACAATAGTTTCTTTATCAAACATATCTATCAGTCTGTCTTCTAGTTGGTCATTGCTACAATTGCCTTCAATTGATAAAAAAATTGTTTTATCAAAAATAGACAATGGCACATTATTTTCTTTAGAGATATGCTCTTCTTCTCTTCCTTGGCTGTCATTACTTTCCAATGAATATTTTTCTTTTTCCAAATTTTCTTTTTCATTTTGAGTCTGGTTTGTTCCTTTTTTATTAGATTTTTGTTTCTTTTTATTTTGAACTCCTTGAGGACGCCCTCTTTTTTTAACAGTATTTTTATTCAATTCTTTCTTCTTGTAGTATTGTTCTATCTCCTCAACAGAAACACTCTTTCCTGCGGTTACTGGAATTTGGAACTTTTTACGACACTCTGTGCCTAAATCAGCGGTTCTTATTTCTTGTAAATAGTTTTTGAAACTTTCGCCTAACGACTCTGTAGGATCTATTATTGATGTTCTTGCATATGCAGGAAGTTTTTCAAGCACAATTTTTCTATTAGTTGGATACAATCCTGTGGCTCTGAAGCCAGCTTTCATGTTATCAGTGGCCTGGTGTTCCCCATGTTCAAGTGTTTTAGTCACAAGTTGAGAAAAACAATTTTTAGGCAATGCAATAGATTTAATTCCTCTCTGAGTCTGCCTCCAAGCTAACAGCACTGCTCTCCAATTTGATTTTAAGGATGAAAAATAGCCAACGTCGAGGGGTTGTAAGAGGTGCGTAGAATTTGGTGGTAAACATATAAATTTTACGTCATTTTCTTGGCAAGCACGTAATGTATTAATAGTTATGTGCGAGCTTAAATTGTCACCAATAAGAATTTTTACCCCTGGCTTTTTGGTCGCGAATGGCAAAAACTGGGATTTGAACCATTCGTCGAAGCTGTCACTATCTATCCATCCGCTTTTGGTTACGGCCATTCTTAACCCCTTTGGAGCGCATGTTAACCAATCCGACCAGGTATACTTCGCTTTAAAAATAAAGAACGGAGGAATGAATTCTCCTACAGCATTGCCACAGAAAACAACTGTATAACAGGATTTAGTTGAATTCCTTATGATTTCAGGGTTGCGACATGATCGGCGAAATATTACTTTCTTCTTTTTTGGATCATCGTGGAATCCTGTCTCGTCAAAATTAAATATATTTTCCGGCGGTACATCCTTTAATTCATCTTCAAACTTGTCAAAAAATTCAGTAATCGTGTTTTCATTTACCTTAGCTCTAGAACGGCTTATATTGTGCGCAAATTTATTTTTCAATTCTGGATGACGACTTAGGAATAATTGTCCCCATTCCCATCCAGGGAGGTTATTTTTAAAAACTTTGACTGACCTATTGTTTGCGTTTAAATAGCTTTGAATAACCAATTTAACATCATCTAATCCAATTGGTATTCCACAATCCGCCAAGGCTAATATGTGTTTTTTAATGGCATCTTCTTCCTCAGGTGAGAGAGCAGTGGGACGTCCAATACATAGTCCATGTTTTTTCAACAGTTTATTTTTTAGAGTGCTCCTAGGTATATTATATTCTTTACTGCACGCGTTGATGCTCATTCCGCTATCTTTAATTTTACGTATAGCATCGTCGAGCGTCGCTTGCGTGTAATGAGACTTTAACCCATATTTTCTGACACCCGGTTTAAGATTATTAGATTTTCTTGGCATGGTGATAATCTGAAAATGTTTACAAACATAAAAATTCGGCCAAATGCGAGTCTGATTCACGCACGAAGTGTTCCGTACCGTTCATTATCCATACAACATAAGACACTATATTATAACCCTTTTTTAATTTACACCAACTAATGTTGTAATTTTATATATGGGTACAGAACCCTTCGTGTGTGAGTCCAACTCGCACTTGGCCGGTTTTTAGTATTTGTTGTTATAGCGGTAACAGAAATCATAATCTGTGAAAATTTCAACGGTGTAGCTAATACGGTTCATGAAATACCTACAGCCTGGTGACAGACAAAGACAATGGAGTCTTAGTAATAGTGTCCCGTTTCTACCCTTTGGGTACGGTACCCTAAAAAGGTTGAAAACTCGAATAATAAATATAATCATGCTTGGCAATGTTATCCTAACTCTATGTTCTTCTTCTCAGGGTAACATTGACATTGTCAAAGTTACCCTGAATTTTGATCAAATCAACTATCTATTAGGAAAACTATTACAATAAGTAAATATCTGCAATTTGCAAGAAAAAAAATAGCTCTATGATTGAAAAATAAAATATTTTATTACAATTAAACTCACCTTGCCCGAAAATCCGAGTATTTCACCTCAAAAACTTAAATTCAATACCACTGCTAAATAACTCTGCTCACAACCGCGCTTTTCGTTTTGAAATGACAGTTTGATTAAGTTTGACACTTAACTTTTTTTTGTGAAGTGTGTTTACGGAGGTAGCAAAGAATAGTTTTTGTTTATTTATTTGTTTGTGGTTTTGTTAGTTTCTACACTAAAAAAATAAGAAACGTGATAGATATAAAGTGCCAAACTTACCCAGAATGACAAAGTTACCCTGATTGACTGTACAGTTTTCACCTCGCTTTATTGATGTTGTTGTCCGTGGGTTCGGCTTTTGCTGAATTTTGTTGAAGGATGCCGCTATGCAGTTTTCTTTGGTGAAGTTGCTGATGAATGGTTTGGCTGCTATTTATAGATGCTGTTTGATAAGGGTGATGTTGTTCAATGTAGGTAATTTTTTTTGTTTCACATTTTTTGGTTTATTTATTTGCAGGTTTAATGATAGACATGCTGATCTAGTTAGCCTTTTGCCTCACTCCTGTGCATGCTATGGAGTTTTTGTTGGCGTTGTTTGTTGTTTCAGCATTACAACCTGGTATTACTTCAATGCAGAGTATTTAGCAAGGATCATCATATGCAGGATATTTATCTACCAAGGATACAGTTTGCAGTTCAACCAACGAAACTACACGCCATACACCATTTTTCTAGTACACGGCAGAGAAGCTGTATGGGATGGTTCGCATTACGACAGTACCACGTCTTCGTCTCCTCCAGTAGTTACTTCGCGTGATGTCTATTCTAAGAAGCTAAGCGACTTACCGGAAGTATTTAAGTCCGTTTCGCAAGCTATTGATAAGGCTCATCGAAAAAGCCGCGAATTTTATAACCGCCGTCGTAGAGATGAGGAATTCCAAGTAGGTGATATTGTTTGGAAACGGACCTATCCACTTAGTGATGCCAATAAATTCTTTATGGCTAAGCTGGCTCCTAAATATGATAAATGTAAAATCATCAAAAAGTTAAGTCGCTTGGTTTATGAACTTCAAGATTGTACTTCAGGTAAATGGCTAGGCAGTTGGCATATTAAGGATCTAAAAAGGGGGCAGTCATAATTATATACGCTTTATCTTCCCATGATGGTCTGATTTTGGGTATATTATACATGATTTTACTAAAGACTAGCTAACCTAGAGTTGTATTAGGGTACATTCTTCGAAAAATATAAATATTTCTGTACTAAGTATATGACACTTTTGTTTCTAGGACACTTATTTATTAGGTGTTTATTGATTTGGTGGGTTCGCCATAGGTAAAGTGTTGCCTTTTAAATTCACCGTGGTGGTACCAGATCACTCTATAATGTTCTGCTTGTACCATTGTTTTGTACCTTGGTATTCCTGATGTCATTATAAGTTGCACTCTGTTGAGTCAACTTAGTCCTTTTTTACATGATTTGTGGTGTAAATTTTAATTTTAATTAAATAAATTTAAATGTTGAACGCTTCAAGAAGTATTGTTTTTATTGGTGTATCTGTCAACATCTTAGAGTAGGCAGGTAGTTTAGTTAGGTGTCTGGAAGCTTCTCTTCCTCACCTGGAGAGTGGTACCTTCAGTCCTCTATCCCCTTATTTTTTTTTTCAAACTGTCATATGTCACAATTAAGGCATATATTTCTTAACCCCATCTATACGCAAAAATCGTAACAATACATAACTTACGGATGTTAAAGTAAATTCTGCACCGTACATTTAATTAAGTAGGGGATAGGTGTACAAAACGATTCCTCGAGGTAAAATGATTCCCCGCTCTTCTCAGCAAACTACTACCGCCATCTTTCCGATTCATTAGACAATATTCCCCGCGCGGTCCATTCAGTCATGTGGCGAAGTGTCATGGCGGTGCAAGTGGCTAGCGTCGTTGCAGATCAAAAATATTAAAAGTGGTGCATTTTTTCTAAAGTAAGTAAAGAATCAATATTTGGTCACTTTCATTGTGTTAGTTTCTTTTTCTTGTTGGTTTTACCTATGCTTCATATTGATATTTAAGATATGTTTGCGTATATTCTTTCGTTTTGATTTTTAATTGGAAGGTCATTTTTTTTTACGATGTCTGCAAACTATGTCTTTGGGGTCAAACGATCCCTTTATTCAGTATAAAATGATCCCGGGGATCGTTTTACCCATTTGTTTTTTTGTTAATTACAGATCATGCCGCGAATTTAGGTATATAAGGAAAACAACACCTCAAAACTGGAGTGAGGATTCAATGGTTAAGGCCCTTGGGTACGTCAAATTCGTACTTTCTAAAGCGAACTCCTCCGTAACCGCTGAAGTTGAAGACTTGAAAAAAATATATATAATAGATGAATTCAAGTACAACATTTGCAACATATGATTTTACGGTATTACTATTACTTTTGCCTTAAAAAAAATTCAAACTACATACTATTTCTTGACTTATATGGCGAACTCCTTCTAAACGGCTACGATTTTTGAAAAATAAATTGAACCATTAAATTTCTAGATTGTTATACTACAATTATAACATAGCATTTGTAAATCCATTGATATTTTCCTAAGAAAATGTCGAATTATTCAGATTCAGAACGCTTGCGGTTCCGAGGTGCTCTGCGCGGACGCGGGCGGCAGTGTTGCGCAAGCGTTGGCACGGGGAGGCTGTGTCGCTCGTAGCTCCGCTCGCGCTTTCGACTGATAACGATCTTGTCTTTGTATTAGTGCATTGACACGCGAGATTCGTAGCTGTGTGCGTGCAATGATTCGCTCGCTGCAGAGGGCCAACTTGATTGCGACGTGAAGTATGCGCGGTGACGCTTTATTATTGGTATTTTGTAGACAAATTTTATTCGAATTGTCTCACATATGAAAAGAATCAAAACTTGAAATTGACAATGTTGTGGGTAAATTACAATGGGCGACCTTATCAATAAGATCAATGAAAAGTTTTATAATATATGTACAAAATTAATTAGTAATGTCTATAACGCTCTCATGTTATAACTGGTTAACTAAAGATAATATATTTTTTTATATTATGGCAAATAGTTTCCGGCTTTAGTAGTTTGTAGGGTACAAAATGGTTCTCTACTACATTTAGAGTTTGTATGGGGCTACATACATCTTTTGGAGTTCTAAGCTTTTCTTGATAATTGTATTAGGTGTTTTGATATAGGTTAATTAATACTACATAAAAGATAACGTCTGCCAAGTGAAGATGGATAACGTATCTCGAAAATAGTGAGAGATAGGAAAGGGAGATTAGCACCGTGGGGTGCCGGGTTAGAATTGCACCTCCCCATATAATCCCTTGGGTGTCGTAAGAGGCGATTAAGGGAAAACTACTGGAAGGTGGGCAGCCACGTGGGGTGCCGGGTTAGAATTGCACCTCCCCATATCATCCCGTGGGTGTCGTCAGAAGCGTCTAAGGGAAAACTACTTAAAGGGGGGCAGCAGCGCCTTCTAAAGAATTGCCAACTTACATTGCGATCCCCAAGACGCCTGCCAAGTGTGGGGATTATGGCAAATACCCCCTTAAAAAGTGAGGCTGTGTTCAGCAGTGGACGAACTGACTGTTACAGTTACAGTACTGAAAATCGATATATAGGTTTTTCTGGACGTCCTTATTCCAAATTTGGAATTTATTTTTCGATGACGTCTGCCAAGTGAAAAAAGTTAGTCCGATATGGCTGAAAATCGATATCTAGGTTGTGCTGTGCGTCATTATTCCGAATTTGGAATGTATATTCCGATGACGTCTGCCAAGTGAAAAAAGTTACCTAGATTTGGCTGAAATTCAAAATCTAGGTAGTTCTAGACGTCTTTATTCCGAACTTGGAATTTATTTTTCTATGACGTCTGCCAAGTGAAGAAAGTTACTCCGATTTGGCTGAAATTCAAAATCTAGGTAGTTCTAGACGTCTTTATTCCGAATTTGGTATTTATTTTTCAATGACGTCTGACAATTGAAGAAAGTTACTCCGATTTGGCTGAAATTCAAAATCTAGGTAGTTCTAGACGTCTTTATTCCGAATTTGGTATTTATTTTTCAATGACGTTTGCCAAGTGAAGAAAGTTACTCCGATTTGGCTGAAATTCAAACTCTAAGTAGTTCTGGACGTCTTTATTCCGAATTTTGAACGTATTTTTCTATGACGTCTGCCAAGTGTGGAAAGTTACTCCAATTTGGATGAAATTCAAAATCTAGGTAGTTCTGGACGTCTTTATTCCGAATTTTGAATGTATTTTACGATGACGTCTGCCAAGTAAAAAAAGTTGCTCCAATTTGGCTAATAATCGAAATCAAGGTTTTTCTGGACGTCTTTTTTCCAAATTTGAAATTATTTTTTCGACGACATCTGCCAAGTGAAGGATTCATCTCCGTTCAGAAATGTTAAGTGGTAAAGGCACAAACGTCAATGTGCCTTTTTATTTAACATTTTAAGGTGTAAGGGTTAAAAAGAAAAGGTATAACTAACAGTTGTGACCTTTCTTTCTACGTTAATTGCTTAAGTATCGGTATAAAAAATAAGCACAATTGCCACATGAACCTTTTATACTTGATGAACGTCAGTTATGCCCATTCAATTAAATATATAAAAGTAAAAAGGTAGAACTAAAAGTCATATCTCACAATATGCCCTTTTCTTGTAATAAAACTCAAAAAATGGTGCAGTTGTGCCCTTTAAGCTTATACTATCTCTGTTAATTTTGTAGCTATAAATCCACAAAAAATCAGGCAGTTAGGCCTTTTTTTCCTGATTCTGAATATATATATAACTCAATTTCACAAAAAATGTTAGTTGTGCCCTTTTTCAGTAACACGGCAGAATAGGCAACCGACCTTTCTCTATACTAGATAAATTTTCTCTATACTAGATGGATTTAGTCCATCGTTGCGGTACTAAATTCTCATCAAAAATATCTTATAAGCCCGTATTGCAAATATGTGACAACAAGGCAAATTATAATTTGTGAAATAGCTACAATTTCAAGTGTCAAGGGTAGTGAAAGCAGTATGGTGAGGCAATATAGTAACTGAATAACAGCCAAGTTGTGGTCGACTGCATTTGCACCTTGCGAGCCAATACCTTTTGAAACATTATCAGTAATATCTGATCGAATATCTGTTGTTGGATTATTACGATGCGTGGAATCTTTAAACGCGGCAGTGAACAATTTATCTAGCATGTTTATCATATAGGATTTCAAACTCGCATAAAACTCATCGAGCGCTGTGTATTTTTTGATGGACTGCTTTAGTTACTGATTCAAAAATTCGAGTCTATTGTTGCTAGTGTTACCTAAATTGCAAGTAGACATACGACTAAACATAGACCATGAATCTCGGCAGTGATGCCATCTTGTTACAAATTTACTAACGATATCAAAACTATCATATGTGGCGCTATACTCCTGAATTGATATGTCGTATGCCTGCTCAGAATTTGCGAAAGCCATACCCTCAAGCAAAGTTTTGCAATGTCGTTACAATGATTTTGGTACATTTGAAGTATGTACAAAATCTTTGAAACTCTTCAAAACATGAAATAAACATAGCTCATGCTTTGCTTGCGATAAAAATTTTTGAAGGGCAGACATTTCTACGAGGTCTTTGTCAGTCATGGATGATTTTATATTTGCACTGGACTGATTATGGTGGACAAAGAAATTGAAAAATTTATACTACTATACTGTTTTTATTAACTATATTTAATTGATTTCGCTATTAGCATAAAAGCAGATTTAAAATAGTAGATTTGTACGTAGGTACGTCCTCGCTCAAAAGTCTATTCGCTCGGACTGGCGCGACGGACAGCTGTCGCCAGCCGTTGCACCTCGCGCTGCCGGTCTCTCAGATAACGGTTATTGCGAACGGAGCTAGTTTCATTTACTTCTCTCTTTCATTCCATTATGTTAATTTTGTAGTAGGTTTTAGATATTTGTAACGTATGTAAGTAGATTATAATAGTAATAGTTTCTAAGTAGGATTCATAATTAAATTTCGGTAGGTAAAAATATATAATATTAAAATATTTCGGCATATTTGTGTAACGTTCCGTTACAGACTCCACTATCGGTTCGGACTCATGAGCTAAAAGTCCGAAAGCTACAGGTACAGAATGGTCATTTCCATCTATACCCAAAATAATGAACATAGGCGTTCTGCAATTGTTGAGGTAATAAGTGTCGTCTATTTGAATATGGTCCGGGTATTGTGCAAAATATGAAACCATCCATGAAAATTGAAAGTAAATCAACTGTATTTTGTCTTCGATAGCCATAGTTTCTGGAACCATGGCTGTGATAGATTATTTGAAAATTGGCTTACTATTTATTGAAATATTTGTTCATTTTCACTTGATTGGCTGTTTTTAAATTTATCTTAGTAATATTTCCTTTTGTAAGGGAAAAAAAGGTGGGCTCGTACGGTTGGAATATAAAGTGCCATGTTACCGGAGCGCATCGCGCATCTGCATATTCTTTGACCGTTATATTTGTGCAGCGAGCGCGGAACGTATGCGGCGATGCGCGAGTAAAGTAAGCTCGATTAGGTCCAGATGCTCAAGGCCATTGGCGACTCTAATCGCCTTAAGGCACTAGATGCTGTGAAAGATGAAATGCCGTATAAAACGCCAGTAGAGAGTTTATTGTGCCAATTATGGCTTTAAGGAGAAGAGCGAAAGGAATAAAATAAGTTTACCGTTAGTGCGTCTTAGAAACTAGGCAGTAGGCTAACAATTTTTACACCAGAACAGGAACGAGAACTAGCGTCTCACATAAAAAAAAACATGGAAAGGATGTATGGCTTAGCTAAAAAAGACATTATTTCTCACTTGGCATATCAATTAGCTCAGAGAAACGATATTAAACATCCTTTTTCCACCGAGAAAGAAAAGGCTGGTATTGATTGGCTAAAAGGGTTTCGAAAACGGAACCCTGATATAACTCTTCGTACCCCGGAAGCAACGTCAGCAGCTGGAGGACGTGCTTTCAATAAGATTGTTGTGGATAATTTTTTTTCACTTCTAAAAAACGAATCCCACCGCATGGGATATTTAATGTTGACGAGACCAGTTTGTGTACTGGCCGAAAACAGGTGGCTAGGATCACATCTGCTGAAAGAGGCGACACCACAAGAGCAGTGATCTGTTGCTCTGCTTCTGGAGTCTTTGTGCCTACAATGTTTATATTTCGCAGAATTAGAATGAAAATAGAGCTGATGCAGTTCTACCGGGTGCGGCTTATGCAAAAAAAAAACATTGGTTGACTTTTATATGCACTTAAAGAAACCTCAATGATCATTTTACACACCAATATGTATAAAATGATCCTTTAGTAAAGTCGCAAGAAATATGAAATAATTCCTAATGTACACATATTTCTGAAATAAAAGGTATTTCAGTATAAAACATTTAAATATCTATGCTAAAAGTACTTCTACAATTTATGTGAATGTAATATTTTTGCTATAATATGTATTATTTCTTAGGGGGATCATTATGCCCACCTTTTTTTCCCTTACAAAAGGAAATATTACTAAGATAAATTTAAAAACAGCCAATCAAGTGAAAATGAACAAATATTTCAATAAATAGTAAGCCAATTTTCAAATAATCTATCACAGCCATGGTTCCAGAAACTATGGCTATCGAAGACAAAATACAGTTGATTTACTTTCAATTTTCATGGATGGTTTCATATTTTGCACAATACCCGGACCATATTCAAATAGACGACACTTATTACCTCAACAATTGCAGAACGCCTATGTTCATTATTTTGGGTATAGATGGAAATGACCATTCTGTACCTGTAGCTTTCGGACTTTTAGCTCATGAGTCCGAACCGATAGTGGAGTCTGTAACGGAACGTTACACAAATATGCCGAAATATTTTAATATTATATATTTTTACCTACCGAAATTTAATTATGAATCCTACTTACAAACTATTACTATTATAATCTACTTACATACGTTACAAATATCTAAAACCTACTACAAAATTAACATAATGGAATGAAAGAGAGAAGTAAATGAAACTAGCTCCGTTCGCAATAACCGTTATCTGAGAGACCGGCAGCGCGAGGTGCAACGGCTGGCGACAGCTGTCCGTCGCGCCAGTCCGAGCGAATAGACTTTTGAGCGAGGACGTACCTACGTACAAATCTACTATTTTAAATCTGCTTTTATGCTAATAGCGAAATCAATTAAATATAGTTAATAAAAACAGTATAGTAGTATAAATTTTTCAATTTCTTTGTCCACCATAATCAGTCCAGTGCAAATATAAAATCATCCATGACTGACAAAGACCTCGTAGAAATGTCTGCCCTTCAAAAATGTTTATCGCAAGCAAAGCATGAGCTATGTTTATTTCATGTTTTGAAGAGTTTCAAAGATTTTGTACATACTTCAAATGTACCAAAATCATTGTAACGACATTGCAAAACTTTGCTTGAGGGTATGGCTTTCGCAAATTCTGAGCAGGCATACGACATATCAATTCAGGAGTATAGCGCCACATATGATAGTTTTGATATCGTTAGTAAATTTGTAACAAGATGGCATCACTGCCGAGATTCATGGTCTATGTTTAGTCGTATGTCTACTTGCAATTTAGGTAACACTAGCAACAATAGACTCGAATTTTTGAATCAGTAACTAAAGCAGTCCATCAAAAAATACACAGCGCTCGATGAGTTTTATGCGAGTTTGAAATCCTATATGATAAACATGCTAGATAAATTGTTCACTGCCGCGTTTAAAGATTCCACGCATCGTAATAATCCAACAACAGATATTCGATCAGATATTACTGATAATGTTTCAAAAGGTATTGGCTCGCAAGGTGCAAATGCAGTCGACCACAACTTGGCTGTTATTCAGTTACTATATTGCCTCACCATACTGCTTTCACTACCCTTGACACTTGAAATTGTAGCTATTTCACAAATTATAATTTGCCTTGTTGTCACATATTTGCAATACGGGCTTATAAGATATTTTTGATGAGAATTTAGTACCGCAACGATGGACTAAATCCATCTAGTATAGAGAAAATTTATCTAGTATAGAGAAAGGTCGGTTGCCTATTCTGCCGTGTTACTGAAAAAGGGCACAACTAACATTTTTTGTGAAATTGAGTTATATATATATTCAGAATCAGGTAAAAAAGGCCTAACTGCCTGATTTTTTGTGGATTTATAGCTACAAAATTAACAGAGATAGTATAAGCTTAAAGGGCACAACTGCACCATTTTTTGAGTTTTATTACAAGAAAAGGGCATATTGTGAGATATGACTTTTAGTTCTACCTTTTTACTTTTATATATTTAATTGAATGGGCATAACTGACGTTCATCAAGTATAAAAGGTTCATGTGGCAATTGTGCTTATTTTTTATACCGATACTTAAGCAATTAACGTAGAAAGAAAGGTCACAACTGTTAGTTATACCTTTTCTTTTTAACCCTTACACCTTAAAATGTTAAATAAAAAGGCACATTGACGTTTGTGCCTTTACCACTTAACATTTCTGAACGGAGATGAAGTGAGCGGGGCGAGGTGAGCAGGGAATGCCGTCAGTTGTGCCTGACGTGTCGAGACGGGTCCACGCTTGTCGGCACAGCGCTCTGGTAAGATTGTTTTTATCGCTAATTCCTGTGCCTTACCGTAACTACTTATAAATAAGACCCTAGTAATTAAAATTCGCATGTATTTTTTTTTAATTCAGTTAGCCTTAAATAGGTTATTTTATTGTTAAAAGATTTTGGTCGGTAATAATAGCGAAAACAAGCGGCTGCGCTTGTCTAGTCTATACAAAAATGTATAGGTAATATCGTATTATGTTTGTGCCGTATGTCAATGATTTGCTTGTTTTTTGACAGTGTTTGTTTCTAAAACCTAAAATAACATATTTATATACTTAATTCAATGGTTATAGTTACATAGACGTATTTGTTAGGTATTTAGTGTTTTATTTAGCTACAAAAAATATGTCAGTAATTTTTTTTTATGAAACATTCGGTCTTTACAGGTAATAATTATGAGTGTATTAATATGGAGGTATTATGTTAATGTTGAGTGTGAAATTATCGTATTAATATTATAAACGTGTAAGTTTGTAAGTGTGGATGGATGTACGATTATGTTTATTGCTAAATCATACCAAAATTACTAAATGGATTTTAATAATATTATATAGCTTATATTACCTCAGACTAACATAATTACAGGTTATAATTTACAAAAAAATACCCTATGTACACAGCGGGACGCAGCTAGTGATCAAAATAGTTTTATTCAATTATCAATTAAGTATTTTCGAATTTTGTTAATAATAATTAAACCTACGTAACTTTTTTCGTCATTGAAAGCTAGATATTTCAAATCTTTTTAAATTGATATACAGATAGCGTTACTTTACCTATGTTTAGCGAGTGAATTCACGAGACTCGACTAGTAATAAATAATTATAGCTACTTCTTTATGTTTCAGCAAAATTTCATCACGCAGCGCAAAATTAGTAAGAGCTGCTTTACGCAACGAAAACTTGGTAGACGAAGAAATATCTGTCCCGTCAACAAGTGGAATTCAAAACTTCGTACAAGAATCAAGTGAGGAAGTTTGGTCATATTTTGATTCTGATGATTCGGTGTTAGACAAAGATTACGAACCACCTAAATCATTGAGTCGAAACATTAGTAACTGTAGCGATAGTGATTCAGATACCGACATCATACCATGTTCACAGCCAATTCAACACAGAACAGTTTTAGAATCACCGGAACATTCAGATGGCGAAACAAACCAAAATAGACTGACTAAGAAAGGAAACATAAGAAAGAGGAAAACATTTGACGTTAGCTTAAAAGATCGAAAGAGACTGAAGAAGGAAAAAAAAATCAAAACCAAGTACAGGCAGTCCTCGACTTACGTCGTTTCGATTTACGTCGTTTCAAGTTACGTCGAACAATGTTTTGACACTATTCCTCAAGCATACGTCATTTGTTTCGATTTCCGGCATATCGGAGAATTCACTTGTCGCAAGGTCAATGTCCGTGAGGGGCGCGGGCGGGGCGCGGTGTCGTCTCGTGCGGGGAATACCGCGGCAATGTCGCTGATTTTGTTTAGTACATTCAGGGACAACGGACAATCAAGACGTAATAAATTAGTTTTTTTGCATCTTTGACAGTTTTTGTGTTAACATACATATTTAAGTGAATTTTAAACAATGCCACCTAAACAAGACAGTAATAATAAAGAGAAGAAGAGAGTAAGAAAGTCAATTACAATGGAGGTTAAATCTAAGATTTTAAAACTCAAAGATCGCGGTTATTCGACTTCATCTATTGGACGAGAACTTAATTTATCACGCACGACGGTACAAACAATATTGAAAGATAAAGAAAAACTCTTAACAGCTCTTCCTTCCGTCTCTTCAAACAGCACTATTATACGCAAAAGGAATGCTTTAATTTATGAAATGGAAAAACTGTTGTACAATTTTTTATTATTTCGAGTCCGTGTGGAACCTAACCCTTGAGTTTTACATGTAAACATATGAAAAAATATGTCTCGACTTACGTCGTTTCGATTTACGTCGCGTATTTCGAGAACCTAACATGCCGTAAGTACGAGGACTGCCTGTATTCTGTTAAATCTGGTTGCCGTGAAGACATTTGCAAAAAAAAGTGCACCAACCGTTTTTCAGATGAATTTCGCGAAAAAATCAATAAAATTTTTTGGGACTTGTCATGGATGGAACAGAAATCCTTTTTTTTGTATAATACTAGTACAAAAAAACCAGATAGACCGAAAAAAAGAGAAAATGATGGCAAACGTTACACACGATCGAAGACTGTGACATATTTTCTGCCGGATGAAAACGGTGAGAAAGTTCCAGTTTGCAAAACGTTTTCCTCACTACCTTGGGGTATAACCAAAATAACTGTAAAGCAGTAAGAAATATTATTGACAGTAACTATAGTGCCAAATTGGCTCCAGTATTTGTTACTGATGGTCGTGGACATAATCCGAATCCTAAAAAAAATTATTCTTCTGAAATCATAAAACATATATTATTATCATTTAATCCGGCAATATCACACTACAGACGCGAACACGCACCGAACAAAAAGTATTTGCCTTCTGACCTTACTATACGTATGATGTACAAGAATTATTGTGAAACTGATCCTCAAACGCAAGTGTCTTATGGATTTTACAGAAAACTTGTAAAAACACTTAACATCTCTTTTACAAAATTAGGCCAAGAAGAGTGTGAGATATGCGAAAAATTTATCATCCATAACCCTCAGCGAGAAATGATTAGGCACAGACACTGTCAGTTGTGTAAAGATTACGAAGAACACCATGAGAGGTATATTTCAGCTCGCAAAAAATATGAAGCTGACGCTGATAATCAGACACAGAAAAAGAATAGCCCTGACACCCTAATATTTGCAGTAGATTTGGAAAAAGTTATTATGTTACCCCGTATGGAACAATTCAAAACAGTGATGTTTTGCCCGAGGCTCATTGTTTTTAACCAAAGTTTTGTGCCAATTGGCGACAAACAGGTACATGATATGGGTCTAACATTTGCAGCCTTGTGGCATGAAGCAATAACAGGTCGAAAAAAAGAGGATATCGTTAGTTGCTTTGGTGCTTTTTTCGCACAAAACAGAGATCTTAAAAACATAATTCTGTGGCTGGACAACTGTGCAGCACAGAACAAAAACTGGACCCTTTATTCATATCTAGTCTATTTAGTTAACTCCACAGAAGTTAACTTCGACTCCATCACATTACGCTACTTGGAGACTGGCCATACCTTCATGGCTGCAGACGAATTTCATCACAGAGTGGAACGGTCTTTGAAAACAAAAAAGCGTGTCTACGACTTTGAAGACTTCTGTAAAGCCGTATCTGACACTGGCGTACGCACCATGGTAAAGAAGATGGGACTCCAAGATTTTTACAATTATGAAGACTGCTCTTCAACAAGTAAAATAAAGAATTCCAACCCTCGAGCTTATATGAAATATATTTCGGAGGTCAATTTTCGCAGAGGATCGAATTCACTTTTTTATAAACGCAATCATGGTACTGACGAATACTTTGAGCTAGATTTTCTTAAGTTGAAAAATATTAAACAAGGAATACCACCTCCACGTCAAAAGCTTTTTCCCAGGGGTTTTACGAGCGAAAGGAAATCAGCCATACTCACAAAACTTGGTCCACTTATGCCCACTAACAGAAGGCTTTTTTGGGAAACATCAGTACTAATATTATAAATGCGAAAGTAACTCTGTCTGTCTGTCTGTCTGTCTGTCTGTCTGTCACGCTTTCACGCCAAAACTACTGGACCGATTTAAATGAAATTTGGTATGGAGATAGTTTGAGACCCGGGAAAAAACATAGGATAGTTTTTATCCGACTGCGCAAAAAGAGGTTAATGTTTTCGCGCGATAACCGACATACGCGCGGGCGGAGCCGCGCCCGGAAAGCTAGTTACCTATAAATGATCAAGCAGTTGATTTGATTCATCACCAAGAAGACTGAAATAATGGAAGATTGATTTTTATAGTCTCTTTAATCGATACTTAGGTATTATGATAATTAATATTAAGTGCCTTGTTGTTCTTAATTTCATGTTTAGAATTTGTTTTCGTTTAATTTTGATAATACGAGTATAAAGTTGATTTTACTGACCTATTATAATTACTAAGTATATCTCTTAATAGTATGAGAGAAAGATGCAAAGTGCCATTTAAATAATTATAGGAAGTTAATTCAATTAATGATTGTGATAAAAATTGAAGCTACTTAGATAGTTGTTACATAACTGTAATGATAATTATTAGGTATTGATTTAGTAAGCTATGTTTTCTTTATTTTGATAAAATATATTATTAAAGTTCCTTACTGGCTGTGTTACCCTAATTTTTAATTAATAGAGATTTGGAAGTGTTATACTTCAATTATTGTTATAATAATTGACCTTTGAAGACTTTGTACTACTTAAAATAAACGTTTTATTTCTTTATAACTACCTTATTTTATTTCTAACACAATGTTAATTTATCAGCTTATTATCAGTACTAATATTATAAATGCGAAAGTAACTCTGTCTGTCTGTCTGTCTGTCTGTCTGTTACGCTTTCACGCCAAAACTACTGGACCGATTTGAATGAATTTTGGTATGGAGATAGTTTGAGACCCGGGAAAAAACATAGGATAGTTTTTATCCGACTGCGCAAAAAGAGGTTAATGTTTTCGCGCGATAACCGACATACGCGCGGGCGGAGCCGCGCCCAGAAAGCTAGTAATATATATATTATACAATCCCATTGCAGGGACACAATGAAATACATGTCATATTGAAATATAAACAAAATATATATGTCAGAAACTATTTTTAATATTAATTAATAAAAGTTTATTCTAATAATTTAATGATTAATGAATATAAAAAAAATCAATGAAAAGGCACAATAGAGAAAAGGTGCCTTATCATCATAATATTTTATTTTTTTTCTCAAAATTTTACATTGATAAGGCATATTTGGTTATATCTGCCTTTTAAACGTAATATTGCTCTAGTAATGTAATTTTTTATGTTAAGTTAAAAATTAATAAGGTAATTATTAATTATATACATTAAAATAAATATATAGTAATTTCTGTCGTTATATACATACTAATCATAGTCAACTTTTAACATTCACACAAGTTTGAAAATCACACTTCAAAGGTATTTTTTTTAAGAAAATTCCCAAAATATTTAAATCTCGATTTTCTCAACATTTGCAAAATGTTCATTGTGCCTTTTTAAATTGTGACGGCAGTATTTCTACTCCTGCTTCTAAAGCCCGTGCATTACAACTCAATAAAGAAACTGAGAGGTTTCTTGAGAGTAAACAGGTATGCAACACATTGCTGGAAATTCTCAAAACCTCGGAAAGTACTGAATATGATTATAGGCTAGGAGTACTTCAGAATTTAATGCAGCAATGGACAGGTCAAGTCCCGTAGTGAGACCAAAGCCGCCCAGTTCTCATGCAAACATTTTTGTTCCCTCACTGACCATTGAAAGTTTATCCAAGCACTTACACTCAGTTAGCAATCTTAATAACAATGTTCCTGGAGAGATAATCTCAAATATTGCTAGTTCCGAGACGTTCAAGACTGACAGACTACAAAATACCCTGAAATTGCCACTTCCTATAAGCGTTAAAGGTCCTGGTCGCAGTAAACTCACTGCCATTGGGCAAAAACGCCGCGCACCAAATACTTCGTAAAGAGTTAAAAGCAAATATCTTATAACGGATTACTTCCCTACAGAACCAAAAAAATCTCGTGGCAAGCATTATCCTGACTCTGTTCATTGTAACGCTGAGACAGCGATGAATGCTTGCAACGAGAAGAATTTGAAATCAAGTCATTGTAAAATTTTAACTAGTAACACTTGGTTAGATGACAGTATCATAAATGCAGCATTTACTTTAATAAAATATGAACATACAGGTATGGCAGGATTCCAAATCCAATTATATCATCAGCTTCCCCTCCAATGTTGAATACATGTTCATCTCTTTTTGTCCAAATTTTTTATGTGCATGGTAATCACTGGATTTGTATAGCCGGAAATATCATAAACGATGTTCTGGTTTTGGATCTTTATGACTCTCTTTATACAGACGTTAGTCCTGAAATTATTTCTATTAGTAGTAGTTTGATTCGGCATTCAAAAAAAAAACAACCATAATTCAAGTAAAATTTCATGATGTTCAACATCAACCAAACACAAACGACTGTGGTGTATTTGCCATAGCGTTCGCCAAATTGATTTGCACCGGTAAAGATCCCACCACTGCTAGATTTGAATGACATGATGCGGGAACATTTGCTTCAGTTCCATAGTAATTTAACAGAGTTCCGTGTAAGACTCTCTTCCAGACCCTATAACTGCTATTTTTAAAGAGTTTATTGCCATTGTAAGAAAACCGGTACCTCTGAGACTATGTTAGAATGCTTGAAATGTCGAGAACATTTTCACGAACAATGCCTTGCTGAAAAAGGTATTCAGGTGGAAAATAGTGATCCTCTCACATTTTTATGTTCACGTTGTAGTATTCAGAGTGGTGAAATATTTGAGGTGGACTGCTAAATTCGGATATTCTGTACATAAACATTGTATTTTTTTAAATGTTGCAGGAGTACAGTAAGAGAAGCAGTAAAGTAATGCAGGCTAGATCTTTGCAGTATTATTTTAATATTGCATGTTTCTCTTTCAGCTTACTGCGAGGATTACGCTTCATCGGGCTGCATGTCTAGTAAAAAAGATGTTACCATTTACTTGTATATATTACTTAGATTTTGCATGCGATATGGCAGTTGTATGAATGACGAGTGAATATCAGGATTTGGGTTGTAAGAGATGAATGTTCGTGTAACTCCGCCTCATAATGTCGATTATGATTTTTGACGCTTATGATGACGGTACTCAGCCCGGACAAAGGAGGAAGGCACAAACTTTATCAATAATTTTAGACTTAGTCAATATCGTATAATAAGTGATTATGTGGTTGAAGATGTTGTTCAGGCTAACCTTGAATCACTGGCTCTCAAGTACCGCTGTTCTTTTTCCAAGCACCTAACATCTGTCGCCAAGGTAGGTGCTTAGCGACAGATTTTCTTTTATTATATTATTGTGACGGAATAATCTGTTAATAGATAAGCGGCCCACCTGATGTTAAGCGGGCTAACCTCTGCCCATAACAGATGCATTTCGTCACAAGTCACGAATTGCACAGCGCCCGTCACCTTGAGACATAGTTGTTAAGTCTCACGTGCCTGTAATTTCACTGGCGCTTAAGGACTGCTGCCGGAACACACCCTTAGGTGCTTGGCGACAGATTTTCTACTTGAGGGTGGTCGCTAGCCAGGCGGGCATTCGTAAAATGCCTTTCCACCATGCGGTGAAGCTCAACCCGCGCGCGGGATTCGAACCATAGACCTGCTGCGCGGCAGTCCATACCCAATGCCACTGAGCCATCACTGGTTTCTACTCGAGGGTGGTAGCTAGCCAGGCGGGCATTCGCAAAATGCCGTACCTCTAAACTAAAAACAAAGTCAAAAGTATTAAGTAGTGCTTCTTCATAATGGTATGCATACTGTGATTGTGGAATGTGTACAATAAGATACCATGTAATGTATCCAAACGTAATATGTTAAAGTACATAACATGGTTTCATTGTTGTACTGTTATGATTGATTTTTGTGTATAACGCATAGTAATGCATCTAGTTTAGTTAACTACAATAACTGGATCATGTTTTTGGTGATATTTTTTTGTTCGCTCAATTATAACTTTTAGTAGTTCCTATTGACTTCATCAATTTTAACTTCAATAGTTTTTAAATTATGCTCATTCATAGAAAAACGTGGCTGGTGATAATGTTATTGCTCTCATTAACATACATACAAAGTTATTAATATTTATACTAGGTATAATTGAACTTAAGTTTAGATCTGTCACAACCGGTAGATTCAAGTGGATACCTTGGTAGGGATAGGTGTACAAGCCATATTGTAGAGATTTCATATCCCAGTATCTCGGAATGACAAGTGCAGAGCAGTAGCACGCCTATTCAGATACCTTGCTAGGGATAGGTGTACAAGCAGAGTATATTGTAAGTATTGGAGAGAATGCTTTTTCGAGTAACGTACAACCAATATCTCGGAGTGACGAGTGCAGAGCAGTGCACGCAACTATTCAGATCTAAGCTCTGGGTGACAATGCAACGGGAGCACGCGTGGTGTTTAGCTTCAGACGCAACTTGATGCTGCTCTACAGATTTTTTAACGCCAGGTGAATAAGATGTGTGCAATTGCTCTAGCACAATGATATATTTATCATAACACACAGATTGGTATAAGGTCAATCGGGACTAGTTGAGACATAGGTACTGATGAATATAATTTCCATTATTTTTCAGGAACATGAAAATCTTTCTCCATTGACGTCTTCAATCAAGTCTTCAGTCAAGCCGGTGTACAGTCAAGCATATTATATTCCTATAATAAATTAATAAAACGTTTTTGTGATAATATCAATGTGCCTATTTCAATACCTAAATAATTTACTATATAGAATTTTTTTATATATTAAACCCTTCTAGTAATATGTAACTGAACTGCTTTATTTATTTTATTTCCTTTGCCCATTAGTAGTATGACATCAGCATAAAGTATTCGCCATATTCCGTTATCTTTGTACAGGCATATAATTATCATGTTTTAATATCATTACTTTGGATAGACTGATTTCGATAAAACAAAAACCTAAACCTCCTCAGAACTCCTATAAATATATATTTAGAAATTAGAAAAAAAATAAGTGTCTAACACCTTCCTATTTATTAAAAAATAGGACCTGGCTAGCTACCCTCAGGTAGAAAATCTGTCGCCAAGCACCTTACGGTGTTCCGGCAGCTGTCCTTGTGGGCCAGTAAGTCTAGGTTAGCCTGAACAACATGTATCATCATCACTACCATCAGGTGAGATAGTAGTCAAAGGCAAACCTATCAGGCATAATAAAAAAAAAACTGTTATGTAGGGGAAGGTTCGCTAAAGTGGCCCAGGCTAGTAAAGTGGTCACCGTCACCAATATTAGATCCACAACCAAGCACATCTTTCGCAGTAACGCCTAAAGACTTGTTTCCGATTCCCAAAGCATTGCATAGAACAAAAAAAGTTAACAGAAAGAGGGGTCGCACAGCAATCTTAACTAGAAGTCCGTATAAAAATGAGTTAGAAGAAGAAAAAACACAACAGAAACAGAAGAACGCGCCAAAAAGAGTTTCTAAACTTGGTATTGTTTCAAAAAAAAGTTCTAAGAAACCTAAAATTAAGAAATGTGCCCAAACTGATGACGATGATGAGGCCCTGAATGTTTTTACTGCGGTGAAACTTGGTCGAAGTCAAAACTTGACTATGGCTGGATACGGTGTTCTGTCTTTAAAAGGTGGGCCCATGAAGCATGCTCGGCCTGTGATGATTTAGACAACGACTTTCCATGTGAATTTTATTCCTAAAATATTTCTTTTTAAGATAAGTTGACACCAAAGTTAATAATTAAGAAAATTTGAGTTCCTTTGTCTTCTTGTCGTCTATTGTATTATTTCCTAATAAAACATGAATAAATATTACAAAAAGTGTATTTTATTGAGACTTTACCACTTTACCCGCTTCGTAGGTTTATGTAGGCCACTTAGGTAAAGTGGCCTACATAACCCTAGTTGGGTAAATAGATTTCCAAAAGTAAAAAGATTTCCTTCAAGTGCATTATCGTATGAAATCACATGAAAAGGTAGTTTTAAGAAATGCCAGTAGATGGCGCAAACAGTGGTCAATTTCCCATTTTGATTTAAACTCATTAAATAGTAATTTATTCTTTGTTTCAATGTGTTATCAAAAGTACATTAACTTGAGAGTATAAATTGATAATATATTGATAATACTATATTAATTATATGTTTAAGGGACAGAATTCTAAAAACATATGTTAGATTTTGTCCCTACTTCTCCTCGCGTATTTACTTCGCGGTGTACATGGCGCCACGTCCGCAAGTCAACGGTAATATTTTATTTGATTAAAAATTTAGAGCGCTCTCTAGTAGAACTAGTAGAAACTATCTTGTCACACACGAATGTGATGTGTGCTGAAGCGCCATCTAGTACGCATACATGATACCAAATATTAGTTGATTGTATGCTGTAAATATCATAGTGTGACACAGTTAATAAATTTACCATACCTACAGTAGTACAAGTTTAGTCTTGATTATTACCAACTTGCTTGGTTTTTGCAGTTTTTGTGTATGTTCATTTTTAATGAACATGAACTATAGTTTAAATGAACATGAACTATGTATCTACTTTGATGCAAGGCGTAAGCTGTTACAGAAAGATGGTTTATTTATTACAAAAACAAGTATATGGTGTAAAATTTACACAGAAAATAAAAAAAAAGCTTTTTTACCCCAGATCAAAATACAAATAGCGGGTTATACTATTGGGTGTTTTTAACTGACTTCAAAAAAAGGAGGAGGTTCTTAAATCGTCTGTTTTTTCTTATATGTTTGTTGCCTCAGAACATTTGACTGGGTGAATCGATTTAAAAAAATCTTTTATTGTTTGAAAGCTGATACTTGTTGTTTGGTTCCATTTAAATTTCATCAAAATCGGTCAAGCCGTTTTTGACATACACTCCGATAACTGGAAAATATTTACTTATCTTGATGATAAAGTCGTTGACAATGAATGAAAATCGATCCCGTAAGTAGCGAGGGTCATAAAAAGAAGACTTCATCACCTAAAAGTGTGAATTAACTTGCCGAAGTCCAACACTAGTACCACGTGCACAATATTGTGATAATAGGTACTTTTGAACTATCCTGGTACCGACTTGAACAAGTTATTTCACACTTTTGGGTGTTGGAGTCGGTTCCAAGTATTCTATAGTTATCAAGTAGCGTAGTTTATTCAGATCCTGTCTTGGTTCCGCTAACAATCAAGGGTACCTGCTCGTGTCATTACTATAAGTCGTCGTGTCACTACTATTAAGATTTCACTAACAAAAATCACATGAAGAATGTAGTAGGTAGGTTATTGTTTCAATTTGTTAATAATAATAAATACATCTCGTGAATGCTATTGTGTAGATGGGTGGAACAATAAAACTTATAACAAAATAATACCATTATTGAGATCACCCAAGGAGAAAGATAAGTATTTTGTTTGAAAATTTTATTACTATTTGTATTACTATTCGTACGTAATACCACAATATTACATAGCGATTATAAAACCGTGGTATTACTGTTATTACCTGTATTTGTCAAAGATTACGAAAGATACGTTTATGTTTGTAAACGACACCCGTGCCGTCAATTGATGTATGTACTTGTATAGATAGATTATGTTTCGAAGATGCACCGGAGTGCGACATAAAATCAGACATTCTATGAGAGTAGGGCTGCCATCCGACCGGGTTTCCCCGGATTTCCCCTAGTTTAGAGGGCGTCCGGGGGCGTCCGGTAGGGGTTTTTAAACAGTGTCGGGGTAAAATCCGGACACTTGTGTCAGGAGAATCCGGATTGATTGAAGTATAAGCAATTGATTGAAACAAATCTGAGTTTAAAATTCATTCGTAAGCTGCATACAAGTTAACTCCGGCGCTGCGCTGCAAAATCTACAACAACAGACCGTACCCCGCGCCGCGCTGGTCCCACCATAAAAAAACTGCCACCGACACCGATCATTCACTCACTGTGTTGGTGTTTTGGCGCATTTGGTGCTAAGTCTTGAATATTTCTAGGGTTTTTGGCGCTTTTTTCTCATTACCAGAAGCTAAAAACGTCTATTGAAATTTGGCGGAAAACATTACACACATTACAAACAAGATTACCTTGTTATTAGTTGGCTTGGCAACTCAAGTTACATTGTGAGTTTATTCGCTAGTCTCGCGGCAATGGACGAAGGAGAAAAACTCACTAAAAAAAATTGATTGCTGATCTTGATGAAATTTAAAATGGGACCAAACGACAAGCATCAGCTTTCAAACAAAAAAATAATTTTCAAAATGGGTTCACTCAGTCAAGAGATCTGAGGTAACAAACATAAAAAAAACAGACGAATTAAGAACCTCCTCCTTTTTTGGAAGTCGGTTAAAAAGCACATCTTTGGTCGAAATAAAGTACAAATTTAAGGACCTGAGTTGCTTTGACTTTCCAAATTCCTGTTGGAAAGGTAAGATCACTTTGACTAAAATTTGAACATCTGAAAAATACCGAAATAAATAAAAAAATAAAAATATTTTTATGTTTGCAATAACGCATGCTTTGATGGATTACATTCCAATATTACAGTAATATTATCCAATATTACAATAGTTTTTGTGTTTATGAATTTTCTTTGGTCTGATGCTAGGCGTGTAAAATCGAGACTGAAAAAGCTTTTAGCCGATCAAACGACAGATAACAAAAAATCACATGGAGAAGGTTGCCGCGCACATACTGCATGGGGTTTTGTAATACAGAGTTATTGGTTCTATATAAGTGATATAAGGGTGGGAAAATGATTGGCGATAAAAAATGCACATGAAATATTATTTAACACGTCGTTGCTTATTATACCCATTTATTGAATTTTGGTACTTATATTTATTATTAAAAACTTTTCTGATATTTCACATTACGTACCTTAAAAATAAAAAAGAGAGACTGCCTTTTTCTATAGTAGTGCACAGAAGGACGGTGTTTACTCAACATAGCTTAGTAGTAAATAGATAATGTTGTTCTACTGTTACTATTACGCTGTGGCCTGAACAAGTAAGTACCTAGGTATAATTTCAACATGTTCATGTTTTTCTTACCTTTCCATTGTAAAAGACATACTTTTCCGAGATCTACGAAAAAACGTGGTCAGGTAGCTAGATTAGGTAGTACCTATTTAATGTTCACGTTTATTAGATATACTAAACTCTCTAATTATATGAAAACATGGAAACTCGAGATATCTAATAAATTTGCAAGCATTGTAATTGTAAATTGAATACGCGTCAGAAAACTAATAAATAGTAATACAAATAAAAAAGTCACCAAAAAGAATCTAAGTATGTGAGATTCGATCCACTGTACTCGAACTTCCGATTCGACTTCAGTAGTTTCACACTATATAGTCATTGAGTAAAGTGTCGAAAATTACACACATATCGTTTATGCCTTACTGTCGGACACATTATATTATTAATGTTTCACGTACATACGTAAAATTATTATTGTAAGAATTATGTCGTAAAATTAAAATTTGACCAAAAAGAATCTCTTTACGCTAGATTCGATCCACGAGCCTCTTGATTGCAAAGCGATGTTACTGACAATGCGCTATTTGAACGACGATTGATTAGTCGAAAATTATGTACATAAGCTTTGTACCTTATTGTCAGAAACTGTATAAATTAATCATGATGCATCTAAAATAATTACGATACATTCATTAGGAAAAATTCTGAATGCTGCTTATAATAATTATTTTAGGTAGCTAAAGTTGTACCTACGTCTTGTAAAATGTTTGAAGTGTTTTTTATATTGCGTTAGGGTTCACAATCACATGATAATTTCATTAATAAAAGAAATATACATACATGGAGAAAGGAAGCCATAGATGCTTGCCTTATTATGGCCATCATGCGTTTTTGACGATTTTTATACATCTTTTTTGCACTCCCAAAGCGTTTATTTCTAATTTTACCCATTTTTTATTTTAATTGAGATCGCCGAGAAAAGTGACGCAGGTCCGACGCACGACGCGGCTGACCGCGATATGAGCGAGGATGATAGCAATATACGTAGATCGGTGGAGTAAATAGTGCGACATGATGCTAACGCTTCTCGGAATGAAAGGGCGTATGTGACATTTTGTAAACAGGCTCAGTACGCATTAACTGTGCTTTTTTTGGATAAAAATAATCTATGAAATTTATTGTACTTAAAAAATAAATATTTTAGAAAAAAAAAAACAAATTTTAATACACTAAAATCTGGCGGAAAAGTAGTAATTCTCTATTTTCAGAGGTGTTTTTGACATTTTTTTCTATCGAGCCAATTATTAGGAAACATGTTTTGAAATCGATGAAAGTATTACTTATATCCTAGAGTATCGTGTATTTAAATTGCAGTACCATCCGGTACCTGGTTTATGAGATTTTCCATATTTTGTTGGCACTATTTCGTAATTTCCGAGCCTTAAGCGGCAGTCATTCAAAGCTTAGGGTGGCCACTTTACCCGACCTTCCTACAGACGTGACCATTATTAAAGTTTTATTATATTAAAATGTTATGGATTAGCATGGACCGACTTTCATAGGTTATTTTATACATGAGGGGTTAAAAAGCAAAGGCGCTGCAGTCCATTATTTTCATATTTTTAAATAGGCACACCGAATTGAGGTGCTTGAAAGCCGCAATATTCTAATTTAAACATGATAGTCCAAATTCGCCTCAATCCAATACAAAAAATACTTCAAAAGTAGCATTCGCGTGCAAAACAGCTTCGATCCAAAATTTGTTCGGAGCAAAGTCACCTCAGTCACAATCGACCAATCAGAAGCCACCATTTCAAAATTTCTAAGATGGCGAATCTGTTACTTTTCATAGTAAGTCGCGTATAAACAGTGTCCGCTTTTTTTGTACTTTCCTGTTAATATTGTGTGGTAATGGATGAAAATATTCAACCTGCGCGTCCAGGACGAGTCAGAAAACGTGCAAGGAATAAAAGTCAATGGCGGCGTGTACAGGAAAAGGCAGAAAGGTATGAGAAAGTTCACTAGTATTTCGCACGTTATGGTAGGGTCTGCAACAATATTCAGCAATGAGTTTATTGCCCATTTTTTTATTAATTACTAACCTTTATTTTCAATACCTAGTTACCTACCTGTTTTAAATTTTGCTCTCGCTATGATGATATGATATTACGCAGATTATTTAAAAAATATATACATTTGTTTTATTTTTGGCGCTTGGTAACGGTTTGTTTTTTTTTTGCTTAATACCTTAAATCAGGTATAGGTAAAGACATGAAAGAAAACTTTATGGCAGCGGAACGTAAAATCCCTATGTTTAAAGCGAACGTTCATATAGACCAAGAGAGTCTGACATCATTCAGTACGTTTACAAGAAAACGCATGAAATGGTGTCTTTGGACAAGATTAATATGAAAATTAGAGAAAAAAGCCATTAAGCCTACAATTTTTACATATCAAAGATACCGTTATTATATATGGATATTATATCTGGACGAAAAGATATGGCCTCATGAGATCATATTTAGATGTTTTGGTAATTTTAAGCGCCATTATCCAAGCTGAAATTCTGTAAACGGCCACGTTTTGTTAACGTGGCCATAATGAGTACATATACGAGTATTATGGCTAGTTATGATTGTAAGAGTGTTAAGCGCTCTATAGACAGTGTGAGAAATCTATGTTAAACGTGTGACCTATAAAGCCTTGCAAGAAACCTGGTTGTCAGAGGAATTATTGACCTCACGCACGATCGACAGCGGCTTCGGGTACACTATGCAACAGACCTTTCAGCCGAAAGGGAAACAATGCAATGATCTAACCAACTGCAAGATCCGTAAACATGACTTAAAAGTCTGTATCTAATATGTCTACGTCAATGCAATCAATAAGTCACAAGGTCTTCAAAAATAATTCGCTGGGATTAGCGAAGCATTGTTATAGCCTAACCGACTCGATCCCACGCTTTCGGAGCTGAGACAGTTTTGCGACTCCACCGTAAGATCGCACTATTCCTGCACTGCCCTTGGTTTTGAAATTATATGTCGATCATACCTATTTATATCAAAGAGTTCATATTACGACGCATCTTTATACTTCCGTTTTGAGTAATAAATGATGAAATTCGATATCGTACAAGCGATATATTATTGCATAGCTATCACTAATCACTCTACAAATTATTGTTCACATTCACATATCATTCGCAAAAAAATTATCACATCTCGACAATTGCCGTAATAATACGAGTATGTGCTAATGTTCAATTCATAGAAGGAATCTTATGGAAGAAGTTTTCGTGAACCAAAATTCAGTAGGCGGGAACGACGCTGAAGTGGAAAATTTACTAACAAATACAATTGGCGTATTAAGTTAATAAATTACAACCCTGCAGCACAAAAAAAACGACCTTCTCATAATGTGTGTATAAAACTTTAGGAAACACAACATTTTCACGTAAATTTAGCAATATCATATGACCTTTTCTGTATAACAAAATACACAAGGACAAACAAATTCTAAAGTTAAATGCCTTCGGAGTCAAACATATTTTATACAATACATTGAAGAATCACGACTGAAAAACTGATGGCTCTGGAAATATAAAATTAAATTCAAATTGCAAATAGAGTATAATACCAAATTATATAAATTTATATATATATATATATATATATTTCTATACTCACCCCTCACAGCACCCTTCTTTTTTCTTCACACTTCCACACACCATAATATTTACTTGCATGGAATCATTTGGATAAATATTGTCTGATCTATTATTCAGTAAGATTCCATAATTTAATATTGTATTTTGTTCTTGTACATTAATTAAAAAAAAATTGCATTGTTTAATGGTAAAAATTAAGAAATAATTTTAGTTTTAATCATGATAACCAAAATATATTACCAATCCTATCCTTTTGTACATCGACGAAAGAGGCCTGGGTCCTATTCCACGGGTCAAGAGCCTAGTTTGGGAACCAGGAGCTCCATAACCATATTATTGTTATCATTATTTCCCATTTTCAAACAATAAATGATTATTATTATTCTGGTGTTAGTTATCATCGTTCTAGGATTTTTATATCTTGCGTTAAAATTATATTGAAACTGCCATCTTCGTTAATCAAAAAGATGGAAAAAGAACTTGTGTTTGTGAAAAATCAAAGAGATACGACGCTCTGTTGCACACTGGATAGATACAATACAAACTAAAAAAGTTAACCAAAAAAAAGTGTTTTGTGGTGTTTTACAAACAAAAGGGAATGTAATACATCTTTTACTTTAAATAAAACTGAACCAAATAATGAGGCAGTCCCAACACACTTGTCAGGTAGATTATGATAAAAATACTGTATATGTAGAAATGTGTACGCTCACGGAATTAGATAATTTGACTTTTGAACGGAGCACATCCAAAGCATCAATTCAGACTTTTCATGAAAAAAAAAAGATTGTTTGTGCCGAACGAGAAAATATTTTTTACATGTAGATCATCTGATTTTTCAAGATTTGGCTCAAGTGTCCATACCGGAAGCTTTAAGCGATGATTTTCTAGTGGCAGATGATGGAGAGAGGGACCAAATATTGGTTTTCGCATCAAATATTTCCAAAAAAGGTTTGCGGCGAGTACGTATATAACCAATTCCATCTCCACAATTTGTAATATTTAGATAGTTTAGCTTTATGCATATTAATATGCGGTATAACTTCACCAAAGTTGTTTAACTTATATATCAATGCATTAATCGTTGAACTCAGCAGGGCTAAAATCGGATGCTCAATACACGGCGTAAGTGCTAATAACATAAGCTATGCTGACGATATGGCTCTGCTGAGTCCATCGGTTAACGCCCTAAGGAGCCTTTTAACCATTTGTGAGACATATGCGGTGAGCCATGGACTCAGGTACAATGTTAAGAATAGTGAGCTCATGCAATTTAAAGCTGGTTCCAAAAGCTACTCAGTTCCCCCAGTACAACTTAACGGGACTCCCCTTCAATGGGTTAAACATTTCAAGTACCTGGGTCACTGGCTCACCGAGGACTTGTCAGATAATATGGACATCGAAAGAGAACGTAGGGCGTTGTCAGTGAGGTGCAATATGTTGGCTCGCAGATTTGCTCGATGTACAGCGCCAGTGAAGTTGACATTATTCAAAGCGTACTGTACGTCTTTTTTACTTGCAGTCTGTGGGCTAAATATACACAGAAATCCTACAACGCCCTACGTGTCCAATACAACAACGGCTTTAGGATGCTGTTGGGGTTGCCGCGTTATTGTAGCGCATCAGGTATGTGCGCGGATGCACGTACTGATGACTTTTATGCCATCATGCGGAATAGAGTAGCTTCACTGATGAGCCCCATGCGTGGTAGTACCAACAATCTCCTGGCCGTCGTAGCTGAGGATCTGTACTCCAGCTACATGAGGCACTAAATAGCAGTACTTAGGCCTATCGCACAGTTGGTGACTAAATAATTGATTTATTTATGTAAATTGTATTATACTATTATAATTTAACTAACATAGCAATATATATTAAATGTTACTAACACTATGGACATAAGTCTGAAATAAATGTTTTATGATTATTATTATATTGACTATTCGCGAGTGACACTGCGAGATCTGGACCTGTAAGTCCTGCTCCTTTATCGCACAAGTTTTTTTTTTTTTTTTATGCCTGATATGTTAGCCTTTGACCACTATCTCACCTGATGGTAAGTGATGATGTGGTCGAAGATGTTGTTCAGGCTAACCTAGAATTACTGGCTCTCAAGGACAGCTGCCGGAACACACCGTTAGGTGCTTGGCTACAGATTTTCAACTTGAGGGTGGTGAGATTTTTAACAGCTAGCCAGGCGGGCATTCGCAAAATGCCCTACCACCATGCTGTAACGACTGTCATCCTAAGACAACAACCGGGACCGACGGCTTAACGTGCCCTCCGAAGCACGGAAGCGCTCAGTAGTAATGTCCAACCAGCGGAACACACTGCTGCACACTTAGAGGCAGCAGAGGAGCTCAGTCAGCGCGCGGCCACCACCAGCATGTTGGAATCTGACGCCAGCGAAACCTCGTCCGTGAACTCGGACAATCTTTCTTGCAGACGATACAGTCTTTTCTCTTCTCCTGCAACAACAAGATGTCCGGGGTAGCGATGAACGAGGAGACAAGAGAAGCAAACGACCTGCTGCAAAGAGGCAAGGACGCCCTGGAGACTGCGGGCAACATGAAGAGGGAATGCAAAATCGTGGCTCATGAGAGCCTGCAGGGCCTCTATGAACGGGTGTTGGCCCTCGCTGATTCAAGAGCTCGTCACAAATTCAATTTAGAAAAAGCCCTATCCCGGCATGCTAAAGAGTTACTAAACGTAGAGAGAGCGCATGCCGAGGAGATAAGAGCCCTTAAACGAGACCTGGGCGAGCAAGTGAATATGGCGAGGGTAGACATAACAAGCACTCTGGAGGAGACCAAAGCCATTCGTAGCTGGCTCGGCTACGAAACATTGGAACCCTTCAGGGGCATAAAGGAGGCCCAGCAGGCGATCGAGACGCTGGGATCGAGAATGAAAGAGGAAAGACTTCGGAATGAAAAGAGCGCGGATCCAGCAGATGCCAGAAAATGGGTGGATATTGAAGCTGGTATCCACCGGCTGGATACCCACACATAAGGCATATCGAACCAACTGGACGCGCTCCGAAGAATAGTGGAGGAACTGGGAGAGAAACCAACAGCAACACCAAACACACCAGAAATTACACCAACAACAGAACAAACCCAGGACTTGGTTGCGCTGAGAGAAGAGTGCAAAGACATAAAAAGCCTCGTCCTCAAGATCCTGGAAAAACCAATCACAACAGAGCCACCTCCACCTCAAAAATTGGACCTGCAACCTCAATTTAATCCCATCACGGAACGCCTGGACATTATGGCCTCGGAAATGAGAGTGCTGCAAGACCTCACCTCTAAGGTGCCGACAACACCAATATAGAGACTGAGCTGGCAGCAGTCGAGGTGAAGCAGGCCTTAGCCTCCATCCAGAGGGGAGTGACCGAACTACAAACTGTGGATCGACCGCTCCCTGTGCCAAAAGATCTGGCAGCGGGCGCATCTGTGGTGGAAAAATTAACATACGCCAAGGTAGCTTCAAAGCCACCCTCTCCCCCTTGAGACCGAATCACACTCTGATCATCTCATCCACGGACCCCAAGAACACCGGGGAAAATGTAATCGAGATGATCAGAGACGCGATTGACACCAAAACCACAGGGGCAAAGATCGACAGGGTGAGAAAGGCACGGAACCAGAAGGTTATCCTTAGCTGCGGAAGCAAGGAGGACCTAAACCTGGTTAGGCAGCAGGTCCAAATGAACAAACAACTAAAAGTGGAGGTGGCAAAGTCGATGAATCCCCTCATAATTATAAGAGATGTGCTTTCTTATCATACCGACACCAGCATAGTTGAAAACATCATATCGCAGAATAAACATCTTCTGCATGGTGTCGATATGAAAGAATGCACCATAAGAGTTAAATACAGGAAACGAGCGAGGAACTCTTTAGAATGTCACCCAGTCCTGGAGGTGTCACCGGTGGTCCACAAACGCCTTGTGGATGAGGGAAGGGTGTACATCGGCATACAACAAAGTGCTGAAGTGCGATCCCGCTGAAGTAAGGTTGAGCTTCAGTGTGGTCGGAGTACGTTATGGTGGCTATCTTAAATTACATCATTCTGGATTTGCTATTTTGCTCTTCTTATTTATCATATTGCATTTAGAGCACGGATGGTGCGTGAGTTCGAAAGGCGAGTGCAAGGTGAGGCTGCAGTCTAGGCCGAGTCAGTAACTTGCAAGGCCGAAGGCTGAGAAGTTGGGAGTATTTTCCGTATCTCCAAATGTCAAAATCCAATCTACAAAGTCTCCATGATGAATGGCCGCGATAACCGAAGCACCTACGAGTGGGGTTCTTTAACCAATGTGACTCAGAAACTTGGTACGATTCTGCCTGTACCACTTTTAGTAGCGGTAGGGTGAATCTTATATGGCGGTTTCATTACGGTTGTCTTTTGTATTGAGCATTGCATTGGGATAATACTTATATAAAAATTTTGAACTATTATATTATTATTTGTACCTATGTTATTTCATCAGTACTTAATATTATAAATGCGAAAGTAACTCTGTCTGTCTGTCTGTCTGTTACGCTTTCACGCCAAAACTACTGGACCGATTTGAATGAAATTTGGTATGGAGATAGTTTGAGACCCGGGAAAAAACATAGGATAGTTTTTATCCGACTGCACAAAAAGAAGTTAATGTTTTCGCGCGATAACCGACATACGCGCGGGCGGAGCCGCGCCCGCAAAGCTAGTACTGCATAAAAATAAATGACACACTGCCTGATAAACTTGTTAGCATATAAGTACATAACAAATAATTAAAAAGTTATGGTTACATAAGAAACGTAATTGTATTTTTTTTTTTAGATTTGTAATACAATGGGAAATAAACGAAAGTATAAAGTGCTCCATTAACGTCTTGTAGTAACACAAACTATGAACGAGTTCATGAGTTCAGTGAGTTATAAATATCGTAAATAAACTTTAAAATTTCGTAATGACTTTCTATGACTGAAATTATACCTATACATTACATTTATTCACCTATAGATTTTTAGAAATATTACAGTAAGCCCAAACACAAATTACTTGACAGTTTTTTGTAAGCAAGGTTGTGTAAAATTAAATACACATTCTCACCATTTTTCCCTTCAGTCTACACATTTCTTTCTGCTTACCAAAACACTGACACACTTTCTTCGCTTTTTCTACATGAGCGTTATCATACATAATAATTATAATGAATAATAATAATTTTATTTCAAAAAACGTTTAACATGTTGGAGCAGTAAGGAACACATAATGTATACATAGAACTATGAATAACAACAACAAAACACATGTGTAGGTACAATGTAAGTCTACAGGCACAAATATGCTCCGACGTTATCCGCACCAACCCGGTGGTTGGTTGAATATCTTTACTGTAGTAGTACTGTTTTATGTGTATTTTCTACACATACAAGCTACGTTTCGTACCGCTTCATGAAATCGAACTACTTTTTTGAGCAAAATACTGACTTTTGAACTAACACGGTACCAACTTTGACAAGTAATTTCACACTGATCAGGAACATAAGTCGGTTCCATTTTTGTTTTAAAATATTATCTACAATTTTAAATAATAAGCTCGTTTTATGGATCTTATAATCTCTGCTAACCACCAAACAATTAAGACTTTTACTTGCAAATTATGTTGATATGGAACATAGGCACCTTTCTAACAAAATTTCAAGAAGATCGGATCAGGCAATCGAGATAATGACTGGGAAATATACACTGCTCAGACCTCCACCGAGACCACGCTTCGCTTAGTCTATTAAATATTTCTATACTTACAAGCGATGATATTTTTTACCGTATAGGTTCGCAGTAACTGAGATAAAATGTTGTTATGTACACTTCTGTTCTGCCGCTTCTAATAGCACACGAAACTACAATTTTAGCGATGCTATCCGTGGTACGGCGACTAGTGCCGCCGTGCGACTGAATATTTTATGAGTTAAAAGCTAACGCCTATTTCTTTTAGCTCCGCCCGAATTAGAAATTATTTTGACTACTGTCTTGCCCTTAACGTGCCCGCCGAAGCACGGAAGCGCTCAGTAGTAATGTCACCAGCGGTCACCCATCCAAATCATGACCGCGGCGGACGTTGCTTAGTCCTAGTCTCTCACGAACTCCAAGTCCTTCGCCGTCACTAGTTCAACAATATTATACACAACCGTATACTCATACCGCTTCTGTTGCGCCTCAAATACAACCCTGCGTATCTCCGATACAACAGTACAACACCAAACAACAAAGGTATACGATTTCTCCTGCACCGCAAAGTCAGCCCTGCGCATCTCCAATTCAACAATATAACACTCAACAACAAACTACTTCTCCTGCACCACAACGTCAGCCCTCACCAGCACTACAAGAAGAATTTGACACACAACTAACAACAGCAACATTTTATTCAAATTTTAATTAACAAATGATTTAAATAATTTATGTAATCGCTTAATTAAAATATGTACCTACCTAGTAAACTTGTCTAACGATTTGAATTTGGTTTTAATTATTTACTCACCTGTAAATAGTCGTCTTTCAGTGCTTCATAAATAGCATCGCATGTTTCTGGTTAATATCACCTCGGCCCAAAGCCTGAGTTGATATAATAGCAGAATATTTAAGACACTCGTATGTTCTTCCTGTTGCAAGAAATGCTAGTCTCTCATGTGCTGATATTGCTTTCCTCATAACAGTATCTTGTCTTTGAATTAACGGAGTAATCAATGATAATAGTTTCAAATAATTTTTTTCATCCATTCGTAAATAATTTTTGTAATCTGTGTAAATCTCAATTCATTTATCAAATTTACGTGGGAGAATTGCTTTCTTTTCAATAACCAGCGTTTAGACCATTCAGTGCGATCTCTTTTTCTTTTTCTGTTCTGCAGAACAAGTGTTAGGCCAAGTACAGCTATCACATCGTCGTCGTCCATTGTAGTTTGATATTGGCGTCCTACACACACGTACTACGTAGCTCAACTGAGAGTTCATGGCAAGACGGTGCATGCAAAACCTAACGTGTATGTGTAGTATGAAACTCGGTTATGCTTGTCGGTTTTGCATGCAAAGTTACAATCATCATGCAAATTTATTATATAGACATGGAGATTAATCGAAACCCTCTATGGGCCCTCGTGGCCGTCACTGCTTACAAGAGAAGTGGAATGAACTCGGTACAAACTAAATAGTGACGGCACCGGGGACTTAAGGTCGGAAGAAAAGTGGCGTAAGGTATGGAAAAGCACTAAAATATTTTACTTTTGTATGTTGTATCACTCCAATTTTAATATCTACTCGGATTCATTTTTGCTGTGTGGACATCGTGGGCCACCACATTATTATAGCCTTTATTTCTTGATAATAATTAATTTGGTCTGGAGCGACTGGAAAAGAAATATTAAAAATAAATATGCTAAAATTAGCAAGTAAGTGTCGGCGCAACCTCACGCCGACACTTCCGATAACGCTGACAGACCTTGAAAAATGAGTTCTATAGCGCGTTTCCGTAGTGCTGGCAGCAGTGTGAGCCAATATCGGAAGCTGGATTTCAGCAGGTAGAGTGGAGCTCATAGAGTACATATTTGTATTCTTAAATATATTATGATATAATAAATATATTTTCGAGTTATTCAACTAACTACAATTAAAAATTAAAAAATACTTATGAAACAAACAACGAAACTTTCGTATATTTAAGATTGGCTGTGATAATAAATAGCAAACGTAGTTAGTAACAAAATGACCCAAATGATACCATTTAATGAAACATTTCTAAAAGTCCGTTTATATTACACTAACAAGTATTTTTTTTTGCAACCGGATGATGTACAAGCTCCTTACACTGAAGCCACTGATATCACGGATGCCGTAGAATTTGAATTAAGTAAGCATTTATTTGACATGAAGAGCGAGACATTCCCAAGATAATAAAAGCACCTCGACTGCTCATAATTGTTGTATTTTCGCTTCGACCAGAGCTGAGCAAAAAGACAAGCCTGATGATCGAGGAAAAAATCCACCAATAGGATTATATTATATCATAAGACGTTTATAAATCTCGCAGTATTGTTTTCGGTTACTACTTTACTTTCTGAAATGCACAACTTTTGTGGAAAGCACTCTTAGCAAAAACTGTGTAAGGTATCAAGAGATTGGTCTCATTAATCTAGTAATTTTGAGAATGTATTTTATATCTATCCCTCCTTGTTATTATTTCAGATTGAAATATCCCAGGGACAAGTACACAGCCCACTGTAGTAGAACCAAGACAAGCCAGCACCCCTGGAAGCAGTTAAGCTGGGATGTTTATAAAGAGTGACAGGTGTGCAAGGATGTATGCCAGAGAACGAGACAGGGTGAATGAGGCGTTTAGAGCGAGAAAGACTACAACAGCGTTACGAGGAACTCCGAATGGGAGATTATGAGTTAAGAGAAAGAACACGACAGCACGATTTAGAGATACAGCTACAAGCTCAATGGCTGGAATTTGTGCAAGAATGTCTGAATGTAATAAAGAGGTATTTTGAAAGGTCTTCTCTCTTCTTAATATTAAATTTATGAAGGAGTAAATCTTTAATCTTGCTTGCATTTTCTATTGGTGCGAAAATACGTCACGGCAAAGAATAGCAGAGAGTGTGAAAAATAAGAATAAATTAATTATGGAAAATAATTATTACATTCCTAATGAATCCTACTTAACATAATTCCGGAACCTTATAATACCCAATACATAATTTGGTAGTTCAAACAATTGAAAAGCATTGTCATTTACGATGCTACTTATATTTTTATACAAAAAAGTACCAACATTGCTTTTCAACGTTTAGTATTTTTAGTATGTGAGGTATTTTGAAAGGTAGTAATCTTATTCTTAAATTTATGAAAGAGTAACCTTTTAATCGTGCTGGACTTTCAAGAGCGTCAAATGAGCAAGATCCTGCATTTTTTATGGGAAATTCGTTACGGCAAACAATACCAGAAAGTGTGAAAATAAAAATAATTATTACATTTCCCCTGAGGCACGTATTTGCCGAGAACATTCATTGGCAGATATTATTGGATTCTCCAAATAGAAAATTGGATTTTATCCGCAATATACACTTAACATAACTCAATTACTAAATAATTACAACAACCGTCATTTCGGTTTTGAAAAAGTAGAAGATGTTGATGAAGCTGACTTGCGTTTTTGGACAGGGCGTACTCAGGACGAGTTCAATCAAATATTGCGAGAAACACCATTTTTACTATACAACACCAGGAAACGCAAAACGACTCTAGATATTTATCTCACTAAATTAAGAACAGGAGAAGCCGTTGATACGTTAGCGTAAATTTTTAAAATAACTAGGCAAAATCTGGAGATAAAATTAAACACTGCAAGGCAATGCTTGACCTCAGACTTCATGCTACTTAACTAAGGATTCGGGCATGTCAGCCAAGAATTGATTGCAATCCGAAACTTTCTAATACCCAATACATCATTTGGTAGTACAAACAATCAAAAAGCTATCGTCATTTGCGATGCTACTTATATTTTTATACAAAAAAGTGCCAACTTTGCTTTTCAACAATATACGTTTAGTATGCACAAGTACAGGAATCGAATAAAGCCATATGTGATTGTCAGTTGCGACGATGTGTTGGGTCCTTATGCAGCCACGAAAACTGACACGACTATTCTAAAAGAGTTATTAGAAAATTAAGATTAACCGTTTTCCCGTGGTATTTTCATAACGTCGACGAATTATTTATTTATTTTAGATAGGGGATTCCGAGACGTATTATGCAAATTAGAAGAGTACGCCTACCAGGCTGTAATGCCAATTTGTAATAGAAGGCCAGCTGAACAACTCAACACTGACCAGGCCAACAAATCGAAACTGCACAATCTAAACGAGATTTTAGAATCTTCCGCCAGAATTATTTTAATAAGTCAATGTCACACATGTTTGAAGATTTTAGGATTGCTGCAGCTTGACTAACGCGTTCCATATCCCTTTAGAACATAATCGACATGCACCGGAATTCCTAAATATGATTCAAATAAGACTTGTATTGTACCTAACCGCATGGGCAATTACGTAAAAGCCAATAATTTAAACCGGCAAAGAACATCATTTCATAATATTGCAGGAAATGTTTCTAACCTGCCACAATTTTTACATTTAACGCAGTTTATTCTGTGCGCAGTTGGAACCTACCATTTATAACAAGCTGCGGTTGACTACAGCAAACGCGTCCGTGGTGGTAATTATTTAATAGAAATAGGCGTAGAGCGATAAATGTCGGGTTTGGAAAATTATAATTTACCGTCTTCTAACGTGTGTATGTTGAGAGGAAAGATAAAAAAAAGTATACAAAGCACCAGCAAAATATATTTTTGCTATATTATAATAGAGTTAGTTCCGAAGGAATACGGAGAATAAGCAATGACTGCTGCAATCGGTGACCATCGGTGTTTGTGCTCATATAATGTCTGTAGTCTAGTATTTTTGCTTGGCCCAGGCACCAAGTATCAATTCACCGTCACGCAATGTTTCTAGATAGTGGTGATTGCAGCGATGATAGCCTAGTGGCAGTGAGTTTCGATGGCGGTGATTCTTGCTAAGTTATAAGACGTAAAAGTGGGCAATAGATGTTAAAGAATATCCTTACTATATAGCGTTTTGTATTGAGTCCTCCGGAACCACACTCGTACATTGCACTTGTTATTGTGTATCGGGCGATTCGGTTGAGGATCGTAGTTAGTCGTTATGACTGCACTTTGTATAGTATCGTGCTATTTAGATATCTCGAGCCTATTTGATTGAAGTACAATATATGTTTTTTTTTTTGCTGATAGTTTAGCCTTTGACTACTATCTCACCTCACCTGTTCAGGCTAATCTAAAATTACTGGCTCTCAAGGACAGCTGCCGTAATACACCGTCAGGTGCTTGGCGACAAATTTTATACTAGAGGGTGGTAGCTAGCCAGGCGAGCATTTTCAAAATGCCCTACCACCATGCTATTACGTTTAAAAAAAAGAAATACCTACAAAATTATAAAACGGAGTGGTAATTGCGATCTGAATGTTCTGCAGTGCAAGTACCGCAGTTAAATATCGCTAAATTTGACATTAAAAATCGTCTTAATTCTGTACAACGGGTCGATCTGTCAACGATATCGATGTTTGCACGTATGAAACCTACTTAAATGATCGGTAATTAAATTCACGATCGAGACCATGCCGCTCGTCCTTGTCCCGTGCTATCCAACAGGGCTGACGCTAGAGGGGTGGAAGCATGCTCATGGTGTACTCGTACATCTATTTTACGTTTTTTACGCTTTTTATATACACTCGAGAGCAATGAATCCGGGTCACTTAAAGAATCCTAAAAATCTCGGAAACTAAAAATGCTAGGTTAATGCAATAAATTGTATTTAATAGACAATGTAATACTCCTTAAATGAAGGTATTAAAACTTCTTAGTTATTGTAAAGTTATATCATAAAAAAATCTAATTTGAAAAAGGTCCACTTTCGAAGATGGAACTACGAAATTACAGCATTTGGTTTTGCTTTTGTTTGTAATCTGTCATTTATGTGGGTACATAAACCATGTTGATAGTGCTCTATATTCATTATTCAAGCTGAAATTATGTCGCTTACGCCTGAAGAATGCACCAGAATACTTACAATGCTGGAAACCGGCCGGAGTCAGCGCGATACAGCCAGGACTGTCGGTGTGTCGCTGTCAACAGTACAAAGAGTTCTCCGACGTTACGAAGAAACTGGTTCTAACCTACGCAGACCAGGAACGGGCAGAACCAGGTGTACCACAGCACGAGAAGACCGATACTTGGTGAACACCATGCTTCGAAATCGCTTTCTCACAGGAACTGAACTCACCAATCAGTTTCGACGCCTCGGAGGAAGTAACCCAAGTGCATGGACAGTAAGACGTCGGCTTGCTGAATCTAACTTAAAACCCCTTAGACCTGCAAACGGCCCTAAACTGGAGCGTGGGCATCGTATTTCGAGACTAAGATATGCCCAGAGCCACGTAAATTGGAGTATTGAAGATTGGTCAAAAGTTATGTTCTCCGACGAATCAAAATTTATGCTCTACAAGCACGATGGAAGACACAGAGTGTATCGAAGACCAGGGGAAAGATTCAAGCAAGCATGCATCGAAGAAAAAGTAGCCTACGGTGGTGGGTCTGTACTTGTGTGGGCCGGAATTTCTTCTGAAAGTCGCACAGAGCTGGTGATCATAGAAAACGGCTCTTTAACTAGCGTAAGATATGTGGAAGAAATCCTCAATGATCACGTTGGTCCATTTATGGTCAATTTAGGTGAGGATGCTATATTTATGCATGACAATGCCCGACCTCATACAGGTAGGATTATGAATGACTACCTTCAAGAGATGAACATTACTCGTATGGAGTGGCCAGCGCGCAGCCCGGATATCAACCCGATCGAGCATGCTTGGGACGAGCTAGGCAGATGCGTAAAACAACGAAACCCTCCCCCAATCACGCTTCGTGAGCTCAAAATTGCTCTCACAGAGGAATGGGAGAATATTCCCCAAAATCGTATAAGGAACTTGGTGTACAGCATGCCAAACTGCGTAAACGCAGTAATGGAAGCACGAGGAGGCAATACGAAGTATTAAAATTCAAGAAAATCGTAATAAAGTTCAAAAATTTCATGTTTCCTATTTTTGTTTTAAGGAGAGATCAGCAGTTTTTTTCTTTATGTAATTTTGTGTTAATAAAATGTATGGTGACTCATATTTTTTTTACTTTCATTAAAGGAGTATTACATTGTCTATTAAATACAATTTATTGCATTAACCTATCATTTTTAGTTTCCGAGATTTTTAACATTCTTTAAGTGACCCGGATTCATTGCTCTCGAGTGTATTTTAATTTTTATTTGCGCATCGGGCGGTCCACGCCGTCCACGTCCGGCGTACGGCGGCTGGGCATTATTAATCGCCCCCGTCGCTCCCTGCGGGCACAATATTAAGTAGGTATATCGGAGGCGGACGACGATGACGCTGACGACGCGACGTGGCGGTGAGGGTAGAAGAAAACCCAGAGGAGGTTGTTGAGGAAAGCCTGAATGTTAGGATGCATTTTAGCGTGCAATTCAACAGCCATATTGTTATAATAACCTATAATTTGTCGTCAGGATTTTTTTTTCCGTTTCTTTGCCCGTGTAGGTAATCAGAGTCGGGTGATCCCAATTACTTACATATTGATTCCCATTGACAACATTGCCTAATCTCGATAAAACAGCATTATTTTTTATTTGTTGGTGCCGAAAGTTCGTCCAAGAAAAACTAATAAAGCTTACTGGATTATAGACCACCTGGAAAAGTCTGTAAAGCTAATCGAAGAACAGAATTACTCAATAAGAAAAGCCGCGAAGACCATGAATATACCATTCGCCAGGCTTCACAAGAGGTACAAAAAAAATAGTGTCCGCTAATTCTTTTTCCATCTCAGGAGTGAACACAGGTAAGGCACCTCGTCTCGGCCGTAATACTGTGGTGACATAATCAAGAAAATGGCCAACATATTTTACGGGTGCACCCCAAACCAAATAAAAAGAGCAGCATTTGAATATGCTGAAGCCCTAATTCTGAAACACAATTTTAATACGTGATCAAGATTGGCTGGTCGAGTTTGGTTTGAGGGATTTGTTACCAGAAATAATATATCTGTGCGGAAGCCCAAAGCTACTAGCATCAATAGGGTTACTGCCTTCAACAAGACTGAAGTTCAACGATTCTACAAGCTATTAGAAGAACTAATGGGAAAATACAATTTTTTACCGAAAAACATATACAATTGTGACGAAACCGGCATCTCTACGGTCCAAGATTCTGAAAAAGTATTAGCTGCAACGGTATAAAAGAGAGTAGGGTCTATTACAAGTTGGGAAAGGGGTAAGAATATCACTATGCTCTGCGCTATGAGTACTGCAGGTGGATATATCCCGCCAATGTTCATTTTCCCCCGAAAGAGGATGACCCCGACTCTTGAAAAGGATGGGCTAACAGGAGCAATATACAAATGTTCGGATAACGGATGGATAAATGAAAAACTTTTTTTTCAATGGCTCAATCACTTTACACATTATGCCAAACCTTCTGCGGAAGAAAGGATTCTATTAGTATTGGATACCTAATCATGCGAGCCAAATTTCTCTGGCCATCTTTGAGTTTTGTAAGAAAAACTATGTCCATATGCTATCTCTTCCGGTCTGTATGGTACCGGTGCACTTTTTGTGGGCTCTGGGCTCATGCCGACTGTACCGGATGGGACTCTGCGCAGAATTGTGTGTGCGATATGTGTTGATCACCATTGTCCAAATGCTGATCACCATTGCCAACCGATGTTGACAATCGTGATCAAACTTATTTTTTTTTTAATTTTATGCGTCCCTTTATAACTGCTCGATAATTAACTTATTCGTAAATTCCCTTAGTCTAGCAAGAAAATCGCTAAAAAATACGCACGCCACATAACGGTAACTTCTTGAGCTTAGTACTACTACTAGCTAAATTTGATCCAGTTACACAGGATCACTTACGATAGTGATAATGTGGAGGCAGAAATCATATCACAAGCAAAGAAATCCAAGTTATCCAAGTATTAATATGTTAAAGCTCTGTTAAACCCCGGATATTACTCATGTAGAACAACCTTTACTGAATACGATATTTTACTTATCATTATGTGGTGATAAATACAATCTTATACTTTGCGATGCCTCTAAGTCATCCGTAAAATCAGACGTTGTTTGGGATACTTCAGAGGCACATTGTTTTCAGCATTCATCGATGGAAAGTTCTAGACGATCACTTGAATGTATTATATACGATTAAAAGCTCACTGAAACACCGAAACTGAAATCCGCCCAAACGGCGTGTTCCGGCAACTGTGCTTGAGCTATAAATAATAACCCATCAGCTATAGAAATAGTAGACTATCAGCTATTAAAAAAAATAAACCACATCATAATTAATATATTTCGCGTCAACCCACACTTATTGTAATGGATAATGCGCCATATCATAGTATTTGCGTAAAGATGAAGAGGAATGTAGCAGAGTAAAATATCGGAAAATCAAGTGCACATATGCCTCAATTTTTTGGATTTGATTTTGATGCACATATTTTTCTAAAATTCTTAAAATATTTTTTTTGTCTCTTAAATTCAATATCAACCCAAATAGGTACGCAATTTTTTTTCACAGATCTCCAGACATTGAACTCTAAACACTACTCCTACATCCGGAAACTTCTCACCTGCTTTTAGAAACCATATAATATGTGCATTGAAATCACAAAATTTTGGGAAGAAAAGAAAATCTAAAGGAGAAAAGTTATCACTTGTCATTAACAAAGTGTAACACTTCTGTAAAATGGAGACAATTCGCACAAGAGAAAGAATCTAGATATGTAACGTCGAGAAACAAGAAGACGCTTAGAAAAAAACAAAACCAAACAAAATATAGCAAGTAGAAAAACCCAGCAAGAAATAAACTGAGCACAAAAAAGGGTGACACTGGAACTAAAATATTCAGGATAATGAAAATACTGCAGAAAATGATGATTTATTTCAAAAAGAAAAATTTTGTTTGCAATGCAAAGATAATATACTTGTAAGTGCATTAGAAGAAGCGGAATTATAAATAATTGGATGCTACCTGAGTCACAAGGTTTCACTTACGATACACATTAGGTACAACAAGGCAGAAGGTATAATGAAGTGTCTCTGGAAGAGAATACTTGTCATCAATGCTTTTTACATTTGAAATTGTTTTTTTACACGATTCTGTCCCGCTATTGGAACTTCTTTTTTTTTATTCCTCTATTTAAAAACAAAACTCGATTTAAATTTGTAATACATACATACATGGTTGATAAATGGGGAAAACATAAAAGAAAGACATTTAAATGATGTTGGATGAGAGACTTCAGGAGGGAGGATATCTTACAGTGAATAGCAACGATTTGGACATTCAAAGAAAATGTCGTCGGCTTATTGCAAGAACTCACTAACGACAAAAAATCATTAAGTACAGTTATTATAACAGTTAAACTTGTCTCGATTAGCTCTATAAAGAGCAAAAACTCATTTATTTCTAGCTTTTCAAATAAAGCCGTTATGACCTAGACGTAAAGTCGATAATTACCATTTTGGATTACCTGATTCTTAGAAACTCGGCAAAGTACAATAATAGCTTTTAGTAAATAAAAAAAAACCAAGTGGCACAATTTTTTGTAATATGAATGTCATTAAAGTAACTTAATAACTTCTAAGATACGCGATACGCACATCACTTTTGAACAGCATTTGGTTAAAAATCATGAAGAACACATATCCCTTAAAGAACAAAATCGAGAAGCCAAAGAGGCAGATAAAATTCGGGCTAACGAAGATGCGAAGTTTATGTCAATTACGTTGGACTTACAAAAAGTACTTCATATGCCATTTAGTAACATCTCACTTCTTTACTACTTTAGGAAATTGAATGTACATAATGCTACTATTTACGAAGCTCGCTCTCCAAATGATGGTCTCTGTTAATTGTGGTCTGAAGTTGATGGGAAGAAAGGAAGTGATGAGGTAGGTACGGCATTGTATCTTTGGATTAAACGTCTGCCATCTTCCGTCACCGAAATATCGATATTTTCTGATACCTGTGCAGGCCAAAATAGGAATCAATTTCTATTATGTTTGCAACTGTATTTGGTTCAGACAACACACCTTGAGGTTATTAAACACAAATACTTTGAATCAGGCCACACTCATATGGAGGTGGACAGTATGCACAGCGCAATTGAAAATCAGATGCGTTATATGCCAGTTTTGTCAATTATAGATCTTTGCAATATCATTACATTAGCCAGGTCTAACAGAAAATCAAAGAAAAGCACCAATATCAAGAAACCATACGAACCATTGGCAATGGATCACACAGAGATTTTAGATCTAAAAGATCTAAGAAATAATTTGGTGTTGAAATCTTGGGTCTGATGGAGAAAGAGTACAATGGCTAAAAATTAAAAGTTTTAGGTTTGAAAAAAAGAGGCCTAACATCGTTCAATATCGGTATGACTATAGGTCAGACTATAAAGAACTTGATGTGTCAAAAAAAGGAGCAACTGAAACAGCCATCCAAACTATGAATTTGCGAAAGCGTAAACCTAACGTAGACACATTTAATAACAATGTCTGCAATTTAAAGTCTTCCTACTTACGCATTAAAAAAGCTTACAGCAAAAAGCTTCCTATAACCAAAGCGAAAAACAAAGATTTATTAAAACTGTGCTCAGAAAAAATAATACCCCCAGAGCTGCATCACTGGTACCAAAACCTACCAGAGAAGGAAAGTCGAGATATTTTACCAGAAGAAGTATATACGTAAGAAGACGAGTAGGTCGTTAAAAATTACTTGTACTTCATTTATTGAGTTACCATGTTTACTCTAATTTGTACTGATTTATGTGCCAAAGTGATTTTTTTTTAGTTTAAGATTGTTTTCTTTTTAAGAATTTGTTATGAAGATAAAGAAGACTGTTTTGTTAACTTTTAAGATTGATTAATACCAGTTGGTTCCTTTTAGACACTAGTCTAATGTTAATACTTAGTCCAATTTAAGAAATGCCTAATTCACACTTAGTGTAAACTTTCAATGACAAGAAGTCATTAACTTTGTTTTTAAGCTTTTAAAAAAATGTCCCTCAATTGTTTTAACTACTTATGTTTGATTTTATTAATAAATATATTTACCTCTCTAGTGGAATATATTTTTTTATAAACATATAATATAATAAGATTTTATAGGACATCCAATAAAATCAAAAGTAATTAACTGATTTCTCAGTTTTGTTTATGTCACTTAATGAGTTCTTGCAATAAGCCGATGATGTGGTCCATGTTTCCTTCGTCGAGACCACACTCACACAATGAGTGGTCCATAATCCTAATTTTCACTAAGTGAACTAAAGTACAGGCATGACCCGATCTCAGACGGCATAGTGTTGATGTGGTTACTTTAATGGCTTTGCGAAATTTGAAAACCCAGGGAGTTTTTGGAATGGTGGGGTAGCGATACCTTTGTACTTAATGGAATTTTCCCAATATTTAGACCAAGATTCAAACAGCTGCAATTTTGGTAGAAGACACAAGTACCTGAAAGGTTTATGGAGCTGCATAAAATAACAGCAAAATTATTTTGGCAAAGCCTTTCTCAAATAACTGTTGTGCATCAGAAAGATGACAGACCAACGAAGAAATGGAGATGACATAGACAACTTAAAGAAGCATGGCTTAAAGATAAAGCCATAAAAATATATTAATTCATCCAGAATGCAACATCATATACAGTTCAACAATACATATATATATAGAATGATGTCACTTAACCCACCAGAATTACAGTTCATGAAGGACTCCTTAAATTCTGCACCAATCCTGAATTATTTACTAACATAGAGGTATTAAATAGTCTTTTTTTTCAACTGATACATAAAAAAAGTAGGCAGTTGGCTACGTCATGCCATTATGTGATATTGTTACAATGTGAGGTAACCAGATATATGAATCATTTACTAAATAGGTTTTTTACAATGTATGTACTGACTGCCTGACAGTCACCGGGACGGAACACACACATGATGAAAAGAACCACATTGGATTACTAGTCATCAGCTACTTATCCACAGTACCCATCAAGGAAGCTAGGTCATGTAAATAATAAATAAAAACTACCAGTATATTAGTACATTTCACTACGAAAATATTGAAGACTGACTAAATCGCAAAACAGTAAGACACTTAAAACTACTACGTTCAAATATTAAAACATGAAGTACATACAACTGCCAGTTATAAAACCAAATAATAAGGATATTCTGTCGCCATGACACGGAACACTTGGGTTGGGGATGAAATATTTCTTAGAATTTGTTCGTGGTAAGTACGTATGAACTACGACACACATGAAGATGAACACAACACAATGGGGTGTAAAACCTACTCCGAAATTTCTGTGGATAATAGAGCAACATGCTAGCATTTTATAATTTATCGATCAACATTCGACGATTCTCGGGATCATATATATTCTATTTGATCTATGCTCGGGATTACAAAACCAAAGAACATAACCAATATAACCATACCTAATTCAACTTCAACTTCTTTTTTGTGGGTGGCTTCTGTGGTGTTGCCACAATTTCGCCAATGACGAGTCGCACGGATAGAGTGGGAAACAAACGAAAGAGACTGATCGGTATAATTAACAAGTGATCGGTTGCTTAATTTTTCTTTCAGGATAACTTTTAATAGAACTTAGGACAACATATGACATGTACGATCAAACAAATATAATATCTAACTACATAACAATATATACATAAACATACATCTAGAATATACGCCATCAAGTTATTCATAGCTTGATTTTATTAATTGAAATACATTTACCAATTATATATACATATGGAGTAAACACAAGTGACAATAGACTATTGAAGTTAACAGGGAGAGGGATATCTGGGGGAAGTTTGTTATACAAAGAGTAACTCAGCTTTGGACAGTCGAAAAATATATGATCCGTATTGCCATCGTCCAGGCCACACTCACATAATGAGTGATCTCGTATTCGGATTTTAGCTAAAAATACCGGGGTACACGAGTGACCCAACCGCAGGCGACAAATTATAGAGGTAGCCCTCTTGTCCATCTTTTTAAATTTGAAAAACCATGGTCTTGTTGGTATACAGTTTTGTATTTCACTATAAAATTTACCTTTGATGGTTTTGGATTGTTGCCATATTTTATCCCACGCCTGACGCATCTGGATTTCACAAACGATAGTAAGGTCGTGAGCGTAAATTTTATAGTGATCCTCGTTCCCAAGAGTGGAAGCCTGCTTAGCATATGAATCGACAGTCTCGTTTCCTGGGATGCCTATGTGGCCTGGTATCCATACCTAATTCAACTACAACTTCTTTTTGTGAACACCACAGATTACCTAGGTGAACAATACGTAATTATAATGTTCTATGCCCGATTTCTTCTAGGAGTCACGATATATATCGATATTACAAAAAATATCGATATATGAACACGATATATCGCATCCATACGATATTATCGAACAACATATTATCGATATGTATATCGATACATCAATCGATATTATTCAACCGATAGAACACCATAGCTCACCTGACATATTTGCCCAAAACCTTTACATTTTCAAAAGGGATGTTGGCAAAGTTGTTTTTAAGGGAAATTGATCGTAGACGGTGCTAACACCACATTAATTTTATCATTTTCAAGCTTTTTTTTTGTAGTAAACAAAACCTTCGTCAAGGCATTTTTGCAAGCCTATTTATATTAAGCTAGGTCTAGAGAAAAAAATATTGGGAATTAAAACTAAATAAAGTTGATTTCTTTCTTTACCCTAGCTGTTTTTACTTATATCAACCTGTCAAATATTTAATATTAGAGACTATCAAATATAAGATAAATATTTTTTATGATAGATCGGAAATATCGATATACAGATACAGTGACTGGCGCCGAAATCGAGACAAGCCAGCGCTGACTCGAAAAACACTCTTTCACAATCAGCATTTGCGTGAGGTAAAACCAGGCAATAAGGAACAAATTTGTAAATGTTTTAAATTCTAATGATTAGAATCACAGATAAGAATTCAAAATACCATAGATAAAGACGTAATTCTATAAAAATATAAAAATTTGTGACATTTCAGTTAGGAGCCTGTGCCCTTCATGCAGTGTTGGAATAATTATACTATTTGTACCATTATGGTCTTCTTCTTACAAATAGTATAATGCAGCTAGCCTATGGGCACGTTTGGGCGAGGGAATATTGTGATGTAACCTTTTTAGATTTATTATAATTTTATCGCCTTAATTGAATAAATGACTGCTGTGCAGAATAAGTTGGTAGTATAAATAATTACAAAACAAGTTTTGGATTTATTGAATAAAGGCTGACTTTGTTCCGTAGCGTTTATTTCACTTTACAATTTTTTTTACAAAATATCGAAAAAATACCGAAATATCGAATTCCCAATATTTTTAAACTGAATATCGAAACAATACTGGTATTACAAAATTGATCCGATAGTACATGCTCTAGCATAGGCCAAACACAATAATTATACTATTTGTACCATAATGGTACAAATAGTATAATTATTATTCATTGTGCGTAGTATAGTGATTTCACTATATTACACGAAAATCGCATAATTTTATATACAGGTTGCCCCACTTGTATTATTGGTGAGCCCTATTTACTATTTAATAGATATAAAAAACGAATACCCTACCGGTGGGTCGAAATTATGCGCTTCGTGTGATATCTGAAAACGATTATTTAATGATTTGTTTGTGGCCTGAACATCGCTAGAATCTGCACAGCAATTTGCGAAATTAATGAATAGTCTGACGTTGCGTCATCAGTTTTCAAGATGATCAAGATGATGATATCGACATCAGGAATGTTCGGTTTAGTTAATTCCGCCGCCGGATGACGTAGTACTTATTTATAAAACTTACTTTACAATTTACATTGAGAAATAAAGATAAGACAAGACCTGATTAAAGAGTCTTTTTATTTGGTCTCAGGAGGACTAGGTAATCTGTGTTTGGCCTATGCTAGAGCATGTACTATCGGATCAATTTTGTAATACCAGTATTGTTTCGATATTCAGTTTAAAAATATTGGGAATTCGGTATTTCGGTATTTTTTCGATATTTTGTAAAAAAAATTGTAAAGTGAAATAAACGCTACGGAACAAAGTCAGCCTTTATTCAATAAATCCAAAACTTGTTTTGTAATTATTTATACTACCAACTTATTCTGCACAGCAGTCATTTATTCAATTAAGGCGATAAAATTATAATAAATCTAAAAAGGTTACGTCACAATATTCCCTCGCCCAAACGTGCCCATAGGCTAGCTGCATTCCCCCGCTGTATTGCAAGGGAAATCCGTTGTACAAGGTATTCTCCTGACTGTGGGTCTCGCGTCTTATCTCGCAAGCACCGCCCTAGATCCACCCCAAACTTCCTGGCCTCTGAACACCACGGCCCCATCACCTCCTCAGAAAACGGCACGAACTCGTTCGCCAATTCCAAGGCAGCGTATTTATTATGCTTGCCCAACGCGGCTGCCTCTGCACCTCCACCGGTGGCTTTCTGGGTCTGGGTAGCGAGCAGGTTGCAAGCGGCAAAAGTGCTCACGCACGTAGCATCCCAGAAGAGGCGACGCCCCCTCTGCAATGGGATCAGCGTTAGCCCATTTGGCCGCTTGCTATCAGAGCGCCAGATAACAGGAGGCTCGAGCACGCAAAGGACTTCTGCCGAAACGAGGGCCCTCTTAATGATATTGTTGATGGCATGATGCCGGAGCTTACGTCCAGCGTAACGAGTGCAACTGAGAGCGTGCAGAAGGAAGCTAGAAATGCGATGGGGCCCGACTCCTGCAGTTGCCGCACGCCTTTACCGCCATATCGAATCGGCAGACTAGCCTGACACCACTGCGCGTCGCTAAGAATGATGTTCAGCGTCTCTTCGAAGACACGTAAGTGCACTGTTAAACCAAAGGACCTACCCTGGGAGCTTCCAATTTGGCGCCGTCCGAGTGATATATGTCAACTTGAGCATCTCGAAACAGGATCTCAAAAGCACCAAGGAAACGTGAGCCGGAGGTTCCGAAAGTGATTCGCAAGTGATGCCAGGGTCTGCGTCTTCGAATCCAGGCTGTCAGCAACGCCCTCAGGAAAAACCGGCAAATCCAAGAGGTACATGGATTTTCGGTCCATAACCCTAAGCCCGGGAGTGAGGGATATTAAACTGGGACTCGATTCCGCTGCCTCTGGAGTATAGGGGTGAAATTCGCACTTGGCGGTGTTTACCTAGGAAGAATGCTTTCACGTCCCGTCGGACTACTTCTTTATAACTATCAATAGTTCCATCATCCAAATACCAGATGTTAAGGGGTGACTCTAGAGACTTAATGGCCTTATGAATCGCCATACTGAAAATAAGTGGTCCCAAAGGATCGCCCTGTTGCACCCCGACTTGCGTTCGGACGCAAACGCCATCGTAAGATAGATTGCTTGGGGCCGCATAACACTGGCGAAGAAATGGAAATATAGACGGTGGCAACTTCCTCACCTCAGACAGCAATCGAGCCCTTCTCGACACTGTTGAAAGCGTTCTTGATGTCAAGTTTTAGAAGGATGTCATCGCTCCCGGCTCTCAAAACAAAGCTTCGTGTGGCATGGATAGCGGCATCGCATGCAAGGGGCGTACCCTACCTGGTGGGGCTGGAGATAAGGTGTGATCTCACCGTGAACTGCTCGGCAACAAAGTTTGACAACCAAACGGCGAAATGTATTGCCCACTGCGATTGGCCTCATACCGCCATCTTTTTCCTATCATTTATAGCCCGGCACACCACAGGACATAAAACGTACATTAATATTATTTATTTATTATATTTTTGCTAACAGCTAAACATACTCTGCTGTTTTTAATATTTTTATTTTTGCAATAACGCATGCTTTGGTCCATCCCCATACGATGGTTAAGGAACGAGAGGAAAAATTAGAGTTATTAACCATTGTCATGTTTGCTCAGTCGGTCAGAGCATACCACGGCTAAAGAAGTGGATGACGCGGGTTCGAATCCCGAACACGACTATAATTTATAGTCTCGTAAACTTGTAATTTTGTAATACTCTGCTATGTTCTAAGAATTTCAACACATATATAAAGATTTCAATATAAAATATAGACGTATAGTAGAGCTTATAATGACAATTTAAGATTTCAACGTTAACCTGACGGCTATCGTAAATGGTGAGATCTAGCTTGTTGGAATAACGACCGCACAAAGCAAAGTGCATCAAAATTAAAAAGTATTATCTTGGATGCACTTTGCTGTTTTGCATTGCAAGCTTTTCGGGATTCCACACTGGTAGGTGGTATCGTCATTAAATATGTATTAGTCTTGTCTAAATGTAAATAAATTTTTAAAGTTTAAAGTTGAGGACTTTTATTAGGTCGGTAATTTTAAAAATAAATAGCGAAAAACCAAAATTATTTGATATTTGGGCCGATATATCGGTTTTTCGATATTATCGAAAACCGGTATCCATGCTCTAGTCTGAGCTATAGACCACACAATTAAAGTTAGTAAATATTACAACTTAATTATTTATTTGCCAACAATGGTTATTTATTTAATTTGCATGAGAGTAAGGCATATAACATGAGAAAAAGGGAAGATAATAAAAGCGAAATCCTTTTATAACCTATTGAAAGACCTTGGCCTTTCAAGAACCACCATAATTTCCATCCTCAAACGATTATCCAAAGCAGTTTTGAACTTTGGTGGGTCTCATGCGGTGGAAGGGAGCCAGTGTGACCAGATTTAGCAGAATTCTGCGATTTTAGCAGAATTTGATATAATATACGCAGAAATTTAGCAAGATGGAGAAAAATTTGCAATTTACGTAGTGTTGCTAGATGTATTTAAAAATTTTACAATTCATATATAATGTACGAAAGATTTCTTCTTACTGTTCTGGCAGTTTTCCTTTAAATACAGCTTAGGCGAATTCTCAGAATTGTTGATCGCACTTTGCATTGAACTAAAATCTTGTCTACCATTTAATGACCTATTTGAGCAAGTGCTATTTTTTACCCACAAAATGTTGTCTACAAAGATTTTATAAGTTTGGTCATAACTGGTTCTCAATTTCTAAATCTGGTATACAAATCTAACATACAAGCAATTTACTCCGAAAATAGTGACCTTAAATTTGATAAAGTAGTGGCAGATCTTTTAGAATCAGGAGAAGTTCTGCTGACCTCGCACTAGTGCTGGCAAAAACGTATCTTTGTTGAGATTGTATCATTTGTATCTGAATCAGTTCAAAGATTCGAATCAGTAAAGTGCATCATTTGCATCATTTGCATCATTTGCATCAGTGACTCTAAACTCGATTTACTAGCGCAAATATATAAAAACCTTCATGAGTCGTTTTTATTGACATGTTTGAGGAATTATGTAAAGTACATAATATTGTTTTACTAACTTTATTTGCCTAAAAAAAATGATTTTCCTTCATATTTTTTTCAGGCTTAGGACCGAAAGATAGTTTTTGAAAGTTCTAACTGGCGTATTTAAAAATCGATTTTATATACAGTGATTTCTTTTATTATTTACAATTACTTACAACTTCACCGCACTTAGTTTTTTTTTATTTACACATTTTACACTGTACAATATATACAGCTTTACCGACATTTGAATATTTTTCGCAAACATAGGTCAACTAAACCAACAATAGTCATCTTTCCTCACGCGTAATGCGTGCGAAGGTGAGCTAGTGTTGCCGTCTTTCTCAGTCACCCACTAGTAGTGAATATGTGAGAGAGACGGCGGCGGCGGTCGGCGATCTCAGACGCGACCGCGACTGCGCGACCCGATGCGCTTCAAACAGTCGTATCTATCTGACCCAATCGTGTCAGCGAGCGCCGCGTGCCGATTGAAACTGAGCGACTGATGCATTTGAAGCGGTGTAAAGGATTCGAATCAGTGTATCACTTTAAAGAAACGACTCACTGAGTCGTTTCCGTGAAGAGCGACACACCTCTACCTCGCACTCATGAACACTAAATTAGAACTTATCTGTGGGTCAAATTTAAAAAATCAACATGTTGCTGCCATTCTACATGTAGATGCAAGAAAATAACAGGGTGGATGTATTTTTTAATTAAATTTGTTTTGATTTTTTTACGCCGTCAAAAAAATATAAAAGATTCTCAAAGTTCGATGGTTCTGTATATTATATTATATTATATTACGACACCACAGAAAATTAGAAGTACATATGTACCATATAGAGTTATTGTTAATTCGTGTTACTCAATCATAAATATCTTAGAAAAATATTTGGTTATTTTTGTACATATCATTCATTTAATTAGGGCTTCATTCAGTAGAATGTTTTGGCATTAATCAAAAATAAACTTAGCAGACTTTAGCAGAATTCAGGGGAGCAGCTAGCATAATGTCCAATTTAAATCTGGTCACACTGAAGGGAGCATTTATGAAATTGTAGAGGGGCCTTAACTCTTTAGACATATCTATATAATTTGTGGCCTTAACCCTACTCTTGCACTACGGTTTAAATTAGCGATGGGCGATTGTTGCAAAAAATTCAATCGACTGAATCGAAACTTGGGCTATAGCGCATTCGATTTTCGATTTAGTAGTTCCTCACTATGATTATTCGAATAACAATCGACGAACTACTAATAATTGTACGCACACCGCAAGCCGCTATGCAATGCGCTACTGATTCGCAGCGCAGCGCACGTAAACCGCACCACCTTTTTTATTACTAATTAAGTTGTACGTTCGAGTATAGTAATTTATGGCAGGTGCGCTGCGCTACAAACGAATTGGTAGTAATAAAATATAGTAATTACTAACATCGATTGTTATCGACTTTTATCGACTGAACAGAACAATCGACTAAGTCGATTAGATTTAGTAATAATCGCGCATCGCTAGTTTAAATCACGCAAACACTGCTGTCACTGCAATTCACTGCATACATTACAAAAGCTTGGTTCATAACTGAAATACGAGAATATGCACTGTATGCTCTCAAACGATGTGAACCGATATGTAGCCGCGCTTATAACGTCTGCTAACTGTCAATTTGCTTTTTGGCAATGGACCCAAAATAACCTGTACGTCAATTATTGATAACAGAAGTATTGCATTTCAAGGCATTCTTTTGTGAACAGATGTTTGTACGATCAACATCTAACCACAACAATAAAAATCTCCTCATCTATCTGTCAAGATTTGAGTTTGACGTTTGTGCATATATTGCACTACCACTTTTCTGTGAGCGTTGTTTTAGGGCGGAGATGACGTCAAAGATGACGCGGTATCTGTTTAGCAAATTATGAACCGACTGTTTGCGTGCACACAGTGCAAATAGCGCATATTTGCGTGACTTGAACCACAGGGTTGGTTGCAAGTCAAGAAGCAAGTCATGCTCGGGACGCTTCCCTGAAAAGTCGGATTTTCCGTGATTTTTGATAACTAGCACCCTCTAAAAATGCCGTCGGAAATGATTTATCTAGTCCCTAACCATTAGATGACAGAACAATCAACTTCATCAAATTCGTGTGACACCAAATCCCGACTCCGAGAGAACAAAAAAAACAAAACATCATCATCTCCTTCGTAATTCGATTATATTTATGTCAAAGTCAAATTGTCAATGGTAACCTATGACAGACATTAAAGGCAAAATCAGCGTTAGCGAAAAGTTACATTTAACGTACCTATTGACGCTCTCGTGTAATTATAATTTTGTGTGGTTTGCAGGCTGTTGTCGTTAATTTTCAGAATAATTAGTAACAGCGTGATATGTTACTTTTAATTTATTCAATTCTGTGTTTTCTTAAATGGAATAAAAATTACATAGAACCTAGCGTCTGTTATGGCTTTGTCCATAAAAGCACGATTGGTACTACGTAGAGCAGTACTATTGCTGACTCTAGTTTAAGTATAGGTTTTTGTCGTCAAATTCGCTATTTCATCACTAGCACTATCAAGGCCTTTTTTTGTGCCACAGTCGCAGTGAAAGACTACTGTAAAAGGAGGATGAAAGTAGAATAATTTTAAATGCAGTTGATCTGAGCGCTTTATAGAAGTTTGTAACTCTGTAATAAGTCGAGAAAGGGTCCTGAGATCTTTGAACATGTGAATAAGATATAAAGGACTGAATGACAGAAACAAAGTAAATTTACAATGCGTGAAGAAACATTTTTTATGCAATTCGTCGGTGAACTCATCATTGGAGCGGTTCTGGACAATGGATAGGTCAAGAGTAGCCTTAACAGACGGGTGTGTATGAAGAATACTAATACTATTACCGATATACTTAAATAAACAAATAAAAATACTTTACTTGAAAATAATATCTTTTTGTCAAAAGAAATGAAACTTTTGGCCAATTGGCCCTGGTAATACTGCGACAAAAATAACGAATGGTTTTTTTTTTAAATATGTTGCGGAACTTGCGGATATTTCGTTTTATTTAACTGCCCTGCTTTGAATTTTGATCTTGTGCCACTAAATCTCCTCGAGAGCGATACTAATGCTTAAAGTTTCCCTACGAAACGATGCATACGAATTATAAAATTACCTCATGATATCCACCTAATCCTAGTAAGTAAATGAATAATATTGGTGCTAAATTACTAAGCATTTCGACAAAATTTTGCACTCAATGGCAGAAATCTACGCAAATAGGTACATTGTCCTATTGTATGCATTCTTGATCCTTGTGAGCTTCAATACTTGCACATAGTCGCATCTCCTGGTTAACAAACAAGAGCTCCGTTTCAACTAACATATATTATGATTTTATGATTGTAATGAAACTGATTTATACGCAATATGAGATATCGACATTAAATGAAATGCAGCGAGTCAAGTGTAGTTTATATATTTTTATATTTACAAAAATCTTCGTTTTTTTTTTTTCAGCGATTACCTACAATCATTTCAAGCACTTGCATGTGTGGTAGAAAAGTGGAGACTAACACTTATTAAGAAAATAACCATAAAAAGTCTTTTGCGCTGTGCAGTTTATTGTGCAATCTAAGAAACATAATAAATTAGTGGTTCTGATTTATACCTCAAGAGTAAGAACTAAATGAACCTATCAGGTAGTTATGTAGCAAATTAAAGTACGTATTATGTATATTTTATGTTATGACATGACAAGCTCCATAAGCCACATAGCCACATAGGTATATACTAATAAGATGTATGATGTACATAGATACTAATAAGGCACTATGACCTATCAAGCTCTTGCTAAAGGACCCCTGATTTCTCCCATTATATCTAATTGTGGTTATTGTTCCCCATGCTACACCTGATTCCTGAATACCATCTATCCACCTGTAAGTGTCACTCCACCACCCTAATTGAAGTGCCACCATTTTGATTGACAGTTCTCTGTGCTCGAGACATTGGTTATTATGTCTCCTGCAGATAGTTATTTTTCTTGCCACATCGAGTTTCAAGCTATACTGCAGTACAATTTGCACACTATATTGTGGTGGGCCGACCAGTAGAAACTCAATCAATTTAACAGTATAATAATGACCTATGCTACATTGAGAATGCATTTTGCAAATCTTTTTCTAGAGGCCACCACTTACGGACTGGTTTCCATAAGTATAAATTAACCATTTAACATGACTAGACCAGCCGTACAAAACTTCAGCATAATTATACAATTATATTATATATTTAAAAGTCACATGTTAAGGGTCAACATCTATATTATGTTTCCATATGGAACACCAGAAAGACCATAATGTATATTGCCTATGGATGGACCCAATGTCCACCAGTATAGAACATGATCATGTCCGTAATCCTTTAGAGAGACTGGTTGGATAAGTTAATCAGTTTATTAAGGATTCTTTAATTGCAAAATAATGACACAATTTAAAAAAAAAATTTTTTACAGAAAAGAAATGCTTCCTTCTATAAACAATAATGGGTGGAACTAAACCCTATGTGAGTGGACTGTATAAGACTTCAGTACTTCAGACTGGCAGGATTGAACAATTTAACTTCAGAGAGAAGGGTCTTTCGTATTTCTTTGTTATTGCTTCTAGGAGAACTTCGTTAAAACCAAACTATGCATGTTTTTGCAAATATATACGTATATTTGGTGCAAAACTATGTAATATTTATACTAAGCCTATTTGTTCAGCTTAATCCTATTAAGTTTGTTCATACATTTTTTGCCTAAATAGAGGTATAAGCCATCCATAGAATGGAAACTAACTTTATCCTGCTTATTTTCCGGTCTTTACCACTACTCTTGAAAGTTTCCAATCTTTGTCCCTCTTGTGAACGTAAGCCTTGTTGTTTACTTCATGCTTTTTTCATGTGTTTTGTCATACAATTTTGTTCTTAATCCACACACAACCAAGAATCAATTTACTCTGTAATTTAGAAGAATATATCTGGAAAAGCTAACAAGGCTGGACCACCCTGTACCTAGAAGTCTAATTTTCTAGAAAATTATAGTTTTAAATAGATATGATCACATTTTCGATGAATTTTAAATGAAATTTCATACGGTATTCGAGACAAACTAAGCATAGTTAATTTTTGTGTTCATATTTATGAATACAATGTTATTTAGAAAAACTCTTTTTGATTTTGAAGTCAGGCAGGGTCAGCTTCTAAATATATCTCCACATTGATAGCTTCCACAGGCGAGGCTCTTTTGTCCATGATACTCTTTTATCCCTCAAAATCATCGAGAAAATAACACTTAGAGATGCAATAAGATTTGGTTTGTTCGAGATGAGTTGATGCCAAACTCTGTTTAGCCTAAACGCGCTCTAATTGGCTAAGCCACCTCCATGCGGTAAACACCCGAGTCCCATAGTGACGCGACATGATTCTTATGCAAATGTAATCGATATCAATACATCGTACAACATATATAAGCTGATCGTATAATTTATTCCTCCGTGACGGCATATTTAGATAAAAGTGATATTTATACTACTTGCGTTGGCAATAATACCCAGCAGATACCTCGCGCGGTATTTTGTATGAGTATAGCTGATTTGTTAAAATAAAATATAGAATAATGATTTGGTTGTGTGATTCCACAATTCTGCTTGAAATATCCTTACTAAAATGATAAACATTTAAATATCTCTTTAAATATTTTTATGTTTGCAATAACGCATGCTCTGCGGTAATTTAATAGAATAATAATGTGTAAATGTGATTTTTGATCAGCACGCAATAGTGCTTGTACTTAATCATATTTAGAAATATGTATGTATATATAATATAATATAATCGGTTGTAATAATAATCCGATATAACAACATGCAAGCATATATATATGTTTGAGCGTACGTCATTAGAAAATATGCACTATTTCCATAGATATACAGTCGAAAAAAGAGGTCGACTACTCCGGAACTGATTAATCCCGAGTGACATTGACGGGGAGACATCAAACGGGACTAAAAGTTCCAAGTGTTTTGTAGCAATCGTTGTATCAATTTAACGTCGGCCACTTTACATTAAATGAAAACAATCGTCTGAAAAGTGACGGGAGCAAACCCTGTTATGCTGGAAACCAATGTTCTCTTCTTGTTAAAAAAAAAATTATTTGTTAATAATACCATAGAATAACTTTAGGTATATATGTTTTATACAAAAATATGATTTTGAAATCGGTACACGTATATTGATATACCATAAGATTATATTAAGATAGACTTATATCAATTTAAAAACGTAGAAAAGATTTGGTGTTTATGAGACAGAAATTCAACACAAAACTGGCACACCGTCATCAGAGTTTTCTTGGCTCATATGTATATAACAAAACTAGTAAAGTCATCACTAATCTGAGAACAACACACACGACTAGGCAAGCTAAAATCGAAATAAACAAGTTAGCTTTACACTATATATTCACACAAAGCTGCACTTCATGCATACAGACAAACACACACACACACACATCCTGTCACACACCCACATACACAATAATATAATATTTACTCAAACATATACGAAATTTTATACAGCCATATCATTTAATAAGCAAACCTCAATCTCAATGTATTATTAAAAGAAGCAGACTCCATGACACAAGATTTTTTGTGTGTGGGAGATCCCACACCAAGAAAAAAATCTTGTCATGTCATTTTACTGTCAAAAAATCCATACAATTTATTGTACCAATTGTAATAAAGTTACGAATAACAACATGTAACTGTATATTGTGAAATAAATTATTTTTATTATAATTATTATAAACTCATATCAAACATATAAAAGGTATCCACTTTTTACATCCAAGGCTAAATATATTTATGGCCAGAGTATGACGATATCGAATTTAGTTCCACTATAACGATATGTTACCGTACTGTATAAGCACAACACTAGGAGAGGGCGCGGTTTACAGAGAGACAAGGATGATAATAGATGAATGTAGTAAGTGGGAGTGAAATGCATTCATTCGGGTCTATTAGATTGTCCAGTTTAACTTGACCTATTAAAAATGAAGCAGATAAATTACGTAAATTGATAAATTTTACTTACTTGTTGAAGGTAATTCCATCTGTTTTATTATTGGATGTTTTGCTATTTTTCCCGCACCATTTAATGGAGCAGGTAGTCATTTTTATTACAATGAATGTTTACAATCGTCAAAAATAAAAATATTTTCAGAAACGTATGTACGGGTCAAGCTTCTGGTCGCGTACTGTTTATGTGCGCTCATGCTATGACTTTAATGTGTTAGAAATCACACACCAGTTGCATGATCGGGCGAACCATCAATTCCCCTCTCGGGGTTTAAATCTCGTTGCTCAAAATAGATTGCCTACAACTGCATCGGACTACATACGCTAGGAGCTGCATTGCCACGTATTATAATTTGAACTCTTCAACAAATAAACAACTACTATAATAACTTCAACTACTATCATCTTCTTTTAGTATATTTACTGTATGATAATTGGTATATTTTTTAAATATAATCTGAATATAACTTGTTGTTTGTTTCTTGTTCATAATTTGAAACTTAAAACCATGCACTTAAATTTGTATAGATATATTTCGTAATCGCTTTATAGTTAATTATAAAAGATAGTAAAAATATATGAGGTATGTATCTACTATTTCTAAAATTAGGTTGTTATCTCTTAAGTGATTTTGAAATTATGGCAATCCAATGCTCTACTGATCGGCTATCCATGTGGCATTGTGTATGCCGCAGCTATGTTTATATTATTTCTAACATTGAGCATGTTTTGCTAACAAATACCTTCTTACCCTGCAGAACTGTTTTGTTAACAAAACATGTTACATTTTAGAAATAAACCAAATATATCTGTGGCTTGCATAGCTTATAGTAGGTAAAAACCTATGTATGTGTGCGTAGGTAATACCATATTACACACATGCATGGTCGTGCATGTGTGAGTAAACGTTACTTCCGGATGGCGATATCAGAGCAGTCTTTTGACATAAAGGGTTGGCAGAAAAAAACGTAAAGCGGCTCTCTATATCCGGTATATTACTTTTCTCTATGAAGCAAGTCCAAGGGCTGGCTTGACATTAGAGGTGTGTACCGGAGGCAATTTAAGCCTCCGGAGATTTTGCGGTGATTTTATTGAATAACCGGTGTTTCTCCGGTTATTCTCCGGATAATCAGTATATTTTATTTCTGATGCACAGAAAGCACTTGACATCCAATCGAATTTAATGTGACTAATAATTAGTAGTTTATGCAACTGTCATATAACAGAGGGTATTAAAACATGAATGTAGTTTTTTGAAACGAGCCGCAGGCGTGTTTCAAAATAAGATTACTGATATAAATAGGTATTAAACTAAGAGTGTTTTAATTTAATACCTATTTGTATGCAGTTGCATACAGTACTTTATTCAATGTCATGGCTATAAGCTTTTCTTGATTTTTCTGACAAAAGAAATAAGTCTGTGTTTGGTCTATTGGCCCGGAACCAGGGCGTTGCGTTGTAATTTAAATTGAACTGAAACCTCCTTGGTCGGGACACATTGTACTTTAATAATTAAAAAAATGTTTTAAAGCATTGTTTTGTTAGGAGAATAAAGCTTTAATTTAATTTTCTGAAAGAAGGATGTAAATAAAATAAGAGTCTGTATTTCATTTCATAATTAGAATATTACCGATTGAGATTATATAAAATATTTTTGAATGCAAGCCAAGGTAAAAATAAGGTTTTGATTGTTATCAAATACCTACCTACCGAGAACAAGTGTTTTTCTTGGGTAGCATAAACGGAGGAGAGCTCAATGGGGTAGTAGTAATAATGGTTTCCCGTGTAGGTTAATAGGAGCAAAACGCATTTATAGTACGAATGAGATGAGATGAAATTAATATTATCATTTTATGATATTCATATGAGTAGTATCGAACAGAGATACATCCCTACCCTAATCGCGAAAGAATCGCGCGTTCAGAAATGGTTACCCATCAAATAATCACTAACCGGTAGTTAATAGAAACACCGATTAGTCTCCGGTACCCATCCCAACCGGTGATTATCCGGTTTTTTGAGAACCGGTACACACCTCTACTTGACATGGCACCCACGTCCCACACAGTGAATCCATTACATGTTACGATAAGTAATTTGTCTCTTTGATGTTTTTGAAACTGTAACAATCTCTTTCCTTATTCACAAGAGTGAGCCAATATAATTTATTAAAATGAGTGAGTACCTACTACAGAAAGTTTTGATTTCAGGTCACCTTTCTCATATAGAGCCATAAATTAAAAATGATTGAAAGGACTATGAACACTCCATACACAAAGAAAGGAAAAGTACTGGGATTGCTTTGGTCATTGGTGCTGCAAATATTTATGCTAATATGAATTGTATTAAAGGTAACTTTAAATTTTATGTTAGAATGTCAAATTGGTCAAGTGACTTGCATTAGGTAGGGCTATGGACTTTGCCAACAGGGCTTTTATTCATAACATAATTATATCCTTCATAATAATAAGCATTTATTTCTCATTTCATTGACCGAGCGAGGATGCAGTGCGAGCGAAGCGTCTCTGCTTCAGCTTACACAATGCTTTTCAATTTCTTCCCTTTTGTTTGTAATTCTTAAAAATATACTAAAAGCACATCTTCAGAAAAGAATGTAGGTACATACTACTTTTTCATAAAATGCAATTCATGAAATCTTGGTACTCCTTTTCATATTGTTTTCTCAATTCTAGTAATAATTGGTTAGAAATGTCCTTTGCTGCATTAGAAATATCTGATGGTGCTTGTATCACTCATTTTTGTAAACAACAAAATAATAGATTTTTGCAATACATATAATATCCAACAAAAACGGCGAGATACGACTTGAATTTTAATAACAGTTCTTTTTTAAACATGGCGCTGTGGTCGTGAAAGTTGCGTGCCTGACAATGTTCTGTTTTGAAAAAGGAGTTGCATAAAGAAATTTAGTACAACATTATAACACTAGTTTGGATGTTAATATGGGTAATTGGGTACTTTGAAACAGGATGTTAATAAATCTGTTATTTAAGTTTATGATTATATTGATGACAAAGATGCCTGGATAGTTCAAAGTTACCACCTGTAATTTATGCAATGTAAACAAATATTGTACCTAATAATTAAAAGTCATAAATATTACACATTGTTGTAAGAAATTTAGACTGCATTCAAAAACAAGTGATTTCTCACTAGTAGTGTAATATTTGTCAGTACATCATGTAATATGTTAACTATTTAAAACGATACTATTGTTTGATTTGAGTTATGCGAAGACCAATGACAATGCTTACATTTAATATAACATGTACATAATTTAATAATACATTAAGGATAATTTGGATGTAATCTGACTTAATTAAATCTTATAATTTAATTGACAATTAATTTTTTTTATAAGATTGACATATTATAATTTTAAAATGAAATGAAATAATTACTGTTTAATATACCTTATATGTCTATAATTTAATAATACAATAATGCTAATTCAATTTAATCGGACACAAATGAATCATATAAGTTAATTGTCAATTGATTCATTTTGTTTAATAATAATGACATACAATAATTTAATAATGAAATGAAATATTACTACTTACCTTTAATTTTTTGACTACACTATTGTATTAGGGTTAAGCCTGTGAGAATAGTTGTAATGAATGAATAAAATAAATAAATAAACTTTGTCGGTTCGAAACAACCATCGTTTAAGTAACTCACAAATAAATAGTACCTACCAACCTAGTCATAATTTTTTCCCTAACCATTGCATATATATTTCACTGATAAAAATTTAGCACTTAGGTCATAATTTTAATATAAACAAATATTTTATGATTTTTTTTCACAAGGAATAAAAAAAATATCTGCAATAATGCACTCTCATTTGACAACTAAATACTATTGACAAGTAAAAATCCTCACCCTGTTTTTCATCAGGTAACATATTCAACTGTGGTGTAAACATTTACTTGTTTTCAATCTACCTCGAGTGAATGTAAACCAAGGTGATTTCTGGACAGCACTCGGGTAACATTCGCACAGTGATTTCCATACGCACCATTAAGAGGAATGGCCCTGAGTGTTTTTTTTTATGTTATTGTGACGGAACAAGCTCAAGGCCCACCTGTTGTACAGCGAACCTCTGCCTATAACAGATGCATTTCATTACAAGTCACGAAATTGCATTGCGCCCGTCACTTTGATACAGTTGTTAAGTCTCATGTGCCTGTAATTTCACTGGCTCTCAAGGACATCTGCCGAAACACACCGTTAGGTGTTTGGCGACAGATTTTCTACTTGAGGGTGGTTGCTAGCTAGGCAGGCATTCGCAAATTGCCCATGCGGTGCTGCTCAAGCCCGCGTCGGGATTCGAACCATGGACATGCTGCGCGGCAGTCCAAAGCCAATGCCACTGAGCCATCACTGCTTTAGGAGTTGGTAGGGCCCGGTACATAACTAGGTTGTCACTATCACTGATGATATTGAATCTGTGAGCTAAACTTTTTACTAGACATATGTTAAATTTGTTTTTGTTAATGTTTTTACAGACACAGTGTTTATTGACAAGAGCTTGGTTTTACTGAACCATCATAAATTTTTTTATGTCCAGATAAAAGAAAAAAAGCTGGTGGAGTTGTGATGACATGGTTGCCGAGGTAAATAACATAATATAATTATATGCACCCCTTCCAACAAAACATCAGTGTTCAACCTTACACAGGTAGCCATCTAGGATTAGCTATCATAAACGGAATAAGCGTTTTTAAAGGAACTTCAGAAGAAAAAAACAGACTCTTATTGAATATATTTTTATCGTCAATATTCTTTCCTCAAGAATGGGTCAAGAAATTAATTTGCAAATTGAGCTATACTCAATCCCCTCTAGTTAGTATATCTGATTCTATTACAACCATTAACAGTGATTTGCGTCATATAACTTTGAACACAAACTTTGTACTAAGAGTGAACCCATCAGCAAAAACTCATGTCATCATTATGGGTAGCTCACATATAATATCCAAAATAGACTGGAAAACTACCACCTGTAACTGTAGATGGAATCACTGTCCCTTATAGTATGACAGTCAAAAATCTTGGCATCGCATTTGATCAGCAGTTGAAATGGAAACCTCATCTTGAAACCGTTCGCTGTAAGATGTTTGATTCTGCAGATTCATTCCGACGACTTTGTAACTTTTTACCCACTGCTACTAAATTTGCACTTGCACAATCTCTTCTCCCTATTCTAGACTACGCTGACACCTGTTATCTTGATATCACTGCGGATTAGTTTAACAAACTCCTGTTATCTTGATATATTGATTGATTGTATCAGTTAAAAAAACTTGAAGGGAAGATAAGAACCCTTTAATAAATTTGAAGTAAAAAAATCTTTTTTTTTATGTTATTATGACGGAACAAGCTCGAGGCCCACCTATTGTTAAGCGGACTAACCTCTGCCTATAACAGATGCATTTCGTCACAAGTCACGAATTGTACTGCGCCCGTCACGTTGAGACATAGTTATTAAGTCTCATGCGCCTGTAATTTCACTGACTCAAGGACTGCAAGGACTGCTGCCGGAACACACCGTTAAGTGCTTGGCGACAGATTTTCTACCAAGTGGTGAAGCTCATGACCGCGGCGGGATTGAACTTCACCGCATGGTGGAAGGGCATTTTGCAAATGCCCGCCTGGCTAGCGACCTACGGTGCTTGGCGACAGATTTTCTACCCTCAAGTAGAAAATCTGTCGCCAAGCACCTAACGATGTGTTCCGGCAGTTGTGCTCAGCCAGTTATTCGAGGTTAAGACTGTTAACACCTTCGACCGCATAATCACTTACCATCATGTGAGATTGCAGTCAAAGGATTACCTATAAGAACTTAAAATATAAGTAATGTGGTGGCAGAATACCTAACAGTTCTAACACTGCAGGAGTGCGGTTTGCAGGAGGCTGGGTGCCTAGACGGACTTTTGTCCTAGTAAATATGTTTTTATTAATGTTGCTAATGATGAATTGGATTTTTATTGATGAGAGCCTGGGTCCAGTCAACTATAACGCAGTTTTATATGTACTCAAAATAGAAAGAAAGTCAGAGGAGTTGCGATGTCATACTTTAAGTGGTTTATCAGATGCATATTATACGATACTTTAATATATTACTTTCTTGCATGGCGGTAGAGCATTTTGCAAATGCCCGCCTCGCTAGCTATGAATGGTAGTCAGTAAGAACATGTGTCGCCAACATCGAGAAACTTAGTGTGTCGATGGTCGCCAAGCACCTAATGGTGTTAGATCCGTCCGGTAGGCTGTCATTGCAAGGCAATCATTCGAAATTAGTCATCTTTAAATACACTGTTATTAAAGGTAGTGGTTAAAGGCTAACCTATAATCTATTAAGAAATATTTGAACTGGATAGGATATATTATTATGTGTTGTTTAAAAAGTACTATTGCATTTTTCAGACAAGATTCCTGAGGAGCACTTTTCTCTGGAGGGGCCCGATGGCACGGTGATCAAAGAAGTTTGTCTCCATAAGGAATAAAATACAAAGTATTCGGAAAGCGTCCTCCACTCCGCACCATGTGACCTGTATTTCAATAGTGAAGCCGGAGTATACAATACAATCTTTTATTTGTCCTACATCGATAGACGAAACACACTAAAGAGTAAGTGGTGTCTGTAACCAACGAGTAAGAAAGATAATTACAAGGTTCTTTTCTTGAGCCGTAGGCGAGGATTTTTTGTATTGTTATTGTGACGGAACCAACTCGAGGCCCACCTGATGTTAAGCGGATTAACCTCTGCCTATAACAGATGCATTTCATCACAAGTCACGAATTGCACTGCGCCCGTCATCTTGGTACATAGTTGTTAAGTCCCACGTGCCTGTAATTTCACTAGCTCTCAAGGACAGCTGCCGGAACAAACCGTTAGGTTGTTTTCTACTTGAAGGTGGTCGTTAGCCAGGCGGGCATTCGCAAAATGCCCTTCCACCATGCGGTAAAGCTCAAGCCCGCGGCGGGATTTGAACCATGGACCTGCTGCGCGACAGTCCATAGCCAATACCAATGAGCCATCACTGCTTCAAAATTATAATTATAGATCAAACTAAGATAGACGAAAAGACAGACGAACAGGGAAGGCTTTCTTATAGAGTTCCGTTTTCTAATACGGAACCCCAAAATAGAAGAATGTGGTAAGAGACCACCAACCATAAGGAGGTTATTATGTGATTAAATCTTTACTCCGAAGGTAAGAAACTCCTATGCTTTTATTAGGCCGGGTTTTTAATTACCAATAGCTATTATTATTTCTTTGTCACTGGCTTCTGTCACAATTCTACCAATGCCCGTTTCATGCTAGTTACAAGGGGTTACCTTGATGTAGAATATCTTGGCATCAGAATGTATTATTGAGTACGATCTGCTGGCACTTTATTGTTTAAAGTACTGTAAAAAGTATGTGTGCTAAAACAACTAGTGGTTAGTTATTTCAATGTACACAGGTAACGAACGCCTAAGTAATAAAACTTGGACGAGCAAGTATATCTGAAAACATATTTTAATGCACCTCATACGTTATGGCACTGCTTTACATTTGCTACCTGACATACTTAGTACCTAAGTTCTCATATTTCTCGCTCCCGTGATTGCATTGGTTACCCTGTCCTTTGATCCGGACATAATAACATAACAGCAGGGCTATCACGTATCTTCTGTAGCAATGAACTGTTGATTGCAACAATAAAACTGTCAGTTTTGACAGATTTTGTAAGACAGATGGGTAACAGACCTTCATGCGTCTGAACGTTAGTCGCCGACCGTTTTTTTTCTTTAATACCTGAGACAATAACTGGCATATACATTGATCGAATAAAAAAATTCGTACTATCCATTCTACTAAAGAGTTTGTAAGAATAATATACAGGCTGTACTCCCATGGTCAGTATTTCCTTTTATTTCATATTATTATTATTCTAAAATCTTAATAAAACAAATAAAGGCAAAATTCTTACCTGTTACGTGTGAGCAGAAATTTTAATGAGATAGACAAGAGAGTTGGCCTAGACTTATTTTGTACAAGCATTGCATCGGCTAGGCGGTTGTTGAGCAGAGAGTTCTTCGACTGTTTGAATTTTATTATAAGCAGCAGTCTAAACATTAAGACTAAGTTGTAACCTAGTGTTCATTATTTGAATGTCATTTATAAGATAGCTATCCGTGAGGACCTACAATTGGTTATCTGTTGTTATTAGTTATATTATAAGATATTTGTTATACTGTTGGTCTTCCTAAGAAATAAATAAATAAATAAAACTTAAGTTTATATTGGCATAGATTTTAAAATACAATTAGTAATTTCTTATTATTATTATTTTTAGTATTTGGAGAGACTTATTTTTTTCCCGCTCATGACTTAAATTTTGCCCCTCGTATTTTTTTAATTTTTTTTATGTTATGCGCAGAGCATGAGTTATTTCAAAACATAAAAATACTAAAAATATCATAGTCGCTTTATTACATTTGGTTTTATTTTACAGGATATATCAAGCGTATGAAACGTGTTGCAGTATCCAAAGTGTAGATACCCATTGGCCATTACACACTAAAATTGAAGCGGTATGGAGGAAGATATATAATATTTTGGGCTAATTTGTGTTAGGGGGGGAAAAAGAAATTACTACTTGTATATTAAAATAAATGCCAATATTAACTTAAATTTTGATCTACTTAGATTTCAAAAATAAAATTAAATTTTAGAATAATAATAATATGAAATCAAAGGAAATACTGACCATGGGAGTACAAACTGTATATATACTATGTTATTACAACTCTTTAGTAGCATGGATATTACGAAATTTTAATTCGATCAATGTATATGCCAGTTATCGTCTCAGGTATAAAAGAAAAAAACGGTCGGCGACTAACGTTTGGGCACAAGAAGGGCTAGACCTATCTGTCTTTTTCATTGATACAAGATTTGTCAAAACTGTCATTTTTGATTGTTGCAATCAGTATTTCATTGCTACAGAAGATACATGATCGCCCCGCAGAGTAGGTCTGAGATGGCAACCAGGAGGTCTACTCCCAAAAAGTTCGAAGTTTCGTTTGACGGATCGCACCTTTTCTTACCACGAAACACTTTCGGATCCGTACTTCGTGAATTGACATATTGCCCGTATTTGTCCCTACTCCCAAATGTTATTTGACATTTATTACTTCGTATTTAGACAGTAAGTTGATTACGGATGAATGATAATCTCATGATAGATACGCCCTACTGTTACGCCTGTCAGAGTCATCACTGCTTCAAAATATATATATTTATAATGGTGATGCGCTTGGTGGTGGAAGAAAAAGTTATGGAACATTAATGTACAAATACCTTTGTATACAAGAATCGCCGTTAACAATAAATAAGAAATCATTCTTGTGTTTTCTAGAATATGTTTACTTAATGTAGGAACGCGTTACATGGTTGTTCATAAAATGCAGCGCGAGAAATAGGTACTTACGTCAAAAAGAAGAAGCCCCAAAAATGGGTCTGCTACTTGAGAAAATAAAAACATTCTGACGAACGGTGTATTGCACATATGGGCTTATCTACTAATGTAAGTCCATGGTTGCATTCTAGTTGTCATATTCGAAGTAGAATTTACGAAAGAGTTTATAGTGTTAGGCAACATTCAATTAGGTTCTTTGTTTGTCGTCGACACAACCATCACTCTGAAAAATACGTGTTTACTAAAAAAACAAATTGTAGAATACATTAAATTCCACATACACATTCATGAATAAATAATTTATTAATTATCGAAACATTCTTCTTCACAAATTCTTTTTGGTTATTAGTTTTCGATTTATTCATCATATCTACCATTAAGAACCTGCCCAAAGATCTCAATATCACTCCACTGCACAGTGTTTTGCCTAGAACAACGTAGGTGGACAAAAGTCATTTACCTAATCAGGTAATTAAGGGTCACATGCCATTAACAAAACCCCCAAGGTCTCGATAACAGGTAATAATTAGGGCAAACATTCCATAGTGGTGGGTTATAAGGGGTTGAAGGTAAGTGATAAGTTAATTGCATTTGTGAAATTAAATTAGTTGCAATTTTGCGGCACTTATGATAACATCTCTTAAAATTTGTAGTGATTATTTTAGTATTTTCTGTGATGGATTTTACCTTTGAGGGTAAGTACTTTCTTACTTAATATCGACTTAATATATTATTTGCCAACATGTGCTTTAAATATCCAATTGAAAAATCTGTTAAAAGAATGTCAAGTTTTTCTTCATATCTAAACTTTCAAGGATCGCAACTTTTTGTATCCACGTGTATCCAAGTTGATTTTTATGTATGTTACAGCCACAACATTAACCTTTTAAATGATATATAATATGGAGACCGCAACGAATGCTAAACATTTTTTTTTATTTTTTTTTTCAGATCATGTGTACACTTTTTCGAAAATGGAGTTATTTGAAGAATGGCGTAAATATGACAAAGAAGCAAGAAATGCTCACCTGATGGAGTTTATTTTTAACAAATACAATCTGAGAGATGTGGCCTCCGATTCAAAAAGAGATATGCAAACAAAAATTGCCAGCATATCGTCAAAATTTGCTGAAAAGTGGGCTGCTTCGAAAACAATGGATGTTTTTTTAAACAAAAATAGAAGTTGGCTGGACGGAGCAGACATACAATTTAGCGTTCGTATGCATCGGCCTTCTGCTTCCTCCTCATCAGAAGATAATCGACCTAAAGGTAGACCCCGAAAAGACTTCGAAGACGCCAGTTTCAAAACAAAAAAACGCAGGGTTGAAGACTTGGTGAAATTGCGGAGTGCTAGTGAATTGACCACAGCTGCGGAAGTGGCAAATCGTTTATCGGGTCATAGAGCGGTTGCCTCTCGAATCCGAAAAAGTGGCGATCATTCCAGCACAGAAGGAAAGGCATCCGAAGAATCTCTTTGTAGTGCTAGGCAGTTAAATAGTGACGAAGCGCTAGCTTATTACGTAGATTCTAAGTGCACTTCTCACTCTTATAAACAGACGAGAAAGTGGGCAATGAAGGCTGGACATCAAGTGTTTCCATCATACCATAGCCTATGTAAGTCAAAAAAACTTGGTTATCCTTCTGATGACCATATATCTATAACGGAATCGCGCGCGGAAATAAAACTCCAAGCTATTTTGGATAAAACAACTGAACGACTAGTTGAAGCACAAAGTGAAGTCATTAAAAGTGTGCTGCCCAGTTCGTCATTCACATTAGTTAGCAAATGGGGATGTGATGGTAGTTCTGGTCACAGTACCTACAAGCAGAAGTTTGAAAACACTGAGGCTACTGATGAATTTCTGTTTGTATTTTCATTTGTGCCTTTGAGATTGTGTGATGGTCAAAATATTATTTGGCAAAACCCACGACCTTCCTCCACGTTATATTGCAGGCCAATAAAATTTATTTTTTCAAAAGAAACAAATGAATTTACGACTACAGAAACTAACAGAGTGTTGGAAGAAGTATCTCAACTTCTTAGTGTATTCACCAACACTCAAACATGTAGTGTTGGTGAATCACAAATTTCTGTGAAGCACACTCTTTTGCTAACAATGATAGACGGCAAAGTATGCAATGCTATGACTGACACACGATCTGCACAAAAGTGTTATATCTGTGGTGCGACTCCTAAGATGATGAATGGGGATTTAAGTGGATTGGAAAGTAATGAAGAACATTATGGGTTTGGTTTGTCTACATTACATGCTTGGATTCGCTGTTTTGAATGTCTGTTGCACATTAGCTATCGTTTGGATATTAAGAAGTGGCAGGTTAGAGGTGATGACGATAAAGCTAGTGTGAAACAGCGTTCAGACGACATAAAGCAAAAGTTTAAAACCCAAATGGGACTTATTGTAGACAAACCAAAACCTGGTTATGGTAACACAAATGATGGGAACACAGCTCGCAGATTCTTTACAAACCCGGAACTGAGTGGAGAGATTACAGGCTTAGACGTTAACCTCATTAAAAAATTCTGCATTTTGTTAAGAACTTTATCTTCTGGGTACGATATTAATTACAATGAATTTGAGAAAGTGTGTTCTGAAACCAGAACACTTTATCTAAATCTGTATTCGTGGTACTACATGCCAGCTACTGTACACAAAATACTTGTACATAGCACAGAAGTGATAAAAACTTGCATTCTTCCAATCGGACAGCTCTCAGAAGAAGCTCAAGAGGCTCGAAATAAAGACTACCGGAGATTCCGTGAACACCACACCAGGAAACTGTCACGTATTGCCACAAATACAGATTTGTTGAATATGCTTTTAATAACGTCTGATCCTCTAATCAACTCTCTCAGAGAGGTACCCAAAAAGAAAATTGACAAATTACCTGAAGAAGTTTTAAATTTGATTGTTCCGCCTTCAATACAATCACATCGGGTTACAAGTAACGTTCTTCCGAGTCCGACTGATGAAGGTGATTACTTGTTACCAGACTCGACTGAATGTGAGAGTGACGAATCATCAGATGAGGATATTTAGGATAATTACGAGTATGATGTAGCATTTTTGTAAAATCTTGAGTTTACCTTTTTTTATAATATTTAAGTTATAAATAATAATGTATTTTTTTACTTTTTATTGTATAATTATGTTGTAATATATTATTGATTGTTTCTTTCTATTTTAATGTACTTATTTCTGCTGTATTTTTGCTTTTTTTTGTGCCTTTGTAAGAAATACAATACATTTTTTTATAAAGTATTTGGTTTTTCATTTTTAGACTTATAATTTAATCTGTACTTACCTGAAAATTATGAAATTAACAAATTATCATTGTCTAAGGCAAAAGCAATCGAAACCCATTATAAAATATTTTTGTCCAGCTAGCTTGTTCTAGGCGAAACACAGTGCACTGTAATATTTGTCTATGAATCCGAAACGAAGATCGTCCGTACAAGTCGCATCCGAAGTTATTTGGTAGTAGGGTACAAGTTCGATGTTCGTCGTTACTTCGATCCGAAACGAAACTTCGAACTTCGTTTTTGGGAGTAGGCCTCCAGGTTCCAATTCTTATAGATAGTGCGAATAGAATCGGATTGGAAAATATAAGCAAATACTGCCATCTATAGTAGCATTTGCGCTTCTAGCCTTTTTCGTCTTCATAAAATTAATATAGTTCGACATGCAGCTCACAGATGGCGCTAAACTCTAAACTGAAATTAATTGATACCGGCCTTTACGTCGCCATATTATTACTATAGTTCGACCTGCAGCTCATAGATGGCTCTAAAATCAAACTGAAATTCATTCATACCTGAGAAATAATTTTTTCGTAGACTACTGGTACCAAGGTAGTGGGCGATCAACGCCTGGGACAGATTAAATTACATAGTCAGCTCAGAGAGCGGAAACCTAGCTAGAGGTATATTTTTCGCTGGCAAAATCCGTATACGTAAAAAAAAAATTTAATTGTAATAAATAGTAAAGTAAGTAAAGTAATGAAAGTAAATATTATTGAAATTGAGAATTTTTGACTTTTGCTTAAGTTCCCTGGTAAATATGTTTTTATTAATGTTACTAAAGATGAATTGGATTTTTATTGATGAGAGCCTGGATCCAGTCAACTAAAACGCAGTTTTATATGTCCTCAAAATAGAAAGAAAGTTAGAGGAATTGCGATTTGATTACGATGTCATACTTTAAGGGGTTTTTCAGGTGCATATTATGCAATACTTTAATCTATTCCTTTTTTGCATGGCGGTAAAGAAAGAAAGAAACATTTTATTAGGTTACACAATATAGGACACAGAGCCGATATCTAACAAATAATTAAACAAAGTAGAACACACTTTAAACTGAAACACAAAGACACATAACAATATAAAGTCACGCCTAGGGCATGCAATTATCCGACCAAATTTACTATTCGGATATTTCGGATAGACCCTAAACACTATTTGGATATATCCGGATAATTCGGATATTCGGATATCCGAATAGCATGCCCTAGTCACGCCTGAACCCTGGATGGGAAGGGAGACATAGATAAATTTCAATCTAATGATCAATACCGCTTCTCAGCGGTAGAGCATTTTGCGAATGCCCGTCTGGCTAGCTATGAATGGTAGTAAATAAGAATAGGTGTATAGTAATAGGTGTCGCCAAGCACCTAATGGTGTTAGATCCGGTAGGCTGTCATTGCGAGGCAATAATTCTAAATTAGTCATCTTTAAATGCATCATAACTAAACTAACCTATAGTCTATTAAGGAATATTAGGACTGGATAGGATATATTATTATGTGTTGTTTAAAAAGTAATTTTTCAGACAAGATTCCTGAGGAGCACTTTTCTCTGGAGGGGCCCGATGGCACGGTGATCAAAGAAGTTTGTCTCCATAAGGAATAAAATACAAAGTATTCGGAAAGCGTCCTCCACTCCGCACCATGTGACCTGTATTTCAATAGTGAAGCCGGAGTATACAATACAATCTTTTATTTGTCCTACATCGATAGACGAAACACACTAAAGAGTAAGTGGTGTCTGTAACCAACGAGTAAGAAAGATAATTACAAGGTTCTTTTCTTGAGCCGTAGGCGAGGATTTTTTGTATTGTTATTGTGACGGAACCAACTCGAGGCCCACCTGATGTTAAGCGGATTAACCTCTGCCTATAACAGATGTATTTCGTCACAACTCACGAAATGCACTGCGCCCGTCACCTTGAGATATAGTTGTTTAAGCCAGTCTAAAGTGCCTCTAATTTCACTGACTCTAAAGCACAGCTGCCGAACTGTTAGGTGCTTGGCGACAGATTTTCTACTTGAGAGGTGATCGCTAGCCAGGCGCATTTGCGTTTCTGACCGTTTCGTCTTCATATTCTTAATATAGCTCGATGTGCAGCTCATAGATGGCGCTAAAATCAAATTGAAATTAATTCATGCCGACGTTTACGTCTTCATATTGATAATATAGTTCGACCTGTAGCTCATAGATGGCGCTAAAATCAAACTGAAATTCATTCATATCGGAGAAGTAATTTGTTCGTAGACCATGGGTACCAAGGTAGGTATGTAGTTGGCGACCAACGCTCGGAACAGATTAAATTACATATTCAGCTCAGAGAGCCGAAACCTAGGTAGAGATATATATTTCGCCGGCAAAATCCGTACACGTATTAAGTAAATTTTATTGAAATTGTTCCTACACAAGGATCCAATTCAGTGATATAACGAAATATACCTAGATATGTTTCATGTTTCTTGCTTTTTAATATAAGTACGCCGCCTGTTGGTCAGCCAGCATAAATACTACTTACAAGACCCGAGGGGTTATGTAGGTCAGATATATATTAGATAGACAGGCATGCAAATGCAGAGCCTTAACGGTTCAAGGGAACCGTTGAAGCCAGTTGTGAGGCGGCTCACGGGTTGTGAGGTTTGTATGCCGCCGTGTAGACTGTACTACATAGAAACTATTATCTTAATCTACCAAGTCCTTCCACACATACGCTTGACCTCTACATAATATTGTTATAGGATGTTTTGCATGATAAAGCAAACGTAGAACATGCAAAATGGCCGCATCGTATACACATACCGTTGTCGTCAAGTAGAAAGTGGTTTGTAACTTTTTGTATGGAGTGGAGCATATCTACCTACTTTAGCCCACCAAATAAGTTTGTTTTTCTGAACACGAATGAAACTCGTGCCTTATGCCTTGATTAGTGATTACAAACCATACAAGTTCTGGGGCAACATAAATGACCGCCCCGCTGAGATAAATTTGAAAATCTGGATATCTGACCACGCTATCTTGGAAACTATGCAATGAAGTGAAATGCCCTTCCATCATGCAGTGACGCTCAATCCGGCGGTAGGAACCATAGATCTGCGGCACGGGAGTTCAACTATTACCGGTCAGTTGCTATTGTTTATGTTGAAACCAACCAAGCAAGAATGTTTATTAATCTTGCATCCTTTAGGTACTTCTTTGGCACAAGAAGAGTTTAGTTTATAATGAAGTTAGATGCTGTTTGTCGCTGCGACAATACTACTCCAACGGGCTTTGGCCCTCGCCACTTCAAACGAGACGGGCGCAGAATGCGTGAAGCCTGCGTCGTCTGCGGGCGCCAAAAATGCATCGTCTTTAAATCATATTAATATGCACTAATGAATAGATTCAGGCGTTACTTTGCGGAAATCCATATTTAATAATAAATACTTTTAAAAGTATCCTAAAAAACATTAAATAATATTAAATAATATTTAAATAAAACACTTAAAAAAGCATAAAATTATATATCTAGTGACAATTCCGCCTAATTTTCCTGTCATCTACGTGACGTCACAAACATCACGCAGCCTAACCGGAAGAATACCCGACTAGTTTCGCTTCTAAACGAAGCATCTTCAGGAGGTCTTGACTCACCGAGCGCACGATCGAGAATAAACGGCCAGCTGTTTGTTTGTTTAGGGAGGACATAGATGCTGGCTACCGCCTGTGCGGTCGTCCAGCTCCACCGGGTTTTGGGCGAGGGCCTGGCCCTACAATAGCCCGAAACGGCCAGCGGCTAAACACGCCTTTATATAGGCCCGATCGTGACTCACCGTTCTTTGTTGTAGCTTACAATTGGTAAATATATACGTTTTTATAGTGATAATTACATAAAAAAGTTTTTGAATTGTTAACAGAATATTTTTTAAGTTATATACAGTATGTTTAGTGTTTACAAATATGAGAAATGTTGAATAATATAATAAACAATATTAGAAAACTAGTTTTAAACTTAATATTATGAAAGGGTCGCAGAGTGACGTCAACACTGGTTCGGCGGGTAGCTCGGTTCGGCAAGTAGGCAGCTTCCACGATGAAACAGTCACAGGACCTGCTTGTAGCTACTCGGGACACGTGGGGATGACACGGTGGGTGGCGTGACTCGTAGCGTGACGTCATCACTGGTTGCTGGTTCGACGGGTGGCTTGGCTCGGCACGTTATGAAAAAAATAATAAACAAAAATTACATATAGTGTTTAAATTGTTACGTTTCAATTTGATTTAAACTGTACTTAATTTAATGCTTTACATTTTACTTGTAATTATACAATTTGACTCCTTTAATAGCTTAATTGATAATTACGTAGTCCATTAGACATTGATTTGACTCGTAAGGTAATACTTGGAGGGGAGAGCAAACATTGCCGGTTGTAGGGAGAATTCGAGTCAGTCTTCAATAGAGTCTCGAAGTGTAAGGACGTCACTGTACTTAATACGCAAAGTGCCTTGTATAATATACGACAGTACTACATATAGGTACACAGTGTTTGACAGTGAGTTCACCCTAATTGTGGAATATAGGATAAGTGTGAAATATAGTAGTTGTAACATGGTAAGCCTGAGCCCCATCACAAAATAGTTTGTGGCGGCAGATTATCACTAAAAATACGTAACAGTGGGGATGAAACCAATTGAGTCTGTTCATTCAGCAGCGCGAATCCTACACTATGTTTTGATATTTCTAACTGTTCTAGGCGGAATTGTCACTAGATATATAATTTTATGCTTTTTTAAGTGTTTTATTTAAATATTATTTAATGTTTTTTTAGGATACTTTTAAAAGTATTTATTATTAATATGCACTCTCACACACACTCACAGTCAGCAGTGGACAATGCGGCTGATACAGCATATGCTGATAATATAACATATAAATACCGACTTTACTTAATGATTCTTCTGTTAGATATTTTTGTATTATTCTGATGACAAAATACTTATAGTTATTTTTTTAGGTTCTGTCATTATTCCAAAAGCGCGCCATCTCTCGCCGAGTGGCTTATATTTGCACAAACGCAGGGCCATAATCATCGTGGTTGAGGGTGGATTTAGAAACTATACTATTATCGAGCTTTTGCTATTCGCCGTCAGATGTCAAAGTCAAAGTCAAAATCATTTATTCAATTTAGGCGTCTACGACGCTCTTATGAAGGTCAATTACAAATTTTAATATTGAAATATACTACATTGTACTGCCACGTTCAGCAAACAAAAATTATAGAGCCACTGCGAGAAGAACGGGCAAGAAACTCGGGGCCATTCTTTTAAACGTCTTTTAAAAATGTGTTAAGTACATACTATATAATAAAATTATTACAATACTTAATTTACATTACGTAGGTCTTAGGCGCTAGCTTGGCAGAGGCGAACCAGTCCAAGCATTTTTGTCGTTTAAGTAATCACAAACTGTGTAGTAAGATTTCTTTATCAAAATATTCTTCACATGCAACTTGAATTTTCTTTCTGTGAGCGTTGTAATATGTTTGGGCAATTTATTATAAAACCGCACACAATTTCCTAAGAAGGACCTTTTATTTGTCTTTGCTAATCTAAAACCTGGCACCGCTATTTTATCTTTATTCCTAGTGTTATAATCGTGAGTGTCACTGTTTGATTTAAATTTGCTCAAATTTTTACGAACATACATAATATTTTCAAATATATACAGACTTGGTAAAGTTAAAATATCAATTTCTTTAAAAATATCTCTCAGGGATTCCCTAGGATCCATTTCATATATGGCTCGAATTGCACGCTTTTGTAAGATAAAGATTGTCTCTATCTCAGCAGCAGCTCCCCACAGCAATATACCATAAGACATAATACTGTGGAAGTACGCGAAATAAACGAGCCTAGCAGTAGCTACGTCTGTTAGCTGTCTTATCTTACGAACTGCATATGCAGCAGAACTAAGTCTTCCAGATAGATCATGTATATGTGGATTCCACTGTAAAGTTGAATCCATTTTAATTCCCAGGAAGACTGTCGCATTGTCAAAAGAGAGTTTTTCTAGGCCAAGCTTAATGTTTGGTTCAACATAAGTAACATTTGGTAAAGAAAACTTTAAACATTTGGTCTTTTTTGAATTTAAGAGAAGATTATTAGCCGCGAACCACTTAGAGATCATAGATAATACATTATTTACATGAATAAGTTCACTATCCCTCCTATCTACTTTAAAATTAGGGAGGTATCATCTGTGAATAAAACTATATGGCAGAAATTTTTAACCATGCAAGGCAGATCATTTATATATGCTAGAAACAGAAAAGGTCCTAAAATTGATCCTTGCGGTACGCCTATTCTTTCCAAAGACCCGGAAGAAGTATTGCCATTTATTCTAACCTTCTGTAGCCTGTCTGACAGATATGACTTTATAAGATCCAGAGCTTTTCCACGAATACCATAATGTGAAAGTTTTCGAATCAGAGTGCGGTGCTCTACACAGTCAAATGCCTTAGAAAGGTCACAGAATACGGCAATAGCATCCTGTGAACTCTCCCAGGCTTCAAGTATATGTGACATCAATTGAGCACCTGCATCTGTTGTGGATCTGCTCTTTGTGAAACCAAACTGATTCTCATTCAATATATTATGCTCATTAAAATGGGATAGAAGTTGTTTGAGCATAATTTTTTCGAATACTTTACTCAGAACAGGTAAGATAGAAATAGGTCTGTAATTGCAAGGGTCAGATGTAGCCCCCGACTTCAAAATTGGAGTGATTTTACTTTGTTTCATTAAGTCGGGGAAGTTTCCTTTATCAATACAAAGATTGAATATTGTTTTTAAATATGGTGCAATAATGCATATTATAGACTCTGCCACTTAACTGACATACCCCACAAGTCTTCGGTGCTCTTAATATTTAAATTTTTAAATGTCTTTATAATTTCAAATATTGTTGTATTTTAAATGTCTTTATAATTTCAAATATTGTTGAAAGAAAAGTCCGGCGATTTGCAGGGGAAATTATGTATTAGATGGCTTTAGTAACATGGCGGCCAAACAAGCATTGTACCCATAGAGAAAAGTAATACAACGGCCTTTGCTGAGTAAATGATCACCCCGCAAATTCGTAACACGTTCGTCTAAGGATTTAATATTAAATATCATCTACTATACAAATAATACACCTCGTTACATACTTCATAGCAATAGAAGTAAAATATGTAGGCCCATAATACCTCACCTCCAAGTGGCTACTATTGGAACTAGTAAGTATAGTAATCCGGCTCTTACAGTTTTTTTATGTTATTGTGACGTTACAAGCTCGAGGCCCACCTGATATTAAGCGGACTAACCTCTGCCTATAACAGATGCATTTCGTCACAAGTCACGACTGCGCTGCGCCCGTCACCTTGAGACATAGCTGTTAAGTTTCATGTGCCTGTAATTTCACAGGCTCTCGAGGACTGCTGCCGGAACACACCGTTAGGTGCTTGGCGACAGATTTTCTACTTGAGGGTGGTTGCTAGCCAGGCGGGCATGCGCAAAATGCCCTTCCCCCATGCGGTGAAGCTCAAGCCCGCGGTGGGATTCGAACCATGGACCTGTAGCGCGTCAGTCCATAGCCAATGCCACTAAGCCATCACTGCTTAAAACAGTGCTTAGATAGGGGCATATTATTGTACCATGGGATGTACATAGTGTAAAGATACTTAATATACTTATCTTTACTGAGAGGTGTGCAGTGTCATATTTCTAAGAGACATTTAACTTTATTTGTGGACTAGGCGACAACGGCGACCCATAACAAAGGTCGTCCTGTTATATGAACAGAACGATGTGGAGTGCCTTGATCAGCTTTTGTATTGGTATAACGCACAGTGTACCCCTTCCGAATAAGTTTAAAAAAAAACATGTATGACATGGGGGCCAATACCATTTTAAGTTTTGAAAATATTTTAATAAGCTTGTTTATACAACTTTTAAGAAGGATACGAAAGAGAACCATGAAAAAACGTGTATACTTAACTCTTCTTCTTTCTAGAAAGATTCCCCTTATTAGGGGAGCTGGGAAGCTGTAGGTGTTTTCGTGGATAAAACATTCTCTGCAATCACAGATTTGTATTATTGACGTAAATAGGTGCTGAAAAAAAAATATCTGAAGGCATTATCAGCCGGAAGACGTCCACTGTTGAACAAAGCCCCCCATAGAACGCCACAAAGAACGGCTATTAGTCGCTTGTAACCATTGGCTACCCTTTACGATGTCGTCAGTCCACCTAGTGGGGAGCCTACCAACTCAGAATCATAATCAGAAGTATTCTTTGTTTTATTATGTAGCTACCATCGTCTGCCCACGGCTTCGCCTGCATTATAAGTACTAAGTAAGTATTTTGTAATTGCGCGTCGCCTTGGGTACCTCGAGGTTACTCAGTTAATCAGGGTAGTAGGTATCCTTTGTGCTAAAATCCAAACAGTAGAATATTTAATATATATTTAATATAAGTGTGACAGTGTTATACACGGCCCCCTCATTAAAAATGAAATTATATTCATGTGATTTCATGGATATCTTGTATAGCAGACAAGAAAAATCGGTCTTACCGATTTTTCTTGGAGTAATTTTATCTTGATTGTATCCACTAGTGTAATAAAATAGTGTGCCTAGGAGATCTCTCAAGCCGCTGCTGGGTTCGTCTTCTTTGAAACTGGTAACATCGGTGCTTCGAAGTACAAAGTACGTAAAAAAATTACAGAAATGATTTCACGGAACAAAAATACAACCTTAACTTAACGACACATTTTATAAATTTCAAGAAAAAAGTCTCGAAAAACGACATTGGTAGCTAAAAGTACCTATACACTCCTTGCAAGGTGATTTACAAGTGGTTACCTACCCAAGATATTAATCTGAGATGACGCTTATATTTGTTTGGTAATTTAGGAATAGAATTGCACCTCCCCATTTCATCCCGTGGGTGTCGTAAGAGGCGACTAAGGGAAAAATACTGGAAGGTGGGTAGCAGCGCCTTCTAAAGAACTGCTAACTTACACTGCGATCCCCAAGACGCCTGCCAAGTGTGGGGATTATGGCAAATACCCCCTTAATAGGGGAGGTTGTGTTCAGCAGTGGACGACCCAGCTGTTACAGTAAATATCAAAAGTAAAACAAATGAAATAATTGAAACAAGTCAAGTGCAAGTCGAATGAAAAATGAATTGGGGTTGGTGCGAAACTCTTGACTTGAGTGAGGGTTCGTCTTGCACTTGGTCAGTTGTTACCTACACGTTTTCAAAGTTTTACGTCAAAACATTACTAAGTGAAAAGTTCACGGTAAGTTTTGGAATAACAGTTTTCAATCCTCCTACATCTTTGCGTTGATATGGAACTTGTAAGTTTATTAAGATTTATGTTCTTTGTATCTTCAAATGTAATAAATATTGATTTATGGAAACAATAGTCCGAGGTTTTTGTAAGGTTTTGTCTTGTTATGTTGCTGAATAGATTCAGGCGTTACGTTGAGAAATCCATATTTGATAATAACAAAATGTGTCTAATAACAACATGTCTCGATCGTGCGCTCGGTGAGTCAAGAGTCAAGACCTCCTGAAGATGCTTCGTTTAGAAGCGAAACTAGTCAAATATTCTTCCGGTTAGGCTGCGTGGCGTTTGTGTCGTCACGTAGGCATAACAAGACTGGCGGAATTGTCACTAGATATATTTTTATACTTTTTTAAGTGTTTTATTTAAATATAATTTAATGTTTCTTAAGATACTTTTTAAAATATTTGTTATTATTATTCTTGCTATCTTACTTGTTTGCATTAAATAGTCTCAAAAAGAACGCACTTACAGGCAGCAGTGTAGATACCTAATCACAACGAAATCTTGAATAGTAGTTTATGCAACTGTCATATAATAGAGTGTATTAAAACATGAGTGCAGTTTTTTGAAACGAGCCGCAGGCGAGTTTCGAAATAAGATAACACGAGTGTTTTAATACCTAATTGTATGCAGTTGCATACACTACTTTATTTAATCTCATGGCTATAGGTAGCTACATTAAATAAAATGCAATATAAAAACCCGCGCGGAGCGCGCACATCGCGCTCACTACAGATCATGTGTACTTAAATTGAATTGAAACCTCCTTGGTCGGGACACATTGTACTTTAATAATTAAAAAATTGTTTTAAAGCATTGTTTTGTTAGGAGAATAATGCTTTAATTGAATTTTTTAATTTTCTTAAAGAAGTATGTAAATAAAGTGTGCCAATAAAGGTCTGTATTTCATTTCATAATTAGAATATTACCGAATGAGATTATATAAAAGTATTTACGGTCTATCGTAGTCCCATGTAAAGTACAAGTACCTACAAGGCACCTGACCTACATACTCGAATGAATGGATTTTTCGTCTTGCTTTTGGCTACTATCTCCTTATTATTTTATGGGTGGCTAGCCCTTGATAGTGGTGATATAGTTCTCATATGTTGTAAGTGATGATGTGGTTGAGGATGATAATCGGACTAGGCCTACAATTACTGGCTGTCAAGGGCTGCTGCCGGAACACACTATTAGGTGCTTGGGGACAGAGTTTCTACTTGAAGGTGGGAGCTCCCACCCTAGCTACCCTAGCCACCTGCTAGCTAGCCAGGCAAGCATTCGCAAAATGCCCGTTCTTCATGCTGTGTAGGTCATGCCAGCGAGCGGCGACGCGGCGGTGGGTATCGAAACATCACAGTTTGCGGCAGGACAGTCTCTATTACCGGTCGAGCAGCACTGTTTGCAGTTATAGGTATATCTAACTGAGAGATGAAGCAGTGACCTAAGCTAAGACGATAAAAAGCTTAAAAGGGTGCTGGTTCTCAATGAGTTACACCGGAAGACACCGTTATGTTCATTGCGGCAGACTTTCTATTTTTAAGGGTGGTTTTAGGTAACCAGGCTAGCAAGCTCAAGTCGTGGTGGCATTTGAACCGTTGGTAATCATTTTCAAAAGGTAATCGCAAGGTGAGGTTTCTTTTCATAAAAAAATATGAGTCATCCCTTGATTTTGATACCTTTTTGAAATAAAATGGTATAACCATACACCAAAATGTGCCTCAGTAACTATCCAAATAGGAATAAGATGTATAGGGAACATCCCCATTTGGGCTAAGAATAAATAATTATGATCTTATACGAGTATAACAATAATTATATTGCAATAAAGGGGGTGCTGGACTAGAACAGCGAAAAATATTTTTATAAGAAGAAAGAAGTGGGCAGAAAGTGCCTTCTGCCATCTACACTGCGGTTCCCAAGACCCTTTGTTCTCATAATATTATATTCGCAAACATTACATTCTCAAAATACAACAACAGCCAATGTTGTTTCTGATTTAGACTAAATAATAAAATTCATCTAACTTAATGATTTTGATATCACCCAGTAGCAAACCCTGTAGGTTTGCATTAGGTATAATTATGCGCATTATTTCTGAAGTTTGTACCTGAATAGATAAACTCAAGAATCGCTAGCTCACAAGTACAGCTGTGGAACACACCGTTAGGTGCTTGCGACATATGCTAGGCGAGCATTAGCAAAATGCCCTACCGCCATGCTATAACGGATCCTAAGATAACAACCGGGACCGACGGCTTAACGTGCTATCCGAAGCTTTTTTTTCTAACTTACCCCTAAAAGTCACTAAGTCATTGAATTCGGGTCCCAATGTAGCAGAAACTCTGTTAAAACATAATTTTCCCAGCAAATCACCGGACTTTTCTTTCAGACACACGACAGCATTTGTAATTATAAAGACATTTAAAAGTTTGATCATAAAGCGTATCGAAGACTTGTGGGGTATGTAAGTTAAAGATTCTTTTGCAATGGCTATTTACCTACCCTTTTTGTTAAGTGTAAATATTTTGACAGTCCCTACATTTTGTAATTAACCTTAATAAGGAAGATGCCAAAATGGTACGAATGATTTTCAGTTTAGAAGTAAAAGCAAAAACGACATCTCAGGTCAGCTAAAACAGCTCAGTTGTAGCAAATTGGCTAAGGCATCTCCCATGAGAGAAAGATGGGGCTAATCGCAGTAATCAGTATTAAAGCCCTAATTCCACGACTCCCTCACCTTGTGCCGCCGATCCCTACTTCTCCATTAAAGTAATACATGCCAAAGTGAAACTGTCACCTCTTATTGTAAGTACCTAATAACATAATCCTGCTGCTAAATTTTATATCTCCACGTAAATTAATCAAGTTTACAATACGTGAATTACCGATTATAATATTTTCAAAATACTAAAAAAAATTACCTTGCAATTTTTGCCAAGCGTTTTAAGTTTGAACTTGGATAAGTTTCGAAGCGTTCGTAGCGAAGTTTGCTTAGCCATTCTGAACCGATCAGCAAAGTTAAGCAACGTCCGCCGCGATCATGAGTTGAATGGGTGACCGCTGGTGACATTACTACTGAGCGTGCACGTGCTTCGGAGGGCACGTTAAGCCATCAGTCCCGGTTGTTGTCTTAGGATTGCAGTCGTTATATAGGGCATTTTTCGAATTATATCTACCACTCTCAAGTAGAAAATCTATCACCAAGCACCTAACGGTGTGTTCCGGCTGCTATCCTTGAGAGCCAGTAATTCTAGGTCAGCCTGTCAACACAACACAACACTACATCTTCGACCACATTAGAACTTACCATCAGGTGAGCTAGTGGTCAAAGGCTAACCTATCAACATTAAAAAAAAACTTAGATAAACCCATGCGCATCGTGGATGTTTATTGCTAAAAGGTTAAAAACTGAGACTAACATTTAATTTTAACTCATGTTATACACATAAAGAGTAATTTTACTACCTACTTATTGATTATATTTGTTTTGAATAACTTATATAAATTTTTAAATGTAATTTGAAGACCTAATCAATTTATGATGAATAAATGCCATCTTCAAGCTCGCCTGAGTATGAGGTGCCTATGGAATGAGGTGCATCTCTTGTGCAGAGTAATAAGAGGAACATTCCCTCGCGTCGGCGTTAAAGCAGGAAAGCTGAATAATCCGTGGGCTGCCTTTTCCTCAATACCAAGAAGCAGTTCGAACTACACATCAAAGTAGCCAACTGTGAAATAATAGATGTGTTGGCACAGTCAAGGACGAAGCAGTGATAGCTCAGTGGCTTTGGCTATGGACTGCCGCGCAGCAGGTCCATGGTTCGAATCCCGCCGCGGGCTTGAGCTTCACCGCATAGTGGAGGGGCATTTTTGTGAATGCCCGCCTGGCTAGCGACCACCCTCAAGTTGAAAATCTGTCGCCAAGCACCTAACGGTGTGTTCCGGAAGCTGTCCTTGAGAGCCAGTCATTCTAGGTTAAGCCTGTTAACACCTTCGACCACATCATCACTTACCATCACGTGAGATTGTGGTCAAAGGCTTACCTATCAACAATAAAAAAAAAAAAAAAATGACGTTAGCTTTTGTACCAATTACAGCACGACCAGCTGAAGACAAAAATAAAGGAATTGATTAATTAATTGATACTTTACCAAACTAATGCACCATGGGGTGCCGGGCTATAATATCTCGCCTCAATGCTACCTGTGGGTGTCGTAAGAGACAACTAAATGCAAAATATCGGAAGGCTGGCAGCAGTGTCTTCTGAGGAACTGATATCTTAGACTGCGATCCTCAAGATGCCTGACAAGCGTGGGGATAGGAGCTGTCAGCTGGTCCAATCAGGATTCCGGAGTAATAAGAAGTGTAAAAGATCACTCAGACGGCAAGGATTCTGCCATCATTCCTTGTGCAGTTCCACAGATAAGGTATGTGCTACCCATACCTCTGTAAGAAGATGTCTAGTTAATGAGGCAAGGAAGAGTTGGACTCAAAATAGGTGTCCAGTAAGAAAGGGCTAATACCATCACAGTGCAGATGGCGTGAGAGGAGGAGACTTGATGTGAAACAATCTATAGTAGAGAGATCAGTAGAGAGCTAGTAGATCATCTTGAGGTTTTTTAATTTCCACGGACCGGGCACTTTCGCATGCTGAGGAAAAGATTAGAGGGCTCACATGGGCATATCTTTGTGGACTTAGGACTTATCTTTGTGGAAATTACGACCATTTATCATCCCACGCCGCGCCTCACATGATTGCAGATGATAATCACAACACCAGAGATGTGAAAATGGACACTATAAAAATATCCTATTCGAAATATTCGAACACAGAACCTAATATACATACAGAAAATATATATACATCATTTTTGTCATTTAGGTACCTAATTACGTACTTACTACTTACACACATTCAAAAGTCATATTCCTATCCTTATCATGTTTAACAAACGTGACAACACGAGGTAATATGTACCTGCTTTACTATAAAAAAAAATAACTTTGGTTTAAACCAGATATCTTCATGACGCCAACAACCTTTTTCAATGCTCGGTTTGGTAGTTTACCGCTGCCTATCAGGTAATTAGGGCTTGAAGATGGTAAGGAGCTATATTGTGCGCCTAATATGCCGTGACATCCTACTCACATTGAAGAGTGTGGTGGAAATAGGCATGCAAGTCATTAGGCATATTGCCTTTTGTCGCCTTTTACAACATCTAACAAAAGAATATGGAGCAATCCTTGTAAGTACCTAATTTTGAGCCGGGTTTGTACGGCTACAAAGGTATTTAACGAATATTCCCACAATAAAAGACAAAGTGACTTGTTCGTGGAGTTAACAGTAGGTCGCCTCGAGCTGCCTCAATTACAAATTAAGACGAACAAGGGTCATATTAAATTAATGGAGTTAATTATGTTTAATTAGCACACAAAAGCGAGGGTCTGTTGAAGACATACAACGAGCTCTCACCGCAATCAGGAGACGCCTAAACAAATCGAAATGAAATTCAAATCATAAGTTACAGGTATAAGGTCAGTATGGGAACAAGTATTGTTCTATAAGCGGATGCTTTAATGACGGAAAGGAAACCAAATCAATACAAAATACAAGCAATAACGAAAATAGAATCCCTTACTACGTTTAAACAAAAATACAATATATGATTGGCTTAAAGATTTCGACTACGACGCAATAGAAAAAGTATTAGAGACCGTTAAATAGTATAAAACACATATTTAAATATTTATCATAACCCATACACACATTTTTTTTTTATGCTTGATAGGCTAGCCTTTGACCACTATCTCAACTGATGGTAAGTAATGATGTGGTCGAAGATGTTGTTCAGGCTAACCTAGAATTATATCCCATCCAACAAACCGAAATACACACTTAAACATACCCTCTCTCACACACACCCTCACACACACACACACACACACACACACTCTCTCTCTCACACTCACTCACACACACACACCCTCATTTTCTCACACACACGTATATACATTATACAAACTATTACTACAGTATCCCGTAAAATAAATTTTAAAATTAATTTACATTTTAAATGTATTATTTGCATAAATATCTATCAGTACTCATTTATATACTACCGTAAAAATTGATATTGTAATCATTAATCATAGTCATATCAACTAATATTTTTATAACAGAACTATTTCATTACTGAAGATTTTATCACATAGTTATATCAATACATTTTACATTGTTAATTAATGTTGTTATCCCAGATTTTTTGTCCTAGTTTAGTAGTTTGTTCTCTGTAACAAATTTATTGTATCTACTGTATAGCTTAGTTATGTTAGTTTTATTGTTAAACTTTGATATTAATATATGGGAGAGACTGCCTTTGCAACACAGTTTTTACTAAAGCAAAAGGCATAGTTTCAACAACTTCTGTGCAGTGTAAGTTTTTCAATAAAGATATTATGATTATTATAATTGTTACAAGTTTCTACTTAGAGATCACTCGTTTAACTAAGGAGTATCTACTATTTAAAAAAAACTGAGAAATACCAATAAAAAATGTAAAACAGAAAAACAGGTAATTTAGAAAAATAAATTTGAAGATCAGTGACACTTGTTTTTACCATTTGATATGTGTACATTTATTATTTAATGATTAATTTTTAATATCTATACTGTCATATGTAATATTTAGTATTTTTTTTTTTTTTTTTTTTTTTTTATTTAGTAAATATTACACACTACAGACTCGTGGTCCGTACTCTTGTTTGTTTGGTTTTTTTTTTTTTTTACATAAAATATGTTTAATAACTTTGAGATCATTCTCCAACTTATCAATATTCTTCCTGAAGGGAAGATACCCTAGTGTTAGTTTAAAATATTATAAATCTTAAGGCTATAGTGAGTCCATAATTATATATATATATATTCTCCTTATATCTAGTTTGTTAGTATATATTACGTTTTAATTGGTACCCATTCAGTTTGTCGTTGAAGGGCCAGCCACAGATTCCGCTGATGCCCTTGATGTTTTGATAAGAGCCTCCACGACCTCTTCGTTTCTGTTTTGTATAGCCATTTTAAGATTGTAGTCGACTATGTTTTTGAAGTTAGCCTCCGTTGCCCGCCTTACGAATCCTCCAATGGCATCCGAGCTGTCGTCGGTATAGTAAACGCAGCATTTTGTATGGCGTGATACTGCTACTACCGCATGAGAAACGCTGTCCCGGAGCTTGGTGACTCTTTCCCTCATCTGTATGACGATTACCGACTCATACGTCAAACCCTGCGCTTCGTGTACGGTTAAGGTGCAGGAACCTGAACCAGACCCATATCCTTTGCCGACGAGTGAGGCCTTTTCCTCCTGCGTCAGCACAAGATAGAGAGTATTCTGGAGGTCAGTTGGTATATTTGCACCTGTGTAACGTTCTAGCTTCAGGGATTGAACTTGGGATCGTGATGAATAAATGCCCGTGTACACCTCGCTTAGTGCGTATGCCACATCCATGGGGTTTCTGTGGGTGCAGAACAGTTGTTGGCTGATGGAAACCAAAGTTTTTGGACTACTGTACCTTATATCGAAGAGATTATCTCTGTCAATATAGGGCAGTTGGTTGACATCTCCTATGATGACGACATCCTCAGCTTCCAGTAACCGTGCAGCCATTATGATGGCCCCGAAGTGGTTCATGTGAGCTTCATCTATTAACAGACGGTTTTCTCTACGCTCCATGAACCCATTAGCCAATACAGAGGCCAAGGTGCGCACTTTGGATTTTACACCGTCGCCTATGCGTTGCGCTACCTTGTCTCGCAGATCTTTAGCTGCTTCGGTTGTGGTGGTCACTATGATGTCCTTATCAGCATCGAAGTTGTCAACTATCCAAGTTGTTTTCCCACATCCTGGAACCCCATTTATCCATGTGATGTCCGGCATCGTCCATAGCTCACGTGCTGCTACTGGATCTAGTGTCCCCGATATGGTTTTAGCCATTTCGAGGATTTTCTCCTGCAGCATTATTTTTGTGCAGCGGGCTGTTACGACAATGGGATCGTTTGGTGGTGTATGGAAGATGTTTCGGTTAGTCCGCTGCGTTTCACTTTCGTTCAATTTAACAAACCCACCAGTGGAGCTGAACGCGGCCATATACCGACCTGACATTGTTCCCTTTATGACTCGGGAAGTGTCGTTGTCATATATGGCCGCCTCCGCCTCCGTAAGCCTCACTTCCAACAAACCCTCGCTTTCCCAGCAATATGCTTGCATGATGTTTTGGCAAGTTGCCAGGTTTACATCTCGCGAAGCTTTTTCAATCGCTAGAAACTCTTGGTATGCGTTGATTGCAAAGTCTATGGGTTTTGTCGTCGGAATGTAGCTGGGCGGGCTGACTTGTCCCTTGTCGGCTCTATTGCGTTGTGTTTGAGGTTGGACGGATTTTTGGCGTGGTCTACAGAAATCTTCAACAGCGGCTGCCTGTCTTTCCGCCGTTTTTGAGATCTTATCTCGTATTCCATGGATTGCAATACTGACGATGTTAACGAAGGTGTTTGTGTTCTTTGTTTGGTCAGCTTTCTCTTTCGGATTGGCCTCTTGCCTAGCCTTAGATTTCCTGGCTTCTAGTCTTTGTTGAAGGCGCTCAGACCCAGTTTGCGTAGTTGAATACGGCTGGAGGATTCCCGTGGTATCAGTGGGTGAGATCACAGTGGGTGCTTTGAGAAAGCTGAGGTCTTGTCCTCTATCCTCATATGCTATAACTTCATGATTTTTAGAAGCTTTTATGCATCCTATGTGATCTGCGATCTGTCCTCTTTCGTATTCGACTACCATGGCGTCTACGCTAATTTTGCGTGGTATTATGCTAGCACCTTCTTCAAACTCTCCAAGCTTCGAGAGCACTTTATCCGCCATCAAGAAAGGAGTTTTTGTGCTCCAGTCGATTAGTGCTATTGTTTTGTTTCGCGATCGCAATAATCGACATTTACAGCCAGCCAGAGTCGTCTCGGGTAACTCGTTATATATCCTACGCTTGATGGTGGTTTTTGTAGTGCTCCCGTTGAGCAATGCGGCTAGTCCGGGTGAGATTGCAACGCGGTTTTTCTTATTTGCAATGCAGTAGCTGATACCGAGGCGTTCAGTGTTGCTGTCCATGAAAAGGGCCACTCCACGAACCCTAATGCTAGGCTCGCCCCTTTCTCCGAACTTCAAGAATTTGTCTAATGGAGTTCGCTCTGGAGAGGCTCGCCGCACATCGGGCCCTCGGTTTGTAGCCCCCGAGATGGGCTGGGGCATGTCAGGTCGGTTCCGTTTCGGTTTCAGTGTGCTATGCCTTTTCGCTGCGGTTTTGAATGCTCTTTCCGCGTAGTTCAGGAAGTGAGTCCTGTTTTCTGGGTCTGCCATGATAGTCTGCAGGTTTTGCATTGTAAGGCTGGAGTTCATGTGAATCTCCAGGTCTTGCCTTAATGCTAGAAAACGTGGGCACTCCAGAACTACATGCCATACAGTTTCGCTAACATTTGGATCGCACTCACAACCTGGGCTTTCCAATAATTTGAACCTGTGCAGATATTCAGCTATCCCGCCATGTCCCGTCAAGACTTGCACTTGTGTAGGTGTAAGCTTTGTGGTTCTAACTATCCGGTATGACTTATTGACATCCGGTAGGAACTGCTTAGTGACTTGTCCTGTGCTGGAAGAGACGTACCTGTCCTGCCATTTGCGGACTGTCTCTTCTCTGATCTTTTTCTTGACGTGAGATAGTGGGACATCACCGTAGTCTAGATCAGAGGTAGCATGCAGGGCTGCGGACTTAGCTAGTTCATCGGCTCGCTCATTACCCGTTGTACCTACATGTGCTCGTAGCCAGAAGAACCGCACTTGTCTTCCCTCCATCCTCATATCTCTCATGCACTCTTTGATGGATTTAGTCAGGGGATGGGTTAATCTGGGATTTTCCAGCAGGTCGAGTGAAGATCTAGAGTCACTCAGAATGTTGATTATTTGAGATCCGCTGGATTTTGCAGATTGAACTGCCCTAAAGAGTGCATAGAGTTCTGACTGGAAAACTGTGCAGGTTGGGTCCAGACTGAAGGTGGAGAAGCTTGACTCTTTTCCTTCCTCCCACCATGTAAGGGCTGCGCCAACTTTTCCCTCAATTTTGCTACCATCCGTGTAGACTTGTGGACCGGTAATTTGGTGGGAGTTAAGGGTTTCAAGACTCATGTCCTCAAGGAGCTCGTACTCAGTTGTTTCGAGTATCGATGGATGAGGCTGCTGAAGATAGCTCACATTTTGCTCCAACTTCCTTCCTGATGGTATATAGTCTGATGACAAGCCTTTTTTTGCCATGTATAGGCTAGCGGTTTCCTGTATTCTCAGATCTAGCGGTAATGTTCCTGACAGTGCGAGTGCTGATGTGAGCGATACCGTGCGGTATGCCTTACAGATTTTTTGTGCGAAGCCCCTTTGTAATGCGTCCAGACGTTTCCTGATCATCTGAAGCTCGGTCGCTTGGTACCACGCACAGGAGGCATACAGCACGATCGGCTCAATAACTGCAACGTATATGGTCCTAATTATTTCGGTGTTTAAGCCCCATGTGACTTTTGCTGCACATGCCAGTTGCTTGTATATTCCGGTCACTTTCTTGCAAATTCCATTTACATGCGCAAGAAAGTTTAGATTGCGGTCTATGATCAGGCCCAAGAGTTTTATCTCGTCTACGAGATTCAGCGTGCAGCCCGACATGCATATTTTGGGGGGATCGTACTTAAGTTTCCTCGTCATAAGCATCACATTTGTTTTGTGTGCTGCGAAGTTTAACTTATTATTTTCCCCCCACTTCACTACTATGTCGAGCACTGCATTAGCTGATTCCTCCAAGGTACTAACCACGTGTCCGGAAAATACAAGAACCACATCGTCAGCGAACGCCTGGCAATACACTTCCTCGCCAGATAGTCTCTGCAACAGCGGATCCAGAACTATGTTCCAGAAGGTCGGTCCACCGATGGAGCCTTGGACACAACCCTTCGTGGTACATCTCTCGCTTGTTGCTCTGGCATAATTGACCACGATCTTACGGTCACTGAGGTATGAGTCTATTATTGCGTAGAGGTTCTTTGGACATTTTCTGGTTGTCAACTGGTGCTTTAGGGCTGGCCACCATGCGTTGTCGAAAGCCCCCTCTATATCCAGTGAGACCATGATGACGATCTTACTCTTAACTATTTCAGATCGTACGTGTTTCAACAGGTCATACAGGGCGTCCTCGGTTCCACGCTGTGGCATGAAGCCATATTGTTTTGGGCTAAGAGTTGGATGCATATGCCATTGGAGTCTGCTTATTACAAGTTTTTCGACGATTTTTCCCAAGACTGATAGCAAACCTATAGGCCTATAGGACTTCGGGTGTGCGTAGTCCTCTTTGCCCGGTTTCCTGAGGATCACGACGTGCGCTATTTTCCATTGTTTGGGGAAGTGTGCCAGCGACAGGCATTTGTTAGCTATCGCCATGAACAGCTCCCTTTCACAATGGATGGCCTTTGAGCAGATATCGGCAGTAAATCCGTCAGGTCCTGGGGCTTTCTTTGGGTTTAGTGATCTCATCACCATTTCCACTTCTGCCCACTGGAAAGGCGGATCATCTTCGGACAGGCCTTCGATCTCCTCAGGTGGCTTGTCTTGAGTCAGTCCTCGGACTTGTCTGTGATATGGGCTGTCAGTCGATACCGAGTCATCAGGGTAAAACGTTTCTGCCAGAAGATTGGCTGACTCTGCGGGACTTAATGTCTGTCCGTCAGCACTTCTGAGAAGCATGTCGTCTTGTCTTCTGGCCGTTTTCCTGATAACCCTGTATATTCCGTCCCACAAGCTTTCTCTGTCTTGTGTTGTGCAGAACTCTTTCCAGCTCTTAATCTCAGCTTCGCTGGCTCTTTCGGCGTAGGTCACTCGCGCTTCTTGGTATTCCTGTAATACTGCATCAAGCCGTGATGGAGCAGCATTTTTGATTCGCCTTTTTTTGCGAAGGACATCTTCCTTCAGTTTCTGGAGATCCTTGCACCACCACTGAGGTAGCGGTGATACTTTCCTTTCGCCTATCTTTGGGATTAATTCATCGCAGGTTTTTTGGATGGATTCCTTATAGGCTACAATAATGGTTTCCAGGTCCTCTCTGGACGCTATATTCCTAACCGAGTCAGCTGTAATGTTGCTTTCTGCTAGGTGTGTCCGGAACAGTGCATCGAAATCCTCCCACTTTGCCTTTTTAGTATTGTACTTTCGCGTCGTGACTGGCTTTAGCGGTTGCAATCGCCCTTCAAGACATATGTCGAAGGTAATGGCATTGTGATCTGAGGTGGTTAGATTCCGATTCACCCTCCAGTTTTCGATCTTCTCTAGCAGTGGCAAACTACAGGCAGTGACATCTACACTGCTTGTGTAGAATTTTCCCGCCCTGTTCTCCTCGAAGGTAGGAATGTCTCCAGTGTTGAGAACCTGTAGTTCCATCTCGTTTAGGAAGGCACTGTAGGCTTCTCCTCTGGCGTTTTCGGTCCTGCTGCCCCACCAGTGGCTCCATGCATTGGTGTCTCCGCCGACCAGGATGTTTCCGGTCGGTAGTTTATTGCATGCTGTTTTTATGCGATCCAGGTATGGCTCTATGTCTGGTTTTCCGTCCAGGTATATTGACACGACTCCCAATCTCAGGTGGCCCGCCACCAGGAATGCAGCAGCCACCGTCTCCGTCACCAACTGTGGGTCATGAATGACTTCCAGGCGGTCACTGAAGACGATGATCGCTGCCTTCACGGGTGTTTCGCGGTTTAGGGTGCACTGGATGACTTTCGTGCCAGGGTTTTGTTTCAATAAGCCACTTGAACCAACGTATGGCTCTTGTACTAGGGCGATTGAAATACCTTTTACCATTGCCACCTGATGGAGTTCTATTGTTGCTTTTTTGGATCTGTGCAGGTTGACTTGGATGATGCGCAACATGGTTGTGTCATTATCTCGGGGAATTGAGCTGTTGTTCTCCTGGTCGCCTTTAGCAATAGTTTATGCGGGACCGCGCTATTGCGTCCCACTTTTGTTTTTCTTTGCATGATACACTGAAGGCGTTATGTGCTGTGTCCGCAGCTGTCCCGTGTGCTCTCGAGCAGTTTTTGCATTTCGGAGTTTTCCCCTCCTGCCTTTCTTTGCATTTCTCCCAAGGATGGGTACCTCCGCAGTGACTGCAGAGGTCTTCCCTTTCTTGGCAGATTGCTTTGGTATGGCCAAAGCCCAGACATTTAGAGCATTGAATAAGAGGGGATTGGTCATGAACTGGTCGCCGTTGTAGGCCGACATATACCTTTCCCTCCTCCACGAGGCGTTTATGCAGTTCTGGGGAGACCTCTAGCACTGGGTGGCATTCTAGGCTGTTCCTCGCTCTCTTTCTGTATTTTACTTTGATTGTAGTCTCCTTCACATCGACGCCTTGCAGAAGATGTTTGTTTTGCGACAAAATGTTTTCCACAATGTTAGCGTCGGTGTGATAGGAGAGTACGTCTCTTATTATAACCAGAGGATTTGACGCCCTGGCAACCTCCACTTTTAAAGATTTGCTTTTTTGGACCTGCTGCCGGACGATATTCAGGTCTTCTCTCGTCCCACAACTGAGTATCACTTTTTGATTCCGGGCCTTCCTCACCCGGTCTATCCTAGCCCCTGTATTCTTTGTATCGATCACATCTCTAATTCTCTCTATCACTTTTTCCCCGGTGTTTTTGGGGTCTGTGGAAGAGATTATCAAAGTGTGATTGGGCTTTAAGGATGGGGAGGGAGGCCTTGCTGCTACTCTCGCGTACGACAGCCCCGATTCGACCATGGCGTTAATGGTCGCCTCCGCGGCCGGAATTTTTGGCGTTGGGAGTGGCCGATCCATGGTGTGCAGATCTGCCACTCCCTTTTGTATGGAGGCAAGTGTCTCTTTGACCTCTACCATAGCCATCTCCGACTCGATGTTTTGGGCGGGAGGTGGAGGCTTTTGCGAGCCTTTTTCTTGGAGCATTCGGAGGTCAGAAGAGACTATTTCGAGGCGCTCGGAAAATGGCCTTAGGTGAGACTCTAAATCCAGTGGAGGTTGTGGAGGTGGAGGGACGCAAACCGGTTTTTCTAAAACCTGTCTAATAAGTTCTTTTATTGATTTTAATTCGTCCTGTACTGCAATCATGTCTGTTCCCTCAGGGCAGGTACTATGAAGTGGGGTCTCTATTATAGACGGTGGTGCACTGGTCTTATCGCCCAGATCTTCTACAATCTTACGGAGAGCATCTAATTGGTTGGAGATGCTTTTGGTGTGCGTATCTAGCCGGTTTATACCGGCCTGTACGTCTTTAAGCCTTCGAGCATCCGATGTCTCCGATTTTTGTTGCGTTTGATCGGATAATATCCGAGCGTCCAGCGTTGTGAGGGCCTGCTTAACCTCCTTGATGCCCCTGAAGGGTTCCTCGGTTTCGTAGCCCAGCCAGCTACGTATGGCTTTGGTTTCCTCCAGGGTGCCCGTGATGTCCACCCTCGCCAGATTCACCTGCTCGACGAGACCCTGCTTAAGGGCGAGTATTTCTCTGGCATGAGCTCTCTCAACATTCACAAGTTCTTGTGCGTGACGAGAGAGTGCTCTTTCCAGATTGTACTTGTGCCGGGCACGCGAGTCGGCGAGGGATAACACACTTTCGTAAAGGCCTTGCAGGCACTCGTGTGCAGTTGCCTTGCACTCCTTCTTCATGTTACCCACTACTTCTAAGGCGTCTTTTCCACGTTGCAGCATCCGAGTTGCCTCTCTGGTCTCCTCATTCATCGCGACCCCAGAGAGTCTTGAAGATGGAGACGGAAAAGAGCTGTGTCGCTTTTTTGAAGGGCTTGAGGCGACTGATGAATTGTCTGAGTCGTCCAAGCCCACTATGCTGGGTGTAGCAGAGCACTCACTTAGCGCAATTGCAGCCGTGAGATGTTCGGTTGGGTTTTCCACCGAGGAGGAAGCAGCAATGGGTTCCTCTACCGTGAGGATCCGTTTCTGCTTCCTCCCCGGTGAAATCACAGGAGTGATTTTTACATCTGTGTCTGACTTGGCCTTTGGTTGTTCCATGAGGCGGGAGGATGACCTTGTGATTTTTCCTGAGGCTATTGATCTTGCCGCTGCTACTCTTGACAATACCTTCTCACGAAGGGATCGCGTCGGCCTTTGAGCGGCGGATTCAGTGGCCTTCTTAGATACATCAGACATTTTCGGTTTACACAAATATTAGAAGAAGAACTTAAGACTACACACAGAAATAATTTGAACTTGAGAAACTTTAGACAGAATACACAAAAAAAAAAAAACAATTGTTTTGGGCTAGATATACTAAGGTAAGCTTATAACTAATTAGATTCTTGTGAGCAGCCCAAGCTGACCAGTTTCCGCAAGCAGCACTTGTTCACAAGTTGACACATGTGCCAGCCATCGCCTTCCTCAACCGTCTTATTGGGAAGACGGCGACCCGACACACAATGCCACCGCTTGCCAAAACTTTTCCTAGTGAGCGTGACTGCTTCGGATGCCCGCAAGAACCTTTGGAGAATTATAGCGTTTTTATTTCTCTTTTCCTTTTTTCTTTTATGGACTCAAATGGTGTTGGTAGTGGAAATTGATGCTGGAGTAAGATGCTCGAAGCGCGCCAGAGCCTGGGTGTTCAGCTCTGCGTGGTGAGTGTGTTGGAGAACTGGAGTGGTGACGATGAGGAAATTCGTGATTCCGCCGGAGCCAAGTTGCTGTGCTCGCTGTCCTGATTTCAACGACCCCAAACACGAGGGGTCTATCTGTAACGGTTCTTGAGTTGTGGCTCGCGGGGGTGAGGTTAACCTCGAGGGCGGGGGGAGGGGGGCCTCGTGAGGAGGTGAGGGGTTGAAGACGGGGTGAGAGGGGTGCAAATCTATTGGGGCCAAATGGTCCGGCTCTTCCTGACGATTCCAGGGAACCCAAACACGGTGGGTCTAAATCACCTGGATTCGGGGATAGACCAAAGGGGGAGGGGTAATCAGAAGGAAAAAGGGGGGTAATCCCGGCGGGAGCTTATGAGGGGTGAACTGAAGAAGTGGGTAGGAGGGGTGAGTCAAGGGGGGTGTGGGGGTAGGTTGGGGATGGCGAGGGAGGATAGGGTAGGAGTGGGTGAGAGTAGGTCTGAAGGACCAATCCTTGGTCTAAGTGACAAGGTAAGAGGAGTGAAGCTTCGATTGGCAGAGGGGGGTGAGGAGTGGGGGTAGTTTTCCGGGGGTTGAGATGTGGGCTTGTAGAAGGGGTTGTAAAGAGGGCTGGTGATCCCGGTTCGGATGAACCCAAACACGGGGGGGCTAGGACGAAAGGGGCAGGAGTTCCCTCGAGGTTACCTGTTTGTGATGGTTGGTCTGGAGGGCGAAGTCTTGAGCTGCTCTGCCGGTTCGTCGAGAAGTCTTAGAGCCGTCTGCGGAGTCTTCACGTGAGTCGATGTTGGCAGAGTTACTAACCTCACTTTGTGCTAGCACGTGGTAACCGCGTGGATTTCTCGCGGATGGACTGCGTCGTAACTCTGCTTCCCGTGATCGGATCTTCTAACTTTTTTCACCACCAGATAGGTCTTTTTGTCGGCTACAGCTATGTTATTACGACTAATTTGACTCACTGCTGTCCTCGGCGTTATTCTTGGACAAAGTCTGTGCCCTCCTGGTTCTGAACCCGTGGACCGACGAAATTGCGCACACGAATCCTGGTGAATCACACACTCGTCTAACTTACAACAACACTTTTTTGCGCGTAACTCAAATATATCCTATTTTTAGGAATATTTTTCGTGGAGCTGATGTGGTTTCGATGGCGATTTTGTTTTTTTTTTTTTTTTTTTTTTTTTTTTTTTTTTTTTTTTTTTTATATATTTAGTTTTATAATATTTAGTATTTATACTCGTTTAAAATTTTTATTGTATGGTCCATATCAAAAAACACTAAAAGAGAACACGAGAACCCAAAAACAATCGCAATTTTATTTCATGGTTGTCGGACAAAAATAATTTGGCTTTATTACGTACTCGATTGAATCTCGGCATAGCCTCTGACACGGACATTTTGTTTTAAAAAATCTATAAATAATAACGAATATTGTACATTTCTAGTGTAATTTTTAAATCCAGAAGTGACAGATCTACAATTTACATGTTTTGCAAGCTTATTTGCTTATATAAAACTTATTTAGGTAAGAACAATTAATTTACAATAAGAATTGAAAGTCGGTTTGACGGAGATTATTGTTGCTTCAGTATTTTTACTATGATAGACATTCTACTTTTCCTTGTTTTTCCCCTGTGGTCATCCTTAGGTCTGTTATAAGAGCCATCTGTGGATAACGCGCCGTAAGAACGAAGCATATAGGTAATGGAATGGTTTATTAACGTTGCTATATGTTATTGACACCAGCTTTTTCCTCACCGGTGGAGATAATGAAAATTTAACAAAAATAGACCTCATTATCCGCACTAAGGGTGATTACGACAGTATATATAAGGTGCATATAAATATATCAACAATACTGCGGTGCTTTGGAGTTATTAACGCGCCACAGACTCTTAGTTCGTGTAGATCAAAATTGAAGATGAGTCAAACACATTCAGTTACCGATTCCAAACCACCCTTGCAGTATTGTTGATAAATGAATATTCACCATATATTAATCATAAGGGAATATATAAATATTGTATTTACTAAATTAATAAAATACGCCAACAATAAAACCTTGTGAAACAATAATTAGTTTTGTGAAAAAATCACTGACCGTAATTTCATTGGACGAACTTGATACGCAGTAATAAATGGATACAGTTACTTAAATCTAGCTTGTACTAAGGAGTGAAATTTGTGCTACATATACATAAGATCATAGTCTCTTCGCCTTAAAAGAGACAATAAGATAGGTGTTAATGGACACTTTCTTAAATATTTTCTATTTAGCAGTTTAAGTCAAAATTAAATTACTCATAAGTCTGTATTATAGGCAAGATTGTCATGCAATGAAGTTTTTTTTTTACCTGTCCGGGAGCGTCAATTCGTCCCGGCCCGCGAGCTATCCTACCCCTACTGATAATGAGGTAACATTAAAAACTCGACTTTTCAATTATTTTTAAAGTTTTACGCAAGCGGAATGCAAGCTGTGCAAGCAAGTTATTTGCTTGCACAACTTGCAAGCAAATTACTTGCTGTCGGTTGCCGAACTTGCCAGGCTTGCCGCCACTTGCCGAGTCTTGCGGATCCTACCAAACTAATAAAAAAATAAAAAAATAAATTAAAAACTCCTTGTCTTACTTTGACCTAATGCTACAATATACTATACTATACTATTAACACGGTTGTACATAACGAAAAAGTTTGTATATGAAGATAAGTCGCATTTATATAATTAAAATCGGAACAGCTTCACTCAATTCATGGTGCCCCAATCTGCGGGGAGCTCCAGGAAGTGTGGATATACACCCTCAACCCCCCTAAGCTTGGGGCCGCTGAAAGTGATTCCACACAGCACGCACTGGGTTAACATTCCCTCTTGTTCTCAATTGATAACAATGACAAACATCATTACATGACAAACTTGCCTACAATACAGACTAATAAATAATTTAATTTTGATTTAAACTACTAAATAGAGTATATTCAAGAATGTGTCCATTAACACCTATATTATTGTCTCTTCTCTGATCTTATATGGTCCATATATGTATCACTCATTTCACTCCTTAGTACAAGCTAGATTTAAGTTACTGTATTCATTTATTATATAACTGCGTATCAAGTTCGTCCAATGAAATAACGGTCAGTGATTTTTTCACAAAACTAATTGTTTGACAAGGTTTTATTCTGTTGGCGTATTTTATTTATTTAAAATTTGTATGGTACCGATTTAGGACATTTATTTTAAAACGGATTTCCTTTCAACGATTGAGCTGAGATTCGGCCGTATATACGATGCCATCATGCTATTTTGAAACAAATCTGATGAGATAATCAATGTTATAATCAGGATTTCATCAAAGTAAACAGATTTCTTTCTGATCACTATAAGCATTGATTCTTCGTCAGCAACCTGACATGTTTGTGAAACACCGAACGATGCGCCAAATATACTCTTCGTAATATCCGACCGAATATAACAATATTTTGTAATGACACAGAACGACAATGTAGCGTTGTAGTCTACAACTAGGAATTTAAATTGATTCGTCCAAACGAGTGCTGAGTTCGAATATCATCAAGGCTAATTCTTATTGTACACATTTTTTACAGCTAATAACGATTTCCACTCGGCCGATCGGCCTAAGTTTTTTTAATGTTATTGTGACGTAACGAGGCCCACCTGATTTTAAGCGGTAACCTCTGCCTATGACAGATGCATTTCGTCATGTGACGAATCTCACTGTGCCCGTCACATTGAGACATACAGTTGTTAAGACTCAAGTGCCTGTAATTTTTCTGGCTCTCAAGGACTGCTGCCGGAACACACTGTTAAGTGCTTGGGGATCTTCCATGAACACCTTCGAGTTACTTTTCTATGTATTTTTTTTCTATTTAGTAAGTACACTGAAATAAAAGCTTGTAGGTACCTAAAAAGCTATATAAAATATAAGGTTTTCAAAATATCGATTGTTATGTTGGTCATACAACTTAAAACTCCGCGAATGAAATAGCAGACGGGACAGCATTATATTCTTGTTAATAGGCTCTTATTTTATTTATTCATGAGTTTAATTAACTTAAGGTCTGTCCTGATCAATAGCGTAGAAATTCATACGTTTTTGGAAAATCCATGAGCAAAACACGTTTTTAAATTATTGACCTTTAAAGTTAGGGATGATCTAGATACAAACCTGTCGATATTAAGACTTTGCCTAGGTAGGTACACCAAGATCCGTGCCAGCTTTATTTGTTGGTTTCATTCTCTTGTCTCTATGACGGATAACATCATGAAACATTTTTTATTTATTTAAGTATATATCACTGTAACATTTAGATATTTTCTAAAGTCCTACAAAACCAAGTAAGGTTTGACGTAGGCCTATTCGTCGCTCCCTAACGTCTTATATTAAGTCTATGCACCCGTGTATTGTAATCCAAAGAAAAGTTAGATTAATATACCCTGGTTATTCAAATACTGATAAGTAGAATCGGTCAATCAATTGAACTGCATTATTTAATTTTATCGCAGGGTCTGGTTGTAACGAAAAACTAAAATTGTAAATAGATACATTTCATATCTCAATCGAAGATATGCAGTAAACTCAACCTGCTGACAAACTAATATATAAAACAATACATAGTAAAATATTAAACAATATATTAATAACAATTATTCTTCTGGTATTAATGTCTCCCCTACAATGTGGAGATATCAAAAGTATATTTTAGGTCACCGAAAAATAGGACATCGAAAAATAGGCTGTGTTTTAGAAACCTACCAATTTAGGGACGTTTTTCTTAGATTGTTCTTTGACTATTTGTAGTTATAACTTAAATGTTGTACTTATAACTATAAAAATACGTCGAATTGTGAGGGCAGACTGCGCCAAATCGCGTTCTTCCATCAAGCCATCAAGCAAGTTACGCTTAGGGCAGGATGGAGTCACTTTGCTTCAGAGCCAACAATACTAGATTAGGGCGGTTGGCACACTCAGAGTACGATAACGGTTGGATAATTTTCAGATAAGGCACTACAGTTGAATCAGTCTACATCGGAGCCATGGTGTCACCGTACTTACCATGTTGTACTATTATGATTGAAATATATAAGCTTAAGCGTAAAAATGTTGAATGAGTTATTATTTATTGGATTCCTATACGTGTTTTTTGTGATTGTGACGGACTAGGACGAGGTCCAGCTGATGTTAAATAGGTATCTATAAAAGATGCATTTCGTCCGAAATAAATACACTACGCCTGTCACACTGAGACATACAGTGGTTAAGTCTCATGTTTTTTTTATTGCTGATAGGTAAGCCTTTGACCACAATCTCATGTGATGGTATGTGATGATGTGGTCGAAGGTGTTAACAGGCTTAACCTAGAATGTGCATGTAACTTTTCTTCCTTTCAAGGACTGCTGCCGGAACACACTGTTAGGTGCTTAGCGCAGAGCTAGCTTAAATAAACTGCACTACTGTGTTGATAGTACTTCAAGCAATGCTTCTGGTAGCGTTGTGTGATTGGCGATAGATTTTATACTACAGGTACGTCTATGTCACAGTCAAATACCTTAATCAGTCGTTTAATTAAAGACCTAGCCATTTTACTAAACGTCGTTTAACTAGGGGCCTGAATGGAATTTTTTCTTAACCTTTCATACAAAACGTAATGAAATATCTGGCTGATGCTTATGCCATTCGTAAAATGACTAGGGCAAAGTCGTCGTTAGCGTTACCAGAAGGAGCGTATCAGGTTACTGGTTACTACAATCCGCGAACCAATCGGGCGTAGCGAGCATGTCGCGTTAGCGGCCGGCAATGCGTCAGAATAACATTCATGTTATTTGCTTTCCGTTTGATGGAAGGGTTGAACATTATTCTAGCCGCTACTTTGGTAAGAAAGCTAAACTATTCATTGCTGATTAGGCTAGTTAGTTATATATTATATGAAAATGGTGTAATTGTTATTACAAATAATTTGCGATATCCGTTGATGTTTGGGTTATCAAACTCTAAACATGTGAGAAATTGTAGTCATTTTGGTACTTTTGGTGGTTTAAGAGAAATTAAATAGCCTTTGAAAAACAAACAAAAACGCAAGTGATCCTGTATAGGTTTCGTTTTCATCAGATTTACAAAATCCTAAAAAATATGCAGATCACTTGGCAAGTCTCGTTACGTTCAATTTAAATCCCACCGCAGACTAAGAAGCTCCATAAATAAGGTATTCCTCGCGTTAAAGAAACTAGAAGAACGTATGTGTTTGACGAAACAAGACTACGAAGTGCGTGATTATTTACGCATGCAAATCTCCATGTTTCAATGTTATTTTTGGGTTTTGCTTGGCATGTACAGTTAAGTTCAAATTTAATAATACTATATACATAAAACGAGTTTTTTTACTCTGCCGTAAGGTACACATCTTTATAAATAAAAATTACGTGTTACGTTGTTTGTCCGTGATGGACTCCTAAACTACTGAACCAATTTTAAATTTGATTTGCACACCTTGTGCAATTTGATCCAAATTGAAAGACATGATAGCTTACATCTCAATTTATAGTCGTAATTATCCGTGCGAAGCCGGGGCGGGTAGCTAGTACATAATATGGGAATATCGTCGGAATTAAGTGATCTCCCGATCACTTAATTCCGACCGTTTTTAGCAGTCTGAATCCAAAGGGCAAAACGGAACTTTCTTAGTGTCACCGTGCCAACCATGTTTCTCGTAGTTAGAATGAGTTATGAATCTACCATTTTGATACTTTGTGTTGAATATACACAAAATACTACAAGAAGTTAATTAATTTGGAAAAAATACTTCTATCTATTTTCTTCTATTCAGTAAACTCAATTCTCAAACCATTAGATCAAAATAGTAACATAGAAAAGCCTATCCAACGAGAATATAAAGCCTCGCTCAAAGCTCCTTTTAGAGCGAGCCTTTATATTCATGCCGCATACCTAAGGCGTGGGCCAGACAGAAGAGACGTAAGACGGAGACGCGTCGAGGGCGGGACTTTTTGAATTATACAGAAGAGACGCGTCGCGGACGCGACGCAGTCAGAGCGGGCGCGGGGTGGCCGACCTCGCCCCCGCCGCGTCTCCGCCGCGTCTCTCCTGTGTGTTTCGAATAAAAGGCGGAGACGTAAAAGGGTTGCGCCCGCGCCCTGCCTCTTCTGTATGTTTTGCGTCGCGACGCTTCTATACATTTTGTATGAAAGAGACGCGGAAGAGACAAAGGTCCGCGCCCCGTCTCCGTCTTACGTCTCTTCTGTCTGGCCCACGCCTTCGTCAAGCATACTTCTGGTTTCCCTACCACCGATGTTACTCTCCAAGCCGCACAAATCGTAGCTGACTACACGTTGACTAGTTATTAAAACCTCAGTGGTGACAACAGAGCAAGCTTCTGTAGGTTAAGCTTTATTTTTGGCTGTTTTCATTTTTCTATAATAGAACACAATGATTGTAGTCTATTATTGACCGCTATTTCTCCTATTAAGGCGAAGGATAAGGGCATAACAGAAAAACGAGGTGTCTTTAGGCACGTTTCATGGCGTGTTAAGTTTTGAAATAAATACTTATGTCCTGTAACGCATGTTCTGTAAGTGCATTTCGTTAGTTATACTAGGATATAATCGAATTAGCACCCGGAAATGTTTGAAAATTATGAAGTACTTACCGAGATTTCAGACTATTTTTAGAGGTGTATCAAATTCGTTTGGTACCAAACTTGGGTCTGTTATTCTTTAAGATACTACGAATGCTTTCATGTTTAATTCCTTCAGTAATTAAAAATAAGGATTGTAAGAACAAAAGCTATTTGCGCCTACTAAAACATAAGTACTACTTAGTTGAAACGAAAATCAATTTCTTTTGCTCGGAAATATGTTCAGGCAATAATAGTAAGGCAGCGTGCCGTCGATCGATTCGAACTCATGCACTACTTGCTAAAAAAAATGCGACCGAGCGACCGCTAAATGCACCAAAATGGTTACTGGCTTCCAAAGACAGCTGCCGGAACACACACACCGTTTCGCTCAATTTATATTACCGTGGAAAGGAATGGAACCGTTTGAATTCTGTAAAATACAATCTAGCGTTACCGATAATACTCGTAGCTGCGGGAATGCGCGATAATTCCCTGGAAGACTTATTTTCTAATTTAAGTATTTGATATGAAGTTCATTATGCTATGTAGTATGTACATTTGTTCTGTTTCATTCTGTTACGTGTAAAAGTAAATTGAGCATTAAATGTTAAGAAACAAATTTTCTACTCAACGGTGGTATCTAGATAAGCGAGCATTCAGGCAAATCCGTGCCACCATGAAATAACGACAGCCATGAAGCGCTCGTAGCCAAGTTTGCTTAGCCATTCTGAATCGATCAGAAAAGTTAAGCAACGTCCGCCGCGGTCAGGAGTTGGATGGGTGACCGCTGGTTGCTTTTACATACTACTGAGCGCTTCCGTGCTTCGGAGGGCACGTTAAGCCGTCGGTCCCGGTTGTTGTCTTAGGATAGCAGTCGTTACAGCATGGTGGTAGGGCACTTTGCAAATGCCCGCCTGGCTAGCTACCACCCTCAAGTTGAAAATCTGTCGCCAAGCACCTAACGGTGTGTTCCGGCAGCTGTCCTTGAGAGCCAGTAATTCTAGGTTAGTCTGAACAACATCCTCGACCACATCATCACTTACCATCAGGTGAGATAGTGATCAAAGGCTAACCTATCAGGCATAAAAAAAAAAAAAAAAAAAAGCCATCCTAAAACAACAACCGGAACCGGCCTCTTCGTGTCTTCGCCCAGTGCAGATTCATGTGATGACCGCAATGGACTTTGATCGGTTAGGAACGACTAAGCAAGCTCCGCTATAAGCACTTCAGCTTCAGTAGTTTAACCGTTAGATAGAGGTTTTATACCGCACCTGTACTTACTTATCCCACTAGTTGACTCCTGTCTCGGAGGTAAATAACCTCAGGATAATCTTTATGGATTCTCGACACCGACTCAAAGGTATTTTCTTAGGGCACATTTGAATATTTTCAGTCGTGGTAAAGAACTTCTCAATACGGATTTCGATTGTTTTAAGGTTTTGTGCCAAAGGACTAAAAGAGGCTCTATTATTATAAATTTATAAGACACTAGAACTGCCCCGTGGTGTGCCGAGTTAGAATTGCACCTCCCCATATCATCCCGTGGGTGTCATAAGAGGCGACTAAGGGAAAAATACTGGAATGTGGGCAGCAGCGCCTTTTAAAGAACTGCCAACTTACACTGCGATCTCCAAGACGCCTGCCAAGCGTGGGAATTATGGCCAATACCTCCTTAATAGGGGAGGCATTCAGCAGTGGACGATTTGGCTGTTACGGACACCAGAATATTCCGAAAAAATAATTTTGCCGAAAAATAACCGAACTCAACACTCAAAACTCTGAAATAACTTGTTGAAGTCGGTACCATGATATTACAAAATTACAAATTTATGAGAGAAAAAATTATAGTCATGTGCGGGATCCGAACCCGCGTCCATCCACCCCTTTAGCCGGGGTATGCTCTAACCAATTGAGCTAACATGACACAATGACTCATAACTGTAATTCTTGCTCTCATTCTTCAACCATCGTAATGGGATGGAGCTCTCATTCTTCAACCATCGTAATGGCATCGTAGGGTTCGAATCTCGCACATGACTATAATTTTTTCTCTCAAATTTGTAATTTTGTAATGTAATTCGCTTAGCAGGCGTTATTGCTTTTTATTACTTAACAATATTAAAATTATAAGGTTGCGTCATCATTTACAAGTTTAAAACCAATTGCAAAATTGGTCTTGTTTGTAGTACAACGCAAGTTGGACTATAGATGTCGCTCCATCCCATTACGATGGTTGAAGAATGAGAGCAAGAATTACAGTTATGAGTCATTGTGTCATGTTAGCTCAATTGGTTAGAGCATACCCCGGCTAAAGGGGTGGATGGACGCGGGTTCGAATCCCGCACATGACTATAATTTTTTCTCTCATAAATTTGTAATTTTGTAATGTAATTCGCTTAGCAGGCGTTATTGCAAACTTAACAATATTAAAACGGTACCATGATAGTTTAAAAGTACCTTTTATTGCAATATTGTGCGCATGGCACCGACTTCGACAAGTTATTTTACACTTTTGAATGTTGAAGTCGGTTCCATGTTTTGTTATTTTTTTTTCATTTTAGTGTCCCTTGCTACTTTCGGGTTCGATTGTCATTCATTGACAATGACCATATCATCAAGATAGGAAAATATTTTTCAGTTATTGGAGTGTAACTCAAAAACGGCTTGACTGAATCTAAATGGAACCAAATGACAATCATCAGCTTTCAAATAAAAAATAATTATCAAGATCGGTTCACCCAGTCAAAAGTTCTGACGTAACAAACATAAAATACAGATGCATTGAGATCCTCTTCCTTTTTTGAAGTCGGTAAATAAAATATGTTGTATGCCACTGTTGCTTAACATTTAATTCTGAGATCAATAAAATCGGAATTGGATATATTTCGGTGATTCACCATCATTATCTTCCTACCTTCCCAATTTCACCGGCACACGTATGTTATACTACCCTTCAAACCAAACATTGTCATACGAACATTAATGCTTGGCGGTACAAATATATATAGTAGCAATTCTTCCCCGGACGAACTCATTCACAAAAAGTTCACTTTACAGCCACTAAAATTAGCTTTAAGCTTTTATAGCTGACTAGCTTTTGCCCGCGGCTTCGCTCGCGTTAAGAAGTATTATAATTAAAAATATACTCCGCTAGATATAATATCTATGCACTATGCACAAAAATGGTTAATTCAAAGTTCTCTCCAAAATAACTCAATGTAGAGTTACATAGCCTGCAGCACCTTTCGCATGGTGGTAGGGCACTTTGCGAATGCCCGCCTGGCTAGCTACCACCCTCAAGTTGAAAATCTGTCGCCAAGCACCTAACGGTGTGTTCCGGCAGCTGTCCTTGAGAGCCAGTAATTCTAGGTTAGCCTGTGCAACATCTTCGACCACATCATCACTTACCATCAGGTGAGATAGTGGTCAAAGGCTAACCTACCAGGCATAAAAAAAAACAAACTCCTTTATTAGGGGATGCCTACGTCATAGTAGCTTTATGCATGCAAAGTCTCAGCCCGATCGGTTTAAAATTGACAAACTTTCATCCCTTATTTTATCCCTTTGGGGATAGAATTAATCAAAATCCTTTCTTTAAGATTTATTTTTATATTTTATAAGTGTTTTATTAAAATATTAATTTAATGTTTTCTTAAGATATTTTAATAATATTTGTTATAATATTGTGTATGTCAATGCAGCTTTTAGAATCTTTGTTCTTAGGACAAATGCAAACGCGATAACTGAAAATTGTATGAAGTGTACTATGATTATTAAATTTTAATAAATTTTTTACACATACAAAATTAGAATTTAAAATATTTAAGAATAAATATCTATTAAATGTACCTTTAACTTGCCTGTAAACATTACAAAAGGGCTAGTAAAACTTTTGTATATCTTTATATCATGCTGCGGCCGAAGAGATTTTGTTCAGGCTAACCGAACATAAGTGAGGAAAATATATTAGCTAAACATAATTTTATCACCAGTTCTTGAGATCTCAGCAACACCCCTTCCAAGATAAATGAGCTACTCGCGGGTAGTTGTCATGTCATTTTACATGTTTTTCCTTATAAGGTAAATAGAAATATGTATATTTAAGAAAATAACGGTGGTACGATATGATGTATGATACCTGTTCTAGATTTTGAATTTGATTAAGTTACAGAAAGAATGAGGCGTTTCACGTTTGTATCTAGAATAACGACCCTCAATTCATATTTAATGATAGCTCCTTATTATAATGAATAGATTCAGGCGTTACTTTGCGGAAATCGATATTTAATAATAATATTATAAGAAAACATTAAATTCATATTTTAATAAAACACTTATCTAGTGACAATTCCGCCTAATTTTCCTGTTAAGTCGACGTGACGTCACAAACACCATGCAGCCAAACCCGAAGATTTTCCACGGGTTTCGCTTCTACACGAAGCATCCTCAAATGATCTTGACTATACGAGCGAGCTGTTATCCTGACTCGCTCGATTAACAGCACGCTCGTCAAAATTAGGCGGAATTGTCACTAGATTAATTTGTATATTTTTTAAGTGTTTTATTAAGATACTAATTTAATGTTTTCTTAAAATATTTTTCAAATATATGTTATTATTAGCTACTTATTAACTAATTATTACAGAGAAGAGCCTTGGATAAGTTCAAGAAGGTCAAGAAAGGTGAAGCCATTTTTAATAGTTAAGTTTTATATAATTAAGCATGACATGGTATCTTTAAATTTTATGTTGCTGTATGGACATACAGAACCTACATATTTTATACAATATGATCATTAATGAAAAATAAACTAAATAATAAATTTAAAAGCAATGATAGCCGAGCTGTAATGGACAGCTGTACCACTGCTGGGTTAAGCACGTGGTTAAGGACTTTTTGGAAATGTTCGCTCGGCTAGCTACCACCCTCAATTAGTAAATCTGTCACCAAGCACCTAACAGTATTCCTTCAGCAGTACCTACTTGAGAGCCAGTAAAATTACAGGCACATGAGACTTAACAACTGTGTCTCAATGTGACTGGCGCAGTGCAATCTGTCATGTTACTGTTAGGTGCTTGGCGACAGATTTTCTGCTTGAGGGTGGTAGCGTTCCCATGCGGGCATTTACAAAATGCCCTACCACCTACTTCCAAAAAAGGAGCAGGTTCACAACTCAAGTTTATTTTTCAGTTTTATACGCGATTAGTCCATGAATTATGAATCGATTTTGATGATTCCTATTTTTTAGCTAAACCTTTTTTTTTTTTATTATTGATAGGTAAGCCTTTGACCACAATCTCACATGATGGTAAGTGATGATGTGGTCGAAGGTGTTAACAGGCTTAACCTATGTAGAATGACTGGCTCTCAAGGACAGCTGCCGGAACACACCGTTAGGTGCTTGGCGACAGATTTTCAACTTGAGGGTGGTCGCTAGCCTGGCGGGCATTCACAAAAATGCCCTTCCACCAAGCGGTGAAGCTCAAGCCTGCGGCGGGATTCGAACCATGGACCTGCTGCGCGGCAGTCCATAGCCAAAGCCACTGAGTTATCACTGCTTCAAAATTGGTCCCATTTAAATTTTGTTTACATTAGTCTGTTAGTTTTTAAGTAATATTTAATTAAGTGATGGATTATTCAATAGTAATTGCAACTAGCAGCGGCAGCAGCAGACCTTGATAGTCAGTTAAATTTCAGGCACATGAGACTTAACAACTATGTCTCAAGGTGACGGGCGCAATGCAATTCGTGACTTGTGACGAAATGCATCTGTTATAGACAGGTTAGTCTGCTTAGCATCAGGTGGACCTCGAGCTAGTTCCGTCACAATTACATAAAAAAAACGATTGTTGAAGGTGAACAGTTGATATTTTAGCAGAGTGATTTATTTTAGTAAGTTAAGTAGTATGCATCTCTAACAAACCCACTTCCAAATCTAAAAATTATGGAATAATTTGTTGAAGTCGGACCATGGCAATGTGAGGTCAGTCTTCTGAATCAGCATAGTACCGACATCAACAAATTATTTCATACTTTTGCATGCTGGAAGTTGGTTCTGATTTTATTTTTTTAAATATTTATACATTTTATTGTTCTACAGTGTTTAAGAACGAGGCCAACCACCTGTGGAGGAGCGCGGCTACTTGGTGAACAACGTAGGTGTCTTGCACGGAGCCCTAAGAAAAACTAGTAATTACCGTGGTTCTTATGGTCTAAGATTTATTTCTCTTGAGAATTTAAATTATTCACTTGGCAGAGAAATTACAATTTTCCTTAATTTGTACATTTGTATTGCATATATAGAAACGGACCTGAAACTAGAGATAACTTATATATTACATAGTATTTACAAACGTAAAATATTGAAGTGTAGAAAAATAAAAGACGTTAAACAGTTGCTAGCCCCGTGGGGTGCCGGGATAGAATTGCACTTCCCCATATCATACCATGGGTGTCGTAAAAGGCGACAAAGGGAAAAATACTGGAAGGTGGGCAGCAGCGTCTTCCAAAGAACTGCCAACTTACACTGTGATCCCCAAGACGCCTGCCAAGCGTGGGGATTATGGCAAATACCCCCTTAATAGGGGAGGCTGTGTTCAGTAGTGGACGATCCGGCTGTTACAGTAAACAGTTGCTAGGTATTCAATTAATAGGTATGTATCTATGTTTGATCCATATATGAAGGTTTAACTAAATTTCATATGTGTACGTATATCTAGGGCATAAAACACTGTATATAATTCATTTGTAAGTAGGTAAAAAGTACCCGCAAATATTTTAACTCAACTAACAAAAATTTAGTAACTGACGTTCTTGATGTAAGCAGCCCAATTATAAACAGAAATCTTACCTTATAATTATCGAACTTAAATAGCTCGTAATATTTAAATAGTGTATATTTAATTAATACTTTCTTTGTAAAATAACTTATATTTAAACTTGCCCACAGCATTGAAGGGTCTAATATTGACCCTTTTGGGCCTGTAGTTACTATTTAAAATAATTGCTACCGTTTAAACTCCGGCCGATAAACTGAGCCCAAAATATAAAAGTTAATGTTCATTTGCTTTACAGTAAATTATTTTGAGGTTAATTATAAGGGCAAGGGCGGTAAGGGACTCTTATACAGAATAAACAGTAGTCTTCAAAAGCTCCAGCTAAATCTTCTGTAGCTGGATATTATTATTATTATATTTTTTTTTATGCTTGATAGGTTAACCTTTGACCACTATCTCACCTGATGGTAAGTGATGATGTGGTCGAAGATGTTATTCAGGCTAACCTAGAATTACTGGCTCTCAAGGACAGCTGCCGAAACACACCGTTAGGGGCTTGGCAATATTGTAAGTATATCGCGTTTCTTTTTATATTAATATAAAATTATTTCACGTACTAAAACCGCTTGGATGGCCACATCTAACTAATTTTCATTTACGGGTTGTCTGGAAGAGATCGCATTGAGCTATATAAACATCAATTGTAACACTTATTTGTCTCTAACAATAAATATTTCAAAAATGTTTTATATTCCAAATCTTATCAAAGCCGCGTTATCAAAATACTGGCACCTATTTGGCTCAACGAATAAGCATTGCAATACAACGAGGCAATGCTGCCAGCTTCCTATGCACGCTGCCAACTGGTAGTGGGCTGGAGCATTTGGACTGCCAATAACTTGTAGGTTGTCTAAATACTTTCATTGCAGTAGCTGTAGTGTTGTAGATATATAGTTCGTATTTTGTCAATAAAGGCATACTGCCGGTAAAAAAAAATAAGAATTCTATCTTTTAGAATACTAATCTTTATGAAGCAGTGAGACTAACAAGTCGCCCTTGTAACGACCCCCCCTCTATCTGGTATATATAAATCTCAAGTACTCTACGCTACCTTATATGAAAATGTTTAATAAAATGAAATTTAATTGTGATATCCTATTTGTGTGATAACTTCTACCATTCTGAGATACCGTATCCAAACATAACACAAAACCTAATATTGAGTGTGTCTTGACTGAGATCATTATAAGGCCATGTGATCGTCTAGTATAGTGGTCAGGATCCTATATTGTGCCCATAAGTAGCAACTCAGTTTCTTTTCCAAAGGCTTGAGACGTGACCTACTCTACCTATGTACTCTCCAAGTGGTGTAATTTAGAACTGGCTCTCTAACATAATACAGTAAAAGTGTTAAGTTGCAACAACAAAATTTACTATTACCACTTTCTTACTATCAAAACCAAACTACCTATTTCATGACTAAATGTTGTGAGTCTATTAAAACCTCAGCATATTGCCATAAGTATTATGCAGTGAAAGATTCTATCTATAGTGACTAATGTGATGTTCTAATAAAGTTGAATAAGAATTACTGCGTAGATATGTAACTATCTGCTTTATATTAATATGGTAGAGTGAAAAGAAGATTATGTTGCTAAGATGTTCTAAGTAGGTATGAAATAAGTAAGATTTACATAAGAACCTTTAAAGTAGGTAAGTATGCAAATAAAATTAAGAATGATATTTAATTGATTGCGGCTAAGGATAACAGCCCCTCCCCGCTGCCATCTGTAGATTTCGACTTGTCCAAACTGGTCATCTTCCACCGCATAGGTCTGTTATATTCCTTACTAATTACCCAACATAATTAGTAACCATATAATCACCCATTGTAAGAGGACTTTATAAAGTTATTATTCTTTCTTTTTTTTTTGTTTTCTATTATTTACAAATGTACTAAAAGTCAGTAAGTATGTGTATTGCAATTGATTCAGTATTCATATATACTACATGGGCATGAGGACATATTCTTTTGGCAAAAGGGAATGTCGTATGATATTGTCATCGACACTGTAAGTATGTAAGTTTGTATCTTGTCTGCACATTCAAGGACCTTTTTTAATTTACTTCTATGAAAATGAGAGACATCATTATTCATAGCTATACAAAACAAACCATTCATTCTACCCAAACGAGTATCTACCATAACACCGAGACGCTGGCCATCTCTGGAGCTGCCTAGCCTCAGTAAGGGCATACATCCAATCATATCTCGGTTCTTAGCGGGACTTCCTTTTACTTATTATGGTAAAAGGGAGTTCCTAATATTACGCTGGTATGTACTAAATATGTCCTAAAACCTGATTGGATTGGGACTACAAGTAACCCTATACAATCTACAGCCTATCATATCTCTGTTTGAGTAGACATATCTAGTTAAATAATATCTTTGAACCTATTCCACCACTTTGTTTAGATGTCATATCCTGTTAGATGATATCATTGGTCCAATATATATTATTTTGAGAGTGGAGAGTAATTATACAGCTTTACTTGATTTTATTATATCTAGTAATTTTAATAGTGAACAAATAAGTTTAGTATATTTTCAAGGTATTCTTGAGTATTTGTTGTTAGATATTCTTTCTTTGTTTCTGCAAACTTTTGACTTCAAAATGAAACAATTTATATTCTTTCCATGTTGTTTGAGGAATAATGCACCTAGACTATATGTCTGATAGAAAAGGTTAATCATAATGAAACAGCTTTGCTTGTCCATTAATTACATGAAAATTTCAAGATATTGCATAGTTATTTTTTTATTTTAGGATATTCTAATTCCTTGTTTTATTTATTTGATATATCCTATTACTTTGATTTTAACAGATACTAATAGCGACATAATAAATTGTAATATATCCTTCCTCATGCTGTCGAAGAGTAGTCAACCATTCTACGTCTCTCATTAGATGGTCTCCCACAATGGAACTGCACAGCTTGTCCATTAGCATCAAAAACGATACCTTACATTTACTACCGTCTTAATTTGAAACTAATTTGAGTGGATGATAATTATAAATATGAACCTAAAACTGATTTTTATTTTATTTATTGTAACAAAATAATTCTAGTTTGTAACCTACATGGCTATTAAAGTATTTCCTGGACACTTGATAGAATATTAAATGTTTTAATAATTCAGCGAACCCAAGGATACTAGTCTACCTCCTGTAATCCGGGAAGTTGCCAGTACACCTATCTTATGAGTTAGATAGAAAAATGTATTGCATCATATCGTGAGTCTACCCCCGAATTATTACTAAGTGCTATTTCCCAAACAATTTCCTATGTTCCCTATTCCTACTCAAATGTACCTAGTTACCTAATTCCTATTCTTCTAGATGTAGTATTCAGCCTAGAGATCCATGTCTCACATTTACTTTAATCATGTGGTGTGTAATGTAGCCCCCTTTCCATAGCAATGGTAGGTAGGACAGCTTCCCCTCGGTGTAAAGAGGAAACTCCTGCTAACAGAAGCTAGCTGAAAGTGGAATGGCAAATTCCAATGTATACTAAATGCCGGTGTAATACGTTCACATACATATGAGGCCGAAGCTTGGGATTGTATTGAACGAGGATTTGATACCTATGGTGTAAAATATATATAATATAGACTTCATTGCAATAACACCCATTATGGTTATTAGGGAACCCCACTTGCTAGGAGCACCTAAGCCACACTAGGATATACGACACTGAAGGGAACTGTAACTGTTTCCCGAAGGATACAGCCGCCGGCTCGTTCCAAGCGCGGGCACATCCCGAGGGACGTTGTCTAAATCTGGGAGCTTGCACTCCCAGACCACGGCTACACGTGAAGACTATAATACCTAAGAAAATGAGGAATCATAATGTAGGGTAGGATACGGGAACGCTTGGAGGAAAACGCTACGTCGTAACCTTTCTTCTGCGTATGCTGAATACTCGGATTACTAATAAATAAGCATTTTGTCAGCCATGCTAACTACTTTGCTCCGGGTTTCCCTTTTTATAGGTACTAACCCTGCCAGTTTAACACTGGGCGTGCCTACTCCCTACCTAAAAATCGACCGAAATCCCCACGTGTTGCCACGTGTTGGGAATCGTACAGACTTTTCATCGGCCATGCCAATTACTAAGTCCCATGTCCTTTGTCAGCATTTAGCCAACTCGAGACTCCCTAACCCCTAACCGGTGTAACACTTCTCAATACACAATTCACTTTTAAATTTTTACCAATAATTCACTTCACGGACTTTAAGAATCTCACTGAAGACCGTCTTCGGAGTACCTCCTGAGAGCGACCTCGGAGGCTTAATGCCCCAATCCCACCATCTTTTTTCTTTCCTCACTTTATCCCGCCTAAACTGCACCTCTATCCCCACCCCTGTCTTGCCATTTCTTTTTTTTTTCTTTTCCCATACTAAAACTGCCCAATATATTTCATTTAATTCTTCAATAATCATACTTCAACCGATTCCTATTGTCAAAAGTCCCCGATTTATGTGCCGTTCATGCGTTTGGCAACATAAAAAGCATCCAGAACAGCACACTTCTCCGCTCTCTTTCTTTCTTATGGAAAGATAGCACGAGTAAAAGGGTTAATACGATTTCGTTCTAAAACATTCAAAATGCAGCAAACTGATATTTGTAAATAGGTTTATTTATGAACGTGGCGGGACAGAGAAGGGCCTGTACCGTCACAGCCAACCCCCAAATTTTCTGCAGGTGTGAATTTATACCGAAGGAAAATTTTAAAAAAACCATCTATAGTTCACAAGCAAACCAGACAATAAAAGATAATAAAAACCCCAGAAATGTTATTACCAACAATATTAATAACGATAACACAGATTTATTATTGCTTCCTCGAAATGAAAGAGTGTAGTAGTGTGTTTTTAAACCAACCAAATCACAGCACATCACCTTATCTACATTTTAAGAATTGGCATAAACAAACCATTGAACAACAAAGACTTCTCACAAGGACCAAAAAGGCTATGCAAGAGAACCGGGTTGTGAGGCCGATCTACCCTAATAGTAACAAATCAGCGTAAACTTAATTCAAACCATTCTTCATTCAGATTAAAGATAAATTTCCACCAATAAGTCCCTTCCGTAGCCCCATTGACTTTAATAGTTACAAAGCATTTATTTCCCAATGATAAGAAACCTCCTCAAAATTTCAACTCGGAATAACGTCTGGAACTTAGTTGGAGTTTGTAAAAGTTGCCGAATTTTTCATTTAGCTTTCTTAGCTTCTTGTGAAGTATGGACTTTCTATGATACCAGTTTTAGCACTGAAATTGTCAATCGGACCTAACCTAACACCAATTTCTCATAGAAAGCCCCTTCTGGGTTAAGTTGTGTCTCCAAGGTTAGCATCAATAAATCAGAAGCCCTAACCCCATGAGTCCTGTTGGTTTGCTGGGCCCTGCATACTGTTTAAAACCACTGTCATAAATCTCTCAGCCTCCCATCTCAAGGTCAAATTCAAATCCTAATTATTCATTCATCCATACCTTATTATCAATCAAATTCACTACTTCCACTTGCCTAATATACCTTCCCCAAGCTCACATTCTCGCCTGCCCTTACAAATCAACAGCACGACAACTACAAAGCAGGTATAATATAATAACAGTAAAAATACTCTTTAGTCCATGATAAAACGAATTAAATTTAATGAGATTTATCTGTCAACCATAGATGGCATGCATTAGATAAACTATGTGATGTGATATAAATTGACCACTCTTTACATCTCAACCCCCCCTTTAATATGCTCTTAGCAACTCATTGTATGAATAATAACTTTTAGTTATTGAATTAATTACTATTTACACCTAACCCCTGTTTGTAAATTCCTAGCGTATTATTTAATTATGAATCTATGTTTATTTTTTTTTTTAAATTGCATTTTGCTATAATTTTCAGTTACTAAATAAAAAACTTTTACGCTCAACCCCCCGTCTGCATATTCTGCATATTCAGTTATTAAATGAATTACATTTACGCCCAACCCCCCGTCTGCATATTCCTAGCAAATTGCTAAATTAAGAATTCAATTGTTCGATTTGAATTTTGAAATAACTTTCAGTTATTGACTGAATTACTATATTCGCTCAAACCCCCGTTTGTAATTTCCTATAGCGTATTATTTAATTATGAATCTATATGTATCTTTTTTTTTTTAAGTTACGTTTTGCTATAATTTTCAGTTATTAAATGAATTATTTTTACGCTCAACCCCCCGTCTGCATATTCCTAGCAAATCTTAGAATCTTTAATTAGAATCGTTAATGATTTATTCGTTCTTGTGACGCAAATGCACAGACAGGCTTTGTCAATTATAATTGTTTGTCAATTTTGTTGAAATTTAATTTAGTTTGAATAATAAGTCGCTGGTTTCAACTCATTACTACTTACGTATTTCTTTAAGCAACCCGTATACACAATATAATATTAAATTTTCAACAATACAAACTTGATTTAAGACAATTTATTTTTAGACGACTTCAATTTACTTATCAACAATCTTAAAACTGAACAATTGAAAAGGCCACCATCCTCCCCTCCATCTATGCTTAGTAGAAAATACTTCCACTTTGTTATTTTTCTTTTATATTCATACATGTGTATATTAGAGCCAACCTTTATAGGTATTTATTTAAATTAAATTTCCTTTTATTTTTCAATATTGACTGTTATTATAAATCTTTCCTTATAATTCACCAGACTTACTTTACTTAACAAAGTGGTAGCAAATCCCCCATAAACATACATGGGCCTTTCCCTAACCCAGCGAAATAAAAATCTTAAAATTCAGTTCAAAACTTCCTTTATTGAGGACCCCTTAGGGCGTTTTTGTTAATCTAAATTACAATATATTTTCTTTTTTTTTTTCTTTAGGACTATATAATTCAAATATTTAGTACATTTACATTTTCCTTTATGTACTAAAAACAAGCCTTCTTATTAACCTACAACCTCAATTCTTTTCTCTTAACTTCATACAAAACGTTAAGTAATCAGTAAACTTTAATTTTAATCTTATACATCTCAATTACGAAATTCAAACTTTGCCTAAAGCATTTTTTTTTTAATAATCTTTATTCAAAATAGTTCCAGCTGTCATTTTGTTCCCCCAATCAGCCCCAACCTAGGTTCCGCCTCTTTGTAATACCTTGACAAATGTATCGCATTAAATTTTCCTCTCACTACATTTGTTTCCGGATTTGTTAGAATGTAGACGTTTTGATAGGGATTTGCTGCTATAACGTATGGTCCCTCATATAATGCCTCAAATTTTTTTGTTATTTTTTGTCTCGCATCAGATCTATTTAACCGTTTTATTTTCACCAAATCGCCTATTTGATATTGAATGAGTCTAAATTTTTTATTAAACTTCAACTGTCGTTTCTCTCCCATCTTTTGTAAATTAAGTTGAGCTAGTTCTCTTATCCTTCCTAACTCTAAGTTAATATTTATTCTCATCAACCCCGGGTCTATTGACAATCTGTTTGATTCACCATACATTATTTCACATGGTGTAAATCCTGTGCTTTCATGAAAGGTATTATTATATAATATTTCTAATTTCGGCAATAGGGCGACCCAACCTCTATGATTACTCCTACAATATGTCCTAAACAAACGCCCTAATTCCTTATTAACTCTTTCCGTAGTGTTTGGTCGCGGATTTCTCACAGTAGTGTATATAACCTTCACTCCTTCTTGCCCCATGAATTCCTTCCATGCTTTGCTCGAAAACTGCGAGCCATTATCAGACATTATGGTTTTTGGTTTAATTATATCGAAAAATTGTCTTACTTTACATATAACTGATCTAGACGTGGCTTTTCTCAAGTCATAAAATTTCACAAATTTGCTGAAGGCATCTTGGATAACTAGTATGTAATTCATCCCAAACTTTCCTGTTGGCAACGGTCCATACAAATCGACCATTACCATCTCACCTATTTCCTTTGCTATTATTGACCGACAGGGACCGACAAATTTAACCGTATTGCTTTTAGTAATCTGACAATCGTGACAATTTTTTATTACTTGTTTCACTAATCTGGTAATCCCTCTCCAATAAAATCTATCTCTTATATATTTTATTACTTTATATGCCCCTTGGTGACCCATTTCTAGGTGTATTTGCACTATAATATCTTTTCGCAAAATTTCCGGTAAATATATAACATCAATATTTGTACCTTCCGGTTTAAAATATAATATATCATTGTTTACATAGCATCTTTTAATTATCCTGCTTTGTTTTTCTATACAGCTATGAGCTTTACCTAATTCCTCTAATATTTTTCTTGTTTCAACATCTTCCTTTTGGAACTTCGATATTTCCTTTAATTTCGTGATCAATTCCCTATTCGTTTTAATTTCCATGTATAATATTTCCGGCAATTTGGTTTTCTCTTCTTGTAATATGTCCCCACCTATTGGGTAACGAGATAAAATGTCAGCTACAATGTTATCCTTGCCCTTAATATGTTGAACCTCAAACTGAAACTGCTCTAAATAATTAACCCATCTAGTTACTCGAGCGTTATATAATCTCCAAGTTTTAATAAAAGATAGTGCTTTATGATCCGTTAGAATTATTACATTAGCCCCCCTTAAATAGGTTTCGAACTTCTGCAAGCAACATATTACCGAATAAAACTCTTGTTCTGTGACGGTCCAATTTAATTGCGGCCCTTTGAGCACCTTACTATGGAATCCTAATATCTTCATTTCACCATCTTCCCCCAATTGATACAAAACTCCTCCTATTCCTATCCCTGAGCTATCTGTTTGCAAATAGTATGATCTCTTGAAGTCAGGGTGGTGAAGCGATATTGTTTTTATGAACAGAGTTTTGATTTTATTGAATGCTTGTTGTTCTATGTCCCCCCAATGCCATCCAGCTTCTTTCTTTAAAAGTTCGCATAGCGGCATAATGTGACTACTATACGCAGGTATAAACCGCCTATAAAAGTTACATAGCCCCAAAAAGGCCCTGACATGTTTTATTTTTTTAGGTGTCGGGAATTCTTGTATCGCGTTCAATTTGTCTGGATCTGTCTTAAGCCCATCCGTGGATATGATGTATCCTAACATCTTAACTTCTTTACACAGAAAATTACTTTTCTTTAAATTACAAGTTAACCCCGCTGCCTGTAGTTTTCCTAGTACTATGTCAATGTGCTCTAAATGTTCTTCTAAGTTACCTGTAGTAATTATAGCCAAGTCATCTAGGTAATTAACACAGAATTCTCGTACTTCAAAACCTAATATAGTATCAATCGCCCTACTAAAACTACCCACAGAAGTTTTTAAGCCTTGAGGCAAAACATTATAGACGTAGGATTTTCCGTTAAACGTAAATCCTGTATACATCTTACTTGATTCAGAAATCGGTATCTGAAAATAAGCATTGTTCATGTCAACTATGCTTATAAAATTTGTTCCATGGAATGAATTTATTACGTCTAACTGTAGTGGCGGTTTTTCTGTTTCAGATATCATATGTTTGTTTATTTCCCTCGCGTCTAAAAGGACTCTGATCGAACCATCCTTTTTTAGAGTGAAGGTTAGCGGGCTGCTATAAGGTGTAGCAGATCTACTTATAATCCCCAGTTTTTCCATTTCCCGTAACTTTTCCTCTACCTTTTCCCGATAAGCATACGGAATAGGATAAGCCCTTTTTACAATCGGGACATGCGGTTCCATCCTAATCTCATGTTCATAACAGTTTGCTCGGCCTAGCGTGTCAGAAAATAAACCTTCATATTTCTTCAATAATACTTGGAGCCTCTCCAAATCCTCTACCTTAAGTGACATACCTATCTTAACCTGTCGTAAATCTATTACCTCATCTTCATTCACTTCGTTACATAGACCCTCACAATCATTCTCAATGTATGGGCTACTTCCGAGTTCTATGAACCTAATGATCTCTTTATGCCCCTCATATTCCAAAACCACCCCTCTATCTGCTCCGCTTAAGACAACCTTAATCTTGTTTGACTTCATCCAGTCAAAACCTAATATTAAAGGTCTAAGCAGTCCTGGTACAATCAACACCCCCGTATCCTTCATTGTCGTTCCTATTTTCAAAGGTAATAAAGCCATGCTACGAATATCGACACTTTTCTGCCCTACAGCTGTTCTTATTTGAACAGGTTTGATAGGAATTAACGGTATATGAGGAATTCGTTGTTTTAATACGCCCCAAAATTCTTCCGAGATACAGGTTATGTCACTTCCTGAATCAAGTAGCCCTACTACTTCAAAGTCAAACACTTGCACACCTATTTCCGACTTAAAATCTGTCCCATTAATTTTTGGTTCTGTATTCCTTTCGTCAAAAACTGATGTAACCGAAGTAAATTCGTCATTATCTAATTGCTCCTGTTCTATTTTTAATTTAAGGACATCTATTATCTGACTACGAATGCAATTTATCCTTGGATCGGTTAATGTGCTATATCCTATTCCCTCTTTTTCCCCTCTATCTAAGATCTTCCCTAATACAGGTATCTTTAAACCTCTTCCATTTTTTCCTAATATCTGACCTGGCTTCCACCCCATTTTCCTCATAATAAGCAAGCCCCTATCCCCTATGGTTGAAGCTGATTCGGGGACAACATCATCAGCCTCCTCTAGTTTGACTCTACTTCCTGACTATTAACAACAGCTGGTTGTTCTCTATCAATTAAACTAACCACCGGTGTTTTAGCAATGGTCTTCTGAACCGCTTCTGGTCTTCGCCAATTCCGATAACCTTGCTGGTAGTCGATTTTCTTTCTCGCACTATCCTTAATCTGTCCTGAAGCTGCAGAATAAGTATGCGCCTCCTGCTTATTGATGTTTTCCATATTTCTAAGAAATTCCGCAGTTTCTACTATAGTTCCTGCTCTAGATGTTACCCACACTTGCTGTACGAACTTTGGGTAATGTCTAATCAAGTCCGCAACTAGTTGTTTTTCTGGTATTTTGTAACTTAGCATCTGAGCCCTGCCAACGATCCTTAGGAAATAGTTTACCATTGATGGATTTTCTTGTCGATCCCAACTTCCTTGTACAATATTCCGACGTAATTCGCTCTGCTCACTTTCACCCCAAAACGTAGCTAAGAAGTCTACTTTAAAATCTTCAACGCAGTTCCATCTCCCTTTATATATTCTGGCCCAATCTCTAGCGTCTTCTACTAAACACTCCTGTATCAGTTCTAACCCTGTGCCTTCTTTTGATGCTTTATTTAAATAAACATCTAGGTCTTCTAGAAAGGTTACCGGATGTATACTTATTTTATTCGTCGTCTTCCCACCAAATTTGGGCTTTTCCGTAGTAATGTTTCTAATATTATAGACAATGCTACTGACCCCTTCACTATTTGCAGGCAGTTGCTTCTCAATGCTTTTATTTTGTTCTTTTATTGCTTTGTCACTAGCTGTAGTGTCAGCTAGTTCAAAATCCATTAAGCCATTTTCCGCTGGCGGTGATAGTGGCTGCTGACTATCAGGCATAATTACTCGCATTCTTTCAACTGATGAGGAAGAACTTCCTACGTCTATCACTGCAGCTTTCGTGTTTTTTACTTCTTCACTTAATACATCAAGTTTAGCAGTTAAAGTACCTATAGTCCTTCTTAACATGTGGTACATAACAGCCGTACTGTTCTTTGTTTTGCTTCTGTCTATTATATTCTTAGGAACGTTTGTCCTTTTAGACCGCTTGGTTGCTGGTTCTATATCCTCATTTTCGTTCGTTTCTACCGTAATATTCACAGCTTCACCTTCTTTTCCCGACTTTGTACGATTATCTCCATTTGTATCTATATTGGATTGCCTACACTTCCGATTAGTAACCATATCAGCCGTACTTTCTCCTGTTTCCACCGGTAATGCATTATTTTCTCCCTCCAAATACCTATTGGGCTGTCTACGTTTCCGACTCGACTTAGGCCTCTCCATTCTTCTATTATGCCGTGTTTAATCCTTTAAATTTTTTTATTTTTTATTTTCACTTAAGAGCACTAAAACCAACATTTTAATACCAATTCAAGAGTCAGATCTTGGCATGCTCAAAGCCGTACAAGTTGTACAACCTCTAGCCACCACTGACCAATTTCGAACCAAATTTACCCCACCCTACGAATGGGGTCAAAATGGTTCACGCATCTCAGATATATATTTCGTTTAATAAATAGGTAATTAATCCGCGTACCTAAACCTCTTTAACACAAGAGATCCCGCTCTATTAATTTTTGGTTAAAAGAAATATATGAATCATAAATGTAATAAATCGTAAACTTGACTATATCCTTAGTGCCTTCTATCATAGGGCGGCAAGATTGTCTACTATTTAATGATATTCATACTCGAAAAGATGCCCTTTATTTCATACAACATAAATCTATATTTTTGTACAATGGCCATTGCCAACAAGAAGCTAAAAAAAATAATATTGTTACTATTTTGCTTAAACAGGTCAATCTATTCCTCAAACATCTAAACTTTGTCTACCGAAGTTTACAAACTGTCATTAAAATAATAACTTTCAGAACTAATTCCTACCAGTATATAACGTACCCAAAATCGTGTATAGATATCATAACATGATTTTTATATAGAACTGCCCCTAAAGTAATTACGCATCAAATAAAAACCATAACATCTTAATCGATCTCACTTCAATAATTAATACTTGGTTCTAATCAACCTCTATACTGTCGACTACTGTTTAACATGGAATATTTAATAGTATTAGTTAAGGTTTCTATTTCTTGATAAAATTCTTCAAGTATCTAACATGCTAAGCTGACGGCGCCTATATTCTTAATTTTCTAGCGCTATAAATTATTAATCTCAAAAAATTGTTAATGTCCAATATGTACAGATCCAAAAAAAGTTAAAAAGGCGAGATAAAAATTAATTGTCATTTCGTTTTTGAACGAAACTGTTTCTATTACAATGCTGCACAAGGGATTTCTTAAGCTTTTAAAACCTAGTATTTAACAACCGAAAATATTTTATTGCGCCACCAATACTGTAATGTAATAAAGAAATTACAGTGTTATGCCCAAATTTAAGGAATTGAATTTTCTTACTATGTTAATTCATATGTAGGTAATGGATGCAGCTTGAACATTTTTTTTTTTTTTTTTTATGGAACCTAGTATATATGATATACCAACTTTATGTACCTACATAATATGTTAATAGAAAATAACTTATCTGTACATAAAAATAACAAAGCATTTATTTCATTCAAATATTAACTACCTAATATCGATATACTAGCTCATTTGCACATGTTTAGTGTGTACGCATCATATTGCTGCTCTGCACCCCACAACATGGTGACGGAAGGGCAGAAGCGTTGCCACTTTTCGTAGTAATAGAGAGCGTTCTTTGATTTGAGATAGAAATAAATACCATTTGGGTACCAATACAATAATACTAGTTTATAACCGTTTCGGTACCAATACTAAGTAATAACGTACTCGTACTTTATAAACACTAGGTAACGCCGCCCTATTTGCATCGAATGAAAACGGAAAAATCAAAACAAATTGTTGGTTTTAGGTTTTAGACTATAATACACTAAGAGCAGGAAAACACATCAAGGAGACTATATTATTGAATTTAAGAGTTAATTTGGCAGAACTGTGATGTGGTAAACAAGACCTCAGATGCCAATCTATTACCAAGAAATATTCCGTCGTTCCTATCCTGATCTTGACTGTAAAATGCTTTATCTCAGTGCACTTAAATACTGTTTATAAAGGTATAAGGTAGAACATGTTAGTAGGCACAGTGACTATTAATATTAATCGAATAAACACTACCTACCTATCAGTATATGTTTCTGGTAAGATGGTAAGTACCTAACCTATAAACACAACCTATATGTAACCATTTACACATCTCAATCCTTCTGTCCATTCACGGTAACAAATTGTCCCAGTCAAGGCACCTCGATATCACAAGAAAACTATAGTTAAACTACAATGAAGAAAATTTCCTATCAATGATTGATTATGCTAATAATTAGGGAAACCTGAACACAAAGCACCACATTATAACAAGATAATCCTGGTCACGGCACCAAATTGTAACGACCCCCCCTCTATCTGGTATATATAAATCTCAAGTACTCTACGCTACCTTATATGAAAATGTTTAATAAAATGAAATTTAATTGTGATATCCTATTTGTGTGATAACTTCTACCATTCTGAGATACCGTATCCAAACATAACACAAAACCTAATATTGAGTGTGTCTTGACTGAGATCATTATAAGGCCATGTGATCGTCTAGTATAGTGGTCAGGATCCTATATTGTGCCCATAAGTAGCAACTCAGTTTCTTTTCCAAAGGCTTGAGACGTGACCTACTCTACCTATGTACTCTCCAAGTGGTGTAATTTAGAACTGGCTCTCTAACATAATACAGTAAAAGTGTTAAGTTGCAACAACAAAATTTACTATTACCACTTTCTTACTATCAAAACCAAACTACCTATTTCATGACTAAATGTTGTGAGTCTATTAAAACCTCAGCATATTGCCATAAGTATTATGCAGTGAAAGATTCTATCTATAGTGACTAATGTGATGTTCTAATAAAGTTGAATAAGAATTACTGCGTAGATATGTAACTATCTGCTTTATATTAATATGGTAGAGTGAAAAGAAGATTATGTTGCTAAGATGTTCTAAGTAGGTATGAAATAAGTAAGATTTACATAAGAACCTTTAAAGTAGGTAAGTATGCAAATAAAATTAAGAATGATATTTAATTGATTGCGGCTAAGGATAACAGCCCCTCCCCGCTGCCATCTGTAGATTTCGACTTGTCCAAACTGGTCATCTTCCACCGCATAGGTCTGTTATATTCCTTACTAATTACCCAACATAATTAGTAACCATATAATCACCCATTGTAAGAGGACTTTATAAAGTTATTATTCTTTCTTTTTTTTTTGTTTTCTATTATTTACAAATGTACTAAAAGTCAGTAAGTATGTGTATTGCAATTGATTCAGTATTCATATATACTACATGGGCATGAGGACATATTCTTTTGGCAAAAGGGAATGTCGTATGATATTGTCATCGACACTGTAAGTATGTAAGTTTGTATCTTGTCTGCACATTCAAGGACCTTTTTTAATTTACTTCTATGAAAATGAGAGACATCATTATTCATAGCTATACAAAACAAACCATTCATTCTACCCAAACGAGTATCTACCATAACACCGAGACGCTGGCCATCTCTGGAGCTGCCTAGCCTCAGTAAGGGCATACATCCAATCATATCTCGGTTCTTAGCGGGACTTCCTTTTACTTATTATGGTAAAAGGGAGTTCCTAATATTACGCTGGTATGTACTAAATATGTCCTAAAACCTGATTGGATTGGGACTACAAGTAACCCTATACAATCTACAGCCTATCATATCTCTGTTTGAGTAGACATATCTAGTTAAATAATATCTTTGAACCTATTCCACCACTTTGTTTAGATGTCATATCCTGTTAGATGATATCATTGGTCCAATATATATTATTTTGAGAGTGGAGAGTAATTATACAGCTTTACTTGATTTTATTATATCTAGTAATTTTAATAGTGAACAAATAAGTTTAGTATATTTTCAAGGTATTCTTGAGTATTTGTTGTTAGATATTCTTTCTTTGTTTCTGCAAACTTTTGACTTCAAAATGAAACAATTTATATTCTTTCCATGTTGTTTGAGGAATAATGCACCTAGACTATATGTCTGATAGAAAAGGTTAATCATAATGAAACAGCTTTGCTTGTCCATTAATTACATGAAAATTTCAAGATATTGCATAGTTATTTTTTTATTTTAGGATATTCTAATTCCTTGTTTTATTTATTTGATATATCCTATTACTTTGATTTTAACAGATACTAATAGCGACATAATAAATTGTAATATATCCTTCCTCATGCTGTCGAAGAGTAGTCAACCATTCTACGTCTCTCATTAGATGGTCTCCCACAATGGAACTGCACAGCTTGTCCATTAGCATCAAAAACGATACCTTACATTTACTACCGTCTTAATTTGAAACTAATTTGAGTGGATGATAATTATAAATATGAACCTAAAACTGATTTTTATTTTATTTATTGTAACAAAATAATTCTAGTTTGTAACCTACATGGCTATTAAAGTATTTCCTGGACACTTGATAGAATATTAAATGTTTTAATAATTCAGCGAACCCAAGGATACTAGTCTACCTCCTGTAATCCGGGAAGTTGCCAGTACACCTATCTTATGAGTTAGATAGAAAAATGTATTGCATCATATCGTGAGTCTACCCCCGAATTATTACTAAGTGCTATTTCCCAAACAATTTCCTATGTTCCCTATTCCTACTCAAATGTACCTAGTTACCTAATTCCTATTCTTCTAGATGTAGTATTCAGCCTAGAGATCCATGTCTCACATTTACTTTAATCATGTGGTGTGTAATGTAGCCCCCTTTCCATAGCAATGGTAGGTAGGACAGCTTCCCCTCGGTGTAAAGAGGAAACTCCTGCTAACAGAAGCTAGCTGAAAGTGGAATGGCAAATTCCAATGTATACTAAATGCCGGTGTAATACGTTCACATACATATGAGGCCGAAGCTTGGGATTGTATTGAACGAGGATTTGATACCTATGGTGTAAAATATATATAATATAGACTTCATTGCAATAACACCCATTATGGTTATTAGGGAACCCCACTTGCTAGGAGCACCTAAGCCACACTAGGATATACGACACTGAAGGGAACTGTAACTGTTTCCCGAAGGATACAGCCGCCGGCTCGTTCCAAGCGCGGGCACATCCCGAGGGACGTTGTCTAAATCTGGGAGCTTGCACTCCCAGACCACGGCTACACGTGAAGACTATAATACCTAAGAAAATGAGGAATCATAATGTAGGGTAGGATACGGGAACGCTTGGAGGAAAACGCTACGTCGTAACCTTTCTTCTGCGTATGCTGAATACTCGGATTACTAATAAATAAGCATTTTGTCAGCCATGCTAACTACTTTGCTCCGGGTTTCCCTTTTTATAGGTACTAACCCTGCCAGTTTAACACTGGGCGTGCCTACTCCCTACCTAAAAATCGACCGAAATCCCCACGTGTTGCCACGTGTTGGGAATCGTACAGACTTTTCATCGGCCATGCCAATTACTAAGTCCCATGTCCTTTGTCAGCATTTAGCCAACTCGAGACTCCCTAACCCCTAACCGGTGTAACACTTCTCAATACACAATTCACTTTTAAATTTTTACCAATAATTCACTTCACGGACTTTAAGAATCTCACTGAAGACCGTCTTCGGAGTACCTCCTGAGAGCGACCTCGGAGGCTTAATGCCCCAATCCCACCATCTTTTTTCTTTCCTCACTTTATCCCGCCTAAACTGCACCTCTATCCCCACCCCTGTCTTGCCATTTCTTTTTTTTTTCTTTTCCCATACTAAAACTGCCCAATATATTTCATTTAATTCTTCAATAATCATACTTCAACCGATTCCTATTGTCAAAAGTCCCCGATTTATGTGCCGTTCATGCGTTTGGCAACATAAAAAGCATCCAGAACAGCACACTTCTCCGCTCTCTTTCTTTCTTATGGAAAGATAGCACGAGTAAAAGGGTTAATACGATTTCGTTCTAAAACATTCAAAATGCAGCAAACTGATATTTGTAAATAGGTTTATTTATGAACGTGGCGGGACAGAGAAGGGCCTGTACCGTCACACCCTCCTGATGGTAAGCGGGCACGCCCGTCCATACCAGATACAAAGAAATTTAACTTACTACATAGTTCAATTTCGGAAAACAGATGCTATCAAAAAGTATCAAAGGAAATGGAAAAAAAGCTATAAAATAGTGGTGCTTTAAATGTATGGAGAAATATTTTAGGTAAATAGAACATCACCACCTAAGAACTGTCTCATTCGATTTCCAATGTACCAATTTATATGACGACAAGAATTTGCTTGGAGGTACCGTTTTGGAATTTGGCGCGGATGGGGTGAGGACGTTTATGTATGGCTAAGTTTTTGTTGATGAGTGGATTAAAGTGACCGCGGAGAGGTAATGCAGGCACAGCACTATAGCGGGAGTGATTCCCAAGGGTACTACTAAGCTAACTCAACAATCTGTAATATTATACTGTAATACGCCAACTCCGATATTATTAAGCTTTTGTACCAAATAATCGTATTTTTGAGCTATGAATAAAAAATATATACCTAGGTAATTATTAAAAAAAACCCTTCATACCTTAATGCAACAATGTTTGCACACTACTGTGTGCACACTCAGCAAGACGGCCTGTTGCTGAAGAGACTGGTAGGTCTCTTCAGCAAGAGGCCCTCTAATCCCGGTACACCCATCTATCAAAATCATCATTATGGTGGAGGTTCATATTTGCTGTCCCGAATCCCCAAGTTTTCCCGAGGGAGGTCGATATAACCAAAGCCAAACCGTGCACAGAAAGAAGTCTTATACCTAATACTCGTAATTATACCAAAATGGGTTTTGTTTTTTTGATGTATGTACGGATGTTTCTATGTGTTAAAACAGTGACGATCACGATTACAACACTGTCAGGTTTTAGATTAGCAAAGACAAATAAAAGGTCTTCTTAGGTAATTGTGCACGGTTTTATAATAAAGTTCCCAAACATATTACAACGCTCATAGAAGGGAAATTCAAGTTGCACGTGAAAAACATGTTGATCGAGAAATCCTACTACACAGTGTGATTATTTAAACGACTAAAACGCCTGGACAATTCCGCCTCTGCCCAGCTGTCGCCTGTCACCTACGTAGGTAATTTAAACAAATATTGTAATAATTTTATTCTATAGTAATTATGTAACAAAGTTTAAAAGAATGTACCCAAGTTTCTTGCGCGTTCTTCTCGCAGTGGCTCTATACAATTTTTGTTTGCTGAACGTAGCAGTACAATGTAGAATATTCCAATATTAAAATTTATGATTGGCCTTCATAAGAGTGCCGTAGACGCCTAAATTGAATAAATGATTTTGACTTAGATTTTATAATTTCGCACTATATAGCCAGCAACCAAGCCAGAGATGAAAAGGGTTGCTACAGTGGACTAAGAATATAACCACTACGCTATGTAACGAACCCCCCCTCTATCTAAATATAAATCTCATGTACTCTACGCTACCTAATATGAAAATGTTTAATAAAATGAAATTTAATTGTGATATCCTATTTGTGTGATAACTTCTACCATTCTGAGATACCGTATCCAACCATAACACAAAACCTAATATTGAGTGTGTCTTGACTGAGATCATTATAAGGCCATGTGATCGTCTAGTATAGTGGTCAGGATCCTATATTGTGCCCATAAGTAGCAACTCAGTTTCTTTTCCAAAGGCTTGAGACGTGACCTACTCTACCTATGTACTCTCCAAGTGGTGTAATTTAGAACTGGCTCTCTAACATAATACAGTAAAAGTGTTAAGTTGCAACAACAAAATTTACTATTACCACTTTCTTACTATCAAAACCAAACTACCTATTTCATGACTAAATGTTGTGAGTCTATTAAAACCTCAGCATATTGCCATAAGTATTATGCAGTGATAGATTCTATCTATAGTGACTAATGTGATGTTCTAATAAAGTTGAATAAGAATTACTGCGTAGATATGTAACTATCTGCTTTATATTAATATGGTAGAGTGAAAAGAAGATTATGTTGCTAAGATGTTCTAAGTAGGTATGAAATAAGTAAGATTTACATAAGAACCTTTAAAGTAGGTAAGTATGCAAATAAAATTAAGAATGATATTTAATTGATTGCGGCTAAGGATAACAGCCCCTCCCCGCTGCCATCTGTAGATTTCGACTTGTCCAAACTGGTCATCTTCCACCGCATAGGTCTGTTATATTCCTTACTAATTACCCAACATAATTAGTAACCATATAATCACCCATTGTAAGAGGACTTTATAAAGTTATTATTCTTTCTTTTTTTTTTGTTTTCTATTATTTACAAATGTACTAAAAGTCAGTAAGTATGTGTATTGCAATTGATTCAGTATTCATATATACTACATGGGCATGAGGACATATTCTTTTGGCAAAAGGGAATGTCGTATGATATTGTCATCGACACTGTAAGTATGTAAGTTTGTATCTTGTCTGCACATTCAAGGACCTTTTTAATTTACTTCTATGAAAATGAGAGACATCATTATTCATAGCTATACAAAACAAACCATTCATTCTACCCAAACGAGTATCTACCATAACACCGAGACGCTGGCCATCTCTGGAGCTGCCTAGCCTCAGTAAGGGCATACATCCAATCATATCTCGGTTCTTAGCGGGACTTCCTTTTACTTATTATGGTAAAAGGAAGTTCCTAATATTACGCTGGTATGTACTAAATATGTCCTAAAACCTGATTGGATTGGGACTACAAGTAACCCTATACAATCTACAGCCTATCATATCTCTGTTTGAGTAGACATATCTAGTTAAATAATATCTTTGAACCTATTCCACCACTTTGTTTAGATGTCATATCCTGTTAGATGATATCATTGGTCCAATATATATTATTTTGAGAGTGGAGAGTAATTATACAGCTTTACTTGATTTTATTATATCTAGTAATTTTAATAGTGAACAAATAAGTTTAGTATATTTTCAAGGTATTCTTGAGTATTTGTTGTTAGATATTCTTTCTTTGTTTCTGCAAACTTTTGACTTCAAAATGAAACAATTTATATTCTTTCCATGTTGTTTGAGGAATAATGCACCTAGACTATATGTCTGATAGAAAAGGTTAATCATAATGAAACAGCTTTGCTTGTCCATTAATTACATGAAAATTTCAAGATATTGCATAGTTATTTTTTTATTTTAGGATATTCTAATTCCTTGTTTTATTTATTTGATATATCCTATTACTTTGATTTTAACAGATACTAATAGCGACATAATAAAATGTAATATATCCTTCCTCATGCTGTCGAAGAGTAGTCAACCATTCTACGTCTCTCATTAGATGGTCTCCCACAATGGAACTGCACAGCTTGTCCATTAGCATCAAAAACGATACCTTACATTTACTACCGTCTTAATTTGAAACTAATTTGAGTGGATGATAATTATAAATATGAACCTAAAACTGATTTTTATTTTATTTATTGTAACAAAATAATTCTAGTTTGTAACCTACATGGCTATTAAAGTATTTCCTGGACACTTGATAGAATATTAAATGTTTTAATAATTCAGCGAACCCAAGGATACTAGTCTACCTCCTGTAATCCGGGAAGTTGCCAGTACACCTATCTTATGAGTTAGATAGAAAAATGTATTGCATCATATCGTGAGTCTACCCCCGAATTATTACTAAGTGCTATTTCCCAAACAATTTCCTATGTTCCCTATTCCTACTCAAATGTACCTAGTTACCTAATTCCTATTCTTCTAGATGTAGTATTCAGCCTAGAGATCCATGTCTCACATTTACTTTAATCATGTGGTGTGTAATGTAGCCCCCTTTCCATAGCAATGGTAGGTAGGACAGCTTCCCCTCGGTGTAAAGAGGAAACTCCTGCTAACAGAAGCTAGCTGAAAGTGGAATGGCAAATTCCAATGTATACTAAATGCCGGTGTAATACGTTCACATACATATGAGGCCGAAGCTTGGGATTGTATTGAACGAGGATTTGATACCTATGGTGTAAAATATATATAATATAGACTTCATTGCAATAACACCCATTATGGTTATTAGGGAACCCCACTTGCTAGGAGCACCTAAGCCACACTAGGATATACGACACTGAAGGGAACTGTAACTGTTTCCCGAAGGATACAGCCGCCGGCTCGTTCCAAGCGCGGGCACATCCCGAGGGACGTTGTCTAAATCTGGGAGCTTGCACTCCCAGACCACGGCTACACGTGAAGACTATAATACCTAAGAAAATGAGGAATCATAATGTAGGGTAGGATACGGGAACGCTTGGAGGAAAACGCTACGTCGTAACCTTTCTTCTGCGTATGCTGAATACTCGGATTACTAATAAATAAGCATTTTGTCAGCCATGCTAACTACTTTGCTCCGGGTTTCCCTTTTTATAGGTACTAACCCTGCCAGTTTAACACTGGGCGTGCCTACTCCCTACCTAAAAATCGACCGAAATCCCCACGTGTTGCCACGTGTTGGGAATCGTACAGACTTTTCATCGGCCATGCCAATTACTAAGTCCCATGTCCTTTGTCAGCATTTAACCAACTCGAGACTCCCTAACCCCTAACCGGTGTAACACTTCTCAATACACAATTCACTTTTAAATTTTTACCAATAATTCACTTCACGGATTTTAAGAATCTCACCGAAGACCGTCTTCGGAGTACCTCCTGAGAGCGACCTCGGAGGCTTCATGCCTCAATCCCACCATCTTTTTTATTTCCTCACTTTATCCCGCCTAAACTGCCCCTCTATCCCCACCCCTGTCTTGCCATTTCTTTTTTTTCTTTTCCCATACTAAAACTGCCCAATATATTTCATTTAATTCTTCAATAATCATACTTCAACCGATTCCTATTGTCAAAAGTCCCCGATTTATGTGCCGTTCATGCGTTTGGCAACATAAAAAGCATCCAGAACAGCACACTTCTCCGCTCTCTTTCTTTCTTATGGAAAGATAGCACGAGTAAAAGGGTTAATACGATTTCGTTCTAAAACATTCAAAATGCAGCAAACTGATATTTGTAAATAGGTTTATTTATGAACGTGGCGGGACAGAGAAGGGCCTGTACCGTCACAGCCAACCCCCAAATTTTCTGCAGGTGTGAATTTATACCGAAGGAAAATTTTAAAAAAACCATCTATAGTTCACAAGCAAACCAGACAATAAAAGATAATAAAAACCCCAGAAATGTTATTACCAACAATATTAATAACGATAACACAGATTTATTATTGCTTCCTCGAAATGAAAGAGTGTAGTAGTGTGTTTTTAAACCAACCAAATCACAGCACATCACCTTATCTACATTTTAAGAATTGGCATAAACAAACCATTGAACAACAAAGACTTCTCACAAGGACCAAAAAGGCTATGCAAGAGAACCGGGTTGTGAGGCCGATCTACCCTAATAGTAACAAATCAGCGTAAACTTAATTCAAACCATTCTTCATTCAGATTAAAGATAAATTTCCACCAATAAGTCCCTTCCGTAGCCCCATTGACTTTAATAGTTACAAAGCATTTATTTCCCAATGATAAGAAACCTCCTCAAAATTTCAACTCGGAATAACGTCTGGAACTTAGTTGGAGTTTGTAAAAGTTGCCGAATTTTTCATTTAGCTTTCTTAGCTTCTTGTGAAGTATGGACTTTCTATGATACCAGTTTTAGCACTGAAATTGTCAATCGGACCTAACCTAACACCAATTTCTCATAGAAAGCCCCTTCTGGGTTAAGTTGTGTCTCCAAGGTTAGCATCAATAAATCAGAAACCCTAACCCCATGAGTCCTGTTGGTTTGCTGGGCCCTGCATACTGTTTAAAACCACTGTCATAAATCTCTCAGCCTCCCATCTCAAGGTCAAATTCAAATCCTAATTATTCATTCATCCATACCTTATTATCAATCAAATTCACTACTTCCACTTGCCTAATATACCTTCCCCAAGCTCACATTCTCGCCTGCCCTTACAAATCAACAGCACGACAACTACAAAGCAGGTATAATATAATAACAGTAAAAATACTCTTTAGTCCATGATAAAACGAATTAAATTTAATGAGATTTATCTGTCAACCATAGATGGCATGCATTAGATAAACTATGTGATGTGATATAAATTGACCACTCTTTACATCTCAACCCCCCCTTTAATATGCTCTTAGCAACTCATTGTATGAATAATAACTTTTAGTTATTGAATTAATTACTATTTACACCTAACCCCTGTTTGTAAATTCCTAGCGTATTATTTAATTATGAATCTATGTTTATTTTTTTTTTTTAAATTGCATTTTGCTATAATTTTCAGTTACTAAATAAAAAACTTTTACGCTCAACCCCCCGTCTGCATATTCTGCATATTCAGTTATTAAATGAATTACATTTACGCCCAACCCCCCGTCTGCATATTCCTAGCAAATTGCTAAATTAAGAATTCAATTGTTCGATTTGAATTTTGAAATAACTTTCAGTTATTGACTGAATTACTATATTCGCTCAAACCCCCGTTTGTAATTTCCTATAGCGTATTATTTAATTATGAATCTATATGTATCTTTTTTTTTTAAGTTACGTTTTGCTATAATTTTCAGTTATTAAATGAATTATTTTTACGCTCAACCCCCCGTCTGCATATTCCTAGCAAATCCTAGAATCTTTAATTAGAATCGTTAATGATTTATTCGTTCTTGTGACGCAAATGCACAGACAGGCTTTGTCAATTATAATTGTTTGTCAATTTTGTTGAAATTTAATTTAGTTTGAATAATAAGTCGCTGGTTTCAACTCATTACTACTTACGTATTTCTTTAAGCAACCCGTATACACAATATAATATTAAATTTTCAACAATACAAACTTGATTTAAGACAATTTATTTTTAGACGACTTCAATTTACTTATCAACAATCTTAAAACTGAACAATTGAAAAGGCCACCATCCTCCCCTCCATCTATGCTTAGTAGAAAATACTTCCACTTTGTTATTTTTCTTTTTATATTCATACATGTGTATATTAGAGCCAACCTTTATAGGTATTTATTTAAATTAAATTTCCTTTTATTTTTCAATATTGACTGTTATTATAAATCTTTCCTTATAATTCACCAGACTTACTTTACTTAACAAAGTGGTAGCAAATCCCCCATAAACATACATGGGCCTTTCCCTAACCCAGCGAAATAAAAATCTTAAAATTCAGTTCAAAACTTCCTTTATTGAGGACCCCTTAGGGCGTTTTTGTTAATCTAAATTACAATATATTTTCTTTTTTTTTTTTCTTTAGGACTATATAATTCAAATATTTAGTACATTTACATTTTCCTTTATGTACTAAAAACAAGCCTTCTTATTAACCTACAACCTCAATTCTTTTCTCTTAACTTCATATAAAAGGTTAACTAATCAAATTCAGTCCAAAACTTTCTTTATTTGAGAACCCCTTAGGGCGTTTTTGTTAATCTAAATTACAATATATTTTCTTTTTTTTTCTTTAGGATTATATGATTCAAATATTTAGTACATTTACATTTTCCTTTATGTACTAAAAACAAGCCTTATTAACCTACAACCTCAATTCTTTTCTCTTAAATTCATACAAAACGTTAAGTAATCAGTAAACTTTAATTTTAATCTTATACATCTCAATTACGAAATTCAAACTTTGCCTAAAGCATTTTTTTTTAATAATCTTTATTCAAAATAGTTCCAGCTGTCATTTTGTTCCCCCAATCAGCCCCAACCCAGGTTCCGCCTCTTTGTAATACCTTGACAAATGTATCGCATTAAATTTTCCTCTCACTACATTTGTTTCCGGATTTGTTAGAATGTAGACGTTTTGATAGGGATTTGCTGCTATAACGTATGGTCCCTCATATAATGCCTCAAATTTTTTTGTTATTTTTTGTCTCGCATCAGATCTATTTAACCGTTTTATTTTCACCAAATCGCCTATTTGATATTGAATGAGTCTAAATTTTTTATTAAACTTCAACTGTCGTTTCTCTCCCATCTTTTGTAAATTAAGTTGAGCTAGTTCTCTTATCCTTCCTAACTCTAAGTTAATATTTATTCTCATCAACCCCGGGTCTATTGACAATCTGTTTGATTCACCATACATTATTTCACATGGTGTAAATCCTGTGCTTTCATGAAAGGTATTATTATATAATATTTCTAATTTCGGCAATAGGGCGACCCAACCTCTATGATTACTCCTACAATATGTCCTAAACAAACGCCCTAATTCCTTATTAACTCTTTCCGTAGTGTTTGGTCGCGGATTTCTCACAGTAGTGTATATAACCTTCACTCCTTCTTGCCCCATGAATTCCTTCCATGCTTTGCTCGAAAACTGCGAGCCATTATCAGACATTATGGTTTTTGGTTTAATTATATCGAAAAATTGTCTTACTTTACATATAACTGATCTAGACGTGGCTTTTCTCAAGTCATAAAATTTCACAAATTTGCTGAAGGCATCTTGGATAACTAGTATGTAATTCATCCCAAACTTTCCTGTTGGCAACGGTCCATACAAATCGACCATTACCATCTCACCTATTTCCTTTGCTATTATTGACCGACAGGGACCGACAAATTTAACCGTATTGCTTTTAGTAATCTGACAATCGTGACAATTTTTTATTACTTGTTTCACTAATCTGGTAATCCCTCTCCAATAAAATCTATCTCTTATATATTTTATTACTTTATATGCCCCTTGGTGACCCATTTCTAGGTGTATTTGCACTATAATATCTTTTCGCAAAATTTCCGGTAAATATATAACATCAATATTTGTACCTTCCGGTTTAAAATATAATATATCATTGTTTACATAGCATCTTTTAATTATCCTGCTTTGTTTTTCTATACAGCTATGAGCTTTACCTAATTCCTCTATTATTTTTCTTGTTTCAACATCTTCCTTTTGGAACTTCGATATTTCCTTTAATTTCGTGATCAATTCCCTATTCGTTTTAATTTCCATGTATAATATTTCCGGCAATTTGGTTTTCTCTTCTTGTAATATGTCCCCACCTATTGGGTAACGAGATAAAATGTCAGCTACAATGTTATCCTTGCCCTTAATATGTTGAACCTCAAACTGAAACTGCTCTAAATAATTAACCCATCTAGTTACTCGAGCGTTATATAATCTCCAAGTTTTAATAAAAGATAGTGCTTTATGATCCGTTAGAATTATTACATTAGCCCCCCTTAAATAGGTTTCGAACTTCTGCAAGCAACATATTACCGAATAAAACTCTTGTTCTGTGACGGTCCAATTTAATTGCGGCCCTTTGAGCACCTTACTATGGAATCCTAATATCTTCATTTCACCATCTTCCCCCAATTGATACAAAACTCCTCCTATTCCTATCCCTGAGCTATCTGTTTGCAAATAGTATGATCTCTTGAAGTCAGGGTGGTGAAGCGATATTGTTTTTATGAACAGAGTTTTGATTTTATTGAATGCTTGTTGTTCTATGTCCCCCCAATGCCATCCAGCTTCTTTCTTTAAAAGTTCGCATAGCGGCATAATGTGACTACTATACGCAGGTATAAACCGCCTATAAAAGTTACATAGCCCCAAAAAGGCCCTGACATGTTTTATTTTTTTAGGTGTCGGGAATTCTTGTATCGCGTTCAATTTGTCTGGATCTGTCTTAAGCCCATCCGTGGATATGATGTATCCTAACATCTTAACTTCTTTACACAGAAAATTACTTTTCTTTAAATTACAAGTTAACCCCGCTGCCTGTAGTTTTCCTAGTACTATGTCAATGTGCTCTAAATGTTCTTCTAAGTTACCTGTAGTAATTATAGCCAAGTCATCTAGGTAATTAACACAGAATTCTCGTACTTCAAAACCTAATATAGTATCAATCGCCCTACTAAAACTACCCACAGAAGTTTTTAAGCCTTGAGGCAAAACATTATAGACGTAGGATTTTCCGTTAAACGTAAATCCTGTATACATCTTACTTGATTCAGAAATCGGTATCTGAAAATAAGCATTGTTCATGTCAACTATGCTTATAAAATTTGTTCCATGGAATGAATTTATTACGTCTAACTGTAGTGGCGGTTTTTCTGTTTCAGATATCATATGTTTGTTTATTTCCCTCGCGTCTAAAAGGACTCTGATCGAACCATCCTTTTTTAGAGTGAAGGTTAGCGGGCTGCTATAAGGTGTAGCAGATCTACTTATAATCCCCAGTTTTTCCATTTCCCGTAACTTTTCCTCTACCTTTTCCCGATAAGCATACGGAATAGGATAAGCCCTTTTTACAATCGGGACATGCGGTTCCATCCTAATCTCATGTTCATAACAGTTTGCTCGGCCTAGCGTGTCAGAAAATAAACCTTCATATTTCTTCAATAATACTTGGAGCCTCTCCAAATCCTCTACCTTAAGTGACATACCTATCTTAACCTGTCGTAAATCTATTACCTCATCTTCATTCACTTCGTTACATAGACCCTCACAATCATTCTCAATGTATGGGCTACTTCCGAGTTCTATGAACCTAATGATCTCTTTATGCCCCTCATATTCCAAAACCACCCCTCTATCTGCTCCGCTTAAGACAACCTTAATCTTGTTTGACTTCATCCAGTCAAAACCTAATATTAAAGGTCTAAGCAGTCCTGGTACAATCAACACCCCCGTATCCTTCATTGTCGTTCCTATTTTCAAAGGTAATAAAGCCATGCTACGAATATCGACACTTTTCTGCCCTACAGCTGTTCTTATTTGAACAGGTTTGATAGGAATTAACGGTATATGAGGAATTCGTTGTTTTAATACGCCCCAAAATTCTTCCGAGATACAGGTTATGTCACTTCCTGAATCAAGTAGCCCTACTACTTCAAAGTCAAACACTTGCACACCTATTTCCGACTTAAAATCTGTCCCATTAATTTTTGGTTCTGTATTCCTTTCGTCAAAAACTGATGTAACCGAAGTAAATTCGTCATTATCTAATTGCTCCTGTTCTATTTTTAATTTAAGGACATCTATTATCTGACTACGAATGCAATTTATCCTTGGATCGGTTAATGTGCTATATCCTATTCCCTCTTTTTCCCCTCTATCTAAGATCTTCCCTAATACAGGTATCTTTAAACCTCTTCCATTTTTTCCTAATATCTGACCTGGCTTCCACCCCATTTTCCTCATAATAAGCAAGCCCCTATCCCCTATGGTTGAAGCTGATTCGGGGACAATATCATCAGCCTCCTCTAGTTTGACTCTACTTCCTGACTATTAACAACAGCTGGTTGTTCTCTATCAATTAAACTAACCACCGGTGTTTTAGCAATGGTCTTCTGAACCGCTTCTGGTCTTCGCCAATTCCGATAACCTTGCTGGTAGTCGATTTTCTTTCTCGCACTATCCTTAATCTGTCCTGAAGCTGCAGAATAAGTATGCGCCTCCTGCTTATTGATGTTTTCCATATTTCTAAGAAATTCCGCAGTTTCTACTATAGTTCCTGCTCTAGATGTTACCCACACTTGCTGTACGAACTTTGGGTAATGTCTAATCAAGTCCGCAACTAGTTGTTTTTCTGGTATTTTGTAACTTAGCATCTGAGCCCTGCCAACGATCCTTAGGAAATAGTTTACCATTGATGGATTTTCTTGTCGATCCCAACTTCCTTGTACAATATTCCGACGTAATTCGCTCTGCTCACTTTCACCCCAAAACGTAGCTAAGAAGTCTACTTTAAAATCTTCAACGCAGTTCCATCTCCCTTTATATATTCTGGCCCAATCTCTAGCGTCTTCTACTAAACACTCCTGTATCAGTTCTAACCCTGTGCCTTCTTTTGATGCTTTATTTAAATAAACATCTAGGTCTTCTAGAAAGGTTACCGGATGTATACTTATTTTATTCGTCGTCTTCCCACCAAATTTGGGCTTTTCCGTAGTAATGTTTCTAATATTATAGACAATGCTACTGACCCCTTCACTATTTGCAGGCAGTTGCTTCTCAATGCTTTTATTTTGTTCTTTTATTGCTTTGTCACTAGCTGTAGTGTCAGCTAGTTCAAAATCCATTAAGCCATTTTCCGCTGGCGGTGATAGTGGCTGCTGACTATCAGACATAATTACTCGCATTCTTTCAACTGATGAGGAAGAACTTCCTACGTCTATCACTGCAGCTTTCGTGTTTTTTACTTCTTCACTTAATACATCAAGTTTAGCAGTTAAAGTACCTATAGTCCTTCTTAACATGTGGTACATAACAGCCGTACTGTTCTTTGTTTTGCTTCTGTCTATTATATTCTTAGGAACGTTTGTCCTTTTAGACCGCTTGGTTGCTGGTTCTATATCCTCATTTTCGTTCGTTTCTACCGTAATATTCACAGCTTCACCTTCTTTTCCCGACTTTGTACGATTATCTCCATTTGTATCTATATTGGATTGCCTACACTTCCGATTAGTAACCATATCAGCCGTACTTTCTCCTGTTTCCACCGGTAATGCATTATTTTCTCCCTCCAAATACCTATTGGGCTGTCTACGTTTCCGACTCGACTTAGGCCTCTCCATTCTTCTATTATGCCGTGTTTAATCCTTTAAATTTTTTTATTTTTTATTTTCACTTAAGAGCACTAAAACCAACATTTTAATACCAATTCAAGAGTCAGATCTTGGCATGCTCAAAGCCGTACAAGTTGTACAACCTCTAGCCACCACTGACCAATTTCGAACCAAATTTACCCCACCCTACGAATGGGGTCAAAATGGTTCACGCATCTCAGATATATATTTCGTTTAATAAATAGGTAATTAATCCGCGTACCTAAACCTCTTTAACACAAGAGATCCCGCTCTATTAATTTTTGGTTAAAAGAAATATATGAATCATAAATGTAATAAATCGTAAACTTGACTATATCCTTAGTGCCTTCTATCATAGGGCGGCAAGATTGTCTACTATTTAATGATATTCATACTCGAAAAGATGCCCTTTATTTCATACAACATAAATCTATATTTTTGTACAATGGCCATTGCCAACAAGAAGCTAAAAAAAATAATATTGTTACTATTTTGCTTAAACAGGTCAATCTATTCCTCAAACATCTAAACTTTGTCTACCGAAGTTTACAAACTGTCATTAAAATAATAACTTTCAGAACTAATTCCTACCAGTATATAACGTACCCAAAATCGTGTATAGATATCATAACATGATTTTTATATAGAACTGCCCCTAAAGTAATTACGCATCAAATAAAAACCATAACATCTTAATCGATCTCACTTCAATAATTAATACTTGGTTCTAATCAACCTCTATACTGTCGACTACTGTTTAACATGGAATATTTAATAGTATTAGTTAAGGTTTCTATTTCTTGATAAAATTCTTCAAGTATCTAACATGCTAAGCTGACGGCGCCTATATTCTTAATTTTCTAGCGCTATAAATTATTAATCTCAAAAAATTGTTAATGTCCAATATGTACAGATCCAAAAAAAGTTAAAAAGGCGAGATAAAAATTAATTGTCATTTCGTTTTTGAACGAAACTGTTTCTATTACAATGCTGCACAAGGGATTTCTTAAGCTTTTAAAACCTAGTATTTAACAACCGAAAATATTTTATTGCGCCACCAATACTGTAATGTAATAAAGAAATTACAGTGTTATGCCCAAATTTAAGGAATTGAATTTTCTTACTATGTTAATTCATATGTAGATAATGGATGCAGCTTGAACATTTTTTTTTTTTTTTTTTTATGGAACCTAGTATATATGATATACCAACTTTATGTACCTACATAATATGTTAATAGAAAATAACTTATCTGTACATAAAAATAACAAAGCATTTATTTCATTCAAATATTAACTACCTAATATCGATATACTAGCTCATTTGCACATGTTTAGTGTGTACGCATCATATTGCTGCTCTGCACCCCACAACATGGTGACGGAAGGGCAGAAGCGTTGCCACTTTTCGTAGTAATAGAGAGCGTTCTTTGATTTGAGATAGAAATAAATACCATTTGGGTACCAATACAATAATACTAGTTTATAACCGTTTCGGTACCAATACTAAGTAATAACGTACTCGTACTTTATAAACACTAGGTAACGCCGCCCTATTTGCATCGAATGAAAACGGAAAAATCAAAACAAATTGTTGGTTTTAGGTTTTAGACTATAATACACTAAGAGCAGGAAAACACATCAAGGAGACTATATTATTGAATTTAAGAGTTAATTTGGCAGAACTGTGATGTGGTAAACAAGACCTCAGATGCCAATCTATTACCAAGAAATATTCCGTCGTTCCTATCCTGATCTTGACTGTAAAATGCTTTATCTCAGTGCACTTAAATACTGTTTATAAAGGTATAAGGTAGAACATGTTAGTAGGCACAGTGACTATTAATATTAATCGAATAAACACTACCTACCTATCAGTATATGTTTCTGGTAAGATGGTAAGTACCTAACCTATAAACACAACCTATATGTAACCATTTACACATCTCAATCCTTCTGTCCATTCACGGTAACAAATTGTCCCAGTCAAGGCACCTCGATATCACAAGAAAACTATAGTTAAACTACAATGAAGAAAATTTCCTATCAATGATTGATTATGCTAATAATTAGGGAAACCTGAACACAAAGCACCACATTATAACAAGATAATCCTGGTCACGGAACTCAATTGTAACGAACCCCCCCTCTATCTATATATATATCTCATGTACTCTACGCTACCTAATATGAAAATGTTTAATAAAATGAAATTTAATTGTGATATCCTATTTGTGTGATAACTTCTACCATTCTGAGATACCGTATCCAACCATAACACAAAACCTAATATTGAGTGTGTCTTGACTGAGATCATTATAAGGCCATGTGATCGTCTAGTATAGTGGTCAGGATCCTATATTGTGCCCATAAGTAGCAACTCAGTTTCTTTTCCAAAGGCTTGAGACGTGACCTACTCTACCTATGTACTCTCCAAGTGGTGTAATTTAGAACTGGCTCTCTAACATAATACAGTAAAAGTGTTAAGTTGCAACAACAAAATTTACTATTACCACTTTCTTACTATCAAAACCAAACTACCTATTTCATGACTAAATGTTGTGAGTCTATTAAAACCTCAGCATATTGCCATAAGTATTATGCAGTGATAGATTCTATCTATAGTGACTAATGTGATGTTCTAATAAAGTTGAATAAGAATTACTGCGTAGATATGTAACTATCTGCTTTATATTAATATGGTAGAGTGAAAAGAAGATTATGTTGCTAAGATGTTCTAAGTAGGTATGAAATAAGTAAGATTTACATAAGAACCTTTAAAGTAGGTAAGTATGCAAATAAAATTAAGAATGATATTTAATTGATTGCGGCTAAGGATAACAGCCCCTCCCCGCTGCCATCTGTAGATTTCGACTTGTCCAAACTGGTCATCTTCCACCGCATAGGTCTGTTATATTCCTTACTAATTACCCAACATAATTAGTAACCATATAATCACCCATTGTAAGAGGACTTTATAAAGTTATTATTCTTTCTTTTTTTTTTGTTTTCTATTATTTACAAATGTACTAAAAGTCAGTAAGTATGTGTATTGCAATTGATTCAGTATTCATATATACTACATGGGCATGAGGACATATTCTTTTGGCAAAAGGGAATGTCGTATGATATTGTCATCGACACTGTAAGTATGTAAGTTTGTATCTTGTCTGCACATTCAAGGACCTTTTTAATTTACTTCTATGAAAATGAGAGACATCATTATTCATAGCTATACAAAACAAACCATTCATTCTACCCAAACGAGTATCTACCATAACACCGAGACGCTGGCCATCTCTGGAGCTGCCTAGCCTCAGTAAGGGCATACATCCAATCATATCTCGGTTCTTAGCGGGACTTCCTTTTACTTATTATGGTAAAAGGAAGTTCCTAATATTACGCTGGTATGTACTAAATATGTCCTAAAACCTGATTGGATTGGGACTACAAGTAACCCTATACAATCTACAGCCTATCATATCTCTGTTTGAGTAGACATATCTAGTTAAATAATATCTTTGAACCTATTCCACCACTTTGTTTAGATGTCATATCCTGTTAGATGATATCATTGGTCCAATATATATTATTTTGAGAGTGGAGAGTAATTATACAGCTTTACTTGATTTTATTATATCTAGTAATTTTAATAGTGAACAAATAAGTTTAGTATATTTTCAAGGTATTCTTGAGTATTTGTTGTTAGATATTCTTTCTTTGTTTCTGCAAACTTTTGACTTCAAAATGAAACAATTTATATTCTTTCCATGTTGTTTGAGGAATAATGCACCTAGACTATATGTCTGATAGAAAAGGTTAATCATAATGAAACAGCTTTGCTTGTCCATTAATTACATGAAAATTTCAAGATATTGCATAGTTATTTTTTTATTTTAGGATATTCTAATTCCTTGTTTTATTTATTTGATATATCCTATTACTTTGATTTTAACAGATACTAATAGCGACATAATAAAATGTAATATATCCTTCCTCATGCTGTCGAAGAGTAGTCAACCATTCTACGTCTCTCATTAGATGGTCTCCCACAATGGAACTGCACAGCTTGTCCATTAGCATCAAAAACGATACCTTACATTTACTACCGTCTTAATTTGAAACTAATTTGAGTGGATGATAATTATAAATATGAACCTAAAACTGATTTTTATTTTATTTATTGTAACAAAATAATTCTAGTTTGTAACCTACATGGCTATTAAAGTATTTCCTGGACACTTGATAGAATATTAAATGTTTTAATAATTCAGCGAACCCAAGGATACTAGTCTACCTCCTGTAATCCGGGAAGTTGCCAGTACACCTATCTTATGAGTTAGATAGAAAAATGTATTGCATCATATCGTGAGTCTACCCCCGAATTATTACTAAGTGCTATTTCCCAAACAATTTCCTATGTTCCCTATTCCTACTCAAATGTACCTAGTTACCTAATTCCTATTCTTCTAGATGTAGTATTCAGCCTAGAGATCCATGTCTCACATTTACTTTAATCATGTGGTGTGTAATGTAGCCCCCTTTCCATAGCAATGGTAGGTAGGACAGCTTCCCCTCGGTGTAAAGAGGAAACTCCTGCTAACAGAAGCTAGCTGAAAGTGGAATGGCAAATTCCAATGTATACTAAATGCCGGTGTAATACGTTCACATACATATGAGGCCGAAGCTTGGGATTGTATTGAACGAGGATTTGATACCTATGGTGTAAAATATATATAATATAGACTTCATTGCAATAACACCCATTATGGTTATTAGGGAACCCCACTTGCTAGGAGCACCTAAGCCACACTAGGATATACGACACTGAAGGGAACTGTAACTGTTTCCCGAAGGATACAGCCGCCGGCTCGTTCCAAGCGCGGGCACATCCCGAGGGACGTTGTCTAAATCTGGGAGCTTGCACTCCCAGACCACGGCTACACGTGAAGACTATAATACCTAAGAAAATGAGGAATCATAATGTAGGGTAGGATACGGGAACGCTTGGAGGAAAACGCTACGTCGTAACCTTTCTTCTGCGTATGCTGAATACTCGGATTACTAATAAATAAGCATTTTGTCAGCCATGCTAACTACTTTGCTCCGGGTTTCCCTTTTTATAGGTACTAACCCTGCCAGTTTAACACTGGGCGTGCCTACTCCCTACCTAAAAATCGACCGAAATCCCCACGTGTTGCCACGTGTTGGGAATCGTACAGACTTTTCATCGGCCATGCCAATTACTAAGTCCCATGTCCTTTGTCAGCATTTAACCAACTCGAGACTCCCTAACCCCTAACCGGTGTAACACTTCTCAATACACAATTCACTTTTAAATTTTTACCAATAATTCACTTCACGGATTTTAAGAATCTCACCGAAGACCGTCTTCGGAGTACCTCCTGAGAGCGACCTCGGAGGCTTCATGCCTCAATCCCACCATCTTTTTTATTTCCTCACTTTATCCCGCCTAAACTGCCCCTCTATCCCCACCCCTGTCTTGCCATTTCTTTTTTTTCTTTTCCCATACTAAAACTGCCCAATATATTTCATTTAATTCTTCAATAATCATACTTCAACCGATTCCTATTGTCAAAAGTCCCCGATTTATGTGCCGTTCATGCGTTTGGCAACATAAAAAGCATCCAGAACAGCACACTTCTCCGCTCTCTTTCTTTCTTATGGAAAGATAGCACGAGTAAAAGGGTTAATACGATTTCGTTCTAAAACATTCAAAATGCAGCAAACTGATATTTGTAAATAGGTTTATTTATGAACGTGGCGGGACAGAGAAGGGCCTGTACCGTCACAGCTAGTATAGAACAAGTGCTGGATAGTATTAGTTTAAGTAAAGAATTTCAACCACGTAAATAGACGAAAGCTATGAACATTCTGCGCGGCAGTCCATAGCCAATGCCACTGGGTGCCACTGGGCAACAGTGCTTTATTTTAATATTTCATACACATTTATATACTGCTTTATTTCTGACTTCATTATTGGTTGTCGAGTGGCGTATAGTGTACTGTGCTTACGATTGTCGATGTCTTGTGTTCGATACCCGGCACGGAGAGTTATGCAGATTTTTTACTGGCAGTCTGGAGCTTGGAACTGTGCTTAGTACACGGCAATAGCTCGTCCCCTATTACATGGGACCGAGACATATCTGATAGGTATTTAAGATCTGTCATCGTGAAGGCATTCATATTAATTTCTCTGGTTCGATAAAAGAGTCAAGACCTGAGGGTGCTTCGTGTAGAAACGAAATGCGTCGAAGATTTTTCCGGCTTGGCGTTTATGACGTCATGTTGCGTCAGCTTGGCAGGAAAATAAGGCGGGATTGTCACTGATATATTTTTAAAGTGTTGTTTACTTAAAATATTTTTTTCAAATATTTGTTATTAATAAATATGGATTTACGGCAACTATTCATTGACATATTATGTATTGTTTAACTGTTGTTAGGTCAGGTGCTCACACCAAGCTTTTTGCAAAATTTATATGCTATATTATAATTTATATGCTTTGAGAAGTACGCGAATATTTATAAACAAAAAGGAACAGAGTACCCTCTTTCTACTTCCCACGGCGCCGCCTAAAACGTCATTCGGATAAAATACATCCTTCTGTATGGTAGATTTCCGAAATAATTTATTTGTAGATATAGATTAGATAGATTACGCATTTTTGTACATTTTAATAAATATTTCATTCTAGATCCTCTGCTTATGTAATAGATCACTTTGATTTAATAGGTTAGGTTAATAAGATCTCTTTGGATTCTCGGAATTTATCCTTTCAACTTATTGCAACTGAAAACCCTAAAAGTGGAATCTTGCTAAATGATCCAAGGGCCGACGATTGAACAAAAAAGTAAGAAAAAAATACATTTGGATGCGCTCGTTTTTCACCGTATAATTAGTTAAAAGAATACCTGCATAATTGTTGGTTTGTTAACTTATTCTGTTAAGGAGTTATAAACAAATTAAAAAAATATGGTCTTCGATATTCATAGATATTATATATCTATCGCATTTCCTCTAGCCAGATAAAAGACGGAAAACAGATCGTAGGTATCTGTTTTCCGATTTAATTTCTGTTTTCCGGTTAAAATGGTATTCAGTTTATAAAATTATACAACATAAATTGATTTTACTTTGAACACCGGGCAAACCCGATGATCGTATAAAAAAGGTAGAAATCAAGAAAAACTTGATCTATATCCACGAATACCGGAGATTTTTGGTTTGAGAGAAAAAAAGATTTCAAAGTACTCGTTTGAACTCATCGACTAGTAAAGAAAATGCGATAATTACTTGGATGGGTGACCGCTATAGTATATAAGTATAGTGGTATTTACTTGCGCTTCCGTGCTTCAGAAGGCACGTGGTGACTTGGTTGTTCGCATAAGAGGGCAATTTTGGAATACATACATCATCGTATATACATGAATTGTGTGTGCATAAATCCACACACCCTACCATATGTACAGCCGCAAATAAAGATACAATTTAATATTAAAATTAGGATATTTAATTTTTGATGACCTAAAGAGAAATCTATCAGTCGTCTACTTTAATATTCGTCCCAACGTAATACCTCGTACTGATCAATCAGATTTTCAAGCAGCGCCAGGTTGGGCTCTCTTTAAAAACAAAGATTTATTAAGTTCGTTAAAAAGCTTCCCTTTGTACATTTCAATGAGCTTTCAAACGGTTACACTTTTCGATAGCGTTTTTTTCTCCATTTCAAGTAAAACAGATTATTTTACGATGATCATTTATGGGGACAATATTTGACGCAAAATATTTATATTATTGATGTTATTGTGACGAAACAATCCAGAGGTCCTCCTGATGTTAAGCGGAGTAACCTCTGTCTATAACAGATGCATTTCGTCACAATTCACGATCGGCACTGCGCCCGTCACCTTGAGACATTCCTAGTTGTTTAGTCTCATGTGCCTGTAATTTCAATGGCTCTCAAGGGCTGCTGCCGGAACACACCGTTAGGTGCTTGGCGACAGATTTTATACTTGAGCGTGGTCGCTAGCCAGGCGGGCATTCGCAAAATGTCCTTCCACCATGCGGTGGAGCTCAAGCCCGCGGCGGGATTCGAAACATGGTCTTGCTGCGCGGCAGTCCATAGCCAATGCCACTGAGTCATCACTGCTTCAAAACTGGTCTTAAGTATCATCGATATATCATGTGACTGTAATCTCACCGGCGGCAGCCATACCCATGCACACAGCACAGAAATGTGAATATGTGCTTGGCGGTACATTTAAGTATGGTGGTAATACTTCACGAACCGTACTCGCATGAAGTGTTCTACTGCTACTAAACTGACTGTTTGCATATATATATACTTTTGGTAGTTAGGTACCTATGTGAATAAAATTTGGTACAAAATAATTTTGCCATTGACGTGCGCCTGTCTGCCGTAGATAAAAATATTGCGGGTGTACTTACATCAAAAATTACTGACAAGGTACACAGTCTGAATGTTTACGTTTTATTTATTATTGCCACCCCTAATGTAAAAAGTATGCAAATAGTAACATGCGTTGGCCTCAAATCAATATTTGACTAGAAATTCAATTATATTATTTTTCAGTTCACAAGTTCGGCATAGTTGTTTTGTTATTTTATATCTGCATCAAATAGTGCTTTTTATCCGCTAGTGTGGAGAATAATTTTAAGATTAGAAGCTTTATAGTACCAGGAAAAAGAATTTATTTTCTATATCACTTATTTGTAGTAATTTTAATTTTTTAAATAAGTTAATACTAATTCGCTATATAAATTAAGCTGTTTTTCTTGCACTCCTCACTCCTCCACACTCACTCCACAATCATTTTCCTCGCAAGTAAGGTGAAAAAAGTTGTGTTTCGCCTGGCTTGCAATTCGTACTTTTGGAAGCTCGCTTCGCTCTTGGTTCAAATCTAGATGCCTTCGCTTACTCAGGTTTTTTTAAAAGTACACGCATCAAAGAACAACTTTGGAGCCTTGCATGAATGATACATTTTCTTACTTTTTAGTTAAAATGAAATTAAAAATTAGGGGGCCGTTAAAGTGTTATGTTTATATTATTGCAAAAACTGAACTAGTTTGAAATTTCGGTATTTTATGAACCACATCCTGTATTTAACCAAAAACTATTGAAAACGTCAATTTCTGGAAGTTGTTTTAAAAGTGTGTACAAAAACATAATTGTTTTACGGGCAGTTGGAACGCGGAACATTAAAAGGGCGAAGCGCAATTCGCTTTTGGCCAGTTTTTATAGAATAACCTATGTAACTACATTTTGAACAAATACTTTTGATTTTATAAACCTACTTAAGTAGCTTTACGATATTGTTTTTAGTAACTTAAGAATACCTACTAGTGTTCGATTATCTGAGTGTGTATTGATATCATGTGCCATCCACGAGCCCCCTTCGCCTGTCGCCGCGATTAACACGCGTGAACTCACCTGAGGATATGCCCGAAACCTAGGTCGACAATCTCGACCAATACACGTGAGTACAGCCGGTTATATAAAACAATAAAAATATTACAGTATATATTATCACTAGCGTTCTTTTAACACAAGTAGTAGGAAAGGAAAATTAGGATAATTAAAAAAGGGGGTAAGAAAATTATTATCCTATAAGCCATCCCTAACTCGCTTAAAGATAGCTATAAAAATTCTGCTATAGAAAAACAATTATAAAGTTCTACCGTAAAACAATTTAAAAACTATCACATTCCTAGGATTTCCAGAGAGAAACTAAATCGTTCCAACTTGGTATAGTTTCTACCACTACTGTAGACCTTATTAGGAATATAACACAAAATTAGATAAAAGTATAGGTGATGAGCTATAGATATACCTATATTTTGCTTAGAGACTAAACTACTAATCTTCGGTGTCTGTTTAAATAGCTTTCATGTAATAGCAATGGTATATTTTTAAATTTGATGTGCATATATTTTTCTGCTCGAAGATGTGCGTGAATATTTGGATAGCTATAATAAGTTATGCCACTTAGCCTCAGAGCGCCTAACTTTGGAGCACCTTTAAACTTCAGCTTAAACAACGAAATGCGCCGGGTTATCGTAATTGCAAAGCTGGATCAAATATTTAACCGTTTGATATAAAATTTATAAAAGTTAAATTATAGATATGAAGCTATACTACACTAGGGGTTAGTCATTTTGTTTTAAAATCGAATATAAAAGCAGACAGACTTGCTTCATACATGAAGCGCTCGTAGTGAAGTTTGCTTAGCCGTTCTGAACCGATCAGCAAAGTTAAGCAAAGTCCGCCGCGGTCATGAGTTGGATGGGTGACCGCTGGTGACATTACTAGTGACCGCTTCCGTGCTTCGTCGGTCCCGGTTGTTCTTAGGATGGCAGTCGTTATAAACATGGTGGCAGGGCATTTTGCGAATTCCCGACTGGCTAGCTACCACCCTCAAGTAGAAAATCTGTCGCCAAGCACCTAACGGTGTGTTCCGGCAGCTGTCCTTGAGACCCAGTAATTCTAGGTTAGCCTGAACAACATCTCCGACCACATCATCACTTACCATCGGGTGAGATAGATTGGTCAAAGGCTAATCTATAAGACATAGAAAAAAAAATACTCGGCTTAATTTGTTGTTGATATGATCAAGAAGCTCATTTTGTGGGTTATATATATAAAGGTTTTCAATCACTAAAATAATATTAAAGGATGCAGTTTCTATTATTTGTTTAATTAAATTAATTCTGTCCATTGATTATAGTTATATTAAACAACATTTAAGTCTTAAAGAGATACTTATATCTATCAACTTACATTCGAAATTATGTTTATAAAGTTTGCAATATGTTTAATAGGTATATAATTATACCAATAAAAAATGAATATATAATACGAGTACAATAAAAAACAAATACAAATAGCGCATATAGTTATGAAAATTGATTTTGTATTAAAATACTTTGATCAAATCAAAAACATGACAACATGTATATAAATATCGTAAATAGTGTTAACAATAATTAAAATGCATAAACATGTTTACAAGCTAGAACATTATAATAAGATATAACTTATATAAATATATAATAATATTAAAAATTGCAGCTTTACAAACATAATTACATTTGAATACCTAAATAAGTTAACTTACAATTTTCCGAAAAACATCTCAGAATAACTACAGAGATTTAACAATAAATTACAAAATAAATGGTTTTATTCTACGAAGGTGTTATATAGTTTTGCCTTTTACTAAAAAAATATAGTCGTAAACGAGTAACCAAGCGATGAATATACATTAAAATGTTTTCAACTATTTTGAAATACATGAATAAATATTATTTTTTAGATATAACAATTATTATATAGACTGTAATCAGAACAGAAAATAATAAATACTTAAAATAAATTAAATATCCAGTCCAAGATTAAAATTCAACATCGCCTTTGATAACTTACGTGAGTTTAATATACGAATAAATGCAGAAGTACAAATATATAAAATCATACGAATAAATAAGTTATAGGTACATCCAATAAATAATATTCAGTAGAAAATGAAATATGACTCACCTGGGAATAAAGTAGAGCATTTTCCTGTTAAAATATTATACAAATACATTCAATTATGACATATTTTTCTTGTGAAAATTGGCTGGAGTTTTCACAAGAGAAATATTTATCGGATAACATATTAAGAACACGCATAATATATATTATTTTATAAACTAATAACATTAAATAAAGGCTAAACAAGTCACGTAAGCTTTCAAACAAAATAACAAATTACATATCCACATAATTATCGGGTTCCTCGACGGATGTACCATCAGACCTTTTGCCAAGGCCGAAGCTGAACCTGTGCATATCTCGTTCCCGTTTACCGAGGCCGAAGTTAAACTTGCTAAGCCTTTTGCCCAGGCCGAAGTTGTAAGACCTAGCCCGTTTGCCGAGGCCGAAGTTGTACAGGGGTAGTCGTTTGCCCAAGCCGAAGTCGTAGCGAGCTCGCTTCTCCTCCGAAGTGTCATCTTGAGCGAAGCGCTTTCCGAGTCCGAAGCTGTAAGGTCGTGCGCGTTTTTCATAACCTGAAAAAAACACTCTATTATTTATTACCATCTTTCTGTTACCGTACCACTTGAGTGAAGAATAATACATCTTGCTTTCTTTTATCATCTACCCTCAACCTACTAAGGCTATTCTGAAGATACTAATAGCACATTATAGCATATGTATTGCTATGTCTAAAGCTTGCATAATTTATGTGACATTTGAAATAACGAAAGTATGTATTGTAAATTTACATTGAAATAAGTTTAATATAAGCATGTTGCCTTGCCCACAGAGCTAATTTACCATTTTGTCACGTCTAGGTGTAAATTAACTTACACTAGAAATGTATAATTAATAATTATGATTAATAAATATATTTTGTAACAAAACGTGTATATATCGTACAAAAGTTTCAGAATTGACCTGACGTACTTGAGAGGCAGGGTCCAGTCTAGGTCTATCCTGCTTGATATTTTCGGTTAATCTTTGTTAAACGCTAAAATAGAAGTCTGTCAGTAATATTAAAAATATTGCATAACTTACCAGATTCGTCCTCGTACTGCTCGAAAAGATCCTGCAGTGCAGTTTCATCCAGATCATTGGTGGTATCTTCAGTCTGGTCTTCGTCAACTGACCGCTTCCCAAGACCAAAGGAGTAAGGGCGAGACCTGGAAAATATAAAAAAATATTATAAAACTGTCAAATACTGACTTATGTACGGTTGTTTTTGAATCATTTATTGATAGTGAAGATCAAACACGATGTGTGTGACTTTGTACATTAAGATCCTAGCGCAAGTTTCAGCTTGGCAGTTTGATTGAAGGACAATTTGCAAATGCACGCTAACTGGTTATTTTCCATCCTCAAGTAGAATATCTGTAGCCAAGAACCTAAGAGTGTCTTTCGACTCGCGGTGCAATGCAAGTTACTTAACTATTGTTTTAAAGTTGGTATCAATACTACTGGATTAACAATGTGCTTATAAATTTGATAATAAGACCTGAGCTTGAACAAGCTGAGACCATGTGACCTATACAATGTTTCAGATATTAATTGACTGGATATATTGTTTAAGTTCTTTTCTAAATCTGATGCTCTAATCTGATCGGATTAATAATTATCTCCGCGTAATTTTTTACTCTCAACAGTCTTTATGTTACATTAATGTAAAAATGGAATGACATAGTGCGAACTTTACCATGCCTGCTTATCTCAATTGTTTGTTAACTTTTAGTTTAATTAAAATTGTCAAATGATCTCATTGAAATAAATTTTATTTTGAATATTTTTGGAATTGTCGCTGGTATGATGTTATTCTTGCTTTTATCTAGCTAATTCACTTAAACATCCATATTACTATGTCATCCCATGTTTAAATGCCCTATTAAAACACAAGCATGTGCATTTAGCTACTACTAGTTGGTATTTAAGCAATGTTGAGTCCGTAGGTACGTACATCTTTAAACGGTCTATGTCAAATGTTTCAGACAATACTTTGGGCGCCCAAGATACAGGCACAGCCTAGTTTGGGGCCCACGGGTACATATCTTTAATTTTTATCAGGACTATTTAACATAAATATTAAAAAATACTTTAACTAACATAGATATTAAATTAAATTAAACACAACTATGTACAAAGATTCATTATATGTTAATAGTTTTATTATTAATAAAGTTATTATTATTATTATTATATAAATATGTTTTATGAGCAATACAAACCTAATAGAGACGCAACTAAAGCCGCTTAAGAGCAAGTGCGACGAAACCTAATCGATGAAGGGAAAGTTTGGGTTTGTACAACATTTTTATGAAATTTAGTACTGTAACATATATTAATCTATTATCGTTATGGAATGTTTACTTTTTATTACAGTAATTTTTTGTGATATAGCGCTGTTTTACTAAAAAAAAAACTGCTGTTCTTGAAAGCCAGTCCTCCCATTCCAGGCATAGCCGGCTCACACCTTCTACTTGACCGGATCATCACTTACTAATAAGTGAGATAGTGATCAAACGTAACATCCTAACTGAGATTTAAGTTGAAAAGCATCGTTAAAAACCTTTGTTAAATTAAACAGTGAGTTAGTTTAGGGTTTAGGTTATATTTATTAAAACTGCACATTTGTGAAGTGTTTTCCGATGTATGTGTTACCATCAAATCAAAGATCTTAAAAAAGACTAGAGTATCCATCTACTACGCTGCCAGTATTGTCAATTTCTATCCATACATCATTGAAGCATCATATTATAAAAACTTACGCTCATATTTATATCTAATATATGAAGAACACGGGTGTTTGAGCGTGAACTTACTATGAGTCGATATCGCTATCGACCATGTTTCGACTTCTACCGGAAGCCGAAACATTGTCGATGACACTGAAGGGTGAAGCGTGACGCGACACCGGCCCACGTACCACACTCAAAATCCTGAGGAAGGCTTCCGGTAGAAGCCGAAACATTGTCGATAGCGATATCGACTCATAGTAAGTTCACGCTCAAACACCCGTGTTTTTCATATATCATTGAAGCAGTGATAGCTCAGTGGCATTGGCTATATGGACTGCCGCGCAGCAGATCGATGGTTCGAATCCCGCCGTGGGCTTGAGTTTCACCACATGGTGGAAGGGCATTTTGCGAATGCCCGCCTGCCTAGCTACCACCCTCAAGTAGAAAACCTGTCGCCAAGCACCTAATGGTGTATTCCGGCAGCAGTCCTTGAGAGCCAGTGAAATTACAGGCACATGAGATTTAATAACTATGTCTCAAGGTGTCGGGCGCAGTGCAATTCGTGACGAAATGCATCTGTCATAGGCAGAGGTTAGTCCGCTTAACATCAGGTGGGCCTCGAGCTTTTTCGTCACAATAACATAAAAAAAAACGCAAACAATGTCAATATTTTCAAAACACGCGCTCCGTCGTGAACGACATCTTAATTCGGGTAAAATAATCCTATGTCCGAAGAATCTTATTTCACTAACTGTTAAGCCTTGTCGACTAATTTATGCTATATTTTTTTTTAGTTCAGTTAACATTGCAGCTGTTTAGCGAGTGACCTAAACAGCTGCGATATAAAGGTAAAATATCCTGCCTACCTCTTTCCCAGTCCAAAGTTATAAACCGGAAGACGCTTATACTCCGAGACGTAGCTGTACGCCCGCTTGCCCAAGCCAAAGTTATAATGAGGAGACCGTTTTTCCAGTGGGGCAACGCGATCGTGTACAGTCGTGTCCTGGATGTGCTGGGTGTCTTGGTCTCCGCTCTGGGCATCGCTCTGGATCTGCTCAGGAGCGCAGAGCGCAGCTCCTATCACCATCAAGCACACGGTAAGGGATTTGTGCAGCATTCTGTAACAAAGAAACGGTTTTTGAGTCGTTTGTTAGTCTTGTTTGAAATCTTCTTCACGTCATGTTTGTCCCGAATTGAAAAAAAAGATTATGTGTATAAGGACGATATGAATAGATTTAGGCGTTACTTTACGGAACTCCATGTTTAATAATAAACCTATCTATTCTTATTAGTAGTCTATCAAAATAGACAAGAAACATTAACAATTTGTTTTGTCACTAGTTTATTTCAGAGCTAAGCTAAGCTAATATGATCGAGATAAGCATATTATATACATACGTATAGCTGCCGTGTTGCTACTAACCGTATTTTATAACTATATTTATGTACATTTTATTTTAAATTTCATAGCTACTGACAAAATACAATAAATTAGAGTAAGTACTGATATTTGAAAGAAAAAAATCCGTAGCCGTGGGAAGCCGGGCGCTCTTGGGGTGCCGGGCGCCCTTGGGGTGCCTTCTTGCGATACCCGTGGGTGTCATAAGATTCAACTAAGGGTAATAACACATCAGAAGGTGGGCAGCAGCGCTTTCTGAGGAACAGATATCTCACACTGCGGTCCCAAAGACGCCTGCCAAGCGTGGGGATTATGGCTAATATATGTATATAGTAGTGAAGGAGGCTGTGTTCAGCAGTGGACAATCCGGCTGACACAGTAACAGATATTTGGCCACATAAAAGTGGCGTATGTAACGACCAGTCAATCATGGACCACGCTTTATAAGGAACCGCGTAGTACTATGAGTTCAGGCTGTCATATTCGATATACAACATCCCTATTTGTAGAACCCGATCTAAATGTAGATCCAATATGACAGCCTGAACACACAGACCAATACTCACTTTGACTTACACTTCAACACCTCACTCGGTTTTCTAAGGTCACTTGAAAAGCTTATCCTTAACTTTTGCAAACTCAATAATGTCGAAGAAAACGTAACCTTTATCAATCAAAACACATGAAAGAATGTTTTACCAATTTCTGACTTTGACCCACGTTATTTTTTTAGGACGCTATTATGGTAATATACTTTTTTGGTGTTGAATTTTCTGCAAGATCAATAGAAATGAAAGTCAGGGCATACTACAGAATTTACGTAATTCGTGCCTAAATGCTTAGAAGCTCGTGGTGGGTACGAAAACAAACAAAAGCAAATTTTAATAAGGCGCTGCATTGCTTGCAATTTGGCGGTCAGGATAGCAGTTCTATCGACATTGTTTTAATTACAATTCGTCATCCTCCGCGTCTTTAAAACAAGAAGCTAGATTTGTTCCATAACATTTATAAATAATTTTTTTTCAACAGTGCATGAATGCAGCGAATTAGTCGTCGGCTAAAATTTTAGGCTGTATATTTTCGGCGTGGCACTGTGCTCACTATCTTTTCACGACACGGTGTCGCAGCGGGTCCGGACCCTTAGCGGGTGTATGTTTTAATAACCTTCTATAATACTTGGAGAAAAAACCAATTCGAATTTAGTTTTTAATTACACTCTTTAAGTCACTTAGGCGGTTGGCGTTGGAAACGGTATTCCGTTTTTTTGACATACTAGTATACAAACAATGACAATAAAAAGAACCCAAAGATGAAGATGCGCCTACTCAAAGTGTTTTACCATCGCACACTGGCCTAACTAAAACCATTATTAGAAACAAACTTCAGAAAACAGCATTTTTACTCCGTTACATTGATTCCCTGATGAGATTGGAAATGATTTCTAAAAAAAAAGACTTTTCACAAAGTCGCAAAAAGCTTTTAAACAACTAAACAACGAAAGGAAAGCAAATAGACACATCTCATGAACAAAACAAACAGACGGATGTCACGAAATGAGACGCGATTTGTTCCACTTAAGGGACCACATTAGGTACGGTTTGTGCAATTGGCCCAAAAGGTTGTCATTTGTGCCGGATATGGAGCACGAGCATAAATGTTCGCGGTTAGAGATATATCCTGATTTCGTGAGTGCATTAGGCATCAAGGGAGTTTACTTATTGTTAGCAATTTGAAGAAAAAAAGTTGGCGCTGGAACTTTCTATTTACCGGCTTTGTTATAAACAATGTTCCTCTCTAAAATAATATTGTCTGGAATTCAGTTTCACAGCGCATGTTTTGTTTTATCAAACACTAAAAAAAAATATTTTAAAAAAGGTTATGGTCGTTAAAACTCCAATCAGAGTCAAAATTGTAATTTCGATTTGAGCTTTCAACTGTCATTAAATTACAAATTTCACTTAAGTGTTAAAAGATTCTATTCTTAATCTTCTATTAATTTTTCTTTATTTTATCTAATATTACCTATGTGAGACAACTGTAACTGGTCAACTTTTTAAATCTCAATAAATAAATAAATGTGTAGTGCCTCTAATAGCGGTAGTCAGCGACAAAATATTCGTGAATTTAATAAGTCAAAATTGACAATATTCTGAAGTATGTATACACGTAGTTACCAACAAAGCATGTTTGAGACACTAACCGCGAGGTCTCGGGTTCGATCCCCGGTTGGACAACAATAACAGTTATTGGATTTGCTGCAGGAATTTCTTCATATTAATTTATAATCCTAATACATAATTATATATAAAATGTATTACTTAAAATTCTTAATTAGCGCGGAGTAAACCAGAGAGGATCGCAGAATGCCTACAACCTACCACCAAAAAAACATAAAAATCAAAATAGAAATGAAACCGAAAATTTATTATATAACGTTATGTGATATAATGTTGTAAATAACATATATCCATGTAGTAAGTATAACTTACAACTCCAACAATTACATACTTACTCGTATGTATCATTGACATTATTAATAAGTACACCTGTATATATTGATACCAATAAAATACTATAAACTACAAAAATACTGTCTTTTGGCTATCGCAACTCTTAGTTAATATCCTGCTATCTACAATTTATTATGAGCTCCAATCCTCAGAGATATGAGTATTAGTGATATTAGACACTATTAGTTCTCGTTTTACCAATCAAGAGAAATCGTTTCTGATGAGTGCCTCTTCTACTTGATTCATTACAAGGAGAATAGTATATTATTTAATATATTATTACTTCCTTTTTTGGACCTCTTGGACGTTGGTACCTAACATAATGTATATTATTATCCTATTATAATTATTCTAGTTGCTTTGATTACCTCGTTGATCAAGTAGCGTAAAAAGTCACAGTTAATTGTGTTTTGCGACTACCTATATGTAATTACAAGCAGCAGCAGTCTGGAGTCATGGCAATATTGTAATATTGCCTGGTGGATGGCAATATGCCCGTCACCTTTTACTTGCGATATTGGTGAGATGTAGTTGTTTTTATACCTCGGCTTATTACTTCGAGAATATATATATATATGCGTGATGGTATGTTGTAAGTTGTAATATAATTAAATATAAATGCAAAAGTTTGCGTATTCCTTTATAAAAGTGAGTAGAAGTATATATAATAATATGTATAATTGTAATATGTATAAATTGGATGGTGTCTTATTTAAAAAAAAACCTTAGTAACAAAATACTATAAACAACATTACAGTTACTACAATGAAAGCATTTAGGCATCCGAAAGGCCATTGCAGGTCCTCAAGCAGATTGGTCTTTGAATAACGCGTAAGTACATTTCTACGACTGTATTATTCAGAAACAAACCAAAACCCAAAACGGAACACTCGGACGAAGTTCGAGCACTCGCTAATTAAAAGCAAGCTACGAGTTATGCATATCCCCTATTATTAAATGTTGTTCAATAATAAGCTAACCTTTTATTTTACCACATACGTTTCATCTTCAGTTAAAGCCGTGCGTTTCAAACCATTAGTGGAGCCCGACAGATAATAGAAGACACATCATTAGAGAAATGTGGGCGTCTTACTCATACTTATTTATGTCGAACCGCACATGAAACTGGGGGATCGAAATAGATTGCGCAGTCTACATGTATAGTGTTACACGTTAGTTGTACGCAAGGTTTGTTTTGGGGATTCATTTTACCCGCATCAGTGTTTTTTTTTTGTTATTGCTGATAGTTAAGCCTTTGACCACAATTTTGAAGCGCTCGTAGCGAAGTTTGCTTAGCCATTCTGAATCGATCAGCAAAGTTAAGCAACGTCCGCCGCGGTCAGGAGTTGGATGGGTGACCGCTGGTGACATTACTACTGAGCGCTTCCGTGCTTCGGAGGGCACGTTAAGTCGTCGGTCCCGGTTGTTTTCTTAGGATGGCAGTGGTTACAGCATGGTGGTAGGGCACTTTGCGAATGCCCGCCTGGCTAGCCTAAAAGCCTAGCCTAACCCTCAAGTTGAAAATCTGTCGCCAAGCACCTAACGGTGTGTTCCGGCAGCTGTCCTTGAGAGCCAGTAATTCTAGGTTAGCCTGTACAACATCTTCGACCACATCATCACTTACCATCAGGTGAGATAGTGGTCAAAGGCTAACCTATTAGGCATAAAAAAATAAAAATAAAAATAATCTAACCTGATGTTGTTTAGGCTAACCTAGAATTACTGGCTCTCAAGGACGTCTGCCGCAACACACCGTCAGGAGCTTGGCGACAGATTTTCTAAGCGGTCGCTAGCTAGGTGGGCATTCGCAAAATGCCCTACTACAATGCGGGGAAGCTCTAGCCCGCGGCGGGATTCGACCCATGGACCTGCTGCGTGGCAGTACATAGCCAATGCCACTGAGCCATCACTGCTTCAACACCTTTTTACCTTGAACCTTTTGTTTTTACCCTTGAGCAACTATAAGTTATGCTCAGTTGCTGCTAAATGGGTGAAATCGTTTGGTAGTTACGCTTCACCGGCGGCTCGTGACCACCCATCAGACAAAGGCGTGTCTCCAAGGCGCCTAGCCAAGTTCCGGCTTTATGTTTCATGAGCGTGGGTTTTTACCCTTAAGCCACTACAAGTTTAGTGTGCCCGGATGCTATTAAATGGAGGAAATCCTCTTGTGTCAGATAAAACTTTTTCTGCTAAGCTGACGTGATGTCATTAAACGCCACATAGCCCAATATGAAGAAATTTTCACGTGTTCTACACGAAGCATCATCAGAAGATCATGACTTTTCGAGCGCACAATTGAGATTTAATCGATAGAGTTATTTTTTTAATATTTGTGATTATTAAATATGAATTTCTGCAAAGTAACGCCTAAATATAATAATGAGTATTGGATTAAATTAAACATTATATACATGGCTAAATACTATGCACAAAAGCTGTAAGTCCAGTTGAAGGTGTGGTACATCGGGCCAGCTTCTAAACCTATATAAAACGTAAGTCTGATATTGTAGGGTAATCGGCTGATAATCGTTGTTGTAATTCAGTAGGGTATAGTTACTTATTTGCACATTAATTAGTTATCATATCATTGATTGATTGCAACAGGCTATTGCTGAAGATGCCTTGGTGAGTCTGACTAAGTAGGTGCCAAGGTAGTGTCAGATCTTCTGTCTCAAAGCCGAGCCCACTATAGACATACTCTAGCTAAAGATGCCTACTACTTCATAAATTAATCCATAATAAGATAACTAATTCATGTGTAAATAACTAACTATACTCAACTGAATTACAACAATATTTATGTATACCTATATTAAAGCAATATGTTAATGGAACACCTGTTTAGCATATTCCTAACTCAATCTTGTGGAGAACAATACTTGGATCAATTAGCATACGGTCTTCGAGTTTGGTATTGTCCGATTTTCACCGGTTCGAAGTTCAACTTCGTAACTCAATCAGTGCGCCCTTACAAAGTTTATATTTAGTCAACAACCTGAGACGGAATTTAGATTGGTTTAGTCACAACATAGTAGGACATTTCCCGGCTTCATTATCAGAATTTCCAAAACCATAATAAGATAATAATAACATCAAAAAAGAAGACTCAAGAAAAAAGAGCACCACGGCGAAATATATAGGTGTTACTGCAAATTAGGCGCATAGCAGTAGTCTACTATCTTGATATCCTTATCAGCTGGAAGGCAACGTGTACCGATAAGGATTCCCAAGATTCTTAGGCAGGAGACCGGCTGTAGAAACAATGCAATATTTTTTTTATAAATTTCTATAACGACTATTTCTTGATCATTGGGAAACTCGCTCTGTTCGTTTAGTCAGAAAAATAATCATGCAACAGTAAGAACTTATCAATAAAGATACTTATTTTCTGAAGTCTAGATAAGGCATCTGAGGCTCATCACACAATATTTGTATTATTATATTGGCTCTTTAAATGTTTGTATTAATTACGGTTAGACATTGCCAATATTGTAATTTTATTTTGTGAAAATAAAGAAATATTTGACAATATTAAACAAAAAAATATCTAGCAACTGATAATAATATGTTAATCCAGCAGCACCTAATAACAAAATGTAGTCCAGTAGCCAAAATAACGAAGTCAGAATCTATTACTGGCCCATAAGTCTGCACGGCAACCTTTCTATTCAGAACATAAAACAACTGGAAAAATATACTGGAACGATGTAAACTAGCCATAAACTGGTCTAGTAAATTCTTGGCAATCGGTGGTCAGATCTATCGACTCTATTTAAATTTATGTCGATAGGTAAACTTTCAATAAGGGGGTGCGGGGGCATTAATTTAATTATGTTATACGTTTTGAGAAACTGTTTGAAATTTAAGTGCCAATGTAATTACTATGATCTTGAATGTTATGCTCAAGTAGATAAACTTGAGGTAGATTCTGAAGGCTTGAGATTACGATAAAATATTATACCGTGAGGATTATCTGAGCCCTTTGTGGTACTGAAGGTAGGTCGAAGTTTTTTATTTTGCTGTCATCCATTCTACTGCTACTTCGCCTTGAACTTTGGCATTGATTTTTACAAATATTAGCTTTAGATTCTTTAGTCTTTACCTATAAGCTATAAGGTCTAAAAATTAATAAAAAAATGTACAATCAAAGAAATTTTATATGCTAAAAATATGTTAATATGGTAATGTTTGTTCCTATTTCGACAATGTGCCTACCTGCACTAGCATTAGTGATACTTGTATGCATAAAGTGGACCCTAGCAAGACTATATTTTATATATTAAATGTACCTAGGACCACCAGTAAATAAATTTCATTTCGTTGCAGAAAATGTCTTATACGTTTTTGACACTTGAAAATATTTATATATAACTATGGTAATAAGTATTTATTTTTGTTACGAACAACTTCCAAGATTTGATGAAGATTGGTATAGCCGTTCCGAAGCCATGGGCAGAAGCTACGGAAATATAAGTAGACTACATATTTAAAACCATAGTACTCGTAGCTACAACAGGTCGTAGAGTTTTCGCGCTACGTCGTAGAATTTCTTACGAGGAAACCGTCCGGGTGTTTATGTTACATATATTAATTAATATTTACCGCAAAGCATTCGAATGACATGATTCGAGCGCTACGAGCGGGTATACAGTGGTCTTCTTGCTCGTTTCGCCACTTGCAAAACTGCGATCAAATAACGGTCAAGTTATCTTCCTGACGAAAAAATATTGATTCTGTATAATTAAAGATTCTTTTACAGCTTATAGCTAGGCACTAACTCTTCGTGTAGCAAATGATGTAGCGATCGAATATGTTATTCAGGGTAATTAAAAAAAACTGGTTCTAAAGTACTGAGCAAAAAACTCTTCGAGCGCTACAAAAAATTGTCAATTTGTGGAATAGACATAAAAACGTCTTATTTAAAGGTTGACGGAGCATTGTCGTAATTTAAAAGTGGCTATTAGCAGTAAACTCTGTCCACGGACATTAAGTTAAGTGCCAGTAAGTACTTATTGTACCAATGAATTAGGACTTTTATGGTTTTCACCACAAGTAGACACGAATAAGTCAGGTTTTCCGATCCGTGAGTTGGCCACTTTTAGTGCCAATCATGGATTTTCTTTTTTGCCTTCGCTGCATTTGTAGTGATGCCCATGTGCTTAGTTGTTTGTCAATGCAAAGCATGTAATAATAATTAAAGCTAAAAACACGAATCTATTACTTGTTTGTACGTAACTGATAGTCTAGCCTTTGACTAGTATCTCACGTGATGGTAAGTGATCATAAAGATGTTGTTCAGGCTAACCTAAAATTACTACCATACATGTCGGAAATATATGACCGTGGGTTGCTGAGCTAGAATGACATCCTCCCATGTCTTACCGTAGATGTCGTAAGACGCGACTAAGAGCAAAATACCGGCATATGATTATTATCAACAGTAGTGAAATGTGTGAGATCGGTTCTGTAAGAGGAGGATTTGAATGTCTATCGGGGGAAAGCAACCCATGGGGTGTCGGGCTAGAATTGCACCCCCATTATCTGCCCGTGGGTGTCGTAAGCAGCAGCAAAAGACAAAACGCCAGAAGATGGGTAGCATCGCCTTCTGAAGAATTTACGCTGCGGTCCCCAAGTTGTCTGATTACTTCAAAGACCCCCCATAATGGAGGAGGCTGTGTTCAACACTGGACAATGCCGTTAATATAGTAAGGTAAAAATCGGCTATATAAAAAACTGATTGAATTCCAATGACATAATGTATCGAAACCAGTATTATATATACAAAAATATTTATACAAATTATATCTTATTGTATATACAAAACCTTTGTTGGGAATATTTTGAAGTTACAACGTCAAGTTACAGTCTACTGTCGCCCAAAATCTGAAAGTGAATTAGGTAAAAGAGAATGTCACTATTACTATGACAGCTGTCATTTTATTGATATATGTCGTTATAGCCCAAGAGGGCGATTCTCGTGCAGTGATAAACATATCACAATGATAAATCTTGACGAGAGGTCATGAAACAGGACGGGAATCAACTCGGTGTCGGAATCTTTTCGTATTCGATTGATTACTGATTCGATTTTGATTATTCGGAGTCAATACTACCATGATATAAACACAGTTTATGTTCCCTTGTTATTTTACTGACCGCAATAATGTACACGAAAATTTTCAATGGCAAAACACATTAAGAGGGGGTTACCGTGTGTATTGGTAAAATCCAAAATTATAAAAAGGTATTCTGAGTTAAATTGAATGCCGAATCTAGGATACCTACCATAAGACTATAAGGGTGAAGTCGAAAACTAAATATAGTAGCGCTCAAGGCCTCGAATTAATTTTCAATCTTTTGATCTTTAATGTCTTACATTACAAATGGAAAATGTACAAGCCGTACGAACAAACTAATAATAAAACTCAAAACTCATATTGAATTAAATCGAGTTCCTGAAATATTATAACTAAAAAGTAAACAATTTTCAACGAGGGTTCTACCATACACATGTATACTCCAACAATAGCAATGGAATGAACTTTCCACATTCTGTATAGAAACTATTCAATAACGCCTACATGCGTGTTCAAAAGAAAATGTAATTTCAATGAAAAACGGATATCTGCGGTCGGACAAATGGGGCGGTCGATTCTGAATCAAATAACTGTATTATATTGCTGATGCTTGTTAAATAAATCTGTATCAAGAAACTTGAGCGGCATAAACTCATACTCAGACCATATGATAATATATGGTTTGAGTATGTTCGGACTTCAAACATTTTTTGAAGCAATGATTGCCGAGCGGTTATATCTATGGACTGCGTTGCCGCAGGTCCATGGTTCGAATCCCGCCGCGCGTTTGAGCTTCACAGCTGAAGGGGCATTTTGCGAATGGCTGCCGGGGTAGCGACCACCCTCAAGTAGAAAATCTGTCGCCAAGCACCTAACGGTGTGTTCCGGCAGCAGTCCTTGAGAGCCAGTGAAATTACAGGCACATGAGACTTAACATCTATGTCTCAAGGTAACGGGTGCAGTGTAATTCTTGTCTTGTGAGGAAATGCATCTGTTATAGGCAGAGGTTAGTCCGCTTAACATCAGGTAGGCCTCGAGCTCGTTCCGTTAGATTAACATAAAAAACATATTTTTAATTTTGGTTCAAGATCAAGTTTTCAATAGGGATACGTATATGTTAAAATTTATCCTTTTATTTATATAAAGTTTCGCAAACAATACAACTTTGCAATTGCAACAATAAAATCAATAATTTGTTGAACACTCTTCTAGGTGCGAATACAACATGCACACAATGTATTAGTTTACATTCGGTTATTGTTTTTTTATATAGCTGCTGGTCTTTGATTACTATTTCACAACATGGTAAGTGATGATGGGGTCGAAGATGTTGGTGACAGTGTGCTGGAACACACTAACGGTGTGTTGGCGACAGATTTTCTACTTGAGGGTGGTAGCTACCCAGGCGAGCATTCGCATAATGCCCTACCACTATACTATAACGACTGCTATCCTAAGACAACAACCAGGACCGACGGCTTAACTTATCCTCCGAAAGCACGGCAGCGGTCAGTAGTAATGCCACTAGCAGTCACCCATCCAAGCCATGACCGCGGCGGACGTTGCTTAACTTAGCTGATCGGTTAAGAACGGCTAAGCAAATTATGCTACGAGCGCTACATATACATAATTGTATGTTACCTATTTGGAAATAAAAAAATATATAAAACTTTCAAACATATAAATAATACATAATTGTAGGTGATATTATTTAGCATCTAACACAGACTAAGAATATAAATCGTCATTTAAAAAAAAAAACATAAATCAGAAAAAATCTAGGTTAGTCTGACAATATCTTCGACTACATCATCACTTACCATCAGGTGAGATAGTGGTCAAAGTCTAACTTATCAGGCATAAGAATTAACGGCTTATTATTATTAAGAACAAAAACGGTAAAGTGGTGAATGCCAAACATATTTTTTTTAATGTTATTGTGTCGGGACAAGCTCAGCTCAGATGTTAAGCGGACTAACCTCTGCCTATAACAAATACATTTCGTCACAAGTCACGAATTGTACTGCGCCCGTCACCTTGAGACATAGTTCTTAAGTCTCATGTGCCTTTAATTTCACTGGCTCTCAAGGACTGCTGCCGGAAAACACCGTGTTGGTGCTTGGCGACAGATTTTCTACTTGAGGGTGGTCGCTAGCCAGGCGGGCAAAATCCCCTTCCACCATGCGGTGAAGCTCAAGCCCGCGGCGGGATTAGAACCATGGGCCTGCTGCGCGGCAGTCCATAGCCAATACCACTGAGCCATTACTGCTTCAATAATGCTCTTGACATGAAGATAGAGGTAGTACGTTACTGTACTGTATATACTGTATTGTACTGTACCAGCCGGATCGTCCACTGCTGAACACAGCTTCACCCATTATAGGGGGATTTGCCATAATCCCCACGCATGGCATGCGTCTTGGGGATCGCAGTGTGAGATATCAGTTCCTCAGAAAGCGCTGCTGCCCACCCTCTGCTGTGTTACCCTTAGTCGCCTCTTGTGACACCCACGGCTAGAGATGGGGGAGTGACATACTAGCCCGGCACCCCACGGGTGATTTTAATTTCTTTCATGTATTAAGATATAAATATTGTAAGTAAGGCTTTGGTTCTTTAAGCTGTAACGATGCATACTTATTACTGAATTTACAAATAATATTATTCTTTTTGTTTTCTTTCTCCATCATCCTCTGCCTATATGAAGCAGTGATGGCTCAGTGGCATAGGCTATGGACTGCCACGCAGCAGGTCCATGGTTCGAAGGGCATTTTGCGCAAGCCCGCCTGGCTAGCGACCACCCTCAAGTAGTAAACCAGTCGCCAAGCACCTAACGGTGTGTTCCGGCAGCAGTCCTTGAGCGCCAGTGAAATTACAGGTGATGAAATGCATCTGTTATAGGTGCTTAACATCAGGTGGGCCTCGAGCTTGTTCCGTCACAAAACATTCTCTATTATTGGTAGACTCGTCATCGGTAATATTAATACGTAGGTTTATTTGTCTTGTGTATAGAGCATGTATTTTTAAATGAATTCCAAAAAAGGAGGAGTTTCTCAATTCGTCTGTTTTTTTTATACTCGTATATATTTTTTTATGTTTCTCCTCAGAACTCTTGACCGGATGAACCGATTTCGAAAATTCTTTTTTGTTTGAAAGCTGATGCTTGTCGTTTGGTCCCATTTAAATTTCATCAAAATCGGTTAAGCCGTTTTGAGTTACACTCCAATAACTGAAAAATATTTACCTATCTTGATGATATAGTCGTTGACAATGAATGACAATCGATCACGTAAGTAGCAAGGGTCATTAAAAAGACTGACAAAATTTTTCTTTAACAAAAAATGGAACCGACTTCGACACCCAAAAGTGTGAAATAACTTGTCGAAGTCGGTACCATGCACAGAATTAGTGATAATAGGGACTTTTGAACTATCTTGGTACCGACTTCACCATGTTATTTTACACTTGGATATTGGAGTCGGTACAATTTTTTGTAAAAAAAAATATTCAAGAAATAAAAAATATTTGTGTTCAAAGATAACAGAAAAACTCACTTAAAGAGAATCCTAGGAAATAAACAAGCATGTATTTTCCAATAATAACGTGCGCGAAGCCAACGCTGACCTTTATGAGACAAACTGCCTTAAAACGAAACCAGGAAAACACCCTTCGAATAAACGTTCTTGAAATACCGACACTTGCTTACAAAACCATACGATTGAATTTTAAATGAGCATTGCATGTCTTGCTAACGCCCAGCGATAAAAATCGGAAATCAAACTGAAATAAACCTTATCTTCTTAAAAATAAAGGTTTAGTATAGTCTAGTTATCAATGGTCGTCTACGTTTCAGAGGAGTCATAGAACATCGTATAAAATACACTCTGAAGCACTTTTAAGTCGTTTTACTCTGCTTATGAATATAAAAGGGCTTATTTATAGGGATATTTTATGATTCTATCGTGAATTCAGAGCGACATTTATCAATTTCCCACAGAAATAAGGGATTAGTGTTGCTGATCATTTGGTGCACTGTTTTCCTTTAGTCGTTTTTGGAAACATACCTAATTTCGTGATTGCGCTTGTCTACATGTCATTAAAAAAATATGTACCAAAAAATGGAACCATTTTCAACACTCAAAAGTGTTGAAGTCGATACCACGATAGTTCAAAAGTACCTATTATCACAATATTGTGCGCATGGTACCGACTTCGATAAGTTATCTCACGGAATTCGGTTCCATTTTTTGGAAAAAAAAATTCACTCTTTTTAGTGCCCTTGCTACTTACGGGATCGATAGTCATTCACTGTCATCGACTATGCCATCAAGATAGGAAAATATTTTCCAGTCTAAAGAGATTTAGATTTTCTGCCGATACATCATAACAAATTGGACAATTGTAGGCAATCGTAACTCAGATTATTTTCTCGTTTTCTTGACTTTTTCGAAGCGAAACGGTCGCGCTATACATCAGCGACTATCGCTCCAGGTAGTTCCGAAGCACAAACGCCTATTTTATTAAATGTATGGTTTATGGCTTTAAAAAGTACAAATATTTTTGTTAGCTATGAATTAATAAATGAATAATTGCATAGTAAAACTAATGCGGCTACCGGCCAGTTCAGAAATTATTAATATGGACAAAATTAGCCGTGATTTCCCAACTAAAATGCAAAGCGAAGGCCGTATGAATGTTTTGGGTACTGTGTAAGATATTTATGATATTTAGTTACTTTTGTAAACACCTCGAAAGGTTGAAATTTTACTGTAAAATGCAAATATTAGTTAGTTCATTTTGTAAATATATTGTTTGTTTAATTATAACTAGGTACAGCTGAGGGTGGCGCTCGGGCTCTTAAAGGTAAATGTGTATAATATAGGTCACAAACGGAATTAAACACTGGGGTTTGAAACTGTAACTTGAATACCTCGTATATATGTTTCATGTGAGGAGTCCTTTTGTCCCCCAATTTTCAGTAGCACACGCCTTTTTTTTGTTATAATATAGCCTTTCACCTATATCTCACCTGGTAAATGATGATGTGGTCGAAGAAGTTGATCAGGCTGACCTAGAATTACTGACTATCTCGGACAGCTGCCAGAACACCCCCTTTTAGGTGCTTGGCGGCAGATTTTCTACTTGAGCGCTTCCGTGATTCGGAGGGCTCGTTAAACCGACGGTCCCGGTAGATGTCTTAGGATGGCAGTCGTTATAGCATGGTGGTATTATATTTTGCGAAGGCCCGTCTGGCTAGCTACCACCCTCAAGTAGAAAATCAGTCGCCAAGCACCTAGCGGTGTATTCCGACAGCTGTCTTTGAGAGCCAGTAATTCTAGGCTAGCCTCAAAAACATCTTCAGCCACATCATCGCTTACCATCAGGTAAGATAGTGGTCAAAGGCTATCATATCAGCTATAAAAAAAAATATGTGAAAGTTCGAATAAAAGCTTTATGTAGTTAGCATTTTTTTTTTTTTTATGCTTGATAGGTTAGCCTTTGACCACTATCTCACCTGATGGTAAGTGATGATGTGGTCGAAGATGTTGCTCAGGCTAACCTAGAATTACTGGCTCTGAAGGACAGCTGCCGGAACACACCGTTAGGTGCTTGGCGACAGATTTTCAACTTGAGGGTGGTAGCTAGCCAGGCGGGCATTCGCAAAGTGCCCTACCACCATGCTGTAACGACTGCCATCCTAAGACAACAACCGGGACCGACGGCTTAACGTGCCCTCCGAAGCACGGAAGCGCTCAGTAGTAATGTCACCAGCGGTCACCCATCCAAATCATGACCGCGGCGGGCGTTGCTTAACTTTGCTGATCGATTCAGAATGGTTAAGCAAACTTCGCTACGAGCGCTTCAAAAGCTTAGCTTCATAACATTAAGGTGTATATAGCGTACCTTAAGAGCCCTTTTACATTTTGTAGCTTTCTCGCGCGCACACTTAAAGATAAATTCAAATAGCTACAATATGGTAATGAATTTTTTAAATGTAGTGTGACATTATTTCATTGCATACGACTATAGATGTTCTCGACAAATTTTCATGTTGATATCTGTAATGGGGGATCCAAAACGCGTAATTTATTTATTTAAAACTTTGGGCCTCCAATTTTAATTGGACTCAACATGTTACAAAATAAAAATATGTTGAGAACATCTATAGTCGCATGCAGCAAAATGTCAGACTACATTTTAAATAATCATTACCAATGTTTTTCCAATTCAAACTATCTTTAAATGTGCGAGTGAGAGCGCTGCAAAATGTAATAGGGCTCTTACGCAAGTATGACGTAAACTTGCGCTTATTTAGAACCAAATTAATAACTTTGCGGAATCACCTTTAAATATCTATCCAAATTTTACCTTGTCTCGGCATGCAGCCACGCGTAGGTGTAAAATATAATAAGCAATTTTCAATACACGGTACGGAGCTCCGGCACAGCTCCGATGCGAGATAGGTCAGGCTTTGACGATCGGGAGATAACGGTCGATGTTAAGTGACAGTGGGGGACAAGATGCGGACGATATTGATATCAATTTCCAATTTTGTTTGGCGTGCAACCTTTTGAAACTGTCACACGAATCGGTTTATTAATTTTTAAAAGAAATTTCGGCTGTTGATTTTTGATTAAAAATTAATTCAGTGCTATGGAGAACTGGCCGCGTCTGCTTGAAATTGTACCTAAGAAAAAATGTGTACATCGTTCTCTTCAAATGATGTATGTTCTCATACAACCCTGTAAATTTCTGTACCTGCTACGATAGCCGAGCTGTTGTAGCTGTGGACTGCCGTACCTGAGGCACATGTTTGATCGTCACCGCCAGCTTCAGCTCCGCACGGTGGAAAGATTTTTTACGAATGCACGCCTGGCTAGCTACCAACCAGAAGGAGAATATCTGTCGCCAAACATAACAAACAATCTAACAGTGTGTTCAGGCAGCAGTCATTAAGAGCCAGTAAGTATTTATGAAACTACACACGTCAAAAGTGCCTAGGGATCAAGTATATTTTGAAATATAACTGACTTGTTTGGCAGAAAAATTAAAAACAATAGGATTTTTAGCATGCTTAAAACCAGTTCCACAAAATCACTTTTGAGGAACTGGAGGAGGAGTTTCATCACTTCGTATTTCAAATATGACGAAACTTCAACTGTATGAAAGACGCTTACACACTTGCTTTAATTGTTTTTTAAATACTACTTCCAGCTAGCGTTTTCCCGCAGAGCTACAATATGGATTCCTTCAAAAAGGGTGTTAAAAGAGTCTTACAGGGTCGGCAGCGCATTGGTAACGCCCCTGGTGTTGCAAATGTCCATAGGCGACGGTAACCGCTTACCATCAGGTGGACCGTCTGCTTGTTTGCCACTACATTAAATAAAAAGAACCTAAAATATTTGTTAATATTAATTAAGGAATGAATAGATTCAGGCGTTACTTTGCGGAAATCCATATTTAATAATAACAAATACTTTTAAAAGTATCCTAAAAAACATTAAATAATATTTAAATAAAACACTTAAAAAAGCATAAAATTATATATCTAGTGACAATTCCGCCTAATTTTCCTGTTATCTACGTGACGTCATAAACATCACGCAGCCTAACCGGAAGAATACCCGACTAGTTTCGCTTCTAAACGAAGCATCTTCAGGAGGTCTTGACTTACCGAGCGCACGATCGAGAAATCGTGCGCTCGGTAAGTCAAGTTTTATTTAAATATTATTTAATGTTTTTTAGGATACTTTTAAAAGTATTTGTTATTATTAATTAAGGACTTTCAAAAATAAAATAGCCAAAATAAAACCGGGATCTATTAATTATCTTAAAATGTTTTAATTAGTATTCTAGCACGGTGCATTTCAATTCATAATAGTTTATGCGTAGATAATTCCATACAAATATCCTTAACCCTCATTATCTAAATCATTGCCTTGTAACAGAAAAGGTTATTGCAAATTGTTGGATCAAAAGTAGCTTTTGCATCAGATTACAGAGGCAGTTTAGACCCTTTATACATATACTAGCTTTCCGGGCGCGGCTCCGCCCGCGCGTATGTTGGTTATCGCGCGAAAACATGAACCTCTTTTTGCGCAGTCGGATAAAAACTATTCTATGTTTTTTCCCGGGTCTCAAACTATCTCCATACCAAATTTCATTCAAATCAGTCCAGTAGTTTTGGCGTGAAAGCGTAACAGACAGACAGACAGACAGACAGACAGAGTTATTTTCGCATTTATAATATTACTAGCTTTCCGGGCGCGGCTCCGCCCGCGCGTATGTTGGTTATCGCGCGAAAACATGAACTCTTTTTGCGCAGTCGGACAAAAACTATCCTATGTTTTTTCCCGGGTCTCAAACTATCTCCATACCAAATTTCATTCAAATCGGTTCAGTAGTTTTGGCGTGATAGCGTAACAGACAGACAGACAGACAGAGTTACTTTCGCATTTATAATATTATAGTACTGATTAAATTTGTTAGTTTTAACCCAAAAAAATGGGTCCCATGATAACTTCCTTGTCGGTGTCTGTGAAAGCGTTGCTGTGTTATCTATGGGCCCTCAGTTCCATTCCCGGGGAGGACAATCATTGGACTTTTCTGATTATAATTAAATGCACAATTTCTCAGAAACTAGAACCGCTTATATATAGTAATTGGTAATAAAAACTTACCTCTTTATGGAACATGGGCCTATTAAATGGGCAAAACGTCTAAAGCAAAGACTGCGTTAAATATCTTTCTTGTTTTTGTAAAAATAACTACTTATTTTTAACATCCAATAAGTTAATATCCCAGTGACGGACGTCGAATGCGTGTGACAGCACAATCTGCATGTTAATGAGGTTTGGAGACGTTGGACGGTTTTTTTACAGGATGATGAGTTCTTATTTGTTTTGAAATTATACACTGATTCTCCTGCTAAGCTGACGTGACGACAACGCCACGCAGGCTAACCAAAACAATTATCGATAGGTTGCATTTCTTCACAAGAAGCATCATCAGGAGGTCTTGAATGTGGTTAGAAAGGCAAACCGCCACTATCTCACCTTATGGTAAGTGATGATGTGGTCGAAGATATTGTTCAGGCCAACCTAGAATTACTGACTCTCAAGGACAGCTGTCGGAACACACCGTTAGGTGCTTGGCGACAGATTTTCTACTTGAGGGTGGTAGCTAGCCAGGCGGGTATTCGCAAAATGCCCTACCACCACGCTATAACGACTGCCATCCTAAGACAACAACCGGGACCGACGGCTTAACGTGCCCCTCGAAGCACGGAAGCGCTCTGTAGTAATGTCACCAGCGGTCAGCCATTCAACTCCTGACCGAGGCGGACGTTGCTTAACTTTGCTGATCGGTTCAGAATGGCTTAGCAAACTTCGCTACGAGCGCTTCATTGATGGATGTTGTGTTTATTCGCAAACATGTTTGATTGTGCAAATTTTGAAACTGCTTAGACTGTTACTCCCAGGAGGAAGACATTGACAGCTGTAACACAGTTACGACCTAGCACAGGTTTTTAATTTACCTAAATAACTGTACTGCAATATTAATTAGTTCACTATATAAATAACAATATTGTATTGAACGTAAAGTTTGTAAATTTACTATGTGATTTTTATGTAATAAATATTTGTATTTGTCAATGCGATATGCTGGCAGGAAATTCAAAATATAATATACTAGCTGCGCCCCGCGGTTTCACCGGCGAGTTGATGGATGATAAAATGTGTTAATCTAGCTTATTTATACAATTGCTTTTTGACATTTCTTGTCGAGCTAATTTCTAATCAGTTGTTTTTGTTTCCATGGCAACGCTGCCCGTTTTTTGTTTCCATGGCAACGCTGCCCGAGCGCGCACTACGGACGACGTTGTTGACGCGAGCCTTCATCCGGGTTGGACGTCGCAAAAATTTCTAGTGTGGCTTATTAACAGCTTTTTTGATATTTTTGTCAATTTACACAGTATATCTTTATAAATTATAGCCTATGTGTTATTCTGATGTATAAGCTATATTACTGTAAAGTTTCATCCAAATCCGTTCAGTAGTTTTTTTGCGTGAAAGAGTAACAAACATCCATATATCCATACACACTCACAAACTTTCGCATTTATAATATATAATAAAAATAATATAATAATATATTTCTTGGTTCTGTTGCTAGTTCGCCTAACTATTGTACTGTATCACGTTATACGCGAGGTTCCGAGAAGATAATTTATGATGTCTTATACATTATTATAATATTTATTAAGTAGGTTTCATTAGTTACGGGTACACGTAATTTTTATAATTTTTTACAGTTTTAGGGTAGATAATGGAATTGTGTTCATAGGCGTTCAATACCTTTTAAAGATAATGCGTACACTATTATAATAAACCCGCGAATACCTTAATCGTGTAGAGTAATACCAAACCTAGCTACAAGGGCGGTGAAACTGATAAAATTTTGCGATTCCCGCCATATATGTCACTTTCCACCTTAAGCTTAATATGTTAAATACATATACATCTGCAATGGCTCGCTCGACCGCATTGAGTGTTTCCTTTTACATTTTTATGACTTAATTTGTTTACATATACAGCTACCGCAATCGATGTTATGGCAGGTTATATTTTGCGGTGGGCTATCTGAATGAAGTTGAATTGAACGTAATGAAAATTGGACCCACCGCGTCTAAACGCAAGCAGTATAAGCGAGTAGTGATTCGATATAAGCTGGAAGATTAGTGACAATACAATCAACTGCAGACATTGTGACTTAAGCCTCGGTTGCGAAAGGCCAAATCTATTCCTTATCGAATTGTATTCTAAATTCTATGATTTTGGAACTTCGGGTTCGGAATTGAGACTAGTTTGTTTTGGACATCGAAGGCAAGGCCTTCTTTGTGTTTTTTTTATTTGATTGTGACGGAACAAGCTCGAGGCCCACCTGATGCTAAGCGAATTAACCTCTGCCTATAACAGATGCATTTCGTCACAAATGACGAACTGCACTATGCCCGTCACCCTGAGACATATTGTTGTTGTTAGTCTCATGTGCCTGTAATTTTTCTGGCTCTCAAAGCCTGTGCCGGAACACTCTCAAGTGCTTGGTGACAGATTTTATACTTGAGGGTGGTGCCTAGCCAGGTGGGCATTTGCAAAATGCCCTTCCACCATGTGGCGAAGCTCAAGCCGGCACCGGGGCTCGAACCAGGTACCTGCGGTACGTTCAGTTGCGGCATGATTATAGCTATAACCGCTCGGCCATCATCAATAATCTACTAAGCGTTGTAGATAGATAATACTAGAAAGTTTTTTTTTTTTTTTTTTTTTTTTTTTATTGCTGATAGGTAAGCCTTTGACCACAATCTCACCTGATGCTAAGTGATGATGTGGTCGAAGGTGTTAACAGGCTTAACCTAGAATGACTTGCTCTCAAGGACAGCTGCCGGAACACACCGTTAGGTGCTTGGCGACAGATTTTCCACTTGAGGGTGGTCGCTAGCCAGGCGGGCATTCGCAAAAATGCTCTTCCACCATGCGGTGAAGCTCAAGCCCGCGGCGGGATTCGAACCATGGACCTGCTGCGCGGCAGTCCATAGCCAAAGCCACTGGGCTATCACTGCTTCAAAAAATATAGATAAGTATTCTTAGGTTGTATCACAGAACTTTCGCTTAGATATTTTTATATAATTTCTCCACTAGTAGTAAATTGCCACCTCTGTTTTAATTGACCATCAAAATGACCAAATCCCACTACAATGTCATACATGAAAATGTATGAGGTTGCTGTCCCATAGAGGAAAATAATCGGAAATCCGGACACTTAATCAAAAGCATTTTAGTCAAGCTGAAATTGAGACGCTTTGCTAGTTCTTCAAGCTCGCTCCGTTAACGAGTTGCCTTTGCCAAACAAACATTTCAGTCCAATAACTATGATATTCACTGAGCAAACCGAAATCCCTTCAACTGTGTGAAAGCTACTTACGATGCCACAAGATTAAGGGCCTGTATCAGAATATTTGGGTAAGTTCCGGTTATACTACCTAGAACATATTTATTAAACAAAACATTATCTTTTGGTTTCACTGTCATCGATTTAGCCTATCCATCAGACAAAGCTTGAAACGCGCTGTCATTTTTATCATTCAGTTATTTTATGTGTCGCATAGACCCGAATCTTTACTGGGGCGTTCTGAAACAGCCCTAAATGAACACATGACTAGTCGGCTTATATTATATAACTAAGGAGCTAAAAGACAGCTATTGAAATATCAAAAACAAATTAATATTTTCAAAATAGTATTTATTAATATTTTCAAAATATTAATTTTAAATTAACGCTAAAGGAGCTCTTGACTCACATTCACTACGACAGCTCAATAATTGGCAGAGCATATCTTGAATATAGAGACTTTCCTGCGGCTATAGAAACGATCTCGCTCGTTGTTCAAATTTCGTTGCAATTTTGTAAACTAAAGAATATGTTTTATTTGTGGGAGTGAAAGATAACGAAAATTTAAGACAGCATAAGTTTCATAAAGGGAAAGGGCTGAAAATTTTCACTGGGCCTTTTTCTCTGAAAAAGGGCTCAGGTGGCACACTCCCTACAAAACCCTGTAAAAAAGTCACCTATGGGTGAGATTCCACTTTCATAAATCATTAGTGGTATCAATAAAGGGATAATATAAGCACCATAAAGCAAAACAATATTCACCCACAGGGCTTGGTGGGTGAGTATACAACTTCCAAAATTAGAGGGGTGAATATTGTTATGCTTTATGGTGCCTATATTATCCCTTCATTTCTAAGAGATTAAAAAATGATATGAACACGGTGGTGGGAAATCTGTTGCTCAAGATAAATCTAACCAGTCGTGACAGTTCTGACATTTAGTTCGAAGCACGCTTAAAATCACGTTAACGTATTGTTTATAGCCAAAATATCCATATAATGTATAAATATAATGCATAAATAATATATTTTATTTTACAAGAAACTATTATGATGCCTACCTACTGGCAGCATATGGGTTCAGCTACCCAACCAGACTTTTCCAACGCAAACTATTGATCACAAAATCAAAAATTAAGGGATACAATTCCAGCTCAAACTCAGAAAAGAAAACAAAAATAAAAAAGCATTGCTCCAGTCCAAATCTTCACTCATCCACCTCCGCTCAATACCCATTGCAATATTTAGTAAATTACCAGAAGAAATAAATGTGGGAAAATAAAAATTCGTTAGAAAAAAATTAAGCCTACTGCAATAATGTTACTATTTCTTTGTAAAGAATTCATTGAAGATAAATACATTGGGAAAATACAGGCTGGCTCGATCCACATAACAACATTGATAATTTGATTTGTGCCGAAGTCAGTCGTATTGATAAGTGTTATGTTGAAAATATATTTTAATTTCTTTGCCTTTTCCAAACTTTACTAAATGTTTACATTTGTTTAAATTACCTTTAGTATAATTTTTGACGTACTGGCACGATTTCAATCATTAATTTGTCGCTTTACATAAAAAAAACTCAATGGGAATCACAACTTTATTATTCCACCGTGCAGCAATAGTTTTTTTTATATTATTTCTGATAGTAAGTCATAGTTTTTTTTGGGACTGTGGTAAAGGTCTTCCACGCTATGGACACGCAAGGAGGATAAAAAGCTTTTTTGCGCGCTGATTTCGAATTACGAACAAAACTTATTAGATATTGTGAGGTGAGTAAGTAGTTACTTGTTATGTGAGGCTGAAAAGTTGTTATTTGTCGTGACATATTGAAACCTTAGCTTACTTAACCGTGATTTCATTGTAACCTTAGAACGCGAAGCTTGCTAGGATTGATCAAAAAAGATGCGAGTGGTATAGATATAGAATTCAGAGTGTGGCGAAGGTTTCAAAGGCACAAAACGCAATATTACTTTGCTGCCGAGCGAAACACAACTTTTTACCTCATTTCATCGCTGAAAAGCTCGGTGATAAAGTGTAAATTATTGTTTATGCATATGAATTAAAAGTATGATTACTATATTTCGTAATATTAAACGTAAATTTATTTTACTGGGACTCTTATGAACGTTCTAATTTTTAAAATATACTCACGCTTGCGGATAAAATATACTTTTCTACGCAGATTTCAAATGATAAACAACACCTTTCAGAACTTGTGATGTGAAAAGTGTAGTAATAGTCAGTCACAAGACTGACGCCAACCCCCATCGGAGGCACATGAGAAACTAAAAGTAATATCTCGGTTGTCGTCGGTGCCGTCCATGTTACGAGGTGATTACGAGATCAGAACCACCATAAAACGCGGTTATAGCAATGGACTCCCGTGCCCCAGGTTCGATACCCACCGCCGCTGAGCTGCAACGCATGGTGGGAGAGTATTTAGTGAATGCCCACGTGGCCAGCTACTACCCTCAAGTCGAAAATCTATCGCCGAGCATCTAACAGTGTGTTCCGGAAGCAGTCCTAGAGAGCCAGTTTACAGCCACATGAGACTCAACAACTGTATTATCAGGATGACAGGCGCAGTGCAGTTCGTTACACGTGACGATGCATCTGTTATAGGCAGAGGTTACCGCTTAACATCAGGTGGGCCTCAAGCTTGTTCTGTAACAATAACATGAAAAGAAAAAAACTGAAAATTCCGCCTAATTTTTCTTCTAAACTGACGTGACGTCATAAAGACCACATAGCTGTTTATTAATTATTCAAGGCCAATTTTTTGGAGTCTTGATCCTAAGTTAAGTGTGGTAACCATAAAATTTCCCACAAAACACTTACTCAAACACAGGCGTAAAGAGTTAAAAAGTAAGTAAAAAATTCTAATTCGTAATTTGTTAAAACGGTTGATTTCCCCAAAGAGTCGAACACTGCTAACGAACTTTTTTTTAAGTGAATTAATTTGATAAGCTCACGTTTATGTCGTATTCATAAAGAAAAATGTCAGTGAAGTTTCCTAAATTCATGAGCGGGCAATTGTTTTATACATTTTTGATTGAGAGCGGAGTCAAATTAATAAATAATTCTGGTTTTTTTCTTGACTCCCGTTACCACTGTGCAATAAGTGCCTCCAAATATTTGCGCACCTATCTACACTTATCCTATGAGGGTAAGTTCCGTACATTATGTTTTAGGGTTCCGTACTAGAAAACGGGATCATATTAGTAAGGTTCTGTTGTTCATCCGTCTATACGACCATTAAAGTGCAGTGTCTTTGGAACCGTCACAGTTAGTAAGTTGAAGTTTTCATAGAATATGTGTTAGTATGGTAGATTGTCGACAAACACAAATTTTAATATTGAAAAAATGTAAAAATATGAATATTAAACCTCTGGTGGAGGGAAAAGTTCCGAAAATGCTGGCTGCATTACCTCGCATCTTTTACTTAAAAATATAAATATTAACAACTAGTTTAAAATGAAAGGAGGTCCTCACACAAAAAACATGTGTTCGTAAACGTTTTTTTGATTTTGCACTATCATATTTACGTTAACACATACAAGCGCCAAACTTCGTGTAATAGTAGTCCAATATCTAACGTACAACAACAGATAACAAAAATTGCCAAAGCATGGGTCGGTCTCCCGCTAAGATTCTTTCCGAAATATAAAAAAAAAATATAGTACATTCTGTATTGGTACGGTGCTTCCAATTCGCACTGCGCCGGTTTAATAACTATATCAGACATACGTTCAAATGTATTTTCTCTAAAAACAGCAGCACCCTACTCACGTCAACCTCATTATCAGTATACTGCTGTATGGCGCATTATTTCCCTTTATATCCAACGGGTGATATGAAATAGTTCTCAAACGTACAGCATATAACATGCCTCCAAAAAGAAACTATACACGTAGATACTCGTATATCCCAGATGAAGGAAAAAAAAGGTAGAAAAACGAAACAAGTGGAACACAGAACTCATTACAAAGCCATTCTTGTATTAGCGGTAAAAGTAATTACGTTTTCAGCTAATTGTGATGTATGTTCTTTTGTAGATCGACGTCTTTTTAGGGACAACCGTGCTCGAAGGTTAATCATGGCAGAATGGTTTTGTAGAATAATAAATAATATGATACAATGATTTATTCGTCTGTGAATCTAGGTACAAACAAAAGATATTACATATTTTATATACAAAGAACCCTAGTTCCACCAATTTGGCATATAGACATTAATTAAATTCAAAACATTATTATATTGAACATATTACATTCGGAACAATTATAATTTCATTAACATTACACATCTTATAAATTAATAATAATAGTAATACAATATTAATTAAATCTCAATTAGTAAAACAATTGTAGAAAAAGTAATTATAATTATTATTGATTAAATGTCAAATAGTAAATAATTTAAATTAAGCAATAACATTCATATTTTTACCATCGAGGAATTCATTAATATTATAATAAGCTTTTTTAGTCAAAAACTCATTGAGTAGGTTTTTAAATATATTGATGTCATGTCTAGAACGGATAGCTGATGGTATTTTGTTAAATATTAATGATGCCATACAGAACACACTCATTCGCAGCAACTTTGTGCTGCATCGCACTTGTCCTAACATACCTTTTCGACGACTATGAATAGTGTGTCAGAGACGGTTAGTTGTAAATAATTTTTGACAGCATCATCATATCGATAACCACGTAAATGAGGTCAGTACACTTCAAATTGTATGGTTACCTAGTTAGCCACGTGACGTAAAACTTCATCTTGGACTCTCGCGGTTTTCTTTTTTATGTTATTGTGGTGGAACAGGCCCGAGGCCCACCTAATTAAATGAACTAACATCTGCCTATAACAAATGCATTTCTTCACAAGTAAAATTGCACTGCGCCTGTCACCGTGAGAAACTGTTGTAACTGTTTGGGTGCTTGGCGACAGATTTTCTAGTTGAGGATTGTAGCTAGCTAGAGCATTCGCAAAATGCCCTACCACCATGCAGTAAAGCGTAGCCGGCGTTGGGGATCGAATCATGGATCTGCGGCACGACAATTAATTACCGCTAGGCTATCATTCTTTCATTGGTTCTGGGTAAAGACTATGACTATGAACCCAGTTGACTAACGATACGGCTTCTTTTTTTTTTTTTTTTTTTTTTTTTAGGGAGGACATAGATGCTGGCTACCGCCTGTGCGGTCGTCCAGCTCCACCGGGTTTTGGGCGAGGGCCTGGCCCTACAATAGCCCGGGAGGGAGAAGTGCCGAAGGCACTTCTCCCGAGACGGGCGTAGAAGGCGAAAAGCGCCTTCTACCTCCGTCTCCTGCGGACGCCGAAAACGTACCGCTATTATAGGAGGGGTTGACAGCGAGCTCAAGGGCACCACTGTGGTTCGGACCTCGGCTTGTCTCACTGTCGAGAGACATGGGGGGGATCGGAGCAAAATGCCTCTGTGCAACTGCAGTGTTGCACAATTGGGCCCTACTGAATAAAACTCTTTGACTATTTGGAGAGCAATTTATCGTGACCTTGTTTTTGCCTCGAGCTCGCCGGCGAGCTCGGTGTTTGATTGTGTGACCTCTAATTACCTCACACCTGGGGATTTTACCTCGACGACTTGCGGATAACGCTAAAGCTGCCAATGTAATGACTGCGATGGGGTCATCCGGGTCGTCTAATACCTGCCGTGGTCGGCGACGGGGGGGTTTGAAAAATGGGATAGAAGAGGCGGTCGAGTAGTTCGATGCCTGGACAACCAATGGGTTCGAGTGGTGGGGCGCTCGATCAAAGTATCGGCGAGCGCAGTCCTTATTGAACTGCGCTAAAGAGGGAAGGTTTAGGTCGCAGTGCAACTCGGTGTTCCGGACATACCACGGAGCGCCGGTTGCACTACGAAGAAAACGATTTTGAATGACTTGAAGCTTATGGAGATGGGCCTCACTAGCATGACTAAACACTACTGATGCGTAAGTCATGATGGGGCGGATGCAGGCAGTGTAAAGTGTCTTCTTATTACTAAGAGACATTTTACTCTCTTTGCGAATCAGGGGACCAAGGCGACCCATTACAAAGGCCGCTCTGTTTCGGACGGTTGTTATATGATCGCTAAAGGTGAGATTCCGATCAAGGGTGACTCCGAGATATTTTGTTTTACTAACCCAGGGGATGGGTTGGTCAAACAAAGTTAAAGGTTGCGGGTAACGGGGGCGAGTCTTCTCAGTAAAGTACATAGCTGCACTTTTAACTGGGTTGATCGCGATGCGCCATTTACGGAACCAGTCACCGATCTCGGTGATGGCCCGTTGGAGGGCGAAAATGGACTTTCTGCTGATACGCCACCCAGTGGTATAAATAGCGGTATCATCCGCGTATTGGGCCAATAGGACGTCTGGCTGAGAGCGTGGGATGTCGCTGGTATACAGCGCGAAGAGAATGGGTGATAGCACGGAGCCCTGAGGGACTCCGGCTCTGACTGGGTGGGGGGAGGAGAGGGTGCCTTCCACGCGATAGCGAAAGCTTCTGGCTTTAAGGAAGTCTTGTAGGATGAGCACAAGACGTTCTGGCACGCCAAGTTGGTATAGCTTGTAAATCAAGCCATTGTGCCAGACTTTGTCAAAAGCTTTCGCCACGTCGAGGAAGACTGCTAGCGTGGTCTGGGGTTTGGGGTACTTGTTGAAGCCCTCAATGATGTGCTCCGTGAGGCGGTGCACCTGTTGGACGCATGAGTGTCCGGGTCTGAAGCCAAACTGCTCATCTGGGATAAGGTGGTGTTCCTTAGCATGGGACTGGAGGCGGTTTGCAAGTAACCGCTCGTAAAGTTTGCCTAAGGCACTGAGGAGGCTGATTGGGCGGTAACTGGTGGGGTCAGATGAGCTTTTGCCTGGTTTGTGAATGCCAATGACAGTTGCACATTTCCAGGTGTCTGGGAATAAGCAGTGGCTCATAGCAGCATTGAAGATGCTGACTAGGAGATGGATGAGAGGAGGAGAGAGGGTTTTAAGAACCCTGTTGGAGATGCCATCGGCACCGGGGGATTTGCGCGGTCGGAGGGCCTTGATCAGTCTCGCCACCTCAGCGTAAGTCGCTAAGGTGGCAGGTGGGAGTTCAGAGGTGACCACAGAGCTTTTACGTTCCACTTCAGCATCCACCGAATCGAGGTGAGCTTGGTCAACGTGATCTACGTTAGGGGAACACTGAGCCTCTAGGCTATCAGCTAGGCACTCAGCTTTGTCTTCGTCAAAGAACGCTGGGACTAGTGGGACTGGTCTGTATAAGGGAGGCATGTCGTTATGGTTACTACCTTTCATACTTCGCGCCAAGTTCCAATAAGCATGGTGGCTTGGCACGAGGTTTGAAAGTTTATCGCCCCATTGTTGATCACGCAACTCAGACATGCGACTTTGAACCATGCGTTCAAAGTGGCGTTTCTTAGTTTTGTTCTCTTTACTGGGGTAAGAGTCGTAATGTCGGGTCACTGCTTTACTCTCCGTCACCAATCGTCTCACATCCGCTGGAATGACAAGGCGCCGGTCGTCCGGCACTATGACCTCCTTTGCGGATGCACCTACTACGGTGGAGAGGTGATTGGTGAACGAATCGATCGCAAGGGTTACGTCATCTTTTGTCAGGATGTCGTCAGGGATCTTGTCTAGGTCCGGTGAACTGATAGCCTTTAGGGCATCGCCTACTTGCTTCCAGTTCACTATCGTCTTAGTGGGGCGGGGGAGGTCAGTCGTTGGGTCGGGACCTAGTCGCAGTATAATGGGTCGGTGGTCAGAGTGAAGCTCGTGAACCACTTCTATGGAGCGTAACCGGAGTGTTACGCCTCTGAATAGTGCCATGTCAAGCAAGTCAGATCGGTGGTCTTCCATATAAGGGTAGTGAGTGGGCTCAGTGGGCGCAATTATGTCAAAGTTAAGTTCTGCGATTAGGTTTTCAAGTGCAATACCTCTGGGATTGTTGACGTTACAATTCCATAGGATGTGCTTACTGTTGAAGTCGCCAATCAGAATGACGGCGCTTCCTAATGAGAATAGGGCTTCTAAGTCAGCTCGGACGATCGGCTTTTTGCAAGCTTGGTAACAGGATGCTATGACTATAGGTTGATGACCAGTCATAGCTAGGAGGCAACAAGATGCTTCCATATTAACAAGAGTTGGGGTAGGTAGGGGAATGCAGTGCAGGGACCTTTTGTAATAGATAAGAGTGCCTCCCCCACGGGAGTTCACTCTATCATCACGTACCGTTCTGTAATTGGCAAACCTAGGGTTCGCCTTCCCCGGTTTTAGAAGGGTTTCCTGCACGCATATAATGTCGATAAGGTGGGTGCAACAAAAGTCGTGGACAAGGTCACGTTGTCTAAAGAAACCGTTAGCGTTGAATGACGCTAACGAAACTGAGCGCGGTTTCGTGCGTGCGGTTGTACTACCCATAGTGGTTGTACTGGGGAGGGGCCTGGGGAACGAAGCGCTTAAGGGCGCTAAGTAAATTCGCGTGTTCCAATGTGTATTGGATCACGTCCGCTGGGGATTGAGCGTATTGCATCTTGTGGAATAGCTCTTGTACCTCATTGATGTCAACCGACATAGCCAGATCGCTGACTAGGTTGATTGCCTCTTGAAGAGGGGCAGCCATCAATGGCATAGGTGGAGCTTGTGGCCGGGAAACGGCGCGGGGAGGCGCGCGAATGGGGTTGGCGACGGGTGCCGGGAGCGCGGGGCGAGCCGGGGCCGGTGCGCGGGCAGGGGCCGCGGCGCGGGCGGGTGCGGGTGCGGGCGCGGGTGCGGGCGCGCGGGCCGGGGCGCGGGCGGTAGCGACGGTCTTAACCATACTGGGTGGTTTAGACCATGCGTTACGGGCTGGGAGCGGCGCGGGTATTACCTGTGAGGCAGGTACTACCGTTAATTTAGGGCTTACCCGTTGGTAACGGTCGTAAGAGGGACGGGTCGGCCTATGCCTTGCCACCCTGTGGTTCACTCGTGGTGCTTTAGGGCAGCCACGGTAATTCGCGGTATGCCCTTGAGCACCGCATAAAACACAGCTGGGTGGGTCCGGCGAATCACGGGTGCGAGTGCACGCTGCTGTCGCGTGATCGCCTAGGCACTTAACGCACCTAGCGCGAGCGAAGCAGAAACGGGAGGCGTGCCCGTATAGTTGGCAGTTATGGCACTGCGAGGGACTCCCATTCTTGTATGGGGCTTGGACATCGAGTCCTGAGAGGCCACAGACCTTTTTTAAATTAAAAATGGCCTTGCCTTCAGGAGTACGATCTAGTACTACGAGTACTAGATCGTAGGGGCTGCGGTCCTTCCCGCTGTACATGCGGTGAACTGCATGTACGGGGAAGTCTTGTGCCTTCAGGTCGGCACATACCGAATCGGTATGTACCTCCTTGGGCACACCGCGGATGACCACTCGGAGGACTTTCTCCTCTTCGAGCGCATAAGTGTGAAAACTTATGCTCTCGTGGCGGAGGAGTTTAGTTAGCGCTCTGTGGTCGCTAATGGTGGAAACTTGGACTTTAATGCCCTGCTGCGTGGAGCGGGCATTAGTATAGTGGATCCCACGATCCGAAACTAAACGGGACAGCATGTCCCATTTGGTTTTGTCCTGAATGAACAGGGGCGGAGGCGGTTTTTCGCGGCGCGCGCTCGCGTCCTGAGGGGACGCGGCAGTGGTGGCCGGAGCGGAGGGAGGAGACGCGGGGCGCGGGGCGGGGGTCGGCTTCTTGCCGGAGGCGGGGGCCTTAGCGGGTGCCTTGGCGGGAGGGGCGGAAGTTGCGCAACTAGCGGCTTTAGGAGCACGCTTGCGCTTTCTATCTACGACGGTATAGCCGTCGTTATCTGAGTCCGAGTCAGTGCGTAAGGCGCGACTCGGATCTACCTCCATCTCCGCTTCGGAGTCCGAAGTGGGCTCGACAACGGCGATGGAGGGACGGGTGCTCGCTGGCCTCCCGATCGGTGAGCGCGAGCGAGACCTCTCACGGGGAGGGGCTGCCACCGTGCGTCTGTTGTCAGGGCCCGGAGCGGGCGAAGTCGGGCTGTCCTCTGAGAAGGACCGGGTCAGAGGAGGGACGATGGCCTCCGGAATTGGAATTCCGGAGGGAGCGATGAGAGTGTCCGTGAGGCGGGCACTCTCTGCATCGTTAAGCGATTGCTGATGATCAGCGTAGAGTTCGGGGTAGCGGAGGGCGAAGGTCTGAAGGACCTCCACCTCACCGTTAGAGGGACGTTGCATCCTGAGGGGAATACTCAGGATGGCCTAACGGGTTCTGTCTCCCTCTCGCAACTCGTGAGCTCACTTGTGTGAGAGGGAGTGAGTACCTATGGTGTGCCCTAGTTGTGTACCCTCTCCGAGCTTTTTTCTCGGCGGAGAGGGGTGCTCCTAAGCGCTACTCCGGGTTTGACTAGGGGTGACCCCAAGGCCAGAATCCCGGAGCCCAGCTTGCTTCGGCTGACCCGTGAAGCGGGAAAGGCCACGGTGCAAGGTTAAACCAAAACAACAACAGTGGCCGTTGTCACCGTAGGGTGTCACACTGCGACCGCAGCAAATGGCGGATTTGATCGTTCAGACGGGTTTGGCTGACGCTACCCCACGCCTGAACGACGTCGCTTAACAGCACAAAGTGTGTTGTTACGCGACTGTTACTATGTTGTGTCGGATAGTAAAGTGGTGAAATGCGCACCGAAAAGTGCGGTCGAAGCAAGACCACCAGCCCGATATGATGTTGTTCGTCCGAAACAAGGGACTGGGTAGGTGGTAATGCCAGACGTCTTAGAGCGCCTCTGCGCGACGGCACGGCGAGCTCGTAGCTCGCGTTGCTCGGCGTTCGGCGGCTGCTCAGCTTCTGCACACAAAACAAAAACTTCGTCAGGACTGCGTATTCCAAGGCACTGGTCTGCAACTATCGTCGGAACGATGACCCGAGTGAGACGGCAATAGTGCGGGGACTATTGCGGTCTCACTGGGAGATACTGGCGGAGCTGTAGACAGGTGTGCTCGGCGTGGCGGCACAGGTCGGAATGCTCGTGATTGATACGGCTTCCTCTCAGGCGCCTATTATACGCGTATTTCAACTGTTTGACTGGGATGCCTGCTTGACAAGCTACAATCAATATACAATCGAATAGACAATCTGTCGTCAAGCATTTTGAAATGGCTCTATACCATTTATGCCCAGCGTGCCAGTGGAATATTTTAATAGTTAATTATGTAATTGACGTTCATAAGAGCGTGGTAGACGCCAATATTGAATAAAATTATAAATTATGACTTTGAAAAACAAATATAGGCCACATCACTTACAATAATACAAAGGTTCCTATTAAGCATAAAAATTAAAGATTAAAAACTCGACAACTTAGCTGGGCCTCTTGCCAATTGATTGAAAAAATAACATAAAAAATGCTTTTTTTTTTAATGTCGTATTTGTTTTCTTGATAATATAGAAATACATAAAGTCAGTCAGCGCTTTTTAATATGCGAGTACAAACAGAAAGTATGTTGTCTAGATATCTTTGTTTACATGCTCTCCTAATACACTTCTCTGGTATTTTGTCGAAACAAATGTCGTAAATTACTTTTGTTCACGACAACCGAAGGGAAAGCTTCATATTACCTCGTAAGGAATCGCGCAAAAATTTCAAACATGAAAAACATTTTTGACTCGCGAAGTAATAAGAAACAGGGTACTAGATAAGTTCAGGAATTTTATTTGTAATTAGTAGATTCAAATATATTATTAATAAGAAATACTTATTTGATAAATATTAAAAATATATCCTGTGTTCTACGAATACTTGTGTTGTATTAAAAATTTATCAAATGATTCTTGTCAGCTTAGACGAAGTCAAGAACTGATGATGCTTCGTGTGGAATCGAAACGCATTGAAAATTCTTCCGGTTAGGCTATTAGCGTATATGACGCCACGTCGGGTTAGCAAGGAAACAAGGCGTAATAGATTAGAGACATATTTATGGAAATATTTTTTGTAATTATAATTAATATTTTCTTGAAATATTTTTTGATATTTGTTATAACTTATTCTATTTGTTTTAAGTTCCCTAAGTTAGACCTCCTAGCATACTAACTTAATTGATTTTTCGTTTCTGAAAATCCTTATATTGTAAATGTAATCGAAATCATGGCAACCATATTCGAGAACTATGTTATTTCATTTCATATAAATCCTATACTAATGAACTTATGTAACTAAAATAATCATTATAAAAATAATATTATTGGTAAATGTACGCCAAAGTTTCCAAGTTCGTTACTAACCCAAAACCGCTAAAATCGTTTAGCAAGTGGCCGAAGTAGACTCAGTTATTGACAGACTAAGGGCCCGTTTCAGAATGTCCTAATAAAAATTCGTGTTGCTAACCAACACATAAAATAACTGAATGATAAAAATGACAGTTAACATGCTCCGCGTTTCAAGCTTTAACCGATAGGCTAAACCGATGACTGTGAAACACAAAGGTAGTGTTTTATTTTTAAATATGTTCTGGGTAGTAAAACTGGAACTTACTCGAACATTCTGAAACAGGCCCTTAGTGCCAATATTCTTCTATATGCAAGGCTATTGGCAGTTATTATGATGCTCGTAGGCACAAGTTTTCTATACAAGAAGTTTTAACTCCAACATAAAATGAAGTCCCCGTCACTAGAAGCGTTTTAATAATCCTTACAAGTTGTCAGGGCTAGAACATGGCGTAATACTTTTTATTACCGGGATAAACTTAGTTTATGGTGAAGTAGATGTTGGGGAGATAAGTTTCTTTTAGAGGTTTATTATGATTTGTACTTACTCCGTAATTTTGTCCTAAAACTTACACAATTTTTCGTACGTGCATTTGGCCTCTAAAAAGAAGATTAAGGTGAAAGCTTAAATAAAAATGAAGTATAGCACAATGTCTACTGCACAATTGTTTTTGGAAAATGTGTTAAGAATCATTAAACACATGTAGATCATTTCATAAATCATTATAAAATACAAAACACATCTTTTATGATTCTTACATTGTCATTTTTTCATTAACGCTTACTAAGCGAATAAGCTTACAAAATATAGAGGAAAAACTTGAACTTCAAGCGGGAACCCGCAACCATCCTTCTCTATAGCCGCTACGTGCTATTCCATCTGACCGATTGTAGTTAGTAACTCATAGCTCAATTTATCCCTTCGCTCCTATCATTTAACCATCTCAAGGGGACGGAGCGACATCTGCAGCCAAACTACCCCTCCACGTCTACTACGATAACAAATATGTCTTTACCCACATAAACGTACTATGATCGTATTGAGATAACAATCAAAATCTATTTGATGAAAAATAATTAAATAATGTGCCTATACGTAAAATATATTCTGGAAGCCAAAACTTAATCCGGGCTATAACCGTAAAAAAGCTCTTGGAAAATAAAACTCGTCGAGAAAAATTAGGTAACATTTTCGGTTCAAACCTCTTCAAAAATAACTTCCATTGTTCAGGAAAGGTATTTATCCTTTAAACGGGTTGAGTAACTTGATCTCAACAAACTTTTAAATCTCAAGCCATACTACACAATCCGGTAAATTATACCTAATAAAACCGGCCAAGTGCTAGCCGGTTTCGCACACGAGGCGGTCCGAATCTATACTCAATATATTCGTAGTATATTCTCCAATAATAGAACTTTTATATATGTTCCAGATTCTCAGCGAAAATCCGATTGTGGGAAGTTTTTTTTATACTTTATAGGCTAGCCTTTGACCACTATCTCACCTGATGGTAAGCGATGATGTGGTAGAAGATATAGATTTTCTACTTGAGGGTGGTAGCTAGCCAGCAAAATGTCCTAACACTACGGTATAACGACTGCCATCCTAAGACAGCTGGAACCGACGGCTTAACGAGCTGAAGCACGGAAGCGTTCAGTGGTTCCTTTCACTAGGGGTCACCCATCTGCCGATGACCGAGTCGAACATAACTTAGCTGATCGGATAAGATCGGCTTAGACAACATTAAGACATTTTACACCAGCGAAAGTGCGTTCCGGTATCGAATAAGGATTCCGAGTAACACGTTACAATTAGATTTAATTTGCTAACAATTATTTGAATATTTTTATTGACACAAAAAGTTATACATGCACTTGTGAAAGAGAGATTAACTACTGCCTTATGCGATTGCGTGTACTGTATCCAGCCTGCCTAGCATGCACAAATAAGATGTTTGTCACGCATGACACGAGAAGAGTATTTTTCTCGCGCGTAGAGAGAGTGGTGGACGATAGCAGCGGCCGCACCACCTTAGATCCGTTAATTGAGATTATCTATGAACGATTCTATAAGGCGCTATTTGTTAGTTGAATTGCGAACAGTTTTAGGAAATAAGCAGTGATGGACTTTGTACTAATAAAATACCATACTTCTATAAACGATTAAACATTTTTAGCGTTCGCGACACTTCATTAGAAATCATGATGATTATTATGATTAAAAACTGTTATCGTTGATGTAATTTTCAAACGAATGATAAAGGTGTAAATAGGATGGCTCTTTTGACGATGCGATGGTTGCTTAAATGTTTTTTTTGTTGATGAATGCTAAGTAGCGAAACAAAATTTTTATCACAGCTAGGTACTTAACTAGTTTTCAGTGTCACATCGATTTTTTCTTTATTAAACAATATAATGATATTTTATAGCAATATATTATTGAGTACGAAACCCTAAAACGAAGTTATTCATTTAGATTACTTTAAATGTTTACTGTTGCGAATTTCATAAAAAATTTAATACTTCAGTACTAACTATATATTAAAATTTAAACTTTTAATACTTACTTATTTATTTACATATAATAGTTTTTTTGAGTAATCAGCTAAGTACCTATAATGTAATTACCTACATTTAAAATAGTTGAAAAAAACTACCTACGCTACCTATAGCATTATTCAAAGATTTTTATTTAAACTCACACACACAGAGTTCGCGAGTTGTGTTCAAATTACGTTATTCTTATTGTATAGATTACACACACATATATAACGGGTCTGCTAACACTGGACGGAAAGTAAATTTGTACTAAATCGTCGATCGCCGGCATTATAAATAGACGCGCGAGAAACACTCGATTTATCTCGACAAGGTCGACAAGTTGCCACAGGCAGCACAAAATGTACGTAAACACGGACGAGTGCCATGTTGGCATTCGTATACATATGTCGATATGTCTATTTTACACGAGATAAATGGTAGACAAAATTTACTCGCGGCGCGCATGCTAGCCGGGCAGGTTTCACGTAAGCAGAGAAACTAAGTGTCATTGGGCCAATTATTTGTTTTTGATTGGTTTAGAAGTTAATCAGAGGTACAATATAAAAGTTTCTAGCATTTGAGACACTATTAAGTTTTTGTTATCCTGCTCTATAAAGGACTGCCGCGCATGGTTCGACCCTCCACCGGCTTGAGTTTTACCATATGGTAGAAGAGCGTTTTGCGAATGAAGCCTGGCTAGCTACCATATATCATAGAATATCTGTCGCCAAGCACATAACAGTGTGTTCCGGCAGCAGCCTATGAGAGCCAGTAAAATAACAGGCACATGCGACTTAACAACTGTCAACGTCAAAATCATTTATTCAATTGAGGCGTCTACGACGCTCTTATGAAGGTCAATTATAAATTTTAATTTGAAAATAGCCTTCATTCTTGTCCGTCGTTCAGTAAAGTAAATTTTTAGAACGACTACGAGAAGGACGGGCAAGAACCTCGGGGTTATTCTTTTAATCGTCTTTTAACAATGTGTTACGAACATTATTATAAGATTATTATAATATTTGTTTATTTTACGTAGGGCACAGGCAATGGCATACACAGACATACTGTATATCTCAGGGTGATGGGCGCAGTGGCTTAGGAGGAAAATTAGGCGGAATTGTCACTAAATATGTTTTTATATGCTTTTATAAAATAATAAATAAAATTTTCCAAATTATTTGTTATTACTATTATTGTCATTATTATTGTCAGTCTGTCTGTCTGTCTGTCTATCTGTCTGTTACGCTTTTACGCCAAAACTACTGGACCGATTTGAATGAAATTTGGTATGGAGATAGTTTGAGACCCGGGAAAAAACATATAAATCGGTCCAGTAGTTTTGGCGTGAAAGCGTAACAGACAGACAGACTGACAGACAGACAGACAGAGTTACTTTCGCATTTATAATATTAGTACTGATTACTAAATATGGATTTCCGCAAAAAACGCCTGAATCTATTCATTATCAGAAATAATCATTATTATGACAAACATGTGGGAATATTTTTTCATTTAAGTTTATAAGTTTCACCCCTAGGTCAAACATATAAACAACAGTAATCATTTGTTTTTGTAAGATTTCAATCATTTAGTCATAATTTTTAAGTAAATGTTTTGACAATAATATTTTTTTATATCAACCAAATATTTTTTTAACGCTATACCAGTTATATACATTAGAAACTTATATGCTTTATAATATAGTTAGGTAATTTTGCCTCTTATTTAATTCAAATCGATGTATGTCGGGTAAAAATGATTGCAAACCACCACGAAGCAAACTGGAAGTGATTCGGTATTGTTTATGTTCAAAAAGAAAGCAAAACATATACAGAAACAATTACATACAACATACAGATATGTTTGGAAGTCCATTAGGAAACTTCTACTAGTCAGACCAACTTGGAATGCAGCAGCCTGTCTACACGTTGATTGGGGTTATATCACGTCCTAATGAAATAAGTAACTACATATGTTCTAAATTTAACATGGCTAGTACCACACGCGTACATCAAACGTCGTGAATTGAGAAGGGTGGACTGCATTAAGTTGACGAGCAATGAGACGTTTCGTGAAAGGTCAGTGTGGAGCTGTGGCGGTACCTGGATGTCAAAGTGTTGAGTAAGATGTTTGCTTGAAGTACTGACCGAGGGATTGTCTTGTTGTCGGTGAATGGACGTCGTGTTAGAAGTCGTTGCTGTTAGACCGGGCGAAGCAAGGTCTCTGTGACAAGCTCATAAACTGAGAATTTGTATGGCATCCACATATTAACGTCATATTCTATGAAAATTTCAACCGGCTACCGATCACCGTTTCAAATATACAGCGGACAGACAAACGGACAGCTAGCTGGCTTTGTAATAGCATCCCGTTTTCTAGAACAGAACTCTAGCTAACTAGGTTAGTGATCTTTTATGTGTTCTAGTATGGTTGGTTACCAGCTTCAAGTAGAAATAATTATGTCAAAAAGAAATTTAGCTCCAGATAAAGTTAATCGTTGGTTCTAATTCGCACTGCAACGATTTCTCTCTTCCCCTTAATTTGTGCAAATATGTTTTCCAATCCGCGTGGATGTTATAGAGCAGTAGAACTCCATGTGCAAGTTCGTCCGGAGAGGTACTGCCACTTAACTACCGCCAAGCAGTAGTCTCAGTGATGGGTGCAGTGCAGTTTGTAACTTGTGTCGAACTGCTTCTGTCTGAGGCTGAGGTTCCCGCTTGACACCAGATGGGCCTCGATCGCTATCCGGTCTGAACTTTCAGGTTCTTCCCTATTAATAACTTCAACGATATTATTTTTAGCTATATACATATTTGGCTGTTTAGAGGTCCTTTCCATCTGCAGATAGCCTGAACGACAGCGCTTTATACTCAAACATTTCAGTGTTAGTGAAATTTAGTCTTTGGAATACTACTGGGTTTAGCATCGATGAAATCTCAGCCAATCTGTGTTTGCGTAGTACACCAGCGTACGGGATTTGTTCATGCATAAATATCCGGGAGCTTATACGGCGACGGGAATCTACGCCACGGTCTGACCGAAATTCGTCAACCTAACTAATGCCTTTAACACACTGAAATGTAGGACGGAAGTTAAGTTACTAACGTCTAAACTGAAACAGTTTGAAATGTTTGTCTTATTTTAGTGATTTTAAAATCGTCTATCTGAAGATTTCCAAATAAATTTTTGGTCAATTCAGTTCAAAAACCAACAGGAAAAATCTACTATATAAGTAAACTCTACTTATATAGTAGATTTTTTCTGTTGGTAGAAAGAAACTAGAGATGTAGCTGAAAAACTCTTTCAGCTACTTCTCTAGTTTGTTTCTTCTATATATAGGTAATTACTTGTGTGCTAAGCAAATATCAGATTTACAGTTTTAGGCATTGAAAGTTTAACCACTGGGCTATCGAGAATGGCTGACCGTGAAAGAAGGCTGAAAGTTTGTGCTCTAATTGTATTAATCTAACCATTATAAGGGGAGGTGCGGCCATCAACCAGACTACTAGACTTCACCTAATCGAAAGAAGCGCCTTTTCAAACACTTAACGTCCGTAATAATGTCATTACCCTTCTTTATTTCTCAATATGATTACAATCATGGCGTGCTAAGCGAAAAACACATAAGTATGCAAAATTTACAAAATTTTAAAATTATATTAATACAATATTTGATTGTGTACACTATAGATTTCATAACGACCGGATCATGAGTTCAAAATTTATTATTACACAAACGTATATGCGTTTGTGTAATAATAAATTTTTTTATGCCCGTGGGTGCTGGGGTAGAATGTCACCTCGCCATCTCTTCCCGCGGGTGTCGTAATAGGTGACAAGGGGTAAAACACCGGAAGGTGGAAGCAACACCTTCTGAGGAACTGCTGCATAAACTGCGGCGCCTGCCAAGCGCTATTGATTATAGCAAGGGAGGCTGTGTGTGAGTCCAACTCGGCCGGTTTTTTTTTATATAGTTGATAGGCTAGCCTCTGACTACTATATCACCTGATGGTAAGTGATCATGTGGTCGAAGATGTTGTTCAGGCCAATCTAGTATTACTGGCTCTCAAGGACAGCTGTCGGAACACACCGTTCGGTGCTTGGTGACAGGTTTTCTACTTGAAAGTGGTAGCTAGCCAGGCGGGTATTCGCAAAATGCCCCACCACCATGCGATAAAGCTCAAGCCCGCGGCGGAATTCGAACCTGCTGCTATTTTATTGATATAACTACTATCACCCGCCCGCGACTTGGCACGGCCCGCCTGGCTAGCGACCACCCTCAAGTAGAAAACGGTGTTTTCCGGCAGCTGTCCTTCAGAGCCAGTAATTCTAGGTTAAGCCTGTTAACACCTTCGACCACATCATCACTTACCATCAGGTGTGATTGGCTTACCTACTTGCCATAAAAAAATAAAAGCAAATGCGGCGGCGAAATATCTTCTACTCTCAAAATTAATGTAAACGACTCCTAATACTGAAAAGGAAATTAAAATCGCTTGAAAAAGAAATAAACTTAACCGAGTATTTAGAGCAATTTGTTATACCTCTTTTATTAGTGAAGAGGCGGACTCAGTCTTTTATGATATTCCGAGATACATTTTATATAAAAAAATAACTCAATTCTTTATTATTTAATGTTATGGAAACAAAATTGGGTGAAATATAATTAATTAAATAATTACAGACCGTCTTTGAGCAATGAATGTGAAGAGAGGAACAAAGTTTATTATACTTATCTATATTAAAAAAAATGTGAGTTAGAATGGGAGTGCCTATGTGTTGTTGTTGTTCGTATGTGGGATGGTTTGTAGTTTTTAGGAAGTTATGGCATCTTCCATTGTCAAACTATCTCTTATTTCTATCGAAATATCTATAGTACAAGATTTTCACCATTTCTAAATAAAAGAGGAAGGATTACAAATTAACGTTAGTTTTTTTTGTGAATAACCAATTTTTTTTATGTCTGATAGGTTAGCCTTTGACCACTATCACACCAGATGGTAAGTGATGATGTGGTCGAATATGTTGTTTAGGCTGACCTAGAATTACTGGCTCTCAAGGACAGCTGCCGAGACACACCGTTAAGTGCTGGTGACAGATTTTCTACTTGAGGGTGGTAGCTAGCCAGGCGGGCATTCCGAAAATGCCCTACCACCATGCTATAACGACTGTCATCCTAAGACAACAACCGGGACCGACATTTTTCACTGTCTACACGTGTAAAACAGCGGGGCGCACCTTGTATCATTTTAATTTAATGTCCAATATTTGTACTAGGTTGGTAAACTAAAATATTTCATCGATTTTATTAACATGTAGGGACGGTTGTAAATCAATTATTATTGTTACGAGAAAATATGTCGTGTGTAGCCCCCATTAACTGTGATTTATTGTAACAAGATAGTTACACGGTTGCTTGTTACACAGGTATGTTGCGTAGGTAGTTTTAAAGCAATGATATGCTACCCAAGGACATGTTGTACCGTATAGGGCGCAAAGTATCATGAAGGTAGTGTTAGGCCTTTTGTATAAGTGTACATCTTGATATACTAGCCCATGGGCTGCAAGACTATAATTTCACTCACCCATTTCTACCCGTGGGTATCGTAAGATTTGACTAAGGGTAACACGCCAGAAGATGGGCAGCGGCGGTTTCTGAGGAACTGAAATCATACACTACGATCCTTAAGACGCCTGCCAAGCGAGGGGATTATGTCAAACCCGCCCTGATTGTGGGAAGCTGTGTTCAGCAGTGGACAATCTGGGTGATATGCAGTATATCTTGATGGGTACCACTGGAGTGTCAGTCACTTAGGTTTGAGGGGTACTGTAAGTGTACAAGGGCTAACGGAACGTAAGATGTAATGACTAGGAGTGACGTGCGCAGTGCATTGTCATGTAGAACAGAAACAGGAGTGACGCTTACGGGACTACAAAGTTCCTCTGGTTACTTCGCGTAATATTTTTGACTTGTTTAACGGCCTACGAATGTATAGAGTGATTTTAGGGAATCTCTCAGAGGTAAACTTTTGATATATAGTTTTAATATATTTATGTATAATTGTATATTTATAAATAATAAAGCCAACTTTGTATTACTTATTCTGTTTATAGTGTTATTTAGTTAAGTTATATAACTGTATTTCTATAACGCTATAATTATAGGTACATTGAAATTCAAAACTTTGTCACGAACAAAAATACTATGTAAAACATGAAATGGATAAGTTCCTAAACTGCAACAAAACTGTCTCAAAAATCCTGTTCAAAGTTCATACAAAAATGATCATTAAAGGCGGTTAAAGGCAGTTCAAAAGCCGCTTACCATATAAATGCTGGCAACATTTTTTTTATTGATTACAAATTTAATTCGTTTAGACTTTAGGTATATGCGTGTAGAAATCAATGCCAATATTGCATCAATTAGGCGCTACGACTTTTATAGTATTAGCCATTTACAAAGTATCTAAAGACATGTCTTTACAAAGTACCTATATATATATAACGAGGTATAGATATAAACCGGTTTAATAAATAAACGGGTTGAATCGAAAATATTATGCAAATTTAAAAGAATATCCAAAATGAAAGTGTTTAGTTTATTATACGAAACCAAGAAAATGAATAGATTTTCTTGATCGTGCGCTCGTAGAGTTAAGATCCGCTGAGGATGCTTCGTGTAGAACCGAAAGGCGTCGAAAATTCTTCAGGTTTGGCTGCATGGTGTTAGTGACGTCACGTCGGCTTAACAGGAAAATTAGGCGGAATTGTCACTTGATATATTTTTTATTAAAATATTAATTTAATGTTTTCTTAAAATATTTTAAAAAATATTCGTTATTATTTATACGAAACCATTTTTGCCCGAGCTGTGACGGAGACGCTTCGCTCGCGTTTAGCGCGCTCTCAGTCAAAAACTCAAGAGCGCATGATCTAGCAACTGTAGAAAAGAAGAATAAACCCTTTAGGACCCAATGTGGCCACTAAACAAAGTAAAAAAGTCCTGAGTCCGCTTCCCGCAATCCCCTTAGCATCGATTCTTTTTCCATTTGACTCTGTAGAGGTTTATGTTCATCTCTTTAGCTAATAGACTTTGCTTTTTAATGGACGTCTCAAGATATTTCAGTACTTAGCTTTTTTTATTTCATGGAATTTGAAAAGGAACTTCACTTTTAAATATATAAAGTACTACCGAGTATTGGAAAAAAACACACATCTTTGTACTGAAAAATGGTCATCTTGAAAACAAAAACAAAATTATTTAATACCAGCAGCGCATTACGTTTTCATCCATGAAGACAACGATGAAAAAAATGACGGTGATAAAAAGTACCGTGTATCAAGGACTAAGGTATATATATATATATATATCCAAGTTTAAACACAGACAGGTTGGGGGGCATAGGGATACGCAAAATTTCTAGTGTGGCATTACCAGCTTTTTTGTCTTCTGTACACAGTACACACAAATTAGTAGAAAAAATTCTTGCACGATCTTTAGGCTCTTTCGATGTAGCATATCTGGCTGAGGCCAAAAACACATGGAGACTGGCTTGTCCAAATACTGAATTCCCAAAAATGTTGTCATCTCAGAAACAGTGGGATCGGCCCCTATGCGAGCTAACACGGAAAGATCTTTTAAATACGTGTTCTAGCATCGCAGATCGTGCTCGTATTCTCGCTGTTTCTGTGTGGGAATCCGGTCTTTGGTTACAGGCCATTCCTTCTTACAAAACTGGTAGCCTTATAGATCCATCCGCTTTTCGTCTAGCTATTAGCTTACGCTTGGGTGCAAGGTGCTGTGTTGCACATCACTGCCAGTGTGGTACTGCAGTTGATCAACTCGGTCACCATGGCCTCTCCTGCTCTCGAAGTGCTGGTCGAATTTCCCGCCACGCCAGCCTTAACGATATCATTCGCCGGGCTTTTACCAGCGCCAATGTTCCAGCTATTCTCGAACCGAATGGTCTGATGCGTGACGATGGTAAAAGACCTGACGGCATGACTCTGGTTCCGTGGAAGTTAGGACGGCCCTTAGTGTGGGACGCTACGTGCGTGGACACTTTAGCGCCGTCACATCTTTCTGAAACCAACGTGAGGGCTGGCGCTGCGACTACTTCGGCGGAGCAACTCAAGCGGCGCAAATATGCTAACCTCGGTATGGGTTACATATTTGAGCCGTTTGGTGTAGAGACGTTGGGTCCGTGGGGACCGGGAGCTCATCGTATTTTCCAAAACCTATCTGAGCGCTTGGTCGATGCGACGCGTGATCAAAATGCTGGCACATATTTGGCTCAACGAATAAGCATTGCAATTCAACGGGGCAATGCTGCCAGCATGCTGGGCACGCTGCCAACTGGGAGTGGGCTGGAGCATTTGGACTGCCTATGAGTCTGCTATGACTTATAGGTGTCTAAATGCTTTTATTGTAGTAGCTGTAGTGTTGTATATAGTTCATAGTATTTTGTTTAATAAAGTTCTAATTGAACACAGACACAATCACAAACTTTTATATTTATAATTTTCGCTTGATTTATGATTAATTGTAGCATCTAATATTACATATTTTTTTTTGTACCATAATCAATTATAAATAGGCAAAAATATACAATTATTTTAACCGTATTTTTTTCTGCTTACGAGCGAGCCACAATCTAAGAATTCATAAAATTATGTTTTATGAGGATACAATATGTTTTCCTATGCTCATTAAGCGCATTAATTTCCTTTAATTACCTTTAATAATCATCCAGAGAGAGTATAAAGAACATAGTTTTGTTTCTTAAATGTGAAGCTATTGGATATTCTGGCCCGATATTCCGTTGATGCGATAAGGGCCGCATCTTATATTCTCCGAAGAGTTACCTAATTATAAATAATTATTAAGTTGTTCACATCAACTTAATAATTATTTGTGTGAGCAAGGCTTAACACATTCCCCTAACACACACACACACACAAACCCATCACATACTTGCGCTTCAATAAAATTTGCAAACAGCTAAATAATTTTATAGCCTTGCCTATCACATTACATTTTTTTTGTTTTCAAGTACAGTAACTTAATCTATATGACATCATTGTGGAAAGGTATTGTCTCTCACTCATTACACAGGTTAAACACCTATAGTATGAGAGACAGTCCTACATTGAGTTTTGTAACATGTTATATTTGGACCAATAAACATTATTATTATTATTAAGATAGCAGAAATACATACCTTCACATATCTATTTTATTATTGAATGGCGCATGGTTTAACTAAGAAAAAGTACGCCTGATGTTAAGCTGTACTGCTTTTACGCATAACAAGTTATCATCTATTAAATGGACACATAAATGTTCTGCACAACGCCGCAATGCCTCCGTTACTATAGGAATTTACCTTTTACCATTTTATATTTCACTAATAGGGGATTCTCTAAGATATGCCATTTGCATGCTCTTCGACATTCTGGTCGGAGGCTGAATAAATACAGAAGTTAGACCTATTCAGAAGTATTTATTACCAGGAATAACAAAGTAACATAGGTAATATTTATAGTTTAAAATACAAACAGTCCCCACTTCTGTATTAAAATAATATTAAGGAATTTGTGGAAGTTTCATTAATAAAGACTTTAAAATTTTAAAAGTCTACTGTGTTTACCTATAACGGCATTAAGCGTAGAACTTACACATATATACTTATTTTAAGGGCGCACAGAGCTTTTTAGGCGCGCCGCCATTTGAGTATTTCCTTCGTTTAATGAAAACAAATACCGATTTTTAAAATGTAATGTGTATACGTTAAAGAAAACATAATGTTTTTTTTATTATTCAAACACGGCTGACTCTCCGTTAAGTATTTACGCCGTACTAAGGGTTTATTTCGTTTTTTAGATGTAACTTTGGATTTTTTTTCCATCGAGATTTTAAGTAATTGTGTTTCCAAAGTGTATGATTTATAGAATGAATCCTTAAATATAAAATATATTAATTACATAACTCATAATTAAGGAATAAAGATACAGCAAGGGATCAAACGAACTACAATTACGCCTCGGCAGGCTTAAGATAGATTTAATCACGAATTTATGTAAGAATTATTGGTAGGCCATATATAAAATAAAAAATAAAAAAGATTTTTACATGATCGACTCGCTGAGCAGAAACCTGACGGTATTTTACACGAGGCAAGGCCTGGCTCACTCTGCACTTTAGGTACAAAGCTACAGTCACATCGCCGCGCCGTATCCGTCCGGGAGGATTATTCTACTACAAGCTGAACTGCACTTAATTGCTTCGTGGCTAGAGTCGCTTATTTATTTGGTATGGCTTTGGGGAGTGGTCCTTCTGATTCTTTTTGTTCTGTGACTAGGTATGCGCGAGCTTATATCAGTGTTGTTGCGTACATTATGAATATTCCCAGTCACAGATGCCACTGTATTTGAATAAATAATACAGACGTATAGGTAACAGGCGTGTTTGTAACCTCAATAGCAGTGATTCAGGATTGTAGGCAGCGACTTCACAAATTCTACTGTTTCAGTCGCGATTCAGACCATAGATTAGTTTTTGTTCGTTGAAATCCCTTTACAGACTATTCGATTCAGGTAAATAATTATACTGAAATAGTGTAGTGAATTGATTTAAAATCTACTTTAAAATTACAAATGCTAGGCTTATTTTGAGTGAGTAAGTATTAGGCTTTACATGGTCCCTGTTATTAGTTTAGATGGATAAAAGCAAGTGTGACAGAAAATAATAGTTTATGCAACTGTCATATAATAGTGGGTATTAAAACATGAGTGCAGTTTTTTGAAACGAGCCGCAGGCGAGTTTGAAAATAAGATTACACGAGTATTTTTATACCTAATTATATGCAGTTGCATACACTACTTTATTTAATCCCATGGTTATAGGTTACATTAAATAAAATGCAATATAAAATACAGCGTGTTGCGCGCGCAGCGCGCTCACCACAGATAATGTGTACTTAAATTGAATTGAAACCTCCTTGGTCGGGACACATTATACTTTAATATTTAAAAAAATGATTTAAAGCATTATTTTGTTAGGAGAATAATGCTTTAATTAATTTTTTTAATTTCTTAAAGAAGTATGTAAATAAAATATGCCAATAAAAGTCTGTATTTCATTTCATAATTAGAATATTACCGAATGAGATTATATAAATGTAATGATAGATTATTTTTGGTTTGTCCATAAATATTAAAAAACAAATCTAACCATAAGTACCTATTATACTATTTCTAGTTGTAGTAATATAACCTTAACTAGCACTTTTCTATCTACTTCAGTAAAAAATACTGAAATCGCTACTGGATGTCATTTGAGAAAATAATTGAATTTAAATAGGTAAATGGGCTTTAACAGCATTTCCTTTGTTTTATAGCTGATATGTTAGCCTTTGACCAACATCTAACCGTGACGATGCGCTCGAAGATATTGTTCAGACTAACCTAGAATAACTGGGGCAAAAAAAGTATGAATCTTTCTTACTGTATGTTTTCCAAGTTACCAGTATAATAACTAGTAGCTATAAATATGGTTTTATCTAAAATTAAATGTTTTTATCTGTCAATCAAGATCACAGATTGATGTCTTAATTTGCTAAACAATATTACTTTTATTTTATCTATAGGAATAAAAAATGGTAATCTACTTATTTATAGACTGACTGTTATCCGATAATTCTATTTCCTAGAAAAACTCAGATCCGCGCGCTTTCTACGCACTAACGTAACAGTTGAAGTTGTTGTAGTGAAATTATTTGGCTAATTTACAGGTTTTAAAACTTGGAAGTGAGTGAGCTCATGGTGTTGGTGATTTTGATTGTGATGTTAAGCATATTTGAGTTTAAATTTGAACCGACAAAGAGATTCTCAATTCAACTGTATTTTTTTGTGTATGTAACCTCACAACCCTAAAAAGACAGATGTACCGGTTTTAATTTTTTTTTACATTCGAAAGCTGGTGCTTTTTATGTAGTCCTATTTAATTTTGAGTGAGATCTGACGAGTAGTATTAAAGCTACGATGCGTATTCTATGTTTAAAGTACGATTTCTTTGTAAATTTTTATTAATACAAATACAAAATATTTTATTGCTACTAAATAAATAAGATACAATAATAATAATTTGAAACCCTGCCTGCTGCTTTAGTGTTACACTGTGTTGCAGTAGACAGTGTCTTCCCTTAACATTTAGTACAATTACAATAAAATATTGATACAAGAAAACGAAAGATATTAAGAAAGTGTGCTAAATTATTGTATACTTATTGTATATTATGTTTGACGTAAGGTCAGAATTGATAGGTATGGTTAATGTTTCGTCGACCGTGTCACCGTCAGGACCTACATGTCACTGTTCCACATCAGCCGAAATAGCGGTCAAAAGTCAACAGTGAAAAAAATAACAATAAATCTCGTAATAAATGTTCAGTCAAAACCTGAAAATAACGCAATAATAAGATAAAGACTCTATTTCAAATTTCAAACAAAGAGCGACCGTAACAATATAGCAATTTATTTTGTTATTTTCACCCCTAAAGGGGTTTGGTAGTGACACTTTTAGATTAAAACGGCTTTTCTTTCTAAACGTCGAGGACCAATCCACTTTACAAAACACGTTGTAAACAAGAATTGTTTATTCACGATAAAGTAAAATGTATTTCTTACAAATGCCTGTGGGGTCTCGGCTAATGTTACTGTTTTAACCATAGGCAAAAAGGCCACAACCCTAGCTCTGAAAAAATATAGTCTACGCAGAATAAACACGAGTGGTCTGCGTAGTAATAGATAGCAAGCGATGGCAGATTTTTTTTTTTGATTATAAAATCACTCTTACTTTAAGCACAGTGGTTAGCTTTTATCAAAAAAATACTACGCAATCTATTCAACACTACAGCTGGAACATCGAAAGCATTTAAGCAACTAAACGGCCGCTGCAAGCCTATAAGGAATCCAGTCCAGTTGAAGCTCAAGTACTTGTTGTCTATGAGTTGTTGTCAATGATTTTGTTTCCCGTCTTTGGATTTTTAATATTTCGGAATTCAGGACATAACTAATTTATTTTTTACATTTTGTACCTTGTTCACATAGTTCATCTTAATATTCATCTTTGACACCTTGGTCAACTTGGCAACAGTGTGTAAAAATTGCTCCGTACAATTCTTAAAAAATAATAGTGCTAAAGTGTTTAGTTCGTAAAAAGTATTACATATGTTTCTTATCTGATACATAAGCAAAGTGTATATATACACAAAAGCTAAATATATACGAAATTTAACCCAAAACTGAATCAAAACTATCATAACCAGTCCATTATTGAACAGTGAATACAAGTGCAAACCTAAGTTGTCATCATCTACATGCAGAGCAAAGTCACGGTTACGTGGATTAGCGACAGGTGATACTCGCGTGCAGTAACATTGCTGTGACTCTTTGTGACGTCTGTGCCAAAGAATAGTAAATCAGAAAGGACGTTGCCTGCTACTTAAAAAGTTGCTGCATCAGTGAGGGAAGTATTTGATAAATTATTTAACATTTATTATTTGATAAATTTACGAAACAATGAAGTGTGCGGGATGTTTGAAGACGGTGAAGGAGGCGAACGCTATTAAATGTAGTTCCTCTGCTTGCGGAAAAGCTTTCTGTCCTTTGTGCATAAATACGCCTTCTCTCACAGGTGATCGCAAAAAATCCTGTAAGTGTCCGGATTGTTGCGCAATGGAGAAGAAGGGAGGAGATAACAGTCTTACTCCAATACGCACACTTTTGGAGCCTCAAAATGTAACAATGCGTAGAAAAGGTGACTCTGGCTCAGAATGCCAAGAACCTGACATAAAAGAACTCACAGGTGCGATAACTCGGCTGACCAGTGAATTCGCGTCGTTCAAAGCTAAACTTGAGGAAGTTACCAACTCGCTATGTCACTGCCATAGTAGAATGGATGAGCTCGTGAGCAGTTTGTCATCCACAAATTCCCGTATGATAAACTTAGAGAAGCGCGACCACGAATTTTCAAATCTTCAGGCTACAGTGACACAACTCCAGAACGAGGTAAACGCACAATCGCAAAACAACTTACGAAATGAGTTAGAAATCATTGGCATCCCAGAAGGGCACAGCGAATCCTTGGAGCACATAGTGAAAGTTTCGTTACAAAAATTGGGGTACCGCTGGAAGAAAAAGACATGGACAAGGTTACGCGAGTAGGCCCTCGCCGTCCACCATTGCTCCCTGGTCGTCCCAATGGCACTAGCAATATGCCACGACCAATTGTCGTCCGAGTACTTTGTCGTAACAAACGCGACGAGATTCTCAAAGCTGCCAAATCGAGGAAGAACCTTTCTAGTGCTGATTTGGAGTTACCTGGCGTTCCTGTTCGGATATTTTTCAATGAGAGACTGACTAAAGAAAATAGGATTCTTTTTCGTGAAGCAAGAGAGAGAGCTAAGAGGCATGGTTATGCTTTTTGCTGGTGTAATCAGGGGTCCGTCTACATCAGGCAACGCGAGGGCAAATCGGCTACTCACATCCGGTCACTATTTGACTTGGATCGTTTTTTACCGATATTGCGGGACTCTGAATGTCCTTAGCTCGTTTTCATTTCTCTTCATGTCTTTCTTTAATATTATCCATAAAGCCATTTGCATGCAAGTATATTGTATTGTTACTGAACACTAAAAACTATTTTGTACGTATTCACTTCTCGTGTTGCTTTAGGAGTACAATTGCTACAATTTTATATCAATCACATGATATATATATATTATATAATAATAACAAATAATTTTAAAAGTATCCTAAAAAATATTAAATAATATTTAAATAAAACACTTAAAAAAGCATAAAATTATATATCTAGTGACAATTCCGCCTAATTTTCCTGTTATCTACGTGACGTCACAAACATCACGCAGCCTAACCGGAAGAATACCCGACTAGTTTCGCTTCTAAACGAAGCATCTTCAGGAGGTCTAGAGGAGGTCTAGAAGAAGTCTAGAAGCGAAACTAGTCGGGAGTATACTTATTTTATGGCTGAGAACGGTTTGATTCCAGCTATAACTGAACCAACTAGAGGCCGGTCATGTCTTGACCACATATATTTGTCAGACTTTCTCAAAAATCGGGATCCTATAGGTATTGTTTGCCAAGTGAGAATGAGACAAGTGAAAATGAGAACATTATCAATGTAGTCGAAGCCATTAAATACGCGTTATAAGGGATAACATAAATAACACTCGTTATATCACACTGAAATTTAATTGGAACTATATAAAAAACACCAGCGTTCAAATGAAAGCTGGTGTTTTTTATTATTACACCCAGTAAAAAGTTAAGATGCAACACACACACAAAAAAAAATTTGCAGTCGCATTGAGAACCTAATCTTTCTTTTGAATTCGGTTAGAAATACTAAAAAAATGGACCTATGTGCATGGGCGTGTAATAAGTTGAATCCATTGTGTGTCTCTACCCTTTGGCATTGTAGCTCCTAAACGTCGGAACTAAACTTATCTTAGTAATATTTGATAACAGGCATTTCTGACAAGATATTCAGGTAAGCATAACCTGTCAGGATTTCGATGAATGCTTCACAAACACTTCAAAATGCGAAGCGTATTCAAGGCAATATCGAGCTAAGTTCTCAAACTTATGATACCAATCTCCATGTCGTAAATATATTATATCTACAAAAAAAATTGTATTAATATTTATAGCAGGATTCCTACAGAAATTAAAGTTATGAAAAGTACATGATTTATTTAAAAATTGATTATGTGACTGGCTTTTATGTAATTTTTTATAGTTTAAAGGAGTTTATGGATCTAAGTTACAAAAATAATTTTTAATATTTGCACGCCTGCATGCAGGTAGAATACATGGACAAATCGCCATAGTGTTTACGACCTTTTTATTCTTGTAAATAAACGATTGATTAAATATTATAAAAGAAAACACTCGAATTGAAACTGAAATGGAAGAAAAGACAGGGTTTGTTTTTTTAAATCGATTTCATCACGTTCAATTTAATAAATTTAACATCATTGCGATCTGTTCAGTTGCCCTATAAATTATCCATCATTTTTAATAAACGAGCAACAAAGCATCTATATGTATATCTGTAACATGACAAATGTCCCGACTCGATTCCCGATACTCGACCATCGATTCGTTCATACGAAACCGATCATTTGTCAGATACAAGTTAGTGTTACTCTGATGTGGTTTTGCTTTGTACGTAATATCTATCATCTTTCTACCGATACATTGCGGAGTCAAAACGTGAACGTATTGTAAGTTTTTGCTTCGGTTATTTAGTCGACCGCTTGCCAGACGCATCCCATCCTCGGTAATGCCTTGGTAATGGGGTGCCGGGCTAGAATGTTACCCCCTCATTTCTACCCGTGGGTGTCGTAAGAGGTGACTAAGGGTAACACACCTGAAAGTGGGCAGCAGCGCTTTCTGAGGAACGAATATCTCACACTGCGATCCCCAAGACGTCTGCCAAGCGTGAGGATTATGGCAAACCATTAAGATTTAGATTAGCAAAGACAAATAAAAGGACCTTCTTAGGTAATTGTGTGCGGTTTAATAATAAAGTCCCAAAAATATTACAACGCTCACAGAAAAAAAATCAAGTTACATGTGAAAAATATTTTGAAGTAATTTTGAAGTAAACACAGTTTTTGATAACTTAAATGACAAAAATGCTTGGACAAGCTATCGCCTGTCACCTCCGTAATTTAAACAAATATTTTAATAATTTTAATATACGAGTATATACACGTTGTTAAAAGACGTTTGAAAAATGGCCCCGAGTTTCTTTCCCGTTCCTCTCGAAGTGGGACAATACATATTTTTTGCTGAACGTGGCATCTACAATGTAGAATATTTCACTAAAAAAAATTTGTTAATAACCTCCATAAGCGCGTGGTAGACGCCTAAATTTTCATAAGAGATTTTTACTTTGACTTTTATAGGTCACTTACATCCTACTCACGCCTTCATGTGCAGTAGCATATCTCTTTGAACACTTTTTTTGGGCTATTACCAAGCTTCTGCTGCACTCTGCTCTCCTTCGCTCCGTCGTCAGTAGGAAATCTTTAGAACGGTAACAGTTTGAAAATTTTACAAAAATAGTATAGCGGATATCCTTAATAATAAACGGTGGTGGTAGTTGAATAAGAAATTAGATTTTAACTATAAAAGATATAAAAAGATGCGGTTCGGTAAAATAACGATTTGATGGTACATTCTGTATTTATAATTATTATTACCAACGGGGTATTTACCGTGTTTTGGGTTAGTTTTGAGCTCCCGATATTAAGAATGGAATATGGGTTTCAACTGTCGATAACATGGAATCCAGTGGTTAATTTATGCAAGAGCCGAAGAAATGTTACAAATTGTTTACGACCTTATATCGTTAGTTTTGCATGTTGAAACTTAAATAGTGGTGTGAGTGACAATGACAATAATAGTATCGTGTTGCCGAAAAAACGTACTAGAAAGAGGGTAGACCGGTTCGTCTGCTCTTAGTGCCTACCATCCACTCGCATAGACTTCAGTTTACTCGTGATCATGGCGCTTGCAACAGTGCCGAAATATCGGGAGCTCAAAACACGGTAAATATCCCGTTGGTTATAATAATTATAATGTTAAAGACTGTGACAGTTTAAAAACTCACATTCGGTATTTGTACAGATCTCGGTTTTTATTTCTTTTACAACATCCAATTTAAAGAAAGTATTAATGTTTTAAATAACCGGCTTTACTCACGCGTATTGGTCGGAATTGTCTACCTTTACACCTAACTTGCGTGGAGTCGTCGTCACCGCGATTTAGATGCGAAAAATCAGCACCGAGCCGCTGATATGCCCGAAAACCTGGTTGACAATCTCGACCAACTTGATATACAGCCGTACAGCCAGCCAAATGAAACCAGTGACGTACAGCCGGTTATTTAAAACATTGATATATTTGTCTTATACTCAAGGGAACTTTCAAACTGAAACGGAATAGTCTTATACTGAAGCCGGGACCAGTAGATATTTCTGATGTGTGCTGTGTCAGTATGTAAAAATGATCAATTGCTTAGAATTTAAATCCAAAACTAATTGCTTCGGATGTATATAACATAGTTCGAAACATATTACATAGGGCGACCAGACAAGCTACGCTACAAGCGCTTCGAAGTTAAGGAGAGAGGTACCACTTTAAAATTCAAATTCTGTCCGTAGTACCGAACCCATGTGCCGGTTTAAAATGTCACACCCCATTTCATCCCTTGAATGTCATATAAGGCGGCTGAGGGAAAATTACCAGACGGGCACAGCAGCGTCTTTTGAAGAACCGACAACTTCAACTGCGGTCCCCAAGACGCTTTCAAAGCATGTGGATTATAGCAAATCCACCCAATAAGGGAGCCCTTGTTATACAGTAGACGTTCCGTTTGATGTGATGATGATCCTAGAAAGATGATACAGTATATATTGTGACATCTGAGCAAATCTGGTTCCTGTTCTAGGTCTAGCTTACTAAACTCTTTGATGGCTCGACCACATCTTCACTGAAATGGTTACAAAGGGAACCATTGGATTACAATCTGAGATAATGTAACTGTCGCCCCATGTTAGACTTTGAATACTATCTCACGATCTGAGATGTTATCTCTGTCGAAGGTTATCCAAGGGGATTAAAGTTCGCTTTTAGGGATACGTACAAGGAAACGGGACTCGATACTAAACCTGCGATGTCTGTACATAAGAGAATATTTTTTGTATAGTGGGAAGTTCACAGTTTTTATATTTACAATAACGCATACTCTGCGGATTACATAACAAATCACAACACCATCCCAATACGATGGTTACAGAACGACAGAAAAAAAATTAGTTATGACTCATTGTCATGTTAGCTCAATTGGTCAGAGCATAAAAGCTAAAGGGGTTGATGGACGCGGGTTCGAATCCTGCACATGACATAAAAAAAAACTTTTCGTAAATTTGTATCTTTATTTATTTCTTTCTACCTACTTACTGTAATGTTATTTGTTCACTTTGAAAACTATCGCGAGTTTTATCCATATTAACTTATAAGGAAATGGCTAGGACCTGCGTTATATTTACCGGAAAGATTCCGACCAGTTTCGGACTGTTTTGAAGTCCTTCGTCTGGGAGTTACAATTGCGCGAAGCGTCGAGCACGGGCCTCAGCGCGTAACTGACGTTGCGATGGTGCTGTCTGCCCCGGCTCAGCTGCACTTGTCAAGTCGCCGTCAGAACTGTCATCTCTCTCACTGTCACTGTTGTTGGTAAAATAGGGTTGATGACACTCTACACTAACTGTATCAGTCTCACGATCCCGGCGCACAATACTTATAAGTTAATGTTGTTTTTTGTTGGAATAACCATAATATCGTTTTATTTCTATATTGTTGACTGACATTTTCAGACAATATAATGTATACCGGCCCCAACGAAAGACCAGCGCTGGTTCTATACTAGCATATGCTGAGTTGGGGACCGATTTATGACACGTAGCGATTACTTTCCAAATTTTCATGTATAATTTATTTAAAATTATTGTTTGTCACTTGGTGTAAATTGCTGCTGTCGTAAATAAATAATTTTTAATTTCATTTCATTATTAATAGCGAATTGACATACAGATGTAGTAAAAAATATAAAAGGTACCTAAGAAAAAAATACGGGCATCCTCATACAAGAGACGTATTCTTCAGTAATTTTTAGCCTTTCATAAACTAAGTTACATCTGTCAATCTTAGTGTGATAAAAGTAGAAAGTCAAAAGCAAGAAAAACCGGCCAAATGCGAGTCGGAATCAGAAAAAAAATCCTTGGGTTATAAGTATAACAAACAAAACTCTCGGGTTACCAACTATGCTGGGTGGGCTCCTGTAAACTATAAATAGCAGAACATGGTTCACCGAAAAACTAAATTTTATTCTATAAAATGAAGAAAATTTAGCTTAGTTTTATATATCTAACCTTACTTAAACAACCCAAAATTGTATGTAAATATAAGCTAAACCTTCTAGATTTTGAATATTAAAAAATATTTTTCGGAGAATCGTACTCTCTGTGAAGTGTGTTTCTGAATACCGTGCAGGGGCGCTGTCGGGTTTGTACGGAATTTTTAGTGTATTCGGATTGGCGATTGACTGTATTATTTAAATATGTTTCACTTTTATTTCAGGGTTTATTTCTCCGCTGTGATGTGAGATCTCACGCTGAAATAATTTATCTTTCGTTTTTTTTCGTGTATGTTACTGTGATGGGACAAGCTCGAGGCCCACCTGATGTTAAGGGGAATAACCTCTGCCTATAACAGATGCATTTCGTCACAAGTCACGAATTGCACTGCGCCTGTCACATTGAGTCATAGTTGTTGAGTCTCATGTGCCTGTAATTTCACTGGCTCTCAAGGACTGCTGCCGGAACGCTCCTTTAGGTGCTTGGCGACAGATTTTCTACTTGAGGGTGGTCGCTAGCCATGTGGGCGTTCGCAAAATGCCCTTCCAGCATGCGGTGTAGCTCAAGCCCGCGGCGAGACTTCAACCGCGCAGCAGGTCCATACCTGCCGCGTGGCAGTCTATAGCCAACCACTGAGCCATCACAGCTTCAAAAATTTCGATGGTACCGGTGTAATTATAACAAAAAACAATGAGTTCTGTGAAATAAAATAATAACAGTTTTGAAACATACAATTACCAACTATTTTTAAAGATAATTTGTTAACAAATAGTAAAATGTTTGTAACGGAAATCCTATTTATATAAGTTAATTTTCTACATACTAGGCTCAATATAAATGGCTAAGCTTTCTGCGTGCCGGCATAAACCCTCCTTGGCAATGATACCTCTATCTACCTACAGACATGTTCACTTTTTTAATCTGTACGGGTAGACCTCGTTTGTACATTATGTTTTAGTGTGGGTGTAAATGCTTATGGATAATAGTAAAAAAAATCATAATATGTTGTCAAGCGATCATATATGATCGCTTGAGTAGGCAGTAGTAGTTGCAACTTCAATAAAAAGGGAGGGTTGTGCGTTTGTAGGTGGAACGGGGTTGTACCCGCTACACCTAGTTTAAAACAGGCGTTAGAATGGTAAGGAGCCCTATTGTGCAAACTATGTGCAGTAAGACCGTAAACCCCTCGACAACGAGTGTTGCCATGTTGCACATCAAGCACAATTTACCCTTTAGTCACCTCTTGCGATATCCAACAGGCTGATATGGTACAGTCAATATATTTTTTAACCGGTAACTGTACGGCAATAACACTGCAACCATGCAAGTTAAATTAAATACAGTGGGAAAACTGTACTTAACATACACAATATGATCACACGTACAAAGGCAGGTGCATAAATATATTACCATTTTCAATACAAATTGCTAAATGATTCGCCAATTTCGTATTACTAGACCAATATCGGTTTTGCTGTGGCGACACAATAGCAGAGTATACCAATTTGTACATAATGTGTACGTTATAATATGAACATGTGTGTTTCAGTTATTGTGTACATTTTGAGCTGTCAAAGGCAGCCTTCTATTGTGCACGGTTCCGGACGAAATTATACGATTTCGTTTATCAGCTTTCCGTTTTACGCGACCGATTAGTTTTGAATTTTAGTTTATAGATATTCATCATCAGTTTATATATAAAACTCATTATTGAAGCTTACTTAGCGGTTCATAAGAAATCAACTAAGTTAAGCAACGTCCACCGCGTTCATGACTTGGATGGGTGACCGCTTGTTGTCACTACTGAGTAATGTCTTACTCAGTAGTAATTCCGTGATTCCAGAAAATTTCCGTGCTTCGGAGGGCACGTTAAGCTGTCGGTCCCGGTTATTATATAAGGATGGCAGTCGTTATTACCATGGTGGTAGGGCATTTTGCCTAGCTAGCTACCACCCGTGAGTAGGAAATCTGTCACCAAGCATCTAACGGTGTATTCTGGCAGCTGTCCTTGAGAGCCAGTAATTATAGGTAAGCCTTAACAATATCTTCGATTACTTACAGGATGAGGTAAAAGCCAGCCTATCAGATATAAAAAAAGGTAACCAAAAAATTGAAACTTCAACACCCAAAAGTGTGAAAGAACTTGTTAAAGTCGGTATCATGATAGTTCAAAAGTACCTATTATCACAATTTTGTGCGCATGGTACTGACTTCGACAGTTAATGTCACAATTTCGGGACTTGAAGTCGGTTCCATTTTTGGTAAAAAAAATGTTTTCACTCTTTTTAGTGACCCTTGCTTCTTACGGGATCGATTGTCATTCATTGTCAACGACTATATCATCAAGATAGATGAATATTTTTCAGTTATTGGAGTGTAACTCAAAAACGGTTTAACTGATTTTGTTGAAATTTAAATGGTATCAAACGACAAACATCAGCTTTTAAAAAAACTATTTTTATTTTCATTAAAAATTCAGACTAATTGAGAACCTCCTCCTTTTTTGAAAGTCGGTTAAAAATCACATATGGCAAACGTCAACATTGACGGGAAATTCTAAATTTAACAAAACCTGACAACGAAACCAAAATAATGGTTTTGTTGTCAGGTCGTCCTCTTATTAGCTTCATCAAATAACACGCGAGATCTTAGAAGATATTTTACGATATTTTATATATTTTACCAACCGCTGTGGATTGGCTATAAGTATATTTACAAGATAATAAATTTATTATGAATTTGATACCGATATGTGAGAGTTAACTTATTGAATTTATTAAATGGAATACATTTGTTATGGGTAAACGATTATTTTTCTTTTCACAGTTTTTGGGTCAATTAATGGTATCTTGTGCATTGTTTGTTTTTTTTTATTGGTGGTATGCCTTTATTAACAAAATATTTCGAACTTTATACAACACTACATCTACTACAATTAAGGGTGGGCCCAATGCCAAAATTACGCATAAGAAGTATTTTCAAACACACTTTTTTAAGGTAAATAACGTAAATAGAACAATTAAAAAATTATTGGAGTCAAGGGATAATCTTGTAGAAGTACAGTAATCGAATAGAAGTTTAAAAAACCTTATAGCATAGTTAAAAAAATTAACAGAAACTGCGCTTAAAAACTTTTTAATTCGAATGCTCAGAATTATCAGCGACAACCCCACTTTATTTTATATGAAAATAATAGCATAGATGAATGTTTTACTCGAATAATCGGTTAATTCTTTTATTACATGTTTATATTTGGCACAATTACATAAAACGTCACTAAAAACTGTACCCTAAAATTCCATCATCAACTAAAACGTGCAATTTTCGACTTTCGTGCGATGGAACAAGCGGGGGTGAAACATGTTTTTTTCCTGGCATTGGGCGCACTCTTAAAGCATTTAGACAACGTACAAGTCATTACAGACTCACAGGTAGTTCAAATGCTCCAGCCCACTAACAGTTGACTTTTTAGAGTTATTCTGTAAATTCTAGTTCAATAAATATTCAAAATTATACGAGCAATATTGATTTCAACACGCGAGTACCATTATCATAAACTGCAGTGCACAGCGGTTTCATACCATGAACCCCCCCCCCCCCCACACCACACACATACACACCCTCTCACAACACATCGCACGCAAATAATGCAACATTATTAAGATTAATATAAAATTATTCTATACCATTAAATTTTAAATATTATTATTGTGAAATGTTAACTACTAAATTGTTTAATTTTAATTATTATTATAAAATTGTAATTTATAATGTAAATTGAATGTAATTGATAGTTTAGAATGTTTTAAGACGTTTAGAATGTTGTATGATAGTTTAAAATTATTATTTTTATTATAAAGCATGTTTGCCAAGACTAGCTACAAGTGTAATAAAACTGTTAAAAAGTTGTAAGTTTCAACTTTAAATACTTGCAATGAATATTTAATGCGTTTTCGTAAAATAAAAATAAATATTTTCAATTTGTTTTCAGGAAGTTGCTCTTTTCACGCTAAAATTCATCGGAATCGGCCCGTCCTTTTCTGTGCGGGCACTTGACTTCCGGTTCAAAACGCTAATATCCGGCAGAGTTTCCGCGAACGCTTGTAAATATCAATAAAAGTATAAAAACGACGGACATCCGGTAAAGGGCTAAATAGGGTTATTGGGTTGATCGTTGTGATGTTTTCTTTACCATGGCGCCTTTGAGTAAAAATAAAGGTGTATAAACATACTTAATACATACAAGTGTCAGGATTGTTGATTGTTGTGAAAATTATAATATAATCTCTTATGTAGTACTACTCGTACATATTCCAACAAAGTATAAAACTTGCAAAATAATATCACTCCATCAGCCGGATTATCCACTGCTGAACACAGTCTCCCTCATTAAGGGGCTTTTGCTAAAATCACCACGCTTGGCGGGTGGCTTGGGAATCGCAATACAAGATAACAGTTCCTCAGAAGGCTCTGCTACCCCCCTTCGGGTATTCTTCCTTTAGTCGCCTCTTACCGCACCCACAGGAAAAAATAGTGGGGTGACATTCCATCCCGACACCCCACGGGGAAATACTATCAAGTGCTCTAATATTATATAATGCAGTGGGAGGATTTTTATTAAAAATACAATAATATTTTGAAAATATAAATAACAATAACAGGTTTCTTCTTCCCACACACACCTCACGCACACACTGTCATATCAACACACACATCAAATATATATATATATATATATATATATATATATATATATATCTATCCGCATTTTTATCGATTTTATATAAACATTCCGCCAGCCTTCAATATTCGTGATACGGCGTCGGAGCTAAGGAACCGCGAATATGACTTTACTATATAGTGTGGTTTTTTCAACAGTACTATTATTATTATTTCTTTGTTAATGGCTTCTGCGGTTTTCAACAGTTCTATATCTATCAAAGCGATAATGACAGTGACAATTATAGTGATAGTGACAGAAGTGACAGTTCAGACGGAAGAATTTTGAGTTTCACAGCTACAGTGCAACCGTCTCAACGCCAGTTACGTTCTGAGGCCCGCGCCCGACTCTGTGCATAATCGGGACTCCCAGACGAAGAATTTCATATAAGTTCGAAACTGGTTGGAACAATATCCGGTAAATATTACGCGAGCCTAGCCTCCTGACTAAATAATAACAATTTGATATATTATACAAAAGTCAGAGGACTAATTTGAATTATAAGATAACTAAAGTTTTACAGTATCAATATTTGTATACAAATCGGAGTCGTACTAAAGCTTCCGAAATGAAAGAAAAAGAATCCTCGAAGAAACGCTACAAATATATTAAAGTACGAGTGCAGTTCGCGCTTGACGAGTTTCTTTAGTTATTTTACGATTTGACTTTTTACCCACTACGTGATATATGTACATGGCAGAATACAGGTATAATATTGTGGTATCAGTGTTTAGTATTTAAAATTTTTTGGATTAGGGGATCAAATGCGTAGGCGATCCGTCTGTTAATCGTATTTGGGAATATTCTTATATAATTATTAATTAACTAGGGTTACTAATTCTATATAATTCTTTTTCATTAAAAACAAAAACTGTTCTGTCAATTAGTCTCATTTTAAGTCACATGTTTACTCTTGCTACGCCCGGTTAGATAACAGTGTCAAATTAACTATATTTGAAATGCCTGTAGGCTCCCGGATGTAATAGCACATCCTCCCCCCTATGTCCTGTAGGAGTCGTAGGGGTATTTTCCCTTCGTCAGGGCATATGGAATTCCCTGTTATTATAAAATATTCAACAATCTATTGTAATTTTGAAGCAAAATTAAGTAGAATATAAAAAATGAGTACTGAGCGAGTGGAATTTTTGTTATTTTGTAGTGCGCCGGAGACGTAATTTTTTGTTACACGCTATGTACCATAGTTTTTTTTTTTTTTTTTTTATTGCTGATAGTTAAGCTTGACCACAATCTCACCTGATGGTAAGTCATGATGTGGTCGAAGGTGTTAACAGGCTTAACCTAGAAATACTGGCTCTCAAGGACAGCTGCCGGAACACACCGTTAGGTGCTTGGCGACAGATTTTCTACTTGAGGGTGGTCGCTAGCCAGGCGGGTATTCGCAAAAATACCCTTCCACCATGCAAAAACCATACTACGAAGCGACAAATTTTGTTGTACGAAATTTTGTATATGTTAAATCCAATATTGTGTTAATTTTTTTAAACTATGGCATCGTTTGCGCTGGATCAAACGGAAAACGATCGGCCATCACGGTATGCGTTTATTGAAGCGAGAAAATACCGAAATAATTTGTAATTATATTATTGTAAATATTATATGTTAATTTATATATTCATTCCCTATTCTTATAACAATATATTGGAATGCCGGGATAGAATGTCACCCCCATCTCATCCCGTGGGTGTCGTAAGAGGCGACTAAAGGAAAAATAGCGGAAGGTGAGCAGCAGCGCCTTCTGAGGAGCTGCTATCTTACACAGTGATCCCCAAAACGTCTACCCAGCGTGGGGATTATGACCAACCCCCCTTAATGGATAAGACTGTGTTCAGTAGAGGACAATCCTGCTAATACAATAGTACATTAGTATGTGTGAGTTGTAAGAGGCGACGCAGGGAAAAATACCATAAGGTATTTGGAAAACGTACATATTTATATTCATTATCAGTAAAAAAGAATCTTTAAACAAAAAAGTTATTATTATTTCTTATAACTTTGTGAAAAGTAAACAAATAATTTTCAAAACAAATTTAAAGTCATCATTTATTGTCTCGTTCACCCCTGCTCGGCTCAACAACTTAAATTAACAAGTTTTACGTTAACAAATGTTTAAACAGAAAGTGTCGTTTTTTATAGATATTTATTTGCAAAAGTTGATACTGTTGTCATTTTAAGAAAAATATCTTGGTCGGTTTTCGGGTTCACCTTATTTTGTCTCATTTGGACTTTTTTCCCTATAAACGACCGATAGCTTCTGGATTCTCAATACCTATCGATTATTAAAGCACAAAATTTGACCGTCCGCTATGTCTGATAGGACTGTTAAAATTAATAAAGTTAAAGCACAAGCGGCTCAGTCAAGCATGTCCCCGTGGCCGAGTGGTTTTAGCCCCCGGCGCGAGCTCGGGGATAGGGGATTCAATTCATGAACGGGAAGAAAAGTGCTGTATAATTTGTAAATGTGATTTACGCTTAGCACGCGAGCTTTTAATAATATAAAAATATACATTTACTTTTAGTATAAGAGATAATTTTAAACCGCATACACTTTACAGCACCGAATCTAAATACAAACGAAACATTAACTTTCTTCACTAACATACGTTACTTCTTTCTACACATACCCCACACACAAACACCCATATACACTACATTTATTTAATCATTAAAAAATTTACAATTTTAAATAACTAGTATAACTGTGCACCTTTCTAAAACCTATTAAAGCTTGTAAAACAATACTTAAACTTTGGGAAGGCGCTACCTTTTGTAACACAGTTTAGTAAGTAAACCAAAGGCAGAGAACTACACACATCAAAAGTGCCTAGGGATCATGTATATTTTGAACTATTACTGACTTGTTTGGCACAATAACGAAAAAAAATTGGATTTGTACTAAAATTAAATTAATTTGTAATATATGTTTTTACCATTTACACTAATCACACAAGCACAGGGATTTGGCATGCTCGTTCATCAAAATCACTTTGTGCAATGGCCGCCCACGTTCTTTGTAACAAGTCAAAAAGCTGTTGTGGGATTTGCACGGTATCCATACTTGGCAGAGGTCTTCTTTGTAGCATATCCCATGCATGTTCAATGGGATTGAAGTCTGGCGATTGAGCAGGCCACGGCAGAACATTGATGCGAGCATCGGCAAGAGTGCGAGTTATGACTCTAGCCGTGTGTGGACGTGGATTATCGTGCATTAGACGAAACGAATTACCGAAACGGTTTCGCAAAGGGATGATCACTTCTGATACAATACTCTCTGCATAAATCTGAGCATTTAGGTTGTCCCTGATCCAAATGAGATCTATTTAAAACTTACTTGGTTTACTCGAAAACGTACTTGATCCCTGGGCACTTTTGATGTGTGTACTTTAAATTGTAACGTAACTTAAGGGTTACTATAAAAACATTCAGGGACCAAGAAAATTCAGGGATTGAATTTGTTATAATATAAGGAGTGCCTTTGAAATTAATCTGGAATCACACTATTCTATCGATTGTACAATGGGGAATGCTTTGGCGAGCTCTTTGATCTTATTCCACCTAAACAATTTTACCATCGAACGTCTCGACACCATCTTAATGCTCGTCCTCACATTATGATGGCTTGGACTTCCCGCACTGTCCGTTCCAAGCGGTCCTTTTTGCTCCATACTGTAAAAATGTGGAACGACCTTCCTTATTCGGTCTTTCCTCATAACTATGACATGGTATTTTATAAAGGGAATCAATAGAGTCATTAAGGGCCGGCAACGCATTGACAGTACTAACGGTATTATAGATGTCTATACGCGACGGTCGTGTCGACGTTAGTATGACTTGCCATCAGGCGGGCTGAATGCTTGTTTGGCGCTCAACGCATCAAAAAAATAATTTTGGTTATTGTTTATAAGTAAGAAAATGATAAATAACACAGGAAAAGCAGCAAATGAACTTCCTGTTGCTACTAAAACAATGTGACGTGATACAAAATTGCTAAACACAAGAGAGCTCCGCAACGTTACTGTCGACTCCAATTCGCAGCAAAATTATAATTAAACTCGCTCGTTCTAGGAATTGGGAAATGGGTACATTTATGTACCCTTTGAAATGATACGTTTGAATTCAAACAATTGTTATAACCATTGTTTTAATTTTTATTACTTATTTTAGACCGCAATTTCATTCTCGCAGTCCTCAATGGTTCAGAAAGGATTGGTGACGGAAGGGACGAGCTTTGGCATGTCGTTAAATATTTGTATTAGGTGGTTGGAATCTCCATGAGGAAGTTGTCTTGATCGGTACCACCTCTTTGTCCATTAAGTCAACTGTGAAGCAAATATATATTTTTTAATTATGTATTCCGTATAATGTCGATCGCCATAATAGATATTCTTTCCACAGCACCCCATAATCTCTGATGTGTTTTTAGTGCTCTGTACAAAAAAAAAGTTAAAATGTACTGTTTTTATTTTATATCATGTGAAAAATCATATAAAAAAAAAAACAAAAATTAAACGGAACCGAACCGAACATTATTTTTCAGTCAAAGTTAAAAGTAAATATGTTTTTAAGTCGTGAATTTAAGGGTTAAAATAGTAAGTGTTACTAAGAGATGCTATCGGCGTTAATTACTCTTTAAACCCAAGGTAGGGCCGGTGTATTGCGGCACCTGTTCTTGAGAGCCATCAATTCTAGATTAGCCTGAACAACCTTTTCTACCACATCATCACTTACCATCAGGTAATATTAGTCAAAGATTGTCTATCCGGTATAAAAATAACCATTTACAGGACTCCATACCCAATAGGTAAAACAGAATCCCATTGCTGATAATCGGACGTCTCTCTGTCCACTTTTTCTTCGGTCTCTTATTACATGACACGTGTCTCATTCGTAACGTAAACTTCCTTAAAATGTGGATGTTATAAGTCGAAAGTTGACATACAATTCAATATAGAAATCATATAAAACATTGTGAATATCAAAAATCACATTTATGAAAAATAAAAATTGTTAGTCGGTACTCCTTGTAAGAAATGTTTACTTATCAGCAATAATAAAGGATAGGGGTCATTGTTAGTTTTAAATTATTATTATTCCACCGTCGACCGCGTCGTCACTTACTATCAGGTGAGACTGCGGTGAAATGCTTATCTATTCGCAATAAAAAAAAATAACGGATAGCTCTTAACGACTCCTACATATTAGAACCATTGGGGATGGAACCATTCTATTTTGAAAATCGAACTATTAAGTAATTTATAATTATGTCACGATTACAATATTTAAACAACATATTTACTCCTAACGCCGATTCATAAGAAAGTGCTAAAGGATGATCAAAATAAACAAACATTATTTTACATGTACCTATCGTTGAAGTGTCCCCACTAGATGGACTGATGACATCATGAAAGCCAATGGCTACAAGTGGGTAATAGCCGTTCTTTGTGGCGTTCTATGGGGGAGGAGGCTTTGTTCAGCAGTGGACGTCTTCCGGCTGATGATGATGATCGTTGAAATGTGAAACTCTAATAGAACGAGGTCGAGTCGCATTTGGGCAATTCTTACCTTATATAATTTTATGTGAATAAAAGAACCACAATAAGCTGTGTTAATGGCCCCATTTACCACGAAGCGAACGACTTAGCCATCTCGTCACTTGCATAAAACAGCGTCTCGACTTATCCGTTCAACCCTTCATCGCATAATGCCTACTCCGGCAAAAGGGAGGGTCGCAAAGGGTGCAATCTACGGGGAACGCCACTTCAAGAGATGAGGCCTGTAAAGAGTGTAGGACCTAGAACGGAGCCCTGAGGTACCCTCCGAAGGTAAGTGCGATTAGATGCTTGAGTTTCAGTTTGACCTGTGTTTCGTGAACTTATTTTGAGAGTGATTGGGGTATTTTTGAGATTTTATGGTAAAAGGGTGATTGTTCAGGGTAATAACTGGAAGAAATCCGGTCATGCGGGGCTCGAGAAGGGTTTCGTAATACAAATAATTGCATTTCCTGACTTTGGGATTCAACAATTTCAGGACTCAATAGTTCGAATCTGGTGCGGGACAATGCTCAAAGATATCTAATCAAATCAAATATCTTTATTGCATATCACATAGCAATTACGGTCTTAAACATAAAATAGTAGTTCCTGTGACCCCCAGTAGGGGCACTGCAACTTACAAAGGGGTACATTATTCTTTAAAACTATAATCTTAATCATATCAAACTATAGCTATAAAATAAAATTTAAGATGAATGTTGTAATTGTTAACATATTTATCTGTATATAATTTCAACATTACTGTACTGTACTGTAACAGCCGGATCGTCCACTTCGGAATACAGCCCCCCTATCAAGGGGGTATTTGCCATAATCCCCACGCTTGGCAGGCGTCTTGGGGATCGCAGTGTAAGTTGGTAGTTCATTAGAAGGCGCTGCTGCCCACCTTCCAGTAGTCTTCCCTTAGTCGCCTCTTATGACACCCACGGGATTATATGGGGAGGTGCAATTCTAACCCGGCACCCCACTAGGCATTTCTACATTACCAAGATTTTTGTCATGTAGGTTAGTTGCTAAAATTTAAAAAATATGTGCATAGCCATGTTTTACATTTCCTTTAGAATCTCACATTCCGTACACTATAGTTTTTCCCCTCGTTGAGATTTTGTAATGTAATCCGCGGAGCATGCGTTATAGAAAAATTCAAAATTATTAATTTCCTTTTTTCCTCTAGGTCGTAATATGTTTGTTACGCTATACTTACGACTATGTTTGCGTCATCAAAGTATTTGTCTTTTTATTATGTACCTAATTTCAAGATCTTTCGTCCGGTAGATCCGAAATAAATATGTTGTAATAGACGAAAAGGCATGCGAGTGATTCTATAATGGTACCGGTTTAACCAAAGTTGTACGGAACCCCAAATAATATCTACCGAGCACAAATTATGTACATGTTGCGAAATTTTATAATAAAATTGGTTGCCACGCTGGCATTCACAATATGCCGTATCACCTCGTGGTGTGTGTACGTATTACTTAACAAACCTCACTGACTTTGATGAGTCACGATCCCTCGGGAACTCGGTGGAGAGTAATATACTCGTATTCTATGCTCGGGAACTATTTGTAAAATTGTATTGCTTATTCTTGGGCCAAATATCCAACAATGTTGCCATTGGGCAAGCTGCCAACTATAGGTGGCTGGATCATTTGGACTACCTGTAGGCCTGCAGTGGCCTTTGGGTTGCCTAAATGCTTTCGTTGTTGTTTTGTATATAGTGATAATAAAAGAAAGTGTAAAATAAACGACCTGATCTATATTCTATTTAGATACAATTCGAGACCTTCAGGATTATGTTATTAGGTATCATTTTTGATTATTGGGAGTTAACTGATAACGACACCTAACAATATATGTATAGTAAATAATGTAGATATCACTTTGAAGAGAGCTTGCGCCATTATAAACAAATTTGTGTTGAATGAAATAACAGAAGCAAGCACTTGAAGAATGATTAATGTTATGAGTTGGTGATTAATATTGATAATATCATATTCGAGTCATGGCACAAAATAACTTTTTGAACGTCCGCGGTGATCATCGTAGTTCAGTAAAGTTATTCAAATTCAATTCAAATTCAAATTCATTTATTTCGAGCTACTTAGGACTCATATCATAGACACAATTACACATTTATACAGAATAGAATATAATAAAAATTGAAATTGTAGTATAACTAAAATAATAATTAATAATAAAATAAATCAAATAAATACACATCCAAAATTAAAAAATGTCAATAAATTTATAGTAAGAGTAGGTATGTCATATTAATAATGATAAAAAATAATTTAAACAAAAGAGTCATCTCTCATGAAATGAGGGAGCATGTCTTTCACAACAATGCCTAATAAAAGGACAATCTACTCTGTCTGCAATCATAGCTAGGACAGTGTTGGTGCTGGCCCGCACCCTGCGCACCAGAGACGCGGCACGTTTGCGCATGGTCGCGTGGAAACAATCAACCTAGCATCTTCTTACCCTGAGACCACTCATGTAAGGTCGGTTAAATATTTTCTCTAACAACACATAGAACAAGACCAAAACATTATCGTTAAACATAGTCTCTCAAATCTCCAATAACACAAACGTAACCAAAAATATACGGTAAAAAGTTTTGCTTCGTTTTTTTAATACTCTTCGAGAATACCTTTGACTCATACCTTTGAAAATTACCGTTGGTTATAAATTCATAAAAAGCACTGTCATGCATCTAATATGCAGCACCGAACCAACACTTTGAATTGGGTGGAGGCGTGCAGCTCATTTGGAGAAATATGGAAAGAGCATAGTGGAAGAACAGCGGTGGGAATGACTGGTATAACAGCGACGGGCTGAGTTCTCCCTCTCTTCGAGAAAGTCTCCAAGCTGCTTCCCATGATAATGTAACCATAGTAAAAACAGACAAGTAGTTTGACTTCATATACTGGTACCAAACGCGCCTTGTATTTGTGCGCGCCCGTACCCACTCGCTGCAGAATGCACACTACGGCAAATATCTAGCGCGTCCACAGTGCGTTGATTTATTCAAACAGAAAATAATTATACAAAAGCTACAAATTGATTTAATATAGTATACCCATACATATTACATAGGTACTAATAAAACTTTGAGATATGGACAACGTCCTTTTCCGGGCTTCCAGTCAAACTACTTCTTTGATTATAACTATGTCGATACTAAAGAATCTTGTGATTATTATTCGAATCATTCGGTTATTTATCGTGAAATTCATGATCATTTACAAAACAGAGTTAGCTTTAAAAGTGAAAAAAATATAATGCGACTCAGATTAATACATTTTTGAATAGTACAAAATGAATCTTGGCTAAGTAATTTAACAGATACAGATAAAATGTACATGATTCAATGATCATCTCAACAACGCACGGGCTCAATAGCATATATTCCTTATTACATACATTATAGCAATGTAGTGAAGAAAGACAGTGTAGTACAACACTTTAATAGAAATGAGTTGTGTATATAACGTTGAGAAATAAGAAAACTTTCCGCAATCTTCACTTGAACAAATGGTAGGAAATGGGTGCATTTCCTAGTCGGGAAACCCAGATGGAAGCAGAGACGGAAGTACAGTGCAGCTCAGTCTAAGGTGAAGGTTGTTTGATAAATATAATATTAATAACTTCATTCATTACAAAACTTATACTATACTTACTCCTAGATATAATTAATAAGTAAAACGAATGGAAATGTAATTAGGTGTAAATTAAGACGAGGCTGCGGAAAAAATACTCTCATTCGACTAGTTTTTTTAAGCAACTGAAATATGCAATCAACACGAAAACTTAAATATTTGATATTTCAAACCTTTTTCTATCAGTTGTACAGTCAGAAACACATTTGAAAGAAATTTACTCGATAGTTTTAATTTTTCAAAATGAAGCCTTTTCTTTAAATTATTGGAGTTTTCTTGGAAACTACATCAGTTACATATTAATAATAAACACATATAGAAAGGAAATGTAGTTTATTATCCGCTGTATAAGTAAAATTTACCTAGAGTAATTAGTATTGTCATAATAAATTAAATAGTGTTTTAGACTTACGACCTTTAGTTCTGTGCAGGATTACGGTCAATCGGAAGATACGATATTCAACCTTATTAGCTTAGGATTACGAAATAAAATCAATGCGTAAGAGCTGTCCTTCAGTGCCGCGCTGTGCGCCGTTGGACGTGGACCTATCGCTCGCGCGCTATCACCTGTGCTGTGCAGTATAAATACGTATCTTGGTAGGTATATCAATCAATATGGGAAATAAAGATAACTAAAAAATAAAAAACGAAGCAGAAGAGTCGATACAAAGACTTTGCAAGAATTATGAGAGAGCGTATAATATTTCAGTTTATTTTTACCTATGCAAATTTAATATTCGTTTGTATTTCGGTGTTTATTCTATTCATGAAACATATTATCTCTATCGAACTAAGAGATTCTATACCTACTAGGTTACTAGGTTCCTATAGTACTGTAATGGAGCTATAAAATAACTAAATGTCGTACTAATCTAAGTACGATTAGTTGGATACTATAATAATATCTGGTAATGTATAGTTATGGTCTCACCTGATGGTAAGTGATGTGGTAGAAGGTACCAAACAGGTGATAACTAAAATTATCTGGCTCTAAAGTACAGCTGACGTTCAACCGTAAATGGAGTTGAGTGTTGCTAAATAATAATAACACAAGCGTAGCAAATCAAAGCATTTGGTTTGGTGGGTATATCGCAATAAAACATCGAACATTGTTCATGTCCCTCAAGACTAAATGTAGATTTATATAAATGAAAGAATATTCAGAATCAGGCAAGTAGGTATATATTCAAGAGATTATCTACAAAGTCACCTGCATAGGTACTTTTAAATATACATTTTATCACTTAGACATGTACATATAAGTAACGATTTATACAAATATAATAGAGTGGAATAAATAGATTCTGTACATATATATAATAAAATAGACAGTGCTCATAAAATGCACCTTCTTTCTCAGGAAAAAAAATAATAAATCAGTCAAAGTCCGAGATCACTCGGAACAGGGAGAACTGTCGGAGTCGCCATCTCATATAATAAATTTAGACTGTGTTCTTCCACTATATGAAAATAAGTGAGTAATCTTTGAATAAAGTATTATTAAATTTGCACATTTTATTCACAGGAAATTTCGTAAACGAAATATATTAAATATTATTTCGTTTACGAAATAATATTAAATATATTATTTAAATATTATAATACCTATATTAGGCAAAAAAATATTTTGACCTATCCATAGCAGAGCAGCAGGTAAACTTAAATAACAAAAACGTATAAATGTGTATATACATTTTTTTTTTATTGCTGATAGGTAAGCCTTTAACCACAATCTCACCTGATGGTAAGTGATGATATGGTCGAAGGTGTTAACAGGCTTAACCTAGAATTACTGGCTCTCAAGGACAGCTGCCGGAACACACCGTTAGGTGCTTGGCGACAGATTTTCCACTTGAGGGTGGTCGCTAGCCAGGCGGGCATTCGCTAAAATGCCCTTCCACCATGCGGTGAAGCTCAAGCCAGCGGCGGGATTCGAACCATGGACCTGCTGCGCGGCAGTCCATAGCCAAAGCCACCGAGCATCATGCTTTTTACACTGAAAAAAAAAACTTTACATTATTATCGCCCTGCACTTGTCACACCTCTGTAGGGTCGGTATAAACAATATATTTTTTCTGAGTACCTTCACAAAAGACAACGCATTGACATAGTTGTGCGGAGTAAGACTTAAATTTTATGGCCGGCCTCCTATCTGAAGCAATATGCCTTTGCGTATGCCATCGTTGATATGTATTATACTCGCTTTTGCCCCCTTTTCGGTTATTAGTTAGGGTATTAGATAGATGGTAAAGAGCGATGTTTTACTCTTGACGTGCAAAAAATCTGACGTGAAATTATCTGAATTTATGTATTTAAATTCATTTATTCATATTCACTACACCCCCTTTCTGAAGGCCGAGCTTCAGCAGGGGCGGAGCAGTTTGTATGGTGGCCGTCTTGAAATCGCCATTTTGGATTTTTGACAGGTGTCATTCGACTGCTCTCCCGACATTTATCCTTACTTCTACCTTTTAACAAATTCTATCTACACATTCTAACAAATTGTGCGAAATTGATTGTCGGACAAACAGAAATGTACAGTTGCTTTTCTGAAGGCTTCAGGTAACGGATTGTCTGTAAAATGTATTTTGCAGGTATATATATCAATAAAAAATTTGATTGATATTATCAAACTGAAGGCTAAATGCACATTTGTAATATAACTAAATGCTTAGGCCTTGTACGTGGCGATGGTAAAAGGCCGGACGGCATGACTTTGGTTCCGTGGAGGATGGGAAGGCCTCTGGTATGGGACGCTACCTGTGTCGATACCTTAGCACCTTCTCATATTCCTGCTACCCAAAAAGTGGCCGGTGCGGCGGCTGAACTAGCAGAAGGCCTCGAAAGGCGCAAATATAGTAATCTCAGTAGTTGTTACATGTTTGTGCCTTTTAGGGTCGAAACGCTGGGACCGTGGGGACCGAGCGCCAAACTATTATTCAAAGACGTCTCAAAACGTCTGGTCGACGCTACTTGTGACCAAAATGCTGGCATATACTTTGGACAAAGGATAAGCATTGCCATACAACGTGGCAATGCGGCACAAAAACACGTATTTTGCAATATCTCAGAAACTGTGCGTTTTATAAAAAAATTGTAAGAACATAATTTGTAGCAAATTGTGTTGCCCACAAACATATTTATATAACTTTTTGCCCTAAATTAAATATTAAAGAAGTTATAAGCAATAATAATTTTTTTTGCTCTATAACTTTTTTATACATTTTACAAAAAAAATACCCTAGAACAATGTCGTAGATGATCTGCTCAGGATTTTTTTATGAAACTCGCAGGTTAATTGATAAAACTGAAAATAATATCCACAATTTTCAATACGTTTACACGTTGCAAAAAATGTAGCACAACTAAGAGAATAAAATGAGATAGAAGAAACAGCTAAGCCTACGTATAATAATAATAGTCGTAGCAGGCAGATGTTCCTTTGAACCCAAACGGTTACTCAGACCTTTTCTACCTGCTTATCCTTCCGTAAGTTAAATTTAGTAAGTTCTATGGTAAGGAAAACAGGAATGAAGAAGTAAAGTTGTACGAATTCAACAATTTTTTTTAAGAATATATTTACAATAAAAAATATAATAAGTTAAACATTTCTTTTTGACCGGATTCTCATGAGCATTGACGAACCTGGTCAACTTTGGAGCGCTGTAACAGTGTGTTAAATGAATTAAAATAAAATAAAAAAATCGTCAAAAGATAATCAAAAATGTTGGTCTGAGGTATTATTTTGTAAAATAAGAAAAAAAAGTTATAGAGCAAGAAAAAAATATGAAAATTTTCTCACTTTTTTGCTTATAACTTCTTACATTTTTAATTTAGGGCAAAAAATTATAATAACATATTTGTAGGAAAAATAATTTGCTACAAATTATGTGCAGTGGAATTTTTTGTAGGACACATCGTTTCCGAGATATCGCGAAATAAGTGTTTTCACCCCTTTTATCAAGATGGTGGCCGGGGCACAAGGGTGGCGACCCCACAAACTTAGATTTGTCTCAAAAGTAAAATTGCGCCCTCTAGGAATTGCAATATTCGGTCCTTAAATTGTAACATTTAAATGGACTACTATGTAGGTATCTATATTTGATTATGTCCTTCTAACCATAATTGTATACATATAGGCAAATAACTTAGTTTTGTAGTTTGTATACCTGCTTTGTGCATGCATACCTTGGTTCATTATATTTGTATAACTGCCCTGTTGGCGGAACGGCTTTAGATAGATACATATCAAACAAATTATTGGAGTACAAAATTTTATGCCCAAGGCGGGAATCGAACCCGCGTCCTCCGATATCGCGTCGGATGCTTAACACCATCTCAGCCACCTGGACATTGGCATTTCTGCCGAAACTTTGTGCTCCAATTGTATTACTTTAACCATCATAGGGGACGGTGCGCGGCCATCAACCAGACTACAAGACTTCATCTGATCGAAAGAAGTGTTTTTTCAAACACTTAACTCTCGGTATGATGTTGCTACCCTTCTATATTTCTAAATATGATTACAAGCACTATCGCGTGCTAAGCGAAATCATATCAAACAAATTATTGGAGTACAAAATTTTATGTCCAAGACGGAAATCGAACGCGATATCGGAGGACGCGGGTTCGATTCCCGCCTTGGGCATATAATTTTGTACTCCAATAATTTGTTTGATATGATTTCGCTTAGCACGCGATAGTGCTTGTAATCATATTTAGAAATATAGAAGGGTAGCGATATCATACCGAGAGATTGTTTTGGCTAATGCACTCAATTAAAAAAACAATAAACTTTCTTCCTGCATCATTTAAAAAACAAAAACTTTTATACTTTAGCCGCACCAGCCTTGAGAAAAGGGCTGTAAAATGGCTTTGCTGGAATAAGGGCTCTTAACTTAATGTTGTCTTAGGTTTTCGCGATTGTTACACATAGTAATTAAACAACATTAAACGGTTTAAATCTCGTATATTTATCATTATTTTTGTCCTGACGTTTCAAACACTTTGCAGTGATCGTGGTCACGGGGACTGCAAACTTGAAAAAAAACTTGACTTTCCGTTTCCGATACTCGTTATTTCTCACGCACACTTTTGCATATCATTAAAACTGTATAAATTGAAAACAATATATTTTTTATTTTATAAATGATTTTTTGTTAATTTATATACATCTTAACTTAATTTGTCGATAACCTCTGTAGACTATACCACTCACTAACATTCTAAGAATCCACTATTTTTATTTTAAAGTCTAATTTAGTCACCTGTTCCAGTACCTCTCACTTGTCTGCCATGTTTCATTAAAAAAGCCTGTATAACATGTTCCCTACAATGTTTCTGCAGCTGTGTGTTTTTTTCATAAAATATCCCAAAGTTTAAGGCCCTTACAATTGCGTATGTAGACTCTTCTGCAAGTTTGGTAAAAAAAAATCTTATCCTGCTGTTTAGAAGTGGCTAGATATATATCTGGTTGGTCTAATTTTTACCATAGTTGGTATATGAAAGCAGAGTGGTAGTAAAATAACACCTTTCTGTTAACCACTGTAACTGAAAAATTAAACGAAATAGGATGTATACGAATTACGAACATATTTTCAACATAAGTAATTAATAGTCAAAAATTATATGATAGCAATAAAAAAAACAACCTGCTTTATATTATTATGGGAACGTGTACAGTAGCACAGTTATGAAAAACTATAATTCATATTTGTATGACGAGTCGTGGTAAAATATATTGCCCACAACTAACATTTAATGAAATCAAATCAAATCCATTTATTTCAGGTCAATTGTACCCATATTCACCGAATATAATATAATATTTTGCTCATTCAATTTGATGGTATTTTACTTTATTCTAATGATGTGTAACATGTAATCTGATTAATCACATTCCAAGATACTGAGAACAATGTTGATTCATTCATAAATTATCGTCCACGCGGATGCCAAGTAACATTACTTTCGTTACTACGGAGAATTTAAAAACACCCCATTTATCAATATATATCGTGCCGTTTGGGCTGTTATGTACCACCATCATATTCCGACCCTTGTCTCACTTATGTTGGTTTAGTGCAGTATGTTTTTTTTTATAAACACGGAGACTGCGACGCAACAACATAGCAAAGAAACTTTAAAAAAAAAGACATGAAAACAATTTTTTAAATTAAACAGTCTGAAATAACTGGTTGATATCGGTTCAATATGATCTCAAATTTGTGTTTTTATCAATATTGAACAATAACTTTCATCTATATTCATAGTTGCCACTTACATTAGTTGCTAGAAGCACTGCGATCGTCAAGGCATTTTGGCAAATTACTTTTAGTAAGTTGACTGTAACTGGCAAACCGTTCGCCGGTGTTGATGAAATTAAAATGAAACCAATAAAGAGTTAAACTGTACTAGCAAACAAATAATCTTCTATATTGTAAGGTTCAGTAAAAAAGTTATGTGTGGTCAAACATAAAATAAATAATAGACAAGTCAATTTAAGAACCCTCTTTCTATTGGGAAGTCAGTTAAATATGTATAATATGATATACCAATAATATATACCAATAAAGTCGAGCAGACATGAACATATGGTAATAAGTAATAAGTCTGTCGACCGTAAGAATAATTTTGAAAAGTAAATCAAATAATCAATTTCTTACTAAGAAATATTAGTAATGTTGATAAAAATAAAAACGTGACATCAATTGCAGTATATACAAAGTTACTTTATATATCTTTTTTTTTTTTTTTTATTCTAAATTTTTTTTTTTTGAGACTTTTGGTCGCTTAGCGACTACTTTATATATCGAAATTCGTCACGTGAATAAGATTATAAAAAAAGTTGAAATCGTCTCAATGGTATCTGTGTTCGCGAATCTAATATCAAGTATACAAATATGTTTATAAGCGAGACGCGTGCGCCGCTGCTGCACATCGCCTCGTTCGGTGCAGCGGGGATCGTTGCGCCGCATGGGCGGAGCTAGCGTGGGAATTATTTTTGACTGCCCCCACTTAAGTACATGTGTTAATTAGTATGCACAAATATCTCTGCATCCCACTGTAGGGTCACCCTGTGTCGTGGGATTCAGTCCCTTTCTTATTAACATATTTGAGGAGCAAAGTTGTGACGTCACGTGACCGATACGCTTATGCAAACCCCTCTGTTTCAGCTACCCTAGCGCGTCCCGGTTCGGTAGTGTTGGTGGTCGATCCTCCGCGAAAGCGTTGAGGCTCCCACCGCACTCTGCACCACCACCCTAAGGTGTGCTGAAACCCCACATCCGGCAACTACCCTGCGTCGTAGGCGGCCCGTGCACTCCGCTTGGTAGGAACCGTGCAGCTAATACCAGGTATTATATTGATAATACCGGACGTATTAGCGCAGCGATACGATTACATCTTCTACATCTGTTTGCTGCTTGGCGGTCTCCCTCTGTCGGCCACCTTGCTGGGCTATCCCGAACGGGGTTCCACCCGGTAGGGGAAGCGCCGCTTTGAGGCCCCAAGTAGTAGCAGAACCAGAGAAAGCACGTAAATCACCATCACTGCATCACCAGGTCATCCTCATATCATCAACACCATCATCATACATCATCATCCATTACCATGGCGGACCCACCGCCCCGTAAGGATCCTGATCCTGACCCACCGGAAGGCATAGTATGCCGATATTTAATGGACCCCACCAAGTCCGTGATTGTGCCGGCAGCCGCGTTAGGATTACGCAAGGCGCCGCGACACAAGAAAAAGGACAAATCCAAGGCGGCGGAAGGACTCGCCACTGTGGAGGCTGAGCCCACCACCAGTGCCGAAACCGCACCAGCCGCACTTGGTGTATCATCATCCACCCAAGCGGGTTCACCCCGCAAACGCCTAGAAGAAACCGTCTTATCACAGGCAAGGACGTTACCCGGTCCAGGACTCACAACGAGTGGGTCTGAGTACCCACCACGTTGTGAAACCGCAGGGGAGCCCTCCACCAGAAGGTGTAAGGTAAGACGGCCACCCACCTCCTCGGACTCCGACACTGAAGCCGGCGGAGACGAAAAAAGGATTAAAATTAAAAAATCCATCACTCCCAAGAAACGGTCACCCATCCATAAATTGGACCGACCACTACGACCCTCAGGTCAATCGAATACAGCGGCGTCCCTGGACGCCTCACACGAGTCCTCATCGGGTGGGGGGCCAGCCAATATCACCGCTGACAGCACCTCACCATCGGCGGGAAGATCATATGCAGCTACCTTGGAATCACCAACGCCCGTAAGAACGCACATCCACACAACTACTATAAACGCTAATACAAATGCGAACATAGCAGTGGAAACAATCATACCGCAATTAGCGGCTACTACTGCAGGGCAACTAACAGGCTATCCACCCATTATAGTAGACTCATTGCCCGACTGGGTTCCTTTGTTCGCACATATGCGCACCATACTTGGAAGACCGCCAAACGTTAAACCTTATGGAAAAGGGTTTAGATTTAACTGCAGTACGGCGGAAGAATTTAGACTCGTGCAAAAGAACCTGACAGAAGCAGCAGCAAAAGACCCGCGCGTAGCATGGCACTGCTACGCGACGAAAGAAGAACTACCTACGAAAGTGGCGGTTAAAGGGCTGCCCTACGGAATTAGCCCCACCGACATAGTTCACGCCTTTAAAGCCAGACAATATGAAGCTAAGTACGCGAAGGAAATTCTACCCAGAAAAGGGGTAAAAGGGGGGCCCACGTACTATGTGATCTTAGAGAGACAGACTACAGAAAACTTAAGAAACTTATATGCTATAACTGAAATGTTAAACATACCAAACATTAGCATTGAAGGTTGGACCCCACGCAAAGGCACAATACCCCAATGCCACCGCTGCCAGACATTCGGGCACGCGTCTGGCGGCTGCCACAGGCCTCCGCGCTGTGTCAAATGCGCTGGAGAGCACTTAGCGGCGGACTGTGACACAGTGGGCCCGCCAAAGTGTGCAAATTGCAAAGGGCCACACGTCGCCTGCAATCGAAAGTGCCCCCACTACCTTCGGGAAGCAAGGAAAAGGGGGGTATTAATACCGCCCCCCTATCCAAGACAACAACAGCAACAACAATTACAACAACAAGAGGAAGCACCACCTAGACAAGCGCAACACATGGCTCCCTACTACCTCACGGCACCAATAAACTTGGAACAGCCAGTAATAGCCAACCTTCCCACACCAAGGGGTGCCCCCCTCCCCAACAAGAGGAAAAATAGGAAGAAAAATAGAAGGCGTAGTCGCGCAAAACCACAGGACGCTACGCAACCGCCCGCAGCAGCTTCCACCCCGCGACCGGCGACACCAGCACCAACAAACAATAAACAATCAGCAGAGGCGACTACATCAAGGCCTCCGCCACCACCCTTTGTACCGCCACAAGTAGAGAGAAGGAGCGCAACAGAAAAAGGAGCGGAGCCCAGACGCTGGGAAGCAACCCAAGTGCAGCAGAGACCCCCACGCCCCCTATCAAGGGGCACGGGACTCCCCCCCTCAAGATCACAATCCAGGGGGGCAACAACAGCACACCAACCTAGGCCCCAATCAAGGGGCACGGGACCTCCTCCCCCCTCAAGACCACAATCCAGAGGGCCAACAGCGCACCAACCTAGGCCCCAATCACGGGGACCGCAAATCAGTCAGCCGCGGACGGCCTCAAGGGGACCACAACCTGGCCCCCCCAGACCACAGCCCCCCCCTTTCTACGTTGACCCCAGGGCGACACAGCAGCAGGGGTACAACGACCCGAGATGGAGAGGACCACCGCACCCAATGCATCAATGGGGGTACGGTATCCCGGACCCCAGGGTAACCACATACCCAGAACAATTCCAAAGAAGGGGGCCAGCCCCCCACACATCAACAGAAGCACCAGCGAGCAGCGGTGGGAACCCCCTGACTATCATTCTGGGGGTCCTAACGGAACTGCTCGCCTCCATCGCCGCCGGGACCGACATCCAAGAGGCGGCGAGGAGAGGTTTAACAGTTTTGGCTCGCATCCAGTATGGATAGGAACTTACGGATTCTATACTGGAACCCCAATGGTATCCGGGAAAAGAGGAAGGAGCTGATTACACTCGCCCAGTCGCAGAACGCGCATATCATTCTCCTGGGCGAGACAAAGCTAAAGCCGAAGCTCGATTTCAAGATACCAAACCACTACACATACAGGAATGACTATGTCACCGAACAAGGCAGAGCATATAGAGGCACGGCAGTCCTAGTAAGGAGAGACATCGTGCACGATGAGCTGCCCATCCCACAGTTGCAGGAACTCAACGCAAATGGCGTGACCACAAATACCAACCACGGTGAACTGCTTATATATGCAGGATACAGACCGCCAAAAAGTACGCTCAATACAAAAGATTTTGAGACGATCTTAAATGGCAGTAAACCCACGCTGTTGATTGGAGACTTCAATGCCAAGCATACAGCGTGGGGATCCAGAATAAACAACACACCAGGAAAGATCCTATACAAGGCAGCAGAGAAGCACGACTTTGAGATAGTTGGACCTAACGAACCGACTCATGTTCCTACAAACCCTGCACATCAGCCGGATGTACTAGATATAGTGACCTATCAAGGGCTACAAGGGAGCATAAATGTGGAGGTGCTGTACGACATGGACGAACAGCACCTCCCAATCCTAATAACCTTGGGACTAGAAGCCAGCCCGTTAGCCCAAAAGGCAAGACAAAGAACAAACTGGCAACTATATGCACAACTTCTGCAAGACATAACAATAGGACCAGTGAACACAGCAGAGGAGATTGACGGTGCCACCGAGCTACTTACAACCCGGATGAAGGAAGCCAAAGATCATTCAACAACATTGAGCCCACCACCAAGTAGAAGAGTCGAACTGCCCACGCTACTACAGAAAGATATAGCGAAAAAGAAAGAGCTAAGGAAACAGTGGGCCAGTACGAGATGCCCAGTAATCAAGAGGAAACTCAATGCGTTGTCAGCAAAAGTCTCACAAGCAGTGGAAGGTTGGCGTGGTGACTCCTGGGACAGAGTTATTGACCAGGCGACGGAGCACACGTCCAACCTATACCATCTAAATAGAGCGCTCACAAGAGCGCCCCAACCCATTTACCCTTTAGTGGTAGACGGAGAAAGGAAATATGATCCCAGGGTGAGAGCGGAAATACTGGCTGATCACCTAAAACAGCAGTTCACGCTCCACCCTGCTCGCGCAGAAGCAAGCCGAGCAGCGCGCAAGCACCACGTTGACGTCCTCCAAGAAGTCACGAACCTGCTAAGCAGCCAAGCCGAACCGCTGGGAGGGGATGAGTACATCTCCCCAGCGGAGACGTGGCGTGCAGTGAGACGGCTCCCCAGAAAGAAGGCGGCAGGACATGATGACCTTCCAATTGCAGCTATTCACCAACTCCCAAAGAAGGGCTTAGTAACCATCACTAAGCTCTTCAACGGGATCATAAGGACAGGACACTTCCCAAACGCGTGGAAGTTAGCGAAGGTCATCATGATCCCTAAAGCAGGCAAAGACAGGAGACAGGCCCAAGCTTACAGGCCGATCTCACTGCTACCACACATGGCCAAGCTCTTCGAGCGAATACTGCTCAGAAGACTGCGCCCACACTTGGAACCCAGAGAAGAGCAATTTGGATTCCGAAGCAGACACTCCACCACCTTGCAACTAGCGAGAGTACTAAACGAGATGGCAGGAAACCTCAACCGAAACAAGAGCACAGTGGGAGTGTTCCTGGATGTAGAGAAGGCCTTTGACAGGGTGTGGCACGAGGGCCTTCTCTACAAACTGGCGCACACTACACTTCCAAACCAGTACATAAAAATCGTAGCAAACTTCCTGAAGGAGAGGAGATTCTATGTATCGGTGGAACACAGAGTGTCAGACCACCGAACAATACAGGCCGGCGTACCACAAGGCAGTTGCCTTTCGCCTGGACTATACGGCCTGTATACCATCATGTTAGCATTGTACGCGGATGACAGCGCATTCCTAACCAAATCGGCAAGTGCAAAACAAGCCACCAGGAAGATGCAGAAACAGCTAGACCTGCTGCCTGAGTGGCTTGATAAATGGAAGATAGCGGTAAATGTGGGGAAAACGTCCGCAATATGCGTTAACAGGAAGAAGACGGACCCACCAAACCAACTACAACTCCAAGGAGTCAACATTGAGTGGCAAAAGTCAATAAAATATTTAGGAGTCACTATTGACAAACGGCTCAACATGGTACTACAAGCAGAGCATGTGGTGAAGCACGCGAGGGCGGCCAGAGCACTGCTGAGACCTGTGTTGAACTCAAGACTACCACTCAGAACCAAGCTGGGGATATATAAGACTTACGTACGATCAAGACTGACATACGCCGCCCCAGCTTGGTACAACCTCTGTTCAAATGCGAAGAAAAACAAAATACAGGCTCAGCAGAATATCGCCCTCAGGGTGATCACCGGCGCCGGACGATACGTCAGGAACACGAAAATTCTACAGGACTTGAAAATGGAAACAGTAGAAGAGTTCGTTGTCCGCCTAACAAGAAAGATGTTTGACACGGCGGACAACGGGCCACACATACACCTGCGCGGCATAGCGCCGCTTCACGCGAGGCCGCCAGAGACCAAGTGTAAGTGGCGCCCCCTACCCAGGGAACTCCTAACCCTGGGTGAAGAGGGGTCCACTTAACCTAGGAATACAAAAGGGAAAACACTTGACAAGGAACAACAAAAGAAGAAGCACAATGTGCACGACAGACACTGCGCAGAGCGGCCATAACCATGTGAAGCCTGCGCAGTGAAAAAGTTACCAAGAGGTAGTTGCCTCTTGAGGTACTGCAGAGGCCATGAGCTTCGGCTCGATGCCTCATCCGACCCAGAATATGAAAAAGGGTCGATGACACACTGATGATGTTAACATATTTATTTGCTTAATGAAAGACCTTAATAAATAACGTAAATTAAAAGCTAATGCATTCGTTTCCCCGTTATACTATACCCTCTTCTATTTTATGTGGAAAAGTTGTGAATAAATACTGGGTAATAGATATTTGTTATTAGATAACCAATTTCTAATGAAGATGGCTATAATTGCACGATATGAACTATAGTTCTGATTATGTCATTAGTTATTTATTAGTATCGGGGTTCAAATTGTAAAAAACATAAGGTCGAAACGAAATGTAATCGATTTCTTTGTAAGAAAGTACTTTTTATACTTACGAAAAACAATCTCAATTGCTAATTCTACCCCAATTTTATATTCATTATTTTATACCTAATAAAATAAGAGGTATAAAATAAGCTTAAAATAAAGCCTTTGGCCACTGTCTCCTGAAGGTAAGTGATGATGTGGTCGAAGTTTTGTTCAGGGTAACCTAGAATTACTGGCTCCCAGAGACAGCTGCCAGAACACACCATTAGAAGTGCTTGTCGACAGATTTGTAGCTAGCCAGGCGGGCACTCAAAATATGCCCTTTCACCATGCAAACCTATTTATATATTATGATATTCATGATACTACTTGTGTATACCTCTATGTGCTGATATCGAAAATATATTTTTAATAGATCTTGTCTTTGTACTTTGCGTTTATTTTAGAGACATTGTACCCCAAATGAGTGGGATCCGGGTAGGAAGCTAACGACTGACATGGTAGGTACATATTCTAAATATCAATGCATAGTTACTGTTCGATATCTACAATCATAGTCGACGGGAAAGCGGTGAGACGCGGCGGAAGGCAAACGGGAAAAGTGTCGGGAAACAAGAACTAACTAGAGGGATGAGTACTGACAGGACGATGGCGTCAGAATAGGGTACCGTAATAAAGGTATAAAAGGTAGATTCAATAGGAGAAACCGCACATACCTTAAACAGCATTAAATATTAATTTGTTGCAGTTGGTAACATTTATTCCAACCATGATAGCTACAACAACACATCAATATTATATTTTCAGGGTAAGCAATCCGTTTCAACTTTTTTGATACTAATTGTTTGACATTAATATCCTAATTTTAGGGTTCTAACAAATAATAATAGTAAAAAGTTAAACATAAAAGAGGATTCCCATACAATAAATATGTTTTCTTTTTGCTGAGTCATACACGCGTTAAACTTGGTGCGATTATAGTTCAATATCTAAAGTAGAGTAACAAATACTAGAAACAGGCCAAGTGCAGGGACTCCCGCTTCAGACCTCTCTCTATGTCTATGTCTATGTATAAAAAACGATTTTTAGTAAATTATAGCATCTACTAAAAATCAAAGTTGGTACGGAACCCTCACTGCGGGAGTCCAACTCGCGTTTGGCCGTTTTAGTAGGATTAGCTTCAACTGTTTTGTCTATCAACTTAAATAAAAAAATAAATATAGGGTACGTCATACATCACGATAATATAATATGGAGAAAATTTAACACAAGCATATAATGCACACAGCTACACTTCGTATATGATACATCCTTAAATATTAATTTAATTTAAGGGTATTAGCATGCCCCAAGAGCGTTCGTACCTTCTCCAACAAAATCAGGTACTCAAGCCACCAGAGAGCGCACCAAAGGGTTGAACAACAGAACTTAGTTCTAAACTTTGAAGCAGTGATGGCTCAGTGGCATTGGCTATGGACTGCCGTGCAGCAGGTCCATGGTTCGAATCCCGCTGAGGGTTCAACTTCACCACATAGTGGGAGGGCATTTTGCGAATGCCCGCCTGGCTAGCGTCACTCCTCAAATAGAAAATCTGTTCCGGCAGCAGTGCTTGAGAGCCAGTGAAATTACGCATGAGACATAACAACTATCTCTCAAGGTGACGGGCGCAGTGCAATTCGTGACTTGTAACGAAATGCATTTGTTATAGGCAGAGGTTAGTCCGCTTAACATCAGGTGGGCCTCGATATTGTTCCGTCACAATAACATTAAAAAACCCTTTATTCAGAATGCCTATCCAGAACTAACAGTCGCTGTGGCTGAAATCGGTCAGCCCCACATCATCATAATCATCGTCTGATACGTTTAAATGAATGACAAAGACAAGCGTGCAGTAAACTCACCTACGCACACTACTTAGACTCAATCAGGAGACGTTGCCTGATTGGCATAGCCAAGTTCTAGGTACGGGAGCCGATTATCCCGTTTTTATAACTTCAATGCTTTTGTCCCTTAGAATTTGACACGGTACTGTTTTAGGGTACACGTAAGGCTGTTTTCGGTTTTATGGCTGTCTGCCTTCCTAAAAGCTTTTTACAATTAGGTATTCGTCTTGTGAATACCTATATGTTGTCAGAGAAGACCTATTGTTCATCTGTAACTTACCCTATCCTTCAATCCTAAAAAAAAACAAAGCAATTTCAATTTCAAACAATAAATTCATCTAAACACGACTACGGATAATTAGGCATTGAAGTGTAACTCATACAGTTACCGTTGTGATTTCAAACTCATCTAGTTCACAATTAACAAAATAAGCACAATCTTCTAAATTCAATCGGATTGGTTAATTGATTTAGCGCTTAGAAATGATCACATCCGATTGGTCACGTCAAAGAAATGTTGTTGCACCGCACGGTACACTTTATAAACACCCGCCATGGTACGGATTGCGTTTTGCTGTTTTTGAGCTTGACTTACGTTTCTTTTTTTTTCTTATTTGTTTATTCGTAGAAACGAGCTTTTAAAACGGAAAAGCTTTAATCGACTAACTGACATGGTTGCTACGTTATGATTAGATATAAAATCTGATTTGATATGAATTATTTTAAAGTCACAAATAATGATAAAGAAAAAGTTCAGAACTGTAATGCTTTTTTCTGTCGAATGAAATAATTAGATACGTCTCGTTTGATTCAGCATAGAAGGTATATGTCATATCCTTTAATATTTTATTCATATCTGTGAATCTTTTTAAACAAAAATCCTCTAAATGGCATATATACTTCACCGTAAGTGTTGCTTATTTTATAAAAGGTACCCCATTTGAGATTTTGTTTTCCCTAATACAAATCTTGCAAGGATTTGTGTTGTTATGCGAGAAAGGGTGGAATTAATGTATCTACCTACACTGTTTTTATATGTGAAAAGCATTCAGGCAAGGGGACATATTTACTAAAATAATATACCGTACTCTGAGTAAAGTGTTTTTTTTAATAACTTATATATTTTAAATGAAATTGTGTATCTTAAATCATATATTTTTTAAGATACAGTGTTTTTTCGGTATCATTTATTAACAAAACACTACAAACTGTATGCAACACTACATCTACAGAGAAAGAATTAGGCAACCTAAAGGCTTGTTTGAAGCAGTGATGACTCAGTGGCATTGGCTATGGACTGCCGCGCAACAGGTCCCTGGCTCGAATCCCGCCGCGAGCTTGAGCTTCACCGCATGGTAGAAGGGCATTTTGCGAATGCTCGCCTGGCTAGCGACCACCCTCAAGTAGAAAATCTGTCGCCAAGCACCTAACGGTGTGTTCCGGGAGCAGTCCTTTAGAGCCAGTGAAATAACAGACACATGAGACTTAACTACTATGTCTCAGGGTGACGGGTGCAGTGCAATTCGTGACTTGTGACGAAATGCATCTGTTTTAGGCAGAGGTTAGTCCGCTTAACATCAGGTGGGCCCCGAGCTTGTTCCGACACAATAAAATAAAAAAAAGTCACGCGGCTTTGAAACGCAAACGCGGCAGTAGAATATTTTAATAGTAAATTATGTAATTGACGTTCATAAGAGCGCCGTCTACGCCAAATTAATAAATGATTTTGACTTTGACTTTTCCATTGCAGGCCCACAGGCAGCCCGAATGTCTAGCCCACTACGAGTTGGCAATGTACCCTGCATCATTATGTAGCAGCGCGCAGCGCCCCGATGGATTGCAATGCATATTCGTTGAGTAAAATTATTGCCAGTACTTTGAGTTAAGCTTAAATTAAATAATTATGCTAAAATTTATATAAATATTCCTTACTTTAGATTGGATTAATATGATTTTCAAATCATAATAGGCATACATTTGAGCATAGATAGGCATAGACATTTGGAATAAACAGTACTAACGAATGAAACTAGTATATTTACTTTCGGCCAAAGTCAATACTCAGTAAACGTATAGCCATGTGAATTTGGCTGAGAGTTTGGAAGCTATTTGATTTTTCATTCCTGCGATAAAAATTAAGTGAAAATGGTAACAGGTTTCTAGACAAGACTTTCCACATATTATGTCAATCACCATTACATATTAACGACATTTTAATAACGTGTTGTACAAAATTGGAGAGCATTTTAAAGATGAAGGTCAAATAACACAAAAAGGGACACTGAAGTAAAAACACACATCACGGTGTCACAAAGACTACGTTTCATAATAACTGAACGTCTAGCTCTAGGCATGGGTAACGGGTAAACATTATCCCGGCCTGTCGCTTGTACTGTACTGTCAACAACAAAAACTTAAACATTCGCTTAATAGAATCTGGGCACACTGTTATTATATGAGAATAATTACTAAAAGTTCTTAAAAATGTGTCGCCCCTTATTCAACGTATATGTATGTAGTCAGTACAATATGGTTTCTCTAACAACACAAAAATATAACGTTGTCGTAGGTTTTTGCGATTGTTACACTTAGTAATTCAACAACTTTATACGGTTTAAATCGCGTATATTTGTCATTATAGTTGTTCCGACGTTTCAAACACTTTGCAGTGATCTACAGTGACAAAAATATGTTCTGGAGACTTTTGGCTTTGGTGAAGTATTATTATATGTTCTATGCTTTGGTTTAATGGCCAGCCACCTCTGACCTCAACCTTCCTTGGGAATGTATCATGGTCGTGTACCTGCTTTATATTCGGTTAATGGGGATGATGATGATTTGATGATAAACACCAAAGTATTCCAAAAATGTTTAAAAAAATCTAGAAATATCAAACCATTTCAGTCGTTTAGTGTAAAGAAAATTATGACTCGTGTCGATAAGGAATTTTCCCAAAATAGCCCGGGGTGTTCTCTTAGAATTCACCCATCGGCATTTAATTAATTAGTTGACGGTTTGACGTCATTGTATAAGGTAAGCCATAAGCAGGCATGGAATAAAAGTTCGAAAGTTATCCGTTGTTTTCAACGATTTCAATGTATAGATACGCCTTAGCTAAGAAATTGTAAAGCTTATTCTCCTTGTAGAAAAATCAACGCCAACTCTTGGATTTTGTGATGTTATATTATACAAACATAGCATAATTAGTTATATATTGTATAGTGTGTGTGTGTGTGTGTATATATTTGTATATATAATATAGTATTGTTGTAAGTAAGCTTGTAAAAGTATATTGTTAGTATTTCAGTCATCTCTGTTTATTTGTATAGAAAAACATTTTCTATTAAAATTTTTGGGTAAGCATTTTGTTTAACTAGACTGTAAATATTAATTTAATGCACCCCCGTCTTATTGCTCCAATTTCCTCTCCATTCAAAGGTTGCCTGGAAGAGATCGCTGTTAGTGATAAGGCCGCCCATTGTAACACTTGACTGTAATCCTTCATATTTTGTTTTGTATTTAATGTAGTGGTGTGTACAATAAAGAGTTATCTATCTATCTATATATTATTCAGGGTACCTCTAAGATTTATCGAGCAAAATAATTGTAGTTTTTATAAGAAAGTTCAATTTTCAAATTGTTGTCTTTGTTAGCTATGCTGGTAAATGCCATTTTATTTCACTGCTGTTTAAAAAGTGGTTTTTTTATGCTATTGTGATGGAACAAGCTCAAGGCCCACCTGATGTTAAGCGGACTAACCTCTGCCTATATTAGATACATTTCGTCACAAGTCACGAATTGCACTGCGCCCGTCACCTTGAGACATAGTTGTTAAGTCTCATGTGCGTAAAATTTCACTGGCTCTCAAGGACTGCTGCCGGAACACACCGTTAGGTGCTTGGCGACAGATTTTCTACTTGAGGGTAGTCGCTAGCCAGGCGGGCATTCACAAAATGCCCTTCCACCATGCGGTGAAACTCAAGCCAGCGGCGGGATCCAAACCATGGACCTGCTGCGCGGCAGCCCATAGCCAATGCCACTGAGCCATCACTGCTTCTAAATTTACTTGCAACCTTTCACCACGCAGTTTAGCATATTGTACACAAGTGATCACATCTGCCTTTCAATACAGACTGGGCCCGCGTCGGTGTTTCGCATAGTTATTTTAACACCGACATTATGTTCCACATTACTAAATAGCGGCCGGCCTGTCCTTACGAAGAAATATATATATATTAATGGTTGTTTTAGTCCCTAAAGGGCAAAATTGTAATTGGTACCCTATTAATGTCACTCCACTATAATTATCTGTCTGTCCATCCGTATGTCACGCGTTTCTGGCTCCTACCTACAGGAACAAAGACTTTTTCCATACACTTGTTCGTAAAAGTTATACTTATTACGTACTATATCAAAATGTACTTATTTTCGCACACGTGCTTTTCAGTTTCCAGTTTAGTTTGGCACTCAGAGGATTGCTGTGTTTGTGTTTCGTCACATAAAGTCAGATAGGAGTGAAAAACAATGCTATGACGTCGCGTTTAAGTTAAAAAAAACATAATGTCTTTTATAATTTTTTTAACGTACTTGAGACTGAACACGCACGAGGCCCACCTGATGTTAAGCGGTAACAGATGCATCGTCACAACTGACGAACTGTATTACGCCCGTCATCCTGAGACATAGTTGTTGAGTCTCACCTGCCTGTAATTTTAGTGGCTCTCACGGAGTGCTCCCGGAACACAATGTTAGGTGCATGGCGGAAGATTTTCTACTTGAGGGTGGTAGCTATCCAGGCGAGCATTCGAAAAATGACCTCTCACTGTGTGGTGAAGCTCAAGCCGGCGGCAGTGGGAATCGAACCCTGGAGCTGCAACACCGAAGTCCATAGCAATAACCACTCGGCTATCATTGTTGTATTCCTATAGTGTTAGTCGGAGGTGCTTGAACACTCAAGTTTCGTTTTATTTTATATACTATCCCATAATCATAGTAACATGAAACAAAATCTTAACTTAACACATGCTCGAATTAATGATGCCATAAACACACCATCCCTTGTAATAAAACGAATTTAATGTATCATAGAAAGTAACTAGAGCTGAGGGTTCATAAGTGCCATATTAATTTATGTAGGCAGTGAATATATCCTACTAGCTTTCCGGGCGCGGCTCCGCCCGCGCGTATGTCGGTTATCGCGCAAAAACATTAACCTCTTTTTGCGCAGTCGGATAAAATCTATCCTATGTTTTTTCCCGGGTCTCAAACTATCTCCATATCAAATTTCATTCAAATCGGTCCAGTAGTTTTGGCGTGAAAGCGTAACAGACAGACAGACAGACAGAGTTACTTTCGCATTTATAATATTAGTAAAGTAATGTTACTGGGTCATCGGATAGTTCGGAAAAAACTACAGAAATTAATAGTTATACGTACAGTTCTTGGTTTCAAAATAATAGTAGTTTAACTTATGTAGTTTTTACATTTTTTCTTTGCCCGTTTTAACGCACTGGCCACTTTGTATTACCATTACCTAAATCATTAGGATTTCAGGGTGAAATTTGAAAAAAATATATACGAGTATCATTCTTAATTTGAAAACTGATATGACAATTTACGTTCAAATTCCGATTGTTTTTACATTCAGTTTTTATCCTGAAGCGAAAATAAGAGTCTACTACAATTTCCAACGTGGGACTAACCCAGTAGAAATTGCTTATAATGTCGATGCTGTGTTTCGAGAGGATACTGCTCACGAACGCACCGTGCGTTATTGGTTTTAACTATTTCGTGGTGAAGCGAAAGCACTGCTTTGAAGTACCCTATATGAACCCTCGGATCGGACGGACAGTTATTAGATTTTTCTGGCAAAGATATTCTCAATACGTTGTTTGAAACAATCTCTGGTAAATGGCACGCCCCTTATTACTGTTACACCTATTACCGTCTAACATTGAACAAAAACCTTCCTCATAGGGACGGGATGCCATGCTCCTCACAGTTGCACGTGTCTTGATAAGCTGGCGGTTCTTCAGAATGCACTGCTGCCAACCCTCAGTTGTAGTTCCCTTCATCTTACGACATCTCAGGTATATAGGATAGGTCCAGTGCAGATCGCCACGCGTGACGAAACGCTTTTGTAATACCCAGTCAGAGGTTCCCCGTTTACCAGGTGATCAACTTGATTGTTCAGTCACAGCCCCAAAAAAAAAGAAATTTGCTGTGAAGCTCAAACCCGTATTCAAGTTCCAAGGATGACCATGGTTAATGAAATGTTTTTTTTTGTGAATGAAATATTTCAGGGAAGAAGATGTGTGCGACCTAACTCCACTAAAAGCCCCCCCCTTGAACAGTCCGGAGAGGTGGGGCAAGATTAACCTAAATCACAACAGTCAATTATCATCATTCAACGTATTAAGAAAGTCTCTAAGAAACTGACGAAGCTACTGGCGGAAGATCTATTATATTCATATCTCATACTAGATCCAGTGCTATATGTTCCAAATTGTACGGATATTGAAGTCAACTGTATTCATTAAAAATATAATATTTCATAGTAACAAATGTTTTCAATAAAATAGAAAAACACTTAAGAAATATAGGCAGTCGAAGACATTATTAAGGCTAACCTAGAATTACTGGCTCTAAAAGATAGCTGCTACAAAACACTTTAGGAGGGAGCTTGGAGACAGATTTTCTACATGAAAGTGGTAGTTAGCCAGGCAAGCATAGGCAAAATGTCTGCAAATTCAATATATCTTTGAAGTTATACAATATATAACAATACAGAGGTATTCTTATTTACCGCTTGTATTGGAAATCATATCCCAAAAGTTAAAATCCTTAAAGTTGGGGAACAATAGTTATTTAATTAACACACACAATAATTAGAAGTGAAATTGAATTTTGTTTCTGTAAAATCAATTAGTGGCTTTAATAGGTTACATGTAAAGAAACAGAATGTGCTGTAGTTTAATTCTGTAAAATAATATTAATGTATAAAACTGTGACATGTACTGAGCTAAAATAAGATTAATATATAATGCTATTATTTGGATATAATTCTTATTCACTGTAACATATTCCCAAGTTTTAGTAAATTGCCATGACAAATTTATAATAGAACTTACTTACATAGTATTCAGAACTATTATCACAACAACACTGGCACAATATGTTTTACTAATATAAACATGTTTTATAAATAGTAATATTCTACTATTTTCTTACAAGTTCAGTTCACTTATTTCATTAACTACCCGCATTATTTGATAAGTACCAGCTTAAGTACCAGCGGAAGAATGAAAGATCACGTGTTTTGCATGGGGCAACCGAGACATGGAGAAAATATTAACTGTGATGAATTCATTTCCTCACAATAATAAATCAGATTTTTTTTAAATAAAGACAGTTATATTAAGTTTTAACATTTGAGAAAAATTAAAGCGATAGATAGATCAAAATAATGTACACACAGTATTGAACACCTTGAAAAGGTGTTCAATACTGACCTTGAAAAGGTGTTCTACATAAAAGTTTGCAATGGCATATATCTATATCTTAGGAATAACCCACAATAACCATTTTTTATCATTTACTTTTTACGAGAAATAATGGCTTAATTAAGAAGCGATTTTAAGCATTTAATATAGATCAATATGGCCCTTTACAACATGTTATTTAAATGAATATTTTCGAAGATATTACAGATTATTTAGTATCAGCATTGCACCAGTGTGAAGTCAGAGCGGGTCGCTAGTATTTTCATAATATCATCGCTTTTTCCGGCTGATATGAATAATAGGTCATATAATACCAACCATTATCGGTATTCCTGCATAATTGCAACGCATTTGCCAGTATTACCTTTGCCAGTAAACGAGCCGCTGCGTAATCCAATTGATACATTATGAATTACTGACCGATCTGTTTGTGTGTCAGATCAGACCGGGGCATTAAGGATACACGAAATTGATATTTGACCTGTGTTCTGCATTTTTAATCAGCAGATGTATCAGTATTCCGTATGTACTTCCGGTGAATTATTAAGCTTATTAAGGATTAATCACGTGTCTATTTTTGCGACTGTCTGTCCGTCTCTCACAGCCTGTTCTTAACCGACTTTCAAAAAAGAGGTGATTCCTATTACCTATATCAAAAATTGTGATGATCTTTTAACTAAAAACAGACGTGATTCTGTCATTAGGATACCGGATGTTATACTAAACCACGAATGCTAAGAAAATAAAGAGTAACATACACATTAAAACGAGTTAAGTTCGGTATACAGAAATCTTCTAACGTGACGACCACGTGAACGGCGAATAGACTCATAATTTTTTCGTCATCACGCGTGACTTAGGCTGGGAAAGTGGAATTTGAAAATCCAATTATTATATACTATAGATTACCAACGTTTCTAACACCTTTTATGAAGGTTGGAAAGTATATCATTATGTTCGTACGTTCTCTAAATATTGAATACATTTCGGTAGTTTAATGTAGGTACCTACTCGTGTCATACGGGATATATTAAGTGGGACATATTATTATCTGTATTTAATATTAATAGCTGAATATTACTTTGATTTTTCTATAATACGTCAGGTGATGAAAAGTACGGTGGTGGGTTTTCTTAGTTAAAGAATTGTCCTCAAAAATAAGGAACTCCCACCGCGCGGGGTAGGGGCTGGTTCGATAGTTGTTTATAGTAGGTAAGTGTAGGTTAATTGAAGCCTAGAGAAGGGGGTCCTATACATAAGAGATTCCCAAACGCAAAGGAGGTTCTTAATTGAGGCTACTAAAATATATGTACATACCATAGTTTTCTCCACCATCTCCCGTAGTCGGAGTCTACCTTGCAGAGGCCGCGGTGCGGTCACTTTCCACGCACGTCACAAAATATCACGTAGGAACAAGTAAAACAGTTCTAATAAGTAATTAATGATAACACGGTGCGGTGATGAGGCAATATTTGCACTTATTTATTAAGAATAACGCCATACACCATGACGACACCGTCATGGTGTATGGCGCGGGGTGCGGTCCAACGACGACTCTCAGTGGTACCTGGTCAGCCGCGGCGAAGCGAAACATCATTCGCGGCTCGTTGCGGGTAGTATGAAAAAACTATGCATGCGTTGACATACAAATAGTAACCAGAAAAAAGAACCATACGGCTTTCTTGGTAGTTATGCAGGTATTTTGCGGTTAAGCTATCATACAGAGAGAATGCGAACATACAGAGATGAACTTCGGAACTATGTCAATGTTCACAAGATGGCAAATTTTGATCATATTAGAAAGAGTGAAAGCCTTACAGATATGAATAAAATATATAATATTCTAGAGAATACTAATACTATGTCTGATGGTAAAACACGATTCCACATATTTCTCTAAATGGAAAAAATTCAAGAATACAGCTCCAAAATTTCGCTTAATCGAGTTTTGTGTCTATATATATAGTAAACCGTATCAATACAAATTTTATTTTTAATCATGATGTATCAACCATGTCTTTACAGCACCTGAATTTAATCAGTTTTTAAAAAGCCCACTTTAATATAAATTAATTTTATAACAATTCGCTCACAGTTTCATTTTACTTACTCGCATACAAAAAGAGTCTCCATTCTACACCCTCTTTCTGACATTTTTAAATGATCACTTCTTTTCAATTATTTATTTAAAATATCGTCATACCATATAAACAAATGCCCAGTTACCGTTCAGTTGATAAACATTAATCATAACGCTAAAAATGCGATGTTTTGTGTTCTGTTTTTAATAGTATAAATGTTAATGGGTCCACCTTCATATATGTAATTTAGCAGATATATTGAAATGGTAATATTTTCCTGTCAGGAAATCCCCACAGAATCATGTAACATGTACAATATGATTGTTATGTAATTAACGAAAATAACTCAAAAAAATTTGAAGGTATATAAAATAAAAAAAAAAACCTTATGTAAAGAACTAGATAGGGCAAATATACTCCATACATTATACATCTTGAAAATTAATTAGGAGCCGCCTTGGAGGAGCTGTTAACTTTAGGGGTCCCCATTCAAGGGTGACGTCCCACGCCATAGGGGTCCTTTATAATCTTAATTAAAATTACCCGTTACGAGTATGTACCTGGAATTGAATATAAGCTTTTAACTGGAACATGGCTTATTCAAGAGAAAGTACACTCTTAATATATTTTTTAATTAATAATGTATAAACAAGCTTCCTTCCATTTATCACAATTTTCCTATCCATATTTCACTCATATGGGATCGGCTTAATAATCATTAAAACACAAAAATATAGCGATTAAACTTAGCTTACTACACATAGGACTAAACAAGGTCCTATGTGTAAATGTTGTCAAAGAGTACCTTTCCTCAAGAGATCACGATTAAAAACTTTCCTTTAACTATCAATTATATTTTGGTATCTATATGTTTCTATATTATATGTATTATTTATTTTATATGCATATTCTATCTGATATGAATTATATTTTATACATATATTACATATTTATAGTAGGTACTTGTTTATATTTAAGTATGTAATTTGTTTTTTTTATTTAACTAAGTTTTACACTCTACCCCCACATCAATCAAATTGTTTTATTCTGTTTACGGTTTCCTGGAAGATATTGCTGACTTAAAAACAATTTGATTAACAAGGGGCTAGAGTGCAAAAATAAGTGGTATTAGTAAACTAGTTGCATACCTAAATATATACAAGTACTTATTGTAAATATTTAATATGTGTATAAAATATAATTACACATTAGAGAGAGATATATAATATACATATATATATCTATAATAATATATATATGTTATTTTTGTATAAAAAATATGATTCATGGTTAATGGTGGCAAAATATTTAATCGTGATCTATTGAGCAAAGGTAATACATTTTATAATCATTTTTTGACTGAGAGGCGCGATGACGCTTTTCTTATTGCTTCTGGTAAAGAGTTCCACAAACGAGCAGCTTGAATGGTGAAGGACTTGTCATAAAATGATCTCGAGTGTAACGGTAACTCCAAAACAGCGTGGGCTGAGGGATTAATCAAAATACTATAACGAACAGGCCTTAGAGGAGGATAAAGGTAAGAAATTGATGATAACTGAGCATAGAGTATTACCCCGACATAAAATACTTAAGTTACGGCTGTGCCGATCATTCAAAAAATATACAGATGTTTTGCTTTATTAGAGTGGTTAAGTCACTATTTTAAATTACTTGGTAATTCAAGACAATAAAATAATTGCTCATAACATCTTGATATGTCATTGATCGTCGTCAGACATGGTAGTTAAGAATTCATAACCCCTAATGCCGTGTTAGATAATTTAAATTACGTTTACCCGTGACAACATTCCTCAGTTGTATAATTGATGAAGATCTTAATGAAGAAAATGTACAGAATGTGAAGCAGTGATAGCTCAGTGGCTTTGGCTATGGACTACCGCGCAGCAGGTCCATGGTTCGAATACCGCCGCGGGCTTGAGCTTCACCGCATGGAGGAAGGACGTTTTTGCAAATGCCCGCCTGGCTAGCGACCACCCTCAAGTTGAAAATCTGTCGCCAAGCACCTAACGGTGTGTTCCGGCAGCTATCCATGAGAGCCAGTAATTCTAGGTTAAGCCTGTCAACACCTTCGACCACATCAACACTTACCATCAGGTGAGATTGTGGTCAAAAGGTATACCTATCAGCAATAAAAAAATAAAAAATATTCTCTCAGTATAATTGTTTTTTATGCCAGTTACGTTAGCCTTTGAACACTATCTCACCTGAATGTAAGTGATGATGTAGTTCAGGCTAAGCTAGAATTACTGACTCTCGAGGACAGTAGCCGGGACACACCCTTAGGTGCTTGGTAACAGATTTTCTACTTGAGGGTGGTAGCTAGCCAGGCGGGCATTCGCAAAATGCCCTACCACCATGCTATAAAGACTGCCATCCTAAGACAACAACTGGGTCCCGACGGCTTAACGTGCCCTCCGAAGCACGAAAGCGCTCAGTAGTAATGTCACTAGCGGTCACCCATCCAACTCATGACCGTGGCGGACGTTGCATAACTTACAGCTAAGCTAACTTCGCTACGAGCGCTTCAAAAGATGATTTGGTAGAAAAGGCAACCATTTTAGCTACAAAACCTATAAAAGAAAAATGTTAATTTCTCGTCTTTCACATTAAGTGGCATGTAACTCGATCTTCCAAGCCATTACTGTAAAATTTCTTCAATATATTTTGACATTTATAATTTAGAATTTTTGGTGTTAATAGGTTTTGATGTGTTTTTTATTTGCTTGTCACACCATATTGATTTTAATTTATAAATGGTAATTGAGCGGTTCTAGGGAAATTCTTTCGGCTTATTATTTTCACCTAAGTAGATAAGAATATAAGTCATTATCATTTAAATTCTTGAGGGAATATCAAGGAGTTCCCCTTAGTACAGATAGGTACATATAAATGTTGTCTAATCTACATAAAACATGGCTTCTATTTATACTAACGAACCTTTGTGTGAATCAGTGTGGCTTTACTGTACAATTTAATAACTTTTTAGCAATATGTACACTGAATTGAAAAATACAGCACGCTCTATTGAATTGTGTATCGAATTTTCGTACAGTCTCTACCATCGCGATTGTCACGCAAATATTTCAAAATGTGTCGGAACGTGACGCTGGAATGAAAAAGGAACTGTGTTTTATGTTCTTTTTGTCCTAGTTTTGTACTTTTGATGATGCCTTTGTTTGTTGAGATTGAGTTTTTTCAGATGAACCCTGAAGTAATCAGATGACAGGTGTGTTAGGTGTGTTCCGGCAGCAGTCCTTGAGAGCCAGTGAAATTACAGGCACATGAGATTTAATAACTATGTCTCAAGGTGTCGGGCGCAGTGCAATTCGTGACTTGTGACGAAATGCCTCTGTAATAGGCAGAGGTTAGTCCTCTTAACATCAGGTGGGCGTCGAGCATGTTCCGTCATATCAACATAACAAAAAAGCATTCTAGAACGGGGCATAGATATGTACCTATCTACCTTAGAACTGGGTGGAAGATATGTTCAACGATTGTTTATGATATTCAGTTAAAATGACGGATTGACAAATAGCTAGGCATGTCTGTACGAAGAATCTAATGTTATTTGTGCAATAAAAAAAGAAGGTGGCAGGTCTTACCATCACTCACTAAAAACTTTTATATAGCTGTTAGGCGTTAAACGATCAAACAAATAATCAAACAAGTTTGTCATAATATATGACATATGTAGTTTTGGTTATATATATGCCCGAAGGTTTGGGTAATAGTACATATTTTTGGGTATGTTAGCAATGTTTATTAAAAAAAGACGATGGTGTGCACAATGGTTACAATAACAAGAAAAATATAACAACGAAAAATTGTTATCTTATTAAATCAACCTATAGAATTTGTACTTAAAAGAAAATGTATCAACAACAATAACGTTATGTACTTTCTTAAAGGTAATTAGGTATTGTAGTAGTTATTGTACCATGCTGCGCGGATCGAGTCGTTCGTCGGTCTGGTCATAGCGATGCCGCTCCCGTGGCTCGGTATTACTGACAAATGACTCCGCCGGGGGCGGCATTCTTTGATTGTACAATTAAAGAAATAATACCGAATCAAAGATGCAGCCACTTAGTGCTACTCAGCGTTTTGTCCTCTATGTTAAAGATTTCCATGATGACAAGGCTGCGAATAAATATGAAGTTTATTCGTAGTGCCAAGGTTATGGCTAAATATTTTGTTTGGCAAACACCACCGTAAGCCTTCTAACATGTTTGACCAACACTTAAGAGTCTATAAAACAAGACGGCGTCAAACACGAATACTGTTTGACAAACACGAAACATTGAACATGTTTGATAAACAGGTTTGGTCGTTTGCGGAGCTCTTTAGGCTTAGGAATGAGTCAGATAGATACCTACAATTAATCCTACATTATGAAAAAGCTGTGCACGCGACGGAACCCTCATAATTTAACTGAGGTTCGGAAAACCAGCTTCAACGAGTAATATAAGTAGAAAGCTGACGAAACATGGATTTATAGCTACGACCCCAAAATATATATCTAGTAATATATATAATAAGCAATCGAGAGTTTAAGATGAGCCGAAAAAGCGGTGTGCGTACAAAGTGACGCTAAAAATAACAAAATATATATAAAAATATGAGTGTGGTATTACCAGATGACTTCGTAATGGCTGCACCGATTACGAAATTTTTAATGCAGGGTTTTCCCCGCGTGATTATCACATAGGTACCTTTATCCCGACATGACTCCTATGACTTCATTGTGTAGGTACTGCGTGGCGGTAAAAGATAGACAAAGCAGTAGAATATATCTAGACGATCTAAAAGTTGTTGTTTGTGGAGATTATCGACAGAGTAAAGATTTTATATTGTTATTATCAAAATCCCTGACTGAATCACGTTTGTCAGAGCGCTTTTTGTCGTCAAAAGTTTCGTAATAGATTTTGAATCAATTACTATAATGTTACTTTAAAATTGTTCATCGCTTCTAATTGAGTCCTCCTTTTACTTTTAATGTTTCCTAACTTTAAGCTTGTAAGAACACTGCTTAATGACTTTACAATGCCCTATTTCACTTGAACAGCTTTTGTTAAGGTCACAAAGCAATAACTTTTTCAAGTATAAAAGTTCGGTATAAAAAGACAATTTACGAAAAAATCGTTATCTTAAGGCAGATTCAAAATACTGAATGACTCATAAAACCAACCAACTGGTAATCGGCACTCGTACTTGGCCAATTTTTATTGTTTGTTGTCATACTTTAAAATTTCATATTGTTTCTTCATTCATTGACCTATTCACAAGCAGTGTGGCGTCAACAAGCACACTGTTATCTGCGACCTGCACCTGCCCTGGGCATTAGATTAATTGTTAGCTGATATGATAAGTGTAGATGTGCATAATTTACCTGCTATTTATTTATTGCATTGTTTAATCATCTTATATCATTGTCATTTGTGGAGGCTTTTAAGTGACTTCTCCTTATGTATATATATATCATTTTGTAACTATAGCTGTAAGCCCCCCGAAAAAAATTAAATACAAGCTGTAAAAAAATAAATCGCCTGTATGCGCTATGGTGTGCAACTGAGCTGTAATGTTTAGCAGTGCCATCTTCGATTCGTTTCTTTATTGATCGAGTTCTACCGTTTTTACCGACTTCAAAAAGGAGGTGGTTCTCAATTCGACTGTATTTTTTATGTTTGTTGCCTCGGAACTCTCTAAACCGATTATGATATATTTTTTTATTTGAAAGCGGTTCTTTCCGTGTGTACCATTTAAATTTCATCGAAATCAGGCAAACCGTTTTTAAGTTACATTCCAGTAACTGAAAAGTGTGTTCCTATTTTAATGATATATTAATTGACAGAATGACAAAAGTAGCAAGGGTAAAGTACCAGGTTTTTTTTACTTAAATATGGAAATGACTTGAAAACTCAATAACGAGAAATAACTTGACGAAGACGGTATCATGCGTACAATATTGTAATAAGTACTTGTGAACTATCATGTTACCGACTTCAACAATTTATTTCACACTTGAGTTTCGAAGTCTGTTCCATTTATTTATTTTAGTTAAAAAGCTTTTTTACGAATCATCAAAGAACAAATCTTTGAAGGCAAGACGGGCCGTGTAAACATAGTAATAGAGTCCCGTTTGCTCTAACAGAATCCAAAAAATGTGCATTCGTACCACTGATAAATTCAAGTAACAAAACGGAAAAGTCGTTCGCCTTATAGTAAGCGACACGTTGTCCACGATTCACGTAAAGTGGTCAAAAAAGGTAGCAGGCTGATTTCAGATTAATTTGAGCCTATTTTAAATCCGGCAATATAAAGTAAAGTAATAACTACAATAACGGCAATATATTAAATAAAGTATTATATGCCAAAATATTCACGCTTCCTAATCATTTATTAACCTGACTACTCAAGTCACACAGAATTCACGGGGAATACGAACAAGATATGAACTTCGCGTCTAAGGCAGACTAGTTCTAACTATGCCCGTATACCAACTTCGTAGCACCAGAAACGATAGGACTGACGGAAATGTCAATTAAGTAAGTTTGTTGCTTATTGTACGAAATATACTTTCAAGTTTGTCAGTATTTTTGTCATCAAAGGCAAGATTTTGCTGAGTTAGTTACGGCTTTATAAGGGCTGTTCTACTTTACCGATCGAATGCGATTTGTCTGCGAGACGATGTATTATGTTGAAAATGTTTGTTCCTGTTTCTGAAGAAACTTTTTTTATACAATTATATGCATTGAGTTATACGAGTACTACGTGTTGTTTGAGACAAAAATATTTATGCAATACTTTTTTGAAGCACTGATTATCCCGTGGCAATAGTAGGCGTGGTGGTAGGCCATTTTGAAAATGCTTGCCTGGCTAGCTACCACCCTCAAGATAATATGTCGCAAAGTACCTACCTAATGATGTCATCGGGTAGCTGGCCTCGAAAGCCAGTTCCCATTATAGGTTATGCCTTTGTATCAACCACGACCACATCATCAGTTACCAACAGGTAACATAGTGTTAGCAAAATTACAACAAAAAATAATTTAACCATGGGATTCGAAACCGACGTCCCTGAGACCCGAAGGCCAGGCCTTGCCATCATCCAATTTGAGCTAACGTGGTAAAGGTGATTCATAATTCGACTTTATCCTTTCGTTGTCATTTAATCGTCTTATAGGGACGGTTCCAATTTTTCTTTTCATCAAGCTTTGTAGCTTTGCAGACGTTACTACCAAGTATGCGTATTATGACAAATCCTATCCTAGGTCTTTTGGGGGCCGCAGTGTAAGATGGCAGTTTTCACAAGGCACTGCTGGCCACCATCTGTTGTTTTCCCTTCGTCGCCTATAACAACTCCAACAAATAGATATAGTAGGGTAGAATTGACCCAGCACCCTCGACCGTAAGAAGACCTATCCAATAATAATAGTTATAACTTTTTGAAGCAGTAATAGCTCAGTTACTTTGGCTGTGGACTGCCGCGCAGCAGGTCCATGGTTTGAATCCCGCCGCGCCGTGGGCTTGAGCTTCACCACGTGGTGGAAGGGCATTTTTGCGAATGCCCGCCTTGCTAGCGACCACCCTCAAGTAGAAAATCTGTCGCCAAGCACCTAACGGTGTATTGAGAGCCAGTTATTCCAGTTTAAGCCTGTTAACACCCTCGACCACACACTCACTTACCATCAGGTGAGAATGTGGTCAAAGACTTAGCAAACCATGATAGTTCAAAAGTACCTATTATCACAATACTGTGCACATGGTACCGACTTCGACAAGTTATTTCACACTTTTGGGTGTTGAAGTCGGTTCTATTTTATCCAAAAAAAAATTCACACTTTTTAGTGACCTTACGGGACTTTTTGCTACTTACGTGATCGATTATGATTCATTATTAACGACTAGGATCATCAATAGGAGGAATCAAGATAGGTAAATATTTTTCAGGTATTTTAGTGTAACTCAAAAACGGCAAGACCGATTTTGATGAAATTTAAAATAGGACCAAACGACAAGCATCACCTTTCAAACAAAAAAAGAATTTTCAAAATCGTTTCACCCAGTCCAGAGTTCTTAGGTAACAAACATAAAAAACAGACGTACCTCCTCCTTTTTTAGAAGTCGGTTAATATTAAAAAAACTATCAATCTCTCACCTGATGACATGTGACGGTACGGTCGATAATAATACATGCTCACCTTTGAAGACACCTATTGACTCTTGTCTTCAAAACCTGGTTTAAGATATTCGTTGCTGATACGAATTTTACTTGCATGGGAAATATTATCTTTATACATTTTTGTTAGACTCAATTCAGGTCCTTAAACGTATTACATTTACGTATCCGCGCAGCCGATATCGTCCATTTATAAATGAAATTCAATTCTTATAAGAATCTATGGTGCGCATGGATTCATTAAGGTTCTATACATATTTGATTCTAAAACTTATTATTGTAGTACATGCGTGGGTAGTTTATAACAACTATCAAAACGCAATCAAATATCGACTCGGACCGATTCTGGGCCACTATACTCTAATTCGTCGAAGTATCGAACTTCGTGTCCGAAAAATGGTATCCGCAAAACACGTATTGGCTTAAATTTGTTTAACTTCGTTAGTAGCAGAGACTAGCAGGCATTTATTTTCCTGTGTTGATTCTGAGTAACATTTTTTTAAATCGGATTCGTATGGCTTGTACATTTTCTAAATATGAAATTATAATTTATTCGTTTGCATATAAGTAGTCAAAGTCGAGTTCTAAATTTGCATAACGAACACATATACTAATGAAGATATACCTTTGGAGAACAAAGACATTAACGTAAATTCTAAATATCTAGACTGTATTTTATAGAACAGTAGCGACACCTCTTGCTGATGACTAGACTAGGACTCTCAGACTCTTACCATGTGAAAATGTTCTTTAATTTATCTCTCTTAAGACTTAAATTAAGGCATAACAGCTTTCTTAGAATAGTATGGGAGATTCCATACCTGGGCAAGATTTGTGATGAACAATGCGATCTGACCACAGACCATATCAAACAACGAACTTCGTGCCGCAAATTTTATTTTCGTTGTCTAAAGGGTCGCTCGAAACACGAAAAACTAAACTTTTCGAATTGTGTAGCGGCCCTGTCCGTGCGGACTCCGTTCCACTCGTAAAGAATGTGTGTTTATTTATGCAGAGAAAACGCAACTGGAAGTGACAGCAAAAATGTAAAGTGATGTGCTTCGATAATTTTGGTTTCCTTGTTATGTTAGCAATATTGTAAATTGTAATATTTGTAAAGGATTCTGGTTTGTTTATCAGTATTTATTTATGGTATATTTTGGTATGTTTACATTTAATTTCTTTTAGGGCCTGTTTCAGAATGTCCTAATAAAGTTTCGGGTTGCTATGCAACATATAAAATAACTGAATGATAAAAATGACAGTTAACATGCAGCGCGTTTCATGATTTAACCGATGGATAGGCTAAGTCGATGACTGTGAAACGCAAAGATAGTGTTTTATTTATTAAATATGTTCTGGGTAGTGAAACCGGAACTTACTCGAAGATTCTGAAACAGGCCCTTAATGTAATTTTCAATATATATTCGTACTTATACAGACTGAAATAAAATAAACAAAATGTAAAAGGACAAGTAGGTTATTACTTAGTGTTAGTTAACTACTAGTTAAACACTCATGTGGTGTTTATCGGAATACATATTAGCAAGCAATAAGTTGCACTATTTAGCGGCAAGAATGTTGAAAGCAGAATTAAAAGGCTTAGTAAGGTTTTTGTATTTATATCATGTAACGATGTCACGTTGCTGTAAGTACGTCTGGTCCTCCGGAGCTAGCATGGACAGAGTGAGATCAAATTAAGTATCTATTGTAATTCTAGAGCACACTCCTTGAAATGTATCCGATTATTTGTATCTGTTCGTTAAATGGGTCGCTGGAAGGTTTTTTTGTTTCATTATTAAACTTTAAGGTGATGGGAATGTGGGTCGGTATAAATGTATACGAATCGACTTAGGGCTCTCACATATATCAAATTAGAATCAGACCTGACCTTAAAAGTGATCAAATTCACAGTAGTATCGCCAGAAGTTTGACTACATTCCAACATATATAGTGTCAGTAGCTCCAAAGCTACTCGAGTACAATAAAATATTGTAAAATAAAGTTTAGTTAATACAAAAATTCGTATATTCTTCTTTCTACAAACCATGCCAAACGATAGATTTACTTAAGAGGGTGAATCCTTAAATTTTTTTTTGGAAGTAGAACCCCTTTTAAGAGGAGAATTTGAATTTAAAAAAATATTTTCTATGTACTGACATTTTAGCAAGAAATCTGTGCTGAAGGTTTTTTTCATATAAGCTTGACTAATAAGTAACAAAACTTTCAAATTATGTTTTGGAACTAGTGAATTTTCACATCTAACTCAAGCTACCATGTGACCAATTATATTTACATCTACACTAATATTATAAAGAGGAAAGATTTGTATTTTTGTATCTAACGAATAAACATAAAAACAAATGCCCGATTTGAAATGTTATTTCATAAACACCCGTGCGAAGCTGGGTCGGGCCGCTAGTAGTAATAAATCCGTACTAAAATTTTATAAATCGGACAACATTATACATATTTTTAAAAATGTTATAAATGTCAAAACATTTTTTTTTATTTTCGTGTTTTTTGGAGCCGCCTCGCGCATCACGCATTCAGATTAAAAACTTTGTTTAATTCTAATTTTGTTTTATTCCACGTAGCAATCTCCTAATTGATCTGCATTGCTGCCGAAGGCACATACGATTGTGAATCCATGTGAAAAGTATAATAAATTTTTTGTACGCTAGGACTACTGTAATGCTAGGTGCCAATTTGGGATCTGTAAATCCATTAAGAACAACCTTCCGTTCTGAAGACAGTAACGAAACTTATTCATCGTTCTACCCGCATCCCACTCATGTGCGTTCGGTAAAACATATTGACCTTTAAACTAAATTTTTGGAAGAAAACGGTAAAACTATTATATTAAATAACTTTTTCCTTGAATTGCTTGCGGTTTGTTTAAATGTTTGTTGTAAATAACAATTCTGTGCTTGAAATAAGGTGATTAAAATGAAAGTTCTCGAGTGTTGTTATTTTAATGTTCAGGATACAATAGTTGGGTGTAAAGTTGTAGAAGGGGTTCGTGAATTGTCCGTGTGGTTGCTGTTGGAATCCTTAACGAGGTAGAGTGGGATTTTTACGAGATAAATGTTTAATACCTGCTAAATTTAAGGGCGTTAGCTTGAGGATAACTAACTCCTCTTCAGTTCCCGTCCTAGTTAACACTTTCATGTTCTAGTAGTAGGAAACTGGCCCGGGTTAAAAGGCCAGGGCCCTTACTCACTATGGCCATTCTAAAACATACCATATCTAAGTTGAAAGATCGTGAAATCCCTAGCTTGGCAGGCGTCTTGGGGATTGCAGTAGAAGTTGTCATTTCTTCGGAAGGCATTGTTTCCCGCCTTCTGATATTTGTCCCTTAGTCGCCTCTTACGAAAGAAAACATGGGTGGGAGACATTCTACCCGGCACCCCACGGTGCGATGGTAACTAACTAACACGATAGTATCTAATAAACGCTATAAAAATTAACACTGCAATAAAAAAGGAAGTCATTTTATGTAATTTATATCAATCAGTATTGTGTCATCCACATTAACGGCTACTCACTTGGTTTTTGATTTGGTAGACCAAACTCTAAAACTAATTGTACTTTGTCATATTTTCCTTTGAATATTTGTAATAATTAAATAGGAATTTACGCAAAGTAACGTCTGAATCTATTAATAAAAGCCTAATAAAAATATAAAAAAATTTACGCTACAAAACTATTACATAAATTTGCCAAAAAGATGCCACTTAACTGAAATGGCAACCTTTTTTAATATTAAAATCCAAGAAAGCAACAAGTACTCTCCCAAGTGTGCCACAAGCTAGACTTAGATGTAATATAAACGTCTCCCTCGTTATTTATTACGTCAAAAAATCAGCTCATAAGATCTATTTTACGAACCTGCGGACCGCTAGAGAAGTGAATATACATACATTATTAATTCTATCATTTCGCCGAAGGAAAGCCACAGAAATTTAGAGGATATACAATATTCTTGTCACATACTAAATTCTGAATTAGGTGAGAATCTGAAGAAATATGTACATATATGCAAGTATATTGGCAACGACTCGTGTTGAATACGTAATAATCAATTTAAACTTTCACAACTTTCGTTTGTACGTGTCTTTATAACGTAGTTTGACGTTTGGACGATTTATTATCTGTTCAGTGTGCCTGATTCAATAGAATTAAAAAGTTAGATCGTACTATACTCGTACGTGATATAAAAGTACTTTCTCAATATATCTTATACAAGCATTATCTTTTGTAAGAATTAATTAATAGGTATAATGAAAAGTGCCCAATTTAGTTTGTTCACAAATTGTATACTATTTATGTGAAATAAAACATTATTATCTAATGTAGCTTGTATATACTTATGTTAAGATTTTAACCAAGATGCTTTTTATTGCTGGTAGGCTAGCATTTGAATCCGTTGGTAAGGGATGATGTGGTCGAAGATGGTAGGTATGTCTGTATATTATTGAAGGACAACGGCTTACGTACAGAGGTGCATTCAAAAGTTAGGCTAGAATACAAAAAATACGTTGCCTGCTTGTATGTTCATGCGTCACGTATTTAACCAATTTCGATTAAATGTGAAATAGAAGTAGTTTGTGCCCCGAAGCTAAACCAGGAAACGTTTCATCCCGTTTTATATTGTTATAGCTTATTAGGAAGTGAAATCTGGCCAAATATCACGGGGAGAAGCTAATATAAATAAATTAATTCCCACATTTGACATTTTCATGATTTACTGAGTGGCTCCTAAGGAAGAGGTTCCTTAGGAGCCGCTCAGTAAATCATGCTAAAACATTTCGTATGTTAAATTTTGGGACCTAAGAAAATACATATGTACACAATTTCATTAAAATCCGTATAGCCGGTACAGAGGTGAGTAACCAAGTCATGCACACAATTTTCACAAAGAATATTTTATAGGGCGTATTCCTATCACACCTACTTGCTCTGATCTGTAATTAGGTAGCTCTCTTGATAGCACTCTTCAAGCTCGTTTGTTAATTTTGGTTATTTTTTGAGAACATCGAAATTTTGGTCAAAGTATGTTTGGCGACGTATTCCTCCTCTAACTGCCCTATTACAACAAACATCGATTGCTCACCAAACATCGAGTATATTAAACCACAAAAACATAATTAGGATCAGTCGTTACATATAATCTGGCAATCACAAAGTTTTCCGTATGCCTCCATTGGATCAGAAAAGGCGAATTTTCTACAAAAAGATTACAGAGGCGGACCTGATAGCGTAGAGTGGTTTACTGTGTTACTTACTATGTAAAGATAACAATATAAGTAACGTAAAACGAGAGATGTATGGGATTTCGGGGAAAAGTATATAATATTTCTAAAAAAACTAATGCGTGTTTGGGCGGGCAGGAAAAGTTAAGCTTATTGAGTTTAGTGTTTCTTTTTTTAGAAAAAACATTCTTGCAAAAATATTGAATGGAAATACACTTGTTTAGCAATTGAACTGGGTACTACTGACTAAATGCCCTAAAATGATAATAGAATATTAGTAGGTCATCGCAAACAAAGCCCTCGAGCTGTACTGAATTTAAAAAAATATGTACAAATGTTTGTGAGATTTTGAAAATGTTTGTTGTTGATATTTCAGCTAGATTAAAAAACATAATTTTAAAACAACAATGTATCTTTGGACTGAACGAGCTTTTGCCAATTTTGGGGTTAAGGTCTCAACATATCCCAAAGATTCAGCTGAAGTATATAAACTTCTAACTTTATTAATATATTATATGCTAGGCGTTCGACAGCAATAGTCGCACTATTTTCCACAGAGACCACGCTTCGCTGCGTCAATAATTTATGGCGCATATTTACTGGACTTTTGAAATAATGAAAGTGCGACCCAAACTTCAAAATACGTTAAAACTGAAAACTAATAACAAAATAAAATTATTGCCTATCTTTACTAATGGCAGCTTCCGACACAGCTTTGACAACAGAGTTAAGCAACAGAATTTGTATTGTAGCAGACACTTGATGGCGGTTGTAACTTTAAAAAGATAAGGTCTGTCAATAATGTTATCGGAATTCAATTGGAAATACTTTAAACACCAGAAATTATAACAAAAAGCTTCAAATACTTAAATATAATATTTTCAACAGCATAAGTTAATAAAAGTATAAAAATAATATACAGGTATATCTAAAACCGTCATTGGTGCTCATTAAGGTCAAAAACAATACACAAAACCGAACTCAGAGTCTGTGTGGGCTTTAGCTAGCAACTTTCAAAGTCGTCCCTTAGTCCCGTTATCTTGATGAACCACCCTATATATCTCGAAAAGTCAAGCTCTTCAACAAATACTTCATTGTTGCTTTGGTGAAACTTAAATACGATCATTATTATTCTTCTCAATACTTATGTAAAAACCATGCTAATAATAGCCGTATAGCAGAAGTTTTCAACAAAAAATGTTTTTTTTGCGTGTTCCGCTCGTTCGGTTTGCTATTTTTCCCGAAAGTCGTGTATCGCCGTCTTTTGCATAAGGTTCATTTGTAACAAGGCTGAAAAAACGGCAAGTTTTTGCGTGTAAGGAAACATTCATGATATCTCCTCCATTTCTTTTCGACAGGAATGTGAACATGGGAATCATATTCTGATAATCTGTTATTAGTTATATGTATTTATATCTGACTATAAAAACAAATAAGTAGGTTTACGATGAACATGATCAGATCATCAAAATTCTGTCTTAATATTATCTAAAAACGCGGAAATTGAAAACTGCATACTTATATGTTTTTTTTTAAGTTGATAGACAAATGAGTTTCACTTAATAGCACTTTAGTAGTAGTAGAACTCACTCTTTGTGCAAGTTTTTGTACCGCCCAGCAGTTATGAATATGTTTCGGTTTGAAGGCGCCAGTGAAATTACAGGCACTTCAGGCTTAACAATTATATGTGTTATGGTCATAGACACAATGCAGTTCGCCACTTGTGACGAATAGAAATAGTGGAACAAAACACTTAATTTAATACACGATACTAGGAAACTACATATGTACATGAAAAATCACAGATTTCCTTCTTATATTAGGGCTTAAAGGTACCGAAAATTTGCCACATATTAACATATAAACATTCACACACACACACACACACACACACACACACACACACACACACACACACACACACACACAAATTTAATAAAAATAAACTTGCCATAATAGTTGTGTTAAGTTATAATGGAGTGAACTAGCTCTCACAAACACAGGGAATCTTACCGTGAGAGCTAGAGTTATAAATTGTTACGAGTATCTTGCTGAAAGTTTTAAATTGCAAACATTATTTTAGTTTTAGAGTAGTTTTTAAGTTAATTAAGGCCAACATTTGTAACAAAGAAATAAAATAAATTTGAAAATTTGAAATTTGGAACTGTTATAGGCAGACATAACTACTTAACACCAGGTGGGCATCGTGCTTGTTCCATCAAGTTATCATATAAAAGGTGAGTACAAGCATGTTAGCTCTTAACTTATCTTAGTAAGTTTTGTGTATTTGTGTCGCAGTAAATAAATAAGAGTATGTGTATCATTTGATTTAAATTGTTATTGGAAAAAATACTTATAGTGTAACTTCGGTGGCATACCAGCTTTTAATCCAGACCGTTTGTTCTAAAATCTAAATTTAACCATACTTTTCAAACCCATCTCCCGAAGACACGTTCCTGTTACTTCAATACAACATACCAACTTTTTTTTTTTTTTGGTCTGCCTATGAGTCTGCTATGACTTATAGGTGTCTAAATGCTTTTATTGTAGTAGCTGTAGTGTTGTATATTGTTCATAGTATTTTGTTTAATAAAGGGATACCGCCGGTAAAAAAAAAGAAACATACTAACTGGCTCCTAAGGATTGCTGTCGGTACACACTGGTGTATATGTATATCAGGTGCTTGGGGACAGATTTTCTACTCGAGAGTGGTAGCTAGCTAGGCGAGCATTCGTAAAACCCCCTTCTACTTTGTGGTGAAATTCAAGACTGCGGTAAGGATCGAACCATGGGCCTGCCGCTAGGCAATCCTAGCAAGCTATCACTGGTCGGATATCATTGCTTAAAAAGTAGCAGAGTCAAAATTGTAAAAATATATTTGGTTTGAAGCGCTCGTAGCGAAGTTTGCGTAGCCATTCTGAATCAATCAGCAAAGTTAAGCAACGTCCGCTGCGGTCAGGAGTTGGATGGGTGACCGCTGGTGACATTACTACTGAGCGCTTCCGTGCTTCGGTGGGCACGTTAAGCCGTCGGTCCCAGTTGTTGTCTTAGGATGGCAGTCGTTACAGCATGGTGGTAGGGCACTTTGCGAATGCCCGCCTGGCTAGCTACCACCCTCAATTTGAAAATCTGTCGCCAAGCACCTAACGGTGCATTCCGGCAGCTGTCCTTGAGAGCCAGTAATTCTAGGTTAGACTGAACAATATCTTCGATCACTTCATCACTTACCATCAGGTGAGATAGTGGTCAAAGGCTAACCTAACAGGCATAAAAAAAAAGTTTTACATTAAACACTCATTTAATTTTTTACAAGGATGGTTACCCTGGCATTATATTTTATGCATTCGTTCCATCAGAGACTTCCTTACACTACTTTCGGAATTTCTATCCCTTTGCCTTTTGTGAGCTTTGATGGAAGACCGCTGCTTTTGGACAGCCTCTCTGGAGACTCCCTTGTGTTGACTCCAATTTAAATTAATTCAAACCTATTCTGGGAATCTAAAGAATTAACTAGTTCTCAAATATATAATAGGGATTCTGTGTCGTTTTGTCGAAAGTTCACAGTATAAGTAATTTATGACTATCATTACTATATTATATAGATGTTGTGTGTTATATTCTGCGATAATTCAGTAGTGAAAGAAATTGCGTATTAAGCCTAAGATTTTTTTACCTGTAGATGTGTTGTATGGCCTCCATATTTACTAGACGAATTCAGGGTAATTACCTGAGTCACCACCAGTCTTGCACTTCCAAGCATCCGGTGAATACATCGTCGCTAATCGTGTTTTTTAGGAATAATCTGTGGACAATATGCCTTTCTTGTGTCTTTAGACTCTGCACCAATTATACAGGCACTGTGAAGAGATAAGAAAACTGTTTCATTTCACGCGTAATTATTGCTTTTATTGATGAAATAGAAAATATCGTCATTTTGTTTTATCTTAGGAACTAATCTCAATGAAATGGATGAGCGAGATATGTGTATCGTTTGGTGTTAGAGAGTGAAAGAGATCGCAGCATAATGGTATTAATGGTGATCGTAACGTCTCGTGGCGGTTCGGTGGTAACATGAATTGCTTATTTATCTCTTTCTAACAACAGATATGACGCATAATATTTGAACGTTCTTTCCTTGTCATTACAAACTGCATATACATGTGCGTAGGTATGTATATAGGTAAATTCTAGTAAGCTTTTACAGCAGTGGTGTTCGGATATAACTAATCTAAATATGTCAAATCACTGTATTAAGCACAGAAGAGATGTGTGAGAGCAATTTGTAAACTAAAAAACAAATTGGCTTCCCGCTGTCTGGCTGTTTCTATATAAGCTAAGATCTTTTAAAGTACGCAACGGTTTTTGATGCGTTTTTTTTATTAAATACAATGATTCAAGAGGAAAGTTTATATGTATAATGCATGGATAATATAATCGACAAACACTGAAAATTTTAGAGGTTTCTAATGTGATGTCGTATATAAACACATTTTTTTGCGCTTACATTGCAAACGCTGGCTGAACCCTACGAGATTGATCAAAATAATGTACTACAGTATTGTTCATCTTGAAAATGGCTACAAAAAGTCTGCGATGGTATATGTCTATCTCTTAGGAATAACCCACAATAACCATTTTTATCCGTTACTTTTCACGAGAAATAATGCCTTATTTACGAAGCAATTTTAAGCAATACAGCATTACTCCTTGTCCAATTAAGTACCTTAAATACTTTGTGCATTTAATATACATTAATATGACCTTACAACATGTAATTTAAATTAATATTTTCGATGATATTACAGATTATTTAGTATCAGCATTCCACACGTGCAAAGCCGGGGCGGGTCGCTAGTATTCTAATAATACAAACATACAATGAGAAGAATAATTTTAGTCATGTGCGGGATTCGAACCCGCGCCATGCGCACATGACTATATTTTTTCCTCTCGTTTTAATATTATAATGTTAACCGCGGAGAATGCGTCATTGCTAAAATTTTAAAGCTAATTGTAATATGAGTCTTATTTGTAATACAACGTTTGAGAATTGAGAAAGTTGAACTATGTGGCTCCATCCTCATAGGATTATTAAGAACGGATGGATAAATTATAGTCATACATCATATTATGTTTTGTTGGTTGGGTGTTCAGCGATTAGAGGTTAGATACTTTGGCTGTAGGGGTGGATTGCGCGGGTGCAGTTCCCACACATGAATGTATTATTTCGTTTCGTACATCTGTAATATTTCCGCGGAGCATGCGTCATTTTTAACACGTTGTTAAAAGATATTTAAAAGAATGTGATACCCGTTTTCGCAGATCATATGTTACCTTTTTAGGTGAAAGTGGCAGTAAATTGTGACTATGATACATTTTGTAATTGATATATAAAAGCGTCGCTGACGCCTTCAAATGAATGATTTTCTTTCTTCCACTTTATCACCGACCTGAGCGGTGGCATGTCGTACGTTGCACATAGCTAATGCGCATTTTTTCATTCACCGCCTTCAACAGTATCAGGAAGATATTAAGCCGTCCTTATATTTTTAAACCGAGAACTGTCCTTTATATTTAAGTTACTTGATGGAGAAGCGCTGTATGCCGTGGGCGGTCAAATACAGCAGGTACGAGTACCTAATAAATAAATGTTACTCACATATATTATTATTTTCGGTAAAGCAACCTTAAAAGCTTTGCACGTCAGAACTACAAAGGATGTAATTATTGTACAAAAATACGCGGCTATTTTTGGTCATTTTCGTAAGCTATTTTTATGCAAAGAAACCATTTACTTGAGACGGCTATTGACGTATTATGATTGTAAAAATAGCATCTGTGGTTCGGAAATAAAACCTTTGTTGAATTCAAGGAAATTGTGGCGATACAGTCCTCTGTATCTTCCTTCTTTCGGAGCTATTCGGGAGTATGTTATTCACATGCCTGTTTAAATTCTGGATGCCCTTAGTTTTTTGTTATGCCTGATAGTTTAGCCTTTGACCACTATCTCACCTGATGGTAAGTGATGATGTGGTCGAGGATGTTCTCCAGACTAACCTAGAGTTACTGGCTCTCAAGGATGGCTGCCGGAACACACCGTTAGGTGCCTAAAAAATTATCTGTACCACCTGAAAATATGTTGTTTGTTTATAAAATTAAGTTTTGTTAAAATATGCACTAAATTCTAATCAACTTCTGATCGACATAGATTTTCTTAAAAATTTTGTCAATTGATAAATAAACGACCTATATCTTTCATTAGTACATTTGGATAGTTAAATAGTCTAAGTTTTTTTTAAGGTCGTCGTAGTATTTTTTTTGAGATTTTATCATTTTTTATTAGTGTGTGCAGGTAAAAAAAGGGCTGGTGCCTACCCTTGTCAACGCATAAGCAATTAAACGAGATAAGAGTTGTTTGTATAGTCATTAATGTATTTAAAGTTTATATATTTATAAAATAAATAAGTAAGTATTAAATGAACAAACGCGATTATATTTAGGTAGAAAATAAATTGCTGCTTTTACTCAATTTAAAACGTAATTTCAGCCCTTGAAAAAGGGGTTTGTTTAAATGTCCGCAAAATGTATACACACGGATAACCTAAGCACGGTTATGTTAATCGAATCGTGTGGTTTGTTTTTCAATCGATAAGGTAGTTATTTGTTCAATCATATATATATTACGATATATTTTGAATAATTTCGTTATATTCAATTAAACAATAATAATTTTAATGCCGAACTTCTGCAAAGTGAGCTGTTCGCACCATATTGAAGTAATTGAGAAATCATTTAAAAAAATTCAATCGTTGACAAAGAAAATATACAAACCAACTTGCAAAAAAAGTATTATATTACATTTTTTATATAAGTCTGGGATACTAACTAATATGTAATACGTAAATATAAAGGTTTGAACAATGAAGCATAGTGAAGATTTAAAAAATATATGATTTAATACCTTGAACTAGATCGTCTGTAAACATTTTAAGAATTTATATAATTTTAAAATATATGTTCACGCAAAAGTCTGAGATGTTGGCTTTTCTACTCCATAAGCGTCATTTTATTATGATAATTCAGTAAAGATAAAATAAAAGCACTCGCGTTGAAGTCTTTCGTATGTAATGTCATCGGCGTCGGTAATGGTTCTATGTCTAATTTACATTAAGGAAAATGTCATGAACAATCTGTCTATGTATATTGAACTTTCAAATATGCTGCGTTTTATTTAGCTCACATTGTTCTAAGCCAAATTGTAATGTTTTAGAGGTATTACACATTGAATAAAAAAACTGAATACCTTGCTACAATATGTTGTATGATTGATTTGTGAATTGAGTCTTATTTCGCTTTCTAGGATGTGTTTGCGAGTAAGTATTTTATTTCCGATTATTAATATTATTATTTATTATAATTATTGATGTTTTCACATTTGATTATCAGATTATTTGATATTATTTTAAATAAACTAGCTTTAATATTTTATTTATAGCTGATGGGCTAGTCTTTGACCACCTTCTCGCCTGATGGTAAGTGATGCTGTGGTCGAAGATGTTGTTCAGGCTAACCTAGAATTACTGGCTCTCAAGGAAAGCTGCCGGAACACACTGATAGTTGCTTGGCCACAGATTTTCAACTTGAAGGTGGTAGCTAGCCACGCAAAATGCCCTACCACCGTGCAGTATAAAGCTATAATAACTTACAAATGTTTCTAATCACAATTTACTTATAGTTTTACAAAATTGTACACTCATTTGCAATGATCGTGTTGGTGTTCGCGTTGTTGGGATTAGAATTTATTTAAAGAGTCATAATCCATTTAAAGTCATATGAAGTCCACATAAGACTCCAGTGTTTTTCCAAAATGTTTACCTATTGATATATCAATACAGGTATCAAGTTTCCACTTGATGTAGTATACCGCCCTCCGAATAATTACACGACTGCCCAAAAAAAGAAGAGTTATGTTTTCAGGGTTCATGTAGGTATGTATGTTTATGAGTTTCTTTGTTCCGCCATAAGTTCTAAACGGCTTAACTGATTTTGATGTAAGAGGTATCGTTAGATTCGCCTTGATAACCCAAGTGACACTAGGTACATAAAAAAATTGAATTTGTATGTATGAATTTGTGTGAATTCTGGCGGATTTTAGATCCCATATTATGAGGTAAAAAAATATATTTTTCTTCCAAACCCATCGAGTGAGGTATCAAAATGAACAGCTTTAAAAACCGATACCATAAATATATATAACTTGCAGTTTTGATATCAATGTAACGATAAATTGCTTAACGAAAATAAATAATTCGCGGTCGGGTTTTTTACTTTTGTAGTTAATTTATACTTGTTTTCTAAGCTAGAATCTTCACAGGAGACCTTACTAGTATACTGAAAAATATAATGTAATGGTGGTTTTATTACTTATTTAATTCAAAAGGATGGCCGCGATGCTTAGATCACTATGTGGCTATTCAAACATAAAATTTTGGCGTCTATTTGCCACCCATCATTCTCAGACCGGTGATACTCTGCTTGATTGAACTATTACCTCCGAGGACAATGAAAAATTACAATTAAAATAAAATAATAATTATTGTGCCAGTATGACGCCAGAATACGTATGTATTCTACTAAAACACAGTCATGTCTTTATTCCTGGTTGCGGAAACTCGAAAATAATATGAGATGGACGCTTTGAATCGAAAGAGAAAGTTTTTCATATGCACTGGAATTAAAACTTAATTTTCCTATAGAAACGTTTGTTTTATCGTATAAATTCGTAACCAAATGCTTTTTCTTTTTCTCTTTTTTTACCGTATTAAAAGAGATTGTAACTGCATTGCATAATAATATATCAATATTATTTGTTGGTGGTGATGTATTTAAATGTGTTGTGTCAATACTATGTAATTATATATTTATTAGATCCGTGTAAACGTTAATTCTATTTTAAATACGCAGTCTTTAAGCTTATTTAAATAAAGAACGAACGGAAAACTCAGTCTTTATCAAGAAAATATACAGAGTTTAAGCTTTGGACACTATTTTACCTACGAGAATATTCAACGGTTAATTTTTATTATAAAAAAATCTATCGAAAAGTATATTAAGTATCCATTTATGAGTACAAACAGCAAATCTTTGTAATAGTCTTAGAATTTGGTAATAGACTGCCGACGGCGGAGGAAGCAATAGGTAAGGAAAGAAAATTAATTTTATTTGGAAAAATACGTTGTCTTATTTTTGGGCTATAAAATTATTTAATATAATCTTTTATATAATCTTTTGCACAGAAGGGTAAATATGTATACCTGTATTATTATTGTCAAAAGATAGGTTAGGTGTTATTTATACGTTAGTTTTTCAAATCTCTTTAATTTTAACTACGCGCCATAATTCTTTTGGTAAATCTTGGTTTGAGGGGTCATGGTGTAGCTGTGACACTCATGACATGGATCAGCATAAGACAACTTATGACCTATGCTGGCCATGTGAGGTGAGTGTCACCGTTTGCACCTTGTCAGCCTCATTTGGGTCGCCAAGATACAGGCTTTGCCTAGTTTGGGACCCGCTGTAAATCATAAGTTAGTGTTGTGATTTTCAACTTATGTAAACAATGGTCTTAGCTTTAAAAACATTTATTGTAACACATGTAATACTGTCCTGGCAAATAAATTTATTATTATTATTATTATTAATTAAATTCATTTATAATTTATTAAATTAATTTGTATAGTTAAATAATTTTATAGCCCAAAAATAAGACTTACTAATAGGCTGTGATTTATGAGAAATCAAATGCTTTAATAAGTATAGAAGAAATAAGAATACTTGAGATTTCTTATTTAACTAATTGAGATTCTTATTTAAGAAAGCTTGAAAAATCACAAATCAATAAAAATAATTTACTTACCTTCACGATAAGAGCCGCTACAAATAAAGCATCATTAATTGTGTTTTGATACTTATTTAATTATTTTGATTACCAATTCCTTAATGATTGCTATAAATGTATCAAATATATACATATTTCATTCAATTTTTATTTTTAATATATAATATTACACTTGTCTGTTGTAAGCGTTAAGTTTCAAACATGTCTAGGAACCTACTTAAGGTACTTGTCAAAATTTTAAAATAGTGGAAACTATACTTAAAGTATTAGTAAAAGCAAGGTCCTATTTGATAAACTTTGACAAAAGTTTTTAATATGCCTTTAATGGTTTTTCTTAAATCAAATAATATAATAATTATTTATAAAATTTATATTTTTTTTTCAAACCGTGTTTTCCTTTTTATATGCAAAATTCACCTTATTCATAATTTTTTTATTATTTATTTTCATTTAAACTTTAACAGACAACGATTTGTCAGCATCGAAAAGAAAAATTTAATGAAAATATACACTCGGAAAATATAGTATCTAATTTTTTAAAATTTGACGATAAGTGCAAAACTAAAATTCTGAAATAAAGAAAATATATCTAGAAAATCACACCTCGTATCATTTTCAAATTGCAGCTTTTCCCTCACTCAGACAAGTTTTACGCTGTTCAAAAAGTTTTGCGAATCATATTTTTCCGTGAAAATAATTTACAGATTAGTGTTTGATTAAAATCTAATGACTTTACTAAGTTTTAAACAAATCACTCACCTGAATATCTTCGAACGGACGTGGAGTAAACAGTACGATAACTGGCAGTCACTAGAACATACCTCACGCGCTAGCTGATCACTGTGGCGCTTGCTTCCCGTCCGCCCTTATATACAAGCGCCGCCCATCGGTTGGGCGGGCGGGAGACCGTGCGTCGCACTTTCATAACGTCAGACGAACAAAAAGTTTAATCTCCAATTTATAGCCAATTATAGGTGCGATTATGCTGTTATCTAGATTTTAAGATGATTAAAGTGCACCTACTCGTCTCTATTTAGACGAAGAAAGTGGAGTTTTATTTTATATTTATTTTACCTATTCATAATTTTCTGTTGATCAATTCTACCTATAAATCATCGTCTTAGTTCTACTCTTATCCTTCCCATAGGAGATCGGCTCAATGTTTTTCCCAAACAAAAAAAATGCGTGCATATTTTTGATTTAGAAGTATCACCTGCATTGCGTGGGAAGCGTGAAAAGCAACATAGAGAAAATATACGGCACATAATTAACGTCGATATGAGTAGGATGATGGTGCATAATTGACGCACAGCAGAGCAACTTGACATTTTAACGTCATGATCACCTGAATGGGTAGTAGCAGGTATGATAACAATGAGAAAATCCCCAAAGGGGAGTTGAGGCAGGCAGGCGATCAGCTGAATCGAAACCACTTTCTTGTGTTATCATTTGTATTGCTAGAGAAGATAAAATGTACCGACTCCGTAGGAATTGGATACTGACGAATATAAAATAGATAAGAATTACCTGGAAGACTGTTTTGTTTATGCATTAATACGCTTCTATATCTCTAAAAGCATGGTAAATATTTACGCCAGACATGTGTGGTCTCATGAAACAGGGGCGAGCTTATTGCCGTCTTAAGCAAATGGCACAGTGCAAGAATCCGGAATGCTATTTTTCATTTAGTTGTCAAATACCTAGTACGCAAACATAAACATAACGCTCCTTTTTTTTGACAGTCGTGTAAAAGAGGTCGTTTAAGTTTTGTAAAAGCATAAAATTATTTTGACTAACTTTTATTGCCAAATAGAGACTGCTTACACTTTGATTTTAAGTTGAGCTCGAACTGTTTTCGTGAAGACTTGGTAGTGTCATTTTTAACCGACATCGAAAAGTTATATACAAGTTTCTTTTATTTTATTACATACCTCACCTGATGGTAAGTGATGATGTGGTCGAAGATGTTGTTTATTTCGCTGGCGACAGATTTTCTACTTGACAGTGGTATCATTCGTGAAATACACTACTACCATGATATAACGACTGCTATCCAAAGACAACAACCGAGACCGACGACTTAATGGTCTCTTAAAAGCACGAAAGTGTTTAGTAGTAAAGGTCACGTGCGGTCACCCATCCAAGTTATGGCCACAGAAACTCATAACCGTTACTTAAATTAGTTGATCGGTTACGTACGACTAAGCACTACAAGTGCTTGAAAATCATGATAATATTCGTGTTATCCCATAGATAATAAACTTTATTGTGCGTTTATAATTAAGGAACGCTGTGTTATTTGGTCGATATCTGACCAGCGCCGTTACAGATAGATGATATAATTAGTTAATATTATTTGCTTACCATATTCCTCCCTTTATTCCATTATGAGACTTCCTTGTATGCTTCTATATTTATAAAAAAATAATATTAAGTTACAATTTTCTATGTATTTATTAAATATTTGTTATTATTAAAAAATAATTCTTAGGAGCAATAGTCAGTACTAATATTATAAATGCGAAAGTAACTCTGTCTGTCTGTCTGTTACGCTTTCACGCCAAAACTACTGGACCGATTTGAATGAAATTTGGTATGGAAATAGTTTGAGACCCGGAAAAAAAGATAGGATAGTTTTTATCCAACTGCGCTGAAAGAGAATGTTTTTGCTCGATAACCGACATACGCGCGGGCAGAGCCGCGCCCGGAAAGCTTGTCTAATCTAAACCTAAATATCTTTTCTTTAACAACATCAAAAGTAAGTTATAGGGCCTTGTCTCACAATTATCTCATTAGGAATTCACATGGTAATTTTGCTGCCATTTGGAAACTAAAGACAAAAATAAGCACCATTATCCAGCAACACCATACTACAGTACAGCTATATAGCCTTACACTGCAGTGCCTGTCTCGAAGAAGTAGTAAAAAAAACTTTTGCATGAAAGGCACTGTAGAAAGTAAAATTACTGGGCGAAGAAAACAAAAAAGTATTTACTCGCTTTGACTAGCAGTATCTAGCAGAACCAGAAGTGTGACACTGGCACTGTCCTGCATTAGGATGACGCTTAACATGAGGCCGGCGACTTGTGCTTCTTTCGTCTTATCATTTAAGGAATTCTCCTGAATTGTTTTCCTGGAACTATGTGGCTCCACTATTTACCATAATACATTAGCATCGGTATTCTCGTCCATCGACATCACCTAAGTATGTATTATAAACAAATCATTTTAACTTAATTTTTCTACTTTCAATTCACTTACTAGATATACACTATTGAATTGTTAAAATTAATATATGTATATGTTTTGTTTTTATGTATCTTCTAGGAACCCCTAAACCCAAATAGGGGTTCCTATTTGGGTATAGCCAGTCTTCAGTCTGGTTCAGTCTTGATCCAGTTTTGAAAACTGAATTGAATACACATATGTTAGTTTAAATATTTTTATTTACTTTAAATTAATATTTTCTTAAAATAAAATAAAAATATTATGGACCTATTTTAATTTAATAATTAATAAAGTAATAACGGTGGCCATGGCGGCGCGCCACCTGATAGTTCATGGCTGACGTCATTTGCGACTGCAGGCACACTACATCTGATGCCAAGCACCGAATGTCTCATTAAGTAGAGAAACTAATCAGAATGTAGTGCATATTAAAAAGGCTCACTTTGAGGATATTTTACTTACTGTATTTTTACAGTGGGGAGAATCAATATGTCTGTTTTTTTTTAGGTGACAATACTACTGAGCGCTTCCGTGCTTCGGAGTGCACGTTAAGCCGTTGGTCCCAGTTGTTGTCTTAGAATGGCAGTCGTTATAGCATGGTGGTAGGGCATTTTGCGAATGCCCGCCTGGCTAGCTTCCACCCTCAAGTAAATCTGTCGCCAACCACCTAGCAGTGTGTTCCGGCAGCTGTACTTGTGAGCCAGTAATTCTAAATAAGCCTGAACAATATCTTCGACTACATCATCACTTACCATCAGGAGAGATAGTGGTCAGAGATAACCAATCAGGCGAAAAAAAAACGTATTTACGGGTTTCAGTTTAAAAAACCAACTTGAGTAGTTATAAATATTTAAATCATGCATATAAATCCATATGACCCCACAATTAAAAAAAATATAAGTAATATGTCTACGTCTGTTTTACAATGTTAAAGAAAAATAGCCTTAAAGTTATAACGCAATTGAAGTCAAATTAAACAAAGTATTTCGATGAAAATATCCAATTTTCAAATTTCTTATTATGCAAAACGAAGACGTTATCAGTAAAATGATATTTCCGATAGAAATTTTGTCAGTTTTAGGGTGATTGATGACAATTATTATTATCTTATCCAACAGCAGCGAAACGAGTTTGTCCAATCTCAGATAAGTGAGGATATTAAGAGAGCACAATGTAGTAGTAGATACTGTATTGTTAACGATGAATAAATTACTGGCAAATCGGTCCCCATCCGACGAAAACACCTCGCATTAACATTGCATTAAAAATATTTTAGGATATTCATTAAATTGATCAAATATTATTTTTAGGAGTCGCTATTTGATTTGAAACTATCACTTTGAAAATGGTCAATTAAAGAAGTGGTGACTTAAACAAGTAGTCATATATAGAAGTAATAACTTAAGAAGTGGCCATTTGTCTAAGTAGTAACTATAAGTTATGTATATTTGTCGACTTTAACATAAGAAGTGATCATTTGTAGAAGATGTAACTAAAGGGTTGATCATTAATAGAAGTGCTCACTTAAATAAGTAGTAAATTGAAGAAGGAGACACAAAAAAGAACCACAAACAGCCAAAACTACCTACCCCTCTAGAGAACTGAAGTATTTGTTCTAAATATAGGCATAAAACGCTCTTCTATTATTTTTCAGAATCCCTACGCTTGTCAGGCGCCGGCTTCAATAGGGATCGCAGTTCTCAAAAGGCGCTGCTGCCCACCTTCTTTTTTAATTTTAATTTTTCCTTTTGTCATCACCTACGACTCCCACAGGAAGATACAGGGTAGGAGGAGGAGTAGGGGTATACTAGTCCGACACCCTACGGATTTATACTTTATATCTACACCTTTTTATATTTATAGCTGATAGGCTACCCTTTGACCATTATCTCACCTGGTGGTAAGGTATGACGTGGTCGAAGAGTTTGTTTAGGCTAACCTAGAAATACTGGCTCTCAAGGCCAGCTGCTGGAACACACCATTAGGTACTTGGCGTAAGATTTTATACTTGAGGATAGCTAGCCTGGCGGGCATTCGCTAAATGCCTTCCACCATGATTTAACGACTGCCATCCTAAGACAACAACCGGGACCGATGGCTTAACGTGCCGGAAGCGCTCATTATAATGTACAAGTAAAAAATAAGTAATTAAAAGCTTAGTAAATTGTGATCGTGCAAGAATGTTGGAAATTAGTACAAAAAAACTTACTTCTCGTTTTTTCATCCCGCATTTAATATATGTTTGCATGGTGGAAGGGCATTCGTGAATGCGCGCCTGCCACTTGAGGGGGGTAACTAACCCTCAAGTAGAAAATCTGGCACCAAACACCTAACAGTGTGTTCCCGCAGCAGTCCTAGAGAGCCAGTTAAATGACAGGTACACTGAGACTTAACTACTGTGTGTCTCAAGGTGACAGGCGCAGTACAATTCGTCACTTGTGACCAAATGCATTTGTTACACGTTCTCAACATCAAAAATGTGTCTTAATTGGTCCGCCCAGTGCCATATAAAAAGATATGCTACACCTTCATTAAAACATATTATTGACATTTAACTGTGAATACCTTTATGCAAATTTAACCACCCCGTAGGGTGTCGGGCTAGAATTTCGTCTCCCGTGGGAGTCGTAAGAGGCGACGTTGTGAACTGCGGTCTCCAAGACGCCTGCCAAGCGTACGGATTACGGCAAATTGGTAGTAAAAACAAAGATACGAGTATTTAGGCTACCAGATGGCCCATTCTGTACAAATATATGCTATTAACGTTAGCAAACTAACAGTAGCAGTATTATATGCGGTAAGGGCACTCTGTATATGCATTTATTTTTTACTTCAACATTCTCTCACTTTATTTGCATGTAGTTTACTGGATTATAATATAGGACCCTATCATCTATTCCCGCGGGTAGTATAGATAGCGACGAAAGTGGTTTTGAAACCCAGCTCGTACCACAAGCGTCTGAGATGATCCGCGCGATGGAGTGATTACCAGCAGTACAGTAACATTCGAAAGAAACATGGCAGCCGGGAAATGAAGTGAATGATGCAGCGATGGTTGACAGATACGAGTAAAAGAAACCGACACACCCCACCGAGATCATATTAAATAGAACCAGGATAAAAATATCTGTATTTTTAATAGGCTTTAACAACAAAAGTAAAAATGCGTTTATGCTCTTTCACGCAACGGCGCGCGGCGCCTGATTTATATGATTATGAGCTTTAAGGTAAAATTTAGGTTGGTATATGATTTAGCTTCTACATTATGGACACGAGGTTATTGGTCAGGGCACCTTCTGACAAAAAAAAATCGTGTTGAATCCGCTATATGAAGATTTTCAAGCAGCTGCAATGGTTATGGACTGCCGAGCAGGAGATCTATGGTTCGAATACTACCGCAGACTTGAGCTTCAATCAAAAAAAAAAGGAGGAAGTTGTCAATTCGTCTGTTTTTTTATGTTTGTTACCTCAGAACTCTTGACTGGGTGAACCGATTTTCAAAATTATTTTTTGTTTAAAAGCTGATGATGTTGTCGTTTGGGCCAATTTTAAATTTTATCAAAATCGGTTAAGCCGTTTTAGAGTTACGCTCCAATAACTGAAAAATATTCACCTATCTTGATGATATAGTCGTCGACTATGAATGAGAATCGATCCCGTAAGTAGCAAATGTCACTAAAAAGAGTGAAAATAGTTATTTGTTATACAAGAGTGCAAAGTTGCTTTTTAACCGCGTGTTCAATTTTGATGACCGAGCAAGCGAAGGATTCTAAAATTGAAAAATTAGAATCCTGAGCGTTAGCGAGGGAATCAAAAGAGCACGAGGTGAAAAATCTTTGCACTCGAGTGCAACACGTAACTTTTCATTCCACCTCAGCGAGGAAATGAAAGAACCGCGTACAAAGCAAATTGAAAAAAGAACACCAAGAAGGTTCCGAGTCTGAGTTTTTAACACATTAAAAAAAAGTTGTATGATATATTCGGCACCATAGAGGTAGCAGTAAATAGGTTTAATGTTTTTTTTAATTCACAAACTTAGTGCACACGATGTTCTAAATTCAATTTACTTTATCCTCTAGAGAATAAAAACGGCTTTTCCACTCAGATATTGAAGATTAAAAATACTCTTTCCGAGATGGTGGGATGAAAAATATTTTTTACCATAAAATGGGATACCATGGAATCGGTACCATGATAGTTCAAAAGTACCTATTATCACAAAATGGTCCACATGGTACCGATTTCAACAAGTTATTTCACACTTTTGGGTATTGAAGTCGGTTCCATTTTTTGGGAAAAAAATGTTTAGCAGATAAATCAATGAACTACCTTTAAAATTGCGAAAGTGTATAGATAACAATAATACAAACTTTAATTTATTATGTATTTAAAATAATTTCTATAAATAATCGTTATGGTCTTTGCACACAAAACGCCAATATCATATATTATAAGGACCTAATATAAGTAAGCACCCATACTGTTATGCAGTGCACTGTTAATGGGAACCCAACGTGATTGATTATAGATGTTATCTGCGCTGGCCAGTAATAAATAAGAAAACTGCCTTATTGACCCTAAATAAACACTGCTTTATTTAGTGATATAACCTACAACTAACCAGTTAGTTCTTATTGACCCTTCAGATCAGAGCTACTTTATATAACAGTTGCAAATTATTACTAACTCCTTCCGAGTCTTCAGTTACTATCTTACTTATTCGTAATGGATATCGAGTACTGTTCACAAGAGGTTCTTATGTTAATAAGAATGAGGCTTTTATTTAGCGAAAAAGCGGTAACGTGCAAAAGAACATAACTGTTATTTGATTTACAATTCTAGCTTTGAAGATTTTTATTTAATTTTCGCGTTCCGCTTTTGTTTTGTTTTCATGTGCTCAATGTGTCGCCCCCAAAATATTAGTATACATGTTATGTACTCCCAATCCACGGAACTGTAAACCAACAAAAGTGACTCAGATCGGTATTGCGACATCCCGCCGCCGATAATTCATGAGAACGCTGAGGAGGCGCTATTGCAACATTTTGGACACCGACTTCGTTTAAGGAAATAAATCAAAATTGAATCACTTTACGTTCTCACATCGAACTATCGTAACCTCACCTAGTTTATAATTATTTTAATTGTATTTTATTTCAATTAAAGTTTTTATGTAAATTTCTGTTTTTTATTGAGTCCTCGCACGCTGCCTGTCCTAACTTACATAAACTTTTTATATTTACATTTTATTTCATTGTTGTTTTGATTTTGTTTTATAAAAAATTCTACACGTGAAATATTGAGCCCTCAAAACCAATGTATATCAAATCAACGCGTTGGCATTGCAATCCAACGGGCATTGCTGCCAGCATTCTGGTTATGTTACTAATACAGTTAACCACAGACTGATTGTGCCATAATTGTTTCTTTGTCAATATTCATTATTTAAGAATTTCAGTCATGGTTGAACATTTTATGTACATTATAGTAAATTACCAAATTTCACTACAAATATTACAAGGCACAATGGGACCGGGAGCTCATCGTATTTTCCAAGACTTATCTGAGCGCTTGGTCGATGCGACGCGTAATCAAAATGCTGACACATATTTTGACTCAGCAAATAAGCATTGCAATTCAACGGGGCAATGCTGCCAGCATGCTGGGCACGCTGCCAACTGGTACTGGACTGGACCATTTAGACTGCCTATGAGTCTGATATGACTTATAGGTTGTCTAAATGGTTTTATTGTAGTAGCTGTAGTGTTGTATATAGTCTGTAGTATTTTGTTTAATGAAGGCATACCGCCGGTAAAAAAAATTTAGGCACAATCGTTAATAAATGGGGTCAACTCCTTTCCAATCAAAGGGTACCTAGAATAAATCGCCTAGTGTATTATCCGCCTTGGTACAATGAACGATTTGACATTATATAACTAATAAATAACATTTATATGAAAAAAAAAAACTTTTTATCGCTGTTGTTGAACACGGCGAGTGGGTAGTGGACACATAAAATATATGCAAATAACGCAAACGAAGATATACAGCTGCAGTATATTTGACGTGGCATTATGAAAGTTTAGTATGACGCGACGATTTACGGGTCAGTGTTTCGGGCGTGATAACCAGATTTAGTGGATTTACTTGAGCATAACTAACTGTATAGAGTGCGGGGATTTCCACGGCGGTTGCTATTCAGCTTAGCAGTGGTCTAATAGAGAGTCTTATTCTTTATTTGGATTATAATAAGAGTTTTCAGGTCTATTATAATCTTGACTAGTATTTATTATACACAATATTTTGCAAAAAAAAATGGGGACTTTAGATTTTTTCTTTTCTTCAATGAATATTACAAGAAAGAGACTTTATTAATTTGCCGATGTATTGGTATTTAATGCAGTAAAAAGAAAGATTACTGTGTTTAATTTGCAGATATATCGTATAATACTCGTAAAATAAATATAAAACATAAAAATAAGTTAAAAACATGTCATGTAAGATAGAATATAATGTACCGATTCCATACAAGAAGGACATTGATACGCAAACAAAACGAATTAAATATTTCATCATTCCGTAACATCGATTGGCCGGACTAGGACCAACTTATACCACGTGTCTTAATTACAAACCCGCAAAACAGTTAATTATCTATGGGATAGCATCATTGTAATCACAACTTGTAAATTACTTTCGATATCTGAAAGGGAGTGGATAAAATCAAACCAGATCCTTAATATTTTTACAATAATTATATTCTTGTGTTGTCCGTTGTGTTGTAAGATTGTAGAAGATTATGGAAAACATTTTTTATCGACTTCACATTCGTGGAATGAAGTTAGTAGGGTGAAATGACGAAACAGGGAAAAATAAAAATGCATTAAAGTAAGACCTGCAACACAATAGTTATATTTAGATATATACTATAATGTATACAGGGTTATTGGTAAAATGCTATCAACCTGTTAGGGTTGATTTCTGCTAGTCCTAACAAATATTTTGAGATAACTTTGTTTAGTTCATACAAAATAAGCTCAAGGGCGAGCATGCAAAAGTGAACGTAATACATACACTTCTGGTTTGGAAATTTTTCATATTACAATTCCCTTACAATAACAATTCCCATTTTTTGAAATAACTTACATATACTATATAAAATTGCATATATTGCGGCATTATTTAAATGGCAATCCAGAAACATATATTAGGCTTACGGATATGCACGTAAAATTTCACCGAGATTGAACACCTTGATATTTAATATGACGAAAATTCGTTTGTAACAGCTCTATGAATGCATTTCCCTTAAGCATGTAATAATGCTTGATATCATATATAAATATACTGTATAATAATAGAAAGTAACTGCTCTTATCACATGATAAAAAAAAACTATGCAACAGTCCATCGATCTGTTGATACATGATAATAGAACACAGTTTTTGTGTACTGCTATTTACCGGCAGCTATATCTACTGTCCTACATACGGGTAGGTATCGGTAACTTTATCTACCACTTACGCTGACATGACTATTCCATAGTAATGGCAATTCATTGGCAAATAAATATACGAAAGTGAGCTGTTGGAATGTTGATTTGACCCCGAAAAGTCGATAAAATATGGCGTATTCGGTGTATTGTTTACTGCTGCTCTAGACGACGGACATTACGCTGATGTTAATTACAGTCTTGTAAATTAAATCCGAAGCAATCAGCAACTATTTTCACAATGCGAGGCCATGTAGTGTCGAGAAAGCAATACTTGAAAAGGAAAGACGTTTTAGAAGAGGGCCGGGTTATGAGTACCCTTAATAGACGTGAGTTTAATAAGAATGTGATGAGTGTGCTGTAAGCAATAGAAATATAACAAGATCGTAGCAAGTGGAAATCCGTGGTCTCTGCCTACTTCTCTAAAAAACAGGCGTGGTGTTTGTACTAGCCCGCCCCAGTTTCTCACGGGTATTTAACAAAAACATATTTTTCTAAATATGATTACAAGCACTATCGCGTGCTAAGCGAAAATCATATCAAACAAATTATTGGAGTACAAAATTTTATGCCCAAGGCGGGAATCGAACCCGCGTCCTCCGATATCGCGTCGGATGCTTAACACCATCTCAGCCACCTGGACATTGGCATTTCTGCCGATTCCCGCCTTGGGCATAAAATTTTGTACTCCAATAATTTGTTTGATATGATTTTCGCTTAGCACGCGATAGTGCTTGTAATCATATTTAAAAATATAGAAGGGTAGCGACATCATACCGAGAGCTAAGTGTTTCAAAAAACACTTCTTTCGATCAGATGAAGTCTAGTAGTCTGGTTGATGGCCGCGCACCGTCCCCTATGACGGTTAAAGTAATTCAATTGGAGCACAAAGTTTCGGCAGCAATCCGGAAAGCTAGTTTTAAAATAAAACTGACTTAAGTAGGCTGCGTCACTGTCACTTTTACACCAGAATTTAATTTTATATTCTGACCCTTTCCAGTGAATGTTAAGTACGTCCCAAGAAAGCTGACAAAGGGTGATAAGTTGATAACATTCTTTGTACAAGTACTTGAGTCGATCGATTCCTGAAAGTCAAGTCATTGTTGCAGATAGCGCCGCGCGTAGGCCGCTGCTACGGCCCACGCTACGGCGTAGCCGTTACGTAAAATATTAACGAATTAAAATTATTGTTCTGCCCTTATTCCATTCATGGGCAATCAATATATGTATTACTAAGTAATATTATAAAAATATTAACTGTTGCAAACTTATGTTTAAAGTCTTACGGTATTTGTTCCGGGTCTACGTAGAAATATTGAGTGATAAAGTAGAGATAGGCAGGACGCTTGGCTAAGCGAGATTTGAACACGTGGACCACCAGCCAGTTGAGTTACGTGGCGTTTATTACGTTCAGTCGGCAAATATCACTGTATTTTTTGGTTTTTCTAAAATACTTTTTGTGTATGTTTACTTTAAGTCTTGTGAGTTTCCCTGAATGTTTTCTGAATAATAATTAATTGTATTCTTGAAATATTTGGTTAATTAATAATTAATTTCCGCAAAGTGACGCCTATTAATTCTCCTCGCTAATGGTTTTGTTGGTAGTATACTAGTTTCCTTTCGGCATAGTGAAAGCTCTGTTGTACCTTTTATGCACTGCAACACCTCATTACTCATGTCGACGTGAATAACGGCATGATGCTCATTGGTCGCAGATTCCCTGCTTAATCACCTCTTAGGACATTCAACAGGAAGATATGAAAACGTCCTTATATCTTTAAACCGGAAACAATACGACATAACAAGACTATAGTGACAAATCACAATTACGACAGAACAAGATTACCCCTTGTTCCAACCCGCCATAAAGCGGCATGGGTTCCCATAGACCCCTGGAGGGTACAATTAACGGTTCAACTCTATGGATACTTACGGTTTCCTTAAAGCTGGTCTAGATTTAGATTTATTTGTTTTTGATTGTCTTAAACGGTGGTTTCGGGGAAATGGACTTAATTGAGAGGAAAATGCCTTGATGAGGAAGATTTTTCTGAGTAGAGCTAATTAGGAACAGTATTAGTGGTTCACTGTTTTTTTTAAACAATAGTTCATTACAATTTGTGGCTTCAGATGCTGATATGTTCATTTTTTTTTGATAGCATAAAAATGTTTGTGAACGAAGTCGTCTGGGGAAGTACTGCCACCATACCTATTTCTACCGCCAAGCAGTATTGTTCGCTTCACTTTGAAAACGATCGCGTGTTTTATCCATATTAACTTATTATGAAACGGCTAGGACCTGCGTTATATTTACCGGAAAGATTGAGGCAAGATGTAGCTGCAATGTTAGGCAAGCAGAAACCACCACAGCGTAATATTAGAAAAGGTGAGTGTGTAGCCTTAAGAGAACTGCGATATAATGATGACATCTCGGTGTTACCAGCCGACAAGGGTAATGCAACTGTGGTGGTGGATACTGATGTTGTGTATATGAGTGAAAATTAAACGCAATAGTAAGTGACACCTCCACGTACAAAAGGGTTGGTTATAATCCAACTGCTCGAGTTACTATTAAAGTGCAAATATTAAACTCCGCTCAGAGGACCTAGGGTGTCGGCCGTGGGGACAGCCGGCACCCCCCACGGTCATCATTACGGGGCATCCCACGAAGCGGCATGGGGGAATTATTCCCAGAGGCTGGGCATGCAGCGACACTTTGTGTTCGGTGAACAATGGTAAACTATACGGTCGGGTTGAACTCTATCTCTAGGTGGATAGTGTTCATATTAGCGCGGACGCGAATATTGTTATAATTACGAGGGAGCGATCTGTGTCAGTATGTGCGACATGACGCGGCCACCTGTTACCTTTTAATTTGAAGGTCAGTTCCGCAGCAGAGCTCGAGCGCGGCGTTCGGCTCACATATTTCGTTATAAGCGCACGCGGTCATGTTTGCTTCGATTGACCTAGTTTACGTGCGGTCACGTATGTGTATAAAAGGATTGCTAATTAGTGATAATAATAACTGTTTTGTGTGTGATTGTGTTCGGTGCAGACACCGTTATTTTGGGCGCCGGGCGTTCATAGTGAGTAGGGGAGCAACGGATTCCTGTCTGCGGGCCACTACGTCACCGTCAGGCTCAAGGGTTCTCCAATTATAATTCCTTATTCTATTTAACTGCAGTCATAGTAAAAAAAAAGACTAAGGTGTTTTGCAGTAAGCCCCCTTCGACGGAGCGACCAGCGAACCGTTAAGGGGTAAGTTGTATATATCGGCTTGTGTCTTTCTGTGATATTTTAGGAACCCAGTCGAATACGCCACGACTTCTTGGTAAACTTTGGGACTACGGGGATTGAAAAGGGCCCCCGCCCATACACTTTGTGGCTTATAATCCATATTATACTCCATACTTGAAGTAATTTTCCGATGCTTTTGCAAAGTAGGCACTTAACCAAAAAGATTTTTTGACAAGAAAGGATTTTCAATACAAAGAGTTTTTATTATTAAAGTAATAATGGTCTTCTATGTACCAAAACAATCCACATTTTATTATGGCGGAAGACGTTGTAATGGACCGAAGAGACGGAGCTATAACAAGCGGCAAATTCAATGGGTATTGTGCTATGATGCGTCAAACCTTAGATTGGTCTTCTACGTGTACATTATTTTATCCCATTTTATAACGTGTTCCTATGGTTTATTGTTTCTGTAGTAACTTCATTCTTCATTAATTTAAAATTGTTATGAACACAAATTGTTATGGAGTGCCGTATCGCAGGTCCAGAGTCCGATCCCCAGCGCCGGCTTGAGCTTCACCGCATAGTGGAAGGGATTATGCGAATGCTCGCCTGGCTAGCTATCACCCTCAAGTAGAAAATCTGTCGCCAAGCACCTAACAGTGTGTTCCAGCTGCAGTCCTAGAAAGACCGAAAAATTACAGGCACATGAGATTTTCGTGTTTGAATGTCTTGTTTAAAAATAAAGATTCTTTATTGGCGTAAAACATGGTATAAAGTTGTTATTATAACATTAAAGTCCTCATGTTTTGCTAGTATTAGAGTAGCAAGCAAATTAATACTATTTTAATTAGGTATATTATTATATCATTAATTTATTTAAGGAAGTCTTTTACATCAAAAATGTTTTTATCCTGCAACCATGTATAGTTTAGTCATGTTAAACTAAGCGAATCAATAATGTGATGATAATAATGTAAATAATGAAGGTAATAATGTAAAATAATAATTAATAATGTAGGTAGCAATCAGTGGCGAATGTACCATGGTCATTACATGTTTCATTTCAATAATAATTTACATTAAATTTTGAATAGGTTACAAAAACAGTCCTAAGACTTCAGCCTGCCGCCTGTGCAGTGTTAGTATTAAGGTAAAATGTAGAGGCACTAATTAAAGTTCTCTTTGACTTCCTAATTAACAGAAACTGTAGGATTAATAGTCGTTTAACTTCGTCAGAGCTCTGCCGGTGATTCAAAGAGGCACACTGGCAGATCAAATCAAAGCCAAGTTCAGGCACAAATGTGAAAAAAATTATCTGATTTGAGAGTGGCACCTTAATAATGACGTAAATACGGAACATTATGCATACACACACACTACGTATTAAAATGAGGAAGGATACTATGAAAACTTATACCCATGGGCGCTCGAGGCGGCTCTGTTTCGCTTATGGGGATTATTTGTAACTTAAGTCATATACCTATTTGCAAAGGCGTGTAAAAATTATATTGTAAACCAAATATACTTTAAATTTTTTATGAAATTTTGATGAACGATGAAGTACAATACATTTACAATAATAATTTGCTTTTTATTATAAGAATTAATGTGGTTTTTACTCATTTTAGTAAATAACCAGTATTTACTCAGTATAAAGGTATAAAGCCAAGTTCAGGCACAAATGTGAAAAAAATATTCTGATTTGAGAGTGGCACCTTAATAATGACGTAAATACGGAACATTATGCATACACACACACTACGTATTAAAATGAGGAAGGATACTATGAAAACTTATACCCATGGGCGCTCGAGGCGGCTCTGTTTCGCTTATGGGGATTATTTGTAACTTAAGTCATATACCTATTTGCAAAGGCGTGTAAAAATTATATTGTAAACCAAATATACTTTAAATTTTTTATGAAATTTTGATGAACGATGAAGTACAATACATTTACAATAATAATTTGCTTTTTATTATAAGAATTAATGTGGTTTTTACTCATTTTAGTAAATAACCAGTATTTACTCAGTATAAACCACTTAATAGTCGGAGCTATTCGAATTATCCCGTATTATAACCCGTATATCCGTAAGTATCAGTAATTATATAAAAAATAGCAATTTGTTTGATATAAATTTAAAATAATGTGTAAAATTCTTATCAATAAGATTTTTTTTAAGTCTAAATTTAATAATGTCTTCATTGTCTATGTCTCTTAAACAATGTGGTAGCTTATTACAAATTAATCCTCTCATTTTGAATGTGGTGTTACTGGTCAGTGCAGTCCTGCGAAAAACTGCTTGTATTTTGTCGTTATATTGCTCCTCAACTTACCGAAGTCTTTCATATTATTTTTTACATACACCGCTGATTCGTAGATATATATCGAAGGAAGCGTTAACAGTTTTAGATTTTCGAAATGGGGCTTATAAGAATCTCTTGGTTTTAGCCTACACATTGCTTTAATGCACTTCTTTTGGGATTTCAAGGCAAAGTATTTTTTTCGTTGAGTTCCCCTATATAAGAACTCCAATTTTTTTTATGTGGAGCCGACTTAGGCGTAGTATACACTCAAAAGAGCTTTATCATCAGCAACTTTACGTAGCAAATACAATGTATATATGCAAATTGGTATGTTTTTGCACAAACTGTGGTGTATGACAGATGCATAATAGTTAAGAATACCGGCGGGTCGACGATGTACACGGTAGGAGGATTTTGAATGTTCATTGGAAATACAGACCTGTTACCGGATAGTCGCTGTTTTATTTATATCGCTTGCTCACTGATTCTACACATACATAGTTTATTTTTGCACATAAGGTGTAAACAGGCTTAACCAAGAATTACTGGTTCTCAAGGACAGTTGCCGGAACACACCATTAGGTGCTTGGCGACAGATTTTCTACTTGAGGGTGGTCGCTTCCACCATGTTATAAATTGCTTTAAAATTACCCAACGGGGTTTGAATATCATTCTCCGATTTTTTTTCTCGAGGTTGTCGTAAGAGGCGACTAAGGGAACATACCGGAAGGCAAGATGTAGCGCCTTTTCAGGAACTGATAATTTTTTTGACTGATGAACTGATTTGTCAATAAATCAAAAAAAAATTGGTCATTGTAAATAAAATAAAAACATGTTTTCACATGTTAATAAACGGTCAAATGCGTGTCGAGCCACGCACAATGTAGGGTTCCGTAGAAGCCCGTTATCATAACATAGAACGATTCTGTAGTTCTTTATTCTCCTCCACTTTCTTCCTGCTAAATCTAGAAAATATGAGTAGGTACAATTGCCGAAAAGTTATTATTTCAATTGTAATTTGAAAATTAAACCAAATTAGTTTGCGATACTCGAATGAAAACGTAACAATAGCGCGATTCAGAATCCGTTGGTACATTGTCAGGATTTGAATGTCATTTAATTTATTTGCTGTAGCATAAATAATTATTTTATTACAAAATATTTGATATATACAGGATTATTGCTAAAATGCTAACAACCTCTTAGGGTTGAGATCTGCTAGTCCTAACAAACATTATGAGATAAAAAAAAAATCGTATTTAAATTTTTTTTTTAAATATTTAAAAAAAATATTTTCGTGATTTTATGTGTTTTTGGCGGAAAAAGTACGAGGCCCATCTAATGTTAAAAGTATCTTGTGCCTGTAATGTATTATTTCATATTTTTCATTACTTTGCTCGACGTAAATATTCAAAACTCTATACAAAGGGAGCACGGCGCGGTCCAGTGTTACCGTTAAGAGGTTGTTAGCATATTACCAATAACCCTGTATATTAAAGAAAAATTAAAGTAAACACCGATATATGCAAGGCTATTATACTATATAACTAGTCTGGCCATAAATAATGTAACATTAAAAAAAATCAGCTTTACAATTATTTAGAATTTGGAACGCGTTTATTACTTTAAAATTTTCTAACGATTTTGCGCCATTTCATATATTATTTCGTGTTCATTATCAAATAACGATATGAAATGAGGTGTTAAAGAAAATAGGATAGCAGTATTCGCCTTGTACAAAGTAGGTATTGAGCCGTTGCGTCGGTCATATTCCATACACTTCAAAAGCTTGGTATTAGCCGTATGTTCGTATATCGTAATATCAACAGATATAACAACACTTCCTCTGTCGAAGACCATGAAAGATCAAGGTAGCCGCGTGCTGTTAGAACTACAAATTAATGCTGTTAAAGCCAGAATTGGCCGAAATCCCATTATGAAGTAAACATATTATGATAACTCAACAATAATCTTATTGTGAGAAATAAAGATTCCCGCTGGGAAAATGTCGCGTATTATAAAACAAGACCTGAAGCTCGGTGCTTATAGGCGATATACAGTATATACCCTAAATCAATCTTTAAAATTAAGTAGAGTGCCTTCCGTTGCGATACGCAAGTGAAGGGCACAGAAATATTTTCTTTACCGATGAAAAAATTTACACGATTGAAGAGCCAACAATCAGCAAATTGATGATGTGTGAAATGAAGTGATCGATGACCTTGGTACGACAGGTACAGACAGCAAACACTTCTATTGTACGGCGAGGATGAGGTCCAAAAAGTATTTTATACCTATATAAGTCGAATCTTTGTACTGTCATATCTATATATATACTAATACTATAAAGAGGAAAGATTTGTATTTTTGTGTTTGTGTTTTGGATGAAATTTGGCATGGAAATAGTTTGAGACCCGAGAAAGCACATAGGATAGTTTTTATCCAACTGCGCAAATAAGAGGTTAATGGTTTTGCGCGATAACCACAATACGCGCAGGTGGAGCTGCTGAAAAACTAGTCTATTATGAATGACATAAGGCATAGTTATTGTTTTAAGTTTTTTATTTTAGATTTAGTTTTCAATGCCAGTCTTTACCCCTTACAAACAACCAACTACTTCACCTTAGTCACTTTAAAGGATTTATTCTATAGATTTTATATTTGGTACAAAATTATCCAACACCCAAGTTCAACGACTATTACTGCTAAACTAATAAAGTTATCTCAACCGCTATACTTTTCCTTCAAAGTTCATAAAACGTACTATCAGCTTGAATTTTTTCAGATTTTTCAAGCTAGCAGTTTAGCTTTTAGAGCGGGGGGGACGCCGTGCTGGAACAAAAATTTACACTTTAAAGTTTAATATTTCGTAAATGGAGCATATGATAGAAACACATTATTAGCAACCACTAAATCATTTTAAAAGACCTATTCAACCATACCACTCACGAAGATATAGACGACGAAAAAAAAATTCAACCCCACATCACATGTATGGTAGCTCCCTAAAAAAAAATATTTTTCAAAATTTTATTTTACCACTTTGTCGGCGTAATTGATTTACATATCCATACGAAATTACAGCTTCCTAGTACTAACGGTCTCTTAGCAAAACCTCGGACAGACGGACAGACAGACGGACATGACGAAACTATAAGGGTTCCTTGTCAGGACTACGGAACCCTAAAAAGGCAAGTCTTTTTTTAATAAACCAAATAATTGTGGTTAACTATGATAAGGCGTTATTTTCATTCATTCATTTCTGCCTACCCTATTTTTACCCCTTTTATTTAACTTATATTTTAATAAGATGCATATTATGTATATTCAATATTGTATGCAAATGGGTTATCACTTCATTAGTTATTATTATTATTATTAAGTTGTAACTAATTAGCTTAACATAACAGTATGTGTCAGAAGATTAAACATCGCATATTTTGCAGTATTAATATACGTAGCCTGCAAGCTTGTGGCGTTAACCACAAACGGTTGCTGTTTATGTTTGTTTTCAGTTTTAATTAAATATTTTCTGCTTACTAATATTCTACAACCGAGCTTTGTTTTTACTCACAAATTATTTTTTACGTTATCAGGATCGACAATTGTTTCAACTTTGTGTAGAGGTCTGGGTAGGAAACAAAAAAAATCGGCCAAGTGCAGGTCGGACTCGGGCACGAAGGGTTCTGTACCATTATATATACAATATTACACACTTTATTTAGTTTATACGAAGGGTACAGAACACTTCGTGCGCGAGTCCGACTCGCACTTATCAAATTTTCAGTATTTATTGTTGTTGCGGTAACATACATATACATTTTCTGTGAAAAATGTAACTGCCTAGCTATCACGGTTCATGAGATACAGCCAGACAGTGGAGTCTCAGTAATAGGGTCCCGTTTTTACCCTTTGGGTACGGAACCCTAAAAATAAGTACCTATTTTAGATGGCTTATAAGCTAGCCTCTGACTACTTTGGTCACGATGTGGTCGAAGGTATTGATTACATTTTATTGCTTCTGTATCAGTCAGATTGTCCACTGCTGAACACAGCCTTCACCATTAGGGTTGGTTTGTCATAATCCACACGCTTGGCAGGCGTCTTCGGGATCGCAATGTAAGATAACAGTTCCTCAGAAGGCGCTACAACTTTATAAGGCTCAGGTTTGACCTCACATGGAGTACTGCTCTCACCTCTGGGCGGGAGCTCCCCAGTACCAGCTTCTTCCATTTGACCGCATTCAACGCAGAGCGACTCGAATCGTCGACGATCAAGTTCTCTCCGGTCGGCTCGACCCTTTGGCTTTGCGTAGAGATGTTGGATCACTCTGCATCTTTTACCGTATATATCACGGGGAGTGTTCTGAGGAACTGTTCGATTTACTACCTGCAGCTCAATTTCGCCACCGGACTTCCCGACAAAGCATGATGTTTCATCAATTTCATGTCGACGTCTGGCAGTCCACAACCTTGCGATTTTCACGGCATTTTTTACCTCGCACTGCCATATTATGGAACCAGCTGCCTGGTGAAGTATTTCCGAACAGTTACGACTTAGGAACCTTCAAGAAGAGAGCATATTCCCTCCTTAAAGGCCGGCAACGCATCCTCGAGACCTCTGGTGTTGCAGATGTTTGTGGGCGACGGTGATCACTTACCATCAGGTGAGCCGCCTGCTCGTTTGCCCTCCTATGCCATAAAAAAAAATAAGAGTCACCATATATCAAATATGGCAAATATTTTACCTACATTCAAGTTGCTACATTCTGTCGACCACATCATCACTTAACGACAGGTGTAATATGGTGATAAAGTGGTGAAAATTCAAGTTGCACGAGAATATCGTTTTGTTTAAGAAATCCTACCTCACAGTTTGTGATTACTTAAACGACAAAAATGCCTGGACAATTCCACCCCTGCCAAGCTATAGCCTGTAACCTACGTAATTTAAACAAATATTGTAATAATTATATTGTATTGTATGTAACACATTGTTAAGAGAAGTTTAAAAGAATGGCCCCAAGTTTCGTGCCCGTTCTTCTCGCAGTGGCTCTATACATTTTTTGTGCTGAAATTGTACTGCAATGTAGAATATTAAAATTTGTAATTGACCTTCATAAGAGCGTAGCAGACGCCTAACTTTAATAAATGATTTTTATTTGAATTCGAAGAAAAACCTTTCAGCTATACAAATATATACTGTTGATTTAACAACGAAGTTATAGCGAGGTGTTAGTCCTAATCTATATACTTAAAAAAGGGTGCCAAGTCAATCCATTTCAAGTTTTGATTGAAGTTGAAGTTATAATTCAAACAATATGCTTGAGGCTTGATCATCAAAATTTATAATTTGAAATGTACAATGAGCCACAAAACATATTAAAAACTCGTTGAATAAAAATCATTTCAATATTAATGAAAATATCAAGAACTTCTGGCATCATTGAAGGTGATATATCATCTGTGTCACATTAATATATTAATATTACCTGTAGGTAAACAGATCAGATATATTTATTCACTACAGATAAGAAACCGCAATATACATTCATTACCTATTCTATCCCACTTATTTTATGAAAATGTGTAAGAGTATGTGTATGTGTTATTACTATAATATTTATGAAAGTAAGTTTATGTTTATCTATTCAACATCTGATCAGATTTTGTTGACACTCGGTAGACATGAAACACACAAAGAGAAATAAAGAATTTTCTAATATTCAATGTTACTTATACCGGTCTGCAAAAATATAAATAAATAGAATCTGGAACTTGACGGCCTCAATTTCTTTATAATTATAAATATATTTACATGATTAATAATTTAATAAAGTTGTAGTTCATTCATTAAACTCTAGACCAGAGGTCCCCAAACTTATTTTGTGTACTGCCAACTTTAACAATAAATTATTTTTAACGTCAATAAACGTTTTTTCACCAACTTAAAAACAACGACCACTCAAATTTAATTATTGTACTATATTGACGGAGAGACTTTTACTATAACCCGCAAGAGTTACATTGAGACCTGAGCGCAGTAGGTAGTACACAACGGCGCTCAGCCTGCCTAGCATGCGCAAATAAGACATTTTTGTCACGCATGACACGAGAAGATTATTTTTCTCGCGCGTAGAGAGAGTGGTGGACGATAGCAGCGGCCGCACCACGCTGAGATCCGTTAATTGAGATTATCTATGAACGATTCTCCATTGCGCTATTTGTTAGTTGAATTGCGAACAGTTTTAGGAAATAAGCAGTGATGGACTTTGTACTAATTAAATACCATACTTTTATAAACGATTACACATTTTTAGCGTTCTCGACACTTCATTTTTATGATTTAAAACTATTATCGATGATGTAATTTTCAAACGAATGATAAAGGTGTAAATAGGCTGGCTCTTTTGACGATGCGATGGTTGCTTAAATGTTTTTTTTGTTGATGAATGCTAAGTAGCGAAACAAAATTTTTATCACAGCTAGGTACTTAACTAGTTTTCAGTGTCCCATCCATTTTTTCTTTATTAAACAATATAATATTATTTTATAGCAATATATTATAGAGTACGAAACCCTAAAACGAAGTTATTCATTTAGATTACTTTAAATGTTTACTGTTGCGAACTTCATAAAAAATTTAATACTTAAGTACTAATTATATATTAAAATTTAAACTTTTAATACCTACTCATTTATTAACATATAATAGTTTTTTTTGAGTAATCAGCTAAGTACCTATAAAGGAATTACCTACATTTAAAATAGTTGAAAAAAACTACCTACGCTACCTACAGCATTATTCAAAGATTTTTATTTAAACTCACGCACACAGAGTTCGCGAGTTGTGTTCAAATTACGTTATTCTTATTGTATAGATTATACACACACATATATAACGGGTCAGCAAACACTGGACGGAAAGTAAATTTGTACTAAATCGTCGATCGCCCCCATTATACTTAGATGCGCGAGAAACACTCGATTTATCTCGTCCTCAAAACTGAGGTAGAGAAAATACACGCAAATACTCGCAGATAAGTGTCAAAAATCGATTAAACGAAGGGCGCGCATGTTAGTGTTGGTCGACAAGTTGCCACAGGCAGCACAAAATGTACGTAAACACGGACGAGTGCCATGTTAGCATTCGTAGACATATGTCGATATGTCTATTTTACACGAGATAAATGGTAGACAAAATTTACTCGCGGCGCGCATGTTAGCCGGGCTGGTGTCAAGTTAACTCTTACGGGTTATACCTGCCAATGAGAATGATTATTGAAACGCAACTTAATAGACCCGAGAGTTCAGTCGGTGTCTAAGAGTCCTCCTAAATGAAATTACAAATCACCTCTTAACACTCTACACAACGCCCCAATTTTTTTAGGTCTCTTACTGCCCCCTTTATGCTTGCCGCGTTCTCAAGGGGGCGTTATCTCCCACTTTGGGAAAGGCTGCAGTCTAGACGATGACACCTAAGTTGCAGGATTACTTTATATTTTTTTACATTTATGAATTGTTCAATTGAATAACATTAATATTATACCCATAGATCTACTTTTTTGGTACAGAACTCTTAAAATCACCGCATTAATAAACATTCAGATATGTATAAAAGATAATATATATATATATATATATATATCATTAAGATATATATATCGAATAAGCATTGCAATTCAACGGGGCAATGCTGCCAGCATGCTGGGCACGCTGCCAACTGGGAGTGGGCTGGAGCATTTGGACTGCCTATGAGTCTGCTATGACATATAGGTGTCTAAATGCTTTTATTGTAGTAGCTGTAGTGTTGTATATAGTTCATAGTATTTTGTTTCATAAAGGCATACCGCCGGTAAAAAAAAAGATATGTATAATATAGGCGTACAACCATGCAAGTTTAAGGTATTATACATCAAACTTTGTAAGTACACAGGTTCAAAAAGACCCCGGGCATAGCAAATTAGATGAGTATTTGATATTAAAATTTAGTATCGAAAATATAAAATTTATTCAGCTACAATTTCGGCAAAATGTACTCGCTATTATTGTAATCAGCCGTTGAGTTTCAATGTCGAAATTGTATTATGTAAACAATAAATTTCATTGATACGAATATAAGCGTTTTCAATTCCCGCGTGATTATTGATGGTGTAAAATTAGCGTGTTGGAATATAATTTGCGTTTTAATTTCCCGCATGGTTTGCAAATGCCTAGTTAACTAATAACCTAAAAATTGGCAAGCGCCTAACGGTGAATTTCTGAAACGGAAAACTGACTCTATCATTCTATGTTTTTTTGTGTGCTTAAGATGGAACAAGTAAGAGGCCCCACCTGACGTAAAGTGGACTAACCTCTGCCTATAACAGATGCATTTCGTCACAAGTCACGAATTGCACTGCGCCCGGCAACCAGTCAAGTCTCATGTGCCTGTAATTTTACTGGCTCTAAAGGACCGCTGCCGGAACACACTGTTAGGTACATGGTGACATATTTTCTACTTGAGGGTGGTAGCTAGGCAGGCGAGCATTCGCAAAATGTCTTTCCACCATGCGGCGAAGCTCAAGCCGGCGGTGGGGATCGAACCAGGGACCTGCGGCACGGCAGTCCATACCTATTACCGCTCGGCCATCATTACTCCTAAGCTTGTTTACTAATTACATAATCACTTACCGTCAGGTGCGTTGTTTGTCAAGGGCTAGTAAATAAAAAAGGTAATTAAAATTTTTGATTACAATATTAGGGAATCAATTGACAAGCTGAATCAATTATTAATCTTGATTGTAAATCAATCCACGATACCACTGTATGTCGCTCCAGCGGATTAATACAATCGAAACGACTAATTAGAACTATGTTTCACCGCCATGATAGTTCTATTCGCCCATGCCCGCTCTGAAGAATACTTCGGTCGTGGGTTCAAATCCCGCTCATGTTTAAAATTATTATTTTCGTTGTTAGTTTGAGTTTTCATACATATAATGTAAAAATATATTGAAAAAATATTTTTTTTTAGGTACCTAATCATTCGATTTGTACTTTTAGCTAAGAGCGTGGCGTACTTCCATGTTCGTTTCCCGGATCGAGTGAGGTTACTAAGTTAAGCAGCATCCGCCGCGGTCACGACTTGGATGGGTGACCGATAGTGACATTACTACTGAGCGCTTCCATACTTCGGAGGTCACGTTAAGCCGTCGGTCCCGATTGTTGTCTTTGGATGGCAGTTTTTATAGCATAGTGGTAGGGTATTTTTCAAATGCTGGCTAGCTACCACCTTCAAGAAGAAAATCTGTTGAACCAGTAATTCTAGGTTCGTCTGAGCAACATCTTCAACCACATCGTCATTTACCATCAGGTGGTGGTAAAAGTTAGCCTATCAAGTAAAAGGACGTAGAAAACTAAAAGTGGTAATAAACATGCAAACATAAACTTTCAGAGCTTTAATATTAGTGTGGTTTTGAAATGTGTTTAATATAAAGAAGAACTGGTAAACTAGATGCGTGAACTTATGAAGCGCTCGTAGCGAAGTTTGCTTAGCCATTCTGAATCGATCAGCAAAGTTAAGCAACGTCCGCCGCGGTCATGACTTGGATGGGTGACCGCTGGTGACATTACTACTGAGCGCTTCCGTGCTTCGGAGGGCACGTTAAGCCGTTGGTCCCGGTTGTTGTCTTAGGATAGCTGTCGTTACAGCATGGTGGTAGCGCACTTTGCGAATGCCCGCCTGGCTAGCTACTACCCTCAAGTTGAAAATCTGTCGCCAAGCACCTAACGGTGTGTTCCGGCAGCTGTCCTTGAGAGCCAGTAACTCTAGGTTAGCCTGAACAACATCCTCGACCACATCATCACTTACCATCAGGTGAGATAGTGGTCAAAGGCTAACCTAACATGCATAAAAAAAAAATGTGTATATATTAAGTTCAAAAATAAGCACCATTTTTTTTGTTATTTTTAATATTAGGAAACATCTCCGAATGATCTATCCTTAATAACATGTCAAATTAGCCTAATCATTTGTTTACTTATTGCAAACACGTAAATATCTTGCATTATTTTAAAGCCACATGAAATATGTTGCCATATGAAATCAACAAGTGTGCATCATTTCCTGTAACAATCCAAACATTTGTGAAGCAGGTGAAAGTTACGCAATAATCTTCTATTGGCTTCAGATCGGGAAGAACGTTATTGGATGTTATTTAATCTGTTTGAAAGAGTTTAAACTCGGTTGAAGCCTTATAAACGGAGAGCCAGTGATAAAAGAAAAACCGACAGATACTTAAGAGGGTAGGTATATAATATAAAATATCATATAATTTTTTTTTTTTGCCTTATAGGTTAGCCTTTGACCACCATCTTACCTGATGGTAAGAGATGATGTGGTCGAAGATGTTGTTCAGGCTTATCTATAATTACTGGCTCTCAAGTACAGCTGCCAGAACACACCGTTTGGTGCTTAGCGACAGATTTTCTACTTGAGAGTTGTAGCTAGCCAGCCGGGCATTCGCAAAATACCCTACCACCATCCTATAACGACTGCCATCCTAAGACAACAACTGGGACCGACTGCTTAACCTGCCCTCCGAAGCACGGAAGCGCTCATAAATAATGTCACCAGCGGTCACCCATCCAACTCTTGACCGCAAACGTTGCTTAGCTTTGCTGATCAGCTCAGAATGGCTAAGCAAACATCGCTACGAGCGCTTCGAAATAAATTTAAAAATAAAACGCGCAAATAAATTTAAATACGTCTATTTTACAAGCTCAATCGTGTTTCTACCCACAGATGGAACGTGAGGTGCCGAGTTAAATTTGTACCCCTCTATATCTTTCAGTGGGAGCCGTAAGATGCTTATAAAGGAAAAATACAAGGTGGGCAGAAGCGCTTTCCAAAGAATTGCTATATACTGCAATCCCTAAGATCCCTGCCAAGCGTGGGGACTATGGCAACCCTTCGTTTGAGGCTTTTGTTCGACAATAGACGTATAACGGCTGAAGAAGTAAAATAATACGTTCCAATACACATTTTTTTAAGGCTACTGTCTCTTTGCCTAACAGTTTAAAACTCCTTGGCTCTATATTGAATCTCCGGACATAGGTTTTATTGTTCTTGCTAACTTTATAGTTTCTAGTTTACCTCTTCTGTTATACGAAGAAATAACTGCTATAAGTTCTGAGATTTTATCCGAAGACAGATTTATACGTCTAGTGGGCGGATAAAAATATTAAATTAGTTTGAGGGCAAAGTGTGCCTTCACTTTTTTTTTTAGGGTTCTTCACCCATAGGGCATTACAGGAATTTACAAACGAGACCTGACTGTCCTTCCGCAGAGTATGTCACGGATCTCTAGCTTGTAAACGGAATGTGTTAAATTATGAATTTTGATATATTTTGTAAAACGTTAACCCTCTGACTAATATTTGACTAATTCAATTAAATAATCTTTCAGGTATCTTCAATAAATAAGAAGGTACCGAAAAAGTTTTTTTTTACACCTAAACATATCTAGTATCAACGTTATATATTTTTTAATTTAATACTTAAATAAATAAAAGAGGGTTTTATTAAGGTGAAAATTTTAGAACATTTTTGTTACGAGATATATCGCAAAACTAAACTTATTTGGAATCCGTAATTTCTATAGAAACATATTATATATCGATTTTTCAAGGGGGCTCCAAAACATAAGCAGTAAAACGAAAACTTACAACTTCTTTTTGCTCCCTAACAATGTGAAGTGTCACCTAGATTACATAATTACATAAAATACAATCACTGTTTGTATACTTCATGAATAAAAGCGACGGCTGTTAAAGCTGGCAATTACGGATAGATTTTGGACCATTAAGTTAAGGGATATATATAAAAAAAATAAACTAATTAAGATTCTGAAATGTTAGTATATATCCTGAAAACCATATTATAAAACACTAGAAACGCCGATTTTTATTGTGTGTAGTTTTGAAGCTGAGATTATAACCAACAAACGGGTTTCATTCAACGGGCTGTTACGATTTGTTACCTTCACCTGCCCGAGATTTTCTCTTTAATAATAAGTATGTATTCCAGTCAGAGTGAAAGGTTAAAACCCACTAGTACTAGCACGGTGACTGGTGCGTGCTGACTCGACGCCCCACTTCAGCTCGGATGTAAAACAATAATGAAACACTCCATGCAGCTTCACGTGTGTTATGCAGAAATATTGTACGGCGAGCATGTTTGGTGACTTTAGTTTTAACGCGGTACTAGTATATCCCTTAATAAATTCCGTAACGCTAACACCGATCTGATTTATTTTGTGACAAATGGAATAGTATTCTTGCATCCATTGTGAAATTTTGTGAAAAAATATCATATTTTATTATTGACTAATTTATTTTATTATCTATTGAAACAATATGACTAAATTCATTGACATTTTTAATTTTTAATGTATATGTATTTATCTTATTATTTTCATATTTTTATTTGACATTTCTTACTTTACTGATTTGTGCGATTTTTATCTTTAGTTTTTTTATTTTTTTATATTCAAATTTTGGGCCTGTATGTATAATAACCTTATAATACAAATTAATAATGAGTATAAGTGTCTTTGCCGTTCTTATTATAGCAAATAAATAAATGGTGAAGTATATATTTATGAATGCTGAGGGGTACAGCCTTTGACGATAATCAACCTGTTTTTAAGTGATGCTGTGGTGTAAAGTGTTAAGACTAAACCTAGAATTAATGGTTATTAAGGACAGCTGCCGTTCAACTGATACACAGAGAGATAGATTGATAATACTTTATTGTTACACCACATTACACATGAAACAGAGAAGATTTACAATTTACAATAATAGTGTTACAATGGGCGGCCTTATTACTAAAAGCAATATCTTCCAGGCAACCTTTGGATGGAGAGGATCTATAAAACCGATTATAAAGGGGCATTACTAGTATATAACTAATAAATAAAAAAGAAAACAAGCAACTAAGTCTTGATTTTAAAATAAACACATGTGCAACTAAATGTACATACAAAACGATAAGCAAAAATATATATAAAATAACAAAATATATATTTATATATTAATAATAATTTATATAATATATATTATTATATACACTACAAAAATCATAGTAAAGATATCCATAAACTATTTATAGGCAAATTGGCAATAACAGGTAATTACTTATAGTGTAATATTTGATAAGTAAGTAAAACTTTTTTATTTGGTCTTTAAATACGTTCAAAGATGGTGCACGTGTGATGGAAACGAGGAGGGAATTCCATAGGCAGCAGCAGCACAGGCAGCTTTGACAGTAAAATATTGGTAGTAGAAAGAACTGGTGTGAGGTTGAATGTCTAGTCTAAGATTTTCTAATGACTTTAAAGAGTATGCAGAACAATGAAGGAAGTTGAAATGTTCCTTGAGATAGCATAATATACAATACAAGGCGAAATATTTTCTTCTTCAAGATAGTTATTAGCCACGCGGACATTCGTTAATTGGCTTACCGTGCGGCTTCATCGCATCTTTCTCTGCGCGTCATGCTTAGTCCATACCCATTGCTTCTGGGCCATCATTGCTTCGGAAGTAAGCTTTTAACATAATGTGTTCATGTTTAAACATTAAAGCAACCTTGACATTGATTGTGGCCTCGAGTAAACTATATAAATCAGTGTCATCCCATTCGATATGAAATTCGAATACTGTCCGGCAGATTTTAACGGCCATAGGGGATGACCGACAACGTTTCTTCGAGCCGACTCAAACGAGTTATGTAAACGGCACACGCGAATCCAGGCAGAGTTTACTTGCCACGAGCTTCGAAGTGGTATTATCATAGTAGGTACTCTTTAATAATCTAATCGTATTATTTCTTTCAAACTTTCATCGTGCAAACATGTGATAGAACTTCAGACTGCCTGAAAATGATGTGAAAAACTCACTACGTCGTTATCGCTAATTGAAGTCATTCACATAAAACTTCTTTCTCAACTAGAAAAGTAAGGTTATACGTATCTGCAAGCTAAGCCTACTGAATTGTTTTTTACATAATTAAGTTACGGAACTAGCACAACCTATAATATATGCGTTTCACTGTGCCCATCACCCTGAGATTTCATGTGCCTGTAATTTCGCCAGCACTTATATCCACCCTTCTAATGAAACACAGCAATTTGAACATTGCTGCTTGGAATTAGAATATTACAGCGTCACTAGATTGTTTTGTTCATGCACCGGCTATATCATGTAAAATTTTTACAATGTATATATTTCTTATTGGAAATGTTTGCAATAAGATAATAATACTACATTAGGTATTTCCCCGGACAAACTTGTTCACAATTCTGGTGCTACTATAGGTATGACTGACCATATATTAAATGTTTACTTTATGTGTACCAAAATATTTCTTATAAATCTAATTAAAAATTAGTTTAGTGATCGCTGCATCCGTGTGTCACAGCATAAAACAATAAACCACCTACTACAAACGCATTGGACGACACAGTACCGTTCGCAAAACAATCGTGAAATAGCTCGTAAGTTCCAGCTATTCAGAACTTAGCATTGTTTTCTACAGACGAAGATAGTAACTGCACCGTTACGGATTTTGAGTGAGAGAAATAGTATGATTATTTGTTTACATACCAGGAGGAAGTCCCCAAGTACTATGCCAAATGATTATGTTTCCTCTATACGAAAAAAATTTACAATTACATTAAAGGACAACCCAAACGTATAGTCCTGGCACCTTACCTTATATCAACATGTCATCATTTACCACTATTATAGCTAAAAAGTATCGCATGTTTTGTCCAGAATTATTATTTAGTAACTCTCGCGTAATATTTACCGGATATTGCTCCGACCAGTTTCGAACTTATTTGAAGTTCTTCGTCTGGGAGTCACAATTGTGCACAGCGTCGAGCGCGGGCCTCAGCATGTAACTGGCGTTGAGACAGTTACGCTGTAGCTGTCAAAGTCAGAATTCCTCCGTCCGAACTTTCACTTCTGTCACTATCACTGAGATTGTCACTCTCGTTTTGATAGGTATAGGACTGTTGACACACTAAACTAGTAATGTCCTCTTCGCGGTTCCACAACCCCGATGCCGTAAAACAAATATTGAGGACAAGTATCCACGCCGGCGGAATGTTCCGCTAGCCCTAGCCGGTTACTAAATAATAATCACTATCATTATTTAGTAGTATTCGCAAGTTTATACCGTGTTGGGTAGAGTGAAAACTCAAGGCCATGGGGAAACGGTGTTGATAAGTTTGTTGTAACCTAGTAAAACTCCATACTTCCTAGTATGGAGTTTTACTATACTGAGCAACTTTAGTTGAGGCAATCTCGATACTATATTGGCTGGTTCAGGGGTCGCTAACCATAAACATGCATTAAACACTAACATTATAAATGTGAAAGTAAGTGAATGAAGGTCGTAAGTGAGAGGATATATCTTACATTCTAGATTAGGACAAAATGTACTTTTTATTTAAATTAATTAGCTACTGCTAAAGCTGTAATAATGTACCGGTTGGGGGCTGTACCCATCTTTCCTAATGATAAATCTTATTACTTAGATAGATAGATAGATAGATAGATAACTCTTTATTGACAACACCGTAATAACAACAATAAACTTATTACTAAAACATAAAGCCAAGTGTATCAATTGGCGGTCTTATCGCTCAGAGCGATCTCTTCCAGACAACCCATCAATAAGGGATATGGTCCATATATTGGTCGGGGTGTCTTATGGTCTAAATAATTCTACGCATAAATAGTTCATGTTAGCAAATTATTAACTAAGTAATTAACCAAAACTACAAAACTAAATTAATACTCATAACTATATGTACATAAAATATAATATAAGGATAAATGCTTAAACTATTATAATAAATAAAATAAATACATAAATACGACATAAACATACATATATGAGTTAAAATACATAATAGAATATACATATATATTATATATACACATATATATAAATATATACAAATTGCTATATGTTAAACACATAATTCAATTTAAAATAATATTTGTACCATTGTGTCTATTATTAAAAATAAAAGTTAGAGTAAGAGATAATAGTTCTTGACTTGATCCTTGAAAGATATCAATGAAGGAGCACGTTTTATTTCTAGCGGTAGCGGATTGCACAGTCTGACAGCTTCAGCGGCAAATGAATAGTGATAGAAAGTAGATTTAGTTGCAGGTTGTTGTAGCGTTAAGTTTTCTGATGACCGTAATGACAGAGAATGTGTATTATGAAGAAATTTAAATTGTTCTTTGAGGTAGCGCGGGGATAAAGGATGGAACAGAATACTGTAAAGGAGACATAGTATATGAGCATTCCGGCGACGACGAATAGGGAGCCACTTGAGCTTATTACGAAAATCGGAGACGTGATCATATTTGCGTAAGCCATATATAAATCTTATACAAAAATTTTGGAGACGCTCAAGTTTATTCAGTTGCTCTTCGGTTAGGTCAAGATAGCAGACGTCAGCATAATCAAGAATAGGAAGTAAAAGAGATTGTGCAAGCGCAATTTTAGTGGTAGTAGGTAGAAAGTTTCGAAGTCTCCGTAAGGATCCTGCGGATGCAAACAACTTACGGCTAGTGATAGCTATTTGAGGATCCAATGTTAGGTTTTGGTCTATAGTAATACCCAGGTTTTTGACAGTTTTACTAAAAGGGACGATCACTCCATCAAACACCAGTCGCGGTAGTGAGTCCCAGTCTACCTTCGAAATCAAGCGAGAACTTCCTACTATAATGGCTTGAGTTTTAAGTGGGTTAACTTTCAGCCCGTAAGCTTTGCTCCATTCCATTATTAGAGACAGATCTTCATTAGTTGCTTTCACTGTTTCATGCAGGTTAAGCAATGTAGCTTGGCGGTATAATTGTAGATCATCTGCATAGAGGTGGTAGGATGAAGAAATATTTTGAGATATTGAATTTATAAAGATAGAAAAAAGAAGAGGAGATAATACGCCACCCTGCGGTACACCGGCGGAAGTGTCACACCATGAAGAAAAACGATCTTCGATGTGAACTCGTTGTCGGCGACCGTACAGGTAAGAATGAAACCAGTCAATCACCGTTGGAGATATGTTGTTTGAGCGAAGAATAGCAAGAAGGATGTCAAAGTCAACAGTGTTAAACGCACTGCTAAAATCTAAAAGTGTCAACATAGTTAACTGGCCGTTATCCATCCCTAGACGGATATCATCAGTAATTTTGAGGAGTGCAGTAACTGTGCTATGTCCTGGACGAAAGCCAGACTGAAGGGGGTTTAAAAGATCATTGTGGGTGAGAAAACTGTTAAGTTGGTTATAAACTAAACGTTCAAGCACTTTCGAAAGAAATGGAAGTATTGAAATTGGACGATATTCTGAATGAGATTTAGGATTAGATTTTTTCGGCAAAGGGATTATTTGTGCTTCCTTCCATAATGAAGGAAACTTACTATTTAATATGGAAAAGTTTAAAATATAACACAATGTTGGAAGAATAACGTCTAAAATAGGAACCAGCATATTTCGGCTTATTCCATCAATTCCAACAGCATTTGAAGATATAGAAAGTATGCTTTTCTTAACATCACAAGCGGTGAATTGGCTAAAGACGAATGAAGAAAGGTCAGGGATTGTAACGTTAGAAAGAAATTTTAAAGTATCTTCTTTTGACGAATCGTCTATATAAGACGATGAGACAAAGTATTGGTTCAATGAATTAATATCTAAATTTTTGGGAATAGATTCTTCGCGAGATTTACCAACCCCTAAAGACCTAAGAAACTTCCATACTTTCGCTGGATCCTTTTCTTGAACAGACTCATGAATGTGGCGCCTTTGTGTATCTCTACACACCAAATTGCAGTGATTCCGTACCCTGGTGTATCGGGTTTTATTCATATCTGTTGGATTACACTTATATTTAGTTTTCGCAACTGCTTTTTTATGTCTTAATATTTTTATATCCCCAGTAAGCCAGGGAGCTGGTGTATGTTTTATTTTGATAGATCTGAATGGGGCATGTACGTCATAGAGTTGGGTGATAATAGAATTGAATATTGCAATTTTGTCGTCAATTGAATCAGTCTCTATAACTGGAGACCAATCTATCTTTTTAGCGTCGTCTAAAAATGCATCTTGATTTATACCGCTAAAATTACGTTGCAGAATAATTGTAGGTCTAGATTTAGGAGGACGAATCTTGTAAGATAAGAAAATCAAATCATGATAGGAAAAATCAACAGCCGAACACTGACCATACTTAGCAACTAGCTCTAAAGATGATACCATAATAAGGTCCAAAAGTGAAGGGACTGAATTTGGAAAGTGATGAGTCGCACCGAGAGGGAGGATATGCATGTTGCTGGCTTTGATTAGTGTCTCTAATGTAGTAGTGCGACTGTTATGCTTTAAGAGGCAAGTGTTGAAATCACCCATAACTATTGTATGACTATAGGATGGAGAAATATCTGTTATGAGCTTTTCAAAGGACGAGAAGTAATTGTTGCTGTCTGAATTGCTATAGTAGACTCCGAGAAGTACTTTAGAATGGGAAAGAAGAACTTCAATGAAAAGATGTTCGCCAGCATTTGGGGGAGGTGGTTGAGTTGATGTGCTTATTACAGTGAAGGGAATATGGGCACGGATATAAATAGCTACACCACCACCGCGGCCAAATGTCCGATCATTGCGAATGAGATTAAACCCTGGTAAAGTGTACGAAACTGAAGGAAGAGATGGCTTTAACCAAGATTCGGAGACTAATATAGCGTGAACATTCTTATTATGAAATGACGTCAGCATATCAGGGAAATGAGCCGGAATGCTCTGCGCATTAATATGAATAACGTTATAGTTTTTAGGCACATCAGAAAAGTGTGATTCTAAAGTTTCAGAAAGAGAAGGGATACTTAAAAAACTGTCATTACTGCTAGACGATGATAGAGATAAATAATTATCATTATCAGCTTTATCACTAAATATGTTTAACATTTAACGATTTAAATAAAATATATTACTAATACAAATATATATGAATAAAACAAAATTATATAATAAAAAATATAAATATATATAGATATGCAAGTAGGCGGTACCTACTTACTCATACAACGCACCTGCCAGTTTTTCAATAAAAAATATATAACAACAAATAACATCCTACGCTAAAAATGATAAAGGCTTCCGAATACATGATGAACAGAAAATGTACAAATTGTTCGAGTCTAAAATACATTTATGGTCACATGTTGACAATGACATTTGACGATAATGACTTATGACATGGCGTAGCGAATGTCAGTGACTAAAATAATGATTCGATTCGACAATGGTAACTTTAAGGGAACTATTGAAGGTACCTTCTTCAAACTTTGATTTGGATGTTTATACAATCACTAAAGTCATAAATACCCACAGTAGAAATAATCTTTGTTAAATACCAAGATTCAGTTCGTCATAGTAATTATGTTACAATATACCGTTACTTTTTGGCCACACGTCTTGTACGATTACCAGCGGACTACAAGACGCTCTGATGGCCGTCATCCTTTCTTGGTTGACATTCCTCCAGTTCGTTCGAAGCGTTTTGCTTCAACATTAATCTTCCGTACAGCGAAGGAGTGGAACTCATTGCCCGCGTCTTTGTTTCCTGAACAGTTTAATTTGGAAGCCTTCAAGTCTAGAGTGAATAGGTATCTTCTAGGCAAGCATGCTACATCTTCGGCCACACCATCACTTTCCATGAGGTGAGATAGCGGCCATATGCTAGACTATGGCGCATAAAAAAAACAAAAAAAACTAACGACAGTATTTTCAAAAGTCCGATTCGATTTATAACACTATTCACAACTTAACTTTTTTTGCCAATCGTACTCGCGTATTAAATGTAGAAACAGGCATCCTAGTTTTGTTTATGCTATCTCTGCACATTCATAACTTATTGCGGGGGCTTTATGTCGTTTGTTTGTTCTTATAATACATATTGTTTCTTGATAGATGAATAGATCCAATTATCTATTTCAAAGATGAAAAGGGTCCTAGTTTTTTTTGTGGGAATCGTGAGAGGCGATGAAAAGAACGTGGACAGTAGCGCACGTTGAAAAAATGCAGTTTTACAATAGGGCTAACAACAAACCACAAAAACCTACGCCGCCCCCATTTCTGGGGGGTGCACACCCCCAAGTAATCCCTACGATGAAGATATTGATGACGAATAATTGTGCAATGTTTTATACCAAATCTTGCAATGTGTTCCGATGACAGGTAACAAATACACAGACGCGCACAAACTTTGGCATTCATAGTATTGGTAATGTAAAGTATTATAGCTTATGAGGTTCTATAATTGTCTTAGATTTAACCCATAGGTTATAGGTACAAAATGTGGTAGTTTAGCCCTTAACCCCCTTAAACTTCTGGCAAGTGATTAATTATTGGAATCAGGTTATACCTAAAATATAATCTAGATCTGATGAACATCCTGCCTGCTACATGCCTGGCAACAGATACCGCCATGCAATTTTGTAAATTATTTTCTATCCACAAACTCTGTAATAGTACAACGATCAAACCACGAAACTTATATACATCTTTATATAGTAGTATCTTAAATAACGTTTTTTTCTTTTATAAATAAAACGTACAAACTAGATCGTAGAGACAAAAAACAAACGGCATGTCATATTAACCTGTAATAGAAGTATTAATTTTAATTTTGATGGTGTAAACTCAACTTCGTCGACTTGTTTTTGTCGAATTATACATCGATGTATAATTTTACTGCCGTGACGTCAAGCAGTAAATATAAACTAGTAATCACTCTTAGCGAGGTTCTTTCAATTACAGCGAGAAAAATTGACCCACATACCACGTTAAGATATTTTATAAGTTGGTATGTTGTAAATTTTTTCTCGCTGTAATTGAAATAAGAGCAAAGCACACCTCGCTATGAGTGATTTCTTGATTATATTTATTCTTGAAATCACGACCTTAGAACGACGTAGATAAATATCTTAATTGGTATGTGGGTAACTCAGTGAAACCAGTCTAATGAGCCCAAACTCGATGCCATTTCAGGGTTTTGCCAGTAGCTCGCAGCTCCATGAACAGTATGATAGAACAATATTATTCCATTGTTATCAGAACTATACATAGTTTCATTCCTTTTAAATTTTTACATAAAAAATAAATCAATAAAGACACATAAAAATAATGGTCCCAAATTTCTTGCCCGTTCTGCTCGAAGTAGCTCTTGCTCCTCCTAATTTTTGCTGAATTTTGGCAGTAGAATAATGTTTTAAAATTATCAAAGTCAAAATCATTTATTCAACATTAGCACCTAAAACGCACTTTTTCGTCATTACTTATAGTTACTTATATTAACTCAATTACAAAATCTTACTATTAAAATATTCTACTGCCGCGTTCAGCAAAAATGGTATGCAGCTATTTCGAGAAAAATGAGCATGAAACTCGGGGCTATAATTTTTATTTATCTTTACACTTTTACAATTGTTTAGTCCTTTATAAAATAATTATAATATTAATTATTGGCGGTGGTTTGGTAAAGGTGGAATATCCTCAGCACTAAATGATGCTGAAAAACAAGTATGTAGGAGTAATATAAATATAATGAACGATTAATATTCATTTAATTCTGTTTCCACAATGTAGATATAAAATGCAGATCTTAAAATTATAAAATAATGCGAGGTAACAATGTGGACCCTGGTGAGCGCTGCAGAATGACTTAATAATTAACAAATAATATGGTTAGTAATTAATATTTAAGCTAGAGAGACCGAGTGAGATTTATTTTATGTGTTTATCGTCAAAAAAAACTTGCAGTGAATAGTAGCATTTATTAGTGAGATATAACTTTAATTGCTTGAAAAATGCGGATTCATTATCAATATCTTTTAGATCCTGAGGTAATTTGTTATACATATTTATACACATTGTATAGATGCTTGTACTGTGCATCTTTAGCTTAGACTTCAGAAGCGCCAACCTATTTTTGTTTCTATAGCAGCGTTGAAAAAGTTGAGGACTTCAACGCGTACAAACTAAAATAACTATATGAAATCATTCATATGAAATTAGAAAAAGCTTTTCTTTTTAGTTGCTTCTGGGTATCATGTCGTATCAACGAACAAATAATCCCTTACACAATTTCTATTAGCGATTTTACCTTTGCCGAATAGTAGAAAGTAATTTTGTCATTACTCGCCCGGGTTTACCGAGTAAAAAAGCCGTTGCCAGGCATCTAACGGTGTAAGTAGCTGACCTTGTTATCCAGTTTCCATTAGCCTAGTATTCCGATATCTTCTACCATATACCATCTTCATCACTAAAACAATTATGAAAGATATAGGTCTTTGACCTATAGGCTAGCCTACCAGTAACAAAAGCTCGCTATCATCTAAATACTTTATGAAACTTACTTATATTGCATTTGTATAATTGAGCACTTATATGTGTTTTAAAAAGCCCTTTCACGGGAGGTAATCTCCAACTTATAGTCTATGACGTGGAGGTGGCGCAGACTGCGCCAGCCCACAGTCTACTAAAAATATCTTGAAGGGTTCCAGACGAGTGTACGTGTATATACAAATTGAAGGGTATCAGGTCGATAACCTTGAATGCCCACGATATAATACCCATGTTTCAATTTTAAAATCTTACTGCCTACGATTGGGTTACGACGTCCTCGCTCAGGAATATGACGTAGTTACATAGTGCAAAGTAAATACGAATAAATCCAAATACCACGTTATTATGCACCTGAAAAAGAAAAAGACTAATCAGGAAAGCGCTCGAAATATGTATTGCAAGTTGCTAATCAGAACGCCAGACAAAGAAAAATTTAACTTTAATATTGTCATATAATTATGAGCTAACTTGAAAGTTTCTCCGGATAGCTAATCGGAAAGTGCTCGAAATATGAGTTGCATCCACCCTGAACGAAAGACTGACAAACTAGAAAGTGACGAGGTTAATAAATAATTGGGTAAATCATCAGTGCGAGTTGATAGACCTGAATGTCTACCTGATGGCTCGGTGGCATTGACTATGGACTGCCACGCAGCAGGTCCATGGTTCGAATCCTGCCGCAGGCTTGAGCTTCATCGCATAGTGGTAAGGCATTTTTAAGGATGTTCGCCTGGCTAGCGACCATCCTCAAGTTGAAAATCTGTCGCCAAGCTCCTAACGGTGTGTTCCGGCAGCTGTCCTTGAGAGCCAGTAATTCTAGGTTAAGTCTGTTCAGCACCTTGGACCACATCATCACTCAACTATCAGCAATAAAAAATAAAAAATAAATCTCAAGAGATGTTAAAAAAAATCTCCATGTACTTTGGTACCAGGCTTATCGTAATATTATTGTACTAATTTATACGAAAGTCAAAATCATAAAAAAATATAGCCGCGGCTTTTCTAAGCCTGGTCTTTGACTACTTGTCTTGGAGGCTATTTGTTGTTGAGATACGATGTCAGCATACCTGATTATACACAATACCTGATTATTGAACGTGCAAAAATTTATGTATAATCTAGATTTTGACCTGAATTACGAAATTAGACCCTCGTCCAAAAAACCTTTGAGGAAATAAGGTAACAAATTGTTATAAGATTACATTTTCCAACTTTTTCATCGAATGAAAACCTCATTACGACTGAAAGTGACGGACGAATTATGATAATTTCTTATTAAATGTTTCTTCCCACGGTTTTTAAACTTCAGTGGAAACTGATAAATATGGATATATGTTAACTTGTATTTTTAAGTTCCGACATTGTTTTATTAAAACTTTTTTGTTTTGAAAAGAATATCGTTAAATTGTTATCCCATTCATAGCCTTATATTCCCCAATAGGTCGAAGCTGGTATATAAGAATTATAAAATTATGTTAATTTTGTAAGGAACTGTACATTTTGTGAATTCAATAAAAAAAATGGCTTAATATAATCATAATGGCCTAAATACTATCCAATATCTCGAAGACAGCTGCCGAAATACACTTAAGTGCTTGGCGGCATATTTTACATTGATGGCAGCGTGCCAGATGGTTCGCAAAATGCAGCCCTTGTCTCCGGCAGAATTAAAACTGTGTACCTTTTGCACGTAGTCCATAGTTATTGTCACTAGACTAACTGTTTTTTCAAAAGGCCGGCAGCAATCCCAAAAATAGATTTTTTTTGGGATTGCTGTGTTCCGCATGGAGAGGCAAAACCTGTGTATTTTTTATTTACTCACGGTAGTTTTCTTTAATCATCCACCGTTGAACTATGGCCTCCCCAACAAGAGTGGTTTGCCGTAATCCCTACGGTTGGCAGGCGTCTTGGGCATCGCAGTGTAAGATGGCAGTTCTTCAGATGCTGCACTTCTTCTTTTTCACTTCGTCACCTCTTTCGATTCCCACAGGAAGATATGGAGAGGTGCAATTGAAACTCGGCACCACCAGCGTAGTAGCATATGTCATTTTTTTCCCTCAAGCAGATATGAAAAATGTTAAAAGCATAGCACCATCGTGATTATCATATAATTATTTCACTATGCTTTTTTTTTGTTAAAAACGCTTTATATTTTACATAGTTGTTTTAATTGGGGTCATGAACTTTACTATGCTTTTTTTAGAAAAAGGATTTATATCTTATTTATATAGTTATGACTAATTGGGGTCATGATCTGAATATAAATAGTTCATTCATCGATAACAAAGAATTGTTCACTCGTTTTTTCTTTTATGAACGTATAAGGTGTTTCAATTTCGGATTTACATCCACAGAATACACATCTAAACTATGTACTCGTAATATATATATATAATATAATAAAGAGGAAAGATTTGATTGTTTGTTTGTTTGCATTGAATAGGCTCTGAAACTACTGGACTGATTTGAAAAATTCTTTCACCATTAGAATCCTACACTATCCTTGATGAACACAGGCTATAAAAGTTTAAAAAAAAATGATGGATCCGTATGAAAACTTCGATAGTGTAACCCAAAGTGCGAAAAAAGTTATATCGCGTACGCTGCTGAAATTATTGAAAATAGAGCAAAGTGATGTACTATAATTTTATAGAAGACATCAATATCTATAAAAAAGTCCGCAATACTATAAATTAATTACTCGTATTACAGTTATGTAACAATAACTACTTATTTAAATTTATCATTTTTGAATTTTTTGTTAAATAGGTACCCGTGCGAAACCAGAAAGGACCGCTATAATAATGTGATTATTAATATATATTCAATATTCTTAAAAAAAACGAAACTATTATTGTCTGTACTACAGGTAATACTCGTATAACTACAAACAATGCTATGTACAGTTGCCTGCAATAAGAAGTATACACTTCGTAATTTTCAAAATTGTGACAATAACCTCTGTTTCTCTAAATGCACACAGAAGTATTTTAAAATCAAAGAATAATTCGATTATTTTTATTCATGTTTATATTAACTTCAATAATTATTAAACGTAGCGACATCGCATTATTTTGAAAATTACCAAGTGTATACTTTTTATTGCAGGCGACTGTACTACACTTATTATGTGTTCTTCACATTACCGTACTACTTACGACAATATTATACTGTATCAGCCGGATTGTCCACTGAGCCCACTTGCCCACTAAGGGGAGGTTTGCAATAATCACCACGCTTGGCAGGCGTCTTGGGGATCACAGTGTAATACTGCAGTTCCTCAGAAGGCGCTACTGCCAACCTTCCAGTATTTTACTCTTAGTCACCTCTTACTATACCCACGGTCGGAGATGGGGGTTGATATTCTAGTATCCGGGTACACCACAGGCAAAAACACAGGAAAACGGACCATAATATAGAATACCACTCAAGTTAAAATGATATATATCATCTATAACTTGTTATTCTTTTGTGTTGCGCATTTGTACAGAAATTGAAAAATTGCCAACAATCAATATAACATTACCATACGCCCGCGGTGTTGTATTAAAACTGAGAAATATCCATCGCACCCCTTAATTTCCCTAAGGTCTCACGATGTTTGCCAAGAGCTACACGCCACGATGCATCTGTAGAGGTACCGACAAGAATGCTGGTTACAAGGAATATATTAATATTTCGGAGGGAATTTTCCCACGTTTGTCCGATCGAACTCTCGTAGAGCAATCACAAACGCGGCAATAGAATATTTTAATAGTGAATTATGTAAATAACATTCATAAGTGCGTCGTAGACGCGAAAATTAAATAAATGATTTTGACTTTGTCACTCCAAAAATACAAAGAATTGTACTTGACCTCGTATACATAATATGATAAAATTAATTATTGAAATTTTAAAAACCCGACTACATTATAATGACTGAAACATGATTGAGATTTCGCGGCATACGGCTGAAAGCGCAGCCAATCTAGCGTAGATGATGGTGTCCCCTAGATGATGGTGTGATTATAATTAACTAGAATTAAGAATTACTTTCAGTTCTAGATGAAGAGAGACAAATACAGATTGCTAAGTTGAAGAAAATATGTACAATACTTCTCGTGTCATAGCACGACGTGCCACGGCATGCTGTGGAAATGACACGAGAAGCTATGGTCTTATTTTATCCAAATAAAGTAATATGAATTCTAAATTTATTATAATAAGGTTAAAAATAACTTGATCAAGGATAAAATTCCTGCCGTTAGTCAGCACCGGCCCTAAGACGAATAACCACACTTTAAAAGTAATGAAAAAAATTACAAATAAACATACGCGCGAAAAACATAACACTTCCTTGGAATTCAGGTAAAAAGACGAGATTTTTTGCATAGAGGTAGAACATTATCTGAAGCTCAGCTTTCACCCTCAAGTAGAAAATCTGTCGCCAAGCACCTAACCACGTATTCCGGCAGCTGCATTTGAGAACCAGTTCTCACTGTTTACCACCACTGACCAAAAAGATAGAGAGGGATTTCAAGAATTATTACAGGGAATCGGGAGAGCAGTCAAATGACACTTGTCATAAATCCAAAATGGCGGATTCAAGATTCAAAAAAGCAAAATTAGCAAGATAATAAATAAAGCCTTGACATCGATTTTTAGCCAAATCCCAGTAACTTTTTTCACTTGGCAGACGTCATGATCATGTAATTTCCAAATTCGCAATTCGTAATAATGACCTCACCATCACTTACTTCAGGTGAGATTGTGGTCTAAGGATTAACTATCGGTATTATAAAGCTAAATTTTATTAGTTCGTTTTAGTTATTTAATATAAATTTAAAGTCATATTGAAGAAACGCTCGTTGCGAAGTTTCCTTACCTGTTGTTAACCGCTCAGCTAAGTTAAATAACGTCCACTGCGGTCATGACTTGTATAGGTGACCACTAGTGACATTACTACTGAGCGTGGACGTTCTTCGGATGGCATTGTCGGTAGAGTATTTTGCGATTGAAACGAAATTTTGCCCGCCTGGCGAGCTACCACCCTCAAGGAGAAACTGTCGTCAAGCACCTAACGGTGTGTTCCGGCAGCTCATCGGTCATTGACAGCCAGTAATTCTAGGTTAGCCTGAACAACATCTTCGACCACATAATTAGTTACATGAATTATAAAAATGCAACATTTTTAAGGCATCTTTGACTGATTGGGTTATCAATTGTTAGTTTTTTTATACCTTATAGGCTTACCTTTGACCACTATCTCACCTGATGGTAAGGGATAATTTGATCGAAGATGTTATTCAGGCTAGCCTAGAATTACTGGCTCTCAAGGACTGCTGCCGGAACACACCGTTAGGTGCTTGGCGACAGATTTTCTGGAATTAGTATAGTTTTATAGGGAATTTAAGGACTTATTTGTAGTTATGGTACTTAATGCGGTCTTTATAGTCAGTTTGTCATTTATTTTGAAACACTATACCCGTCCGTCATTAGTATACCCGTCAGGCTAAATCGATGACTGCGAAACGCAAAGATAGTGTTTTATTTATTAAATATGTTCTGGGTAGTAAAACTGGAACTTACTCGAACATTCTGAAACAGGCCCTAAGGTACCTAATATAATAAAGTGTGGTCATTTAAATTTAATTATGGTTAACCATATACCGTTTCATTAATTTTCATATGATATACAAATGACACACACATATATATATATATATATATATATATATATATATAATATATATTAAATCAAAATTAAAAAGTACTAATGTAGAAATTACAACTAGTCGTGACAGAAAATACTCTCAGTCGTTCAAGTAAATTAATATTATATTATACATTATTCAAAACATTTTTTTTTCACAAAAATAATAAACACATACACCACACTTCACAAATAAAAATTAAAATAAAAAAACTAAATGTATGTACAAAGTTTTATGTGTCTAATTAACTTATTGTGTCGAATCCTTGGAAGTGTTTAGTTATCGCAAACACAGGGAATCCTACTGCGATAGCTGGAGAAAAATCTAATAAATTTATGTTATTTCATTATTCATACTTAGTTATATTATAATGTTACTAATATGTATCTTACAATGAATATGTCCAAGTAACTATGTATATTAATGTTACATGTCTTTGATGCAAAATAAACATTATATTATTATTATGTTTTTCTTCATCCTACCCTTATCTCATAATTAAGAAGTGTGTTTCTAACAATAAATAACTATACTTCGAAAATAAATATTTTTCAAATTTATTCAACACCAGCAAGTTAATTAGGTTTGAAATCAAGTTTACAAGCTTCTCTCCGTGTTTTTTCATCCAGTACATATTGTGATGTTATGTTCCTAAAGGTGTCCAAATCACAGTAGGTGTTATCGCAGCCTTCAATAGGTAAGTACAGAACCACACTTTTATCAGGATCTGGCACGTATACAGCCTGAAACAGTAAATTCCACATGGTTATATTGCATAATCGCCTTGCTAGCTACTACAGCAGTAGAGGAGGGAAGAAAAGATGCATAGTATTACCATACCTAATGCATGATTATATTAGCGGGGAACGATTCCGTTCAAAACTGTATAGTTTTGCTCTCACCATACACGACGACAAATTGAGATTGATATTCATTTCGTTCCACGATGGCTTTGAGGAACAACACATTAGCTGTTGACGGTTACCACCGGCTTTCACCTAAGGAAAATATATAAGAACGACAACGACGGACACGTATGTAATTGGTTAAGAACAGCAGTCTTTGAAAGCCAGTTCTCACTTTAGATCCAGCCTATAGATTTATACCAGCTTTGATAACATCACCACGTACCAACAAGTAAACGAAACAGACGTCAAAGTGTTTAGTTTAAAAGGTTAAGACGTGTAAGACAAATAATTTTCATTATGACGTGGGAGGGGAAAGCTCAGGACCGCAACAACTAGTTAGGCCGCTCTTCTAAAAAGCTTAAATAAGCGTGAAGTGGAAGCTTGGCAGACGTATTGGAGATCGGAGTTTAAGATATCAGTTCCACACCGGAAGGTGGGCGCACCTGCCCATCTTCTGTTATTTTACCTTTAGACACTTCCTACGAAATCCCACCAGTAGCATGAGAGGGGCGGATGGCGAGGGTGACATTCTAACCCGGCACCCTACAGTATGTGAATTAAGCTGGACGCTTGTTAACAAAGAGAGCGGGAAAAAACTACTGCTGACGTTTTGTAGTATAAGATAACGGACACACCAGGCACACGTGACTATGTAAGTACATACACCTACCAGAACAATATACTCTCCAGTCTGCACCACTTGTCTTAGCTCTAAGGCGTATATGGCACCAAACTTCGGCGGGCCAGGCCTTGCTGCCTTTTTGACCTTCGTCGCTGCTATCATTGCAAAGAGGTTGATGTCATGAGCTGAGTACACCCTCACTCTTGGGACCTTCTTGCCCTCGATCAGAGATAATGTGGCATTGAAAAATTCGCTAAGCAGGACACCTGTAAGAAGGATATGTTGTTTTTTTTTTTTTTTTAAGCCTGATAGGTTAGCCTTTGACCACTATCTCACCTGATGGTAAGTGATGATGTGGTCGAAGATGTTGTACAGGCTAACCTAGAAATACAGCCTCAAGGACAGCTGCCGGAACACACCGTTAGGTGCTTGGCGACAGATTTTCAACTTGAGGGTGGTAGCTAGCCAGGCGGGCATTCGCAAAGTGCCCTACCACCATGCTGTAACGACTGCCATCCTAAGACAACAACCGGGACCGACGGCTTAACGTGCCCACCGAAGCACGGAAGCGCTCAGTAGTAATAGTAGTAGTAGGTCACCCATCCAACTCCTGACCGCGGCGGACGTTGCTTAACTTTGCTGATCGATTCAGAATGACTAAGCAAACTTCGCTACGAGCGCTTAAAAAGCTTGGTGTTTCAGGGTCTTGAGAATGATGGGTGTTTCATCTCCTACCAATGTCTAATACTGTATATGCCGACTGCGGGGATATAATGAATCAAATGACCAGATACGTGCGGTATATATTACTGGTGCTAGTAGGTCATCACCAGTTTTGTACTAACGACAATTTATATACAATTTTTTTTTTATGTGATTGGTACTGAACAAGTTTGATATTAAGTGGATTTTCCTCTGCCTATAACAGATGCATTTACAACACATGCATTCATGTGATGAATTGCACTGCGCCCGTCACACTGAGACATACAGTTGTTAAGTCTCATGTGCCTGTTATTTTTCTGGCTCTCAAGGCCTGCTGCCGGAACACGCCTTTAGGTGCTTGGTGACAGATTTTCTACTTGAGGGTGGTAGCTAGCCAGGCTAGCGTTCGCCCAAATGTCCTTCCACCATGCGGTCAAGTTCACAGTTCGGCGGTTGGGATCGAACCAGGGACCTGCGGCACGGCAGTCCATCGCTATTACCGCTCGGCTATCATTACGTCGAAATTCATGAGACAGGCGACGCGACGGGCCAAAAAATAATATGTGATTTGTTCCGAGAGAAAGACATGATGTGCCGATTCCAAAAAACTTACAAGTAGGACGATACAATAACTAGACACATACTCATTTTAGTAAATAATGCGGGATAACTCACGTTAATCAGTCAGATAGCTCCGACTATAGTTTCAACCACATTCGGTGGTCTTTCGGGCTACGAGCTGCCGCCCGCAGTGCTAAGCGAGACGTCAACGCGGGCGTCCCGAGCTCTCCTTGGAAAAGACCACCGAATGTGGTTGAAACTATAGTCGGAGCTATCTCACTGATTCACGTGAGTTATCCCGTATTATTTACTAAAATGTGTGAAAACCACCTTAGTTTTTATAATAAAAAAAGACTCATACTTGTTTTATGATAGAACAATAACCAATATTATCGCCGTGTGACGATGCCCTGTAACGAACCTTAAATTTATAAATTAGAGCTGAGATAGGCGGTGGTGAACAATAAATTAGTGTGGATATGTGCGTCAGAATTTATTGATGATACGGATGATATGGTAATATTGTACAATACCTTTGAAAACTGCAGGATATTGTGCACGCCATATCCGGATGTATTTGTTACTATATCACTTATTCACGTGAGTTATTCCGTAAAATTTACTGTAATTACTTTTTTTAACCGGCGGTATGCCTTTATTAACAAAATACTACGAACTATATACAATACTAAAGCTACTACAAGTAAAGGAATTCGGACAACCTTTAAGTCATAGCAGACTCACAGGCAGTCCAAATGCTCCAGCCCACTACCAGTTGGCAGCGTGCCCAGCATGCTGGCAGCATTGTCCCATTGAATAGCAAAGTTAACTAATTAGTTTTTATAATGAAACAAGCTAGCTGCGCCCCGCGGTTACACCCGCGGGTTGATGGATTATGATGATAAAATGTATAATATGTGTTAATCCAGCGCCTTATCTAACTCAATACCATTAATTTTTGTAGGTATAAGGTTGATATATGGCTTACGCAAATATGATCTTGTCTCCGATTTTAGTAATAAGCTCAAGTGGCTCCCTATTCGTCGTCGCCAGAATGCTCACATATTATCTCTCCTTTACAGTATTCTGTTCAATCTTTTATCCCCGCGCTATCTCAAGGAACAATTTAAATTTCTTCATTCTACCTATTCCATGTCATTACAAAACGTAAAGCTATACAGCAGTTATTTATATGTACAATTATTAAGACCATAAGAAACCCCGCCCAAAAGTTGACCATATCTATTGTTGATGGATTGTCTGGAAGAGATCGCTCTGAGCGGTAAGACCACCCATTGATACACTCGGTTTTAATTTATATTTTTGTAATAAGTTTTATGTTGTTATTATGGGGTTTTCAATAAAGAATTATTTATCTCGCTATCTGATAGATACCCAATTTCATCAAAATCGGTCCAGTCGTTTGAGGGTGAAAAAGTAATGAAGATACACACACACTCACAAACGTTTGTCTTAATAATATTGGTTTGAAAAGGATCAATTTGTTACTACCGAATATGCATAAGAAATAAATTATATTTTTTTATAGTATATATGGTTCACTATATTGGCGATAATGGCTTACACATATAAGATAGATATATGCTGTCAATGACTTTTTTGTAGGAAAAATTTAGGTAAACATTTCCGTTATACATTATGTGAGTGTGACACTTAAGGTTTTTGCAGCACACGCCAGAATGTCTCGCATATGGCTGATTTTTTACTTTCTTACTTGACGCTTATCGTTATATTTTCGACAATTCACACAATATCTTTACAAATTATAGCCTATGTGTTATTCTGATGTCTAAGCTATATTACTGTAAAGTTTCATTAAAATTCATTTAGTAGCTTTTGCGTGAAAGCGTAACAAACATCCATACACACTCACAAACTTTCACATTTATAATATTAGTAGGATTGACTGTGGTAGCTAGCCAGGCGGGCATTCGTACAGTCTACATCCTTCTACCATACTTATGACATATTAACAAAAATATAAGTAAAAATAAATTATATAAGGCCTAGATTTCGTTGAAGTGTATTTTCGCCTCATTATATAAAATACCAATGATTTTTATATATATCGTACCCGAGTGTAGATTTAAAAGATCTTCATTGCAGATAGAAGCTTCCAGTACTGCATTCGCTGCTTCAATTACTTCCGGCCAAATCTCCGTCAGAGCTTCAGGTAACTGTAGACCCAGATTATTCTGCAATAATGATATAATGATATGCATTCATTAAATTTATTTTTCTTAACCATGAAGATAGTCTAGCCTTTCATTCTAGTTATCTTACCTGTTTGTACGAATGTTTTGGGCATACTAAACTTAGAACGGGAACAGGCTTTCAAGAACGGCTACCGAAACCTACTGCTAGAGCTTGGCGACAGATTTTTTATAGGAGGGTAATAAGGCTTCTTGCGATCGGTAAATTTACGGATAGTTAGTAGACGACACTCAATAATGGGAAGCGTCACATCGCGCTTGCCTATTACAGTTGAAGTGTTACACAGAGAATTACGATAAGTTCGTTGTAATGTAATACAGAATTGAAATTAATATAAAATTAAAATCTTTTATTCCAAGCTGAACTACACACAACAACATATAAAATAGAAAACGTAAGTGGTGTGGGTATTTTTCAAATACATATTTGGCTCAACGAATAAGCATTGCAATTCAACGGGACAATGCTGCCAGCATGCTGGGCACGCTGCCAACTGGGAGTGGGCTAGAGCATTTGGACTGCCTATGAGCCTGCTATGACTTATAGGTTGTCTAAATGCTTTTATTGTAGTAGCTGTAGTGTTGTATATAGTTCATAGTATTTTGTTAAATAAAGGCATACCGCCGGTAAAAAAAGTAACTAACACACATCTGACGACATCCGTTTTGGTATGGAGAATGGCTTGCTAACTGTCTTAACTCTGCTTGACTTTAGTAATGCATTCAATGCGATTGATTTTGACATCTTATTAGGTGTATTACGCTCCATTAACATATCTCCAACAGTATGTGACTGGTTTCATAGTTATTTGTACGGACGACGACAGCGAATACGCCTTGATGAAAATGTTTCTTCATGGTGCGATCTGACTGCCGGCGTCCCCCAAGGTGGTGTGCTGTCTCCACTCCTTTTTGCAATTTTCATTAATTCAATTTCTAATCAGTTATCTTCTTCCTACCACCTTTATGCAGATGATCTCCAAATTTATTCTCAATCCCCCCTAGTTAGTATATCTGATGCTATTACAACCATTAACAATGACTTGCGTCATATAACTGAGTGGAGCACAAACTTTGGACTTAGAGTGAACCCAGCAAAAACTCAAGTCATCATTATGGGTAGCTCACGTATAATATCCAAAATAGACTGGAAAACTCTGCCACCTATAATTTTAGATGGAATCACTGTACCTTATAGTATGACAGTCAAAAATCTTGGCATCACATTTGATCAGCAGTTGACATGGAAACCTCAGCTTGAAACCGTTAGCTGTAAGATGTTTGCTTCAGCAGGTTCATTAAGGCGACTTCGAAATTTTTTACCAACTGCTACTAAAATTGCACTTGCAGAATCTCTTCTTCTCCCTATCCTAGACTACGCTGACACCTGTTACCTTGATATCACTGAGGATCAGTTAAACAAACTTGAGCGACTTCAAAACTTCTGTATTCGGTTCATATTTGGTTTGCGTAAATATGACCATGTTTCTCACTTTCGTAAAAAGCTCAAGTGGCTCCCTATTCGTCTTCGCCGGAATACTCATGTCCTCTCCCTTCTCTACAATGTTCTGTTTAATCCCTCGGCCCCGTGTTATCTTAAAGAACGATTTGAATTCTTTTGCTTTTGCAATGACTTAAATCTTCGGTCATCAGAAAATTTACTATTGAAGTTGCCTACACACACAAGTTCCTTTTATGATAAGTCTTTTACTGTGCAAGCTGCTCGGCTTTGGAACTCTTTACCAGTAGAAATTAGAAAGGCCACATCGCTTTTTTCATTTAAAAAAGGAGTTAAGAAATTTTACCTTTCTTCAATTCATCATGATTAACTATCCAATTTTTATTTATATTATTGTTGTTTATATTTATATAAATGTATATATATATATATATATATATATATTATTATAATTATTATGTATTATGTATCTATTTTAAAATTATTTTAGTTTTTATTTTGATTGTATTTTAATGTATCTATTTTATCTATTATAGTTTAATATTAAATTTACTAACGTATATATATTTTGAGTATTAATTATTCTGATTACATACATAACGCACTTTAGTCTATACCTCCATCTAAATTAACATGCAAGTATCTGTAGAGCCTACGGTTGCCTGGAAGAGATTGCTGCCTAGCAATAAGGCCGCCGATTGTACTATTTTTAAGTTATTTTAATATTTTTTGTAACTAGTTTTAATAATTTTAAAAGTGCAATAAAGTGTTATCTATCTATCTATCTATCTTTTCAAATGGATATATAATAATAATAATAATATTATTTCCCAATAAAAACACACGTTCAGTAAACCATATAGCAAATACGTAAAAAATATACAATTTAATCTTAATTTGATCCTCAAGCTTTTATAGTAACTACATATTATGTAGGTATATCTAATTTGATCTTAACAACAATGTTACATATTGACATGTGCACTTTGGCCGCTGTGCTAGGTCGGACCTGTGTTACAGCTGTCAACCACTTCCTTCTGTGCTGTAACAAGTGAGATGTAGGTAAACATTTACAATATTTATGTTCTTAACTAAAATTTCCAATGTAGGTAGACTAATTAAAGATTGTAACTTACTTAAGTACTCAATACAACTATCACATCGTTTTAGTTAAATTTTAATTAATGACATATATATTAAAATTAAACGGATACTAGATTATACACACTCTAATATAAAAAAAAAGAAAGAATATAGTAGCAGATAATCGTGTACCTACGCTTATCAGTAACTATAGACGCCAATCTATGTTTCCTCGTAAGCATTCTAATGAATGATGACATAACCGGTATTCTGTTGTGTCGTTGTGTGCTGCAGCTTACGGCTCGAGTATACCGCGGTACAGGAATTGTGGAATCAATATTTTTATTCCTTTTTTTAAAACAATTTTGTTGAATACCTTCTTATAGAGATATAAAACAATTTTATATGATTAGATGCTATACTATATAATTACAGTTCACATATTAGTTCATAAAAAAATATTATGTTTTCTTAGATAACACAAAGTGAATTTGCTATGAGAAAGTTGAACAGTTACATGTATTTTTGAATATATATATGTATATATATATATATATATATATATATATAAGGTGGCTATTAATTCATCAACATATAATAATTATGGTTATTATTTGTGTGTGTGTGTATGTGTGTGTGTGTGTGTGTACTGTGCGTGTGACTGTGTATGTGTGTGTGAGAGAGAGAGAGCGAGTATGTGCATGGACTGTGTAAATAATCATTATGTCTAGCTTAAACATGTCATCGTTGCTTCTGTTTCCTCGTAGCTTAACGTGAGTAAAAGATTCTTAACATTGATTTTGCACTTCTGGAGGGTAAGTGGATAAAGATTAACACGCTGACAAGTTTTTTTGTATACGAATGGACCTAAAAAGCAAAAGTGTCTCTTTGCATACACTGTTGAGAATAATGCCTGTGTTACAAATACGTTTTTACGTCTTTTGGATTTAATTTTTTCTATGTCAAATTTAGTATTTAAATGTGTTTTTAAAATTGATTTATAAATGAAAATCTGACGATGTTAATAGTTTAACATGATCATATAACTGTCGGGTCGGATATCGGAATGGTTTAGAGAGCATCACTTTTAGTATTGTTCGTTGTGATCTTTCCACGCGTAACAGAAAAGTTTTGTACGTTCCACACCATACTATAATGCAATATGTTAGCAGCGATTGGCATAACGCGTAATAAACAGTTTTTAATACATTGAGATCACCTATAAATCTAAGACGCTTAAAAATAAATACTAACTTTCTAACTCTGCCGGTAAGTATTTTGATATGTTGATTCCAATTTAACCTCTGGTCAATAATTATACCAAGATATCTAATATTTGGTACCTGCTCTAATGTTGTACACGAACAAGATGGAATTGTATGATCAAAACATGTATGGGCTTTTAATTTATCAATATTATTCGTTGGTTGACCAGCCATTGAATTAGAGAAGTGAAGATCTACAGCGTTTTTGTGATTCAACAGTAAATGAAATTTACCATTAGAATCATTTTTTTTTATTTTTTTTTATTTACGTTTGAAAAATGCGTTTACGCATTCCCGTCCACCTCGGGGAAGGTGGCCGGGATATGTCGGGCTCGACACCAACTACTCCCACAGCAGCAAGTGCCCCTACAGACTAAATAACACACGGTGTTCCAACTCTACCGTTTCTAGGCGGGCCTCAGGGACATTTTAGCTCTCAACTACGAACCCGCCACGGTTGTCCGTTTCCAGACCCCTCCTGGGGTGCTACCCCTCACGACGCACCAGAACACATGGCACGTCGCTACCACCCGGGGACCAAGCCTGCAAATGGGCGTCAGACAACCCCGCTTCTGACGCCCGAGGTCCCCCTGCGACGGGTCAGATAAGTAGCCCCGTCGGTATTATGTTTATACGAGAAATAAGACCTGAATCTTAATGATACCCATTTTCTCCAACTGATAAATATAAATAAATAAAAAATCACCATCTTGGACAGCACCGCGGCGTGGATGCAGCTGAATACTTTGCGCAATCGTTTGGGCGTACCTTTTTCTCAATCTACACCGATGTGGCAGCGGCTGGCAATTTTACTGTCAAACCATTTTCTACTTTTCCTGTATTATTACAACGCTCAGTATCGCTTGAAAAATTAGCACAATTCGCGCGGCTGCCTGCGGCCCTTCACCGTCAATTCGTTCATCCTATACTATACATTACAGTGATAGGGACTAAGTCGAAAATGGTTTGGCAGTAAAATTGCCACTGCCACTTTTCCGTGTAAATGAACGCTCACTCAGTATCGTCCTTATGAATCATGACGTAACTTACCTGACAAGTATATTTGTCGTATAAAATGTAAGCCTGAACTTGATGATTTAAGACATCCTGTCCAGAGATGTTAGTCAATTTCTTAAAAAGGTCTTCATATTGTGGCAATTCCAATTTGAAATCGTTTGAAAGCGTTATACTAATTCTTGGGCAGTTTGACGGTGTCAAGAGCTGCAAATAAGTAAAAAAAGTATGGTTAAAATGCACATGCATAGGTACATTAAACATATCGCCACGTTTATATTCCCCAAAGGGGTAGGGATAGTTGTCCAAACACCCACACTTTGCAAAACATGTGTATGCTCCAATGTTGGAGATGACTCTGTTGCCTACTACTGGATACAGATATTTTACTTGGGGGTGGTAGATAGCAAGGCGGGCATTCGCAAAATGCCCTACCATTATGCTTTAACGACTGCCATCCTAAGACAACAACCAGGACGGACGGCTTAACGTGCCCTCCGAAGCACGGAACCGCTCACTAGTAATGTCACCAGTGGTCACGTATCCAACTCATGGCCGAGGCGGACGTTGCTTAACTTTGCTGATCGTATCAGAACGGCTAAGCAGACTTCGCTACGAGCGATTCGTTATGTACTCAAGATTGTTACTGAAAATTTATTTCTTAGCAAAACTTAATAACATGTCCAACGCGGATCGAAGTGAGGATCTGGATATTTGTTTCATCATAATTTACTGCACTGCGCATCATATGCCTCTAATTTTACTGGCTCTTAAGGACTGCTGCCGGAACACACTGAATATCAGAATAATCATCAAGCACTGCGAGGTGCTTGGCGACAAATTTCCTACTTGAGGGTGGTAGCTAGCCAGGCGAGCATTCGACTGAAGAAGCGGGTGTCATCGGCTTGAGGTGGACCGCTATATACATCTACCTGCACTTGTTTTTAATGTTTTGTTTTGTCACTGTCACCCCGACACACAATACTGACAGTATCTCAAGTTACGCTATTTTGACCTTAATTTGTGCAAAAATAGACACGAAAGTGTAGTTTAAACATGTTCTTCGTAGACTACACTATACTTAGTTCTTGAACTGTACATATTATATTTTTTTATGTGATTGTGACGAAACAAGCACGAGGCCCACTTGATGTTAAGCGGATTAACCTCTGCCTATAACAGATATTAATTTTGTCGTGTGACGAATTGTAGTGCGTCCGCTACACTGAGACATACAGTTATTAAGTCTCATGTGCTTGTATTTTTTCTGGGTTTCTAGGACTGCTGCCGGATCACACGATTAGGTGCTTGGCGACAGATTTACTATTTGAGGTTGGTGGCTAGCCGGGCAAGCATTCACGAAATGCCTTTCCACCATGCGGTGAATATCAAGCCGGCGGCGGTGGGTATCGAACCAGGGACCTGCGTGCGGCAGGGCAGTCCATTTCTGTTACCGCTCAGACATCATTGCTTCAAAAATGTTGCTTAAGGAATCAATTTTATTTGTTCTAATAATCCTGTGTTTTAATTCACTTACATAATCATATTTTGGGTCTACAGTGGAATATGGTACAGGAGTCCAGTTAATATCACTGCTCCATGTATCGTTAGTCGGGGGGTAGACTGCAGCCATTGCCGTGAGCACTGTCATCTTGGTTCTAGTGACGTCCGTGGATCGGATGTAGACCTCAGAACTGTTGTAATAGGGGGAAAGGAGTGAAGAATACCGGCTCCTGATGAACTGACCGATTTGAAAGCCGCGGTATTTGCCACGCTGCAAAAAATATTCCACTTTAAATTATGTTTAAATGTCATTACGATTTAATTTAATTAATTGCAGAAGGTTTCTTTTTATTCTAAATAAATATTATGCGATTTTTAAAAACTTTTACGAGTATATAAATTTTTCGCAATTAATACTCTTAAACAATATTTTGTCATATTACTTACAAGGCCTGTCACTGTAAAAGGCTTAATACTGAAATCCCCTTTAATTTTCCCCCTTAGGGCATTGATTGAAAATCTAAGAAGATTCCAATGATTTGGAATACCAGTCCTGAAAGCGACTTTATGGAGGATTTTCGCAAGTTTAATAGGAACCTGTCCCAACATGGACAGCGTCCAGGACATGTTTTTCCAAATTAAGGGAATTTAGGCACTACTTAGTGCTGAAATTCCGTTTTGGGCATCGGTTGAATTGGATTTTGCTCCTATGATTCTTAAAATCCCCTTTAACCCCTTAAAGGGGATTTTGGGACCTAGCCTTGTTAATAGAAAATTATATCATTTGGTCGAAGAGGTCGCTGAAATTGATACAAAATTGGTAAAATGTGAGAGCAGCTCAAGAGCAGCTGCCGAAACACCACTTTGTGCCGCGTATAGAGCAGATGGTTTCTTTATTGACTTTGCTGATAGGCAAACATTTTATGAATATTTCAGTATCGGTTTGTGATGAACTGCGCTGCTGGCTGAGGCAAGCTAGCGAGCTGCTTAGGGGCTCTCCTTTTTCAAATTGCCATCTGGTAACCCTACTACAACGCCTTTGCAGTGCAGGGCAAGCTACCCGCGCCGATGGTGACGCAAACCGAGTAGTAGTGCACTGGCACTGTCATCATTGGTTTGTAGTGAATGCTAGACGGAATAAATAGTTTAATTTTGACGACTCACGTTAGTTTTTATGACAAATGGAAAATATAAAACCTTTAACTTTCTTACCGGTGTGAGTTCTCCATATCCATACTTTTCTGCTAGCCTAGCTAAAGCTTCAGGCTGATTACTGAATGACAAATTACGGTCCAATGGCGTCCTGTCCCCGTGCCGGAAAATCTGAATAACAGATAATCTACATTATAGTCATCTCCCTATCCTTATCCTATTCACGTGGTGTCATATATTTTCTCTATAATATAAAAGACAACACAGACACAGAATCATAATGTTTTGGCTTAAGTTTTACGACTACCTACCTGTCTGTTATCAAGCCACCCTAGCAATGCTCTTGATGGTAGTAAATTTGCCACTTTTCTTGTAATCAGGAGCTCAATTATCTAATGTGGTATTTACTAATTTTGATTGAAATCTCCGAAAACGGTGGTGTTACTGCGCTATTGCGTATTCACATTGGTTATTTATCAAATGGCTTCTTTAGATAGCAGCTTTAGTAAGTAAAAACATGATTTTTTTGTATATTTTTTCTGTCATTTAAAATCAGAATTTGATAGTAACAAATTACATAATTGGCCCGCTGGGCGTAAATTCAACATTATAGCAAATTCAGTAATTCAAAATAGGAAATGGAGCGCAGAGCTGGGTTTATTACAAAAACCCAGCTGAGCGGTCAATTTCCTGTAACACTACACTTAAGGGGGCGTGAGTGCACTGCTTATTATGAGCAGTTCTCTCTTAGTCATCTTTGACTGTGAAACAGCGCATATATTCTGATGCCAGGAGCTGTAGGGCTGTCGGCAGGTAAATATTTTTTTTCCATCGGCTGTATTATTTCAAGTGGAGATATTAATTTATCGCGTGATACTACCTGCTGTTTATGGAGAGTAGAGGTAAGGAGAGTCATCTCATATGGTAGAACTTAAAAGTGTCCAGCTGTAAACTATAACGTTCGACCCTGTGGCACTGAGTAGAAATGTTGGATCACTCTGCCTCTTTTACCGTATCTATCACGGGGAGTGTTCTGAGGAACTGTTCGATTTACTACCTGTAGCTCAATTTCGCCATCGGACTTCCCGACAAAGCATGATATTTCATCAATTTCATGTCGACGTCTGGAAGACCTTGCAATTAACACGGCATTTCTACCTAGCACTGTCACATTATGGAACCAGCTGCCAGGTGAAGTATTTCCGAAGAGATGCGAATTAAGAACCTTCAGGAAGAGAGCATATTCCCTCCTTGAATGCCGGCAACGCATCTTCGAGACCTCTGCTGTTTCGGATGTTTGTGGGCGACTGTGATCACTTACCATCAAGTGAGCCACCTGATCGTTTGCCCTCCTATCCCATTAAAAAAAAAACAGTTCAAAAATAAATGGTATGAATGTAACAATTGTAAGGGAATTGAAGAATACCGAGTCAAACAATTTAACATTATTGTCGACTAAAGTAGTTACTTCATGAAAATGTCAACTACTTGCGTAGTACAAAGTAATATAGTTAATATAACCTTAAAGAATAAAACCCTGATGCTAATGTGGCGCCAACCTAATTTAATGCATTTGGACAGATACTTTTTCATGTACACAGATAATTCTCTTTACCTCTACCCTCCATAATACTGGTATTGCCAAGTAATTATTCACCGTTGCGTCGGCGCCGTGCCGGGACTATAGGGCTCGTGCCGGTAACGGACTAGGCTCAGGGCAGAACTGACGGCTCTACTATACATAAAAATGTTCTCATCAGGTCTTTATTTGTTATGACTTTACTTTCAAGATGAAAATTTAATTAACGCAGGGAAGTCGTCGAAGTTGGAATATTGTCGAAGTTGGACCAATCTTCAAACTAAGCCTTACCCATTGGTGTTAGGGATTATAGTGCTGTGGTATAATTAATCTTGTTCCGAGTCATTAGGATATTTGATTCTTAATAACTTAATTAGAAAATTTGTCACCAAGCATCTATTGGTGTGTTAATGCAGAAGCGTTTATAGCCCGTAGGTACTTCATAACTGACGGACAGATACGTATTCGGTACGTAAGCAATATTGGTGGACTTCGGATGGTCTGGAAACTCCCAACACTTTGCATAGTGGCAGGGACTTTTGCTAATACCTGCCTGACTAGTTACCACAGTCAAGTAGAAAATCTGTGGTCAAGCAACTAAAGGTGTGTGTGCAGCTGTTCTTAACAATAAGTTAAGCCCGTTATATCTTCTTCGATCATATTATAATCACATAGGGTAAGGCGAGATGTTGGTCAAAGACAAAAATCGAGTTCCCTACTCTATAATGATGTAGTAGGTTTAAATAATGATGGAGACTTACTATAAATGTAAAAATTAGGTTCGTTTCATTAAGGACATCTTGGTTTAAGCTCGCTGTGTTTGAAACGACACATGTAAATAAAATCGGCAAAACGTATTTAAATAACATTGTCTCGATTTTCTAGAATTCTTCACATTCTCCTCTACAAATCGTTGCATTTGAAATCTGGAACAAAAGACAATCGGGAAGAAACTGGTTTTTCAAGTTAATGGTGTTAGCTTGAACAGCGATGGGGACAAATTCGGATACAGAGAACAGATGAAGAAAGTTTTTTTTTTTTTATTGCTGTTCGGTAAGCCTTTGACCAGAATCACACGTGATGGTTAGTGATGATGTGGTCGAAGGTGTTAACAGGCTTAACCTAGAATTACTCTGGCTCTCAAGGACAGCTGCCGGAACACACCGTTAGGTGCTTGGCGACAGATTTTCTACTTGAGCGTGGTCGCTAGCCAGGCGGGCATTCACAAAATGCCCTTCCACCATGCCTTGAAGCTCAAGCTCGCGGCGGGATTCGAACCATGGACCTGCTGCGCGGCAGTCCATAGCCAAAGCCACTGAGCTATCACTGCTTCAAATCACACTAATATTATCAAAGAATCACACTAATATTATAAATGCGAAAGATTATGAGTGAGTGTGGATGTAAATATGTAGGTATTTTTGTTATAAAACGGCAGAAGGACGGCAAATAAACCTAAGTATAGATAGTTTTGGTCCTGGATTAACACATAAGATAATTTTCATCGTCATCATCATTATTTTTTAATCAATGTCAACGGGGTGATACCACGGGTTGCAGCTAGTGATATATATATATGAAAAGTTTGCTAATATGACAAGAATTGTGGAAAAACACTTCATGTAGAAAAACTGTCGCCAAGCACCTAACGGTGTGTTCCGGCAGCTGTCCTTGAGAGCCAGTAATTCTGCGTGAAGCCTGTTTAACACCTGCGACCACATCATCACTTACCATCAGGTGAGATTGTGGTCAAAGGCTTACCTATAGCATAGCAATAAAAAAAAGAAAAGAAATAGTTGTTATTTCATCTAGCTTTAACAAACGAGGCTTGTAAACGCGCGCGCCCGTAATCACGCCCACAGCATGCACATTATGACAAATGTGCTACCGCGAGGCTCTTCGCACCGACCAATAACGCCTGCCACGCCCTGCTACTCTAATTCGTCGAAGTTTCGAACTTCCGGTCCGAAAGAAAGTTATCCGCAAAACAGGTATTGGCTTACTTTTGTTTAACTTCGTTCGTAGCATAGACTTGCTAGCTTGCCTGTGTAGATTGTGAATAATAAGTACATTTTTTAAATCAAATTGGTATGGTTTTCCAAATATGAAATTATATTTTTTTCGCTTGGTTATAAGTAGTCAGTCTAGTTCTAAATATGCAGAAAGAACGCAAATACTAATGAGGATAAAAATACCTATAGAGAACAAAGAATTTAGATAAAAAAAACATCTTAAAATGTTTGTTAGGACTAGCAGAAGTCAACCCTAAGAGGTTGTTAGCATTTACGAATAGCCCTGTATATTGAACTTTATAAATAGGCACCGAATGAGTTATTTGTGTTCGTATTACGTATTATAGTATTTACTCAATTTAAAAGGAAATCCAACCTTTTTTGTACTGTGGCTGAAACCGAGATTTTTTCTGGGTTACAGACAAGTACCCACTGCCGCTGTGAGTGTTGATTTATCAGAGTACGTATATACGTAAGAGGGTAGTCATAATAATGTGCATATTACACAGGTTACCTATAATACTTAGAAATATGTACAACTCTGCGTGTACAGACTAGTATGATATATGTGGGGTATTGCTGCTCATAGGGCGAAAACAGGGCTACTTACCATCGTAACGTAACGCCTTGAATACCCGAAAGGTAGCGGGTATACTGCTAACAAAACCGACTCTAAGGTGGGTTGCTATCAGGCAGGCAACAGGTTATAAGACGGATGACTTTTACAACAATTCTTGTGTTGTCCTAAACCTATGTTATTAGTTTCGAATGCCCGCCTGAATAGCTACCACCCTCAAGTAGAAAATCTGTCGTAAAATACCTAACTGGGCATTCCGTCAGGTGTCCATGAGTCAGGAATTCTAAGTTAGCCTGAACAACGCCATCGACCGCATCATCACATACCATCAGGTGTTTTTTTATGTGATTGTGAAGGAACAAGCGCGATACTCACCTGATGTTAAGCGGACTAACCTCTGCCTATAACAGATGCATTTCGTCCAAACGAATTGCACTGCGTCCGTTACACTGAGACATACTGCTGTTAAGTCTCAATGTGCCTGTAACTTTTCTGTCTGTCAAGGACTGCTGCCGGAATACACTGTTAGGTGCTTCACGACAGATTTTGTATTGGAGGGTGGTAGCTAGCCAGGCGATCATTCGCAAAATGCACTTCCAACATGTAGTGAAGCTCAAGCTGGCGGAGATACTGATCAAAGGCTAGCATATTAACAAATAAAAAATAATACAAAGTAAGAATATTGTGAAGACACGATAGAATGCCACCTACATTAACACTTGTATTGCATCGTTCTACATATACGCATCGTCTGTTTTCTTCCCGCTAAAGTGGAAGTAACTATGCGAAATGTTACAATGAAAAAAAACCAGGGCGGCTTTCGGGTTGGTTCTTGAATCGAGTCGCCTTAATATGAAATGAGCCTGTCCTCCTAAAAATAAGCCTGGAAACCCTTCAATAAATAAATCTATCTGCGAAGTTCACATTTTAAAAAGTTGTCGTTTTCGGAAGTTATCATTTTAGGAAGTTGTCGTTGTCACCTGAGGTATCTATTCATATTTAACGGTTCGTAAACGGAATGAGGTACAAATTTGACATGTTGTGTAGAACATTGACCCAAACAACGTAAATTGTACTAGAAATCAAATGCATTATTTATTAGGATGACTCCCATACAAGAAATGGTAGCCGGGAAATAGCCTTTTTTACATGTCTATATTTAATCTTAAAACACATTTATTATTGTATAAAAAAATAAACATTATATTTGGAAATTCATTCAAAATTGTGGTTCTATTCATAGACTTTGAAATGTGGGAGTGAAAGGTTAAACTAATGTTTCCTATGATTCAACCAGTCAATCTGTCGATAATATTACGCCCGAGTCATGACAACACTATGTCACTCACACATTTACATTTCTTTTTTTTTAACACCGTTCATCTATTACTGTTGGTCTTGTACATCCTAAGCCTATGGTCATAGAACATGTAATAATACTTCTAAATATGATTACAAGCACTATAGCGTGCTGAGTGAAAAGCGCATTTACAAATATTGTACTCCAATAATTTGTAAAATAGTAATAATACTGCTATGGTTCTAATTTCAAAATAAAAAGAATAACGGCTATTAAAGGGACGCGTGAACATACTGAAAAAAAACTTGTTCATGTCTGATGTTGATATTTGTTATGATACAAAGTTGTTAACAAAATAAGGCAGGAACAACTTACATTTTCAACCGAACCTTAAAATTGCGATCTTATAATAATAAAACATGCACTTGTTTCTTGAATTCGAACAATGTTCAAGCAAATTTTCATTTTCCATTTACTACATTTTTGGACTACAATGGGCCACGAACAAAGAATTCAACGCCTTACAGCATAATACAATATCAGCAAAACAAATTTAGATCTTGACATTGGTTGATTGTTATCAACTGAATGTCAAAATGGTTTGGGTTCACTGGTCTCTACTTATTTTTGTGAATGTGACCTATGGATTAAAGTACTTTAGATGATATTCTACTTTTCAGTTGTCTATAAAATTCTTTCCCGTGGGGTAGGGGGCTAGAATGTCACCCTGCCATCTACCCATGGGTGTCGTAAGAGGCGACTAAAGGTAAATTACCAGGTGAGTAGCCGCTCCTTCTGTGGAACTGATATCTTCTCTCGCGTGTGGATTATGTCAAAGAGGCTGTGTTCAGCAGTGGGCAATCCGGCTGATACAGTATCATAATAATTTTATTTCAGTTATTAAACCATAAAATGGACATTCAAAAATATCATTAAAAATACCCTTAAATCAAACAATAACATTATAATAGTCATTAAAATATTAGTAAAATCGTAATCAAAGGTTAGTAAAATGAAATATAATTATTAGCAATATTTCAATAAAATCAATTTTATTTTGATTTTATTGGAATATTACTCATAATTATATTTCATTTTACTAACGTTTGATTACGATTTTACTTATATTTTAATAGTATATACGATATTCTATTTCTATATTATTCATATGATATTCTTAATTCACTTCACTTTAAATATCTCCTAATGAGTTCACTTCTTTTATTTTTGCTTAGGTTGATTTTATAAAATATATTAATACCTATTAGGTTATAACATACTCAGTTCATTATCTTTTATATTCATATATTCGTTTTTATTTATATTCGAATGACTGACTGAGTTATTTAGACCCATTTTTTCATACCGAACACTGACCACTCTTACCTACATGAAATTGGTAGTACATGGTGAACGCAATGAAAAGAGCCATACTCAGAACACCTTTTTGAGTAGGTGAGTAAATCTAGATATGAGATATTACGCCCATTGTCTAAACGGAAAGACAAAACGCAAAAAAGAATCGAACAAGTCAACAACAAGAACGATAATATTATACAAGTATTTAAGGTATGCCCCGTGGGGTGCCGGGTTAGAATTGCACCTCCCCATATCATTCCGTGAGAGAGGCGACTAAGGCAAAAATATTGGAAGGTGGGCTGCAGCGTCTTCTAAAGAACTGCCAAGTTACACTGCGATCCCAACACGCCTGCTAAGCGTGGGGATTATGGCTAATACCCCCTTAATAGGGGAAGCTGTGTTCAGCAGTGGACGATCCGGCGTTTACAGTTTACAGTACAGTACAGTATTTCAGGTATAAAATGGCATACGAGCAGGAACTTAATAGTAAGTGATTACCGTTGCCCTCGGACATCCGTATCACGAAATTTTAGGTTATTTTCAGAAGATTGAAAATTGCTGATTACTTATTTACCAGAAAGAAAATTGTTATTGATTTAATTCAATAGAACAATAATAATAATTGTAAACACACCTTTCACACGATGTTCACCTTAATTGCTTAACTGCTCGTGACTGACTAATAAATTAAGTTAATATATAAAAATTCAATAACACCTCTTTATTATGTACCATGTAATGCAAGACTAATGATTTGTTCCACAATATATTCTGTTCTAATTTCACTCGCATGGCTGGCAATGTATACTGACATACACGTCAAGTACTTTTTGCTTCAACTTGGGCACGTCAATGCCCGATTTATACATACATTGTCGACATATATATACATATATCTAACTCGTGATTTCCAGCAAGAAATGCCTTATTGCTGTATTTTATATTGTCGTAAAAGTTTACCTGAGTCATAATATGAACTGTATTCCGGTTAAAATTCACGGTTGTTGTCTTAACGTCCGGCCGATAATTGGAGCGATAAATATGCACCTGTACCTGCTGTGATCGAGATGGTCTTTATAATGAGCATCCAGCAATGCAGCTTCAGAGCTACTAGAATATTGCAACTGAATGAACCGCGTGTGCTATCTGCCGGATAGCTAAATCCCCAGGTCGCGAGACAATGTTATTGAATGTTATTAGACAATATGAAGCTATAATGGGATTCATATTATACTGAAAATATGATTAATTTCCAGCTGTATTTTTTTAATCCACCTTAAGAAAAAGTTCTATTAGTGTCAGTTCTCTTTTAGAAACTTTAATCCCAACGCCCACAGGACTAAGGAAGGATTCATATGTTCTGCGCTATGCTTATAGCCCAAAAAAAGGAAGGTGCTTTCTAGAGCTCCTACTGTAATTATCATACTTCGAGCAGTTATTTACAGCTGGATATCAATAAACTACCCGACATTATATTACAGCTACATTATTATTATTATTATTTTATTACAAAGGCTGACCTATCAGGCGTAAAAAAAAGAATGTTATTTTTTCTTTATACAATAGCGTGATTTAAGTGATTTGATAATATGTCTAATGCTAATACCACACTCAGAATACCTACATAAAAATAACATCCGAAAAGTATAGCCCCTTACATTACTTCCTTCACTAGGTAATTATTTTAGAACATACTGATGTTTAGGAATTCTCATTGTTTCCCAGATTTGTAACAATATTTAACATCTAAAAATCGTCGATAAATGTAACTATTTTGTACAACACCATCCATGTTGAAGTCGGCCGCCATCTTGGCTGTATCGGATTCCGTGCATTTTCCTGCAACAGAATTATAATAAAAGTTTATTGGGTATCGGTTGCGGTTAACACGACACATACCAAGTTTAAAAATATACTAGTGGCTCTCCCAGCTGTAAACCTCGCTAGTCTGCCCTAGCATAGCTTACAATGGAACACAATTTAGCTATATATTTAAATAGAAGTATTTTACAATGATACTGACTGTGCTGTCCAGATGTATAGACGATAGAGAGAGAGATAACCTGTCACTTATTTAATAGGTAACTGAGGTGCCTATCTAGGATATTGCCATTAAATTTAGTGCAGGCGTCCATACTTTCAACGCCATATAATGTATATCATATCACAACTGCGTCATTTTGAAAAAAAAATTTGATATTTGATAAGATCATAAAAAAAAAAAAAAAATTTTTTAATGAACTTATCAATCCTGTTCACAAAATTTCGTGAGAATCGGTTGAGTAATGTGACCTGTAGAGGAGAACAACCGGACATACGAAAGCATTATTGTGTAAGTTAAAGCAAAGACGCTTCGCTCGAAATTCGTCCTCGCTCGGTCAATTAATGTATAATTCTGATTGGAGACATTCGGGAAAACGGCCGGAAAAGTGATTCTAATTCGCACGAAAACAAGGTAATTCGTAACGCGCATCTTCGATAATAATAAAAATTTAATTTATAAATGGACGACAATAACTCTACGTCGGCAAATCAAATCAATTAATAGCTTGTACGGAAAATAAAACAGATCATTAATAAATTAAAAAATAATCATAGAGATATAAAATACTATTGAAATAATAAATGCGGATGCAATTGTCTGATTTTCAAATGTTCAACACGGATTTGTTAAGCATATACTGTAAGTATCAGCCGCTTTGTCCACTGCTGAACTCAGCCTCATCTGTTGTATTCTCCCATTAAGGGGGGTATTACAGTAAAACTACTGTAATACCCACACTTGCAGTTTTAGATATCAGTTCCTCAGAAGGCGCTGCTGCCCACCTTCCAGTATTTTACCTTTAGTTGCTTCTTACGATACCCACAGGTAGCAATAGGGGGGAGGCATTCCAACCCAGCACCCCACGGGGGGGGGGAGATCATATAATTATTGGTCAAATTTTAGCAAAACTTAAATTTAAAAAGCAGTGTTAAATGTGATAAAGAGCTTAAGAAAATATTTTTTTAAATCAGCAGCATTTTTTTTTTAATCAAGCAGTTATGAAAGAACGTTCAGCACGGTTTGTTGTGAGAACGTCTGTACTTATAGTATATTTATTATGAATCTAAATGATGATCCTCTGAACAATTCACCTTCTACATTCTACATCATAGGTCAGTTTGACCTAAAATCAGAGAATCGGCTTATTAAGGCTACTCTTCGTAGTTTCGTCATAAGTATAAAGTGTTCAAATTCATTGAAGTTCTGCATGCATGTCCTTGAGCCTAAAATCTATGCTTCTGGTTTGCCACTTTTATTTTATACTATTTATTTTATTTCTAAATGTGAAAATAAGAATGCCCATTCAAAATGGTAAACTGTAAAATCAGAAGCATAGCAAACTTACCTCCGATAAACGTTTCTCTGCCGAATAAGCCGCCGACAGAATAATTCGTCTAATAGTTGTTCAACGACAGCTCCTTTCGTCTACGACCGATTCGCCGACAGAACGATTTATATATTAGCAAATCGACGACAGAATCTTTCACCAAAGAAAGATTGAAGAAATAATATGTAAATTGTTGTATACACTGTCAAAATAGTCACATTGCACCGAATAGATTCTTTTTTTGTACACGGCCAGTAGAACTTGTGTTTTGTGTTCTGCACAAATGATAGGAATATGCTGCATGAATTATTATATCTCTACGGTATTTTGACTGTACAATTTCACATTCACTCATTGTTTGACAACAAATCTAAATCTTTTCATTTAAACGTTGGTAGTTGATTCCGGCCTAACATAAGAACGTAATTAGACATGTTGACAGATAAAAACTGAGAACTACCCACATTTTTTTCGTTTAGATTTATTGTTTTCGTTTAGAAATAAGCGAACGTGCATAAATTAAAGTAAGTCTATAATTACTCAAGTAATAATATTTTGCATTGGGCATAAAATTTTGAATCGTCACAAATGTAAGCAGTATCTGCGTGCATAGTTGAATTTTATGCGTTTAGTATTATAGTAAATGCCAACATTTTTATATAAGTAGCTGTTTAATAAGCTGAGAGAATTTTCAAATCTTGCTCCTTCTTTATTTGCCAAATATTCAACACGTTTTTTTTTTTTTAGTTTTAAAATGTTTTATTAAAATATTAATTTAATGTTTTCTGTACATTAAATGAAAAAATTAACAGTACATATACGAATACAAAAATAAATAAATAATTTAACTATATCTACTTATGACCTAAACATATTACACTTAAAAATTCTGAGCTCTGTTTTCTACCAGGAGGCAATCATAAGTAGAAAACAGAGCTCAGGTCACTGTCCGCGGGTAGAGTACCTAAAAGGCTGGCAGCATTGCCCCGTTGTATGGCAAGACTAATTCTCTGGCCGAGGTAAGCGCCAGCCCTTTGGTCATTTGTCTTTTCTATCAGCCGCTTTGATAAATCTTTATATAAAGTCCATGCGCTTGGACCCCACGGACCTAATGTTTCTACTCCAAAAGGCAGATATATATAACTATGGCCGAGACTCTCGTATTTTCGCCCTTTGGAGCCTTCTGCTGCCACTGCCGCTGGCTCCCGCCGTCTTGGAGGTGAATGGAAAATGAGACGCCGCAAGCGTGTCAACGCAAGTGGCATCCCAAACTGGCGGCCTTCCAGGGAGTTAAGGTAATTCCGTCAGGTCTCTTGCCATCGTCACGTGCGATACCGTTCGGCTCAAGAATAGCCGGCACGTTTACGGTAGTAAGAGCCCTGCGGATGACATCATTTAAAGAGGCGTGGCGAGAAAGGCGGCCAGCACTTCGACGGCAGGAGAGGCCGTGGTGTCCTTGGCGATCTACTGGAACTCCGCAAAAACAGTTATGTGGTTTGACTGTGTTTGACCCAATTCGCAGGCTGATAGAAAGGGCAAATGACTTACTGTCCAGTAGCGTCCCAATGTTGGCAGATGGTAAAGCCTGAAGCCAGAAACCTGATTCTCGCAAGAAGACGAGCCCAATCTACTGGAGAAACTGTGTTATTTAAAAGGTCAGTTGAGATCTTTTTATTTATAGGCTCATCCCAATGTCTCTGCGAATGGAGTTTATTAGGAAGGCTTTCACCTGGACAGGCTAAAGTCCAAGCGTTTGTAGCATCTTGCATACAATTAATTTGTACATTTCCTAAAGAATTTTCAACAATTTTTAAAAAAAGGGCACAAGTACTATGAACTGAGGATAGAAACGCTGGGAGTGAAACGCTGGAAATTTTGCGGATACCTAAACCACCAAATCTGATCGGAAGGGAGGCTTGACACCAAGAAATATCTGACATTGGACAATTTAGAATTTTGACTAAGGTATTTTTAATACAATCATCTAAAGTTGACAAAAGGTCACTAAAAATCCAAAACGGACTGCATCTTAAAACATATGTTAATTTAGGTACAAAAAGACAATAACGGATGATATGAAAAGCTATGTGTGCGTGGATGTTTGAAAGATGGTCAGAACATTCTTTAAATTTAAGTTTTTGTTCTGTAATGAACGTAGGGAATGCGTCAGTGAATATCGGAGCCCCTAATAAACGAAAAGATTGTCTGTTAAGAATTTTGATGTTAGGAGCCAAAACGTTAAATTTTTCTATTATAGCATTCCTTTCAGAGGATGCGACTGATTCAGGAATGAAAAGCTCACAAAATGTAGTTCTAAGCCAATAAAACTAAATTTTTCAATGATAACTTTAAGATCTTCCAAGACTGTCTCTGAGTCGCCTCCGAGAGTGCCATCGTCTAAATACTATTTATCATTTTTAATTAAATTTTTATTTTTAATTTATTGATTTTCTTTAGGGAAATCCGCTATATCAATGTCATTGGGGGTACTTGTCAACTAATAAGGCCACAAATATGTTGAAGAGCACTGTTTTTAGCTCAATATGCAGCAACATCTGGACGTAATTGTTGTGTGGGCACTATCCAGTTTGGCGCATTACATTTCTTTTGTGGGTCAATCAGCTTTTTGCAATCCAAAAAAATGCGAAAATATACAACAGTCCTAGATTTTAAGGTGAGAGCTAGGTATCTTTTTAAAATATAAATTAATCATTACGCAGTAGCGCTCAATATAAATTTAGGTGTCATTTATTCCGTGAGCAACTAACCTTCGCACCGCTCTTTTACTGTGACGGGTAGGAAATAAAATACATTAACCGTTATACCATACTGTTCGTATAAATGCGAAGATTAGGATTTGTTTTTAGGGTTCCGTACCCTAAGGGTAAAAACGGGACCCTATTACTGGGACTTGGCTTGGTCCGTCCGTCCGTCACCAGGCTGTATCTCAAGAACGGTGATAGCTAGACAGTTGAAATTTTCACAAATGATGTATTTCTGTTGCCGCTATCACAACAAATACAAAAAGTTGGCCAAGTGCGAGTCGGACTCGCGCACGTTAAAACAAAAAAAGGTTAACATATGAAGTCTAATGTTGTATAGCTAATGGTACGGAACCCTTCGTGCACGAATTCCGATTTTTTACTCACACTTCAGGGAGGGGGTTTTTTTTTATTGCTGTTTAGTGGCCCTAAACCACTATCTTACCTAATAATAGGTGATTATGTAGTCGAAAATTTTGTTCAAGCTAATCTGGAATTACTGGCTCTCAAAGACAGCTGCCGGAACACACCGTTAGGTGGATTTAACACGGAGTACCTAATATTTATATTCACCTACAACAAAGGCTCTTCAATCCTCTCTTTCTATCGCATAGCCTTTCATGGCTCTGATCTCTTCTGACGCGGCACGCTCCGTAGAATAACCCCCACCGGACGGATACGCCGATGTACCTGTAGCTCTGTACCTAAAGTGCGAAGGAGCCAGGCCTGACCACGGTAATGTTATCTATACATTACCGTGGCCTGACATTACGAGATTATCACCTGGCTAGATATATATAGCTCTTATATAGAGTAGGTGGAATGTGTCGCATGTGGTTTTCTAGTAGGTAAATAAAACACAAACAACTTTGTTCATATGTTTACAGTTTTTCAGCTAGCCATAGCAATAGGCTATCCTATTCCTGCCCTGGAAATTCTCGCAAGTAGAACCACTTCTAGTCGGCTAATAATTACAGGAAATTTTAATAAAACAAATCTATGCCATAAATAGTGCGATAATTTGTATAGCTATCATATATTGTTCCTTATCAACACTTGTATGACCATGATTGATATGCTATCCAGAGACATGGCCAAAAAAACATTTATATTTGAAGTTTTACTATAGAGAAGTATTATTTTAGTTTTTTTTATAATCTTACTAAGAATATTGGGGAGCTATTAACATCTCTGTGCTCCAAGTCAATTAAATAGATACATCATTTGAGATACAACACCACGATCACCGTTGAGCAAGGGCTCTTCGTTGGGGGGATTTGCTATAATCCCCACGCTTGGCAGGCGTCTTGAGGATTGCAGTGGAAGTTGTCAGTTTTTCAGAAGGTGCTGCTTCCCACCTTCTGGTATTTTTTCTTTAGTCGCCTCTTACGATATTCACTTCAAAATTGCCACCTTTGGCTTTACTCTGTCTGGCCACAAATCTATGGATTAACGCATTGTTTCCATGGGAAATTTCGCCACTGCTTGTTCCAGAGATTTTACGAGACACTTTGTGCAAGGCGATCATTGCAATCCCATTTTCATTACCACCCCATTCCATATTGTAAAAAAATAATGAACACGAAACAATATGTAATAATAGTAATAATATTAATAATAATGGCGCAAAATCGATAGAAGTTTTTAAAATAATAAATGCGTTCCAAATTCAAAATAGTTCAAAAAATTAAAAAGGAAAAGTTTCACTATTACAATATTTATGGCCAGATTCGTTAGAGCCGTTAAAATTTTTTTTAAAAATCGTAATTTTTTTTTATTGTTTACTTTATCTGTGCAAAGAGTTGCACAGTTTTGAAAATATTACTCATAACATTGACGGAATACCTCGAAATAGCCTATAAATTATTGTTCTCTTTTCAAAATTAAGTGTGCATCAGTTTAAATTTATACGTTTTGCAAAGTACCAACTGGAACCAACGCATAGGCGCATCTTTTCAAGAACCGTTGAACGCATCCTTACGAAGTGCTATTTCATAATATCGAAACTACCAACGCACGGCTGCAATGACTAATTTACGCTTGAAGTGGTATTATAAAACAGATGGCAATATAAGGATATATATTATATGGTATTTATTTTATTAGTATTAAAATAGGGTATTTTTTGTTATCAGTGCAAACATAAGTTAAGGTAGTATCTCATTTCATCATCGACACATTTTCCGTGTTTCGGAAGGCACGTTTAGCCGTCGGTCCCGGTTGTTGTTGGATGGCAGTCGTCATAAGCATGGTGGTAGGGCATTTTGCGAATGCCTGCCTGGCTAGCTACCACCCTCATGTAGAAAATCTGTCGCCAAGCACCGAACGGTGTGTTCCTTGGGAGCCAGTAATTTTAGGTTAGCCTGAACAACATCTTCGACCACATTATCACTTACCATCAGGTGGTCAAAGGCTAACCTATCAGACAAAAAAACAGTGTTCCTTAAATGATGGTGTGGTAAGTACCTAGTTATCCAAATGTATGTATGTACATTCTGATTTTGACACGGTTCCATAGAGGTAGAGTATTTCCCATGTTTACTTTACTTGACGAGCTATATCACTCCATGTAAAAACCAGTCGCCGAGCAGATGACCAGCAGATGATAAAATTGTGTTCTAGAAAATGTCTATGAAAGCCTATGCTATAAATACCTAAAATAGGATCTTTTAATGTTGTCATAGGTTTTTGCGATTGTTACACATAGTAATTAAACAACTTTAAACGATCACTGCAAAGTGTTTGAAACGTCGGGACAAAATAATGAAAAATAGACCCGATTTAAACAGTTGTTTAATTACTATAGGAACTTTTATTTAACTTTGGTACCAACTGTTGCACAATATAATTTCATAGGATTCATTAATCTGGTCATTAGTGTTGCATTAACTTTATAGTTAACGAATGAGTTTGTATGTTTATAAAATTACTATCAAGCAACAGATAAGTCGTTCTTATTGTTTGATTAAAATTTATTTACCCTGAAAATTGTTCAAATGTTTAAATGCGAATCTAAACCCATACACTTAGCTCAGAAGCAGCAATGGCGCGCAAAAAATGCCCATGGGATTTACATACTAAAAAGCAATATTGAATTATTATCTATATTGCTATTTAGTATGTATATGCTAGAGAGTTGCCCGTGGGATGCCGGTTTAGAATGTCACCCCCCTTTTTCTACCTGAGGGGTCGTAAGGAGCGACTAAAATACCGGAAAATGGGTTGCAGTGTCTTCTGAGGCAGTCATATCTTAAACTGCAATCCCCAAGATGCCTGCCAAGCGTGGCGATTTCGACAAACCCCTCCAAATAGGGGAGGCTGTATTCAGCAGTCGGGCTGATACAGGAGTATGTTCTTCTCAGTCGGGCACTCTTGACAGAGTGGTCGTGGTAAGATGGTGGTACATGGTGGGTCTTCAACGTCATCAGTCTTTTTGTTGGTGATCACTGATCTGGCAATGCTTCTCCATTTTTTTCGGTTGGTAGCGTTGCGCGTGCACTCAGATATGGATGATTGTGTAGCCGTTTTGATCAAATCAGTCCAGCGAGTGGGAGATCTACCTCTAGCTCTCTTTCCTGCTACCTGACCCTGGACCACTAATCGTTCCATCGAGTCTTCATTCCTGGAGATGTGCCCGAAAAACTTTAAAATTCGTAATTGAACAATCGACGATAGCCTAGTCTTGATTTTAAGTTCATTAAGGATAGACACGTTTGTGCGGAAGGCAGTCCACGGGATCCTCAGTAGGCGCCTCCAACACCACATCTCCAGAGCGTCGATTTTACGGCGGTCCAGTAGTCTTAAGGACCAGGTTTCAGCACCGTAGAGGAAGATTGGAAAGACTAGACAGTTCATCAGTCGAACTTTTGTATTTTTAGTAATCCTTTTATCTTTCCAAACCTTTTCCAACCTCTCTACAGCAGATCTTGTAATCGCGCACCGTCTTTTAATCTCGTCCTCGCAACTTCCCTCATTTGATATAGTAGAGCCGAGGTATGTGTAGCTCTGTACTACTTTGCAATTTGATATACTCAGTAGGTCCGGTCTGTTGTTATTCGCTCGGTCAACTATCATCATTTTAGTCTTGTCTCGGTTAATTACAAGACCGTATTGTAGGCTGATTGTTTCTAGGCGAGCCAGGAGATCTTCCATATCTTCTTCAGTTTGAGCGAGAAGAGTGGTATCGTCAGCGTAGCGGAGGTTATTTATCAGCCGGCCACCAATTGAGATTCCTTTATTCCATCCTTCAAGAACAATTCGCATTAATTCAAGGAGTATGTTAGAGAGATGAAAAATGATCATGAAGAGTAACTATTGAGGAACACAGAGAGTAGCTATTTAACAAAAAAAACAGCAGCGATCATAAACAGCAATCACTCTAGTTGCCGAGATAGAATGAGCATGTTACTCTTAGCAACGTTCTCCACTAGGTAAGCTCCTATACTTATTTTAGTCAGCCAAGCACTAAGGCCCTTCTGCCGCGACACGAGGGTATCGATACGTGACTCGAGTCTTGTACGCGTGTCTTACTTATTGCTCGTCAGTAATAGCTGCCATCTAGGCCTCCCACTAGGTGGCCTAACTACATCGTGAAAGTCAATGGTTACAAGCGGCTAATAGCCGTTCTTTGTGGCGCTCCATGGAGGAGGCCTTGGTTCAACAATGGACGTCTTCATATCTTCTTCAGTTTGAGCGAGAAGAGTGGTATCGTCAGCGTAGCGGAGGTTATTTATCAGCCGGCCACCAATTGAGATTCCTTTATTCCATCCTTCAAGAACAATTCGCATTAATTCAAGGAGTATGTTAGAGAGATGAAAAATGATCATGAAGAGTAACTATTGAGGAACACAGAGAGTAGCTATTTAACAAAAAAAACAGCAGCGATCATAAACAGCAATCACTCTAGTTGCCGAGATAGAATGAGCATGTTACTCTTAGCAACGTTCTCCACTAGGTAAGCTCCTATACTTATTTTAGTCAGCCAAGCACTAAGGCCCTTCTGCCGCGACACGAGGGTATCGATACGTGACTCGAGTCTTGTACGCGTGTCTTACTTATTGCTCGTCAGTAATAGCTGCCATCTAGGCCTCCCACTAGGTGGCCTAACTACATCGTGAAAGTCAATGGTTACAAGCGGCTAATAGCCGTTCTTTGTGGCGCTCCATGGAGGAGGCCTTGGTTCAACAATGGACGTCTTCCGGCTGATGATGATGATGATGATGATGAATAGCTGCCGCGCCTTACAAATTCGCCATGATCCGCACACGACGTGACACGTTGACAACACGTTTGCCATCAGTCCCACGCTACGCCAGGGAGTGAATGAAAATGTATGACAAATTTTTTTTTTTTTTTTAAGAAAATATTAAATTAATATTTTAATAACACTTTTTTTATATCTGATAGGCGAGCCTTTGACCACTATCTCAGCTGATGGTAAGTGATGATGTGGTCGAAGATGTTGTTCAGGCTAGCCTAGAATTACTGGCTCTTAAGATTAACTGCCGGAGCACACCGTTAGGTGCTTGGCCGACAGATTTTCTACTTGAGGGTGGTAGCTAGCTGGTGAAGCGTCAATGCCCAATTTATGTAATAATTTTCTTTCTCATATATAATACTCCTATATCTTAGTTCTAAATTGTTGAACCTTCAGGATAGCCCCAATATGCTGCAGAGCCCATCGTATCATCTGCTTTCTGAGTTTTAGCTCAACGGATCCCAGAGATGGCGTTAGCAGTGTCGTTTCGGTAGATATTTGATGTTATAATCTACCTACAAAAAGACATACAAGGCGCTCGCAACGAATATTTTTGTATAGGAGGTAAAGTGTAGACATTATAATCGTGTTTTCTTCGCTAAAAACGCACATCGCCGCTCTGTATTAATTTTATTTATCTGATTGAACACTTGAACACGCATAAAATAACCTCTAATGTATACTTATTATTGTATGGACATCACAGTGAAGTGAGTGAAATATATTTTGGGCAAGACTTTCTCCCGATTATTTGGAATTTGTGTGTCGCCGGCCGGTCGCCATATAAGAACGCCAAGAACGACGTCTGCTGTAAATCCCAACTTGAAGGGTTTGTAGGCATAAACGAGGATTGCTTAAGGTACGTGGGCTATTTACTACTGCATTGTGTATGTATTGGTGTTTTCAGGGAGGTTCATCAATTTTCTCTAAAGGTCAGCCATAAATTTTAGGCGCCATTGACCCCAACTTATTATACTGTATGCAAGTACAAATCAGGTGTAGGCTATTTACACGCCACACCACTAGCCAAGAGGGCATTCGCAAAATGCCCTACCACTTAAAAAATATATCTAGTGAAAATTCCGCCTAATTTACGATAAATCACGATCGAGGATATTCTTGATCGTGCGCTCGTAGAGTCAAGATCTCCTCAGAGTATTCTTCGTGCAGAAGCGAAACGCGTCGAAAATTCTTCCAATTTGGCTGCGTGGTGTTTGTGACGTGACGTCGGCTTAGTTGGAAAATTAGGCGGAATCGTCACTAGATATATTTTTATATTTTTTTGAAGTTTTTTATTAAAATATGTTTATATTATTTGTTATTATTAAATATGGATTTCCGCAACGTAACGCCCGAATCTATTCATTATTCATGAAAATTTATGAATGTAATGAATGAAAAATTGGCTACAATTAGTTGAATGGTTAAAATAGACCTTATAATGAGGATACAAGTTGTATTTTCCTCTGGTCTCGTTAGAATTATGTAAGCGAAATAGTAAACAATCGTCGATTTTGACCTGAGACCTGATGCATAGTTTTTCGTAAGTAAGTAGGTACTTATAGTGCAGCAATAGAATCTTTTATTTTGACAGAAGTGTCAGTTGATTGCGATAACAATAAACTTTGCGCTACAATAATTACTAATAGTGAATGTTGTGGTACATTGTGCGATTAGCCGCTCAATTTACATGTCCTTGAGCCTAATATCTATGCTTGTGGATTGCCATTTTTCCGTAAAAACAAGTATTTTAACTGTTTTTGTTAAATCATTTTGTCTGGGAATTCTTATTACAAATTTACAGAATTAGTATTATTTTAGAAGAGCATTGACGTATGCTAAGCGAAAACAGAAATTATTTCGGATGGAAAAGATAACTTCCAGCGGGAATTGAACCCGCAACCCCCAGAATACCGTCCTGGTGCACCACCAATTATGCTATGGAAGCGGGGCGCTGGACAGTCGAAATTTTTTTCCATCCGTTTGAAAGTACGTCTTTTTGACGTTGGCGACATCTACCCAAATAGCAGAAGACTACTTACAGAATTAATAATAATACAAAAAACTAACAAATAAGAAGCATAATTTAGTGTAATTTTTTTAATATTTTTTTTTTATTTTTGAGCAAAATAAATGAATAGGAATATATTGTAAGTTTAAGGACATAGAATGAGACTACTACAAGGAGGAAGATCAGTGATAAACGCGACTGGGCATTACTGAACACTCTTACACTAGGACTGCAAGCAGCGTTGCCAGTCTTTTTGCTAAGTCGGGCATTTGGAACTTTTTGAGTGAAAACAGCGGGATTCTTTCGTCAAAAGACGGGACATAGTAAAAAAAGTATATAATCAGAAGTTATCAAATATTTATCTTTTTGTTTGAATTAAAATTACGTTTAAATGATAATAGATTGCAAAAATAGCCATAGAAAATGTATTTCAACAAAAATATAATATTTTAAATCAGATTTACCCTATCGTTAAATAGTTGAGTCTTATTCGACTTCAGAATAAAAAAACAGTAATCAAAATCAAAAAAGTTTCATTAATTAGAAAAATATAGCGTTCCAAATAATATGGCATGTGGAGTGAGTGTTACAAATTGCAACTTACAATAAGAAAATAATTATTTATAATAATTACTTATTCATGACATTTCTGTGAAAATTTAACTTCTTTTAAAGTTTTATTTTTCTCTTTAATAAAGATGAAGAACTCTTCACAGGATACATAATCATCTGTGTTAAACGCTTCCTGAGCACACTGCGTGCATAGTCGAGTTATCTCCGCAAAAGCGGGACTGAGCCTGTCCCGTGCGGGACATTTAATTTTGATTTAAAAATCGGGACGTCGTTGCATCGTCCCGCCAAAATTGGGACGTCTGGCAACGCTGCCAAGCCACACGGATCCCGTATCTTAGATAATAGCTAACTAGGCCTAGTCTTGACCACTATTTCACCTGTTGGTGAATTAGTGATAATTCGGTCAAGATGGTACCTAATTGGACTAGGCTTAGAATTACTGTCTCTCAAGGACTACTGCCCGTATTCACTATTAGGAGTTTGGCCACAGATTTTCTCCTTGAGGGCTAGCTTGGTAAATAGCCAGGTGAGCATTCGCAAAACGCCGTTCCACCAAGCATCAAGGAATCAAGGTCTGAAACACGGCAGTCCACAGGCATTTGGCTATCACTGCATCGGTTTCTGAGGGGAACCCCCGTCTCTAACGCAAGCACCTAACGGTGTGTTCCGACAGCAGTCCTTGAGAGCCTAAGAAATTACAGGCACATGAGACTTAAAAACTATGTCTCAAGGTGACAGGCGCAGTGCAATTCGTGACGTGTGACGAAATGCATCTGTTATAGGCAGAGGTTAGTCCGCTTAACATCAGGTGGGCTTCGAGTTTGTTCCGTTACAATAACATAAAAAGTGATAACGTGTAGGGCTGATACGGAAGCTTATTTCAGAGCCCATAACAATTATTTACGGACCTTACGGACCCCCCTTAGAACTCGGATATACATAACTGATCTGCACGGTACAGCAATGTGTTTACCATTGGGATCTGTAACCTGTACTATAACAGCAGGATCGTCCACTGCAGAACACAGCCTCCCCTATTAAGGGGGTATTTGCCATAATCCCCACGCTTGGCAGGCGTCTTGGGGATTGAAATGTAAGTTGTATGTATAGGTGGGCACCTTCTAGTATTTTTCCTTTAGTCGCCTCTTACGACATCCATGGGATGACATGGGGAGGTGCAAATCTAACCCGGCCCCCCACGGGGCATCTGTAACCTATTAAGATATAATTACAGGCTGTGTAGATTACTACAAAGCCAAAAATTTTACAGGCTTCCGTGTTCTTCAATCCGGTACACAGTAAGTGCGAGTGAAATAGAGATATGGCTTCCATACTTCTTCCGCACAATCCTAGTGCAATAGTTTAACAACCTGTTGAAATAACTAAAGCAGAACGACGTATTGGGGTCGAATTGTGCCAAAATAGTTTATTTTAGGGTTACGTATCAGTAAACGGTCCCGTTTCCTATAACGAAGTTTCCGCTATTCGTCTGTCCGACCCTAAAGGATCTTTGGAACCATAAAAGATACCTCTTAACATAAGGTTCGTGCTTGTTCCGCCATAATAAAAAAAAATACTAGTAATAAAAGGCCCGTTATACGTTATAAGGGTCATATTATAGGGTATATAACCTCAAAAATATCATATGATAAAAAAATATTAAAGTTGTAATTTTCACAGAATACTTATGGGTTAGTATGATAAATACCCCCGTGGGGTGCCGGGTTAGAATTGCACCTTCCCATTTCATCCCGTGTGGGTGTCGTAAAAGTCGACTAAGGGAAAAATACTATTCGAAGGTAGCGGCGCTTTCTGAGGAACTGAAATCATACACTGCGATCCCCAAGCCGCCTGCTAATCGTGGGGATTATGGTAAACACCCCCTACATATGGGAGGCTGTGTCTCGTAGGCAATTCGAATGCCTTCTCTAGTCTGAATACGCATGGTTCTACATAATTATATCAAAGTTTTATAGGTATCCATGTAATGTATAATATGTATGGGTATACTATAGGCCCCCGGCACGGTAATGTTATTTATAACATTACCGTGTCCCCGGTGTGGTGCCGGGTTAAAATTGCACCTCCCCAAATCATCCCGCGGGGCTCGTAAGAGGCGACTAAGGAAAAAATACTGGAAGGTGGGCAGCAGCGCCTTCTAAAGAGCTGCCAACTTACACTGTGATCCCCAAGACGCCTGCCAAGCGTGGGGATTTTGGCAAATACCCCCTTAATAGGGGAGGCTGTGGTCAGCAATGGACGATCCGGCTGTTACAGTAATACAGTATATATCCTACAGTAGTATACTATTGGATATCAATTCGTAGTCACGATTTTTATGATTAATGATGATTATTTTCTCTTTAAACAAATCAACGCACTATAGACTCGCTAGATATTTGCTAGTGCGCTTTCTGTAGCGCGTGCGTACGGGCGTGCACACCTACAAAATTGGTGCTGATCTATGAAGACAAACTACTCGTCTCGTTTTACTATGTAAACAGGGTAATTGGCTACCAACCTCTTAGGGTTGATTTCTTTCCTAACCAACATTTAGAGATGATTTTTTTTATTAGTTTTTTTTGTGTTTTTGACGGAATAAGCACGAATACCACCTGATGTTAAAATTTAAAGTCTGTTGTAAATGTAATGTATTATTTCATATATTTTATTACTTTGCTCGATCTAAATGTTCAAATCTCTATTCAAAGGGAGTGCGGCGCACAGTATGTCACGGCGGGCACTCTTGGCTCAGAGCAAGCACTGTCTTTCACAAAAATAAAAGTATTTTTTTAAATCATATATCTAAACGTTTGTGAGGACTAGCAGTTGTGAAACCTAAGAGCTTGTTAGCCATTCACCAATAGCCCGAGTCGAACTCGCCGTTGGCCGGTTTTTTACTTAACCTTCGATAGACGTCTGAACCTAATTTCCCAACAAAACAAACTAATGAGACCGATCCATACAAAATTGTTGAATTAATTCGACGATTTTCCACGTGGTCGCAATCTATTGCGGACTCATTGCGACATGGTTATTTTAGATATTATTAACATAATAATGAGACTGGGCGAGAAAAAATGATTATTCACACTTTCATAACGTGATTCGATCGACAATAAGAATTTAGGATACGCAAGGTTTTTGTCTATTTTCAATGTCTATAACGGATAGCACGAGATTATTTTTACTACCGAGAATATAATGATTAAAGTAATCCGGAACCCAAAAGTAGTTTACAAGTGCTTTTAGGTTCCGTGTGGTAGTAATTTTCTTGGCCCGAGAAATTATTTATTTATTATTTATTCTAAGGTATAAGATATTGTAGGTTCACCAAAGATGCTATAAACATGAGTTATACACAGTTATAAGTCTTAAAACAATGCTGACTGAAACTTTATGGAACCGACTTCAACACTCAAAAGTGTGAAATAACTTGTTGAAGTCAGTGCCGTGATAGTTCAAAAGTACCTATTATCACAATATTGTGCGCATGGTACCGATTCCGACAAGTTATTTCAAACCTTTGTCATTGTTGAAGTCGGTTCTATGGTTTGGTAAAAAAAAAACACTCTTCGTTGGGATTATTTATTATTATTTTTCTACTTACGGGATCGAATGTCATTCACTGTCAACGACTATATCATTAAAATAGGAAAATATTTTTCAGTTATTGGCGTGTAACTGTGAAGCGGCTTGACCAATTATGATATAATTTAAATGGGACCAAACGAAAAGCATCAGCTTATAAATAAAGAAGAACGGCCAAGTGCGAGTCCGACTCGCGCACGAAGGGTTCCGTACCATTAGCTATACAGCAATAAACTTCATATTTTAACCGTTTTGTTTTAACGTGCGCGAGTCCAACTCGCACTTGGTCAACTTTTTGTATTTGTTGTTATAGCGGCAACAGAAATACATCATCTGTGAAAATTTTAACTATCTAGCTATCACCGTTCTCTCAGTAATAGGGTCCCGTTTTTACCCCTTGGGTATGGAACCCTAAAAAATAATGATCAAAATCGGTTCACCCAGTCAAAAGTTCTGAGGTAACGAATTGAGAACCTCCTACTTTTTTGACCGGTTAATAATAAATCGGATATTTTCTGATGTCTTTTAAAGCACATGTATAATCCCTGTGTTGCTATTATGACTTAACATTTGTTTTTTCATAATTTTTCAACCGAAAAGAGAAGATCCTTAATTGCGACTGCATTTTTTCGTGTGTTACCTCATAACTTTTTACTGAGTGTACCGATTTGGATGATTTTTGTTACATTCTAAAGCTCCAGTTTGTCATGTGAGATCTGATGAGTAGTATTTCGTCATCCCTTATAATATGTACTTTATTGGCTTCGAGTATACATTATACTACAATAAAAGCATTTAGACAACCTATAAGTCATAGCAGACTCACAGGCATTCCAAATGCTCCAGCCCACTACCAGTTGGCAGCGTGCCCAACATGATGGCAGCATTGCCCCGTGGAATTGCAATGCTTATTCGTTGAGCCAAATATGTGCCAGCATACTGATCACGCGTCGCCTCGACCAAACGCTCAGAAAAGTTTTTTTTTTAAATAATAATATTAAATGTAGATTAAATATGTATTTCCGCAAAGTAAAGATTGTATCTATTAATTTTATATTGGCAAAATCTTTCTTGGTTAATTTTGACTACGTCACCGATATTGATGATTCTTCTCAACAAATAGAATCATCAAGATATGATGATCCATCCATTCATAAAATTATTATGCTCGCCGATTTGAGAAACTTTCTCTTAGTTCTCTCTTCGTTCTCTTAGAAGTCGGTTATACAGTAATAAACACAGATTTGTTCGTTCATGATTTGATGGAGCAGAGTTTGCATTGTCTTTGATGGCTGAGCAGTAATGATGAATAGTAATAGCTATGGACTGCCGCGCCGCGGCCTGGCTAGCGGAAAAACGGTCGCCAAGCACCTGACAGTATGTTCAGAGCAGCTCTCGAGTGCCATTAAAATTACAGGCAGATGAGACTTATCAACTGCATGTCTCAGTGTGACGGGCGCAGTGCAATTTTTCACTCGTAACGAAATGTATCTGTTATAGGCAGAGGTTAGCCCATTTAATATCAGGTTGTCCTCGCGCCGGTTCAGTTACAATAACACAAAAAAAGGTCACCCATATTTTATGTACTGTCAGTGTAAAACCTATTTCTTTATTATCATATTCCTAAATAGCTATCATCAACAGCTAAAGTTTTCCGTTCACAAATGCCACTCATATTAGTGGGAGTTTGCCATAATCCTTTTTTTTTTTTTTTTATTGCTGATAGGTAAACCTTTGACCACAATCACACCTGATGGTAAGTGATGATGTGGTCGAAGGTGTTAACAGGCTTAACCTAGAATTACTGGCTCTCAAGGACAGCTGCCGGAACACACCGTTAGGTGCTTGGCGACAGATTTTCCACTTGAGGGTGGTCGTTAGCCAGGCGGGCATTCGCAAAAATGCCCTTCCACCATGCGGTGAAGCTCAAGCCAGCGGTGGGATTCGAACCATGGACCTGCTGCGCGGCAGTCCATAATCAAAGCCACTGAGTTATCACTGCTTCAAAACGCTTGGCAGGCGTTTTGAGGATCGTAGTGTACTATGGCAGTTCATCAGAAGGCGCTGCTGTCCACCTTCAGTTATTTTTCCCTTCGCCGCTTCTCAAGGACACTCACAGGAAGTTATGGGCGGAGCGCAATTCACGCAACTATCGGAAACACAAACGCTGTATTTGTATTTCACTGATTATTTTATAATCTAGGATATAGTAGGTACTGTTAGACTATTTAAAAGTATTTGTTATTATTAAATATGGATTTCCGCAAAGTAACGCCTGAATCTATCCATTACAACATTAGACACTATATTATAATATTTTTTTTAGCTTTGACGCGCGCGAGTCCAACTCGCACTTGGCCGATATTTAGTAGATGTTATTATAGCAGCAACGAAAATCCATCATGTGTGAATATGTCCACTGTCTGTCACGGTTCATGAGATACAGCCTGACCAGACGTACAGTGGAGTCTCAGTAATAGGGTCCCGTTTTTACCCATTGGGTACAAAACCCTAAAATGAATATGAAGTAAAACAAATATCGATATTTGTTTTACTTCATATTCATTTTAGGCTGATTTTTTGCTCGATTCTATCGAAAATGTCATGGGTCCATCATTAGCATGGTCCCTTTGTCCCTTGAGGTCACAGTCCTTATACTCTTAAGCCGGGTACCCGGTAACTTTGAGAAAAAACTAAGTAGTCTCAAGATTTAAATTTGGGGAAAATGTTTTGATTAAAGCATCTGCCTATTAATAAAAATACTGCCTTTTAATAAAAATGCAAGTATAAATTATAATATTATATAAGAAAAAAAAAAACTTAAAATATAGCGTCTAAAGTCCGCCAATTTGTTTATTATTGATTTTATATCGTTTTCTATCGTTAGATTCATATTGATATGTACTATCAAAAAGAATCTAACGATCTCATACATTAAAATCCGTAAAGCCGTTTAGAAGTTATCGTGGAATAAAGACATGAAACAATACATATGTGAACCCTAAAACATATACTCGTTGTCTGGAAGAAATTGCTTTAAGCAATAAGACCGCCCTTTGTATACCTAATATGTGTGTTAATTTTCTGTAATGTTTTTTCATGGTATGCAAATAAAGTGTTTCTATCTATCTATACTCATACTTTGGGGCAGTCGTGTAAAACTACTGCCTTTTAATATAATTATACTGCTATAAATGAAAATACCGCCTATTAATAAAAAATACTGCCTCTAAGACTCGCTGTAAGACTTAGTATTAATTATTTTGATTTATAGTCTAACAGTACCTACTATATCCTAGATTATAAAATAATCAGTGAAATACAAATACAGCGTTTGTGTTTCCGATAGTTGCGTAAATTGCGCTCCGCCCATAACTTCCTGTGAGTGTCCTTGAGAAGCGGCGAAGGGAAAAATAACTGAAGGTGGACAGCAGCGCCTTCTGATGAACTGCCATAGTACACTACGATCCTCAAAACGCCTGCCAAGCGTTTTGAAGCAGTGATAACTCAGTGGCTTTGATTATGGACTGCCGCGCAGCAGGTCCATGGTTCGAATCCCACCGCTGGCTTGAGCTTCACCGCATGGTGGAAGGGCATTTTACTTTAAATATTATTTAATATTTCTAAAAAATATTAAATAATATTTAAATAAAACACTTAAAAAAGCATAAAATTATATATCTAGTGACAATTCCGCCTACTTTTCCTGTTATCTACGTGACGTCACAAACATCATGCAGCCTAACCGGAAGAATACCCGACTAGTTTCGCTTCTAAACGAAGCATCTTCAGGAGGTCTTGACTTACCGAGCGCACGATCGAGACTAAACGGCCAGCTTTTTTTTTTTTTTGTGAGGACAGAGATGCTGGCTACCGCCTGTGCGGTCATCCAGCTCCACCGGATTTTGGGCGAGGGCCTGGCCCTACAATAGCCCGGGAGGGAGAAGTGCCGAGACGGGCGTAGAAGGCGAAAAAACGGCCAGCGGCTAAACACGCCTTATATAGGCCCGATCGTGACTCACTGTTCTTTGTTGTAGCTTACAATTGGTAAAGATATACGTTTTTAAAGTGATAATTACATAATAAGGTTATTGAATTGTTAACAGAATATTTTTAAGTTATATACGTTATGTTCAGTGTTTACAAATATGAGAAATGTTGAATAATATAGTAAACAATGTTAGAAAACTAGTTTTAAACTTAAAATTATGAAAGGGTCGCAGAGTGACGTCAGCATTGGTTCGGCGGGTATTTTGTAGGATACTTTTAAAAGTATTTGTTATTATTAAATATGGATTTCCGCAAAGTAACGCCTGAATCTATCCATTACAACATTAGACACTATATTATAATATTTTTTTTAGCTTTGACGCGCGCGAGTCCAACTCGCACTTGGCCGATATTTAGTAGATGTTATTATAGCAGCAACGAAAATCCATCATGTGTGAATATGTCCACTGTCTGTCACGGTTCATGAGATACAGCCTGACCAGACGTACAGTGGAGTCTCAGTAATAGGGTCCCGTTTTTACCCATTGGGTACAAAACCCTAAAATGAATATGAAGTAAAACAAATATCGATATTAATGTTTTAATTACAATTTGAGATACTTTTATAATATATGATATTTTTATATATATGATATTGTCAATAATTATTGTGGTTATTGATTTATCATTGTTAAACGTGAAAAACAAAATAAAATTAATCCAAGAAAAAAAAAAAGGCAATTTTGTATTACTACCTACTTAATTCGTAGCTACTAATATTTAATGCGGGCGATGCTCCCTCCACCCACTGGGCTTTCCACTTGTGGGTGGCAGGCAAATCAATTTTACCCCTCCTCCCACTGCACCAATGTAGGAACTAAATGTAACGTGGATGACGTGTATCGTTGTTATTGATTTTATGAAGAAAAATATATCTAAAATTACTTTACTACTAATTGCTTTTAGAAGATACAAAATTATACATTGTCTTGAAGAATTAACTTGCTATTCCTTTCTTGACTGAAAGTGCACACTAAGTACGATAATAACTTTAAATTGTTGGTTTATATCGGTATATATATTCTTGTTTGATATTGTAAAACATCTTCATATATTCATACCTTCTTCAATACCTAATCATACTTTTTCATGTATCATCTGTACTAATATTATAAATGTGAAAGTAATTCTGTCTATCTGTCTGTTACGCTTTCACGCCAAACAGTAGGGTAAAATTGGGGCGTTTGGATCAGAGGAGATCCAAACGCCACCAATTTCACCATTTCATCTATTCAGGTAATGTCTTTATTAAAGAAAAACAATTATAATTATAAATTACGATATATTTTCAAAGAATGTGAACAATACATTAATTAAATCACAAGTAGGTAATATGCAATATATTCACAAGTAATATTATAATTATAAAACTACGTACAATGAATTATCCATTGATTTTATAATATCTCTAATTTTAGCATATATCACATCAGAGTATACATTCCCAACGACGTGTTGAGCGCAGAGTTCAGCATTACACCTACATGTCGACTGTTCAGTGTTTTCGAATTGACTGCTGTCGTATATTTCAATACGAATTATTTTAACTCCCAGTGCTGTTGTCTTCATACATGATGAAAGCTTCTTCTTTTCTTCAATTTGAGGACTCTGATTGATCAAAAGATTTTTCTGCTCTTTATTTTCTGATAATCTTCCACATTCATCCACAGTCAGGGCTGGTGGAGATAGAATCCAGCTTGAATACTGAAAACAATAATAATTAATAATTAATAACGTTTCGCGAGCCTTAATTTATTATAGAAATTAAAAGATTGTAAATACTTACAGACATATTTTGGACTGCAAAGCAAACCTCTCAAAAATGTACTGATGAATTAAGCCATAAATTTCGCCTATTTATAACAAAAGTTTCTTCACGTTATTAGAGTTCAACATTGCAGCTCTTCCGTATACGAGGTAGGTATAATACAAACTATTATCTAATATTCGGTAGGTACATCCCATACATGTAAAGCCAGAACTCCTGACTGATGGCATTAGACACCGTGCCTGTTGTAGAATAGGTTCATAGTAGCAACACTTACAATAACATTCAGGACTGGTACATTGCGTATCGATAGCGGCCCGCATTCTCAGGTTTTACCTAACATTAACTTATTAATATATACACTTCTTGTTTTTTGTGTTTTCTTTAATAATTTATTAGCAACGGGGTTTTAATATTATGGTTATTTTACCTGCATACTTAAAGCATCTATAATATTGGTGATTACTGATTACTTATACTTTTTTATTTATTCGATATTTTCCTGAAAATTATAGCCTTATGCTAAGGATGATGTAAGGATTCTAACGTTATTTCCTTAAATCAATGAATCTGTTTAGATATATGATAGAATATTGAAACTCACATACGTACTTGAAAATATTACATTTCCTTTTCATACAGCAATCGTGAAATCAAAAAAAACTTATACGCTTAGTTCTAATCATGTATGATATTGAAAAAATAATGCGACCCGCGGCATAAAACAGTTTAGTTGCAATGACAACTTAACTATAGAAAATGATCAGTCGTTGTTTGTGTCTGTCTCCTAAATTAAATACGTAATTGCTGAAATCAAAGTATTATGTTGACTACCTATAACACATTATAACACAGGCTAGAATATATCTATGGTATTGATTTTAATTTACCAGGCTGTTTGTATATGTGTTTGTTTATTAATAAACAACTATTAGGTAATATTCAATCTATGTGATATGATGCGAGCAAACCTAAATGATTAGCATAGTTTTCTATGTATGTTAAACCAAATTTGGTCTACCGAACTTTGTTCACTCTCAAATGCTTACAATGCAATATCGATCACATTGTGCTATCCTAAATAAGGAAAATGACCACGTGAAAAGGGTGTATTTAAGCCGGGAAGCGGGCCTTACAAGTCACAGTCTTCAAACTGCATAATCCATCGCCTCTTCCCCGGTTTGCAAACTATTGAAGAAATTTCAAGTAAATATGTAAGTATTATTAATTCACTATTTCATTTATTAAAATGTTACATTTATCTTTTGTTGGTTAAACTCTAGTGTGTTTGATGAAATCAATAAATCCGTTTTATATTTACAGGTCCAAGGCAATGAATGAGCTGCCCGCTACCGCCCAGGACTCTGGTGAGGAAGAGCTGGCGGTAGACCCACCACAGAGCGTACATCGACACCGTGTCGCACACACACCATCAGCATCAAGGAAGACTCGGTCACCACCTGCCTCCAGCCGACCCGTCGCTTCCACCACCGCTACTGCAGTTGCTTCCACCTCTAGAAAACGCTCTCACACCCGCGTCGTTCCCGCTACACTACCGACGAAGTACTCTAACTACGAACTGTTCGGCACGGACAGTGAAGATGAAATTGACAATCACGGTAAGAGCTCAGAACACACCTGTCATATGTATTCTTACTTCATAATGAAACATCCTAAAGCTTATAGCCGGCAAATCAATGAAACAAAACATGGCCAATACTTTATTGTTCTGAAAACGTACCACGCTGAAGAAATAGAACTGATGAATAGACGACCTAAAATACATATTATGATAAAAAATAGAACAGATTCGGACACAGAAGCGTGGTACTATTTAATAAAATTTATAGATGCTATTAGAAGGCAGATAAAAAATTGTTCAATTTTAAACTTGTTTCGAGAAACATATCTCATGGACAACTCTTATTTCAAAGGTGGGGCACAAGAGTCTGCAGAGAAAATTTCACAGCCTTCTCACCATGTCTCCACTGCTGCCATCGAGCCGAAAGTAAAGAAAATTAAAACAAGTTTCGGCATTCCAGCAAAGAGCTCGGCACGAGATTTGTTTGGGAGCGATAGCGACGACGAAGAATTACCAAGCCACGGTAAAAAAACACCAGCCATTATATCTCAATACACAAAACGGCTTCCTCGCGGTGGTGTATCCCGGCAATCAGACACAGAGAAAAAAGGGTCGCACTATGTAGAGTTAAAGGTGTATAATTGTAACGATATAAAAAACGTTCAGCCTATGAATAGATGGCGTCATGCCATTATAACCATTAAAAATAAAACCAACGACGATACAGAGGCGTGGTCATACTTAACACAATTTATAAAAGCAACGAGGCAGGAGTTTCGGGATTGTCGGCCAGAAATAATTAACGGATTTTCAAATAATTGAATCGGGTGTAATAATACATATCAATATAATTGTACTAATATATATATATATACATAATCAATGTAATTCTAGTACTTAATTAATTATAAGTCCTATTTACTTTTCAAAATAGATATATCAATATAATTTCAATTAAATACTTGCCATTGTAGCCATTTATTAATAAATACTTTATTTGTATAACTGCATTACTTATTTTTTCTTTTCACAGTTTTGTCACATCCTGGGCCGATACCTGTCAATGAAGTTAATGAATTAATACAATGTGACGCATGTCGAATTGAAATGTCTCGAAATAAATACAGATATCATTTGAGAACGAATTTACATAAATTGAATTGTTTGATAAAGACTGATTTTGAAAATATCGATATAATTGCAACTGCATTTAGAAATCGAATTGCTACTTACCGCTTAAGTACCACTCAGGAAGTTGAAAAACTCACACCAGAGTCATTCCTGAGTGGGAATCAGAAAGATCTAATACATTTAATAGATTTATCTTTAAAGAAACACAAATGCATTAAATTGAATTTCGAATTATTTGCTTACTTTGATTTACCAAAATCGAATTCTCAGCAATTAAAGTCGTTTAATACTAAGTATGAAATTGTATACCAAAGCACAGATTTACATGAAATATTTTCTAAATTAATAGACATATTTAAGACAAAACTATCCGAATTTGAGCATTGTGAATCTGGTTGGACTTTATCATCTGTAAGTCATTTAGAAATAAATATTAATAAATACTGTCCTATGAGAGGTGGAACATACATAGATCTACCAAAATCAATTGAAAAGTTGAAATGTGTTATAAACATTAAAAATACTAATGATAATCATTGTTTTGCTTGGTCTATAGTTGCTGGATTGTTTCCGTCTAAGAACAATGTATGCAGAGTTCAATCATATCCGCACTATTCTTCGGTTTTAAATGTAAAAGGAATGTCATTTCCACCAACATACTCAGATATAAGACTGTTTGAAATGAATAATCGTGATATAAGTATCAACATATATGGTCTAGATAACAAATGTAATGTGACTGGCCCTCTGTATTCAACCAAACATCGAAAAATTGAACATATTAATCTATTGTACGTTGAACATGGCAACAAAGGTCATTATTGCTTAATCAAAGATCTTGTTCGATTAGTTCGACGTCAAATAACTCATCATAAAGGCAAAATAATCATGTGCGAAACCTGTCTACAATTTTATTGCAATGAGAATAAGTTCAAATTACACAGTTGTACAGGAGTTACAAGTGTCTTACCTGAAAAAAATACAATACTACAATTTAAAAATTATGAGAGACAACAAAAAGTAAATTTCGTTATATATGCGGATTTTGAATGTTTATTGTTAAAATCTAGAGAAAATTGCTCTGAAAATACTGAAACGTTACAGTTACATCAACCTTGTTGCTTTGGTTATTATATTTGTTGTTCGCATGATCAGAGCTTGAACAAATATGTAACTTATAGAGGCCCTGATTGTGTTAAAGTGTTTATTGAATGTTTGATTAAAGATGCCAAACGTATTAATAAAATATTACGAGATAAAAAACCAATGGAAACTCTAACACATGAACAAGAAATGGAATATCGTAAAGCTACTGTTTGTCATATATGTAATGAAGTATTATTCGATGATAAAGTGTTAGATCACGATCATGTGACATCAAAAGTGCGCGGAATTTCACATTCATTATGCAATTTAATGCATAAAGTATGTCCATTTATACCAGTAATATTTCATAACCTATCAGGCTATGATTCACATTTATTCATCAAAGAATTAATGAAATATGATGGTGATGTGAAAATAATACCTAAAACAAAAGAAAAGTATCTATCCATTTCAAAATATCTCAAGTCAAAAACAGGACATAGACTTTTTGAAATAAAATTTATCGATTCATTTCAATTTTTAAGCTCAAGCCTTGATATGTTATGTAAAAGTTTATCTAAAAGTGATTTTAATCATTTAACAAACGAAATTGATGGTAATGAGAAACAAATTAGTCTATTACGACGAAAAGGACATTATCCATATGATTATATGGACAGCTGGTCAAAATTTGATGAAGATAAGCTCCCATCAAAGTCTAACTTTTATAATTCTTTATACAACGAAGATATTTCTGATAATGATTATATACATGCACAAACAGTGTGGAATGTTTTTAACTTAAAAACACTTGGAGAATATACTGATTTATACTTAAAGACAGACATTTTACTTTTATGTGATATATTTGAGAAATTTAGAACAACAAGTCTATTACACTATAAATTAGACCCGGCCTATTACTTGACAGCACCTAGCCTAAGTTGGGACGCTATGCTTTTTCATACTAAGGTTAGATTAGAACTCATCAATGACATTGAAATGTATGAAATGTTGGAAAAAGGCATACGTGGTGGTCTAGCACAGTGTTCTCTACGTCATGCCGTAGCCTCCAACAAATATATTCCAAATTATGATGAATCTAAACAACCTTCGTATTTAATATATTTAGATTGCAATAATTTGTACGGCTTTGCTATGACAAAGAAATATCCAATTTCTGAATTCAGATTTTTAACTGTCGATGAAATACAACTTTTTGATGTAATGAGTATTTCTAATGACAGTGATTATGGTTATATTTTAGAAGTCGATCTTTCGTATCCACATCACATACATAAATTACATCAAGACTTGCCTTTTGCTGTCGAGAAATTTGCACCCTATGGGAGTAAAACTGAAAAACTAATAGCAAACCTTTATGATAAAATCAATTACGTCATTCACTATGTATATTTAAAAGAATGTTTAAAACATGGTCTAATATTACTAAAGATACATCGCGTCATTTGTTTTAGACAAGATGATTTTTTAAAACCATACATTGATCTTAATACTAGTTTAAGACAAGTATCAAAAACCACTTTTGAAAAAGATTTCTTTAAATTACTAAATAATTCAATTTTCGGCAAGACTATAGAAAATAAAAGAAAACATGTGGATGTAAAATTGGTTTCAAGATGGAATGATTGCCAAAACAGCACAAATAAGCATATAACTGCTGAAAAACTGATAACGAAACCTAATTTAAAGAGTGTTGACATTTTTTCAGAAAATTGTGTGGCTATTCAATTGAATCATGAAAAAATTATTTTAGACAAACCTATTTACATTGGGTTTTCAGTTTTAGAGTATGCTAAAGAACATATGTACAAATTTCATTATGATTTTATAAAAAAAAGATACCAGAATCAAGCATTGTTGTGTTACACAGATACTGATAGCTTACTTTATTTAATTTATACTAAGGATTTTTACCAAGATATGAAAGATAACATTTCTAAATTTGATACAAGTAACTATGCTATTAATAATATTTATAATATTCCAAACAGAAACGAAAAAATACCAGGTCTATTTAAAGATGAAATGGGCGGTAACATTATTACCGAATTTGTCGGATTAAGAGCTAAACTTTATTGCATAAATACGAGTAGTGTGGAATCTGATATTAAAAAAGCTAAAGGTATAACTAAAGCTGTAACTAAACATCTACAAATGAGTGATTACAGTAACACCCTCTATAACGATATCAATACTAAATGTAAAATGAAATTGATTAGATCGATAAAGCATGTATTATATACTCAAGAAGTGAACAAGCAATTACTTAATGGGGATGATGACAAAAGGCAAATTCAAAAAGATCGTATACATACTCTTCCATGGGGTCACTGTGACACTATATTCTGATGATGTTAAATAAGTATGATTTAAAATACATTGTTGTTAGATGTAATGTTTTTAAACTTAAGTAATATACTCATAGTTTACATTAGTTTATGGCACACTGTTAAACCTTTAAAATATAATGTGGCATGATTCATAGAATGTAAATAAGGATAGTTGATAAATATATTATTTTAAAACACAATATGTTTTTTTTCATTACATTGCCCTTGTTATTCGAAACTTTTATTTCATATATTCGATTATGACTCCTAGCAAAGTATCCATTTGAAATTTATAATTATTTCCACCTCACTGCAAATAAATTTTCTTATATAAAATAATGTCACTTACACAAACATGTCACATCACAAACAGAACTGCATAAAACAGCTCAAGTAACAGTTAAAGCATAAGATTAAATTGCTTAGCCTAATCATAAAATGAAGTTGATAAAACAGCCTCTTTCTTTAGAAGTAAAGAATCTTGAATTGGAAACATCGGAGAGGAGTATTAAACATAGTGCTCTTTTACCGAATTCTATTCGCTGCATTGTATGTGGGCCATCCAATTGTGGCAAAACAAACGTCATGCTTAGCTTATTATTGGATCCTAATGGGCTTAAGTTCAAGAACTTATATCTTTATTCTAAGACAGCTTTCCAATCGAAGTATTTGTTTTTAAAAGAAGTGTTGAGAAGAATTCCAGAAATAAATTTTTTCGTATTTAGTCAAAATGAGGAAGTCATCCACCCCAATGACGCATTACAAAACTCTGTTATGATATTTGATGATGTTACATGCGAGAATCAAACAAATATTCGAAATTATTTTGCAATGGGAAGACATCGCATTATAGATTGTTTTTATCTGTCTCAAACATATTCAAAGATACCTAAGCAGCTGATTCGTGATAACGCAAACCTTTTGATAATTTTCAAGCAAGATGATGTAAATTTAAAGCATTTGTACGAGGAACATATAAATTCAGATATAGAATGGCTGCAATTTAAAGAACTATGTGCACTTGTTTGGGAAAATAGATTTAATTTTTTGTTAATTAATAAAGATTGTTCAATTAATCAAGGTAGATATAGGAAAGGCTTTGACGTTTTCATTGAACTTAATGAACAAGTTTCGGGAAATTGTAATAGAGTAGATGTATAAAATATATGTGTTATTGATATTATTCTCAGTCTGAAGTACTGCCAATCGATTAATAGTTGTTTTTTGGAGTTACTTCAAACATGGAGCAAAATATTAAAAAACAGCTTATAAAATCAGTAAGTACAATTAAAAACAAATTAAAACAAATGCAAGACAGTGATGATAGAACTGATTTAACGATGAATAAAGTTTTAAGGCCTGTAGCAGAGCCTTTAAAAGCATTGGTAGATATCGGTTATAGCGGTTATAAAAATGATGCATACGACAGTAAAAATACTCATATTTCAGAACACTCAAGCAATATTGACTTAACTTCTAGTTCAAGGTGCGAGGATTTTGTAGAAAGTGACTCCAGTTTATTAAACAAAAATAAACATGAGTATTCTACCGTTCCCGATAATAGCCAATTTCTTGAAGAAACATATTACCAAACTGTCAAAAAGCCTTTGGAAAGATCTTTAAATAAAGATGACATTGAAGATATGTATGATAATAATATGAACATCCCTTTCGGTGTAAGAAAGGAAAACAGAAACTTTTTGATGGGCAACGCAAAAGTAAAAATATCAGTGATAGACGATCCGACCAATAATAAAAAAACACATGCGATTTCATTTAACAACAGTCACTATGAACTAACACCTGGTCTTAGAGAACTATTGCTGCGGAAAACTCCGGACTTAGCATTAGTTACAGCGAAAGATCAACTAGTGTACAAAGATATTCTATGTATTACTAATGCTCATAAAAGATATTACAATCCAAATGGACAAATCAAAGGGGACAAGAGTGCAAAATATCGTGAAATTATAAGACCCTTATTTTTAGACGCACAAAGTAGTGCTAATGATATAACCGAGTTAATATCTGAAGAAATGAAATTTGGGAGCGGATTACCAACACTGAAAAAGTATAAACCCAATACCGATTTAGTTTACTGGGATGATCCGAACGAATTAATAGATCGGTTAAAAATTTTACTTGCATCCAGAGATGCTGGTAACAGCAACCATGATAATGAAATCATATCAATTATCGAAGAATTGAAAGAAGCCGATATTATCAAATCATAAAAGTGGTTTTTTATTATTATTTTATTCAGTATTAAGTCATCATTTCAACATGAATGTTGACAAGTTAGTTATGCATCCGCCCGAACCATCTATATTAGATTAGTAAGCGAATATTCCGCTGACTTAGCATTGTGAGTGGAAAGTTCCATAGAATGTATCCCACGACGATGCACTCTTGCATCGTCGCATAACAAGAATTGTATGACAGAATAAATCGAGCCTCCAAATCGGCTGGACGTATTTCATAGTTTTTATTTCAAATTAGTTTTTAAAAACCCTTCCTTCCTAAACGGAAGCTTGACTGGCGCAGCCGGTAGGATTGTTTCGTTAAGGCTGTGCCGTCCTTGTTCGAATTTTGGGTATCCGAATATACCCGAAAAACGCGAGTGCGGCGCGATTCGCTGTGAAACAATCCACGAACCACAAAAATTCGTCATCCTTCCAATGGTGTCGAGTACGGGAATAGCGATCGGTTGGTAAGTAAAACTCTTTGCCTTCCTAATAACTTCCCGTATTTTTCATAAAAGGGTTCTAGTTATACATTTGTTATTCTGAGATCGAAACTCTCTCATTATAGCGTACCTGGTTGTTTGGTATAAAACTCTACCGAGTGCCTATCTAATTCTAAGAACGTCTGGACTAGACTGATAAGCTTTGAACATAGAGCTACGAATTAAATGAAGTGACAAATAATTATTTCTTTAAATTATAATAATCAGTGGTAAAATATTGTAACAATTATTTTATTCAATTAAATTCGTCACAAAGTTATATATTGATAATATCACCTATGCAGATTATATAATATTTGTTTTATTGTTCTAACTTGTTTATCTGGACTTTACATTTTATTACGGTTATATTATTCTATTGACTGTGTTTATGTTATACTGATGTGTCTTTGAACCTTGTATTTTATTTTGTGTGTTCTGTGCTTGTGTAAATCGTTGTGCGTCACCAGTTGTTTTTTTTTAATATTGTAAAGCTCTACCAATAGCAATGGAACCGTTTCCACACCAAGTTCCGCTGCCGGAGTCCCCTGCTAGTGTACAAATTGTGCCTATCCCAAATGAAATGATACGGCTCATCCCATTGTATAGTGGTGATAAGCGTCAATTAAGTTTATTTCTTAGAAAATGCGAATATGTTATAAGTAGATATAGAGGGACAGAAGAACAGAATATTTATGTGCTGCATGCAATAACTAGCCGATTAACGGATAATGCTGCCGCGTTGCTATCTGAAAGAGAGGACGTTACAAACTGGTCCGCCTTAAAAGAATTATTGCAGCAACACTTCGGTGATCCGCGAAGTGAAGAATGCATAAGCATTGAGTTAGAGTCAAGCAAAATAAAGTCTGGAGAATCATACCTCGATTTTTGCTGTAGAGTACAGAATATTCGTTCTCTGCTTATCTCTAAAGTAAATTTAATGTGCGATACGGAATTGAAACGCGCTAAAATTGCAATCTATAACAATATGGCGTTAAACGTATTTTTATACAATTTGCCTGAGAATATGGTTCGTGTCGTAAGACTCAAGACACCTTCTACTTTAGAAGATGCTCTTAGTGTAGTGCTTGAGGAAGTTAACTTCCACGAGCAGTATTCAATGCGCAATCGTACGCAAAACAACAGTTCGGTGCCAAAGACATCCATCATGCCGAATCAAGGCTTCAAGTTTGGAAACAGCGCCCCTATCGCGTCACCACCACAAACTAATTTAAAACCTTATATGCCACCATATAATTCTGGTACTCAACAAAAATTTAATTTTGGTATACCACAAAACGCGCAAGGTTTTAGACCGCAACAAAACTTCGGATATAAGCCTCAATTGGGCTATCGGCCCCAACCGTTAGGTTTTCGTCCCCAATTTGGCTCTCAGCCACAGTTAGGATATAAACCACCACAATTTGGTTATAGGCCACCACAGTTTGGTTATAAGCCTCAACAAAATTTTGGTACGACCCCACAACAATTTGGCTACAAGCCACCTCAGGTTCAAAAACCGCAATTTCAATCCACTGACATATCTATGAGAACGATGCCGCCGAGGCCGCAACCTCAAGTTCCACAACAAGGCTTTAGGTTAAATGAGCTTACATTGGAAAACGAGGACGGACAATATTATGACGACCATCATTATTACTATGACCATGGATACGACACTCATGTTCATGACGCATACTCCAGTGATGACGTAGAATGGACCCAACCTCAGGATTATAGTGGCGAAATAATTTCGTCCGACGAAAAAGACATTTGTAATAATGAGACAGAAAATTTTCACATAGAAGCCTCTTGCAAAAACGAGAAGTCGTAGAATTAAACTGTGACGCTAACTTAAAATTACCTTACGTCTTCATACCAGAGATCAGTGCGAAGTTTATGATAGACACGGGAAGTACTCGATCTTTTATAAGCCCTCGCATTGCCTATCAATATTTTTCAGACTATATTAGACACGAACCATTCCAAGTCGTGAGCACTCACGCCAGTAGCCAGCATGACCAGGTCATAGAGATTCCATTATTACCCACATTTAATAGTAGTGACTACCATAAGTTCTACTTGTATGACGTGGACGAACGATACGAAGGTTTGATCGGTAATGACTTACTTAAGCAAATACATGCAATAATAGACTTAAAGGACCTGATTTTAAGGACTAAAACTACTTTCATACCAATTATAAATAATCAGAATTACGTCATTGAATTACCCCCACGATGTGAACAACGCGTTAAAATCCCGACAGACCAACACTCAGGTGAAGCTATTGTTGAATTTAAGGAATTTACTTCTGGTGTGCGAATGCCTTGTGCACTGGTTAATTGTATGAATGGATACGCATTGACTGTTATTCAAAACGCTTCAGACCAACCTATGACGCTGACAATAACGAGACCTTTTGCGGTGACACAATATGAAACAGAAAATTGTAACTTAAATTATACAGGACACATTAAAAACATCGATACGGAACAGTTGTTAGAACAGAATTTACAAAAGCTTCGCCTTGACCATACGAATAACGAAGAACACGATAAAATACTTCGGCTTTGTAATGAGTACAAAGACATATTTTATTGTGATCAAATCCCTTTAAGTTTCACAAATCAGGTAAAACACAAAATACGGACCAAAAACGAAGATCCTATTTTTATTAGACCATTTCGGCAGGCAGTTGCACAGGTAAGTGAAATAAATCAACAGGTAGAGAAGCTCTTAAAAGACAATGTTATTCGGGAATCTCATTCTCCATGGAACGCACCAGTACATCTTGTTCCAAAGAAAGTTGATGCATCAGGAGAAGTTAAGTGGCGAATGGTTGTAGACTTTCGACGACTTAATGATATTACCGTGGACGATCGATACCCGCTACCTAACATCAATGACTTATTTGACAAATTAGGAAAGAGCTCCTACTTTAGCACGCTTGATTTAGCTAGCGGTTACCATCAGATTGAAGTCGAGGAGCAGGATAGGGAGAAGACTGCCTTCAGCACACAAAATGGTCATTACGAGTTTTTAAGGATGCCATTTGGCCTTAAAACAGCCCCGGCGACATTCCAACGAGCCATGGATAATGTTTTGAGAGGTCTGCAGGGACTGCATTGCATGGTTTATTTGGATGACGTCATTATATTCTCTGCAAGCTTAGATGAACACATCCTGAAACTCCGCACCATATTTGATAGACTTAGAGCCACTAATCTTAAGGTTCAGCTAGATAAGTCTGAATTCCTGAGAAAGGAAGTACTTTACTTAGGGCATACCATTACTAAAGACGGCCTTAAGCCTAATGACGATAAGGTCACAGCAGTGTTAAATTATCCCTTGCCTAAAACGACTACTGAAATAAAAAGTTTTCTCGGACTTATTGGTTACTATCGCCGTTTTATCAAAGACTTTGCACAGGTTACCAAACCTTTGACAGCATGCCTTAAGAAACGTAATAAAATAATAACTGACCAGACTTATATCGACGCGTTTAATAAGTGTAAAGAACTTCTGACAAACGCCCCCCTTCTACAGTACCCCGACTTCGATAAAACTTTCGTTCTTACGACAGACGCATCCAATGTCGCACTTGGCGCGGTTTTATCACAAGGCCAAATAGGCAGCGACAAGCCAGTCGCATACGCTAGTAGGACGCTCAGTGACACGGAGTCACGTTATAGCACGATAGAACGGGAATGTCTGGCCATTATCTGGGCTGTTAAGCATTTTCGTCCATATTTATATGGCCGTAAATTCACCATCTATACCGACCACATGCCTCTGTCATGGCTTGAAGCTCAACAGGACTCTAGTAGCAAACTAACCCGTTGGAGACTAAGACTACTTGACTATGACTACGACATTGTTTATAAAAAGGGTAAACAAAATACGAATGCCGACGCGCTATCCAGAATAAAAATTAACGCCCTCTCTGATACTGACGAAGGACAATCTATGAAAGTTAACATTGACAACAAGGAGCAACAACTTAAGATACATATGAAAGAAGTAATAAAAGACATTACACGACTGACAACTAACAAGAAAACGGTACGTAACGACTCATCAACCATAAGCATATCTGACTCTAGCTCCACAGCAACAGTCTCAGGTTCCGATACAGTATCCATTTTAGGTGTAGATAGTGAACCCGAATTTCCTATTCGGGAACCGTCTGAATCAACAAGATCGGATACTATACATTCGGCCATGGATGTAGACATAACCGATATACCAATCCTTAGAGAAGCGATAGACACAAAACCGAACCAGATTCTGGTGTTTACATGGTTCAAAAATGATATACAGGTTAAAGACATTTCTCGCGCTAAACAGAAGGTGCTAGAAGTATTTTTACCCACAGATAATGCAGAATTAATAAAGAAATTTCTTAAGGAATATATTAGACCAAAAATAAAATACTTTATATATTTTGAAGACGAAGAGCATCGTAGGCAGTTTAGTCGTGCAGTGGTAGAGTTATTTCGTAAGGGTACAGTACAATTGATTGAATGTACGGAGCGTGTAGTGTACGTAGAAGATGAAAGAGAACAGCGAGCGATTGTGTTAAAGTATCACGAAGGGAAAACATGTCACCGAGGGATCAAGGAAACTTTATCTAATATACGTAGGACGTATTATTGGATAAACATGCACGAAACAATAGCAGCTATAGTTAATGCTTGTGAAATATGCCGTAAAATGAAATATGATAGGAAACCCATTAAGCCCATTTTGCAGCTCACTCAAACTCAAGATGCCCCATTTCAAGAGTTATTTATTGATTTGTTCCAAATTGAAGGACAGTATTTCCTGACACTTATAGATGCCTTCAGCAAACTAGGTCAGGCAATAGCAATATCCAATAGATCAACACCTGAAGTGGTAAGAGCACTTATGAAATATTTTTCTTTTTATGGCATACCAAACAGGATTAGTTCAGACCCTGGAACAGAATTTAACAATGATTTAATTAAAGAATTCGCAAGTTTACACAAAATCGAACTACATATTGGCACGCCCAATAATCCCAACTCAATGGGATTAATAGAACGACTTCATTCAACAATCTGTGAAATCTATAGATGCGCTAAATATGAACAAAAATGTACAGACGTGGCATCAGTAATGATGTACTCTATTATAGCGTACAACCATTCTGTTCACTCAGTCACGGGACTAACTCCATTTGAAATAGTATTCGGACACACTGACTCAAGTAATCCCTTCGGTATAGAAGTGAATAAACAGTATATGCAACAGTTGGTGAAAGATCATGCTAAACGAACTAAATTTCTTTACAATCAAATTGCAAATAAAATATCAGATAGCAAGGAAAAGATTAGGGAAAAGAAAAGTGGGGAGCAGACAATAGATTTTCCAGAAGGAAAAACTATCTTTGCCAAGGATGTTAACAAACGAAAGAGCAAAGATAAACCCAGATATACCAAAGCAAAAGTTGTAGGACAAACAGAAAGAAATGTAGTACCAATAAAAATAGGCGAACGTTTAACAAAGGTACCAATTAAAAATATCAAACGCCCTCCACAGGTGGGGCGTCCTGATGGTAATGATGCCGGCGCAGGCCCTTCATCTGCAGTCACTTGAGCGAAACCCAGGCATATTACCAGTAAGAGAAGGTCAAGCTTATGTACAAACGGATCATTGGATAATTATTAAGGTTATTAATTTAGAAAGGGTTTATGAGAACCTTAATTTTGTAATACAGAACTATGCTAGACTTATTTACCTGATACAGCGAAACGAATCATATTCCCCTGATTTTGTTACCCTGAGTATGCATTTAGATTACTTACGTGATATAACTATCGAAAAATATAGACAACTTGTACCGCAACAACGATTTAAGAGAGGTATCCTTAACCCTTTGGGTTCCATTATTAAAATAGTCACGGGAAATCTTGATCATGATGACGCATTAAAATATGATGAAATTACTTCTAAACTGGGTCATAATCAAATTGTTATTTCAAAGAAGTTAACTCTGATTTCGCAAATTATTGATAGTTTCATTAATGCTACAGATACTGTAAACCATAATTCGGGTCTATTGGAATCACGCTTTAAAATCCTTGAGTCTATTGTGAAAGAGTTGGCTTCTCAGAAGAAACGATGGGATCAGTCTATATACATTGTAAGTTTCTTTAATCTTTTTATGAGCAGCTTCCGAACAATATATATTAAATTAGAAGAAATTGAAACTGCTTTAGCTTTTAGTAAAATATCCATTTTACATCAATCTATAGTTAATTCCACAGAATTATTGTATCATTTGAATTTAATTGCGAACACTGATAATTTGATTTATCCTGCTACAGAGTATAATTTAGTGAAACTCGAAGAAACTCTTAGTATTAAGTCTTATACCAAACATAACCAGATTACGTTTATAATAGAGGTACCACTTACAGATAATAATACTTACAATTATTATAAACTTTACACCTTACCGATTTTTCGTGAAACTGAGAATAGAACCTTATCCATATTCCCCCAATTTCCATACCTTTTGGCAAAGGGAATGAAATACCTTCCGATCATAAAACCATGTCGGTCTCTTGGTGCTGGAGGCCACTATTTATGCGCTGACGATAACCGAGCTCTTTACCCCGAGCTCACCTGCATTGAACAACTCATGAGGTTCGAAGACAACCTCACTCGCTGCGTACAACACGAAATTCAAATTGAAGATGTGAGAATCCAACAAATATCTACATCAAGTTGGATTTTATATACGCGACTAAAAGCAGTCTTAACTACATACTGTGACTCTGAAATCAACAAGCATACAGTCATCGGGACTTATATAGCAACCCTGGACAAGCCGTGTGATTTTGATATTGGCGGCATTAGAATTCGACACCATCGTGCCTTCACCGAGAGTGATCTGGTAAAGCCTAACCCCATTATAAACCTACCCACGTTATACGCCACTACGAGTACGGAGGCAGCCTTACTTGGTGCAAGCGTACTTAATATGCAACGAATAAACTTAGACGAAGTAAAATACATGTCCCAAGCCTTAAGGCACAGTGAAGTGATAAAAAGTGTTTCAAGAGAAAAAGACTCTAGCTTCAGTGTAATTTTATATATTACTCTATTCTTAGTTTTGATCTGTATACTTATAATTTTAACATATGTGTTACGAAATAAGATTATTTTAATGTGTTGTAGAAATTATCGGAACGTTATTAAAAATGAACGCACCGATAATTTCCCTCTTGGGGAGGGAGGAGTTATGCATCCGCCCGAACCATCTATATTAGATTAGTAAGCGAATATTCCGCTGACTTAGCATTGTGAGTGGAAAGTTCCATAGAATGTATCCCACGACGATGCACTCTTGCATCGTCGCATAACAAGAATTGTATGACAGAATAAATCGAGCCTCCAAATCGGCTGGACGTATTTCATAGTTTTTATTTCAAATTAGTTTTTAAAAACCCTTCCTTCCTAAACGGAAGCTTGACTAGTTTGGTCTTTCCTTATGTAAAAGAAAATACAATAACCATAATAAACAAGTACCGGTGTTTACAAGTGATGGTAACATAAGTGCGCAAGGAAAAATCATAAAACACTTGCTAGACCCTGTTGAAGCTAAAGATTGCGCTACAAAAGACTATGTGGATAAGTCTTTAGAAAATTGCTTTGTAAAACTGAAAAACTTAGAGCAGTTTCTAAATGAAATAAGTGCCAAACTAATTAATGTAGAAACTCAATTAAAAAATGAGCAAAGCCGACGTCGTAAATGAAATTTATAGAAACGCAAGGGTTAATTTCCCTAGAAGGCATGTAATAAAGAGAGATATAAATGATTTATGGCAAGCTGATTTAATAGATTTGCAATCTATTGCCAAATTTAATAATGGATTCAGATATATATTAGTGGTAATCGACGCTTTTTCAAAATTAGCTTGGGCATTTCCATTAAAACGTAAAACTAAAACCGAAGTATTTAATGCCTTCAACAATTTATTTAAACAAGAAGAGCCCCCCACAAATTTACAGACTGATTTAGGCACAGAATTTTACAACAACGAAATGAAAAATCTCATGCAAGTAAATAATATAAATCATTATTCAACGTATTCCGTTAAAAAAGCTTCGATTGCGGAAAGGTTTATAAGAACATTAAAATCTAAGCTGTACAAACAGTTTGGTTTGAATGGAAACTACAAATGGATAAATGGTACTTTAGATAAAATCGTGAAACTTTATAATCATAGTTTTCATAGAACGATTGGATGTAAGCCTATAGAAGTCACCAAATGTAATAAAAGAGTTATTATGGAGAGATATGCAAAATTGGAAAAACCATTAAATGTATTAAAAAAACATTATACATTGAAAATGGATGATTTCGTACGAGTTAGCAAATATAAAAGCATTTTTGAAAAAGGATATACACCGAACTGGTCTACAGAGATATTTGTAATCAAAGAGGTTTTGAGGACAAATCCAGTCACATATTTACTAAAGGATTTGAAAGGCCGACCAATTTTAGGTGCTTTTTATGGATACGAGCTGCAGAAAACTAAGTACCCTGATATTTATCTAGTGGAAAAAGTGCTCTAGAGAAAAGGTGATAAAGTGTATGTAAAGTGGCTGGGATTACCAACAACAGAAAACAGTTGGATAAATAGAACGAATGTGCTATAATAAGTAATATCTAATAATTAAGAGTCTTGATATATTTAAGTAACACTCTGCATGTTTTTAATTCAGTATAATAAAAGATATGAAAGCAAACAGTCTTCTTAATTGTCTAATTAATCATATACCGTGTGAAATACATCTACCTGGTTATAATTACTGTGGCCCAGGAACTAAGTTAACACAGAGACTTGCTCGTGGAGATAAAGGTATTAATAAATTAGACGAATATTGTAAGCACCACGATATTGCTTACGCTAAATCACCATCTTTAAAAGATCGTCACTTAGCAGATATAAAGCTAATGAAAATGGCGAGGAGTCGTATATCTGCCTCAGATGCAAATGTCGGGGAAAAAGTTGCAGCTCAAATAGTTAATAAGGCTATGTTGGCTAAAATAAGTTCGCGTTCGGGAAATAAGATATGTAATTCTAAAAGTAAACGAAAAGGGGCAGGATTGAAGAAAACATTCACACATGTGGTTACGCATACCAAAAAACTATTACGAAAACTAAAACCTAAGTGTAAAAGAAAGGCTATAGATTTAGCTATTGCAGCTGCAAAAGAAATAACCGTTGCTTCAAATATTAAACTCCCACGAATCATACCCGTTCCTAAAAGTGGGGGTGTATTACTATTGATACCAATATTTGCAGGGCTGTCTGCAGCAGGTAGTATAACTGGTGGTGTTGCTGGAATCATTAAAACTATTAACGAATATAAAGAAGCTAAAAAACGTCTAGAAGAATTAAAAAGACATAACGAAAAAATTGAATCTCAATGTATCGGGAGAGGTTTACATATCAAACCTCATAAAGATGGTCTAAAATTATTTTTATCCCATAAAAAAAACTGAGAAGGCGGCTACCCGATCGAGCTTTAACCAATATTGATATTACTAAATATTCATATGATATCCCATTTTTTCGAGGAGTGTTTATGAGAGACCAATTGCCTAAACGTCCGTACAAGAAAGAAAGTGGTATCATAAATTTAGATAGCTCTAATAATCCTGGCTCTCACTGGGTAGCCTATGCAAAATACGGTGACTATATAGAATATTTTGATAGTTACGGTAATTTAAAACCACCGACAGAATTACTCAAATATGTCGGTACAAATATAAATTATAACTATGACAACATTCAACAAGACCATCCTTACAATTGTGGGCATCTGTGTTTGAATTTTCTAAAAATATTTTGGAAGGATCGACTAGTGCATGAATAAATGGTCTGGGAAACAGCAAGAAGATTTAGTATATAATCATGTCTGCTACGATAACCATCACAGGGTGCGAATCATTGCTAGAGTCACATTTTCATCCTGAGTTAAACTTGGGTGAGCAGTATGAATGCGGTTTACTTTACTTCTCAGCTACCAATTCTATATCAAACATAAACTCATCAAACAATATATTTTGCTACGACGATGATGATAAAATATTGCGAATACCGGACGGTGTATACGATTTGTATGATATAGAAGACTATATAAATAGAAATTTACATGACTGTGAAATTGAACTTAAACCTAATTATAATACACTGAAGTCATTTTTATATTGTTCAAAACCTGTTCATTTTGGGCGAGAAAATAGCATAGGCCAACTTTTAGGCTTTGGCAAAACGACGCTAGTAGCAAATAAATGGCATGAGTCTGACACATTGGTTAACATTCTTCCTTTGTCCGTGATACGCATCGAATGTGATCTCATAAAAGGATCGTATATTAACGGTTATCCAACACACATAATTCATGAGTTCGTACCAAACGTGCCACCAGGTCATCAATATATTGAAGTACCGAATAACATTATATATTTCCCTGTCAATAAAAGCAATATATCATCTGTAAATATAAAGGTTGTGGATGCAAACAATAATCTTATTGACTTTAAAAAAGAACATTTACAACTACGTCTTCATTTGAGAAGAAGAGTAAGATGATGGTGTTTTATAAAATCAGTTGCATTACAAAAAGTAACAACATAACGAAGAATAGTGCTAAAGTAGAGAGACGTGTGAAATCCATTAAGAAAATTTCAAAATCTAATAAAGACTTTCTTAAAACCCTTGGTTTTAAAGTATGAGTATACTTCAGATTACTGACTCACCGAACTTCGATAATTCAATTGAAGGCTATGAAATTCATTCTTACAACCCTTACAATAACGCTTTTAGAGAAAATGATGAAATCAGAATCCCTATACACCAGCAAGATATATACATATTACCGTCAGCCAGTTTTATTTACGTTGAAGGTCATGCAACCATCATCGGGAAAGATAAGAATCCTGTTCAAAAACCCGTGGAATTTACTAACAATTCCGTAATGTTTTTATTTCAAGATATTAGATATGAGCTGAATGGTGTTGAAATAGATCGATCAAAAAATGTTGGTATTACATCTACAATAAAATCCTATATTTCTATGAATGAAGGTGAAAATAAAGTGGCTGCAATGTGGGGCTGGAATATACATGGTGTAAAAAGTAATGGATATTTTAATGCAATTATTCCATTGAATAAAGTTATAGGTTTTGCTGAGGATTATGATAAAATAATAATGAATTGCGAACATGAACTTATACTAACCCGAAAAAACTCAAACTTAAATAGTGTTAGAATACTAGAAGAAGAGGATATCAAAATAGACATACAAAGAATACAGTGGCGTGTGCCGCATGTCAAAGTATCTGATCGGGAAAGGCTTTCTTTTCTCAAGTATTTAGAGAAAGACAAACCTATTCAAATAGCATTTAGAAATTGGGATTTATATGAATATCCTTTATTACCTAGAACTATGAAACATTCCTGGTCAGTTAAGACAGCATCACAACTAGAAAAACCTCGGTATGTTATTTTATGTCTTCAAACTAAACGAAAAAATTCAAAAACGAATAATAGTTCAGAATTTGATCATTGTAAGATAAATAATGTAACACTGTTTCTAAATTCACAATATTATCCATACGAGGCATTAAATTTGGAATTTGAAAGAAATAAATACAATATATTATACGAAATGTATGTGAAATTTCGTCAGTCTTATTATAACCTTCCAACTGATCCGTTGCTCGACTTGTTGAGATTTAAAGAAAAGGCTCCACTATTTGTAATTGATTGTTCACGTCAAAACGATTGTCTTAAGACCGGACCCGTTGATGTACGACTAGAAATTGAAGCCTCGCAAGACATCCCTGATAATACAACTGCATATTGTCTTATCATTAACGAGCGTTTGATAGAATATAAGCCTCTGAGTCACATTGTACGTAAAATATCATGAGTGTAATTGTAGATGTCCAAGGTTTTAAAACTGATGAAAATCAATTTATTTTGAAGGAAATAGCCATTCAGTATGAGTACCATATACAAGTTTTTCTATTTAAACCACCATTCCCATTTTACAAACTGAGCAAAACTGAGAGAAGACAAGTATGTTGGATTGAAAGAAATAGAGGTATATATTGGAGTGATGGTTATTTGCCTTATAGTGAGTCTAAAAATATTATAGCAAGTTTATTACAAGACAAAGAATGTATATTCACTAAAGGAAAAGAAAAAATATTGTGGATTAAAGAAATTTTATGTGAATATAAAATTAAAAACATATGTGTTTATGACTTAGAAGATAAGAGTTGCCCCAGTATTTTAAATTTGTATAAGGAATATGAATTATCAAACGATGTATATAGTTGTGTATTTCATAATAAGGTGTGTGCACTTAGAAATGTTCTTTGTCTTAGAAAGTGGTGTTTAAATAATAAAGTTAATTGAATACGCTTAACTCCTTGTTTTTATTTTTAGATTATAACCCTGAGTAAAATAAAATAAACGATCTTTCAGACTCAAACGATTGTTTCAAAAGTTACAATCAAAGTTAAAAACTATAATAAATCAAAGTTTTTCAAATAGACCGAAATATTCTTTTAGTTTTCAAATGAGCGGACATATCATTAGGTAAAAAATAATTATTACATCTTTCAAGATCAATACGAATTGATAATTTTATAAGATTTAAACCTTACCTAGAAAATTTAATAGATGAATAGATGAAAAAATGGTAAGATTGGTGGCGTTTGGATCTCCTCTGATCCAAACGCCCCAATTTTACCCTACTCCAAACTACTAGACCAATTTGAATTACATTTGGTATGGAAATAGTTTGAGACCTGGGAAAAAAACATAGGATAGTTTTTATTCAACTGCGCAAAAAGAGGTTGATGTTTTTGCGCGATAACCGACATACGAGCGGGCGGAGCCGCGCCCGGAAAGCTAGTATTAAATATATTAAATATGACAGTAAAATAACCCAACGAATCGAAGAGAAAAAGGAAAGTCAGCTCACCCCTCGAAGGACCAATAATAATTGTCTCAAAATTACAAACAAAAACAGACAACCGAGATTCTACCCCTAGACCAGGTAATTCGATTGTAGTATTTTTACTAAAAATCTATCAATTCACATACAGGAAATTAATCTGAACAAAAGTAACTTATTGTGCAACTTATACAGGAAAGATTACTGTTTTTTTTTTTTTTTTTTTGCTAAAACGCGTGCTCTGCGGATTATAAAACAAAATTACGAGAGGGAACATTATAATCAAGTGCAGGTTTCGAACCCGCGCATTAATCCCCTATAGCAGGGGTACGCTCTGACCAACTAAGCTAACATTACATTTGACTCATAACTCTAGTTTGTCCTCTCGTTCTTAACCATTGTAGGGGGATGGAGTTTATTTAGAGAATTTTTGTTATAGTAATATATTACATATATATATATATATATTTATATATGTATATATATTTATATATATGAATACAATTACTAGTTTTATTTGTTTGTAGTAGACTAATCTTACTACTAACTAGATGTTGTTCCATCCCCATATGGTTAAGAACGAGTGGAGAAATTATAGTTATGAGTTAAATGTCATGTTAGCTTAGTCGGTCAGACCATAACCCGGCTATAGGGGTGGATAGAGCGAGTTCGAATCCCGCACATGACTACTGTATATGTTGCGAATACTGTTGTTCCATAAAGTACACAGTGATGTTATATAATAATTATATAAAGAAATGTTATATGATAATTATGAACTATTATAGATAATTTAGACATCCGACGGTACGAGAAGCGAATTTTTGAAGCGCTCGTAGCGAAGTTTGCTTAGCCATTCTGAATCGATCAGCAAAGTTGAGCTACGTCCGCCTCGGTCATGACTTGGATGGGTGACCGCTGGTGACATTACTACTGAGCGCTTCCGTGCTTCGGAGTGCATGTTAAGCCGTCGGTCCCGGTTGTTGTCTTAGGATGGCAGTCGTTACAGCATGGTGGTAGGGCACTTTGCGAATGCCCGCCTGGCTAGCGACCACCCTCAAGTAGAAAATCTGTCGCCAAGCACCTAACGTTGTGTTCCAGCAGCAGTCCTTGAGATCCAGTAAAATTACAGGCACATGAAACTTAACAACTATGTCTCAAGGTGACGGGCGCAGTGCAATTCGTGACTTGTGACGATGTGCATCTGTTATAGGCAGAGGTTATCCGTTTAACATCAGGTGGCCCTCGAGCTTGCCCGTCCAATAATATAAAAAAAAAAACTATCGGTCAGTGTCACTTACACATATAATATTATAAATATGATAATAACTTATAATGCTATAAATCGTTAACTAAAAGTTTTTACTTCCATTAAAATCTTGTAAAAACATACGATTAATATGAAAATCTACCCGGTCTAGCTTCAAGAGTAGGGAAAATTGTTAGAACTTTATTTTTATTTTATTTTCTTGCGAAGCTTCCTTTGTATACCATCCACTTAAAATATTAACTCAGTTGAGAAGAAATACGTGCCCCGACGAAATTACCTATTACCTATCACTATATATATAACAAAGCCCGTAAATGAGGAAGATACATTTTCAATAATATTACTGGCCTACACTGTGCAATATATACGATCAACCTACACCTGCTCTAATTATGGGTAATGTCGACAAACTGATTCAAGATATAGACAACTTCACCGTGTCCCGAACGCTCGAATGTGATTTAGAAGACTGTATAAGATTTTTCTCTCCTAACCACAAAATATTAACCGTTATAGCTCAAAATATACGCAGTATAGGATGTAACATAGACAAATTTGAGGTTTTATTGATGAGACTTAATTTTAAATGCGATGTAATGGTTTTGTCTGAATGTTGGCTCAAGCATGTGCCAATAATACCTGCAATTGAAGGATATAATTATATTTTCTCATCAAAAAATAAAAATCAAAACGACGGCGTGGTTGTTTACATTAACGATCAACTTGGATACAAATATGAAGAACCCAAGTTTGAAGAAGGAAACTGCCTAGTAGTTAAATTTAGTCCAGATTTGGCTGTTATTGAAATATATCGCTCTCCTTCTTTCAAAAAAATTTATCCGTTTATTAAATCACTTGAATGTGTACTAAAAGGCTAATCAACTATTAAAAACCTCATTATAATTGGTGACATAAATATTCCTATAAATAATGACAAGATCAATGACACTTCCCATGAATATCTAAACTTCCTCGCATTTTACGGACTCATACCTGCACACTCTTTAATTACACGAGAAGAAAGTGGTACTTGTATAGATCACGTCATAATAAGAACCAAACTAGCTGCACTTACAATCGTACCTCTCACAAAGATAACCGATCATAGACCTACTTTGTTATGTTTGGAAGATAAAGTGGTGCGTAATTATGCTAAAAGTACATATACAAAAACGAATAAGGAGAATTTAACTAAAGATTTAATAAAGATTGATCTAAGTCCGATATATAATTCGAAAAATCCAGATTTTGCAATGTCTTATCTAATTAAACAAATAAAGCTAGCTATTAACAAAAATACCACAGTACATGTTCTTTCCAGGCAAAATAAAATAATAAAGCCTTGGATCACAACAGGATTACTAAGATGCATCCGTAATAGAGATAAACTACATAAAAAATGTAAGGGTTCCCCTAACAATGACATTTTAAAACTGACGTATACCCGCTATCGAAATTTCTGTAATTCACTCATAAAGAAATTAAGAAGAGCTTATGAAAAAGATAAAATAGACAGGGCCAAAAACAATAGTAAAAAAATGTGGACGGCCGTTAAGGAGATCTCCGGCACGAAGGTACATCATGAGAAACCCATTGAGTTGCTATCTCTATCGAACACTCGCTCCTCATCCGTTGACAAAATTAATGAGTTCTTTGTAAACATAGGTAAAAACCTTGCTAAAAAATTTACAATATTTTGCCCCTAAATCAAAATTAGATTCATTTGTTCTCCTGAAAACCGACGAAGACGAGGTTGAGAGATTAATAATAGGATTAAAGAGTGACTGTTCTATTGGATGGGATGGAATTACGAATAAATTTATTAAAGAATATAAAGAATATCTCGTGCCTTCTCTCACACATATATTTAACATGTGCCTTGAAACCGGTGTTTTCCCTTCAGACTTAAAAAAATCTCTCATTCTTCCAATATATAAAAACGGTGACAGAGATCGTATCAATAACTACAGACCTATTTTTATTCTTCCTTCAATCTCCAAATTACTAGAGCGAATTATAAATAACAGACTTACACAATATTTAGAACAAAAACATATTTTATCAGATCAACAATTTGGTTTTCGTCGTGGTAAATCTACAGATGATGCTGTACATGAGCTCATTCGTTTTATTACTCAAAACCTTGATATTGGCAAAAAATGTCTTTCAATTTTTCTGGATTTGGCCAAAGCATTTGATACGGTCTCTGTTCCTACTCTTTGTTCTAAACTTGAGGCAATTGGATTAAGGGGCAAACAACTAAGTTTATTGAATAGCTATTTGACGGGACGGTTTAAATGTGTAAAAATTGAAGATCACATTAGTGCTGAGCTGCCTGTAACTCATGGTGTGCTACAGGGAAGCATATTAGGACCAACATTATTTTTAATATATATCAATGATCTCTGCTTGTTGACTCCCCAGAATGGTAAAATTTTGTCATATGCAGATGATACAGTTATAACATTTGCCGCAGAATCTTGGAATGCAGCCTTTTATGATGCTCAAAATGGCTTTAACACAGTTACAAAATGGTTATTTGAAAATTCTCTCTCTATGAATAATGATAAAACAAAATTTATGGCATTTTCGATGCGAGGATATCCTGTACCAAAAAATTTTAAAATATATTCTCATCAATATTCTTGTCCGTCTGTGAATTTAAAAACTTGCGTTTGTCCAACAATAGATAATAATAACTATATTAAATACTTAGGAATCACTATAGATAACAATTTAGACTTTAACGAACATTTTATAAACCTCAGTGGAAGAATTCGGAAAACATTATATATTTTTAAAAAACTTAAGCCTATTGCAGATTCAAATCTTATCAGAAAAATATATTTAGCACTTTGCCAATCTCTAATAAATTACTGCATTTCATCATGGGACGGTGCACCTAAAACTAACATGCTTCCTTTGGAGATTTCTCAGCGAGCCGTCCTCAAAGTTAGCACTGGTCGATCATTTTTATTCCCCACTTCCCTTTTGTATAGAGATTGTGACGTTCTCACCGTTCGACAACTGTTTATCCTAAGCCTTATACTTAGGCAACATAACATTTTAAAGTATGATTCACAGGTATAAACAAAGCGAAGAAAATACGATGTTTGTATCCAAACAGAACGATTTCGAACAGTGTTCATAAAACGATTTACACAGTTTCTCGGCCCTTTTCTCTACAATAAAGTAAACAGAACATTAAATATTTATATATTGTCAAAACATGAAGTTAAATTAAAAGTCACATCATGGTTAAAGTCACTATCTTATGAACAAACTGAAGATCTTTTGACCGTCATAAAATAGCTTAACTTTCTTATTTATTTTAACTACAACTAAAGCAGTCACTTCCGTATTAATAAACCCTAATATTTATTGTTTTATTATGTAAAAAATATAAATGATTCGTACGATCAATCTTTACAAGCTGATAGGAGTTAGCTGATTTCTTATTTATGTTTATTATACTTATATTATTTAATTAACCTTCACAACTTACACCCTCTCACATTCACACACACACTAACACAATACACACAGAGAGGAACACCATACATCAACACGAACAATATCAGTTTCCGCTATAGATATAATTTGTTTATTTCTAAGTCAGGTAAATAATTTATTTACTTTTTAAGTCAACTAAAACATAGGTTATTTATAATTAAAGTAAAAATATAAAATTGTACTCGTATAAACAAGCATGAGGCTATTTAAATAATGGCAACCATGGGGAGAGCGCTGTACGCTGAAACACAGGTGTTGAACCTAGTTCGGCAACAGATGCACAATATATTTTTTGTATTACTTTTTAGCCACATAAGTGTAACCAACTTTGTATTTAACATGAATAAATGATTATTATTATTATTATTATAGGCAGAGGTTATCCGCTTAACATCAGGTGGCCCTCGAGCTTGCCCGTCCAATAAAATAAAAAAAATAAAAACTATCGGTCAGTGTCACTTACACATATATTAATATTATAAATATGATAATGACTTATAATGCTATAAATCGTTAACTAAAAGTTTTGACTTCCATTAAAATCTTGTAAAAACATACGATTAATATGAAAATCTACCCGGTCTAGCTTCAAGAGTAGGGAAAATTGTTAGAACTTTATTTTTATTTTATTTTCTTGCGAAGCTTCCTTTGTATACCATCCACTTAAAATATTAACTCAGTTGAGAAGAAATACGTGCCCCGACGAAATGCATCGCAATTTATTTTTTCGTCTTAATTTTTATATAATATTATTCTATAATGATCAAATTATTTTCTTTTGAGCCCCTTTCCTCCTCTGCTTCCCCTTAACATTATCCCACGGAGAATTAGGTCGGCACATCATTGTATCGTTCTTCCACTCCGGTCTACCGTTCGTATTCCTAATACTCATACTTTTCGTAAATATGTCATTTAATTAACTACAAAATTCATTTATAACATACTAGCTTTCCGGGCGCGGCTCCGCCCGCGCGTATGTTAGTTATCGCGCAAATACATTAACCTCTTTTTGCGCAGTTGGATAAAAACTATCCTATGTTTTTTCCCGGGTCTTAAACTATTTCCATACTAAATTTCATTGAAATCGGTCCAGTAGTTTTGGCGTGAAAGCGTAACAGACAGAGTTACTTTCGCATTTATAATATTACTAGCTTTCCGGGCGCGGCTCCGCCCGCGCGTATGTAGGTTATCGCGCGAAAACATTATCCTCTTTTTGCGCAGTCGGATAAAAACTATCCTATGTTTTTTCCCGGGTCTCAAACTATCTCCATACCAAATTTCATTCAAATCGGTCCAGTAGTTTTGGCGTGAAAGCGTAACAGACAGACAGACAGACAGAGTTACTTTCGCATTTATAATATTAGTACTGACTAGCTTTCCGGGCGCGGCTCCGCCCGCGCGTATGTCGGTTATCGCGCGAAAACATTAACCTCTTTTTGCACAGTCGGATAAAAACTATCCTATGTTTTTTTCCCGGGTCTCAAACTATCTCCATACCAAATTTCATTCAAATCGGTCCAGTAGTTTTGGCGTGAAAGCGTAACAGACAGACAGACAGACGGAGTTACTTTCGCATTTATAATATTAGTACTGATTAGGTACTGATTTTCGCTTCCTTTACCCTTCAACGGTCATACTTCGTTTTGAAACGCTCGTAGTGAAGTTTGCTAGCCGTTCCGAACCGATCAGCAAAGTTAAGCAACGTCCGCTGCGGTCATGAGTTGGATTGGTGACCGCTGGTGACATTACTACTTCGGAGGGCACGTTAAGCCGTCATTCCCGGATGTTGTCTTAGGATGGCAGTCGTTATAGCATGGTGGTAGGTAGGGCATGCAATTATCCGACCAAATTTACTATTCGGATATTTCGGATACACCCTAAACACTATTCGGATATATCCGGATAATACGGATATTTCGGATACTAGTGATAAAGATTTAAAACAAACTAACAATACTGTTTAATCAAGTTTTTTATCACTGTATCGTTTTTATACACTGTAATTTTGAAGCAAACTTAGTTTTTTGCCGTCTCAAGTGTAAAATTGTTGTAGTAGACTAGTGTATACTTAACCGGTATACTTAAGGTTAATTTTAGTATATGAAAAATTAGCAAAATACTTAAAATATCATCATCATCATCGGCCGGAAGACGTCCACTGTTGAACAAAGGCCTCCGCCAGAGAACGCCACAAAGAACGGCTATTAGCGGCTTGTAACCATTGGTGACTTTTACGATGTCTTCAGCCCATCTAGTGGGGGGCCTACCAACTCTACGTCTTCCGGTGTAACGTGGTACCCACTCGAGAACCTTTCTTCCCCATCGGTTATCAATTCGTCGAGCAATGTGGCCCGCCCATTGCCACTTCAACTTGCTAATTCTGAAAGCTATGTCGGTGACTTTGGTAATTGGTTCTTTGGCGAATATCCACGTTCCGGATTATATCGCGCCAAGAAACTCCGAGCATATAGCTCTCTCCATGGCTCGTTGAGTGACTCTGAGCTTGTCCATAAGGGCCAATGTTCAGGACCACGTATCGGTGCCATATCATCACCGGCAACACACACTGGTTGAAGACTTTTGTCTTCAGACTCTGCGGGATCTTTGATGAGAAGAGTAACTTCCCGAACGCTACCCATTCGAGTTGGATTCTTCGGGCGACGTCTTTGTCGAAGTTTTTTTTATTTTTTTATTTTATTTATTTATTATAATAGATATAACACCATTACAGTTCGGCTACCAATGCGATGCTATACTTAAATATTATGATAATTGAATCATACAAAATAATGTCAATAACAGAAAATAAAATATATGAATACAATACCTAATTAATTAAAAAAAATACATTTCTAAGTTATGTTTTCACAGACCTTGTGCGCCGCTTCTATGAACTTCGCCAGGCTGCAGTTAAAAATATCAATTTCACTAGCTGAGATTACATTCAATAATTTTAGAGCGCGAACCATGGGGGCAAACTTAAGTAGATTTGTACGGCAGTGTGGCACACTGAAAGTGAGGATAGGTCGCCGACGGGTTACCGCCTCATCGGGCGCGCACAGCTGCAGCGCCACCAACACCTCGGGGTGGTGCAGCTGGCCTTGCAGCACGCGCCACACGTACCTACAGAGTGCTACGTCGCGTCGCACGCACAGCTTATTGTACCCTACCATGCCAATCACGAACAGGGTCGGGTACATCAGCGGGTAAAATGGGTAGACTCCATACTCTTTTAGGTACAGGAAACGAGTGAATTTATTTTGGACTTTTTCCAACATACCTACGTATAAGTCCTCGTGGGGACTCCAGATAATTGCACTCGTTTCCAGGCGACTTCGAACAAGAGAGTTATATAGTATTTTAATTACCCGAGTACAGTTAAACTCTTTACAGTTCCTCAGGATGAAACCTAAATTCTTAAAGGACTTGCCACACATATCGACAATGTGTTTACGAAACGTGAGGTCTGCTACCATCTGCACGCCCAGATCACGTACACTGTCGACCCGCGGCATCACCGCGCCGCCATCCACCTTGTTTTGGTACTGCAACGGCTTCAGTCTACGTCTGTAGCTGATAACCTCGCACTTAGCTGCGTTAAAAAACAGTTTATTGGTAGCACTCCACTGCACTATGGCATCTATGTCTCGCTGAAGCCGCTCGCAATCCGACATGTTCACTACAGCCAGGAATACCTTAAGGTCGTCAGCGAACAAGAGACACTGGGAGGCTTTCATTACTTCTGGCAGGTTATTAATCATTAAAATAAACTCGACGGGGCCCAAATTGCACCCCTGGCTGACGCCCGAGAACGTGAAGTAAGGTTCAGATTCGCAACCCGCATATTCGACATACTGTCGGCGCTCGCCAAGGTAACTCGTAAAAAACTTTAAAAGATGCGGAGTGAAACCCGCCGCAGCCAACTTCTCCAACAGGATGTCGTTATCCACGGTGTCAAAGTTGGACCTACCTAACTGGAATGTCTGGCCCACGTAAATGTAATGGTCAACAACTTCGAGCGTATCGTTTCCAACAAGTACTTGTGCAACATGGACATTAGACATAATGTATGTCTTGTCCATGTTCATTTTAAGACCCATCTGCTGGGAAACTCTACTGAAGTCGCTGTGCATACTGAGTTCCTCAAGCGACTGTGCCATAATGACTATGTCTCGGCGAAACGAAGGTGAGTGATGTATTCGCCATAGATGTTGATGCCGAATTCTTTCCAGTTCAAGAGCTTAAAAACGTCCTCCAACGCATTCGTAAACAGTTTCGGAGAAATAATGTCTCCCTGTCTCACAACTCGCTGCAATTGGATTGGTTCTGTGCTCTTGTCCTGTAGTCGAATCGACATGGTGGCGTTTCTATAGTCAATTTGGCATCGCTGAAGAGACTGCAGTACCAGCCCAGGTTTCGATTGAATTGAAGGCTTATTCATAGTCCATAAACGCTAAACATAATGGCCGATTATACTCCTCAGTCTTCTGTATAATCTGGCGGAGCGTGTGGATGTGGTATATGGTACTAAAGCCTTTTCGGAACGCGTCTTGTTCGGGAGGCTGGAAGTCATCGAACCTGCGAGCAAGGCGATTCGTAATGACTCTCGAGAACAGCTTATAAACACAACTCAGAAGTGAAATGGGCCTTTAGTTCTTCAACAAGGTCTTGTCACCTTTTTTGAAGAACAGTACTACTACACTTCTGCTCCTCGCTTCTGGCGTTTTACCTTCAAGGATGACGGAATTAAATAACTTCTGGAGCACTAAGAGTACCGGTTTTCCACCCACACGCAGTAGTTCTGTCGTGATTCCGTCATTACCTGGCGCCTTGTTGTTCGTAAGCTGTTTGAGAGCCATTCTAATCTTGTATCGGCTGATGTCCGCGATGTTAGTGTTGGGTCAGTTTAGCTCTCTTGTCCTGAGCTGCACTGACAACGGGTTCTTGTGTCGAGGTGTAAAGCTGTCCATAAAACCTCTCAAGCTCTCTCAGAATCTCCGGTTTTGATGAGATGATACCGCCATCGTCGATCTTCAGCTTGGTCATTTGACTTTGCCCTATAGATGAATTTTTTGCGAACACTTTGGAGTCTTAGTTACGCTCGATTGCGGCCTTTATATGATTTGTATTAAAGGCGCGCAAGTCGTGTCACAGTGCCTTCGAAATTCGTCTATTGAGCTTGCCGTAGTTCGACATATCAGCTGAAGATTGCAGTCTCATCTCATTCCGGTCTTCCAGCAGCTTGATGGATTCTGCTGAGAGTTTCCCGTTGTTTATCTCGTCCACTGTTTCGAATTCAGCTAGGCACTGGAAGCGGTTATGTAGTTCGAGTTGAAAGCTCTCGGGGTTTTGGATTTGGGCTACGCTAGGACAGAGCGTGGAGTTTATCAGACGTGACCTCTCAAGCTTAACATTGATATTCAATGTGCCTCTAACGATACTGTGATCGCCTCCGGTTTTCATCTTATGGATTACAGAGACATCATCGAATATTTGGTTTTGTTGAACCATCGGGGCTTATCCACGTCCACTTTTCCGTCCCTCCTTTTTCATGAAGTCGACCAGCCTTTGGCCCCACTGGTTGCTCTGGTGCCCATACCCAAATGGCCCCACTCTCAACTCATCGCTATTCCATGGTCCCAACTTAGCGTTGAGATCCCCCATAACAACGGTGAAGAATGTTTCGGAGGAATGTATGGCTTCAGATATCTCCTCATACATAGCCTCTTCTTCATCGTCTGAGCGTGTCGAGGTCGGTGAGTAAACCTGAATGGCCTTCTGCGAATACTGCTTGGTGATTCTGAGTACAAGGTACGCTACCCTGCTCGACACACTTTCGACTTTCACAACAAGGGGCTTCCGGACGAGAAAAAGAAAGATTGCCTTCACTAAGCGATCACAAGACATATAAATATTATTAATGAAAGTTCATTAGACTAGATAATTAATAAACAGTCATTTTATTAAGTAAGTCTCGTGTGGCATATGGTAAAAAGCATGATTAAAATTAACAATAAACCATGAAATAATTAGAAAATAAATATCCGGATTATCCGTTTTATCCGAATAATAACATCAAAGATATTCGGATAGTAATATACAACGGATATCCGAATAATTCGGATATTCGGATATCTGTCGCCAAGTACCTAACGGTGTGTTCCGGCCGTTGTCCTTGAGAGCCAGTAATTCTAGATTAGCCTGAAAAACATCTTGGACCAGAATTTCACTTACTATTAGGAGAGATAGTGGTCAAAGGCTAACCTATAAGGTATATAAAAAAATACTTACACTGAAATAATCAAGTATATATATTAGATAGGTAATTAACCTGAACATAACTCGGAGAGTACACGTAAAGCCTTGCATCAGTTCAGTCCAAGAAAAAATGGATGACGATGAAACTGATGCCGAATTGATAGAAGAACGAAGGACTTTACACGCTCAGTCAGATAGACTGTCAGTCCAAACGTGAACTCGCTGTAGATAACACGCATTATGGATTTTAAACCTAGCTAATTGTGGGCTTGCTCTTTTAAGATTACGCATTGCGGCAGCTCTTAAAAAAATGATTGTAGGTTTTGATCGGAGCTTCAAAATTATACTCTAAATCAGCGCTTTTATTGCTTTTTGCTCAGTTAGAGTTAATGACGAAATAAAAAATAAAACCTATAGATGAAACAATAATAGGTAAATACTTAGTTTAGTTTTTGAGATAAACCACGAAATGAAAATGTCTATAATTTACAACATTCCAACTTACTATTTTTATTTACAAGCTTTTATTTATTTTCACCTGTCCCGATGTTTATCATCAAATCTTGATAATTACACATACACGCGTAAATCGCTTGACAATGCAATACGATGATATCATGGTGCTGATCGGATGATGGAGCTGAAAGGTGGCCATAGTAACTTAGTAATGAAACGATACAACCTCATCGAGTTTGGGCTCATTTGAATCGTCTTAAATTTTTTAGTTCTTTTTATTAACAAGAACATAATAAAAGCTTGTTTCAAAAGTTTTTTTATAAAGAAAAACTTGTTGTTAAAAAGTATCCAACGAGTGCATAAAACAAGTCTTTATAGCCAAAAAATTTCAAAGCTGGAGCCAAAGGTAGGGCTGTTATAGGTCGCCTCGACTTAAACTTGTGCCTACCTAACATGTATAGATACCTATTGGATGTCAGAGTAATCATATAGAGCAGTAAAAAACGAACGTGTCTTGTAAATATTCTTTTATTTAATCGCTCCACCGTATATGAAGAAACACATATACAGACAGTAGCGCATAGTAGATAGCTGAGAGAGTGAACAAATAAATACATCACACCACCATCATTAAAAGCATTTAACATCTTATTTATTTTTGCATATCATGGAATTAATTCCCCACTTATCGATTGCAAATCTCTGTTAAGGTTGTCAATGCAAATATGCTTAAGTGGTTGTTATGTTACAGAGGAGCGATTTTTAGGGTTCCGTACCCGAAGGGTAAAAACGGGACCCTATTACTAAGACTTCGCTGTCCGTCCGTCTGTCACCAGGCTGTATCTCATGAACGGTGATAGCTAGACCGTTGAAATTTTCACAGATGATGTATTTCTGTTGCCGCTATAACAACAAATACAAAAAGTTGGCCAAGTGCGAGTCGAACTCGCGCACGTTAAAACAAAAAAAAGGTTAAAATATGAAGTCTAATGTTGTATTGTATAGCTAATGGTACGGAACCCTTCGTGCGCGAGTCCGACTCGCACTTGGCAGATTTTTTTACACGTAATATCGAACTCGCAGACGACAAGACAGATACCGTTGAGAGTTCCAACCAACTCTGAAGTTTTCTTTGCCAGGAGATCAGTGCAGGCCATATCGATTAAAGTTTGACTCATGACAGTGAAATACATCAGCTCTCTAACCACTTCCTTTGAGTTGAAAAATGAAAGAAAAGATATTTTTTTTTGTTTTGTAGTTATTCTTATCCCCTGACAAATTAAGTATGTTCTTAACTAAATAATTCGTATAAAAATCTCCTAACAAAACATTTTTTCACGTATCGTTGTAGAACTAACAGAATCGGTGATAGCATCAAGAAACAAATAGATATTTACCCGATTAGTACGATTGGCACGGCATACCTATAGACATATGCCGTGCTAATCGTAAGTTTGTTCCCATTTGCTCGACTACGGCGTGAAGCTAATCGACCGGGTGGCGCCAGACGCGCTCGGCGATGCCATAGATATCATTTTAAAGTTTGTGTATGATTCATGTCAGTCGGGACTGAGATGGCTGAGCGGTAATAATTATTTGTCGAGCCGCGGGTCCATGTTTCGATTCCCACCGCTGCGCTACTGGCGTCACCGCATATTGGAAGGGCATTTATATTCGCCTGGCTAGCTACCACCCTCCTCAAGTAGAAAATCTGACGTCAAGCTCCTAACAGTGTTTTTAGGCAGCGGTCGTTGAGAGCCAGTAAAATAACAGGCATATGAGACTTAACAGCTCTATGACTCAGGATGTCCGGCGCAGTGTAATTCGTCACTTGTGACATAACGCATCCGTTATAGGCAGATGTTAGTTCACTTAAAGCAAAACGTAGTGCTCATTCATTGATTAAGGCATCTAGAACGTTCTTAGGAAATTAAACTACTCCGAGTTTACCAGGAGGGCCTCGAGCTCGTTCCGTCACAAATCTATAAAAAAAGTGTTTTATGGTATACGCTTTGAAAAATTTTAGCCATTTTCATCACGTAAAACTGCTGTTACTGCGTATCATGGTTTTGTATCCTCAAATTTTACGATAAGGAATTCTTCAATGGGGCAATTCTGTAGATATTTTGGCGCTCTTTAAAGTCCAAAAGCGTTGCATAAGGGCAATTTTTGGAACAAGACAAAGATAAGCTTGCAAGCCTCTATTCCAGAAACACAAAATTCTAACTCTTCGCTCACTACATCTTTGAAGCTTACTGATTTGTAAGATAGATAATGAAAAGTTTATTTATGAAAAGTTACACGCCCACGTTAAATACGCAACAAAATTGTAATATTCTCACATCATGAAAAGTCACAGACAGTACTTATATTTTAAAAGGAGCGTGTACTTCGTGGCTCCTAAACTTTATAATAAGCTACCAGATATGTAGTTTGAAATACTGTTAGCTGAACATTTTTAAAAGAAAATTAAAAGATTAGTTGACTGAAAAATATTACTACACAGTGGACGAATGATAAACTTAATGTAATTTTTTTAAAATATTTTTTTTAATTTTTGTTTATTCAGGTAATTCAACAGCGTTAATAATTAATAACCATAGGAACATTGCAAAATCTATTTATTTAACTTTGAAATTAACTAGAATTCAGTATTATTTTAATGAAAAATCTATAACAAATATACTCAATTACTATTAATTTAAATTATATTTTTTTTGACTTTTGTATTGTACACCAATTATGGTATATTACAGAGACAACGTATTTACCAACTATTATAATATTTACAATTAAAACCTGCAATAACGCAATACATAGGATTTGATTTGTATTACATCATCAGTTTGAGGGATCTGTACTAAAAAGTCGCCGAGTCGAGGCTTAGTCATATGGTCCCGCCCTATGACTAAGACTCGACTCGGCAGTCATCGTCAGTTCAACCACCTTTTTTCATTTGAATTTTTATATATAATTATTATTGCCTATGAGTCTGCTATGACTTATAGGTTGTCTAAATGCTTTTATTGTAATAGCTGTAGTGTTGTATATAGTGCATATTATTTGTTTAATAAAGACATACCGCCGGTAAAAAAAAAATTATAGGTAGCGGGTAGAAATTTACACAAAATATTTGTTACTATGGCGGATCGCCTAACAAAATAATTAAGAAAAAACTTACTCTGTCGTAAAAACGGTAATACATTCCGTCATACTTGGTATGAATTATGTCCAAAACGTAACGTACAAGAACAAATACTTCTAGTATTAAATTAAAACTGATTCACGAGCATTATGAGGTCAGGACAACAGAAACTCGTATACTACCCCAGCGAAACACCTGCCTCCTAGTACTACAGTGACCTATTTGGAAAACGCTCTAAGTTGGTCATTGCAAAAGCAACCTGCCAAAATAGGGAATGATCGATAAGTTACGCACATATGGAATGTGAGCTCGGTGCACTTACTGTAATGTCCCCTGTGCCTGACCACTTACACATAAGAGGACATCAATAATGCAACTGACAGGGCCGCGGAGGTGACCTTCTTTTGGGCAAAAATTATCTAAGAGCCAATTAGCCATTGATACGAAATTAATGAATGGAACAATATTTGTAAAGGCCAATTGACCAGTAGGTGCTGCTTTAAGCAGTGGCGCAAAGATTCAAAGCGTTTTTTGCTCGCATCTTCTTTAAACACATCACCTTACGAGAACTTTCTGCTTCTTTAGTCCCACGTCGAAACTCGTCTTCGTATATAGCTCTGATTTGTGCTGTACCATCTTCACGTTATAAGCTGAATGTAAAACAATCGAAGACGAACACGAAAGTCTTTTTTTAAATTTAGAATTCAGATACTTGAACGGTATATTTGGGAATATTCTGTATTCGTACTGAACCCTCGGTGTAGGAGTCCAACTAGCATTTCCCGCCGGGCTAGCGACCACCCGCAAGTAGAAAATCTTTCAAGGATCTAACTGTGTGTTCCGGCAGCTGTCCTTGAGAGCCAGTAATTTTAGGTTAAGCCTGTTAACACTTTCGACCACATCATTACTTACCATCAGGTGAGATTTTAGTCAAAGGCTTTCCTATTAGCAATAAAAAAAAGCACTACGCCGTGTGCTGAAACTGTGTGAAATTATTTTGTGCGCCGATTTATAAAGCAGTTTCGAAGTTGTGATCAACTCGTGAAAGTCGCAGGTAGCCAACCGTTCTTCGTGGCGCTCCACGGTGGAGGCATTTGTTCTGCAGTAGACGTCTTCCAGCTGATGATGATGAACAAAACCAATAAACAATTTTTCTTGTCGTTTGTTGCAGATGCAATTCGGAACTCTAAAATACCGAGGTCCGATCCTCACTTGACCAGTTTTAATTTGGGTCTGTTGCGGATTCTAACCCCTTTGTTAAGTTTATTTACGTAATTTTCAATTATTGCACTATGCCAGAATGTTTCATCTATTTTGATATGGTCTATGACAAAGAAATCAATAACAATAACTTCAAAATAAATCACATCTTATCAATATATCTAAGCCCCAATTTCTTGACTCCAGTTTTTACTGAGTTCGTTTGTGCAACCAGGTGAAGCGATCGTCTTTCAGATAGTCACACGAGCGACTTTCGTCATTCAGCCTTGAAGACTGAGTAGACGGGCGGGAAAAACGCAGCGTTTAACTTACTGCTCAACAAGAAATAAACTTTCATAGCGTGTTATTAGTGTGTGTTTTCACCTCATTTTTATATACCAATGCATATAAATCTTCTTTATACTATAAGCCTCATATTTGGTATTTTTGTTAGCTGACTTTACCACCCGACACTACCAGCTTGAGTCTCAAGGAACGTTGAATTCATTTAGGCGGTCAAGATCATAAGAAACCAAATTTTTACAATATGAGTATGTTCTAAGGGAAATAAACTGAAACAACAAGTAGCGACGAGATCGGTAAGGTGGTTGGAGAAATCTGCTATTAGCAACACTTACTTCATCTGATTTAACTTATACAAGAAATTAACAAGCATTGTTATCGAAATTAACACAAACAGGTTTCATAAATATATGACTTTGAAAACATTTGTTCTTTCGATTAAACGTTTTAAAAAACGCTATTCTAAAATAACGTCTGCACATTACCGTTAACTGAAAATTGAAGATTTCACGCCACTGTCTCCAATACAATATAAAACTATGGATACGCCGTTACTAATTTTATTGGTGTATATTTTTTTTTGTAATATAATTACAATCACTATCGCTAGTGCTAAGCGAGTTACTTTATTATTACATTTACAAATTATTAGAGCATAAAATTCTTGTCCCGAGCGGAAATCAAACCCGCGTTCCCCGGATTCACACCAAATTTTTGTTTTCTATGTGACAGGAGGGTACATGAAAGGCAAAGGTAGGAAACAATCACCGTTGTGTACGAACATCCACAACTCTAGAGGTCTTGAGGATGCGTCGCCTAATATGCTTTATTCTTGGAGGCTCCTCAGTCGTATCGCTTTGAAAATACTTCACTTGACAGCTGTTCAGAAAGTGCAGTAAAAGTTTCACAGTTGTGGACTTCGACGTCGACTTCAAATTGATGAAACATTGCTTATCGGGACGTCCGATGGCGATTTGTGTTCCAATTTTATTACCTTAGTAGTCTTAGGGCGCGGTGCGGTTATAAACCAGGCTACTTAACTTTATGTGATAGAAAGTCTCGGAGTCACTACCTTCAAAACTTTACTAACGCTATTTAAATCCTGCGTACTTCAATCAAATATATTCATCGCAGCCTGCGTAGTTCTTTTTCATTCTCTTGCATACGAAACGGGGTCTCTCGATTGCACCCACAGTCTGATATATTTTCAAACACGACTACATTTAACATAGAAAGGTACTAGTCATTCGCCTCATATGCAGCAATGTAATAATTTACATCGATGGGAGAAGTGAAACGCTGCACATTAAGTGTATATTGTACATTAGTCGTCCTTTACGGTCATTCAATAGGAGAGATGATCTATCCTTAAATTCTAAAGCTGAGAAATGTTAAAGGCATCTACAGCGAATCAATAGTGATTTACGTTAAATAAAATTATCCACATTCAACAACAAGATATAATAAATATAGTAATATGGCGGTTATTGAAAAATGTTTAGTGATGACATTGTCTTTGTGGGGCATTAAAAGCCTTGCACTAACAAATTATAAGTATTTAGCAATTTAGCATTGTTATTAATTTTCTAACAAGTTCCTAGTCTGCATTTTGCGAATGCTATCCTGGCTATCTCCGCTAAATCACAGGATGTAACGCTCAAGTAGAAAATCTGTCACCAAACAAACAACTTCCTGTACCGGCAGTCCTTGAAAGTCAGTTGCCAGATTTTTTTTAAATTGTCACCTTAAGTTTATATACATTTGTTCAGCTTTTTGTTTTACTAGATGAAAAAAATAACCTCGTTGCTTTAATGCTTTTATAAATAATTCTAATATCGATTTAATGGTTATTGCATATATATTAAAAGTGACACTACATTAAATAATATTATTTGAAACCATTTAACTATTTTTATTACTCATGGTCTGATCCACACAATTCTTTCTTCAAGCCGTCGATCGACACCGCAAAGAATAGTTTACAAAACAATATAAATAATAGTAGTTTAAACTATCGCAGACAGTTTGATTCGCGCAATCGCGGTGTGCCCACCTCCGACTTGTTACTTAAATGTCTCAGAAATGTTTACAAAATTGCTAACCTTAAGTGCTCTGTTCGTTTCCGCTAGTTTTTTAAGCATTGGAACTGTGAGTGAACAAAATGTGACAAAACGTGAAACGAATGCTGGAGACCTATTCCCAGATTGGGTTCCTTTTAAAAACAAACACGGTGATGAGCTCGGAGAGTTTGTTCAGGTGCAAAAGAAAAATAAAGTGAAGAAGAGATTAGCTCCACCCATTAATTTCTTAATGCGGGCCGTAGCCGAACCTGATGGTGAAGAATATTACGATAAAGGTGCTGGAGAAAGCGACGGTGAAGAGTATTATGAGAAAAAAGATTGGTCTGATCTCAATAGACCAGCAATCAATAAAGTCAATCACACTGACATCTCAGATATAGATGGAGTGGTCGATATATTGACTAAAAGACCTTATAGTCCTATTTTGGCAGCGATAGGCAATACTCGCGATATACAACCAAGAGAACAAGAGAAGAAACGATACCCACCAGTAAGTCAAGATGAAGAAGAAAGTGAAATAGAAGATAGTCCTGAAATAACGACAACGGATCAACCAAAAATAGAGAGTAAATCTGAAGAGACACTAGAAGGAACAAAAGAAGATATACAAGAAAAAAAGATCGAAGAGAAGCCTGAAGAAAGGACAGAAGAAAATTTATCACAAAAAGAAAAAGAGACGATAGAAAAAAAATACAAAGGTAACGAAGAAAAAGAAGAAGACGAAGGTGGTGAAGACTATGATGAAGAAACGTCAGAAAAGCAAAAAAAGTCAAATCCGCAAGAAGACAAAGAAAACGAAGAAAAAAAAGCTAAAATATTAAGCAGTGTTGACGAGCTAAAAGAACGCCATGCAGAAGAACAGAGAGAACTCTCTGAAAGAATCAAAGGACAGGATTTGTACAACGATGAGTTTGGTAAAAAAACACGTTCAAAGACGACCCCGCGCCGATTTACTCAAACATCTTCTGAGGAAAAAGATCAACGTGAGAAACGTCGGAGACTTAACCTTAGGAAGCCTGTCACTAAGCCTGATTATGATGAATATGAAGATACCAACGCTTCACTGGAAGATAAATATAAAATCAACGCATTTAAACCATCTCCAACACAGGAAACAACAGAATCCAATCGTAGAAGAAAATCTTCCACAGATGGACGCAACAAGCGTAAACGTGTTGAAAGTGGAAAGTTGTCAGTGTTTAAAAACCCTCAACTATACGTGATTTATGACGATAGCGACGAAACGACGATTCGACCGAATCCACCAACGCATTCGAGAGGACCACAAAAGTTTTCATCGAGATACACAACCACTCCGTCTCCTAGTACTGATGACAGAATTTCTCTAGTTCCGGTAGATTCTAAAGAAGGAGAACCTACATTGTTCTTCCCAAAGCCAAGGAAAAATAAGAGAAGAAAACATAAGACCACCACAATACCCCCCACGGATTCTTTTGTAGCAGAAACTGTCACGGACAATCACAAACAGACTACAGCGTTTGATACTACAGCGACAGATTCGACGCTTGTTGACACAACAGCGCTTGATTCTAGATCGGGTGAAGTCACAGCGTTAAAAGCAGCTGCAAATAAATATTCAGATACCACAGGCTCTGATGCTACAGGATCTGATACAACAGGCTCTGACACTATAGGAACCGTTACGATAAAAGATGTTGTGACAGACCCCGTTGCAGCCTCATCTGACCACAAAAAAGAGAAGAATACAGACTACCATAGCGAAAAGGGTAAGTCATTTTATATATAACTAGTCTATACTATAACAACTTTAACGGCTAAATCGTTTATTTTACATTCTTTTAATACGTTTCAAACTCTTTGTAGTATGGTGGCTATGGGTAGGATACAACTTCATGTATTTGATTTTTATTACCAGGAACAACAATTCCATATGCGGGACATCCATTCCTATTTAATTGTTTTGAAATATGTAGCTATATATAATGTAATCCGCAGAGCATGCCTTATTGCAAAAATATATAAAAAAACTATATTTTGTTCAAAAATATACCTTGTGGCGTTTGACTTCACAAAGGTGTACCTTCTTCTCTTCTCAGTCGTTACGCTCTTGACAGAGCGGTCGTGATCGTCATGTAGTTGTAATGGGGGCAGATGTAATGCGCCTTACAATGTCACGCCATCGCCCTCTATTTACGATCATCCTGGTGCACTCATGCAAGGGACCGCCCACCGCAGATTTAATTTGGTCAGTCCATCGCGTGGGTGACCTACCGCGCGGTCGCGTGCCTTCTACCTAGCCTTGAACGACAAGGCGCTCAATGGACTGAATACCTCGCCTCAAAACATGTCTGAAGAATGCGAGGATCCGGGATTGTACTATAGCTGAAAGACGCTGCTTAATGCCGAGTAAAGGTGTACCTACGTAAATTATAAGCCCTCGCGGAATTATCACAATATATTTTTTCCGCCAGTTATTTAATAAGGATTGTCCAAAGCAATGCCCTCACTATTAGTTAAATTACCGTACATACGTACATAAAACTTTTATTATCTTAATATCTTAAATGAGCTACAGACTTCTTTTCCTTAAAAAAAATAGATCATTACAACCCACCATTATCACACGTAAGACCTTTGAAGTTGCCATATTTAGTAGCTTGTTGCTGTGAATAAGCAATCAAATTAAACTGTCGTTGAAATACACAAACGCACGCGAACCTGGCCGTTACGACATTCGCGCCGCCCGAAATGTGTGAAAATTACTCATAAAATTGAAACAGACAAATAAAGCATATTTGTAATCAGCAGAGCATGCGTTATTGCTAAAATAAAAAAATTAAAAGCATATTTATTTTAACTGTGATGCATTCCGGTAAAATGCAATTGATCCCCATGAATTTTCCTTTGGATGGATATTTTTAGAGATCTACTAAAAGCGTAAAACAGATCCCTATTAATTAATACCCATGAATTTTCCTTTGGATGGATATTTTTAGAGCTCTACTATAAAGCGTAAAACAGGTCCCTATTCCTATAAATAGGGATCAAAGTAATGACTCCACTGTCTATATGTCTATCCTCTGGCTCGTAAGCGGAATGAGTGACAAACCTGAATTTTAGGTGTTTTGTGCAGAGTGTTGTCCTAAAACCATATATTGCATTAGAAATTTATTAATATCATATTTCAGGAACGGCCTCTTGTATTCCTAAGCACAGCTGTTTTTATTTCGTACCCTTGCATATAGGTGTCCTAGTACCTAGAGTAGAAAAAAGCACTTATATTTTTATCTATAAAACTAAGAAATGGACTACATATCAGAGTAAAAATATTTTGACCATTACTGAAATAGTTTACGATCTGGAATTTCAGTATACCAAATATTTTAATCAACAAATACTGTAAGCGCCGTCTTGCACATGCATCCTTAAACCTATGATCAAACCGAATAACATTTATTGTTTTGCATCGTGAAAATAGTAACTTTTTTTGTTACACCGATTTCTGCAATAAATTTTTAAAATAGCGAGGGCCGACACGCTCTTTAACGGTTTAGTATGTTGATAGCATTTTCAAGTTTTATGATTAATGGACTCATGCGGTTTTCAATTTTATTCTGTAATTTTATAAACTAAGCCAAAAATACTACTATGTATATAACACCAAGCGTCAAACGGTTTTAAACTGTATTCTGTAATTCTATAACCTAGGACAAACATATTACTAAGTATACCTATAAGCCCAACCGTCATAGTTCTTTTTGCCTAATTTCTTTGTCTTTTCCATTATCCTTTACATCTAGTTATGATATATACGGAAAATGGACTAGCATAGTTGTCTCTGGTTGTTATTTCTTAGGAACTAAAGTACTGAAACAGATTAGTATAGTCATTAGCGTCTATAACGAACAATACTCCGGTTCGATCGCACTCCAATCGCGCGTAATAAGAAAATGGTAAAGGCGCTGGCGACGGACGATGTGGACTTGTATGGGCGTTTCGCGATTCAAGCGTTACGTATCCAAAATAGAACGTCGAGAATGACCCGGCTATCAAACTATTGATGTAATGAATCCTGGTGATCAAGTTCCCTGGATGTCACGACATTTTTTATTGAATCAATCACCAGTTGCTTACAACTTTATTATTTTACAAATATATTTTATAATTATTATTTACAAACAAAAATGTCAAACCCACTTTCGTTATTCAATGTAGATTTGACATGAAATATATACCGGTTCGTATATAATATGGGAAATATACTGACATGATGATTTAGACGAGTTATGGCCAGTTTTCATTGTTCTATAAGCATTTCTACCATCTAAATGCACCCGTACAACCTACAGTCCGAAAGGCTAGAATAGCAGTCGACGAAGGGAAAATAACAGAAGGTGGGGAAAAATACACTGCGATACTCCACTCGCTTGCCATAGGTGGGGATTACGGCAATACAAAATTGTAGGAGGGACTTTGTTTAACAAATAAAAACAATGGAAGTATATAGATGGAATATAAAGACGTAATGCACCCTCACATTTTGCAAACATAGACGTCACGCACCGTTCGTTTCTTTATCCTTATTGCCTGTTCTGTTGTAATATCTAACCATCTTCCTTCTTCGTCTTTGCTCACAACATGGGGTCCTTTAAACAAGGAAACAATACAGTACTTAAATGTAGACACTGCATCGCCAGTACCAATGGTATTGCAGATGTCCACAGGTGACAGTAACCGCTTGCCATCAGGAAGGTCGTTTTTGCCGCTCATCGCATAAAAAATTGCTATGCACTGGAATGCACTGGATCCAATGATAAATCCAGTTTTAGATCGGTAACCGATGTGGGTGGTGCATGGTGGTCAGCTTTTTAATCAAACTCGCTTTTACAGTTGGTGGTAAATGTAATAAAAAAAAAATTTATTAAATGCTCAGAAAAACTAGTAAGTAATGATGACGACACAATCTATCACCTAACGTATATACAGATACATTTATTTAAACATTAAAAGACTATTTTAAGTAAACCAGATAGGTTTACTATTTGAATGTAAAGTTCTAAAGTTTCTAAAGGTTTAGTTCACATAAGATTTATAACATAAAGCACTATGTTTTTTTCTAAATGCGATTTCAAGCACTATCGCGTGCTGAGCGAAAATAACATTCAAATTATAGGAGCATTACATCTTTTGTTCTTGACGGGAATCGACCCCACGTCCCATTTTGCGCCGGATTCCATTCGGCTACCGGAAACCTAATATTTTGAACCGAAACTTTGTGCTTCAATAGAACAACTTTAATTTATAAATTATTTAAACGCTCAGGTCATAAGTTATGTATACAATATATTAGCGCGTATCGTCCATTCCTACCCTCAGCGCTCCTCACTCTTTACTTTCTTCCTCCTCGCTTTTTTCTTTGCGCATGGGACCACAGTATAGACATGGAATAGACACACAGACACTGCTCACACACCGGTGATACGCATACCTTTTTTTTTTTTTTTTTTTTTTGACGCTGGGAAAACTGCGTTACGCATGGATGTTGGGGATGGAGGGGGTATGTGGGACTCCCCGGTAGAAGACCGGTATACCCACTAAACAACCCAGCGGCATTCCGGCATCGTCTGTTTGGAGAAGGACTGGGAGACTGGCAGAGCCTTTACGTCCAGTCCCTCGCCGACGACCGCCCGCCTTTACAGCGGGGCCTACACGCCCCTCCCGACCGCGGGAATGACCAGGAATGCTCGGCCATTCCCGCCCAACGGAGGTGGTGAGCACGTGCAATGCGAGAGAAGGAACCCCCGCACCTGTCTCTCGCTACTCACCACGCATACCTGTCCAGCACTGCACAGCATCGTGCATTTCGATGTGTCATTTCTATAATGTGTCATACATTACATTTCAACTTCCTGCGCTGTGTTGTGCTGCGCTGTGCTGCATCTAGTTTGCCTTCATGACTTAAATTAATAAATCGTCTTGGACGTCTTAATTGATTTTGACTTTGAAATAGGTGTGGTATATTCATAATGAGTTGTTACCATCATATAAGAGAAGACCTTTGAAAACTGGCAAGTTATTTATATGTCTTATGGTAAGAGTTTCCAGAGACCATTGAAAAGTTAGGCTTGGGATGCCGTAAATAATATTGAGGTTAAGTTAAGAGTGCGTAGTAAGTACATTTATTTTAGCAGTAGTTTGACTCGGCCGCGTCCTTGCATTCACAGAAAACATTTAGTCAGAGCGCTATGGTTATTGTTATAGGATTTTAAGCAAATTCGAATAATTTTGTAGTTTCTCAGCAATTAACAAGCAGTGGGGCTTTTTTACCATATTGCGCCACACACCTTTAGGTGCTATGCAACAGCTATCCTTCTTGATCATGGTTGTTACCAGTTGACTAGTTTCTTTTTAATAATAATTCGTTGATTTTCCACTGACTCCAGGGTCCATGCCATTTTTATAGTTAATTGAGAAATTTATTTAATTATGGGGATCATTCTTAAATACGTAGGGAGAGAACACAGTTCTAAGGGATGCTCATTATACCTAGTATACACTATTACAAGTTGACTAGTTAGCCAGGTGGTATTCTCAATATGCTTTACCAGCACGTGGTGAAGCTTAAGCCATTTGGTCTTCCCAACAGGTCAGATTATGTACTCGGCATGGGCACACCTATTAGATGAAAAAAAATATAGAACTTACTCGAAATGTACTTAGTATATTAACTTAACAGCCGCGCACATCACAGCGCAGCGCAGTAAAGATGATGGAATGTAATGTGTGGAACAATATGGCATAGAACATATAATAATACTACCCTCTAGATATCTCAGCGAATATACTTTACTCTTTTAGCATACTAATATGGGGAAGTTAGGATTAAAATTGAGTTATGAAACTTTATAATAACTCTTATAACAAGGAGATTGCCGGCAACGGGTGGCAACGGTGTCTTTATGGGAAAACACACCAAAATTCACGTAGCCTTGCAGTGCTGCACGTGTGTCTGATGCCATAGAGCTAATAAGAAGCCCTTTTCAACTTACCTAATAACCGAATAAAATAATATAGTGTCCATAAATATTTAAGTAAGGTAATGCGAAATCTTATTTTTCCAGAACCATATTATGTAGATGACAAGGATCAAAAGAATTGGCATAACCCTCAATATAACCCAAAAATATCTTTATAACAATGAAAGTATTCCATCGGCTGACCCTTAACTGTACGCTGTCAATGAAATTAGGATATTTTATGCCTTCAACATCATAACTTTACGGTTAAAAATCGCTTCATATACAAACTGAGTCTTTATTCATATTGAATTAAGGTACCGTTTGGTACGAAAGGGTAGACTTTAGTTGGTGTTTGAAAATAAGGATGGTATTGTGGCAAGGTCCGACAATACCTTCGCATCTTTGAGAGGTGAAACGTGTCAATTTATTTGATGGAAATTGTGTTTGGGTTTGAGTTTAAGAAAAGGTGATAAGGGTTGATGATTTGAAAGAGTTCTCTCGGTTGTCTCCTAGTATGTACAAAATATTTAAATTGTTACATAAAGCATATCCCAACCCTCCTTGTGATCGGGCACGTTGGTAGTATACAGGCTAATTTTTGATTAATCAGGATATTTAGATGAGAATGAGCCCTGTTGTGCGTACAACGTGCAGTAATACTCCACTCACCTTGACGTTGGTAGTGGCATAATAATAATAATAATAATTTATAATAATAATTTTTATTTGGCATAAAAAATGTTACAGTTATTACTTGTTGAATCCATTGGCTCCCGAACTAGTCAATAAAAACTGTGTTTCGAGTGCCAGTGACTTCTCCCAACTAGATTTACTTGTTTAGTTGTTATACCTAACTTACAAGAACTGAAAATAAGATAAGTTTATACAACAAAGAGAGAGAGAATATATATATATATATATACCTATATAAAAATATATAACTAAAAAGATATACATCAGTTTAGCGTGTGCGTTTTTTTGGTGAGTGAGTGTGTGTGAGGATGTGTGTGCGTGTGAGGGTGTGTGTGTGTGTGTGAGGGTGTGTGTGTTTGCGTGTAAGGGTGTATGTGTGTGTATTAATGCGATAATTTACAGCACCACATAATATCATACGTGAAAACTCATAAGCATCACTTCTATGCCTTCATAATCAAATTGGTAGATCCAGGTAAGTAGTTTCTTCTTAAAATCATTGTTACTTAACTTTTTAACTTTATATGTTTTATTAAATTTATTATATAAATGAGGAACAACTACTTTATATTGCTTTTTTGCAAACGTACTCTTTGCACGAGGTAAAGGGCATCTATTAATTCGTTTATTTAATTCTGGCAATGTGGGTATGACTTTTTCGACTTATCCGAAGAACAGAGTTCGATGTGATTATAGAGCAAAATTGATTTTAATAGCTAGGCGTGATAAAGAATACGAACTAAACAAATGTACGTTTTTAGAATGTTTGTATCCATTTTAGTTTTGGAAATATAGAATCGAATAACGTTCGATCTGACATAAGCTCCGCGTAAAAACGCACGAAGTGATCAAACAACGGCGCGCGGCGAGTGAAGGCGGCGCGGGCGCCCTGTCCGATCGTCACTTCGCCCGCTGTTAGAGGGTGTGCGTTTTTGTATCGTGCGATAAAAATATTAATTCATAAAGTGTCTTGCATTAAAAAGAAGTTTTTAAGAGATGTCACTATCACAAAAAATGTTACATATGCTTAAAGAATATGCAGAACAGCTTGATATTAGTTTACCATTTTCAATATTCCTGTTGTTTATATGGAAAAACGTGTAAATGCTGGTAAGATGTATATTTTAAAGTTATATTATTTCGCGAGACACTTAATCAAGTTCTTATTTTATAAACATTATGTGGAATATTTTTTTTTACCTTAGTTAATAGTTTTGGGCGTTCGATTTTTATCTAAGACGTTTTTTGATGGAGAAGTAGTGAAACGCATTTTTAGTTTGAAAATACGATTTGCGTAATACACATTCACAGGGTAATCATTTTTTCTGCAATCGATCACACTAAAAAGTAGTAGTCTTGCAAAACATTAGGACGATTTTATACGAACTCGATTGAATTTTTAAGTGTTTCATGTCAACATAGGACGATTTCATACGGAGTTTATGAAACGATTTGTTGGTTCGATATTGAAATGGGACTTTATTACTGGGATAATGAAATCAGTTAAGACGTTGTTCATTTGAAAATATCTCTAAACATAAAGATTTTTTATTTAAAATTTGCTAAATTAACTGCTAGGTACATTGTATTGCAATTTACATAATATTATTTCTGCTATTCTTTGAATACTTATCATAGTAAACCTTTTTTAAAAGTTCAGTTGTGAATGTTGATGACAACGGCATGGCACAACAAAAGACACCTTTGCCTTCTGGTGGAAAAGAAATCAGTCAGGAACGAACTGAAATAGGAAGAAATTCTGCATGATGATGGTGGTACCAAGGAAATTACCTGTGACAGGTCAATACCGAATGTTACGCTTGATCCGTCTGCCGAGGATTACGTACACGGAAATCAACTTAGTAAATTTTCTTTAGAAGTGCTTTCTAGTTTCGATAATTCATCAATATTACAGCTTGAAAAGCTGTTAAATGTTTCTGAAAATAGATCTACTTTGATTAATTTTGAAGTATCAATGCTAAATCCTATGCCGTCTCCTAGTAATGTCCATTATATCTGCGACAACATATTCTGCCCCAATTCTGAGGTACACAGATTCTCTGCCATTTCATCGTCATCATTTAGCACCCCAAACTGGCCTGCAACTTCATACTCAAGCAATCATACCATGTTTAAAAGACTTCAACGACTTCCTTCTTTTTTCTTGTGACTTTATACGCAAGAACAGCGCAAAACTCTACTTTCAAAAAGACTTAGGTGTTGCCAAAATGTCATAGTTATATATTGAATGATTCGACCCCGAAAATTACACCTCTAAGGCTACAAAACAATGCCACTGTCGTGACATTGTCATCTCAAGCTTCAATCTTGTTTTCCATATTCCCAAAAAGGATCGGTGCGACGAATGCCACGTTTTTAGATCAACAAAAATCCAACGGACTAAGAAGAAGAAGCTTTTCAACAACACCAGACTAATAAAATGGCCACCAGGCACTTAAAAAGCCATGATAAATAAGAAGCTGTGAAGTCAAATAGAAACACGGTTACTGGTGTGTTTGATTTTGAAAGAATATAGCAGTGTCTTTATGGTAATATAAGCAAATTTTATTATAAGACAAAGCTATCTTAATTTAACTTCACGATTTTGACCTGGGTAAAAGGAAGGCTCGTTGCTATTAAGGTTAACACTTAAGGTTAGTACCAAATATAATGCACTTCATGTGGTATAAATCTGTGGCAAAACGTGGCGCAAATGAGGTTAGCAGTTAGTAGCAGTTGCGTTTTAGATTTTGTCCAGGCTAAGGTTGAGCAAAGGCTCAGAGAGTTTCACTTTAGTAATTGGCGAAAACACGAGAAACTCAGTACAAAAACTAAAACCTGCATATTCAGAATCTATTATGGTGCCTGCTGCTAAATATAGAGATTCAATGCAAATGTGGTGTTCAAAAGTTATTCCCTTAGAGTAATCCATACATTAACTATTTGCCCATCATAGCTCAATAGCTATGATGGATTGAATTATCCGATTTTTCGGAAACATCAATATGTTTCTGAAAAATCGGATGATGACCAATCGGAATAAGACATGTTTTATGTATATTTTTTTCTGTTTTGTTGCATTTTTTTGGAACTGAATAACTCGTACTGATTTAGTAAAACAATGATAACCACAGTAAGTACTCAACTAAGTAATTTCATGTTTGTCTACGTACAATTTCATTACTATTAAGCATGTGCACCTACGTCTAGGTCACGAAATAAGACTGAGTGATAAATTATGAAGGCTTAATATTTTTTAAGATTTACTTTGAGAGCTAGTTACTCTCATAATACGTTAAAATTATAATGATGTGAAGTTTTAATATCTTGACACATGTACGTCTATTACTTTGTTATGATAAATATATACGTACTATATGTTTAAGACTGCTAATTATTTAAGTCCGTGCCGTGGTCAGGTTGGTTTCTTAGTAACCATGTTGTGAAATGATAAGTACCTAACTAAATTAATATGTTAAGTTTTAACTATTACTGCACTAAGGCAATTTTAAGTAAATTATGATAAATTTGTTTTTAACAATGAAAGTTCCTCAAAGTCACGATGCCTCTGATTTTAATAATAATTTTAAATATTATATGTTAATAATGGAAAAATATATTTGCTATGGTTGGTAACAAATGCAAAGTTAATCTTTCTGTGCGTCTCCTGTATAATAGGTACATATGAGTATATATATGTAATTTCCAGACTATGCTTAATGTAAAGTCAATACCTTACTTTGATATTTTTTTCATCAATAAACAATTTGAACAAAGCTTTTTTTTGTTATATGGGATACATTCGTATTTTAGTCGCATTTTATCTAACATTATGTTTCAATATTTCGAGATTTTTATTCACAAAGGACTCATATTGGATTGGTAATTCCAACAAAAAATGACCCTTATTTATATAGAACGTCAATTTTTTCAAACGTTTCCGTAAAACAACGTATAATGTACACTACGGACTCCCACTCTTCCGCCATAAAACGTCCTATGTTTATATGGAACTCCCTATCTTGTGAAATAAAAGCATTAAATATATACACTATAAAGTATTTGACTAGGCTGAGACGTTGTAACAACATACCAAAAAATCAAACAGTCAAGTATCACCGTTTAAAAGTTACACAAGTCAACAACTTCTCTAACCTTTACTGAAAACTATGAACCTTGCAGATCGGTCTTTATTCTACGGATGAGTCGTTTTGATGATAACGCCGTATGCCTTCCCAAATAAATAGTTTTCTGATGCTTAAGACATTAGCTTTTTCATATACATCCGTAGTTGGGTGTCTGTAGGGGAGATGCAAGAGCACTTTCAGAATAGCACGTTGGGCACGTTCCGCTGTTATGAGGTGAGTTTTTGCTGCACTGCCCCATGCGCAAATGCAATACCTAAAGAGCATACTGCTCATTAGCCGATTTTTCAGCCTTAGTCATACCTGACAATTTTTTTATCAAATTCCTAAATAATATTAAAACAGGACAATTCTAGTTATTTCATACTAGTAAAATAATTCAGAGGTTCTCTTGAACTAATAATGAAAATAAGTAAGAATTCACTTATAAAATTAAAAACGAATTATAGTAATTTATTTGAACATGTTACCATATTACGGAGCGAATGCGAATCACGAGCGAAGTGTCTCCGTTTCAGCTTAGGCAAAAATGCTTTCGTATATCTGTCCAGTGGATATCTGGTTTTTCTCCCCTATGTCCAAATACTCAACGGATTTTTATGAAATTTTGTGAGCATACTTGATTATCACATAGCATTATTATTACGATTTGATTTTTAAAAAATCTTACGGCGTAAATATGGGGACTAAAAAGGTAAACAAATATCAGTTGCGAGGCTCTCAGCTCACAGTCACTAGTATATCCATGTGCACAGTTCAAATTCCCTTTGTCAGTGCAAGTACGATGGGTGTAATGTATATATCCGGAACTGGCCACTTACAATAATAAAAAAAATAAAAAGCATATTACAGAATTCAAAGATAGAACTCTCTAAAAAAAATATTATTTTTAATTAGAGAGATTGTCATTGTGGCATCCTTTGTGATGATGAAGCCCCATGTACTCAGCTCTGTGTATTCGTGATTCGGAGAATTCAGACGTGGACGTAATCATCGCCATTACAATGTACGTGAAGGTCGGCCGGAGACTGCGGTTACAGGATCCAATATTGATATCGTACAACTGATAGAAACCGACAAAATAATTATTTTTCAGCAAATTTATACTGTACTAGCTTTCCGGGCGCGTCTCCGCCCGCGCGTTTGTCGGTTATCGCGCAAAAACATTAACCTCTTTTTGCGCAGTTGGATAAAAACTATCCCATGTTTTTTCCCGGGTCTCAAACTATTTCCATATCAAATTTCATTCAAATCGGTCCAGTAGTTTTGGCATGAAAGCGTAACAGACAGACAGACAGAGTTACTTTCGCATTTATAACATTAGACATTTGAATGAGCCAAGTGCATTTTGCATGTGCTTCAAACAAGGTTTGGACGCTTTGCTCTCGATGGATACCGCATTATTTAACGGAAGATCAGAAACAACTGCGCGTAGAGTGGTGCAGTTAAATGATAAAAAAGTTGAATGGAAGACAGTCATTGTATGATAATATCATGACAGATGATGAAACCCGGTACAGTCCCCAAAAATGAAAAGCAGTACACCCTGCTTTGAACTGGAAAGAAAAAGCTAGTCGGCAGAATAGGTATTTCCTTTTGAAGATTAACCGACCAAAGTTAAGAAATAATGATGTATTGGTAAGAAAATTGCGTCTTTTTTCGGTAAATCAGGCCACTGAACAATATCATCGGCTGAAAACAAAAGGACGGTGACCGCAGATTGCTACGCTAACACTTGCTTGCCCAAAGTTTCAAAAAAAGATCGTGATTAACGACTTCAAAGCCATTTTATCCTTCCCCATGATAACGCGTCTTTACATTCCGCTCAGGTATCATATTTGAAGGCTTCACGTGTAGAACTGATGACACATCGGCCATTTGAAATATTTTATATATGGGTCAGAAAAGCTGGCGAAAGCACTACACAAAATGAATTAATCTATAAAACATTGGGTAATTTAATTACTATTGGAGTGATTACTTTTGATTGGAATAGAATTGAAATCCACGGTAAAATTTATTCCGGAGATCTTAGAATAACAATTTAAATGATTTTGTTTATTCCATTACACATACTAGAGGAGAACAATTTAAATCTTCAGTCTTTAATGTACGTTCTACCCATAACTGATACTATGGTACCACATCAGATATGGGTTGTAGGCGCCTACGCCACACATTCGGCGCAGAGCGATAGTGCCGCAATTCTGGAATCGCAGGTTTGTGGCTTGCTAGTTTCTCATTACAACTAGGTATATCCAAAAATGTATAGACAATGAATTAATATTATGTTAATGTACATAAAGTTTCAGAAGCATATTAGGCTCAAGGACATGCATGAAAAATTTCATCTAGTTTTAACACTTGGCATTAAAAATACGATGAAACTACGATTGTGTAGAAAGTTCTCCGTGCTGTCTAGCGTTAACGCTAGTACAAAAATTACAATAAGCATTAGTGCACAATGAACTACTTAGTATAGAGAAGGCAAATCAATATTGAGATTATTTGTTTTAATGTATTCCAGGTAAGTATTGTAAGATTTCCAATTTATAAATAAATCCATATTAGCCGCTAAGAAGTCAGTCTCGTGGTGCTGTTCGTACACGATACTTTAGTTCGGGTCATACTGATTGATTAATTTTATTTTATTTATTTATTTAGTTATCCATACAGCGTTACAAATAATATAACTAAATTTACTATTTAGCGGAGTCATTTCCGCTCAAACGCATTTTTATCAGTGTTGACGTGGTTGACATATTTACTTTTATAGTTCATATATACCTACTTCATTAGAGCGATCTACATGAGTTCACATTACGCGTTAGTTGCGGGTTGATATTAACTAATAACTTAAATATATATTAGAATTGATGAAATGATTATATTTATTAGAAGATCGTCCGTCTCTCTATCGCCATTACACACATGTTTAATTTAGACGTGAGGGATGAATTGTGAGGGTGATTATGCCAGGGCCAAGAGAATTACCCAATTGGCATACATTGGACGAAAGTATACAGTGACTTTTATAAAGAAGTGAAGAGTCCACGCCGCAGCATTGAAACAGATATTCAAATATATCTGGTGTATGGTTTTCTATTTCGTGAAACAAAGCAGCTCAAACAATATACTAGAGTCAAAAGCATTTTTATCAACCACCTCGTTTTGTAGTTACGTTAGCAAAGCTAAGTTGGTATGAATTATTTTGGTTATAGAAAAAGCGCAGACAGGTTTTCGTACATTATGTTGTTCTAACAAAACATTACAATTTTATATTCAATTTTACTTTAAAATTCAAAGTATGACAGCAGATACCGACAGTATCGTATTTTGGCAACCCTCCTTAGGAATTCTCTTGCTGGGAGTATATGGCAGTTGATCATACAAATTTTCTGATAAATCTAACGTAGATATATTCAGTGTACCTGCTCTTTAAATTTTCCTTATATGTGAACTCTCTCTCTCACTCGTCATAAGTTAACTTTTGAACTCTTGATAAGATAGGACCATCATAAATAATGTTATCTCACGAGAACCCTGCATCTCACTAAAAACTTTATCTATTCAAGAGGTTAGCGCGTGTAACATGATCGAGATTAAAAATTAATATTTTATTCTCTCACTTATGAAACAGCAGTTATGCTACCTTCAAGTGTATTATTTATATTGATTATATCAATTGGCCATGTCGTCGATAGCCACCAATTTTCGGAAGACGATATAGCACCTGTGATACCAGTGAAACAAAGTAATGACAATCTTAACAGAGACTCAATGCAAGAATTACAAAAAACTTTGGAGCGGGAGATAGCTCTCAAATTTGACATAATGGAAAAATATATTAATGAAAGAATTGAAAACAAATTGAAACAAATCAACTGTGATACTTGTTATCAAGAGCCAAAACAGATAAAAGTGAGTACAGATACTACTCAATCAAATATAATTGAATCGGACACAAGAACCACAGAACTGGCAACAAAAGGGTGCCAGTTGGGTATTAAAGATCACAGTAAGCATGCATATGATACATTCAATTTTATGGAAAACTCAAAGCACACACTAGTGAAGAAGGACAGTACCAGTAACACCACGCACATTGAAATGCACTTATTTTTACCGCCCAACGTTAATCGTCTTTACATTAAATCACAGAGAGGTTCCATCAGTATAAATTGGTACGTGGATTTCTTAGAACTAAGATTCTATAGTAAGAATGACAAAGTAAAGAAACTTTGGACATATTTAAAAAGTACGGACAATTATATGGCCTTTTATATCAAGTTGACCAATGAGAATTTTCAATTTGGGAAATTTAGTGACGATTACATTCCTTTGTTCAATCTTGATGCAGCTGACGCTTTAGAATATACAAAAATTGGAATATATACATTAAAATGTTCAGAAAATACCAAATGTAAGCCATATTTTTATGACTGTCCTGTTCCAAATATTGAATAATAAAGGGATATCATTCATAAGTATGTAAAAGCATAATTATATAGTTCCCGCTTTACATAAATTTGTATTTTCATGGAGTTTATATCAATATTAAGTTCCCGCGCAAATTTACGAGTTTTACGATGGAAGCCTTATGGTGCCAGTAGTCATTAGTGTTATTTGTATTGATTCTAAATAATAAAATGAATTACACTTGAGCAATTTTGATGATTTGTCATTTCACTTTAGAGTGAAGAGTCCAAACTGTAATTTATTTATTTTATTTAAAGCTATATTAGGCTAGCCTCCATTCACAACTATCTTACCTGATGGTAAGTGATAATGTAGTCCAAGATTTTGTTCAGGTTAAACTAGAATTATTGGCTCTCAAGTACATCTGCAGGTACACACCGTTAGGTTTTTGACAGATTTTCTACTTAAGGGTGGTAGTCAGCCTAGCGGGGATTCGTAAAATGCCCCACCACCGAGCAAAGTTTGAGCTTGAAGTAAAGTACTTTCTGCCTTTCTTTAGAATTTCGATTTCAAAACGGCGGTTTTGTTCGACGGTAGAACGAAAATATATTAGATTGTGCACTTCCATTGAGCAGTCTCCGAAATGTATCCGGCAAAAGATAGATAGTTACAAAAACAGATTGTAGCGCATGATACAGATTTTATAGTTTTATCGTAGCAAGTTTGCAAAACTAAATAAGGGTGCCGGGCTGCCCGTGGGGTGCCGAGCTGCCCGTGGGGTGTCGAGCTGCCTGTGGGGTGGCGGGCTGCCCGTGGGGTGCCGGGTTAAAGTTATTTGTAACGAAATATTTAGGTTGTGATATCTGTAATTTCAGATCTACAAAACCGATGACTTTGAAATATTTACGAGACAATCCGTATACATGAATGTCCTTTTTCGTAGTATGAACTCAAATCGTTGCATTGAAATTCATTCAGCAGTTTTGGGATGATGCGCGGCATGGATACAGACAGACACACAGACAAAAATAATAAAAAATACAGTTTTGGCATCAGTATCAGATACAAAGTGCTCTCAAAAATTATTTTCAAAATATCTGCAATGTACAGAATTGAACCTGTTACAGTTTTATTATAAGTATAGACGTGTTAGTACAATATTTGTGTCAGCGAAAAACATTATTATACAGATACCGATTCCACTCATTGCTATAACAAGGATAGAAGACTTAATAAACACTTTCAACACAACTATTTGTGCCATAATGAGCTATATTTTGAATGGCAAAACTACCTGTGCATAATGATTCGTCCATAAGGAACTCCTGACTCTTCCTAACTAGTCTTATTATCTTCCTTATCTTCCTAATTAGTCTTGGACTCGGAAATCTCATCAAGTGATGAGAAAATGTAAGAAGATAATAAAATAAATTAGAAACAATACTAATTTAGTAACGAGATTTTTTTATCGCATCCAACCGTGTTAGATGCATTACTGCGAGACCTTGCCTAATGAACCGTAAATATTGGTTACACATCGCCTTTAACAAACTGACGCGACGGGTAAAAACTACCGGTGTCAATCAATTTGTTTAGAAACTTTTTGATGAAAAACCGAGGACATCTGGCTAGCCTCCATTCACAACTATCTTACCTGATGGTAAGTGATAATGTAGTCCAAGATTTTGTTCAGGTTAAACTAGAATTATTGGCTCTCAAGTACATCTGCAGGTACACACCGTTAGGTTTTTGACAGATTTTCTACTTAAGGGTGGTAGTCAGCCTAGCGGGGATTCGTAAAATGCCCCACCACCGAGCAAAGTTTGAGCTTGAAGTAAAGTACTTTCTGCCTTTCTTTAGAATTTCGATTTCAAAACGGCGGTTTTGTTCGACGGTAGAACGAAAATATATTAGATTGTGCACTTCCATTGAGCAGTCTCCGAAATGTATCCGGCAAAAGATAGATAGTTACAAAAACTGATTGTAGCGCATGATACAGATTTTATAGTTTTATCGTAGCAAGTTTGCAAAACTAAATAAGGGTGCCGGGCTGCCCGTGGGGTGCCGAGCTGCCCGTGGGGTGTCGAGCTGCCTGTGGGGTGGCGGGCTGCCCGTGGGGTGCCGGGTTAAAGTTATTTGTAACGAAATATTTAGGTTGTGATATCTGTAATTTCAGATCTACAAAACCGATGACTTTGAAATATTTACGAGACAATCCGTATACATGAATGTCCTTTTTCGTAGTATGAACTCAAATCGTTGCATTGAAATTCATTCAGCAGTTTTGGGATGATGCGCGGCATGGATACAGACAGACACACAGACAAAAATAATAAAAAATACAGTTTTGGCATCAGTATCAGATACAAAGTGCTCTCAAAAATTATTTTCAAAATATCTGCAATGTACAGAATTGAACCTGTTACAGTTTTATTATAAGTATAGACGTGTTAGTACAATATTTGTGTCAGCGAAAAACATTATTATACAGATACCGATTCCACTCATTGCTATAACAAGGATAGAAGACTTAATAAACACTTTCAACACAACTATTTGTGCCATAATGAGCTATATTTTGAATGGCAAAACTACCTGTGCATAATGATTCGTCCATAAGGAACTCCTGACTCTTCCTAACTAGTCTTATTATCTTCCTTATCTTCCTAATTAGTCTTGGACTCGGAAATCTCATCAAGTGATGAGAAAATGTAAGAAGATAATAAAATAAATTAGAAACAATACTAATTTAGTAACGAGATTTTTTTATCGCATCCAACCGTGTTAGATGCATTACTGCGAGACCTTGCCTAATGAACCGTAAATATTGGTTACACATCGCCTTTAACAAACTGACGCGACGGGTAAAAACTACCGGTGTCAATCAATTTGTTTAGAAACTTTTTGATGAAAAACCGAGGACATCTGGTGGCTGGCTCTATAAGCGGGTCACATTCAGTTGCTGTGGTAAATATAGCTTCCTTACTTCGTCATCCATGTTGTTCCCTGAAAAGGCAGATATGTCTAAAGACCCACTTTTCGCCTCATATGATTTAGTCGCATCATAAAATTATTTTTATTTTACTCAATGAGCTTTATATGGATATATGCTAGAGAGCAAAAAATTACTGGGTTTTTCGTCGTATTTCTTATGTTTTGGAACGCCTTGAAAAATTTAATTTCTATTCCTAGAAGAAAATTAAATCCGCTCCTATCTAATCAATGGTTCATGCAGATTTTATTTATTGTTAATTTAAATTCTTGTAAATGATGAAACAATTTTATTTCAAACTACCCTTAGCCCGCGAATACGGGTATTAAAAACAAAAAATACTAAGTCCTTGTTCTTAATCGGACATTTGGTATGTTCGCGTAATTTATTAAAAAAAACAGATATCCGAAAGGTAAAAGTAACATTAGCATTTTATTAAATTATTTGGCACATTTGCCATATTTATTAATTCTTAATGCACATTATTTCTATGGTGTAGCTTTTGACTTGTCATTTTGCTGACATCAATTCTACTCGTCTACCCTTAATTGGCTGCATACATCAACGGCAACCATCTTAGCGATAGGTTTTTTTAAAATATATATAGCAATAGGTTTTAAGCATGATAGGCAAGCATTTGGCCGCTATATCAACTGATTGAAGGTGATGATGCGGCCAAAGATGTAACATGCTTGCCTAGATACCTATTCACTCTAGACCTGAAGACTCCCAAATGATTCTGTTCGGGAAACAAAGACGCGGGCAATGAGTTCCACTCCTTCGCTGTACGGATGATAAATGTGGAAGCGAAACGTGTAATATATAACTATCATCATGTTCCTAACCCTACTCTTTCCTATTGAGGTTAATACACTATGTCTTCTCTATCAACACAAAAGAAAACGCAAGAACATATTCTTCTGTAAAATATTGACTTTAATAGCCGACCTAGGCTATAGAACATATACTACTTGCTTACGCCACCTGTTCACCCGTTTTGTATCATTGATTTTTATACATAACCATTTCCTTACAAATGTTAGCCTTATTTTTAAGAATTGTATATTATTCCCCGATTTGTTTGTTCCATGCAGTATTGTTATTTCACAGCCATTAAGATCAATGCCGTCGGGATTTCACATCTACCTCGACCGCAACGTAATTTAATCAGAAATTACTCCCATTCGTACGATTTCACGACAAAATTAGCTTTTTCAATTTAAATAGCTTGATACGTAACGTGTATTCTAAGTGCGAAATTAGATTTCGGGCTTCATGCTTCGAAGCTAATCTAGAAATTAATGTTTGCGTAAGCCGCTTTCCGTGCTGCTATGGTGATACGAGTTCATTTAGTTTACCTTGTATGGGTGCTTAGCTAACTTAAGTTATACTCCACCTTGTAATGAAATATGAACAAAAGATTGGGTTATGGTGTCAAATATCAAGAGATAACTTAATTTTTATTTAAAAGTTGAAGTTCTAGTTTAAGTCTGTAATTCAATTTGTACTTATACGTCGCTGTGTAACTGGCGATCAGCCATATTGCTGATTTTAGACTATTGACTATAATACTGATTTTAGACTATACTCCGGCCGCCGAGAGAATGCGTTTGACAGTACGTGTTTTTATTGGCGTTGTGCCTTTAAATGGAGTAAAATAAAATATTTACCCTATTTTTATATACTTCGGTGCCTGACTAATACAATATTATGCAGTCAAACTGTCTATGTTACTTTGAACTGGGGAAAAAAATATTCACAAAACGAACTGTCAAACGCATTCTCTCGGCGGCCGAAGTTTAATGATATTAATTTATTTATTTGTCAGAAAAATATTAAATGTGTTACCTACAATAATTATTATGATTAAAAGACATAAATTGAAATCACAACTTACTATGATTTACAGCGGGTCCCAAACTAGGCAAAGCCTGTATCTTGGCGACCCAATGACGGTGACAAGGTCCAAAGGTGACACTCACCTTAGGTATGATCCAAATAAACTATAGCCAGCATGGTCATAAGTTGACCTATGCTGATGCTTTACATGAGTGTCACACACCATAACCCCTCAAACCAATATTTACCAACAGAGATATGGCGCGCACTTAAAATAAAAGTTATTTGAAATAAAGTCCCGATAAGTGTCTCTCCAAATAGTCACAGAGTAATTTTCCGTAGGGCCCATTCTCAACGGTGCAACACTGCAGTTGCACCGGAGCAATTAGTTCTGACTCCCAATGTCTCTCGGGAGCGACTCAAGCCGAGGTCTGAACCACAGTGGTGCCCTTGAGCTTGCTGTCAACTCCTCCTTTAGTAGCGATGCGTTTTCGGCGCCCGCAGGAGACGGAGGTAGAAGGCGCTTTTTGCCTTCTACGCCCGTCTCGGCAGAAGCCTCCCTCCTACAGAGGGCCTACCCTCGCCCAAAATCCGGTGGAGCTGGACGTCCGAAAGCGGTAGCCAGCATCTATGTCCTGAAAAAAAACAAACGTATAAATAGTAAACTATTTTCTGATAATAATACAGGTAAACATATATAATATATTCTTGTGCAAAAGAAAAATATACTTTGTCAGTGTTATTTCCATAATAAAATAATAATGTTTAACAGTGTGTTTGATGAAGTTTTCTGAGTGCAAGATATGAGTAGGTATATATGTTTAGTAGGGTGTGTGTGATTACGATAATGCACTCGGTCTTCTATTTACACACAGTTTTGCTTGTCGCAGCTTTTTTAGTTTGTTGGTCTGCAGTCACGTTCGAAGACTTATTCACAAGACTGTAACTACTTTTCCGAATAATAACAAAAGCTAATTCTATTTTTTCTTACGTAATCAGTATTAAACTTCAGCAAAATTTCCTTGCAACAATCTATAATGTTTCTTGTTTTGCTCTGACGTGTGTTTGCGATGTATCCAGCAGCAGCAAAAAGAAAACTTCAATATTTATTTATATCTGGCTCATATACTCAATAATTGAGGTCAAATTTCCTTGTTTTTCATCAATGCCGGTTTTCTTCAATGGTTCGTCTGGCATCATTCACATTTTCCTCCGTTCATTGAGGGGTGACCTTCACATCCATTGCCTCATTGTGTTTAAATATGGTGATTCATTTCCAAAAATAATTTTAAAAGCAAGCAGAAGGTCTGCGCAAAATCTTATATATAATAATCTTTTTTCTAAAATCTTTACGCTTATATTTTGAATGCGCAACATTAACTTCCATCTAGTCCTATTGCTACTTCACCTTACAAATTTTGAAGGAGAATTTTTCAAACAATACAGTTAGTTGCGTAAATTTAAACGGAATTGGCGAAGCAGGAAATCCTATGGTATAGACAGTCTTAAGTAAATTATATCTCAAGTTTCGCCCCAAGGAGGCACTGATCTTGCGGTTAAGGAAGGAACTTACTTAATAAAGCGAATAAATTCTATTCTGGAGGTAAACAAGGAAATGAAATTACGATGAACCTTGTTTTATTTTGGGACTTTTGGGACTGTATCAATTTACATTATATTTCTATGCAAAGGGAATGTGGTAAATCAAGAATCATTGATTGAGGTCTTTGACCTTGATCATTTTCATGATAGAAACGGGAATAATGGCCGACAACCAAAGTTATTTGCGTTCTTACTGGGTTTTCAAACAAATAGTACAATGCAGAAATGTTACTTATCATGTCCATTTTCAGTAATGCATCCATTAATTTCGTTAGACATGATAAGGACTGTGAATTATGGATATGGTTTTCTCCTTCGGGAAATTCAAAAGAGAAACATTTTACTGCGCATGTAACCAGGTTTGTTGACCATACTACATGATCATAGTATTCTCAAGTACAAAATAAAATAGCTCGTATTAACTTTCAGATAAAAAGTATTTTTAGAATCTCGCGTATTACATATCTAATCCGAAACGACTTGATAAAACCTATAAATATGTTAATTTTACATTAGGAGCTTTGACACACACACACACACAGACACACACACCATCAATGCAGGCTATATTTAATTATAATTATTAATGATTAAAACGGTTTATACCAAGTAAATTAATTATTGTCAATTCTAATACCTACACATTGGAGTATATAAACGCAGATAACACACACATAACTAATATTAAATAGTAAAAATAAAATAATATATAAAGAGCGCAAGTACATTAAGAATAATAATAATAAAAATATAAATTACACCATAATTCTTAGAAAACCAATTTGACCAATTGGAATACCATGTAATAGTATAATTTAAATCATTCATCCCTCTCACAAAAATCCAAACATGCAGACAAAATACTTTATATAGCTAAAGCATTTTTTATTCCTGATAGGATAGTATTGATCACTATGTCATATTCTGATGATAAGTGAAAGTAACGAAATTGTCGAAGATATTAAATAGGCCTCACTTAGTACAGGAATGAGCACTCGGTCATGTCTGCTGGAACTCATCTATACTACCGTTTCATTAAGTGATTGGCAATAGATTTTAAAATAAAATAAACGTCGAAATCAACAAATAGATCCGCAGCTCATCCGTCACACTCTGTAAGCACAACCTCCCAGTCATTGCACTTGCGCGGGCGCCGGACGACAACCTTCGAATTGACTTTTTACCGCAATCGAAGATTGCTCATTGATTATTTTTACCGCAATCAATGAAGATTTATCTGTAAATTTGTGTGACACTAACAAAACGTATTTTCAGATGAATAATAGTTAAATGAAATATTAGGTTAGATTCATAAGAGACCAATCGAATTTGCAATGAAGTTGATACTAAATTTGAAGCTCAAAAATACAGCTGCATGTAAGCTTTTTAGGGTTCGGTACGATAACCGGGACCCTATTATTAGGTTTTTTTTATAACCGGCGGTATGCCTTTATTAAACAAAATACTACGGACTATATACAACACTACAGCTAAAATAATTAAGCATTTAGACAACTTATAAGTCATAGCAGACTCATAGGCAGTCTTAATGCTCCAGCCCTGTACCAGTTGGCAGCGTTATTTTATTAGCTATATTTTCCTCCTAACACATGAAATTGGCGTTATATATGGAAAAAGAAAAACGATTATAACATTATGAACTCATATATTGAATCAATCAAAGTATGTACCATTGTTATATATGCTCTTTCACCGTTTCACAGGAAGATCATTAATATTTTTCTAAAAATATGTGAGAGGGCAAGTTAATAAAAGCTTAGAGGGCTGTTATAGACTGCCTTATCGGTATTGAATATTTTTCATTGTTCGAAAGTGCCCAAAATCCAGAGTAATGGCAATGGTCGCATGTACTGCCGCACCGCAGGTCCATGGTTTAGATCCGCACCGCCATCTTGAGCTTCACCGCATAATGGAAGGGCATTTTGAGAATACTAGCCTGACGCCTTAAGTAAAAAATCTCCATCCATCTAACAGCGAAGCGCGCGAAGCGAAGTTTGCTTAGCCATTCTGAACCGATCAGCTAAGCTAAGCAACGTCCGCCTCGGTCTTGAGTTGGATGGGTAACCGCTGGTGACATTACTACTGAGCGCTTCCGTGCTTCGGAAGGCACGTTAAGCCATCGGCCCGGTTGTTGTCTTAGGATGGCAGTCGTTATAGCATAGTGGTAGGGCATTTTGCGAATGCCCACCTGGCTATCTACCACCCTCAAGTAGAAAATCTGTCGCCAAGCACCTAACGGTGTGTTCCGGCAGCTGTCCTTGAGAGCCAGTAATTTTAGGTTAGCCTGAACAACATCTTCGACCATATCGTCACTTACCAACAGGTGAGATAGTGGTCAAAGGCTATCAAGAATAAAAAAAAAAGTGTTCTGGCTTCAGTCCTTGAGAGTCAGTAAGCAATTATAAATTACAGGCACATGAGAGTCAACAGCTGTATTTCTCTTTTTTGACCGCATCAGAGTTTTTGACCGCAGTGCTGTTCGTTACGTGTGACAAAATGTATCTATTGTACTAGGTTACCGCTTAAGATCAGGTGGGCCTCGTGCGATTTCCGGCACATTCCATAAAAAAAAATTAATGTAAAATAAATAAAAATTAGACCTACAAGCTTTGCGAGAGCACGCTATTAGGTGCTTGGAAAGCGCTTTCTAATTAAGGCAAAGATTTACAGCTTCAGGGCGACATGTCATCGGGGCCCTGATTCGCTATGATACAAGAAATTCCTTGCGAATAACGCGTGATCTATTAACGTCAAATCTATGATAACGTGCAGTAAACTTATTTATATAAAATTAATCGTATTGCGTCATAGTAGACGTGTTTGAAGCTAATTGAAAAATTAGCCTAGTTAGTACATTGTGTGTACAAACAGGTATACTAAGGTATCGTAGGTAAATAGCTACGTAGGTAGTTAGTAGGTAGGTAGTATCGTACGTAGGTAAACAGAAAATGTTTTTTTAAATGTATAAACGAGGCTGTATTCACTATCTATATCTATACAATAACGCGCATGTTTTCATACAGACATACTCGTATTGTCCGACTCCTCCATATAGCTGGGATAAGGTCAAGAAGACGACAAATATCAATTGATCTATCCAATAAATTATTGCTTGATAGTAATAATTTATTTGATAGATCAATAAATAAATTAATAATTAATAAAATTAATAATAATCTATCATTATTAATTTTATTCTATTTTATATTATATAAATTATTATATATTATATAATTAATTAATAATCTATCCAATAAATTATTGCTTAATAGTAATAATTTATTTGATAGATCAACCAAAGTAAATGCAATATCTTGTTCTATATCAATATGTGTTCGAATAACAATTTACATATGTGGATGTGGCCATAGAAGCATGTCGTCTTGCAGTTACTTGATTATTAGCCGTACAAGCAAACTAAAATTTTGGTTCCGTACGAGAAAATAGGGATGTGGTACGCCGCGAGTGTGTAAACTATTTTGTATGTCAAAAGCACAGCGGCACTTGGGGCACGTGAGTGAATTAAGCATTGTGTCATACAAAATCACGTTAACTCACTCGCGGCGTATCATGAGTAAATGGGGATACTCTAACGCAGGAATCCAATGTAGTTGTGGCGCTACGCAGGACATGCTTCACTTGCTGTCCTGCCCCCACTGTCCCAATGTTTGCACTTTGGGTGACCTTTACGAGGCCACCACCCTTGGGGTGGCTACAGCCCAGTACTGGCAGCCATCCATCTAAATCGTGAATCGTCGACACGAAGAAAAAGAAGAATGAGTAAAAGTCACACTAGTTTCGCTGCACTGAGCATTAAATAAAAAACAAAAAATAACATATAGGTGTAAGTTTCTTCACGATTTTACCAGAGACTGACTTTAAAAACGCATATCGCTACAGATGGAAACCGGCCGTTTTTTGTAATCTCAGTTAGTAATAGTATTGTGAGACCCCCACAGCGGGTTGTTTAGTTTTTGAGATGATGATGAACATGTATCAAATATGGTCTGAAGTCAACATCTTTGACGACCGATAATTTTAATTTATTTTGAGTGAGAAAATAAAAGATTTTATTAGGTACATCTATTCAAAAAGACCTAGTTTCGTGAACAGGGACTAAAAATAGCTTCTTAATTCCTGAGGGACTAAAAGTGATTTGAATGTAGAATGTGGATATTTTTAGTAAAAGTTCCAGTCACCAAAAAGATCCATCACAAACATTGTATGAAGAAGTTACAGGCTGTTTTTTACGGTGCGCTTTCATAATTGTTCAAATATAAACATTATAGCCTATTAACTATTTCTATTGCCTTATTTTTCCTATTTATATCGAAATAAATAAACGTACTATTCTTATTCATAAGTTGCACTTCATTTGTGGGTGGGTGATAAAAAGTAGTGTACACCTTGGGAGCCAAAAAAAATTCTAAGCTAGAGTAGCTTTGAATCCCTCTCTGCACTCAGGTTTCTACTTTAGGATACCTAGCTACGCTCGTGTTTCTACTATAAAATCAAAGAACACTCTCGTCTTTAAAATGGACGTTTGCTCCCTTGGTAAACAATCTACTAATTTTACTCAATGAGCTCCACTTCTTCCACCATGCAGTAAAGCTCAAGCCAGCGGTAGTTATCGAACCATGGACCTGCCGCAGGGCAGTCCATAGCTATTTCCGCTCGGCTAGCAAGTATTTCAAGTATTTTCTAATGACCATGACTAAAAAAACTGGTACGTTACAGAATCATCAATTGACTCTAAACTATACATTAGAGCCAGCAATAATACTCACTTTTAACGTATGCTGTGCGCACATCCTTACGAAGTTGTCGGATGAAGCTTATTGTGTGTCCATTTAATTTTACGGATATTTCATACGGCGATCGGATAGCAGTCAACTATCTGCAATCTTCGTTTGAAGGAAATTGTATTTTTTACATGACAGCAAGTTAATAAAATGGTCAAAGATCTTTCATTTTCCTTTTTTTATGTGGCTTCTATTTGTAGTATCTAATTATACTGAAAGTCGCTCACCTAACGTAACGCCTGTCCATTACAGTTGCCCTGCCCCCATTCTCGTGATGCTTGGCTCAGCACTGCGCTCGTCACTCCGAGCGTTAGTTCTTATATCTCGTTTGCTTAGTAATTTCATCTCGTACAGTGCCGTGAACACAGAAGTTCTACTGATTTGTGGTAAAATATCTGTGTTGTTAGACAAACTATATTTTAAAACATATTATTATTATTATAAAATATGTACTTTGTGGCGTCCTTATACTATGTGAATGCATATTATGTGGGTTACGGGTAAGAAAGTGAGATAATGACTTGTACTGGCTTCTCTCGTATCTAGCACATATGAAAACTATGTATGCAGGTACAATTAAAATTCGAAAACTGTAAGATAATAAAAATGCTTGCGATTGATTATTGTGATCGTTTATAGAAAGTTTGTTACTATAATTACCTATTCTTTTTAGGATTCCACTATTTAACTTACGTGTTGGCAATCGGCACATAATGTTTATCATTAAAAATATGATTCGTTAAAATGTATAAAACCAAATTTCAAAAAGAATAGTATCTAGTATCGAGTATCGAGTCTCGGCCAATAACTGGTTTTATACTCAACAGGAATTCTTGGTAGTATTAGGCTAGAGTGCTCGTGGCGCTTTCAATGCAAACGTAGTTTGTTCATGTTTTAAATACTAACCCTCTACTGCATGAATTATCAAGGAAGGCGGAAAAAATATTTTGATGATATATCCTGTTTTATTTGGGCTGATTAGAAAATACAAGGTGAACAATAGTAGTTTTTGCAACTGTCATATAATAGAGGGTATTAAAACATGAGTGTAGTTTTTTGAAACGAGCCGCAGGCGAGTTTCATAATAAGATTACACGAGTGTTTTAATACCTAATTATATGCAGTTGCATACACTACTTTATTTAATCTCATGGTTATAGGTAGCTACAATCAATAAAATGCAATATAAAAACCAGCTGGTTGCGCGCGCAGCGCGCTCACCATAGATAATAAGTACTTAAATTAAATTGAAACCTCCTTGGTCGGGACACATTGTACTTTAATAATTAAAAAATTGTTTTAAGCATTGTTTTGTTAGGAGAATAATGCTTTAATTTAACTTTTTAATTTTCTTAAAGAAGTATGTACATAAAATATGCCAATAAAAGTCTGTATTTAATTTCATAATTAGAATATTACCGAATGGGATTATATAAATACTTATATGTTACATAATTAGTTCGGAAAATAATTTTCTAAGCCAAAAATGGCTTCGTATGCATTAACGACTATGAATGCAAATGGCATTTTTGGCTTCCGATGCACACAAAATACTCAATTACGACATGTGAAAATCTTTAACAGTTTCTCTTTTCATTGAAACATATAAAAAAACCTTACAATTGTTTTGATGGAACGTTTTACATGAATCGGAAGCTGATAAATTTTGTCTAAGCGCACAGAATTCAAAGGGTGATGTTGAACTTTCGCTGATGGTTCCCTGCCTTTTTTTAGGTGGTGCCGTTGAATCAAAACTACCCCTTTTGCTAGTTGTAGGTAGGTGTACCCATTCTTCTCAATGTTGGTGTACCTTGATTTGGAGTACCAGGATTACTAGGCCTGCCACATCTCCTCATTATACTCTTTCAATGTGTTAAAATGGCTACTTTGAAATTATATAATAAACATGTACTTAAACATCATTCTTGCGTTGCCACGATAAACAAGTATTGACTGCATTCATGTCAACCACGTGGAAAAATATAATAAAAATATTTATATCAAATATAATTTTTGTACTGACGGGACCGTATTTTGATCGTGTGTAATCGAAGCAAAGAATCTAGTAAATGTACGCTATCCATATAGGTGCACTTGTAATTTTATACTAGTGTGCCAGTTATCAAAAAAAATATTATTGACATTACGTGGAACGGTATATAGCTGTGAACTTGAAATTCTTTTCATCGTATAGAGGCATTTCTTCGTCGGTTTACAGTTTTTCCTCTCATTTTTGTTTGTCATGTTTTTGGGTTTGGATCAATGATTTCATCTTCAGAAGTATCTGTATCAGATTCGGGGATAATAATAGGTGGTTTATGGAAGCTAGACATGCGAAGGTTAGAAAGCGGACTGTTGTCATCATCAGAGTTACTTGCAGAGGTATTATTACTCATGAAACCATCTTCAATAATAGCATTCCTGTACTTAGATGTCCCACAAAAGCGTGAAGGATTCAGTATGAAAATACATAATAATCGTCGCTCAATGCATGCGAAGCCATTTTTGGACTATACATTTTTGTACTGTAAATGCATACGAAGCCAAAATTGGCTTCCGCGGAAAAACAAGGAAATGTAATAGAACATACAAGATAGTACATAAGACTATAATAGTTAAAGAAAAAGGAGCAGTTAACAATTAGATACCATATTTTTAATTTGTGATTTCTTACCTTATTGACTTATTATAAATCAACAAAGTTGCATGTTATTTCAATAACTGCAATACACGGTACAATGCACGCCGCACTAGGAAAAGTGAGTGTATGATGACATATGGCACTGAAATGAGCCAGTAAAAATACTTTTCGAAACTCAACAAAGTCATAAACAATGCTTAATCGTTGAAAATCTGTCGCCAAGCACCTATCGGTGTGTTCCGGCAGCAGTCCTTGAGAGCCAGTGAAATTACAGGCACATGAGACTTAACTGTCTCAAGGTGACGGGCGCAGTGCAATTCGTCACTTAAACGATGAACTGCATCTGTTATAGGCAGAGGTAACCGCTTAACATCGGGTGGACCTCGAGCTTGTTACGCCACAATAACATAAAAAAAAAAAACTTTAAAGTTTATCAGCCAATTCTGGCTTCCCATCCAATACAGGGCTAAGTGTACAAACTCGGTGAAACTGTGCATGTATATTATTGAGCCTAATATCTATGCTTCTAATTTGCCACATTTCCGTAAAATTAAGTATTTTCAAATATAACCGAGAAATAATTTTGTATGCGAATTCTTATTTTGACATTGAGGGGTTATTTTACCCCTATATATAATGAAACTGGCAAATCAGAAGCATAGATATTAGGCTCAGCAATATGCATACAAATTTTTATTATTAAACCCCACAAATACAACTAAAGTAACTTACTAGTGGCCCGATCCTTATTGTATATCTATATAGTCTAAAGTAAGGTTTGAAATTCCAAATGGAAGGACAAAATTTCCGTATTGCTGGACGGTATACATTATATTATTTGACAAGTTGATGACTCTCTAGCCTTCAACTTGACAAATTACATCCGTATGTTTTACGCACATCACGATGCACATCGTGTACAGTGTCACCTTTATAAGGGATATTTAACTTTATGTTTATATTTAGGGTCCAAGGTAACCCACGTCAAAATTCGCCTTGTTGCAGACAGATTGGATGTGATTGGCAAACGTGTGATTCCGGTAAAGGGTCGCTAAAACGTATTCAGTCTATTTCTCACATGTAATGGGAACCCAACATGGTAACCAGGGCCGTGGGGTGCCAGGCTAGAATGTCACCCCCCATCTATACCAGTGGGTGTCGTAAGGGGCGACTAGGGGTAACACACCAGAAGGTGGGCTACAGCGCTTTCTGAGGAACTGATATCTCACACTCCAATTCCCAAGACACCTGACAAGCGTTGAGATTATGGCAACCCCCCCATATTGGAGATGCTGTGTTCAGCAGTGGACTATCCGGCTGATACAGTTAACAGGGTTTATGGTTGGCGGGGCGGCCCTAAGGAATGTACATGGCTGCACTTTTGTATAGATTGACCGCGGTTACCGCCACTTACGTAACCAGTCACCTTTGATTAGTGATGGTTCATTGAATGGTAGCCCTCTATCTAACCTTAAACAGCTAGTGGAGAAGATAACGTCTCAACAGTACGTTTCTTCAGTTTTTTCACTACTGCGGCATAAGCTTTAGATAGCATCGATGGTAAAAAAATATTAGACAGCTTAATTACACAAAACCGGTACCTTATAAAGGGCATACCGGTCGGCATTATATTTTTATAAACCTACTAACTCTTAATAACTAAAACGCTGTAAACGTAATTGCCTTTCTTCGGATCGAAAAAGATCATAAGAACGTAGTTTGGCAATAAAAAATATTAGGAATAAGATCAAGGTTAATTTATAATTTGCCTGTTTCTGTAGAATTTAACATTTTTAAAGCTATTTAGCTCTAGCCAGACCCTTGAGGGCTTAATAACTCCTAAATTAGCAGGACGTTGTCAGCGAGTACGAAAATCCAACAAACTGCCGTTGAAATATCGATAATTTCAGCGCGCGCCCCAACGAACATGGCAATAACATTAATATTTTTGTCCGAAATGCGGGAAACTTATACAAAACATTAGTAAATACAAGAACTACGACCTAGAATAGCTATTATATTTTCAAAGTTGTTAAGTTTGCTATAACAGTAGTACAACGCAAGTTGAACTATAGTTGTCGCTCCATCCCGATACGATGTTTGAAGAACGAGAGCAAGAATTAAAGTTATGAGTCATAGTGTCATTTAGCTCAATTGGTTAGAGCACACCCCGGCTAAAGGGGAGGATGGACGCAGGTTCGAATCCCGCACATGACTATAATTTTTTTCACTCATAAATTTTTAAATTTGTAGCTATTATATTTTCAATTTCTTATCTTTGAGTGTTGAAAGAATCGATTATAAAGCATTTTTACTATCACGATATTACAAGGTAAGTAGGTATATAGACAAAGTAGGTGTTATAAAAATATTTTTGTATGATCTTGTATATAATTAAAATCATTTGGAATTAACTTTATGACGATGAATTATTCTTCTACATACTCATTTGATATTGTTGTTTTTTTTTTAAACGCCGGAAAGCTTTTATGTACAGAATACTGCGAACTATATACAACACTACAGCTTCTTCAATGAAAGCGTTTAGATAACCTACAAGTATTTGCAGACTCACAGGCAGTCCAAATGCTCCACTACCAGCATGCCAAGCATCCAAACAGTTGCCATCAAACACGCGTAGCATCAACCAAGCGCTCTGATGAAATCTGTTTGGATAGAATATGTACTTTTTGCAGTATACTAAGATGAACAAACTTAGTAGTAAGATTTAGCCATCGCATTAACCGTGGTCACGAGATCATGACCGCGGTAAATCAGTCAGTGCTGAAACTTCCTTAGAATTTCACGCCCAGAAATCATTTTGACCTTTGATTTCAAAGCCTTACCACCAAAATTCCATTCAGATACCATAACAAAATGAGTTATGCAACAAAACCATTAATAACACCGTAGTTAATATCATTTGGAGATAATGAAAGTGTGAAAAGAGAAAGCTTTTAAAGATTGATTATGCAGATTACAATCAAATTCCAACGTAAATATAGGTACAGACCTGTTCATTCACGAAGGCGCGCCATGGTAAACTATTGTTGCGCATATGTATGGGAAGACCTCGTACTTTGTACATTACGTCTTAGTTTGGGTGTAAATGCTAATTATGTATATGTTACCGGTAATTTGTATAATTCAAGTATTCTGTACAATACCTAGGTAATGTATAGAATACTTACCTGGGGCGTCCAGGCAATGTATGAAATATTATGAAAATTATTTTCCATTACATACTTTACCTAGGTAATGTATACAATTCCTAGGGATTGTATAGATTATCTGCTGTTGCACCGGCAATAAGTAAAATAAATAGATCTTAGTCTATATTTATCAATGTTAACCAGCATACAAAATTACGTTTTGAATGAAACATGTACTATTACTTAAAATCACCTTTATTATGTTAACAATTAGGGTGCTCCTTAAGAATAATCTTTATGAAAAGGGTACCTAAAAGTGTCTATCTATTACTACAGTAAAATCACAATAAAATTAGCGTGAAACTTAAACATCTAACCTAACCATAGTCACCATTGTTAGGTACCTGTCGCCTGCACGTCCCCTCCTTCCTATAATATATCTCGTCTTCTACATACATTACCGGCTGCATATTCGGTATTGTATAGAATACCCGGGCAAAGCATAAAATAAATAATATTTCATACGTTACCTACACGTTTTAGGTATTCTATACATTACCTAGGTATTGTATAGAAAACTCGATTATACAGATTACCGGTAACATATACATTAAAACATGTGATCGCTTGAGTAGGCAGTAGTAGATACAACTATACACTCAAAAATATGTATAGGCAAGCCTTCTTTTCCGTGATTGGGAAGGTCTGTACTCTGATAACGAATATTATAAATGTTATGGTCGCTATTTATTTTCTCCTACTTCTTCTCCCTGTCCTTATCCCCTGCTAAATGGGCTCGGCAAAGCTTGTACATTTTCTCCACTCGGTTCGGTTGCTCCTCATCTTACATCTCACTACTCATACCTTTCGTAATATCCTTCTTGACGCAGTGCATCCATACCTATTTTGGTCTTCCTTAACTCCTATTACAGTCCGTATTAAATAAGGGTGTTCATAATGAATATCCTCAGCGTTGAATGCTTTTCGTCTATCATCATGACATGCCAGTCTTTTAACTGTCACTACTACATTCAATTCGAGCATCCTTTGATAAACTTATTCGTCTTGTCTGACTCTCTCGTTGCCCAGCATAAAGGTCACGATAGGTCTCAATGTAGTGGTCTTATCTTATATCCATTGACTAAAAAAAAAGGTAATGAGAATCCGCTGTCAGTCGGTCTATCCATCCGTCCGTTTGTAAGTCACGGGTTTAACTCCTAAACGGAATGAGTTACAAATCTGATATTTTGATACTATTGGCACTATTGGTCTAGAAATTCTATAGAAGAATTCCAAAACATGAAGGTAGCCGAAACATATATTTTGTACCCTAGCATGCGGTCTGTCATTGCCTAGAGATCATTTTGATTAGAGTACAAACAAAATATTGATATTAATTGTCTAAACAAATAAAGACCAATTTGGGTACCTACGGGTTCGATCTCTTAAAACTGGTGAAAAATCCACAATTTCGCTAATTCTGTCCCATAATATCCACTAAGGATTTATAAGGTATTTTTGAAATTGTGTTCACCACTACTCTGACGATATCATCAGTCCTGCTAGTATTGTATATATTTCGGTGAATTGTAGTAACCACTCGAGAAACTTTCTTCCCCCATCAGTTATCGGTTCATCAAACAATGTCGTCTTTCCAATGCCGCTTTAACTTTAAAATTGTGAACGATACATCTGCTTCTTTGCCAAATCTCCTTGTTCCGATTTTATCGTGCAAAGAACCTGCGAAGATAGCTCTTTCCAAAGATCGTAGAGTGACTTTGAGTTTCTCCATATTGGCCACAGTAAAGAACCTGGTCTCAGTAGTAGTCATCACTAGCATAGCAATATACAAGTCCTCAGCCTCCGCGGGATGCTAGACGTAATTCTTCTTATAATCGTAATAACTACTAGGTACTTCTAATAAATTAAAATCCATGTGTGTGTCTGTGTGTTCGTTGTACTCACTTTCGAAACGACAGAAGTTTGACGATTTTTTAATTAAAATTTGGTACATTGATTCCTTGAGTTCTGACTTCTGTATAACAGCATATATATTTTGATTCCGATTCAGAGATACATGCCCAAGAGCAATCATAAATAAACAACCAGGTACGGGCGCAGCTGAGGGCGGTTGCTATACACTACTCATAACCACTGATAGTATTTGATGAAATTTGTCAGTGATTTTTTTTTGGTTCTAGAACAGTTTAATTGAGTAGGTGTTTTATCCCGATTACTAATTAGAGTGAAAGTGTGCTAAGACAAAATCTATATTACGTGTGCTAGAAAAGACGAAGAAAGACGCTTATTTTATAATAAAAACCGGGAAAGGATTGTAGTACTGTCCTTTCTAATGCGATCTTCCCGTTACAAACGTTAAAATGGTAATCCCTTGGTAATCCAGCCCAATTAGATTGTCACGACACTGAGTAGTGTCTGGAGCAAAGTCCCTTGACTTGACACAGGGAGACTCGGCGACAGCGCAAATGTAATCAACATCATTATTATCTTCCTACCATTTTTCCTAACTCTGAGGTCCTGGTTGGAACAATGTCTTTCTCTAACGAGTCATGTACATATAGGCTTTCAAAGTCAAAGTTAAAATCATTTACTAAATTTAGGCTTCTACGACGCTGTTATGAAGGTCAATTACAATTTAATATTGAAATATTCTACATTGTACTGCCACGTTCAGCAAAAAAAATGTATAGAGCCGTAAATGTATAGAGTGGAAGTACGCGAAATAAACTAACCTAGCAGTAATTACGTCTTATCTTACAAACTGCATATGCAGCAGAACTTAGTCTTCCGGATAGATCATGTATGTATATGCAGTTCCCCTGTAAAGTTGAATCTATTTAGAAATTTATTTTAATCAAATTAGTTTTAGGTAAATAAATTTATTTAAATTTATTTTAAATTTACTTTAATTTTATTTTAATCCATTTTATCCAGGAAGACTGTCGTATTGTCAATAGAGAGTTTATCTGAGCCAATGTTAATGTTTGGTTCAACATAAGTAACATTTGGTAAACAAAACTTTAAACATTTGGTGTTTTTGGTCAAACTTTAAGTTTGGTATTATTACAAATTTTTAAAATTACAACTAAAGGAAAAAATATAGTCATGTACGGGATGCGAACTCGCGCCATCCACCCCGATAACCGGGGTGGGTACGCTCTAACCGCTAAGCCAACATGATATATTATGTATAACTCTAATTCATCCTTTTGTTCTTAACCATCGTATGGTGATGGAATGATACCTATAGTTCAACTTACGTTGTACTATAAACAAGACTAACATTGTAATTAGCTTTAAACTTGTGAGTAATGACGCAACCCTCCGCAAGTATCTTTGATATTACGAACAATAATGACCAAGACTTTCTTTGATGGCAGGTGGTAGTCGAGAGCATCATTCAGAACATTCCGAAGAGCACGAGGAGCATGGGAAAAAAGCTTACGAGGTAAGAAACTAATAATTCACTTTTAATTAAAATTTAATCTTGTCTTTGCATCCAGACCATGATACTGTAATACGGTACTGTGGAACCTATATGAGCATATTATTATAGTCTATTCTACACGATTCGGAAAGAATATTAATATTCATGCACCTGACGGCATATTTGTTTTGTCCAATAAATCTCATTTTTTTCTCGCCAAACGAAATTTCGTCGAAGTTTCTGGATGACAAAATGCTCACCCCCTATTTCATGGGATATATCAGCAGCATCAGCAGCCATAATACCCAACGTTGAATAAAAGCTTTTCTTATCAGAGTGGGTTGAGGTTATGCAGGTGCCTTAGGGCTTACAGTATAAGTGCGCTGTTCTTCAGAAGGCGCTGCTGCTCACTTTCTGGTATTATCCCTTCTTCGCCTCTCATGACTCTCACAGAAAGATATAGGGGCTGAAAATGTAGCCCAGCCACCCACGGGGATCTGTCATATACAGGCATTATGATAATCATGTTTAATATCTTTACGAAATAAAGCAAATAATAGTCTTCCATTGCTCAAATTTTTAATCATAAATTAATCCACATAGCATGGCCAATTACAATGGTTACTCTGTCTGGTACAAAGATGTGCCACCTTCGAATTAACAAACCTGCGGCCTAAACGTCTAACCGAAATGCTATTGGAGATGACCTTATTTTGAACTCCCAAATGGCCAATGTATTCGGAAGAATCGTGTAAGCTTTAGGCGGTATTGGCCTTGGAGACTGGAGCACGAACAAATGAAATATACCTACCTATACTTTATGCATGGCTAAAAGAGCAGCATAGAAGATAATTTTTTGAAAAAATCACCTCCACTAGCATTGTTGTTTAATACTTTATTGCACAAAAATAAAAAGATGTACATGTATTAATGCTACTATTATTACATTCCCTACTACACGTAACATTATATTTTGTGGATAAGTCTACCGATTCTTGTATGAGTTGGGACCATTGTTGGCGTACTGGACGAATTACGATTTGAATCACTACTACTTAGTAAATTGCGTAATTTAATGCTAATAATATAACTGCTAACAAAATACAAACTTAGTAGGACTCGCGTGATATGTACTGGAATTTCCGTGTCCGTACCCCCAAAATAAATCTTCTGGGTAAGCGTGCTCCATCATCGACCGCATCATCACTTAACATCAGGAGAGATAGTGGTCAATTGCTACCCAGTTCAGTATAAAAAAAAAAAAAGGTCCAAAACTTATCTGAGCGCTTGGTCGCCGCGACGCGTGATCAAAATGCTGGCACCTATTTGGCACAACGAATAAGCATTACAATTCAACGGGGCAATGCTGCCAACATACTGGGCACGCTACCAACTAGTAGTGGGCTGGAGCATTTGGACGTCCTGTGAGTCTGCTATGACTTATAGGTTGTCTAAATGCTTTTATTGTAGTAGCCGTAGTGTTGTATATATTTCGTAGTATTTTGTTAAAAAAAGGCACACCGTCGGTTGAAAAAATGTTTGGCTAATATCAACATTCCATAGCTGATAAATTGCTGAATATATATATATATATATACAATACTGACATATAAATGTTCGTACTGGTTGCACATTATGTATCAGGGTAAATGTGTTTAATTTCACTGAGAGCCAACATAGAAAAGTGGGAAATAGGTAAAGTCAGATCGTTTTCATCGGGGGCAATGTCTAGATATTTTAATTAGGTCACGTTGCACTTTATAAATCTTGTTAGAAAATACAGAGATATTTTCTTCATTTATTCTCTCAAATAGCTCAACTGATTTCGTCACTATCAGGGTTCTACTAAGTTACTAACACTAAAGTTCACTAGGGTTCTAGTTCTCTGCCTTAGTTAAAAAATGTGACTAAGATGCTTCACGCTATCTGTCACTAATGTACATATCAGTACTCAGTACTAATATTATAAATGCGAAAGTAACTCTGTCTGTCTGTCTGTTACGCTTTCACGCCAAAACTCCTGGACCGATTTGAATGAAATTTGGTATGGAAATAGTTTGAGACCCGGGAAAAAACATAGGATAGTTTTTATCCAACTGCTTCAAGTTTCTGGAATGAATATAAAATTAATTAATTAGTCGTAAAGTGGTAAAATTATACAAATTAGTATCATCATCATCAGTACTAATATTATAAATGCGAAAGTAACTCTGTCTGTCTGTCTGTTACGGTTTCACGCCAAAACTACTGGACCGATTTGAATGAAATTCGGTATGGAAATAGTTTGAGACCCGGGAAAAAACATAGGATAGTTTTTATCCAACTGCGCAAAAAGAGGTTAATGATTGTGCGCGATAACCTACATACGCGCGGGCGTAGCCGCGCCCGGAAAGCTAGTATGTTATAATGTATTATTATTATCATATCTTATTTTTCCTTATAAATGAGGAATTTTATGATTTTGAACTTATTTTATGATATGAGGTATTTGATAGGAAGTCTATTAAGTAAAGTTGAGTAGAAGCTTTGAGTGGTCAGAATTTGAAAGACAGAATGCCTAGCAGCATGATAAAAAGGTTATGTATGGTGAATGAGGATATAGACATAGATGATTATGATTTAGTTGAGCAAGGTATTCTCAGATGGTTTGGACATGCAGAGAAAATGAACGAAAGAAGATTAACAATATATAAGACTATTCACTTACAATACACCAAATTCTTACGCAGTTCCTCCGAAAATAATGCACATTCTGAAGTATAAATGTAGTTTGTCCCTATTACCATTCTAGTAAGACAATAAAGATCTACCCCAAGTGTAATAATATATTTATACATTGTAACACATTATAGCTACTAACAGCCATTCCACAGAACCGGTCGGCTTACGAAGTTAATCTAATATTTACCTTTCTTTTATTAAGCACGGAATTGGTCCAGTCATGTTCCATTTCAGTTTTATCAAAGACTGCACAGAGTTTAACACAGTTTATTTTCCTAATAGGAAATGGCTTAACACAACTGTGATTGTTTCAAAAAATTCTTTAACTTACGAATATGTAACTGATTTGGCATTTACTAAATGCCTGCAAATAGAATGCTTGTTAAGTATTTTTTTATTACATAAGCATTATACTTCAATAAGTTTCTTGTGTAGGGATTCCCTTTTTTTAACGTTTTGTTATCATTATTTTTTTAAATCTTTTAATCATGAGCGTAGCGAACATTTCAAAAGTAAAAAGTTAAAGTGTGGAATAAAAATACGAAGTGAATCAAAAGACATTTTCATTTCACTACAGCGAGAAAAAATCCGGGTGCAATTAAAATGACTTATATAGTAACATAAAAAGAAGTTACATTCAAAATTAAAAGTAAAATTACTAGAATTGGTAATATTAAAGGCAAATTTAGTTTTCTGGAACTTTTATATAGTTTACTTTAAGAAAACCTATTCCACGCTTGCTGATAAAAACTTAAAAAGAGCTTGTCATGTAAACATTTTCTTTCCAAATTTGGGGACTTTTGTTTTCAAAACCAGAAAATTCATTATACTAAATAATACTCTAATATTAATAAGAAAATTTTACTGTTACTTTAGTATACATATAGCTTTTGGTTAATCGATAACCATCGAGGTATTAATTAAAGAGTACAATAAGTTGCTATCAGAGTAATAAAATGTTTATTGGGTGTACTCATAAAGTTGGTATTATCTGCTGTGAAATATGACACATTGTAGATGGGGTTACATTCTTCGGTAAAAGATGTTTTGCGAACTAATGTGTGTTTGTGAGCATTTGAACTGGATGAACGAAATACAACATTTCATGCGGACGAAGGTAAAAGATAGTAAAATTTTGTTTAGTGGGTAGTACTTCCTCGTACAGAAATATTTATTTAGCTCTTTGTTAATACTTATTATAGTTCAGAGGAGATGAAGTCAGTGAGTCGCTTTAAAATTTTAGCATATATTATTGTTCTATTTGACTATTTATTAATCATATTGAAGCTAATCAATTTTTTTACGAACTCTGCTTATAATTTTTTTTGGAACTATTACTTTAGCCGTTACGTGTCTTGGAAAGTCTTCATAAGAATAAAATACTCTATATTTTACGGACACTATCTCCTCAAAACATAACCTAGAGAGCTCAAGTTGGCTACAAATTGTAGCAAACTTAGTAAGTATTATATAAGGGATAAAACCGAAAAAGCATCCTTGAGGTAGTTTTATCAGTGCCAAAATATAGAAGTTTTCCGAGCACTACGGGAGTAACATAAGAATTACAGTATTGCAAACTTAGGAATAAATTATTCTCAGATGTCCTAACAATATATAAAAACCTATATTGTATTTGCAGCAGTAAATAATGTCACTTCTATAATATTCTGATGGTAAAAACACAATATGGTTACGCCTGTTTCTCCCCAAATAGGTAGACAGGGCTAAGTATCCACAAAAGGTGAGCAGTGCAGTAGGAAATAATCCACTGATAGAATCACTTAATTTTCGTAGCCTCACTCAGTACTAGCGGAAATGGGCTAGCGGAGCTAGGTATTTATATAGACAAAAAGCGAGAGATGTGTGCAGTAGACGTGTGCGAGAGATATGTACAAGGAATATGTGCGAGGGATGATAGCGAGGAATATGTATGAAGCTGTGTTTGAAGCGCTCGTAGCCAAGTTTGCTTAGCCATTCTGATTCGATCAGCAAAGTTAAGCAACGTCCGCCGCGGTCATGACTTGGATGGGTGACCGCTGGTGACATTACTACTGAGCGCTTCCGTGCTTCGGAGGGCACGTTAAGCCGTCGGTCCCGGTTGTTGTCTTAGGATAGCAGTCGTTACAGCATGGTGGTAGGGCACTTTGCAAATGCTGGCTAGCTACCACCCTCAAGTTGAGAATCTGTCGCCAAGCACCTAACGGTGTGTTCCGGCAGCTGTCCTTGAGAGCCAGTAACTCTAGGTTAGTCTGAACAACATCCTCGACCACATCATCACTTACCATCAGGTGAGACAGTGGTCAAAGGCTAACCTATCAAGCATAAAAAAAAAAAAACAAAGAATATGTGCAAGGGCTATGAGCGAGGTCCGCTACCCTTTCTCGCACCACTCGGCTACACAGCGTTCCACAGCTTTGTTTGGATGTGTCCTCGTATCGCTCAGCTTCCTGACACATCCCTGATGGGAAAGTCACAGCCTAAGCAACCACGTTTTGCAAGGCATTTTTTGGTCCTTTGAGTTGTGGTCACAGCTTCAGGCTCCAGACTGTTACTGAGGGTTTCGTCAGAATAACATAAAAGACCGAAAGGGCATCAAACCTACGATTTCGGAATTCGCTCACGTCACTCCACCGGGGTCGCAGTAAAATGCTAAAAAAAAACTGGTTTTAGGCTTAACGGTAGATAAAGAGTTCGCTTCCAGATGTCTTCATGGTTTCGAAGTAGAAACTATAAAATTGAGGTACTAAGTTTTAAGATTAATCATCATTAAAATTTTGAATTATTTCGATGTATTAATACGAGAATATAAGAAATAATACTGCTTTCTCATCACTGAAAAAAATATATTCGCGGTGCACCATACAAGCAAATTTTTATTTTATTCCATATAGAGTATTTAGCTTCAAAATTGATCTCTCGCACGCAATTAATTGAAATGTTCAGCTCAGAAGTCTTGGAAATATGGGTGTTTACAGTAGAATACATTAAAAAAGTTAGAGAATTCAAGTACTTACCTCAATAATTTTAATATAATCTGTGTTAGATTTCATAAAGTATATTAAAAAACGTTTACATAAATACAATTCTATCTTAGATAAATAGCTATTAAGATATATAATATGTAATCATTATAATAAAAACACTATGACTACACGGCTCGCTACTGATAGGTAACATTTCATACAACCAGATAGCGAAATATATTTCAGTGCGTAGGTAATCTTCATTTTTTTTCAACTGTTTGTGTTATTTTAGTGGTATTTTTATATTTTTAGAAGATTTAAAAATAACTAATATATGAAAAATATTTTAAGGAAACATTTAATTAATATTTTAATAAAACACTTAAAAAATATATCTAGATACAATTCCGCCTAATTTTCCTGTTAAGCCGACGTGACGTCACAAACAGCACGCAGCCAAGCCGGAAGAATTCTCGACGCAGTCAGCTTCTACAGGAAGCAACCAAGCACGATTAAGAAATAAAGAGATTAAATATAGATTTACGCAAAGTAACGCCTGAATCTATTCATTATTCTAGAAGATTCTTATATTTTTGAAAAGTTGTCCGTTTTCTACGGGTGTCCCAAATAAATGACAGTATGTATACAAGTAATAGAGTGGATCTCCTATTTATTAATTTATTTTTAATTGAAATAATATGGAGAGATTATGGCCTCTGGCACAGTCGGACTCTATATATATTTACTATCTCAAATACAGTTTCCCAATTCTTAATACGTTTAACGTAATATTGATCATAATTAAATTTAAATACCTATGTCTTTTACTTCACTCAATAGTAAGGATACGAAAAGATTATTTCCATTTATCTCTAACGTATATTTTTTATAACTTAAGCTGCTTTTCAAGGCATATTCTGCGTAGGGTTTGCCCTTTCTACTCCTACGAGAACTATTTCAACGGGATTGAAGTGTCTCAATTTTTCCATAGCTTTACCTACATCCATGCTAAATTTATCGAAATCGATTGTGTAGTTTCACGTGATGCGCTATTATAAAGCATTTTATATTAATTTACTGAATATTTTAGAAAATACATAATAACGGAAAACTGGCATAAATAATGAAGGATGGACATTAAGGCTTAAGGATTTGCATAAAAAAAATTACTGTGTTTGGACACTTGGTATTTAAAATATTACGAAACTACGCTTATGCGTATAATTGATATGAAACAACTTTGTTTTTATTCCTGATAGGTTAGCCTTTGACCACTATCTTACCTGATGGTAAGTAATGATGTGATCGAAGGTGTTGTTCAGGTTAACCTAGACTTACTGGCTCTCAAAGACAGCTCCAGACTACAGCGTTAGGAGCTTGGCTACAAGTTTTCTACTAGAGGGTGGTAGCTAGTCAGGCGGGCATTCGTAATATGCCCTACCACCATACTATAATGACTGCCACCCTAAGACAGCAACCAAATTTTATAATATATATATTTAATACCAAGTATAATTACCAAACTTGCTTAACTACGTTTGTATGAAAAACACTTTGACACACACATACACTTCCCTTAAATGCCATTGTGGGAATGAGGCGTATACCAGAGAAGTATATTTACCCGTATAACCTACTTAAAGAAATACCAATAAGTACCGTTTAAATCTACTTATTATACGTTCTTTAACAGAAAGATTATTCAAAGAAATAATATGAACTTAACAAACCTTCTACCCCTGATTTCATCTGCAAAACGATGGACCAATCAACCCGCGGACTGTTGAATCAATGCAATATTAAGAATTGTCTCTTATATTTTATAATGTTAAGTCGGTAATAGTAATGTGATATTATTTTATCAGAAGGTGTACGTCCATAAGCCCACCAGAAGACACTGGATGAACTGGAAACCTAGGAAATCTAAGCCCTGGTACATAATGTTTGCGAAGGACGTAAGTCTGTATGTCTCATGCCTAATATTCAATGTGTCACAAACCTATTATATATTTATCCAGTGGTATAAAATCTAAATTGTCTTTAACTCTTTGTTTTTTAACGTTTGGTCATTAACGTATTCTGTTTACTGTTTTATTTAAGAAACGTAATTATTCTATTAGAAAATTACAAATTTACGAGAGAAAAAATTATAGTCATGTGCGGGATTATAATTTTTTCTCTCGTAAATTTGTAATTTTGTAATGTAATTCGCCTAGCAGACGTTATTGCAAACTTAACAATATTAAAACGTAATTATTCGTTAGTTAATGTTTCAGTTAGTAAAATTTTAATAATCCATTAAAATGGATATTTTATAGCCCACTAGCTTAATCAGTCATTCAAAAACTGCCTATAAACGGCGACTTTTAACTGGAAGTTCGAATTAAATTCAGCCTACACGTGTCATACAACATTAAATGAACTGACCGGCTTATGCTTAGGCTATTCCTAAAATAACTAGTTCAGGGAAATGTTATCGCCGTCGAATTAACGACGACGAGCGAACTGAGGAGGAGCGTATAGGTTGCTGGTGACCACAACAGCGCGCGAGACGAGAGAGCGAAGCGCATTCAAAGAAAATAAATTAAAAGACTGCAAGGCAAGTGTAGTTATATGTTATCGATCCAAGTCATTTGCCCAGCAGTTTGATTGAATGACTGAATATAATTTAATGAACGGCACGGAATAGTAACACAGCCTAGAGTGTTAATCGAACGGCTGATTAAGCTAGTTGGCTGCATATAGATGACGTATGAACTTCTAGGTCTTTAGATTTACAAAAGTAAGTTAGCCGCACGCAATTACTTCTAACTGATCCATGTTGGTCTATGCATATACTAGTCAAACAAAAACGGTTGTTTATAAAATATTGAATGTCTAAGAAGTAACGTATTACTATTTTGCTAACGCATGTTTTAATATATGCGGTAAATTGGTAAAATTAATCATTGACCTATATACCTATATATACATACTAGACGTGACATCTCACGTCACATTGTAAAGGTGTATGTAATGTTTAAATAAATAAATCTCAAACGAGGATAGTCGACCGGTGCTAGATGCTGGTCGGCATACTCTCCCCCACACGCAGTTGGGCACTCGTAGAGATTACACGCGCTTTACGTTCGAAAATTGTCTATTATCAATTGTGTATTTGGAATATTCGAACATAAAGCGCGTGTAATTTTTACGAGTCCCCAGCTACCTGTGGGGGAGAGTATGCCGGTCAGCATACTTGCACCGGTCGACTATCCTCGTTTGATATGTCGCGTCTAGTATATATAGGTCAATGAAATTAATTAAGAAAATTAATTTTCAAGATAAAATAATGTTTTACCTGCTTACTTCCTGTCGCTGAATTAGTTGCAGGTACTGCGTGCAAGACTTTTTTTTCTTTATCACGTTTGATAAAAATATCTAAGTAACTATATTATGTAAGATGGTTAAACTAAAAATACATTAATTTAGGTACCAAGATATGATTGTACCATCGTTGATACGAAATTATATTTACTCCTGTTCCAAGCAAGACTACAATATTGTTAGTCCAACCCTAGGTTAGGGTTCACAAAGCTATCATACAGCGGAAAATTAATAAAACGAAACTACCTCCTTAATATCAATATGCTGGAGTTTATTATAATTAAACTGAAATAAAAGGCACTTGTGCGAAAATAACTAAATTGCGATACATCCAACGCCTACGTCATAAAGCTTTGAATAGCAAGTGTCAAAAAAATTTACGCATTATATTTGATCATATAAAATAACTGCAGAATAAGTAACGGTTTAAGAATCTAAAATCTACGACTTACGCAATTAAGCAAAAGACTGGTTTAACTCTGACGTGTGGCAAAAATAAGCAAAGTTCATTCAGCAGAGGTCCCTTGCGCTATGTCAGCGTACGCACTTAGCTACCTACGCAGCCTCGTCACAAATCAATCAGTAAAAATGGTATCATAGATTTTCGTAGTACAACAACTTAGAATCAAATAATTTATTTGCTAAAATACACATGTCACAAGGTTTTATATTAGTGGTTTAGGATACAAAGTTTGCAAGCAAACGTGCAATTTACCACTATAAAAAGCAGCAGATAAGCAGCCAGTGAGTCAAAGATCTTCTACATTTGTTGCTATCCAGTATTTTGATTGCGTTAGATGTTATGCAGTTATAAATGGTTAGATACGTATTGTAAATATGCCCTTCTATGTCTTATAAATATCGTGATATTTATATATGTCCTTCTTAGCACGAGGTAAATACAATAGATGTGTGACCTTTGCCCTTTTTTGACGCGAAAAACATCACCACGTTCCTTAAAATGTTTAAAATAAACGGTTTGTTGTTTAGTGAAGACACAAATGTCTTTTATGTACATGCACAATAGAGAAAGCATCAAAATTTAGTCAAAAAACTCTGTGATCTTTATGGGCGTTTTCACTTTGGTACTTAGCCGTCGGCCCTCGCTTGATGGCAGCGCGGTTTTTCAGTTATTGGAGTGTCACTCAAAAACGGCTGAACCGATTGTAATGAAATTTAAATGGGATTAAACGACAAGAATCAGCATTCAAATGAAAAAAGAATTATAATAATTATCAAAATTAGTTCACCCTGTCAAAAGTCTGAAATAATAAATATAAAAAAAATATCAGACGAATTGAGAACCTCCTCCTTTTTTTGAAGACGTTAAAAAAGTACATAAGAATTTAAAAAGGTATTTAAAGTTTCTTTTTTCTTACTCGTGCTTTGGTTCTATCCACTCCCACACAAATGTTTGTCACTTTTATGACCCCCTAACTTTCGAATTTACAATAATCTACATTATATAGGTACTAATAAAAAAATAACAATTTTACAAAATTACAAATTTACGAGAGAAAAAAATATAGTCAGTTCGAACCCGCGGTGTTGCTCCATCCCGATAGAACGTTGGTGAAGAACGAGAGCAAGAATTAAAGATATGAGTCATAGTGTCATTTAGCGCTATTGGCTAGAGCATACCCCGGCTAAAGGGGAGGATGGACGCAGGTTCGAATCCCGCACATGACTATAATTTTTATAAAAAAAGTTTTTTATAAAAACTATTTATTGTCCTTATATCTACTACATACTGGGAAGGTAATGACTTTATACCTACATAGCCCTAAAAATGTATTTGTAGGCCCTAAAGTAAGTTATAAAAATGGTCCTTAATATAAATTGAACGAAGACCAACTCTAGGTAACATCGCGTAATCCAACCGAAATATGACAGCTTCCGTTTATAAAATATACCGATTGTTATGAGAAACAGCTATTGTCTATGGTAATATTTGTTTTGACGCCCCTAAAAATCGTTGTTATGATAACACCACTGTTCATCTAAAACATTGAACGAGCATGACTAGATTGTGGCGGAGAGGCGTGCGCGTGATGGCAAGACCCATTCAGAATATATATATATATCAATGGCAAAATAAAATATATATACCTTTCAAAATATTTTTTGTATTTCTTACCTGAACTAAGGCCCTTATTTTGGTCATTTTGAAGAGGAACTCCTCTTCAGATCTTTGTTTGGTCATTGTTTGGGTTCAGAAAAAAATATATATACTATTACTAAGCACGGAAATTTCTGCAAGATATCTGTGCTGCAATTTTGACATAACTACTTGATTAATAGGTGAAATTAATTAAATTGTAACTGTTTTCATATATTTTATTTTGGAATTTCCCTAATGAATTTTGACAATTTACTTACGCTACAATATGAGGTATCATTGTAGTGTTGTCATTATATCCTTAACGAATCCATGTTGAAAATTTTATAATCGGACAAACGCGTTTATGTTAAACGTACTATTTCCTCTATTTTTTTTTGCAAAGCACATTTGGTTTGCAAATGATTGCAAGAAGAATAGCATGATTTGTATTTTGTTCCAAGCCTTATTAAATTATAAAATTAATTAAAATCTGTAATAATTGTATACAAAATATATCAGTAAAAATGTTCCGAATAATCATCAACCAATTAAATTCAATTTTAACTGAAAATTTGATCAAATTCTCTTAGCCTACTCTTCAGTAAATTATGTTATTCTCCGTTTTCTCTTTCTTCGCCTATAACCTCGACTTTGAGTTCTGTTGGACAAATAGTTCAATTTATCAAAAAAAATATGAAAAATACCGTTCAATTAGACGGAAGAAACAACCGCCCTACTACGTTCTTCAGTTACGTAGGTACAAAATCTTTTCGAAAATCGTACATAATATATTCAGTTTCAATTTACTATGTCACAGGAGAGAGCTCAAATATGAAATATAGTACATTCCAATTAATTTAAATTTATTAATAAATTGTTGAACATAATTTGATTCTCGTATTACAAATTCATAATAAAGAAAACCCTAATTAAGTTGCAATAAATATAAGAAAGCACCCTTTACATCTCCTTAAGTGAGTCTTTAAATATGTGAAAATGGCTTACAACGGATTATAGGCCGAAACGTTGGATAGGCTGAAATATAAGAGCTTACTTGTAATTAGCTCTTAAAATGTATTTTTGGTTCGAGTGAAAGTGCTGTACTACTGTCACCACTTATTACATACTTAAGTGCCGTAAGAGGCGACAAAAGGTAAAATACCGGAAGGTGGGCAACAGCGCCTTCTGAGGAACTGATATCTTAAACAGATCCCCAAGACGCCTGCCAAGCGTGGGGATTATTTCAAACCCCCATTAACGGGGGAGTAATGACGAAACACACAGGAGCACAGTAAATTAGGATTGAACTGGGATGGATCTGATAAGTTAGTGCTGGACCATGGCCGTTTCAAAATATACTTATGGGCAAAAATTTAAAAGATACACAATTACTTTTAATTTTTTTACATATTGAAAAGTTTTTCCGTCACAATAGTATTTTGCAACGTGAACTTGTTACTTGTTGGTCACAAAATTTAATTTTAAAACACAAGTTTCGCCCAATTATCGTGTTAAAGTAGTTTAGTGTTCAGCGGTAACAATTGATAGGGCCCCACAGCTATTCATATTATTATGAGTGTGGGACGTAAGTAGACGTGGGATGCTACTAAGATTTATCTTAATATATTTGAATCTTGCTTTTTTAAAGCTTACCTAGATTAATTTAATAGAAATAAAGAAGAAAAATACTCGTTAGCAAAGAAAAAGATTAACTTTTCCACGTAATGCCTGGAATTATTTTGAAATAAGTTGTAATCTGACTAGACAATTCAAAAATAAAATCCAATCAGAGAGCATAATAATTTTCGTTATAAAACATTTTGCTATAAATTACGATATATATCGCTGAGTACAATCACAATAAATGGCAGAGATACACTGCACGTTTTGATTATTAGGTGTTTTAGTCGAATGTGTATTGAATAGAGCGCACCTTTTATTAGTAACTCGTCTAATTTTGATGTTTCTGCACATAGTGCAATAGTTTACAAGTGAATTGTAACTAAGCGTTTTAAAACGTTGACCAATATATAATATAGATAAGTGTCAAAAAATAATCTTTCTCCCACCCGGAACTAAGTCATTCTGTTGTTTTCTTACCTTGCTATCTCATCGCAGCGGCTTAATTACTGTCACCCTACCCCCAAATAAATAATTAAACACAAAGCGTATATATGAACGAAGTTAGTAAGTATGTAAAATTTCGTTACAATTTCTCTTAAAGAAAAGATGATGTCATATAGACCGTGCTTATAAGTGTCAGTTACCAACTAAAATAAAATAATTTATGAACTGCAAGCCATTACTAAAGTGGTCGAATTCGTGAATGCTGCGCGTTTGGCACCATTAGGACGGAATATCTTGTTTTGTTAGATAAAACATTATGCCTACTACATGGCCCCAGGCCATGTGACAGAAAGTGATAGTGTACAAAAGCAATATTATTATTATAGTATTTGGGTATTTAGGCTTTTTTTGAGACTCATAGAGACAGACAATGGTCACAGATCAAAGAATCTTTACATGTACTGAGCCATCTGGACCCAAATTTGACGTTTTGTCGATGCTTTTTAACCGACATCTAAAAAGGGGAGGTTCTTTATTCGACTGAAAGCTTTACTGTTAGTTCCGTTATCTTTGAAAAACGATAAATTACGGTGACTTCGTACTCTGTGTGTGACATAATGATAAACCAAAAACCGGTTTTAAAACTGTGATGGCCCAGTGGCCCTGTGGGAAAAGCAGAGCTAATGAGCAGAGCATACAGATCCATGGTTCAAATCTCAGGAAGGACTTTAGAATTGGTATACATAAATATGTACTATAGGAATGGGTGGAGGAGGGAGAGGGGGGGGGGGGGGGGGGGTTGTAGCATCACCCCGGTGGGATGGCGGTACCGGAAATATTTTTTTTAAATAATAATATTTTTTTAAAAATGTGTATACCTACATACATTGAAAGGACTTTAGTATGTTTTTGAAGCGCTCGTAGCGAAGTTTGCTTAGCCGTTCAGAATCGATCAGCAAAGTTAAGCAACGTCCGCCTCGGTCATGACTTGGTGGTAGCCCGCCTGGCTAGCTACCACCCTCAAGTAGAAAATCTGTCGCCAAGCACCTAACGGTGTGTTCCAACAGCTGTCCTTGAGGGCCAAGTAATTCTAGGTTAGCCTGAACAACATCTTCGACCACATCATCACTTACCATCAGGGGAGATGTGGTCAAAGGCTAACCTATAAGGCATTAAAAAAGATCTTTGTGCAAAATGTTTATATGATTTAATGATATACACGCATTATTATTAAATTTATATTATTAGGCATCACATAGTTAATTTGCTGAGACAAAAATTAATTAAACAATTAAGCATGACCTGATTAGTTAGTTGGAAATAAGCCAATTAAAATTCATGAAAACAGTTAAAAATGGGTAAAGCAAATTTACTTTGAACAAAAGATCAGCTGTCCTTCTTGGAAGAGGAGCAACATTTTTTTGTAATTATTTTTATTCGGATGATATACCACGTGGAATAAAAGCTGTTATAAAATTATTTGTTCTTTTTACAGTAGTTACCTTTGATAAGCGATAATGTCGTCGAAAAGTCAGCAGGCAAGGCCTAGAATAGTACACAGTTTCATAAGACAGTAGTCTAATAAAAATGTCAGACTGGGGAAGTAGAACGGAGACACCCTATATCGCATGCGAGTGAGTGAAACAGAACTACGCAATATTTATATACCTACTATGAGCGAATTTTCTGTATCTATACTAATATTATAAAGAGGAAGGATATGTATTTTTATGCAACGAACAATCTTAAAAGCTACTGGACCGATTTGGATGAAATTTGGTATGGAAATAGTTTGAGACCCGGGAAAGGACATAGCATAGTTTTTACCCAACTTCGCAAAAAGAGATTAATGGTTTAGCCAGATAACCGACAAACGCGTGTGCCGAACCGTGGCTAGTATTAAATAAAGTCATATAAAGTCATTCACCATTATATAGGTCAATGTATAAAGTAATAAAAAAGTGAGCATTTTAAAAACAGAATAAAGCTATCAGGTAGTTATCACACGGATACTACCTATATAATACTTAGAAATTAAATTTGTATTGATACGATTTATAATCCAGACACAAATCTTGACTAAGAAATTTTTTTGAGCTGTATTCATTTTTTTTTTCTGTAAGATAAATACATTAAATCGTTTCTAAACTGTCACAGTCATTTACACTATAGTTATATTATTAGAAACGGGATATTTACCGTGTTTTTGATTGCTTTTGAACTCGATATTTCGGCACTGTTGCAAGCGCCATTATCACGATTAAATAAAAAAAAATCACGAATAAACTGATGTCTATGCGAGTGAATGGTCGGCACCACAGATCAGAGAAGTAGAGAGATTTGCCTTCAGTCTGTGTTTGTTCACATAAAAGTGTCGTCATTCTCACATCTATAAAAACAATAATTATGGCGTAAATACACACATTTTGCCACTCACACCAATATTTCCGCTGCAAATTTCTACACTAACACTACACTAACTGTCACTAGTTACACAGATACAGCTATTAAACTGCCGAACCACTGCGTCATAGGAAAAAATATTCATTTATTGATTTCTACATACTCTATGGTTCAAGTCACGCAAATATGCGCTATTTGCACTGTATGCACGCAAACGGTCGGTTCATAACGAGCTAAACAGACACCACGATAGCATAATGACGTCACCTTTGACGTCACCTCCGGCCGCAAACAACGCTCACAGAAAAGTGGTAGTGCAATGTGTGCACAAACGTCAAACTCAAATCTTGACAGATAGATGAGGAGATTTTTATTGTATTGAATGTTGAACATACAAACATCTGTTCACAAAAGAAAGCTTTGAAATGCAATACTTCTGTTATCAATAATTGACGTAAAGGTTATTTTGGGTCAATTGCGAAATAGCAAATTGACAGTTAGCAGATGTTATAAGCGCGGCTACATCTCAGTTCACATCGTTTGCGCGGAAACAGTGCATATTCTCGTATTTCAGTTATGAACCAAGCTTTTGTAATGTATGCAGTGACAGCAGTGTTTGCGTGATTTAAACCGTACTCTAAGCGCGCACTTGTCTCCTTTCAAACAAACCTGATTTAGGCCCGATGCATTGGCACGTGCCTCCATTCCTTATCTATCTTATTTCCTGATCTGAGGTCGGCACTTAGAGCGGACGTACCGGTCTACCCTCTTTCTTGTACGTTGTTATTGACTTCAGTTTACTCGTGATAATGGCGCTTGCAACAGTACCGAAATATCGAGAGCTCAAAAGCAATCATAAATAAGATAAATATCCCGTTTCTAATAAGTAATAACTACATAATATGAAATCGTGTTTTCAGATCAGTCTTAGTATTTGTCATATCCACTAAAATATTACATAGTTTATTCATACCTTTAAGGCGTACACTCTAAAGAACATGTTCTAAATTTGCCTTTTTGAGACTCACTTTACCTTAAAGACAGCTGCCGGAACACACCGGTGAGAGCTTGCTGGCAAATTTTCTTCCTTAGAATCTACTAAGTAACTGCCTAGACAAGCGACCGTTCGCGCCGTTTCACGATGCCTCCAACATACTAGTCAGGTCACTGTCGGACTCGCCCATTTTTACACGACTGCCAAAAAAAGGAGAGTTATATTTTCAGGTGTCATGTGTGTATGTACGTTTGTGAGTTTCTTTATTCCACCATAACTTCTAAACAGCTGAATCGATTTTGATGTAAGATATATCGTTAGATTCGTCTTGATAACCCAAGTGATACTAGGTACATAAAAAAAATAGATAAACAAACTGGTGGATTTAAGACCCCATATTGTGAGTACAAAAAAATATTTTTCTTCCGAACCCATCGAGTGGGGTATCAAAATGAAGAGCTTTAAACAAAGATTCCATAAATATATATAACCGGCAGTTTTAATTTCAATAGAATGATAAGTCGCTTAACGAAATTAAATACCTTGCAGTCGGGTTTTTTATTTACTTTTTTAATTTAAATTAATTACTTGTGTTAAAAGCGACGACGTTACAATTGATTGTATCATCACTACATACACTACATAGTATGAAGCAAAGTCACTCCCCGCTGTCTGTCTGTCCATGTATGCTTAGATTTTTAAAAGTACGCTACGGATTTTGATACGGTATTTTTAATAGAAAGAATAATTCAATATGTAGGTTTATATGTATAAAACATGCATAAAATACTAGAGAAATACTGATAGTTTCAGAGGTTTCTAATGTGATGTAAATAAACGCATGTTTTTGTGCGTACATTGTAATCGCTGGCTGAACCCTACGAGATGGATCAAAATAATATACTACAGTATTGTACACCTTAAAAAGGTCTACAAAAAAATATACTTAATGGCTTATTTACAAATCGGTTTTAAGCAATACAGCATTAATCCTCATGCAAATAAGTACCTTAAATACATTGTGAATTTAATATCAATATGACCCTTTACAGCATGTAGTTTAAATAAATATTTTCGAATATATTACAGATTATTTAGTATCAGCATTGCAAGTTATGATTATAACACATAAATAGACCAAATTGTAGAATTCGTCAGTTTAACACACGTCTTGCCTTGACATTTGCGGTATATAAGTCTGAAACAGAGGAAGATAATAAGTAGTGGGTGGCATGTCACATTCAGTCTTGGCTCCTCCGGAATAAATAACTCAGTACGAGTACAAAATAAAAACGTGACACGTACTCTAAACAGAATTGAATATGAGAGGTTTCATTTTATGCAGAACTTTTTTGAGGCCTTGTGGTAATAGCTATGACTGCCGTGTCCCGTGCCGCTGGTCCATGGTTCGAACCCTACCGCCAGCTTGAGCTTCAGCGCATGGTGGAAGGGCATTTTGAGAAATTTCTCCTGGCTATTACCATCAAGTATAAAATCTGACGCCAAGCAACTTACAGTGTGTTCCGGAAGCGCTAGAGAGCCACTAAAATACAGGCATAAGAGACGTAACAACTGTGTCTCAGTGTGACATGTACATGAAATAACTGAATGATAAAAATGACAGTTAACATGCAGCGCGTTTCAAGCTTTAACCGATGGATAGGCTAAACCGATGACTGTGAAACGCATAGTATTGTGTTATTTATTAAATATGTTCTGGGTAGTAAAACCGGAACTTACTCGAACATTCTGAAGCAGGCCCTAATTCTTGTATCTTACGAAATCTATCTATCGAGGGCATGTCTGACAAACCAGAAGCATAGATATATTTTTTTTTATGCCTGATAGGTTAGCCTTTGACCACTATCTCACCTAGTGGTAAGTGATGATGCGCTCGAAGATGTTGTTCAGGCTAACCTAGAATAACTGCCTCTAAAGGACAGCTGCCGGAACACACCGTTAGGTGCTTGGCGATAGATACTAACTTTCGCAAAATGCCCTTACACCATGCGCTGAAGCTTAAGCCGGCGGTGGGGATCAGATCGAACCAGGGACCTGCGGCACGACAGTCCATAGCTGTAACCGCTCGGCCATCATTGCTTCGTTAAGTTACGTATTACTTATTACGTAACTTACACACATTTTTTTATATAAATAGTAAGACACTCGAAACATGGTAACAACAGTGATTCTCTTTCAATCAGGCGGACCGTCTGCTTGTTCTGGCAAACCTATAGCATAAAAAAAAACAAAAAACCGACTTCAAATGTAAATGCGTATTTTTTAGGTATACTCAAATACTACTCGTCAGGTCTCACTCGAATTTGACCACACGATTAACACCAGCTTTCGAACATAAAAACAACGTCGAAATCGGTACAGCATGTAAATAGATGTGAGGTAACACACACACAAAAAAAATATAAACGAAATTAAAACCTACTTTTTGAAGTCGGTTACAAAACGTGAGTATTCCCAAGGAGGATAGCGTTAGGAAGAAAATTTTACACATTTTAGTAGCAGTTGAACTCTTGGTGCGTTTCGTCCGGGGAAGTACCTACTGACACCACACCTATTTCCACCGCCAAGCAGTACTGTTCGCATCACTTTTCCATTTCGGTTTGATAGGTGTAGGTGCTAACATAATGAGGGTGAAGGGCGCAGTGCAGTTCGCCACAAATGAAGAACTGCATCTGTCATAAGCAGAGGTTATCGCTTAACACCAGGTGTGTCTCGTGCTTGTTCCAACACGATAACATTTACAAAAACAACACTACGCACTGTTAAGTACGCAAAATAATTTTTTAATAAACAGAATCATTACTTCTTCGTTTCCCGAAAACTGAGAGCCAGTAACTCTAGGTTAGTCTGAACAACATCATCGACCACATCATCACTTACCATCAGGTGAGATAGTGGTCAAAGGCTAACCTATCAGGCATAAAAAATAAAAAAAAAAAAAGGAAGGAAAGGCAAAGGAGTCTAATTAACCTAAAACATCTCTCACCCTTTCAAGAACAAAACAGATTTTCCTTGTAATTTATATATAGAATTTATTTTTCTTCACATTATTCCTTTACTATGGAATCAATTTGAAATAATCAGTGAATTAATAAAAACTGCTTGACTTGCCTACCTCTTTGAAATCATAAGAATTTTTATTCAAAGGAACCTATCGAAAATGTTACTAGTAGAAAGATATTTTTCGGAATTCATTGAGTCCTGTACTATATTGTATCAGCCGGTTGGTCCACTGCTGAACATAGACTCCCCTATTAAGGGGGGTGCCATAATCCCCACGCTTGGCAGGCGTCTTGGGGCTCGCAGTATTAGACAACAGTTTCTCAGAAGGCGCTGCTGCCACCTTTCAGTATTTTTCCCTTAGTCGCCTCTTACGACAACCATAGGAACAAATGGGGAGGTGACATTCTATGCCGGCATCCTACGGGGAAGTGTACTCCTGAGATACTAAAATAATTTACTGGGTCATACTTATACGGAGGTAATGTTCATACATTACCTCATTCCCAAGAAAGGTTAGCGTTAGGCAGGCAGCTGGCCGTAAAGCGGAGCCGAACCGTTTGACATTACGCCTACCTACACGTATGTCTTGTATCAACCACATGTTTATAGAAAAGACTCAAGTTTGAAATATAATATTCTTGTGTAGTCCATAATGTATTTTTTTTATATGGAATTGTGACGGATGGAATACTAAAGGGCGTCTGCCTTTGCAGTGTCGACGGCAATCGGTACGCAAAATGATTACCATCTGCCGCAATAATAAGATATAATGTTATAAGATAGGTCCATTGACCTATACATACTAGACGCGATATCTCAAACGAGGATAATCGACCGGTGCAAGTATGCTGGCCGGCATACTCTCCGTCACGAAATAAGGCTGGGTTGGTGTCTAAATCAGCGGAGGACCACCAAAGATAAAATATAGTAGTCTACTCCGCGGCAACAGGCCTTATAGGGTTGAAACTTCTGGTCTTCCAACAGATGCTCATGGTAGGTATCTATAATAAAGACGTCATACATTTTGGTCGAGGCAACCCGTGACCAAAATGCTGGCATATTTTTGAACAACGAATAAACATTGCTTATCAACGTGTCAACGCGACCAACAGTATGGGAACGTTCCTTGGAAACGACTTATTAGATTGGGATTGTTCATATATTACAATTAATTAATTTGTGATCATTATTAAGTTTCGAAATAAATAACGAATTTACATCTGAGTATTTTCTGAATGTTCCAAAGGCATATTTTAAACCTACATATTTTATTGTGTTCTAATATTCAAATAATTCGTTATATGGCTATTATAATGAACAATCACCATTCTTTTCGCGCCTTCGGCTTATGTAACATGGACCTGAAATGGTATTCTATATTAAGAATTTTAAGAAAATTAACTATATATTTTTTTTTATTATGAAGTGTAGATACGACAAAGTCGCATCCTTAATGGTAAGTGGATAACCGCTAACCATTGAGGAGGCGACTAAGGAAGCGAGAATGATGATATCGACCCATGGACGGATCGTGCTGCGACTAATAGTTAATTGTTTACGCTCATACATCCGTGTTCGTCAATCTTAAAATATAAGTTAAAGCCTTTGTCGTTGGACCTAAAGGTACTTTTTTACCAAAATATAGTATTGGAGTCCTTATGTCTATCATCGGGTAGCGTTTTATCTGGAGTTTAGAACATACTGTATCAACCGGATCGTCCACTGCTGAACACAGCCTCCCTTATTAAGGGGTATTTGTCATAATCCCCACACTTGGCAGGCGGCTTGGGGATCGCGGTGTAAGATATTAGTTCTTTAGAAGGCGCTGCTGCCCACCTTCCAGTATAATTATTCCCTTAGTCGCCTTTTACGACACCCACGGGATGATATGGGGAGGTGTAATTCTAACCCGGCACCCCACGGGGCAAGAAAAGTGTGAAAGTTTAGAACATACCCCGACTAAAACAAACATCAATTGTCATTTTCATGACCACATGTTGTTCACTTTAACATATCGATAACGACTTAACATACTTTAGTCCTACTTTATTAGAAGTAGGTCTAAAGTCTGATGGTGGAAACACTAGCAAATACCTACTAGAATATAATTTGTAATACAAATGTAAAACTTAGATATATATTATATACAGCTTCAGATATTCGAATATTGTGCCTGTAATTTTAGTGGCCCTCTAGCGCTTCTGCCCGAACACACTGTAAGTTGCTTGGCGTCAGATTTTATACTTGAGGGTGGTAGATAGCCAGGAGAAATTTCTCAAAATGCCCTTCCACCATGCGCTGAAGCTTAAGTTGCTGGTGGTGGGATCGAACTATGGACCTGCGGCATGAGACACATTCAATTCTGTTTAGAATAGGTGTAACGTTTTTATTTTGTACTCGTAGGTGAGGGGTGGCATGAAAGGGACACGTATTGAAAGGGACAATTCAAATAACCGGCAAAATAAAAACAATTTCGAGACAGCACTTTTTTTGTCGTATGGCAACCTTGACACAAGTTCGTTCGCGGCTATCTTCATACTCCTCTCATTTCAAACATGGCGGATTCGTGCGAGTGTTGAATAATGGGATTGAATAGTATTTTTTCTGTTATAATTGTGAAACGTGTCTAGAACTGTATTTACGACGGTATACGCCTAAATTTAATAAATTATTGTAACTTTGACTTTGGCTAGCCAAGCGGGAATTCGCAAATAAATTTAAACGTTTCTATTGTTACCCTTAGATTAAACTATTAATCAACGAAGTAATTATTTTGTTTAACATAAAATATATCCACCTAATTTTGTGTTAATATATACTCTTACTAATGTTTAAAGTTTTCTTTGCCAAACGTTCCAAATGATGTTGAACCAAACATCAAGTTTGGCTCAAATAAACTCTCTATTGACAATGCGACAGTCTTCCTGGGAATTAAAATAAATTCAATTTCATAATGGGATCCACATAAACATGATGTAGCCCGAAGACTTAGTTCTGCTGCATATGCAGTTTATAAGATCCATTGCACGGTTTATCAGTTTATTTCGCGTACTTCCACAGTATTATGTATTATGGATAACCCATACATTGCTGTGGGGAGCTGCTGCTGAGATGGAGACAACAATCTTTTTCTTACAAAATCGTGTAATTCGAGCCATATTTGAAATGGGTCCTAGGGAATCTCTAAGGGATCTTTTTAAATATTATCTATGTTCGGGAAAAATTGAGTAAATTTAAATTAAACAGTGACAACCACGAATACAACACTAGGAATAAATAAAAATAGCGGTGCCAAGTTTTAGACTAGCAAAGACAAATAACTGGTCCATTTTAGGTAATTGTGTGCAGTTTTATAATGTTCCCATTCCCAAACATATTACAATGCTCACAAAAGGAAAATTGAAGTTGCACGTGAAAAACATTTTGATTAAGAAATCCTACTACACAGTTTGTGATTACTTAAACGACAAAAAGTATTGGAAAATTCCACCTCTTCTATCACCTGTCACTTACGTCATTTAAACATATATTGTAATAATTATATTATATTGTATGTAACAGACATTATTGAAACGCATACGCATACGCACGAAGCATATTATCTGTTAATTCTTAAGTCATTCTGTAGCGCCCACCAGGGTCCACATTGTTACCTCGCATTATTTTATATTTGTAAGATCTGTATTTTTTATCTACATTGTGGAAACAGAATTAAATGAATATGAATATGAATATGAAAGACGCTTAAAAGAATAGCCCCGAGTTTCTTGCCTGTTCTCTCGCAGTGGCTTTTTACATTTTAAGCTGCACATTGTGCTATGTAGAAAATTTCAATATTATTATTTTTTTAATTGACCTTTATAAAGGTGTTGTAGACGCCTAAATCGAATAAATGATTTTGAATTTGACTAAAAGGCATCTCAAGAATAAAACATCTAAACCGGTAAATTTGTGAACCAAAATAAATACTAGAAGTTTACCCGTCAGATCCACAATGGTTTCAGTCGGAATTTTCTATCTTCTTGGAGCTAATTCTGAAGATTTGTATCTATGATGTGGCTTATAGACGAAGCGTAGTTACACCCAGTTTTAACCGGCTGCAAGGAGATGTGGCCAGCAGCAGGTAGTTAAACTGAGGTGTATCTAGGTAAGATAACTAAGGTCATAACATTGGAGCATCGACAAACGAAGCAAGGACGATCGTAAGATTACTAGTGACCCCAACAAAGAGCGATCCGAGCGAGTGAAGCGTGCGGCTGACGATGCACAGAGGAGCGGAATCGCTTTACGTTCGTGGTAATTTTTAATCGCTTCCTTGTTATTTGATTGCAAAAATGCCATATATGACCTACATTTAGGCTGCTTATTATACGGAGCAGGTTTGATATCTGACGACTTGTCGAGATGGAAGACCATGACGATAATGAACAATACTATCTATGATATTTAAATGTAATTGATCGCTACTAACAATAATAAAATTGCACTAAAGCGAATCCAAATGATAATCCAGTGGCAGAGAGTGCCACGGTACTGACCTAGCGGCTAGAGACAATACATTTCCTTACAAACTTAAAAAAAAACCTAATAAATATACAATAACATGAAACTTAAAATTTCTATTCCATTCCTCAGGGTCACCATGAAGATACGAAGACCGCCAAGGGTCATCATGACAAGGAGAATCATCTTGGCAAGTATGATGACCACGGCGGCGTTGACAAGCACCACAGCGAGGAGTCGGGGCATTATGGTGACCACCACCATGAAGAGCACGGGAAAAAACATGCTGAGGTATGAATTATGATAGACTGGCATAATATAAAAATTGGTCTGACTGCGGTATTATCTACTTATTATATAGTAATGAGAATTGTAATGGAAATTAATGATGACACTTTCCTTTGATCTGCATAATAGACTTCCCACTATGCAGTTCAAATGAAGTTTATTTTCATTATGATTCTTTTTTTTTATTGCTGATAGGTAAGCCTTTGACCACAATCTCACCTGATTGGTATGTGATGATGTGGTCGAATTGCTGGCTCCCAAGGACAGGTGCCGGAACACACCGTTAGGTGCTTGGTGACATATTTTCTACTTGAGGGTAGTCGCTAGTCAGGTGGGCATTCGCAAAATGCCCCACCATGTGATGAAGTCTAGCCCGCGGTGAGATACGAACATTGGACTTGCTGCGCCGCAGTCCATAGCCAATGCCACTGAGCCATCACTGCTTCATTCTAGTGACTCAATACGATGTTCTTGTTTTAAAAATTCAGTGGGAGCTCAAAATCTTAGTTTAAAATTGTAACCTGCTAATACAATCTATAGGCACGTAGTAAAAACATTTTTTTACTATGTGTACCATTTTGGTGAAGTTTTTGATTTTTACGGAGAAAAAAGTTTTTTATTCTATATCCTCCTAATGGATACCGTTAAAAGCAACTAAAGAAAAAGGCTCCCATTGAGCATCATGCCACCCCTAGCGTCAATGTGATTGCCCACATTCTGCTCACTGGTCACAGGGACCCTATTATACCTATATTGTTGGTACCCCGAATATTCCAGAGTACACTTATAGCATTCCCAAGTAAATAGGGTAGCTGTCAAAAAACGACCGGCGATAAAAGAAAAGCCTATTATATAATTATTTCATTATGTTGTTAGAGAGCACAAATTTATACTCGAATATTGTTACAGTTGAATCGTGTGGGGTCGGTGTATACTGTAATCCTACTTCCTACTTATATTATAAATGCGAAAGTTTGTGAATGTGTTAATATGTATGTTACTTCTTCACGCTCAAAGGCTAAATCAATTGAGATGATTGGTAACACCTTCAATTGGAGGCAGGTAACACCCTGGAATAACAAATAGGCTACTTTTTAATCCGGAAAAATATAGTGTTCACGTGGGATGAGCGAGGCATTGTAATTTATTTGTAAGATGACTAACCAGGACTGACTCAACCAAATTTTATGAAATTCAGTTTAAAAGTAGCTAATACTCTGTAACAACTCTATGCATACTCTTTATTCCGAAAAAATATAGTTTTTCCGTGGGATGAGCGATCATCCTACTATCTTTCAAATTCTATCCTATTAATATTATAATTGCGAAAGTTTGTGAGTGTGTTATATGTTTGTTTGTTTTCCCAAATGTTGTTTCTGCGGGAATCGCTGTCGTATATAAGATGACGCCTGGGTGATTTCTGGCTCTCTACGACCCAATTCAAAAATTCAATTAAAAATGTCAGCATGGCCAACTCTGCCGTTCATAGTTCTTGACCAGTTTCAGCGCTCTAAATACTCTTTATAATAACTGTATAATTTCATCAGATGTTTAATAGAACAAGAAAATACAAGCTCTCTTCATTAACATTGGTTTCTATGCGATCATATGTATACCAAGGTATTAAGATTTTAGTTTTCACTCAGATAATAGCAAATTAGGAATAAATGCCTACGAGCACAAATGTTCTTATTATAGTCAACTTTGAAATAATTTATGTAAAACAGCGGGAAACACCGCGGGACGCAGCTATGTTTAATATTTTTTTATAATATCACGTCATCATCGACATGATGTCGATCCTTTCAGTACGAGGAATCCGGCAAGCACTCTAAAGGCCACAGCACCAAAGGCAGCCACGACGTCCATAAGAAAGAAGAGTATGAAAAGAAGGTTGAATTCTTCGAAGAAGAAGGTGACTCCAGCGACGAGGAGAAACATGGCGGGCACAACGAGGAGAAAGAACATTCGGAGGTAAGATTAATTCGTAAGTGTATCCTGGCAGAAGTACCAGAAGATTTATGTGTGGTGCGTCAGAACGGTTTGAGTCATAACATTGTGCTTCCTCGTCGTTTTCCCAATTAAAATAACGTAACTACTGACTTCATATTGGTCATAAGTACGTACATCCAGAATACAGTCAATAAGGCTTCAGTGGAGACTTTGTACAAAAATTAAAAAAAAACTACTTTTAAACTTTTACCTTCTAGGCAAATAGGGAAATACCGAGAGTATCGAAAATAATAGGTCCGGGAATAGTACATTGTTCACCGAGAGGAGAAAGTGACCGATTACCGTCGAGGGTGTCGTTTGAAGCCCGAGCCGTAGGCGAGGGCTTTAAAACACCCGAGATCGGGAATCGCACTTTCTCTCGAGTGATACATAGTGCTTTATACTACACCTACCTTTTATTTACTTTTCTACGAAAACTGAATCCTCAAACAACACACAAATTGAAAATGGCGCCAATGGCGTCTGCAATTTTCACATGTTCTTTTTTCAAATTGTTTGACACCATCCAACACACAGCTAGTGGCCAGTGTCATTTTGCGAACTTGGAGATAAAAACTCACTGTAAAAACTTTTTGGCTTTTGATATTTAGGTTACCAGCGCATAGTCTTACCCAAAATTAAAAAAGAAAAACCACGTAAGAAATGGATTTTCATACATTTTTCTCTCCCGCTCAGATGCGTTTTCTCCCCGCATATTTGTTCGATATGCAATGACGTACTTTCTACCGTAAATTTGATAAAGTATCAAGGTACTTTCCGAGCAGGTGTAGTATAAAAGGCTTGAACGTATGAAGTTGTTGTACAAAATTCTTGTATATTGATGTACATATAGTTACCATTAAAAAGGTGACATTTAAAATCAAGTAAGTAAAAGGGATTCTCGCTCTGATATAGCAAAAGGTGTGAAGCTAACAAAGAGTGTCAATATATGTTTATACAATTTATTACATACAAAGGAGATGCGATACACGCCGTGCTTAAAAATCGTAACTTTTACGGACCTAATACAGGAATACGATTAGCACAGAGTTGGTTTACGCGTTTTCACTCCGAAAATTAGGTAGTCAAAGATCCAGTTCGCTCTAGTTGTCTAGTTACGTATAAAATTGAAGCTATTTCTAAAAAAAATACCAATATCTATTATATTAGTAGTTTCGTTGCTCAAGAACTAGGGATTGACCATAAAACAGTTAAAGAAACTTAATGAATCGATGGTCTTGGACAAAGGGCGGTCAAGCTCCAGTCTCCACAGACATGTAGCCTGAAGCTGGATTAACAAACAATCAGGTGAAGCAGGTGAATGCTGATATCATAATACTAGGTTCATATTGTTTATGTCTCAGACTATCTACTCTTGCAATAGAGCCTCCGTAAAGTTCAACAGTATAAAAAAGAAAATTGCAGTGTAATTAACTTAAGCTGCACTAAAATCAATCAACACTTTCTGGTTAACTTTTTGTAGTCGTTTCACAAACACCTGTCGATAACTTATTTCATGTTCATTGACTATGAAATAACTGTGTCATTTCAAGTGAATTTTGTATTTAAACACAGTTTTCAAATACAAGGCTTCAGTTTTGTAATATAATCAATTTTGCTGAGGCTTTTAAATATTGTAGGTAATCAATTTATGCGTAGAGGAAATTGGGGTGAACTAACCTTTTTGTTCATTGTCATTGAGATTTTTTCCTAGTCTAGACTTTCAATATTGTGATTACAATAATATTTTGTCATAAATTGTGATCGAGTCTATAAATATTGAAAGATGTGCCTTTAGGGTAAATACTGTGGCGAGAATTGCAAAATTTAAACTTAGTTTTCATAAATATTGTGTTTCAGCATTATTGTTTTTATTTTTTTTATTCCTGATACGTTAGCCTTTGACTACTATCTCATCTGATGGTAAGTGATGATGTGTTCGAAGATGTTATTCAGGCTAACCTAGAATGACTGGCTCCCAAGGACAGCTGCCGGAACACACCGTTAGGTGCTTGGCGACAGATTTATCGGTTCAGAATGGTTAAGCAAACTTAGCTACGAGCGCTTCAAAATTAGGAATATTTTAATCATTCAAACCATCAATGAAGTCATTGAAGTATTTGCAAGAATTCAATAATCAATTTATAACTTTATAGGTAGGTACTGTGCAAATATATCATATCTTTATTTTGTCTGCGAGCAGGCATGCAAATGTTTGTATTGTATGTAGTACTGTAGGCTTCAGGCTATATCATGTATAAATAACATTATTTCATTGATAATTTTAACAACTTGTTACTTATCATCAAAAGTCGTGGTCTGAACAACATCCTCGACCACATCATCACTTACCATCAGGTGAGATAGTGGTCAAAGGCTAACCTATCAGGCATAAAAAAAAAAAATCTTCTTTAAAATGTAAATATCTATTCATTCAAATACTATATTAAGAGGATGCAGCTAAGCCAATGGCAAATCAGTAATTTTGCTGCCCCCTCTCTAAATATTTAACTTTGACATGTAATTAAACATATTTTTCTACCTATTCAAGTATACGCATATTTTAAACGCTTCTCTTATGTGATATCTTTAAGAGTGCGCCCAATGCCAGGTAAAAACATTTTTCACTCCCGCTTGTTCCATAGCACGAAAGTCGAAAATTGTACGTTCTAGTTGATGATTGAAGTCTAGGGTACAGTTTTTAGTGATGTTTTATGTAATTGTTCCAAATATAAACATGTAATAAAATAATTAACCGATTATTCGAGTAATACATTAGCCTAGCTATTATTTTCATAAAAAAAATAAGTGGTGTTGTCGCTGATAATTCTGAGCATTCGAATTAAAACAGTTTTTTTAGCGCAGGTTCTTTTAATTTTTTAACTATGCTATGAGGTTTTTTAAAATTTCTATTCGATTACTGTACTTCTACAGGATTATCCCCTGCCTCCTATATTTTTTTAAATGTAATATTTACGTTCGTTACCATCAAAAAGTGTGTTTGAAAATACTTCTTTTGCGTAATTTAGGCATTGGGCCCACCATTAAAGGCATCGTCGTTTATATAATTATACTATGTAACTGATTTCTTTTGATACGAGTGAACATTTTTTGTAAGGATGACTTAAATCATGTTTGGCCAACCTTTGGAGTGTTGCGTGCCAAACTAGGCAAGAATTATGAAGTCGCGGGCCTAAGCAAAAAAATAAAATATTACACGATTGCCTAAAAAAAGGAAGTGTTATGTTTTCAAGGGTTCATAATTATATGTATCCTTATTCCACCATACCTTCTAAACGGCTTAACAGATTTTTTTTCAAACCACAATTTTAACTTCAACATAACGATAAAACATTTAACGAAAATAAATTATTTGCAGTCAGGATTTTTACTTTTTTAATTAATTTATTGTTAATTTGGTCTTGTTCAACTAAACATTTATTAGGTTACTTTTGAAGTTAATTCACGTGTAACGGTTAATGTGATATTTGATTCTGAACTTCGGAAACAAGTTTAGCTATCCATTTTCCTGAAGTCGGAAAATCTGTTGCTAAATTATTCTTACAGTTGGTTAATTTCGCGAAATTTCAAAATGTCTAGCGGGCCGGCTCTAATCCTGAGATGGGCCTGATTCGGCCCGCGGGCTGGCATATGACTTAAATGATCATGCTCAGAACTCAGTAGTGTCATATGACTTTTTAAGATATCATGAGCAATATATTTTAATTTGACAATTTTTATTCTTATATGCAATTGTTAAGAAATATATCTATAGATATATTTATAAAGCATTAAAAATTACACATAGTAATTAAAAAACTTTAAACGGTTTAAATCGTGTATGTTTTTCATTATTTTATCCCGTCACCCCGTGACCACGATCACTGCAAAGTGTTTGAAACGTCGGGATAAAATAATGAAAAATATACTCGCTTTAAACCATTTAAAGTTGTTTAATTACTATCAAAATTCCGTTAAAAAATTGAATTGCTACCTATGGACATGCGTTTCCACCAGTTCTTTATAGTGCTCAATCGCTTCAAAACCTTAATCTAGTTATTGTCCTATTCAAGTTCTTGGAAAAGTTGAAAACATAATGCAAATCAATCATCAAATACTTGATATAACGTTCAACTCACTTCTTCAAAGGCAATTAATTTTTTCAAGTAAAGAATCATTTAAAAATCAACTTTAGGTACTTCACGGCACAAACTTTTTCTACTATTTCTAAATGAATCTGAAGTGTTGCACAACACTATCTATCAATAGAGATGATTGTGGTATGGAACGGTAGGTAGGTACTTATTTCCTTTTAGATTCCGAACAATCTTGTCCCTGTCCCAAATTTTTTTTTTTTACGGTCACAGTTTAAATAGCGCTTGCCTTTTGTAGTTAAAATTTGTTTTACTGTAATTATGATAATTATATACCTAGGTATTGTCCCTAAAGTAGAGCTTTTACATACATGCATATTGAAAGTAATCGTTTAAACGTAAGAAAATATTTCTTATTCATGCAGTACCGTAGTATTTTTTTTTACCTATATGTTCTATGGTAACACTTAATGCAAGAATGATATGTGATAAATTGATAATACTTATCATTTTGATTACATGACAGCAGCAATGTGCCAAACGTACGGCACTTCCGAATAAAATAATGTGTTTGTTGTATGCTTGATTTAGGTACCCAATATTGCGTAATATGTCTGAAAAAACAACACCCAACATTTCTCGCTGTCATTCACTTCGCAAATAACATAAAAAGTCAAATAAAATACTTATTATTGTGGTAAGTAAACATTTCTACAAAAAACTGGTGTTTCAGCACGTTTCATCCATTTAGTCTATCTAAAACGAGTTGGTCTGTCTGGCAGGTTTGTAAGTAGCTCACAAAATATTACATCGCATTTGGCAACGTGAGGTCAAACGAATAATACGTTTTGTAAAGCGTAACAAAATTTCAACATTTGTAAACGTATTTGGCCAATCTATACACAAGCGGTATAATAAAACAAAAAAAAAGCTTAATTGAATCAGTTTTTAACAATTTTACGCTGAACGAAGATAGATTTCGTTATGTTGGGTTTTCTACATGGAGATTGGAGGTATCTTACTTTATGCGGGAATGGTTTGCAAAGAATATTTGTTACTTTTATTAAAAAAAAATATTACCAACGCACTCCCTTGGTATACCGGTCTAAAATTTAACCCCCAAACAAACCTCCCCATCTCTTCCCGTAGTTGTCGTAAGAGGCCACTAAGGGTACAATGCCGGAAAGTGGTCAGCAGTGACTTCTGAGGACTTGCATACATACTGCGACGCCCATGACGCTGCCACGTCAAGCATGGGGATTATGGTAAACTCCTTATTGTGTTGAAACAGTGCAGGATAAAAATATACAAATTACTGTTATGAATTAAGTTACAGATTAAGAGCCTGTTTCAGAATGTTTGAGTAAGTTCCGGTTTTACTACCCAGAACATATTTCTTAAATAAAACACCATCTTTGCGTTTCACAGTCATCGATGTAGCCTATAAAAGGGTTAAAGCTTGAAACGCGCTGCATATCAACAGTCATTTTTATCATTCAGTTATTTTATGCGTTGCATAGCAACCCGAAACTTTATTAGGACATTCTGAAACGGGCCCTTAGTTTCAAAATTATCAATAACTGAAGGGGTGAGATCACGTGGGGTTTGGTCAAATTTCGAGAAAATTTATTTCAAACATGAACGGCTATATTTCAATGTAGTGTATGTATTAAGTAGTTGAAAATGTTCATGTTTCTTTGAAATACTTGAAAATAATAATTCTATTGTAAAATTCAAACAAGTACAAATTTATTAAAAATTAAAAAACCCGACTGTATTTTATTTATTTTTGCTAAGCGTTTTATCGTTCCATTGAAACTAAAACTGAAAGTTATATATATTTATGAATCGTTTCTTAAAGCTCTTCATTTTGACACCACACTCGATGAGAATAAAAGAAAAACAAGTATAAATTAATTAAAAAAGTAAAAAACCCGACTGCAACTTATTTATTTTCGTTAAGCGATTTATCGTTCCATTTAAATTAAAACTGGAAGTTATATAATATTAATGGAATCTTTTTTTTAAAGCTCTTCATTTTGATACCCCACTCAATAGGTTCAGGAGAAAAGATTTTTTTTTACCTCACAATATGGGGTCTTAAATCCGCCAGTTATTTTTTCTGTTTTTTTATGTATCTAGTGTCACTTGGGTTATCAAGACGAATGTAACGATATGTCTTACATCAAAATCGATCAAGCCGTTTAGACGTTATGGTGGAATAAATAAACTCACAAACATACATACATAAATGAACCCTGAAAACTGAAACTCTCCTTTTTTTGGGCAGCCGTGTAAAAAATATTTTCTAGAAATATGGCGTCTAAGATTGGTAATTTTTTTTATACCTAGTGTCCCCTGGGCTATCAAGACGAATCTAATGATATATTATACATTAAATACATGAACCCTGAAAACATTACACTCTTTTTTTGGGCAGTCGTGTAAATATGAATCGCGTGTTTCTTACATGTAAAAACGCATCATTATAGAATTAAATTTAAATTACATCAATAATAAGTTCTTGTGTCGTTATGTTATTGAAGAAAACATATTTCTACCGACCTCACACACGTAGGATAAAAGTAGGAAGACGAAATCTTACAAAACTCAATGGTTTGCATACTATATAAGTTGTCAGAACTTTACAGTAACAAATACAAGTGTAAACTTGCCCTGTGGGACCTATATTAGTTGCAGTGCAGTGCAATTACTGTCACTTGGGGTTTTCTTAGTTAGGTGTTAGTTTAGTTAGTTATCTGTTTAGACAGGAAACTCTGGTCTAGGATCGAAATACACCAATCTTAAATAGTTTATTTTTTGAATTAAGATTAAATATAAAATTGTGAGGGGTTACCACTTTGATTTGTACATTTCTCTTTGGAAATGAAGCATATAATAGAGTTCGAATTTCAAAATGAAAATAATTTTCATTACCATTCGAATAAGAAAATAAGGCCCTTGTTCACACACAAGGGCGTGCCCATCTATATTTTTTGTGCATGTATGAGAGCAACTTCATACATTGGGATAAATCTCTTATAAGAAATCTCTCTTCAACATAATGAATGAGGTAATTTTTTTTATTTTTAAATAGCTGACAGGCTAGCCTTTAGCTACTATCTCACCTGATGTGGTCGAAGATTTGTTCAGACCAACCTTGAATTGCTGGGTCTCTAGGACCGCTGCCGGAACACACCGTTAGGTGCTTGGCGACAGATTTTCTACTTGAGGGTGGTGGTTAGCCAGGTGGGCATTCCCAAAATGCCCTAACACCACGCTGTAATGACTGCTATCCTAAGACAACAACCGGGACTGTGCCCTACGAAGCACATGCACGCTCAGTAGTAATGTATACATTGTAAACAATTCGTAATATTTTATTAATAAAGGCATACCACCAGTAAAAAAAATTAGTAATGGCAATAGCAGGCATCCATCTCCATCCATCAGTTAATGACCGCAGCGGGGTTGTTGATGATTGGTTAAGAATTATTAAGCAAACAACACAACGAGCGCTTCATTATTCCAACGAAACATTTTTATTAAATCAACCTCACAGGTTACATTCACGTACATTCTTGTGGGTATAGACCCTAGCTGCTATTGTAATTAAAAATGCAGGGCTTATACTCGTAAAGTGCTGTTTTTATGACTTTCGGTGTAATGCAAAGTTTTTAAATGCTTTTTAAACCTTGTCGAGCACCCATTTAGGTTCATGAACTCATATTTTATTAGCAATCTTTTAATTAAATCTAAGGTCACTTACGAATGCTGTATAATGGGCTTCAGACCAAGGCAGTTTCACGATGTGTTACGAATGGTGTGAAACGACCACATGCTCTATGGTATAACATTGTTCTATGGGGCTTTTCAAACGATGTGAAGTCACCACAAAGGCATTTCGATCTGTTGGACAAAGTGATGTGAATATATTGGAGAATTATTTCTAGGCTATTAATACGGTGCTAGGCGGCTGGGCTATCAACGCTTCAAAGCTAGCTGACCTTTTTAACCGACTTCCAAAAAAGGAGGAGGTTCTCAATTTGTCTGTTTTTTATGTTTATTACCTCAGAACTCTGATGCTTGTGGTTTGGTCCCATTTTAAATTTCATCAAAATCGGTCAAGCTGTTTTTGAGTTACACAAACATACCTGAAAAATATTTACCTATCTTGATGATATAGTTGTTAAAAATGAGTGATAATCGATCTCGTAAGTAGCAAGGGTAACTAAAACTCGAAGTCGGTACCATGCGCACAGTTTTGTGATAATAGGTACTTTTGAACTATCATGGTACCGACTTCAACAATTTATTTCACACTTTTGGGTGTTGAAGTCGGTTCTATTTGTTTTATTGCATTTATAACTGATAGGCTAGCCTTTGGCTACTAATAATATACTAATATATATTCTAGTTCGGTGTTCCTGTTTAATAAATATTGAACTAAGTCATTGAAATTTTTTATACACCTAACAAAACTTACCAGAATACGAGTAGCAGATGAATCTTAAACCTGATAAGGTCCCCTGCGCGTCAGCGATATTTAATTATCCGGTGACATTACGAGGATTCTCGTTAAATTCCCAGGCTAATTCTTATTTCATAATATCTCTAGCACAAGCACATTATACATACGAAAGTTAACGTGTGAGTATATTATGTGTCTGTTGTATTTTTGTGCGTATAATTTTCCCTTTATATCAAGACACTGCATGGCCGCAACGGCAGAATACATTTTGAAGATATATGTTAAAAGTTAAGGTTCAGGGATAATATCTTACATTCGTCATTGCGATTTTTGAAATAGTTTCTCTTATGTTGCTATTTAACCTAATTAAATTTTGGGTCAAAGCTAGTAATAGAGTAACTGACAAACGTATAGTATGTCCAATGACCGTATTGGTGACGTTCTGGAAACTGGTTAGACGTCCGAAGGTTGGGTACACTACTCTTAAAACTGAGCGTGTATATGTAGAGTGTGGTGAGAGCGAAGGACGTAATAGAGATGCCAAGATAGAAGCAAGTGAAAATTCCTGGCCTCTGCTAACCCCGCCTGGAATCAGGCATTATGTTAAGTATGGTTTAAGTTTAATAATTCATACTCCATTTATGTATTTCCAGGGCGGGCGGTTTAAGAAGGGCAATCTGAGGGCGGGTCACGAACATCATCACAAGGGCGAATCCGGGCACTTTGGCGAAGGAGGACATCATGAAGTTATTAAGGTACTCACGCGTACCTAACTCAATAAACAGTACTAAGTTCTGACGGATACGAATATAAATCCAATTCTATACTCTCTATCGTACCCAAGAGACGTTCCGATTTTCTCTTAAATATGAAGCAGGTTTTGCATAATCCTAAATTGATAATTATCATACCAGATGTTAAAAAATGGTAAACAGGCTTAAATTAGGGGAACTGGGTCTCAAGGACACCGGCCGGAAGACACCGTTTTTTTTTTTTTTTTTTTTTTTTTATTGATGATAGGTAAGCCTTTGATCACAATCGTTAGGTGCTTGGAGACAGAATTTTTACTATCCAGGCGAGGTTTCGCAAAATAGCCTAACACTATGCGACGAAGATCAAGCCTTCGGCGGGATTCGAACTACGTATCTGCTGCGCCGCAGACCTTCCCAATAATAATAATAATAATTCTTTATTTCGACCAACTTGGATCATACAATATTAAATTTAAACAAAACTTACAATTGAAGGTACATAATATTTTCAATCAATTAAATAGAAGAGACATTGCAAAATATTAGTCTCAATTTTGGAAAAATGGACACGTCAATACGTGCTTAGTTTATGATATTGTTTCGAAGGAATTTGAAATAAGTTACTCAATATGTACATTTACAGCTATAGTTATGTATTACATAACTATAGTTGTAAAATTTGTGACAGGGTATTATTTCTTATACATAAATTTGCTGACTGAAAAAAAATATTGCATATGTACTAGCAAAAAATATATACTTATTTTCTAATATACAAGTAGCCCACAAGTGATCGGAATAATAAAATCAGAGTTCATCCAAAGTTGCAAACAGATCAATTTATCAATATTATTTTACATTTCACAGGGTCACAAACAAGCAGGCGGCCACGACAGCCACGGCAACCATGGTCAGAAACACTTCCACAAGGGTAGGAAAGAGGGTGGTAAGAAATGGGTCTACCACCACGGACACCCAGCCAAAACCGCCAACTTAGTGGTCATCGATCGAAGAGGAGACCAGTTCTTCCATGGTCCTCATTATTACGGCTAATATATCCCTCGTTTATTTAAGCGTATATAGTAGCTCAAGCGTTCATTTGCAATGTACCGTCATAAGAATAGCTTCTTGATCTGTAATTACGATTTGTCGATGTCATAGAAAGGCTAGAATCTTCAAGTGAACTAGTACATTAAACTCTGATTGAAACCGAACCTGAACTGAAGTTGCACCTGCCCAAAAGAGTCTTGGTTTTAAGGTTCATGTATATATTTGAGATTTTTTACATTGCCCTGTTGAAAATATTTTTGGCATGGCAGTCGTGTTTTACAATTTTTATTACATTTTTCTTCCGAGAAATTTAAGAGGATACTCCTCGCCACAACTATTGGGAAGATCATATAAATAAAGTTCAGTCGGAGTACGGTGCAGGATATAAATGAAGGCAAATAAAATCATGAACCTATCATACTTTCCCTTTCAATTACCACGGATTTGCCATACTGATGAAAGGGACAATATGATAGGAGCATAGTTTTTCTTGGCAGCAATTGTATCGTACGCCGTGCTGCGTCTGTACTTCTTTATTTATCTGAGTTAGCAAGGTGAAACAGGTTTTGAGGTTTTGTGTAGGAATTAATTTAGGTACTAATGGTAATTTTTGTGTTTAGTACAGAAGTGGATCGGTCATGCTCTAAACAGATAAGATGTTTTCAAGTGTTTTACAGGATAAAAAATCCAAACATTGTATGGTTGACATCGACAAATCAGATTCGACTTTTCAACAGTATTGTGTTGTAAAATTTGTAAAATATGAAGTTTGGATGAACGAGGTACTGTAGAAATAAATTGACGATTGTAGTAGGCTGATGAAGTAAGTCTGTAAAGAATAGATTGATAGATGCTCAAAGGTAAGGTATTCTGATTGATCGGCCAAAATCTCGATTTCGGAGGCTTTGTAAGCATTAACTTAAAGCGTTTTTTTTTGTTTACCTAACAGGGTGCGCTTTACGTAGTTTCTTAAGAGATTGTAATTCTGAAAGCTTTTACTAAAGTCTCTCTACAAATAGTAAAAGTATTAAGCAAATTCCGTTATCATATCAATTCATGTAGTTAATTTAATTTATCTAGCATCATACATTATATGACATACATAACGAGATAAGTAAATATAAGTGCGTACGTACTTAGAAATATTAATTTTAATAATTAATAGATTGAAGCATTACATAGTGCTAATACAAAAAATATTGAAAATATATTTTAAGAAAACGTTGTAATAATATTTTAGAAAACACTTAAAAATATGAAAATATAATTAGTGACAATTCTGCCTAATTAGTACTAAATAATAAGGCATAATTTTCACTAGATATATTTTATATCTTTTAAGTTGTTTTTTTTTGCTCGGCTTTCTAGATAAATATGTTCAAACGGATCACGGCGCATGATACAAATTAAAAAAACTATTCTCCTATCATGCTGGCCCTTTCAACAGTACGGCAAACCCGTCATCGTGAAAGGGACGGCATTATAGTAGCAAATATTTTTTTTGCTTGTGGTCTTTCTAACCTTCTTTTATTAATCTGCGGGTAGACTAATATAGTTTGCTATCTTTTGTATCGTTACGAACCTACGTTTGTGTGACTGTGGTTTGAACCTGAAATAAATTAAGCTAGATTAGGTTTGTGGTTCTCAAAGTTAAAATTGCGGCCCCAACAACGTTAAGAAATTTGTTATATTTTTCCCTAATTTTTATATAAAAGGGTAATTGATACATTTAAGATCTATATCTGTTATATTGAATTGATATACTTGTATAGACGCGAAAATAGGGCAGCGCCGCTCTCACATGGTCTGAAAGGTATTTCTTATTTCTAGAACTTATTTATCTTTTACAAATTAATGATTATCGTACTTAAATGACATGTCATGGTATCCCATATTTATTACAAAGAAATATGGTAGGTACCTTTATTATATTGAAGTAATTTAGCAATAAATAAGTTATGTATAAGTTAAATATTTTTGGAATAGTTACAAAATATTTATATAACTTATTTAAGTTCCTTTATAATTTTTTTGTTAATTTTAATAAAATTATATGTATCCCTAAACTTGAAACTGTGATTTTTCTACTTTTGTAAATAAATAGTTTTCCTAAAATATCGTATTATTGAAATTAGTGTTATTTGAAAATCCCTCTACCTTGTTCACATAGCATGTACATAGTAAAACAATTTGGTTTTTAAAATTTATCAAGATTAACTTTGGATACATCAAAATTTGGTAGTGTATTTTGAGTGGCACGCAGAGTTATCCAAACACCTACGGACATTTAAATATGAAGAAATTTTTGGTGACCAACATTACTCGCCGACCACAATTACCCGCTTTTTCTTACCCTATCACGTATCACAGTCCTAAAATTTTGTCAAAATTGCAAATAATAGAATCTGCCAAATTTAATAATAAATTTGCTACTATTGCCACAGAATCCTGGTCAAATGTCAAAATATTGAATATGAAGAGGGTTCACCTGCTGTCCATAATAAATAATCCAAAGTGCTGTTTCAATATTTATAACAGTTTCGGTAAATGGTTAATCTCAATTCAAGATTATTGGTATTAAGTACCAAAGTTTCATAACACAGCGTGGTGGCAACTGGGACTGTGCAAACCAGTTGCCACCTCCGTCATTAATCTATCAACCTGAAACACTCTAATCACCGCATACTTTGAAAAATCACCTAAGTGATGTCAATGAGGATGTTAGCTGGCTAAACCCAGAATAGGGATAGACTCCTCTCAAGCACAGTTTTTGTATAGAGTTAGGTTATATAACTTCTCAAACAGAGTACATTGCTATTTTTTACGCTGTGAGCCCGTTAACGCAAATGTGTACGGCAAAATCACAGCGTGGCGGCGTGTAGTGAATCAAGTATGATAAGCAAGGACCCTGTTAACTCGCATTTTGAAGAACCCCATGTTGTAGCTGATCGGAAATACCGTGGGATAAAGCTCTATCCACATTCTGCAGGTGACAGGTAGAAACAAAAATTGTGTGCAACTTACGTGAATTGTTCACAAGCGGTATATTCTGGGGTCAGTCAGTATCTTGCCTGGCTTTAGGATGAGTCGTACCAGTGCCTATTCTATTAAATTAAAAATTTTGAAGCAGCTTATGTTGATCAGCTGCAAAGGTTGAGCTACAGACATCAACTATAAGACGATTCCTTCCTGGCGCCTACTTAGGGTCCATTACATCCAATACCATCAGCAACTTCTCCTTGGTGAAATTATTGCGTAAGTTTAAGCATTCGTCTAACATTTCCCAGTCACGCAGCACATCTGTTCTGAGCCTTTGTTGCTCGGAATTGCCGTATGTTGGTCAGAAACCCCTTGGAGCAACGTAGGGTTCCTGCAATAAAAGGATAGAGCCTCCATTTTTTGGATTCGTTAAGGAATTAATCTATCGCTGCAAGAGTTTGTGCCTATTCGAGGGTAGATATCGTGTTGTCAAATATATTCAGTTGTTGCCTAAAACTAGTCTTTGATTGAAGTCACAACATGGTGACAGCGGTTTTTAATATAATTAGTGAGAAATACTGCATAAAAAGTATTAACATTCACTAATAATTCGGTGGTGGACAAATCTTGAGTGGTGTAGTGAGCAAGGTTTTACAAGGAATAAAAGTGTGAATCTTCAAATTATAAAATGGAGCACGCTCCAGAACGTCACCAGAATTAAACATGGACGGCGGCGGCGGGCCCGTCGGTTCAGATAAATTCGATATTTATTAAACTTATACTTTCGGAAAGAAGACGAACGGGATGACGTCAAGGTATATGAAAAAGTTTACTATTATTTCGAAACAAAGCCATATATAACCAAGAAGGCGGGGAATCTATACAACAATACGTTACGTCTTTACGCTTGATGAGTAAGATCAAGTTAAATCGCAATTTTAGACGAAGAAATTATCCATGATAGAATCTTTTGTGGCATTCGACAGGCAGTGGTCAGGGACCGCCTACTACGAAGGAAAAAGCTCACCTAGATAGGAAATTAGATAGATGTCTCACAGGAAAGTAGGCGACAATTATTAATATTGAATTCCGGCGCTAATGACGAAGTAGTGTAAGTCGCCAGTGTTGTTGTGCTAAACTGAAGAATCGAGGGTCGAGTAGGAAGATAGGTGCTCCTCGTGGACGCGGGGGAGGCGCAGGTTCCACCCGGGGACGTGCCTACCGGGACAGGCCAGCGCCCGCGCCGGCGGACATCGGCACGGCTGGCCCCGGCAGCCGTGCGACGCCTGCGGTGACACGCGATGTGCCGATGGCGGCGGTGAGTGTACAAGGTTCGGCAACTGTTCTTTTAGCGGTATTAAAGGACATTTCACTCGTATGTGTAAGTCTTATCAATCTATTCGAGAAGCAGAGGTCATAACAAACGATATATGAAGTTGATCAGAGAGTCGGATGACTATGCGCTTTACATTTCGACTATCAATTCAAAGGAAACATGCTCTGAGGACTGGTTTCAAGTAATTTCATGTGAAAATGGAAAAGAAAAAATTAAAGTACCTACGAATCCCAAGTAGCCAATAAAGGTGCGTGCCGATAGGTGTTCTTAAGTACCAGTATTTCTACACACTAGAGGTTAACGTGAACATCTTCGATCACATCATCACTAATGATCAGGTGAGATATTGCGCAATGCCTATCACTTAATAAAGAAGTCGTTCGCTATGGTTATTAGCATCTTATTATTTCCTAACTTACGACATATACAACATGTAATGCTACAACTGTGCGTGTGGTCAGTAAGGACAGCTCCTTTCGAAGTGCTGTGTTTGAATTATATGTCATGTCATACTGTGACTGGTTTTTTTTACTGTTATTTTGACAGAATAAGCTCGAGGCCGACCTGATGTTAAGCGGACCTTAGCGGAGTAACCTCTGCCTATAACAGATGCATTTCGTCACAAGTTACGAATTGCACTGCTCCCGTTACCTTGAGACAGAGTAGTTAAGTCTCATGTGCCTCTAATTTACACTTCCTCAACGCATACTTAATTAAAATCTAAAGTATTTAGTTCTGAATTTAATTTTATGTTAATTAGTACTTATGAATTTTCTATATATATGGAAGAGCGAGGTCTTCTGATACAAGTATACATTTACTTAAAAGAACGCCTCTGCGCAATATTATACGGATACATGTAGTTTAAAAAAAAATCTATTGCTAATTAGGATATAGCGAAGTAGGGGAAATTAATTTTATTATCACTTTCATTAAATGAGTCATTTAGAGGAAGCTATAGGAGACCAAAAAGTTGACGTCTACCGATGTTAACGCATAGGCTTGCACATTCAACGAGGTAACGTCGCACTGGACACTACCGCGACAACGGCAGCCTTTCTATTTATAGTTAGTAATTAGATAGTTAAGTTGTATTTTAATGTTGTTTGCTGTGAAATATTTATTTATTTATTTCCATACATACATCTATCTTTACAGGTACACACCCAATACAATAGAGTAGCTACTTATACACATATTGTTACGGTTTTTTTGTGAGGGTCGGAACGATTTGTTTGTTCCATCAAGTGAGGTTCTGAACGCACCCCTTGCATAGAGTATTAATCCGTTTTCTTGTGATTGAGAGGAAGATTATCTGTTTTTTTTTGCCTCCCCTCTGATGGAAGGTTCGAGAGATCCCGAAACTTATAAATAGGCCTGCAAAGGCCCGTTACACTTCTTTTTCCGCTTGGAACTTTAAGCAGCCCCCAATCGACGCACTGCCTGAAGCGAGGTAAGAAAGGAATCATGAGGCGTCTGTCTGCCCTAGTGGCACGTAATAGCAATTCTTGAAAATTCATTTGATCAAAGTCAAAGTCAAAGTCAAAGTCAAAATCATTTATTCAATTTAGGCGTCTACGACGCTCTTATGAAGGTCAATTACAAATTTTAATATTGAAATATACTACATTGTACTGCCACGTTCAGCAAACAAAAATTATAGAGCCACTGCGAGAAGAACGGGCAAGAAACTCGGGGCCATTCTTTTAAACGTTTTTTAAAAATGTGTTTGGTACATACTATATAATAAAATTATTACAATACTTAATTTACATTACGTAGGTGTTAGGCGCTAGCTTGGTAGAGGCGAACCAGTCCAAGCATTTTTGTCGTTTAAGTAATCACAAACTGTGTAGTAAGATTTCTTTATCAAAATATTCTTCACATGCAACTTGAATTTTCTTTCTGTGAGCGTTGTAATATGTTTGGGCAATTTATTATAAAACCGCACACAATTTCCTAAGAAGGACCTTTTATTTGTCTTTGCTAATCTAAAACCTGGCACCGCTATTTTATCTTTATTCCTAGTGTTATAATCGTGAGTGTCACTGTTTGATTTAAATTTGCTCAAATTTTTACGAACATACGTAATATTTTCAAATATATACAGACTTGGTAAAGTTAAAATATCAATTTCTTTAAAAATATCTCTCAGGGATTCCCTAGGATCCATTTCATATATGGCTCGAATTGCACGCTTTTGTAAGATAAAGATTGTCTCTATCTCAGCAGCAGCTCCCCACAGCAATATACCATAAGACATAATACTGTGGAAATACGCGAAATAAACGAGCCTAGCAGTAGCTACGTCTGTTAGCTGTCTTATCTTACGAACTGCATATGCAGCAGAACTAAGTCTTCCAGATAGATCATGTATATGTGGATTCCACTGTAAAGTTGAATCCATTTTAATTCCCAGGAAGACTGTCGCATTGTCAAAAGAGAGTTTGTCTAGGCCAAGCTTAATGTTTGGTTCAACATAAGTAACATTTGGTAAAGAAAACTTTAAACATTTGGTCTTTTTTGAATTTAAGAGAAGATTATTAGCCGCGAACCACTTAGAGATCATAGATAACACATTATTTACATGAATAAGTTCACTATCCCTCCTATCTACTTTAAAAATTAGGGAGGTATCATCTGCGAATAAAACTATATCGCAGAAATTTTTAACCATGCAAGGCAGATCATTTATATATGCTAGAAACAGAAAAGGTCCTAAAATTGATCCTTGCGGTACGCCTATTCTTACCAAAGACCCGGAAGAAGTATTGCCATTTATTCTAACCTTCTGTAGCCTGTCTGACAGATATGACTTTATAAGATCCAGAGCTTTTCCACGAATACCATAATGTGAAAGTTTTCGAATCAGAGTGCAGTGCTCTACACAGTCAAATGCCTTAGAAAGGTCACAGAATACGGCAATAGCATCTTTCAGGGCTGCAAAACGAAGCCAGGCAGTGCTCCTTTCGACGTCCGCCTTCCAGGGGATATAATAGACCTACCGGCTGAGAAAAAGAAACAATTTAACCGAATACAAGGAGGCGACTTCGTTCCTGGACTCGTGACGCATCCACGTGGCGTCCTCCGAAAGCCTTCGAACCTCCCCAAAAATAAAGGAGGTTCTTGGTTAGGGCTGGTAAAATACCCAACCATACCCACGTCTACCATAGCCCCAACTCCGGTAGACAGCCAGAGCAGTACCTGTGGTCAGCGCTCTGCCTGACATCCCGGACTGCTCGCCTTAACTGAGTCTTCGGTCCAAGGCTGTGATTCTCCACGCTGCACCGGTATTTATGAATTTCCCAGTCTCCTATAACCGGGTGGCGCCCTTTTCTTCTTTTTTTACTTTGCGGAATTCATCTTTCACCCTATGCGACTCACGACCTTACCCTGAGATATTTAGAATTTTCTGAGCAAGCTGGTTTATATTTTTTTTTTTACCTACACTTATATACTAAACTATAGAATATTATCTTCCTAATAAACTTAAATTTTGGTGGATCTACGTTGCTGGCACACAGAAATTGTAAATTAAGTAGTTAAACCTAAGACATAATAACTTAAGTAAATTGTTGTTCGCTAGTACCAGTGATTGCTATCAAATTTCCATGTTCTAAGTTACTCTTTGTACCTGGTACTAACGGATAACCCGACCTAATTAAGGAAAGTGTTCTAGATGTATCTATTCCATTTTTAAATGAGTTTTGGTGAAAATTTTAATATTAAATAAATATATTTAAAAAATTGTTGAACGCTTCAATATTGTTTTTATTGGTGTATCTGTCGACATCCTAAAGTAGGTAGGTAGTGTAGTTAGGTGTCTGGAGGCTTCTCTTCCTCACCTGGAGAGTGGAACCCTCCGTCCTCTCTCCCCTTAATTTTTTTAATTTTTTATTTCATAACCCCATCTGTACACAAAATCGTAACAATGACGCCGCAACGTAGGGGCCTTGCATAGGGAAAGATGAATTCCTAGGTTTTTTTATATGTAACATATACCTACTTGCATATTGTGTCTGTTTTTTTTTCCCACAGCAATTTTCTTAAATTTAATGTGACTAGTGTTCACTATTTTTATTATATGTGTCTGTATACACTCACCATTTTATTTTACAATTATTTACTATTTGTGAATTTATTATTAAGGAATGTGCCATTAGATATGTACCCATGTATGTATACATCATAACTGTGAAATTTCTATGTGCCAAGTATTATCTAAATGCAAATTTAATTTTCAAATTTTAACACCAGCAAATTAAATCCTAAATTATTACTAAACTCAATCTAGTCAATATGCATATAATGCCTTATTTTAAATTTATTTTCTTAATTGACAATTTTTTTTGAATACTGCCTATTAGTGTTCTGGTCTAACTATATATTTTTTTTCTTCAAGGAGAAACCTAGTTTATTTTTAGTGAACAAGTACTTATATAGTCTCATCTTATATCTCATTGAACAATATTATTTATAGCATTCTTTAGCTGACCATTTATCTATTTGATAGACTGAGACTATTCAGTCTTTTTTTTTTTTTTCTCTTCGTTGTATAGAGAGGGCTGTGACTATCCAGCTTTCTCTTGCTATTTTTGATGGCTGTTGCTATACAGTTATCATCTCTTCGTTGTATGTTGTGGAGGGCTGTGACTATACAGTCTTTCTTTTGGTTATTGGAGGCTGTCGCTATACAGTCTTCGGTAATTATTGAGGGCTATCACTATACAGATATTTTATGCTGATATAGGAGGCTGTGATGATACAGACTACCTGTAGTGATAGTATTTGAACACTGTTCATATACAGTTTTCACCTCGTTTTATTGATGTTGTTGTCCGTGGGTTCGGCTTTTGCTGAATTTTGTTGAAGGAAGCCGCTTAGAAGAAAACTGCATAGTTTTCTTTGGTGAAGTTGCTGATGAATGGTTTGGCTGCTGTTTGTAGATGCTGCTTTATAAGGGTGATGTTGTTCAATGTAGGTAATTTTTTTTTGTTGTTTCACATTTTTTTTATTTATTTACAGGTTTAACAATAGACAGGCTGATCTGGTTAGCCTTTTGCCTCACTCCTGTACAGGCTATGGAATTTTTGTTGGCGTTGTTTGTAGTTTCAGCATTAACAATCTGGTATTACCTCAATGCAGAGTGAAGCAGTGCAGTGCAGAGTGCAAGGAACATCATTTGCAGGATATTTATCTACCAAGAATACAGTTTGCAGTTCCACCAACGAAACTACACGCCATACACCATTTTTTATTTACAGCTTCTCTGCCGTAAGCTGTATGGGATGGTTCGCATTACGACAGTACCACGTCTTCGTCTCCTCCAGTAGTTACTTCGCGTGACGTCTATTCTAAGAAGCTAAGCGACTTACCGGAAGTATTTAAGTCCGTTTCGCAAGCTATTGATAAGGCTCATCGAAAAAGCCGCGAATTTTATAACCGACGTCGTAGAGATGAGGAATTCCAAGTAGGTGATATTGTTTGGAAACGGACCTATCCACTTAGTGATGCCAATAAATTCTTTATGGCTAAGCTGGCCCCTAAATATGATAAATGTAAAATCATCAAAAAGTTAAGTCGCTTGGTTTATGAACTTCAGGATTGTACTTCAGGTAAATGGCTAGGCAGTTGGCATATTAAGGATCTAAAAAGGGGGCAGTCATAATTATATATACTGTATCTTCCCAAGATGGTCTGATTTTGGGTATATTATTCATGATTATTAAAGTCTAGCTAACCTAGAGTTGTATTAGGGCACATTCTTCGAAAATATAAATATTTTTGTACTAAAGATATGACACTTTTGTTGTAGGACACTTGTGTAGGTGTTTATTGATTTGGTGGGTTAGCCATGTAAAGTGTTGCCTTCTAAATTCACTGTGGTGGTACCAGATCACTCTATAATGTTCTGCTTGTACCATTGTTTTGTACCTTGGTATTCCTGATGTCATTATAAGTTGCACTCTGTGGAGTCAACTTAGTTTCAGGATACTAAATTTCTTCGTTTTATGAGATTATCCCTAGCTCTATACTTCCATAATATTTTAACTCCCCAAATTGGTACCTATACAAAGTCCTTAAGTACTAAGTTCCTTTTGAACGTTTAGACTATCCGGTCTTGGTTGTTGAGTACGGAGAAGCACTGTATCTTTAATATTTTTTTATCATATGTTATATATACATATATATATATATATTTGTTAAATATATTCATTTATTACAGGGGCAGTTTACTAGGTAACCCCATAAGAAGCCTCATACCTAGCAACTATTTATTTGTCATATGTCTGGGCGTTGTACTCAGCTAAGTGAGTCAACATCTCTAATGGCATTATGAATTTTGTACCTATTTATATAGTTTATCTATCTGTCTTATTTCCTTCGCAGAGCGGATTGTAACTCTATAAATTAAGCCTTATTACAGGGGCGGTTTAACTAGGTAACCCCTTTTAAAAGCCTCATACCTAGCATCTGTATATTTGTCGTTATTCACGGCGTTGTACTCAAGGTGATGAGTCAACATCATGATAAAGACACTCCTTATATCTTCTTATTTAGTACCTAATATTGTCTATGTATAGAAATATGTATATATTCACATTTTCTAGGTGATAGGTAATTCCCATGAGGAACCCCATAATGCTCTATGCGATAGATGATGTAAGAATGGGAAGGCTAAAAGGATATGGTGAATATGGAATGAAAGACTGTATTATATATCTATTTATACCTATATTATGTTATATTATTATTATTGTATGAATGGGAATACTGAATGGTCAGAGCAGATGGAATGTTAGGTGAGCAGAGTGGAGGGTGACTCATGAACCTTGTTTGTTTCCCTGGGAGTTGAGAAATTATGTATGTATATTATATTGTATTATTTATGTAATAATAATTATTAAAATGTTATATAGGACAGCTTCTCCATACTCTCCTTAGCCATGTCGGCTTGTTTTTTTGTTGCGCGTGGGAACTTCTTTTGTTTGTTTTGTTTTCTTTAGACAAGACATAAACAATATTAACAACTGGCCTTATTCCAGTTAATTTTATTGGTGAGTGGGCAGTCATTTTAGCTTTCGTTTTACCCTCCTTCTGCAGGGATTATTAATTAAATCTTACCCAGTTAGTGCTCATATTGATACATAGTTTATCATTGGCAATTTAGCTGAAATTTAAAGTTTTTGTAACTATTTTACAGACATACCGGAGTGGCTTCTAAGCGTTAACAACGCTTTATTTCTTTCATCTCAGCTGGTACATATATAAGTATAGGTCTATATTGTATACTACCATATAGAATAACTATATACCTATCATAGTTATAGGTTAGTTTTTTATGTGGATCCTATTGGAAGGTGGCAACCATGCCGTAGGCCACTCTGTCATCAGTGCCCCTTCTGGGTGCCGGTGAAGCCAAGGCATTTTTTCCTCTTTCTCGCTCTCTCTTCTCCTCTTCTTCTCTGTTACTTTGTCTATCCCCCTAGGGTACTTATCCCATTTTTTTTGGGTTTTGTTACCTAGCACCTCGGCGACCCGTTTCCGCCATAGCGAGTTCACTTGCCCTTCCTATGGGGAGGGGAAACGTCCTGTCTGGTCGCCGGAGCGTGGGGTAATTCTCCCGTAACTTTTTTTTCTTTTATATTTTTTTATTTTGTTGTCAAGGGCCAAGACTATTTTTTTGTTTGTTTGTTTGTATCTACTAATGGGTCTTAATATAGGCTGTTTCTACGGCTTAGACCTGTATCAGTAAGGGATGATTATTCACCCTTTTATTTGTTTACTTCACATTAAGAATTAAGGTCTGTCCAGAGGGACAAGGGTAAATTAATTTTGCTTCAAATAGCCTCGTTCTAATTAGCTCTTCGGTCCTTGTCTTTTAGTTTTTAGTTATGGGCTTTAGAAAATTTGGCCCCAAAGGGTTGCCCAACTTAGTTTTTTTTGTTTAATGAAGCGTTCAATAATTTTAAGTTGTTTTTTTTTGAGACTAGTAGTTCAGCTACGAAGAGGTTTCACACCAAATATATTTTCTTCATTAAGGTTTGTGTCTGCACATAGGATGTGTGAACATTTTGGGTAATAATTTTGTTTCGGGACTTAATATTTTGGTAGAGTTCAGTAATTAGGATAGACATGTAGGTAGAGATTTTAGCAGTTGTTTTATTTTCAGACGGCCATATTATGTCGAAGCCTTGGTCCAGGTATGGCATTGTACTTCTTTGCTCGAGTTGATGCTGGGGGTCCAGCTAAATTTTTGTCGGTACCCTTCAAAAATTCTTAAGGGGGGGGGTACTGTTACGGTTTTTTTTGTGAGGGTCGGAACGATTTGTTTGTTCCATCAAGTGAGGTTCTGAACGCACCCCTTGCATAGAGTATTAATCCGTTTTCTTGTGATTGAGAGGAAGATTATCTGTTTTTTTTTGCCTCCCCTCTGATGGAAGGTTCGAGAGATCCCGAAACTTATAAATAGGCCTGCAAAGGCCCGTTACACTTCTTTTTCCGCTTGGAACTTTAAGCAGCCCCCAATCGACGCACTGCCTGAAGCGAGGTAAGAAAGGAATCATGAGGCGTCTGTCTGCCCTAGTGGCACGTAATAGCAATTCTTGAAAATTCATTTGATCTTTCAGGGCTGCAAAACGAAGCCAGGCAGTGCTCCTTTCGACGTCCGCCTTCCAGGGGATATAATAGACCTACCGGCTGAGAAAAAGAAACAATTTAACCGAATACAAGGAGGCGACTTCGTTCCTGGACTCGTGATGCATCCACGTGGCGTCCTCCGAAAGCCTTCGAACCTCCCCAAAAATAAAGGAGGTTCTTGGTTAGGGCTGGTAAAATACCCAACCATACCCACGTCTACCATAGCCCCAACTCCGGTAGACAGCCAGAGCAGTACCTGTGGTCAGCGCTCTGCCTGACATCCCGGACTGCTCGCCTTAACTGAGTCTTCGGTCCAAGGCTGTGATTCTCCACGCTGCACCGGTATTTATGAATTTCCCGGTCTCCTATAACCGGGTGGCGCCCTTTTCTTCTTTTTTTACTTTGCGGAATTCATCTTTCACCCTATGCGACTCACGACCTTACCCTGAGATATTTAGAATTTTCTGAGCAAGCTGGTTTATATTTTTTTTTTTTACCTACACTTATATACTAAACTATAGAATATTATCTTCCTAATAAACTTAAATTTTGGTGGATCTACGTTGCTGGCACACAGAAATTGTAAATTAAGTAGTTAAACCTAAGACATAATAACTTAAGTAAATTGTTGTTCGCTAGTACCAGCGATTGCTATCAAATTTCCATGTTCTAAGTTACTCTTTGTACCTGGTACTAACGGATAACCCGACCTAATTAAGGAAAGTGTTCTAGATGTATCTATTCCATTTTTAAATGAGTTTTGGTGAAAATTTTAATTTTAAATAAATATATTTAAAAAATTGTTGAACGCTTCAATATTGTTTTTATTGGTGTATCTGTCGACATCCTAAAGTAGGTAGGTAGTGTAGTTAGGTGTCTGGAGGCTTCTCTTCCTCACCTGGAGAGTGGAACCCTCCGTCCTCTCTCCCCTTAATTTTTTTAATTTTTTATTTCATAACCCCATCTGTACACAAAATCGTAACAATATAATATACAGGGTGGAAACTTTGAGCGGGGCAGTAAGGGGAAGTACCTTATCCGTTGTAGCTACTCGGAAATGGTCTTAGGAGACTATCCATATTTTTTTATATAATTTTGATCCCCATTCACAGATTTTGAAAAAAAAATACAGTTAGCTAGAAAATAGCCATTTTACATCAAAAATTTTTTGATGCCAATTGATCCTGTTTCTAATACTGATCAAAATCTTCTATCGAACCAACCATCGTTGGAGTACTCAAAAATACACAAATTGCAAAAAAACTTTTCCCGTACATTTTGTATGAAAATTTTATGCAAAAGCTTTTTGTGTCGGTTGAGATCTTTTTGTTGACTGAATAAAAAGATAAGTTAAAAAAGAATTCAAATTTTGAACTCGTTATTACTAAATAAAAAACAATCTTAAAAGTTTGTTGCGCCAGAAAAGCTCTGAGTGTGTTGTGAATTTTACACTATGTGCATAATTGGACAGCTATCGATAAGAGAAAAATAATCTCCAATTTAGAACGTTTAGACTTGCTATTAAATATTACGTAAATAATAAAAATTCACCATCAAGTTATGTTCGTTAATAAAAAAGAAAATAGAACCTTGCCTTCTTTTTGATATGTGTAAAATTCTACGTGATCATTTGTCTTTTATTTTATTTTTTGTATATCAGTTACACAACTTCTTTACAAAATGTAAGGGAAACGTTTTTCGCTATTTGTGACTTTTTGAGTACTCCAACGATGGTTGGTTCCATTGAAGATTTTGATCAGTATTAGAAACAGGATCGATTGGCATCAAAATTTTTTTTTGTGTAAAATGGCTATTTTCTAGCTAACTGTATTTTTTTTTGAAAATCTGTGAATTGGGATCAAAATTCCATAAAAAAATATGGATAGTCTCCTAAGACCATTTCCGAGTAGCTACAACGGATAAGGTACTTCCCCTCACTGACCCGTTGAAAGTTTCCACCCTGTATATACATATATATATTTATATATATTTTTTTTTTGGTATCTAATTCCTAATTCCTATTACACAGAACATGTAATGCGATATAATATATATATATATATATATATAATATATATATATAACTGTATTCTGCAATCTTTGCTGGTTATAGCGTATTAACTAACTATTCCTTATCTTTCTTATACTCAGTTGTAACATTTTCATTAGTTTTATTACATCATTATTGAACTGTAGATATTGTTTTGCATTCAATGTTTCGACATAAGTTTAAATCAGTCTTATCCTCTGGCATGCACGCATACTAAAAACACTGATTGATTACAGTAAATAACTGAAATGACATAACACATGACATACATCAATAATAAAATAATTACGTATATAAATATTTAGAGTGAATAAGTATCTTCTAGACCAGCATGCTCCACCGTCGACAGCGTCGTCATTTACCGTCAGGCGAGACTGCCACCAAAAGATTGCCTAATCGCAATAAAAAAAAAAAAACAAAACATTTCTCTATCGTCTTTAACTTTCGTCGTATGATGTTTGATCGTTATTCATATTACTGGTCAGGAAAAGGTATATTGTTTACAAAATTATAGCTTTAGGCCTAATTTCACCATACCATGTTTGTTTACGCTAAATCAGGCATTAGCTAATGGGTCTTTAAAAATAACAGAGCTGTTAAATCAGTCTACGTTCTATGAAGTTAACTGAATTAATCATCCATTAACAGTTGGTGGGACACTCGGTTCAGTTAACAGTCCGTTAAAAGGATTAACGAGGCGTCAAATAAATAACAGAGTATGGTGAAACTAGGCCTTAGTAATGTAATCCGTTATTGCAAAAATAAAAATATAGGATTAACAAGGCGTCAAATAAATAACAGAGTATGGTGAAACTAGGCCTAAGGATGTTATTATTCTACCGAAAATAACGATTATTTTTGTAGAACTATACATATACATATACCCATCTCGATAAGACGTGCATCATCTTTAAATGTATTTAAGGACCAAATAAAAAAGTTATATCTGTCCATATAACGGTTTTCATTATAAACTGTGATATTGCTTATTTCTGTGTTGTAAGTATTTATTTATAATATTTATATATTATATATATTCATGTAAATATTATATATATGTAAGAGTATTTGTTTAAGAATATGTATATGATATTATAGTAGATATGTGTGATTTATATTTGAAATTGATTGTATATATTAGTATTTATTTTACTAGCTTAACTACACCCCGTCACTATCTGTTTTACAAATCCTCTCCATCCAAAGGTTGCCTGGAAGAGATTACTTTTAGTAATAAGGCCGCCCATTGTAACACTATATCTGTAAATTTTAATTTTACTTCTTATTAATTGTCTTGTGTGGTGTAACAATAAAGTATTATCTATCTATCTATCTATGCCATTAAAAATCGTAGTCGCTCGAACGAAGTATTTTTCTCAATTATTTATGTTCAAAATATACCTATCAATTGTGGTTATCTACTAGTAATATAAACCTACGTCATAGTGATAGAATACAGAGTGTTTGTTGTCACAAATGTGTTTTTTCAATCGCAATAATTGTTGTTGGTCTTTACCTACAATTCATATACGCAAAAGAGAGATTACAAAACATTTAAACTACAAAATATATTTACGATATAAAATTTTGTTGTTTATAATTACACATTAACCTATGGAATACATTTCAGTTTTAAAATTTATTATATAATAAAAACATATTATACCGGCCGACCCACATAATATATTGTGTAAAGATAGCAAGATGATGATAATATATTTAGTCAAAGAATAAAAAAACTTTAGTTAACAGAAACATAAACTATTATATCGATATAGTAAAGTATTCCTGAAAGAGCGCGAAGTTCAAATCGAAAGGAATTTAATTGACCAGTTTTATCAAAAACATCATGTTTCAATAAACAGCAAATTTTATTTTCTTATTAAAAATTTAGCGCCATGATCACTGTTATATGAAATAATCTTTCTTTAATAATAATTTACTTTATTTTGTTATTACTTTTTATTATATGATATATAATAAAAATGGAATAGCGGTAGTAGCTCTCATCTAGTCGTAACTCTGATCTATGCTCCAATCTCCTTGCTATAGCCATTGATGCTGCAGTAAAAGAATAAACTTTTCTTAAAATTTGTCAGCTGCGGGGGCATGGATTATTATTAGCCCGCATTTCCGTCCGCAACGTACGGTTCATTAAACTACTCTTACCATTAGTAACAAAAAATGTCAACATATATAGCCGTATATAATAGCGAAATACTTTCCATCTTAAGGTTAGACTGTTTAAAATATGTGGTCAAGTGAAAGCTTGGCAATGAAAATATCAATATCAAAACTTACTTATTTCAAGGGGTGTGTCTTCAAGTGCAAGTTTTCTCATCATCCTATGTATACCAACCAGGTTCCACCTTCCACATAGGGCGTGGAAAGGACATGAGAGGCTCGTGAGAGCAATATAGATAAAGAAATAAACCGTGCCGCGAAGGCGTGTCTGTCATAAAACTATATATTTGAACTGTTATATCGATTTACAATCAGCTTCACAATGATAAAACATAATTTAAGAATTCTGTACGAACATTACGAGGTAGTTTTTCAAAGATAATGGTTTATGATTGTAACTTTAATTTCTTGTTTTGTTTGAAACAACAATAAAATATAATATTGGATACTGGTACTAGCGATTCATAAGTCTGACCGGGCAGATGTAGGTTAAGACTTAGTTTAACTTTAGATTCAGCTTTTTCGGCTACTTCGGTGTAGCGACTCATGTGGCGCAAGTATGCTAATCTCGGTAGTGTTTACAATTTTACATGCTCGTATTTGAGCCGTTTGGTGTAGAATTTTGGGTCCGAAATCATCTTATTTTCTAAAACTTATTATATCGCTTGGTCGATGCGACGCGTGATCAAAATGCTGGCACATATTTGGTTCAAGTCGTAAGCGTAGAAATTCAACGGGCACCGCTGCCTGAATGCTGGACACGCTCTCAACTGGTAGTGGGCTGAAGTATTTGAAGGAATGGCCTTTCGATTGCCTAAATGCTTTCCGTGTAGTTGTTGAAGTGTTGTCTATACCTAGTTTTTAACGTTAATGCGTGAAGCAATTGAATTTCATTCATAAATGCCCGAATTCAGTTGCGTGTGATGGAGGGGATGGACCTGCACACTGATGAATTTAAACCTGGGCTCTATACATTAGGCACAGAAAGGAGCTTACGGCTGTTGAGAGTTCTTATAACCTAATGCTGTCTTAGGTTTTCGCGATTATTATTTATTTATTTACTTGATTATAGGTGAGTAGCGCTATGCTGATGTGCCTATATCACACCGTGTCGAATCATTAGGCTTTTTTGTAGTGTCCACACACTTTTGAGTCAGCATTGGTTACAAGTTGGCAAGTGACTTTTTGCTTTTACACAACCAGTTATCCAGCCTGTTCTTAAATGCGTTCACAGATGAAGCAGAGACAATCTCCTCCGGCAATCTGTTCCAGTTGTGAACAACTCTGTTGCTGAGGATATGGTGCGCAGTGTTTGTGTTAGCATGTACACGCTGGAAATAAAAATAATTATAAATATATACGCGTATTAAGCCGTTTAAAGTTGTTTAATTACTATGTTTATATAACCTGACTGGTAACGGGTATTTAGTTAATTCACAGTTGGCAGTTTCGTTGCTTGTAGGATTGCGGTCACGAAAGTGACGAACCATAAATCGAAGCCAAGACTTGTTGTTATGCTTTTTGTATCGATCCCACCTAATGCGTGATAATGGTCGGATCGGCTAGATACATTCGTGCCAGCGCAGACGACTCGGTCTCTGCTCTGTCCGTCGATGCGTGCGGCCACGAGACAAACCTAGTAGGTAATTATAACCCAAAGAGTGCTCTTCTACACTACTCACGTCGAAGTGCAAGTATGGCGTTGCTGTATTAGTCCATTGAAATGTTACATTTTTAGGCCTTATCTTGCGTTTTTTAGAGGACGCAATTTAATTTTTTAAATGTGTAGGGGTGTCAGCATAAAGCTAAAATCAAGTTTGTGGGGTCGCCACCCTTTTCCCACGGCCGCCATCTTGAAAATAGGGGTTGAAACGGTTGTTACGATATATCTCTTAAACTATTTATCCGATAAAAAAATTGTTATCATTTTTTGTTGCAAATTAAATTCTCTATAACTTTGGTATTGTAACTTTTTGTCGTAGATAAATAGAAAAGTTACAAGTGAAAATGTTCAGAAATTCGAGAAAAAAGTATATATTTTTCGATATAACTTTTTTAGGCGTACAACAGGGCAATTTACTATTGCGTTGTTAATACCAAAAAATGTCGGCAATGGGTACTACAAATAATACATTTCTTCAAACTTTCGTGAACTAAACTCATGTTTTTTTATGCGAAGCGCTCGTAGCCAAGTTTGCTTAGCCATTCTGAATCGATCAGCAAAGTTAAGCAACGTCCGCCGCGGTCATGACTTGGATGGGTGACCGCTGGTTGGGCATTACTACTGAGCGCTTCCGTGCTTCGGAGGGCACGTTAAGCCGTCGGTCCCGGTTGTTGTCTTAGGATAGCAGTCGTTACAGCATGGTGGTAGGGCACTTTGCAAATGCCCGCCTGGCTAGCTACCACCCTCAAGTTGAAAATCTGTCGCCAAGCACCTAACGGTGTGTTCCGACAGCTGTCTTTGAGAGCCAGTAACTCTAGGTTAGTCTGAACAACATCCTCGATCACATCATCACTTACCATCAGGTGAGATAGTGGTCAAAGGCTAACCTATCACGCATAAAAAAAAAAAAAAAAAAAAAGCCTTTATAAAATCAACATTATATTTAGACCAACCTTCTAATCGTGACTATGGTCATGCAACTTGATCACTTGACAACTCTCAAAGAGAGTTGGCTTCAAAAGGAACTACGCCATAAAGCCAAAGTAAAATTTTCTACACTTTTGTTTTGTCCTTTTTATGTTATGAAACGAGTCTCCGATTTATAGTGTTTACTATCAGTGTCACGCCTGTCAGTGTCATATTCTACTGGACACTGCACTGCTCTGGTCACTCTGAGACGTTATCACGTCAGCTCTATATCACATTTTCCCAGTCATATGCAACAGTGCCCTTCACGCCTAAACACAGTACTTAGTTTACACACCACCGCTTTGAGGCAGAATATCTGACACTGCCGTGGTATCTACCAAGACAGACTCTTGTATAGAAACCATATAACTGTATCTACCCCAACATAAGCGGAATAAGGGCATAACTGATACAAATACTAATCTTTATTTACCTCTATGATGTCATTACCAAGGTTCGGAACTTTAATGGCCATGATATTGACATTTTCAATCACAGACAGATCGCGTGAAGCGTGTTATAATTATCAGTTATTGATAAGATTATCAGTCAAAATAAATATATTAGAACTAATCCGGTTATAAAACAAGTAGTAATAGCGGTCATAATCATTATAGTGATGCTGATAAAGAAAATTGATATGATATAAGAACTTGACTGATGAAATGACAGACGTATATGGAGACACACCTTTTTACTCATTAGGGACTTTGTAGCTGTGACAGAGGGGTGAAACACACAAAACCAATGTGATATTTATTTATTTTATTTATTTATTGCAGATAAGGTATCCTTTGACCACTATCTCATTTAATTGTGATGTTGTCGAAGATGTTGTTTAAGCTAACCTAGAATTATTTATATAGAATTAGCTCTCAAGGACTGCTATCGGTTCACTAGATGCTTGGCGACAGATTTTCTATTTGAGGATGGTAGCTGGCCAGGTGGGCATCCGCAAAATGGCCTACAACCATGCTGTAACATGCCATCTTAAGCACGGAAGTGCACCATCAAACATGACCGGACGTTGCTTCATCTGCTGATCGGTACTTATCGGCTACGCAAACTACGCTACGGGCGCTTAGAAAATGTTAAACTGCCCCTGCCCATAACACATACCGATTACCGATACACAACCAAACGTGTAACGTTCAGCATGGTACCGTATTGAATTTGGCTCCTTTAGTTTCTTCTCTTCTTCTTGAACTTGTCTTGGTCAAAATTCTTTGGAGTTGGCGCAGTATTTTTATATTGGTTGAGTTTATGTTTTAGCTGGGACATAAATAACAAGGAAGTATATACTATATATAGTACATACTCCGCGTTGGTAGATAATACTATTACTGTAGGATGCCAAAACTAAGAGAACATGGAATAAATAGTAGGTAAAAGATGGCATACTGTATATAGTTTATATATACGTGTATATTGGTTTATATCATGAATATCACGGGACAAAAGGACACTTTATGAGATTTTAGTAAGAATCCATTGACGCAACATCGAATCAGCCAACCGAGAAAGTTCTAACATACATTTTTCTTTTACACGCGTCACAAGTCAGCGGAAGTACGCCCTTTGCGCAGTGCTGTGCCATCAGGAGGTCATTTCCGGTGCGCGATCTGCGAGCCTTTTACCGTTGTACCTAATTATTAGGTTTCATCTGTGCTTCTACTTTCTGTGGGATGAAATAGAAAATGGAAGTGATAAGGGCGGTGAGCACACTCCTTACAATGAAGCGAGTGTCAAAATTTTTTTTTTACTTAAAAATGGAACTGACTTTACACCCAATAATGTGATATAACTTGTTGTAGTCGGTACCATGATTGTTCAAAAGCTAGTAGTAAATAATATCAAAACAAATTTAATGTGTAGCAAAAATAACACCAATATTTTTATCTTAATCTTCTTTATATATAAAATATACGTGTCACATTGTTTGTCCGCGATGGACTCCTGAACTACTGAACCGATTTTAAATTTGATTTGCACCGTGTGCAATTTGATACAAAATGAAAGATAGGATAGCTTACATCTCAAGTCGCAATATTATTTTATTGCAAATTATTTGTCTACTAGTTGACAGTCACAATTATCTGTTAGCTCCAAACGATTCTAACAGATGGCGATATCTGTTGACTGGATTGAAATGAGCGCGGGCGGAACCGCGCCCGTAAAGCTAGAATATAATAATAATTTTGTCAATTGATATATATTACACAATAACGCAGCGACTACAGCACTTCCAGTATCCATTAACCTATCCGTGATTCAGAAACTCAGAGAATGAGAACAGACAATGTCATTCCAGCAGGGAAATTGTGGTTCCGCTTTAAAATGGTTTCACTGCTTGTCCTATGCGTCATTTCTAGAGATTTTTTAAAATTTCATAATTATAAGACAGTTTTTATTGTGTGGTTAAAATCTAACTGTGACTTGCAATAATAGCATATATCAGTGAATGTTGATCAAGCAAAATGCTATTTAAATTAATTAAGGTGGACTAAGTTTTAGTTTGATTGCCTAATCAAACTAAATTAGGTACTTAAAATTTGATAAATACCTATTTCAATTTCGAATACGTAAGTTTTTTTGTTTTAATATTTTTTAGTAATGAAATTAAAATTGATTTAATACGCTAAAATATTTAAAAATTCTATGACGAAAGCATAAAATCGGTAGATGTCAATTTCATGCCCATTTGATCTTCGATGAGACTTAATCTATTAAGTAACTGAGGAGTGAGAATGTGGTTTGTGTGAAAAATTTCATAAAATGTTTTAATTTCTTACTGTTTTTTAATAATTTGTATGCCTTTATTGACAAAACACTATAAACTGTATACAACACTACAGTTACTACACTGAAAATATGTAGACAACCAAAGGCAGGCCTACAGGCAGTCCAAATGCTCCAGCCTCCACTACCAGTTGGCAGCGTGCTCAGCATACTGGCAGCATTGACCCGTTGGATTGCAATGCTAAAATGTATTATTATTATTATTGTGTTAACGCCTGTTCTTCTTCCCTACTCGGCCTTACTTTATGACAATATCGCACTACGAGTAATATCGATGTTATAGTGTAGTTTTGACATTTAGATACCAAATGAGCATGCGGTACCACTACCCTCACCAGAATGCTATATTTTATCTCCTTCTCCTCGACATAGCTGCTTAGTATATGCTGTTTTGTATGTTGCTAAACAACGAGTCATTAACACGTAACATATTATGGACTTTGTATTTTTGACAGGGTAAGCATATAGGTCTAAACATACGTTTTGGGCATATATTTTTGTTCTTATGTATGAGAGGTCAAGTTTATTGCAAGCCCTACCGTATACAAGTCCAGCTGCTGAGATACTGAGACTGATTTGCTTCATAGTCCAGTCATTGAAGCTTAAATTAGGTAAGAATCTCGGAATTCGAGATACCCAGCTGTAAGTCTGTAATACTTGTATACTGACACCCTATCTGCCCTCTATCTCGAAATCTGTTAACCGTATAAAAAAAATTATGAACAAAATTTGTAGAGAATTTTGTATTTTACAATATTGATAAAAATACAAATAGCAAAGACCCATAGGAAATGAGATATATACAAAGTAAGCGCAAAAAACCGATTTTTGTGACGTTTGACCTTGAAATTTAATAGTTGCGTACACCCTACCATATGTAGGTTTTGAGACAACTTTTAGGGTGTCAGTATACAAGTATTACAGACTTACAGCTGGGTAGTAAAGTCTGATGCCAATGTGAACAACTTGGCATCAGACTTTACTGCATTCCGCTCCTTTATTATGACAGCTATTCAATGCCTTCAAGATCAGGTGGCCATGCTTGTTCAACAGCAGGATTCCATATGTAGGTTTGAGACAACTTTTAGGGTGTCAATATACAAGTGTTTACAGATTTACAGCTGGGTATCTCGAATTCCGAGGTGAACTTACTATAATGACTGGACTATCAGAAGGTTTTTTGTTTAGACAACTCAACACCATGGAACCTAAGAACTGGATTACAAAATGACGATTTATGCCATATCATCATGAATGCAGTATCAAAATAGTGTTTTATCGACTACCGTAGTCAATATAACCGTCGAAAATGAGGGTCTATAAAACTGAAAACAACTCACCTGACTAACGAAAACATCATATGCCGGATAAGCCATGGCAGGGACAGAGGTGATGTTGTATCCAGCTCTTCAGAGATAACGTTCAAGGTGTCAGAGTAATTAGTCATATGAGACGAGTCTGACAACCTCAGTGAGTAGTAAGCCGTTGTGAATGTTAGGCAGTTTAAGCAAGGCTCGGTTCTGTAAGACATTGAAGCATTTGATAATTTGCGTTCATCGCGTATTTACAATATATTCTAAGAAAAATATCACATCGGCAGAAAATTATAGAGGTAAAAGTTTTATTTTCCATATAACTCACGAAGTGATATTTAACGGAACAGAAGGGTAAGGTGTGAGAACTCAGTTCTTCTCGTCGCTCCAGCTGCCAGGGTATGAAGGGTAGACAGCAGCCATGAGGACAATCATCTTAGTACGAGTGGAGTTAGTGGAATGGATGAAGATCTCAGACTTGTTGTACTTCGGAGCAAGCAATTCGTCGTAGTCAGCTCAGATGAACTTTCCAACAGCACAGGCTTGCTGTATTCTCAATTAGTTAAAACAAAAGAAATGCTACAAGTATTAACGCAAGATTATAACTATCAAGTTCTAAGCTAAGAAACATTAGTATTGATTCTTTAAAAGAGCGTGAGTAAAATCAAGACGTTGGCCATTAATTGTCAGATCTATTTTTATTGTAGCGGCTTCCATTCCAAAAAAGGAACAAGGTAAAATTATGATATAAGTTTTAAGTAACCACTTTCATCTGTAATTTGTCCAAAGCTGCATTCACTGAATCTAAATAACCTGGATTAGTGCTAAATGCAACGGTGGCAGGAACTGGGGTCCCATCTCCGATCTAAAATCAAATATACAGCCTTTAATTAGCTTCGCGGCATTTCCAGCCATCAATATTTCGTATATACACTTTAGTAATAATTATACAACTCAGTAAAAAAAAAATTTGCAGCACATCTGCGGTAACTTTAACATGTTCATAAGTCCTTGCCTATTCAGCTTCCAAGCATTTTGCAAAATGTGACCTTTAATGCAACTTCTTAAGACAAATTGGACGCGTTTTGCAGTACATAATATTTACTTATGTTATCATTAAAGCTGAGTTGTATTGCAGTGTCAGCGGGCCATTTCGTTACGATGAGGTGAGTCACCCACTTCGTTAATAAAACACGTTCAAATATACCAGCAGAAGTATCTAAATTTCCCCAGATAGATAGAGATAGATAGAAAACTCTTTATTGTTACACCACATATAAAATATTAAAGTTTACATCATAACATTTAATTAAGTAATAATAACATAGTGTTACAATGGGCGGCCTTATCATTAAAAGTGATCTCTACCAGGCAACCTTAGGATGGAGTTGAATAAACAAAACAGTTGGGGCGGGTGTAGTCTAACAATTAACAATTTCATATAATATATATATATATATCCCCCCCACTCCCCAACTCTTCTCAGCGGCGACTAAGGGTAAAATACGGGAAGGTATGCAGCAGCTTTTGAGAAAATATTATCTTACACTGCGATCCTAAAGATGCCTGCCCATCGTGGGGATTATGGTAAATCCCCCTGTAAAGGGGAGGCTATATTCAGCAGTGGATAATCCAGCTCATACAATAATAGGGCTTGAGCCTGCTTCAAAGTCACGAATGGTAACCAATGGTACAATTCGTGACTTTAGACTGCAACTGCAAATTTCTTTGCCAGAAAACCCAATGTAATTTACGACCCGGTACAGACTTTATTTATAATATATAGTTTACGAAGAATGTAGAAATACTGAGTAGGCTGAGTCTGTGAGCTGGGTTTGAGTCATGATAGTTAATAGAAAAGCGAAGAACTTATATATTTTGTTTTCATTATAGTAAATGAATTGATACCATGGAAGCCTTTTTTCTGTTAGCAATGGAGTAATAAGTTGCTTTCGGATGTTTATGCATAAAATTTTATGAAGGGATTTTAAATCTTTAGATAATTTTTAATATTTGTTTTAGGGTTCAACATTACGAAAAGCCTGTAATTTACATAAAAAAAATATATATATTAAATGATTTTGTTAGCGCAGTTAATTTATTCGCCATGATATGGTATTTTATGGTCATTGACAAAAATTATGATTAAATATGCTGCATTTTCACCGTACAGTGTTTTACCGCTTAAAATCCGCCGTTTAAGTGTTTTCACATTTCTGTTTTTCTTCTCCTTTCTCTAGTCCAATATATTTGCGGTCAGCTTATTACGTATTTTTCTTCTCCGCTTTGGCAACCGTCGTCGCATCATATACTCCTTTTTAATTCATAATGGGCGTAAATATCTTTCCTACAACACTAAGCAGGTAAATATATATTAGGTACGTTTGTTTGTTTGTTTAGGGAGGACATAGATGCTGGCTACCGCCTGTGCGGTCGTCCAGCTCCACCGGGTTTTGGGCGAGGGCCTGGCCCTACGGCACTTCTCCCGAGACGGGCGTAGAAGGCGAAAAGCGCTTTCTACCTCCGTCTCCTGCGGACGCCGAAAACGTACCGCTATTATAGGAGGGGTTGACAGCGAGCTCAAGGGCACCACTGTGGTTCGGACCTCGGCTTGTCTCGCTGTCGAGAGACATGGGGGGGATCGGAGCAAAATGCCTCTGTGCAACTGCAGTGTTGCACAATTGGGCCCTACTGAATAATACTCTTTGACTATTTGGAGAGCAATTTATCGTGACCTTGTTTTTGCCTCGAGCTCGCCGGCGGGCTCGGTGTTTGATTGTGTGACCTCTAATTACCTCACACCTGGGGATTTTACCTCGACGACTTACGGATAACGCTAAAGCTGCCAATGTAATGGCTGCGATGGGGTCATCCGGGTCGTCTAATACCTGCCGTGGTCGGCGACGGGGGGGTTTGAAAAATGGGATAGAAGAGGCAGTCGAGTAGTTCGATGCCTGGACAACCAATGGGTTCGGGTGGTGGGGCGCTCCATCAAAGTATCGGCGGGCGCAGTCCTTATTGAACTGCGCTAAAGAGGGAAGGTTTAAGTCGCAATGCAACTCGGTGTTCCGGATATACCACGGGGCGCCGGTTGCATTACGAAGAAAACGGTTTTGGATGACTTGAAGTTTATGAAGGTGGGCCTCACTAGCATGACTAAACACTACTGATGCGTAAGTCATGATGGGGCGGATGCAGGCAGTGTAAAGTGTCTTCTTATTACTAAGAGACATTTTACTCTCTTTGCGAAGTAGGGGACCAAGGCGACCCATTATGAAGGCCGCTCTGTTACGGACGGTTGTTATGTGATCGTTAAAGGTGAGATGACGATCAAGGGTGACTCCGAGGTATTTTGTTCTAGGAACCCAGGGAACGGGGTTCGTCGAACAAAATAAGCGGTTTCGGGTAAGGGGAGCGTGTCTTCTCAGTAAAGCACATAGCTGTGCTTTTAGCTGGGTTGACCGCGATGCGCCATTTTCGGAACCAGTCACCGACCTCGGTGACGGCCCGTTGCATGACGAAATAGGACTGTCTGTTGATATGCCACCCAGTGGTGTAAATGGCGGTATCGTCCGCATATTGGGCTAGGAATACTTTGGGCTGAGAGCGTGGGATGTCACTGGTATACAGTGCAAAGAGAATAGGTGATAGCACGGAGCCCTGAGGGACTCCGGCTCTGACTGGGTGGGGGGAGGAGAGGGTGCCTTCCACGCGATAGCGAAAGCTTCTGGCTTTAAGGAAGTCTTGTAGGATGAGCACAAGACGTTCTGGCACGCCAAATTGGTATAGCTTGTAGATCAAGCCGTTGTGCCAGACTTTGTCAAAAGCTTTCGCTACGTCGAGGAAGACTGCTAGCGTAGTCTGGGGTTTGGGGTACTTATTGAAGCCCTCAATGATGTGCTCCGTGAGGCGGTGCACCTGTTGGACGCATGAGTGTCCGGGTCTGAAGCCAAACTGCTCATCTGGGATAAGGTGGTGTTCCTTAGCATGGGACTGGAGACGGTTTGCAAGTAACCGCTCGTAAAGTTTGCCTAAGGCACTGAGGAGGCTGATGGGGCGGTAGCTGGTGGGGTCAGATGAGCTTTTGCCTGGTTTGTGAATGCCAATGACATTTGCACATTTCCAGGTGTCTGGGAATAAGCAGTGGCTCATAGCAGCATTGAAGATGCTGACTAAGAGATGGATGAGAGGAGGAGAGAGGGTTTTAAGAACCCTGTTGGAGATGCCATCGGCACCGGGGGACTTGCGCGGTCGGAGGGATCAGTCTCTCCACCTCAGCGTAAGTCGCTAAAGTGATTGGTGGGAGTTCAGAGGTGACCACAGAGCTTTTACGTTCGACTTCAGCATCCACCGAATCGAGGTGAGCTTGGTCAACGTGATCTACGTTAGGGGAACACTGAGCCTCTAGGCTATCAGCTAGGCACTCAGCTTTGTCTTCGTCAAAGAACGCTGGGACTAGTGGGACTGGTCTGTATAAGGGAGGCATGTCGTTGTGGTTACTTCCTTTCAAACCTCGCGCCAAGTCCCAGTAAGCATGGTGGCTTGGCACGAGGTTTGAAAGTTTATCGCCCCATTGTTGATCACGCAACTCAGACATGCGACTTTGAACCATGCGTTCAAAGTGGCGTTTCTTAGTTTTATTCTCTTTACTGGGGTAAGAGTCGTAATGTCGGGTCATTGCTTTACTCTCCGTCACCAATCGTCTCACATCCGCTGGAATGACAAGGCGCCGGTCGTCCGGCACTATGACCTCCTTTGCAGATGCACCTACTACGGTGGAGAGGTGATTGGTGAACGAATCGATCGCAAGGGTTACGTCATCTTTTGTCAGGATGTCGTCAGGGATCTTGTCAAGGTCCGGTGAACTGATAGCCTTTAGGGCATCGCCTACTTGCTTCCAGTTCACTATCGTCTTAGTGGGGCGGGGGAGGTCAGTCGTTGGGTCGGGACCTAGTCGCAGTATAATGGGTCGGTGGTCAGAGTGAAGCTCGTGAACCACTTCTATGGAGCGTAACCGGAGTGTTACGCCTCTGAATAGTGCCATGTCAAGCAAGTCAGATCGGTGGTCTTCCATATAAGGGTAGTGAGTGGGCTCAGTGGGCGCAATTATGTCAAAGTTAAGTTCTGCGATTAGGTTTTCAAGTGCAATACCTTTGGGATTGTTGACGTTACAATTCCATAGGATGTGCTTACTGTTGAAGTCGCCAATCAGAATGACGGCGCTTCCTAATGAGAATAAGGCTTCTAAGTCAGCTCGGACGATCGGCTTGGAGCAAGCTTGGTAACAGGACGCTATGACTATAGGTTGATGACCAGTCATAGCTAGGAGGCAACAAGATGCTTCCATATTAACAAGAGTCGGGGTAGGTAGGGGAATGCAGTGCAGGGACCTTTTGTAATAGATAAGAGTGCCTCCCCCACGGGAGTTCACTCTATCATCACGTACCGTTCTGTAATTGGCAAACCTAGGGTTCGCCTTCCCCGGTTTTAGAAAGGTTTCCTGCACGCATATGATATCGATAAGGTGGGTACAACAAAAGTCGTGGACGAGGTCACGTTGTCTGAAGAGGCCGTCAGCGTTAAATGACGCTAACGAAACTGAGTACGGTTTCGTGCGTTCGGTTGTACTACCCATAGTGGTTGTACTGGGGAGGGGCCTGGGGGACGAAGCGCTTAAGGGCGCTTAGTAAGTTTGCGTGTTCCAATGTGTATTGGATCACGTCCGCTGGGGATTGAGCGTATTGCATCTTGTGGAATAGCTCTTGTACCTCATTGATGTCAACCGACATAGCCAGATCGCTGACTAGGTTGATTGCCTCTTGAAGAGGGGCAGCCATCAATGGCATAGGGGGAGCTTGTGGCCGGGAAGCGGCGCGGGGAGGGGCGCGAACGGTGTTGGCAGCGGGTGCCGGGAGCGCGGGGCGAGCCGGGGCCGGTGCGCGGGCAGGGGCCGCGGCGCGGGCGGGTGCGGGAGCGGGCGCGGGCGCGCGGGCCGGGGCGCGGGCGGTAGCGACGGTCTTAACCATACTGGGTGGTTTAGACCATGCGTTACGGGCTGGGAGCGGCGCGGGTATTACCTGTGAGGCAGGTACTACCGTTAGTTTAGGGCTTACCCGTTGGTAGCGGTCATAAGAGGGACGGGTCGGCCTGTGCCTTGCCACCCTGTGGTTCACTCGTGGTGCTTTAGGGCAACCACGGTAATTCGCGGTATGCCCTTGAGCACCGCATAGGACACAACTGGGTGGGTCCGGCGAGTCCCGGGTGCGAGTGCACGCTGCTGTCGCGTGATCGCCTAGGCACTTAACGCACCTAGCGCGAGCGAAGCAGAAACGGGAGGCGTGCCCGTATAGTTGGCAGTTATGGCACTGCGAGGGACTCCCATTCTTGTATGGGGCTTGGACATCGAGTCCTGAGAGGCCACAGACCTTTTTTAAATTAAAAATGGCCTTGCCTTCAGGTGTACGATCTAGTACTACGAGTACTAGATCGTAGGGGCTGCGGTCCTTCCCGCTGTACATGCGGTGAACTGCATGTACGGGGAAGTCTTGTGCCTTCAGGTCGGCACATACCGAATCGGTATGTACCTCCTTGGGCACACCGCGGATGACAACGCGGAGGACTTTCTCCTCTTCGAGCGCATAAGTGTGAAAACTTATGCTCTCTTTACGGAGGAGCTTTGTTAGCGCTCTGTGGTCGCTAATGGTGGACACTTGGACTTTAATGCCCTGCTGCGTGGAGCGGGCATTAGTATAATGGATCCCACGATCCGAAACTAAACGGGACAGCATGTCCCATTTGGTTTTGTCCTGAATGAACAGGGGCGGAGGCGGTTTTTCGCGGCGCGCGCTTGCGTCCTGAGGGGACGCGGCAGTGGTGGCCGGAGCGGAGGGAGGAGACGCGGGGCGCGGGGCGGGGGTCGGCTTCTTGCCGGAGGCGGGGGCCTTAGCGGGTGCCTTGGCGGGAGGGGCGGAAGTTGCGCAACTAGCGGCTTTAGGAGCACGCTTGCGTTTCCTATCTACGACGGTATAGCCGTCGTTATCTGAGTCCGAGTCGGTGCGTAAGGCGCGACTCGGATCTACCTCCATCTCCGCTTCGGAGTCCGAAGTGGGCTCGACAACGGCGATGGAAGGACGGGTGCTCGCTGGCCTCCCGATCGGTGAGCGCGAGCGAGACCTCTCACGGGGAGGGGCTGCCACCGTGCGTCTGTTGTCTGGGCCCGGAGCGGGCGAAAGCGGACTGTCCTCTGAGAAGGACCGGGTCAGAGGAGGGACGTTGGCCTCCGGGATTGAAGTCCCGGAGGGAGCAATAAGAGTGTCCGTGAGGCGGGCACTCGCTTCCTCTTCGAGGAGTTGCATATGAGCAACATACAGATCGGGGTGGCGGAGGGCGAAGGTCTGAAGGACCTGCACCTCACCGTTAGAGGGACGGGACTGCATCCTGAGGGGAATACTCAGGACGCCCTATCAAGGGTTTGAATTCCCTCACACACCTTGTGAGCTCACTGTGTGAGAGGGAGTGTGTACCTAGGGTGTGCCCTAGTTGTGTACCCTCTCCGAGCTTTTTTCTCGGCGGAGAGGGGTGCTCCTAAGCGCTACTCCGGGGTTGACTAGGGGCGACCCCAAGGCCAGTTATCCCGGAGCCCAGCTTGCTTCGGCTGACCCGTGAAGCGGGAAAGGCCACGGTGCAAGGTTAAACCAAAAGTTCGACAGTGGCCGTTGTCACCGTAGGGTGTCACACTGCGACCGCAGCAAATGGCGGATTTGATCGTTCAGACGGGTTTGGCTGACGCTACCCCACGCCTGAACGACGTCGCTTAACAGCACAAAGTGTGTTGTTACGCGCACTGTTACAATGTTGTGTCGAGTAGTAAAGTTGTGAAATGCGCACCGAAAAGTGCGGTCAAAACAAGACCACCAGTCCGATATGATGTTGTTCCGAAACAAGGGACTTGGGTAGGTGGTAATGCCTAACGTCTTAGAGCGCCTCTGCGCGACGGCACGGCGAGCTCGTAGCTCACGTTGCACGGCGTTCGGCGGCTGCTCAGCTTCTGCACACAAAACAAAACTTCGTCAGGACTGCGTATTCCAAGGCACTGGTCTGCAACTAGCGTCGGAACGATGACCCGAGTGAGACGGCAATAGGCGGGGACTATTGCGGTCTCACTGGGAGATACGGGCGGAGCTGTAGACAGGTGTGCACGGCGTGGCGGCACAGGTCGGAATCATATTAGGTACTTTGTTTGTTTGTTTAGGGAGGACATAGATGCTGGCTACCGCCTGTGCGGTCGTCCAGCTCCACCGGGTTTTGGGCGAGGGCCTGGCCCTACAATAGCCCGGGAGGGAGAAGTGCCGAAGGCACTTCTCCCGAGACGGGCGTAGAAGGCGAAAAGCGCTTTCTACCTCCGTCTCCTGCGGACGCCGAAAACGTACCGCTATTATAGGAGGGGTTGACAGCGAGCTCAAGGGCACCACTGTGGTTCGGACCTCGGCTTGTCTCGCTGTCGAGAGACATGGGGGGGATCGGAGCAAAATGCCTCTGTGCAACTGCAGTGTTGCACAGTTGGGCCCTACTGAATAATACTCTTTGACTATTTGGAGAGCAATTTATCGTGACCTTGTTTTTGCCTCGAGCTCGCCGGCGAGCTCGGTGTTTGATTGTGTGACCTCTGATTACCTCACACCTGGGGATTTTACCTCGACGACTTGCGGATAACGCTAAAGCTGCCAACGTAATGGCTGCGATGGGGTCATCCGGGTCGTCTAATACCTGCCGTGGTCGGCGACGGGGGGGTTTGAAAAATGGGATAGAAGAGGCAGTCGAGTAGTTCGATGCCTGGACAACCAATAGGTTCGGGTGGTGGGGCGCTCGATCAAAGTATCGGCGGGCGCAGTCCTTATTGAACTGCGCTAGAGAGGGAAGGTTTAAGTCGCAATGCAACTCGGTGTTCCGGATATACCACGGAGCGCCGGTTGCACTACGAAGAAAACGGTTTTGAATGACTTGAAGCTTATGGAGATGGGCCTCACTAGCATGACTAAACACTACTGATGCGTAAGTCATGATGGGGCGGATGCAGGCAGTGTAAAGTGTCTTCTTATTTCTAAGAGACATTTTACTCTCTTTGCGAATCAGGGGACCAAGGCGACCCATTACAAAGGCCGCTCTGTTACGGACGGTTGTTATATGATCGCTAAAGGTGAGATTCCGATCAAGGGTGACTCCGAGATATTTTGTTTTACTAACCCAGGGGATGGGTTGGTCGAACAAAGTTAAAGGTTGCGGGTAACGGGGGCGGCCCTTCTCAGTAAAGTACATAGCTGCACTTTTAACTGGGTTGACCGCGATGCGCCATTTACGGAACCAGTCACCGATCTCGGTGATGGCCCGTTGGAGGGCGGGAATGGACTTTCTACTGATATGCCACCCAGTGGTATAAATAGCGGTGTCATCCGCGTATTGGGCTAATAGGACGTTAGGCTGAGAGCGTGGGATGTCGCTGGTATACAGCGCGAATAGAATGGGTGATAGCACGGAGCCCTGAGGGACTCCGGCTCTGACTGGGTGGGGGGAGGAGAGGGTGCCTTCCACGCGATAGCGAAAGCTTCTGGCTTTAAGGAAGTCTTGTAGGATGAGCACAAGACGTTCTGGCACGCCAAATTGGTATAGCTTGTAAATCAAGCCATTGTGCCAGACTTTGTCAAAAGCTTTCGCTACGTCGAGGAAGACTGCTAGCGTTGTCTGGGGTTTGGGGTACTTGTTAAAGCCCTCAATGATGTGCTCCGTGAGGCGGTGCACCTGTTGGACGCATGAGTGTCCGGGCCTGAAGCCAAACTGCTCATCTGGGATAAGGTGGTGTTCCTTAGCATGGGACTGGAGACGGTTTGCAAGTAACCGCTCGTAAAGTTTGCCTAAGGCACTGAGGAGGCTGATGGGGCGGTAACTGGTGGGGTCAGATGAGCTTTTGCCTGGTTTGTGAATGCCAATGACATTTGCACATTTCCAGGTGTCTGGGAATAAGCAGTGGCTCATAGCAGCATTGAAGATGCTGACTAGGAGATGGATGAGAGGAGGAGAGAGGGTTTTAAGAACCCTGTTGGAGATGCCATCGGCACCGGGGGATTTGCGCGGTCGGAGGGCCTTGATCAGTCTCGCCACCTCAGCGTAAGTCGCTAAGGTGATTGGTGGGAGTTCAGAGGTGACCACAGAGCTTTTACGTTCGACTTCAGCATCCACCGAATCGAGGTGAGCTTGGTCAACGTGATCTACGTTAGGGGAACACTGAGCCTCTAGGCTATCAGCTAGGCACTCAGCTTTGTCTTCGTCAAAGAGCGCTGGGACTAGTGGGACTGGTCTGTATAAGGGAGGCATGTCGTTGTAGTTACTTCCTTTCATACCTCGCGCCAAGTCCCAATAAGCCTGGTGGCTTGGCACGAGGTTTGAAAGTTTGTCACCCCATTGTTGATCACGCAACTCAGACATGCGACTTTGAACCATGCGTTCAAAGTGGCGTTTCTTAGTTTTGTTCTCTTTACTGGGGTAAGAGTCGTAATGTCGGGTCACTGCTTTACTTTCCGTCACTAATCGTCTCACATCCGCTGGAATGACAAGGCGCCGGTCGTCCGGCACCATGACCTCCTTTGCGGATGCACCTACTACGGTGGAGAGGTGATTAGTGAACGAATCGATCGCAAGGGTTACGTCATCTTTAGTCAGGATGTCGTCAGGGATCTTGTCAAGGTCCGGTGAACTGATAGCCTTTAGGGCAACGCCTAATTGCTTCCAGTTCACTATCGTCTTAGTGGGGCGGGGGAGGTCTGTTGTTGGGTCGGGACCTAGTCGCAGTATAATGGGTCGGTGGTCAGAGTGAAGCTCGTGAACCACTTCTATGGAGCGTAACTGGAGTGTTACGCCTCTGAGTAGTGCCATGTCAAGCAAGTCAGGTCGAAAGTCTTCCGTGTGAGGGTAGTGAGTGGGCTCAGTGGGCGCAATTATGTCAAAATTAAGTTCTGCGACTAGTTTTTCAAGTGCAATGCCTCTGGGATTGTTGACGTTACAATTCCATAGGATGTGCTTACTATTGAAGTCGCCAATCAGAAGGACGGCGCTTCCTAATGAGAACAATGCTTCTAAGTCAGCTCGGACGATCGGCTTTTGACAAGCTTGGTAACAGGACGCTATGACTATAGGTTGATGACCAGTCATAGCTAGAAGGCAACAAGATGCTTCCATATTAACAAGAGTCGGGGTAGGTAAGGGGATGCAGTGCAGGGACCTTTTGTAATAGATAAGAGTGCCTCCCCCACGGGAGTTCACTCTATCATCACGTACCGTTCTGTAATTGGCAAACCTAGGGTTCGCCTTCCCCGGTTTTAGAAGGGTTTCCTGCACGCATATAATGTCGATAAGGTGGGTGCAACAAAAGTCGTGGACAAGGTCACGTTGTCTAAAGAAACCGTTAGCGTTGAATGACGCTAACGAAACTGAGCGCGGTTTCGTGCGTGCGGTTGTACTACCCATAGTGGTTGTACTGGGGAGGGGCCTGGGGAACGAAGCGCTTAAGGGCGCTTAGTAAGTTCGCGTGTTCCAATGTGTATTGGATCACGTCCGCTGGGGATTGAGCGTATTGCATCTTGTGGAATAGCTCTTGTACCTCATTGATGTCAACCGACATAGCCAGATCGCTGACTAGGTTGATTGCCTCTTGAAGAGGGGCAGCCATCAATGGCATAGGGGGAGCTTGTGGCCGGGAAGCGGCGCGGGGAGGGGCGCGAACGGTGTTGGCAGCGGGTGCCGGGAGCGCTGGGCGAGCCGGGGCCGGTGCGCGGGCAGGGGCCACGGCGCGGGCGGGTGCGGGTGCGGGCGCGGGCGCGGGCGCGCGGGCCGGGGCGCGGGCGGTAGCGACGGTCTTAACCATACTGGGTGGTTTAGACCATGCGTTACGGGCTGGGAGCGGCGCGGGTATTACCTGTGAGGCAGGTACTACCGTTAGTTTAGGGCTGACCCGTTGGTAACGGTCATAAGAGGGGCGGGTCGGCCTATGCCTTGCCACCCTGTGGTTCACTCGTGGTGCTCTAGGGCACCCACGGTAATTCGCGGTATGCCCTTGAGCACCGCACAGAACACAACTGGGTGGGTCCGGCGAATCCCGGGTGCGAGTGCACGCTGCTGTCGCGTGATCGCCTAGGCACTTAACGCACCTAGCGCGAGCGAAGCAGAAACGGGAGGCGTGCCCGTATAGTTGGCAGTTATGGCACTGCGAGGGACTTCCATTTTTGTATGGGGCTTGGACATCGAGTCCTGAGAGGCCACAGACCTTTTTTAAATTAAAAATGGCCTTGCCCTCTGGTGTACGGTCTAGTACTACGAGTACTAGGTCATATGGACTGCGGTCCTTCCCGCTGTACATGCGGTGAACCGCATGCTCAGGGAAGTCTTGTGCTTTAAGGTCGTCACATACCGCATCGGTATGTATCTCCTTAGGCACACCGCGAATCACAACGCGAAGGACTTTCTCCTCTTCGAGCGCATAAGTATGAAAACTTATGCTCTCTTTACGGAGGAGCTTTGTTAGCGCTCTGTGGTCGCTACTGGTGGGCACTTGGACTTTAATGCCCTGCTGCGTGGAGCGGGCATTAGTGTAATGGATCCCACGATCCGAAACTAAACGGGACAGCATGTCCCATTTGGTTTTGTCCTGAATGAACAGGGGCGGAGGCGGTTTTTCGCGGCGCGCGCTCGCGTCCTGAGGGGACGCGGCAGTGGTGGCCGGAGCGGAGGGAGGAGACGCGGGGCGCGGGGCGGGGGTCGGCTTCTTGCCGGAGGCGGGGGCCTTAGCGGGTGCCTTGGCGGGAGGGGCGGAAGTTACGCAACTAGCGGCTTTAGGAGCACGCTTGCGTTTTCTATCTACGACGGTATAGCCGTCGTTATCTGAGTCCGAGTCGGTGCGTAAGGCGCGACTCGGATCTACCTCCATCTCCGCTTCGGAGTCCGAAGTGGGCTCGACAACGGCGATGGAGGGACGGGTGCTCGCTGGCCTCCCGATCGGTGAGCGCGAGCGAGACCTCTCACGGGGAGGGGCTGCCACCGTGCGTCTGTTGTCTGGGCCCGGAGCGGGCGAAAGCGGACTATTAGGTACTTTTATTACTCACTTTATTACAGTCTTTTTTTCTCTCATTCATATGGCCTTTCAAGTGTGCCGGTTTCGATAACCGACCAATTAAAGCTACTAGGTGTAACCCTTACATATTATTTTTAAAAAACAGGTTCGTAAAAGAAGAATGGTAATAGATGATTTCACAATAGTTCCAAGAAAAGTCGCTCAGTTTTAAACAAGTAACGAACTTCACAACATTCAGGAGACGAAATTCACAGTAGGTATTTTTTTAAATAAAAACCACGTGTGTACCACGTTACGCGCGCCCGCCCCCCGAACCTCTCTCGGTTCCATTCGTCTTCCTACCAGGCAGCCCTTTGGGCCCCGTAGGCGATGACTAATTAAAGCGGTCTGCCTATAATAAGTTTGAGGGGATTATAAAGCCAGGATAAGCGGTCCGCGTGGACGCTTATGAGAATATCGTGGGAGTGTAGTATCGGAGTTGTGTCAGCAATAAAACTGTATATTATACTTTGTTCAATAACGTCCTCAACGGGTTCTGTACGATTTAAAAGTAGCTCCGCGTCCTGGTAGCCGCCTATCGGATAGAAAAACTTTTAGTCTACCAATTTGTAAAACTAATACGTTGAAGCATTCGCTGGTTCAACGTATTACATTAACATAATAAAATATAAATGGTGTAGTTATCACATGAACATCGGTTGTTAATATTTCAAAGGATAATAATATATTTCTATTATTTTTTATTTAATTTATAACCGATCTATAGGGAGGGACTGTACGACACATTTCATACAATTTTTTATACTAAAATTGACCACATCATCTCGGTTAAGTTCGCTACCTTCGTTCGACTCCTTGCTAAGACAACAAACATGTCCAAAGAGTGCAAAACGCGTGTGCACGCTTTTGTTTTGATGTCCCGCCCCGAAGTCATATTTCTCCATATCTTATTCAATACAATATTTTAAATATGAAATATAGGCGACACCTTCATTTGGCTTCATTAATGTTCGGTCTGGTTAAATGTCAGAAACCTAATTACCTTTTTTCAAAATTAACGTGGGCTCGTGACGAGAATAGCTACATTACTCGTGCAACAAGATACAATATGCTACGCATCCACATGCATGGTGGTACGGCAGCATTTCGTGGTAGCTTCTGTTTTAGTGCCACGAAGTGTTGGAACTCTCTTCCCCCTCCCATTCGTAATATCCAGAGTCAATACAAATTTAAACTACAAATGAAAAACTATTTGTTCAATAAACAAAAAGCTGATGCTATGCAGGGACATTTTTAAGAAATTTTTTAACCTAAAAATAAACAATTTTATTTTTCTATATTTTTTTTTTTTTAGTAATTTAGCATATCTATTTATTTGTTATTTGTTTTTCATTCATTTCATGCATTGTGGTAATGATATAGAATTTTTCGGCCTCGTCATAAATTATTTACTAGTACCATACTGTAAATATGTTGGCATATACTATAAACTCCTTACACTGTACTTCATCTCTACTTTATTTTTATTCCTGTTTTATTATATAATGTGTTATATGTTTTTAGTATTAAGTTTTTATTTGTAATAAATATTATCACAATTTAAGTATATTTAAGCGTTCCATTATTGAGCTACATATATGTATTTTCATATAAGTTTCTGTGTACATATTTTATTTTGTATTCACCAAACACCAAAGGTTCGTCGTCACCAAAGGTTCAGAGCTGAAAATCAGCGCTTGGGATTCGTCCACAGCATTATGCTGAGACCTGACCTTTTCTGGCAGCACTGCATATTACAGCACCGGTGCTGTTAATGCATAATGTTATGTAAACATATTTTAATTTATCTCTGTTTATATTGCTGTTGTATGCAGTTCTGTCTGGAATAAATATTTTTTCTTTCTTTTCTTTCTTTCTTTCTACCCTAACAAAATATTTTTTTCATTATGGGCATGGTTTTTCTTAATATTGAACCCTAAAACGGATATCTATAATTATCTATCGATTTATAATCCCATCATAAAGTTTTACGCATAAATATCGGAACACAACTCATTCCTACATTGCTAACAGAAAAAAGGCTTCTAAGCAATCAAATTATTTTAGAAAACATCATAATGTATAAGTTTTTCGTTACTTTTCTGTTAGCTATCACAACTCAAACTCTTGGGGACTCGGTCACCGATGGAACTAAACTTATTTCTACATTCTTGGTAAATTTTATTTTATTAAATAAAGATATGCTTCGATATACGAAATAATATGTAAAGATATGTAAGTCAAGGTCAAAAACAGCAGAACGCAAATTTTACCGCGACTTGCGTGTTTAAAATGTGTACCGTGCGGTGCAACAACATTACTTTGACGCGACCAATGCGACAATCGGATGCAATCATTTCTAAGCGTCAAATCAACCAATTTGGAAGATCGTGTGTATTTTGTTTATTATAAACTTGATGAGTCCGAAATCAAAGCGTTAACTGTATGAGAGTAACACTTCTTCACATATATATTCTTATGCTTCGATGAAGTACGTGTAACAGCGGCACCTTAGAATTTCGGGAACTTGATTTCTATCCCCAGGTCGTAAATGTTAATAGTTTTTTGGCCTAAATTAATATTGGCCTTCTGGATACTGCAATACCTCCTGTAAGTTTACGTTATATAATATTATGCTTTTATTATTATTAAACTCCAAGGTCGCGTGTTGCAAAATGCTAGGTAGCTGAAAATAAGGCAAGGCTTTTATCCCTTCAGGCGTCTTTTCCTCTAATAATCACATTAATAAACCCGACATGATAGATTTTCATCATGTTAAGGCTTAGGTGCCTGTTACCGCTAATGTGGTGCTTTGCTTAGTGGCAAAGGTGTGCTAAATAGCATAATTAATAGTATCCAAATTCAAATTATTGATGCCTTGAGCTGCCGAAAAACTAAGTGTAGCCTATATTTATGATTTTAGATCCATCGGCACGGAGATAGGACCCCAGTTTCTGCCACTATCTCATTCAGTACTAACCTTGAGGCTTTGGAAGCGGCCACTGCTGAATACGGATATGGACAGCTTACAGATGTAAGTATCATCATCAGTTTGCCTTGCGCCTTTCCTGGAATCGGTATGGCCACGTCACCAAGAAGATCTGAGAATAAACGGTCAATGCCTTTATTTCACAATCTTCAAGGATCTGTCCATACATATCTATCTTGGCTCACATTTGAATGTTTTATAGTAATATTGCGTTAATATGTTACACTTCCTTTTTTTTTCTTTTTTTTTAGTTGGGCAAACAGCGCGCCTATGCTCTGGGTAAGTACATCCGAGCTCGCTACGACGAGCTGCTTGGTCCGAAGTATAACAAGTCTGAGATCTACATCCGTTCCACTGACTCCACTCGTACTAAGATGACTGTCCTCACCGCCATGGCTGCTGTCTACCCCTCATACCCTGGCAGCTGGAGTGACGAGATCAACTGGGTTCCCATACCTTACACCACTGTTCCCATTAAATATGACTATGTAAGTTCTATAAAACAAAACTTTTAGTTGTATGTTTTCTTTCCGGTCTGTTATACATTTCTATAACTGACGGTGGATACAAATTATCAAAATGTCAGATTGAATTCTTTCTTACAGAACCAAGCCAGTCTGAACTGCCCAACTTTCACATCGGCTTACTACTCACTGATGATGTCAGACTCATCTAGTATGACTAAGTACTTTGACACCTTGAATGTTATCTCTGAGGAGCTTGGTTACAACATCACTTCCGTCCCTGCCATGGCTTATCCGATATATGATGTTTACGTTAGCCAGGTGAGATGTTTTCATAAAAATTCTTATAAACCCTCATTTTAGATGCTTATCTATACTTATAATAAAACTGTAACAGGTCCAATTCTGTACATGGAAGATATTTTGAAAAAAAAAAATGTACAGTACTTTGTAGCTGATACTGATGCAGAAACTGTATTTTTTTTTATTTTTGTCTGTCTGTCTGTCTGTCTGTCTGTCTGTCTGTCTGTCTGTCTGTATCCCGGCCGCGCATCACTCCAAAACTACTGAATGGATTTCAATGAAACTTAGCATGATTGTAGTTCATACTACAAGGTAGGATAATTTAGCTTTTTATCCCGAAATTCAGCATGGTTCCCTTGGGAGAGGGGATGAAAGTCAAAATATACACTAAGTTGTAATTTATTAACGCGTAGTCCGATTTCATACGTTCTTTTTAGGGTTCTGTATCCAAAGGGTAAAAACGGTCTGTCCGGCTGTCCGTCCGTCCGTCTGTCCGTCCATTTGTCCGTCTGTCCGTCTGTCACCAGGCTGTATCTCCAGAACGGTGATAGCTAGACAGTTGAAGTTTTCACAGATGATGTATTTCTGTTGCCGCTATAACAACAAATACAAAAAGATGGCCAAGTGCGAGTTGGACTCGCGCACGTTAAAACAAAAAAATGTTAAAATACGAAGTCTAATGTTGTATAGCTAATGGTACGAAACCCTTCGTGCGCGAGTCCGACTCGCACTTGGCCGATTTTTTTAATTAGAATAGTGGTGCTTTTAAAATTATCACGTAAATATTTCAAAGTCATCGGGTTTGCAGTTCAGAAATTACAGACATCACAACCTAAATATTACGTTCCAAATAACTTGACACCCAAAATGTACAGAAACCTTTGAACGTACGGCTCATCTTAAGCTGGCGCACTTTATCCTATAAGTATGACTTTCACTTTGACTTTGCTGATTGCTGATTTTTATTAACGCGTGGTCTGATTTCATACGTTCTTTTTAGGGTTCCGTACCCAAAGGGTAAAAACGGTACTCTTTTACTGAGATTTCGCTGTCCGTCTGTCCATCCGTCCGTCCGTATGTCACCAGGCTGTATCCCAAGAACGGTGATAGCTAGACAGTTGAAATTTTCACAGATGATGTATTTATGTTGCCGCTATAACAAAAAGTACAATAATTTGGCTAAGTGCGAGTCGGACTCGCGCACGTTAACACAAAAAAACCGTCCAAATGCGAATGGGACTCGCGCACGAAGGGTTCCGTACGATTATCTGAAATTATATTGTATGGGGACTCCCATACAATAAAATTCATTTCAATTCCCTTAATTATTTATTCTATTTTAATTAACTATATTTAAAGAAAACATAAAACTAAATATTCTGTGAATAGTTAAAGCGTCTACCGAAAGTTAAAATGTACACTTAGTTGTAATTTATTACCGCGTGGACTACGCGGTAATAAATTACAACTAAGCATATAAAAAAAAAGAATGATTGCAATCATTCTTTTTTTTTATGCCTGATAGGTTAGCCTTTGACTACTATCTCACCTGATGGTAAGTGATGATGTGGTCGAGGATGTTGTTCAGACTAACCTAGAGTTACTGGCTCTCAAGGACTGCTGCCGGAACACACCGTTAGGTGCTTGGCGACAGATTTTCAACTTGAGGGTGGTAGCTAGCCGGGCATTCGCAAAGTCCTCGCAAAGTCGCCCTACCACCATGCTGTAACGACTGCTATCCTAAGACAACAACCGGGACCGACGGCGTAATGTGCCCTCCGAAACACGGAAGCGCTCGGTAGTAATGTCACCAGCGGTCACCCATCCAAGTCATGACCGCGGCGGACGTTGCTTAACTTTGCTGATCGATTCAGAATGGCAAAGCAAACTTGGCTACGAGCGCTTCAAAATTTTTTGTTACAATAGTGGTAATTTAATTATTTTCCCGTATATATTTCAAAGTCCTCAGTTTTGCAGTTAAGAAATTACAGATATCACAAACTAAATATTTCGTTTTAAATAACTTGAACCGCGGATGTTGAGAAACCCTTGAACGTACGGCTCATCTTAAGCCCACAGGCAGACCGGAACCCCACGGGAAGCCCGACACCCCACGGGCAGCACGGCACCCTCATTTAGTTTTGAAAGCTTGCTACGATAAAAGTCTAAAATGTGGTACATTCACCACAATCAGTTTTTTTAACTACATATCTTTCTTTTGCCGGATACATTTCGGAGACTGCGCAATGGAAGTGCACAATGTTGTCGTAGGTTTTCGCGATTGTTACACTTAGTAATAAAACAATTTTAAACGGTTTAAATCACGTATATTTATCATTATTTTTGTCCCGACGCGTCGGGACGTCGCGACGTTTCAAACACTTTGTAGTGATCGTGGTCACGCGGTGACTGTCGGGACAAAAATAATTATAAATATACGTGATTTAATGCGTTTAAAGTTGGAAGTGCACAACTTTAGTAGATTGTTATACAAGGGTCAAAGGAATTTATAACATTCACCCGCGTTCAGCTCTCTACTTTTCATTTCGAAATTAAAGAAAGTAAAAGAGTAGCTTTTCTAAAAATTATTCATTGAAAAAATAACATAACTACTAAAAAAATATTGAGAGGTTAGAACTATTTGTGAAATTTTACGTACAATTTTGTTTGGAATATTTACGGGCGGCTATAGCCCGAATAGGAATCTCTCTGCTTTTCACTACCTACTAATATAAGGAATAACGATATAAAAATAGTATGTTTTTTTATATTATTTATTTTGATTTTAATAACATGAGCAGTACCTATTTAAAATTAATGCGGCTATAGTCCAAGTAGGAATCGATGACTTACATCCGTGTTAAACACTCTCCTTTTCATTTAAAATATGAGGAGGGTAAAATAATAGTAGTTTTTCTAAATATTTACTAAAAATATTAAACATGAGTAGAAGATACAAAGATACACTAGGAGTTAAAACAATGAAATTTAGGGAAATTTTTAGTTAGTTTTTTTTTAACCTACACTTTTTACCTTATATTTAGTTACTACCCTGCCAAACATAGTTGTTATTAATTGTTTTATAACAACAGAGTATTTTACAACGAAAAATCTTAGACATATAACTTTGTTTATACCAATGGTTACCATGGTTACAAGTCATTGCGGCCCAAGAGAAGGAAGCATTTACTATGAGTTTTTCCCGGCCTTAGGTGGGAAGGAGCGTCGCCTACCCGCTACTCAGATCAAACAAACACTACTTCCTCAGAATGAGAAATAAAAAAAATATAATCGATCTACCGTCAAACAAACCGCCGTTTTAAAATCGAAATTCTAAAGAAACGCACAAGGTACTTTGTTTCAACATTTATTGTGTGAACTGGGAAAGAACTCTCTGAGTTACTTAACTACTGTCATCTGGAAAATACAACCCGGGAGTTTTGAAATCCAAAGTAAAAAGCTCCATTCTGAGCTATGGTTTACTATAAGAGTGCTTCACCGCAGACCAGTGTTGCTTAATATGAGATAAACAGTGCACAAATGTGAATAATTAGTCTGCAGGTACGGCAATCGCGAACGAAGTCGCGGGCACAGCTAGTATTGAATATAATAGTTGTAAAAATGTTATTTTGATGACCGCCTGCATCATTGGCGAAATGGTGTAAATTGTCGCTTTACAGTGTATGTATTGGGTTTGTCGGGACAGATATTAGGATTTCTGGCAACAACCAATTCAGTAGCAGTTAAGAGACTAATATAGATCCAGACTGGGAATAGGTTCGACCTTTGCCAACTTTGTCGGATAATACAGACGTATTGATATGATTTGTATTAATAGTACCGTTATACCAAACAAAAATCTCCCCCATTAGGGGTTCGCCATACTCCCCACACTTGGCAGGTGTTTTGGAGAATGCAGTTTAAGATAGCGGTTCGTCAGAAAGCGCTGCTGCCTACCTTCTAGTATGTTTCCTTTCGTCGACTCTGACGACTCCCACCAGAAGTTATGGGGAGGTGGAATTCAAGCGCCGCAGGTGACGGGTTTGAATTTACACAGAAATAGACAACGAATACACAAATTGTATGGTTTAATTGTTGCTTAGAAACATACTATTTGTTTGCGTTGACTATTTCTGTGTAAATCTAAATTTGTTTTTGAAACAAATAAACCCGCGAAAGACACGAATTGAGTAAATATACCATTATATTCCAATTCGTAATTCGTTTTAAATAGGGTTTACACCGTTTTAGAATACCGACATCAAGAAGCAATTACATGCGTTTTTTCTGAGCTATAAATTATTTCATAAATTCACCTAACTATATAACAGCTTGTCGATCACATTATTTGGGTAGATGTCGTCATCGTCGACAAAAACTTGCATTTAAAACGGATGGGAAATTTCGACTATCCAGCACCCGCTTCCATAGCATAATTGGAAGTGCATCACGATAGTACTCTACAGTTTTGGGCTTATGTCCAGCTTAAACCTATGTTTTCCATACGAAAAATGCTCTAAAATTAATAAACACTTCCACATTTAGTTCTAATAAACTTACTTACTACATAATTACAGCGTAACTTGGGAGTCGCATTAAGCGATAACATTGCTGCTATCATGGATGACATTAAAGCGGCTGCTGGTGAAGCAATAGATATCACTTTTGGAGATGATGACTACATTGCGTTGCAAGCTGGTAAGAATAACTGAAAAGGATTTGAACCAGTTTTAATTATTTCCTTGAATAGGTGCTCTAAAATTCTCATTTATTCTTGACAGGTCCGCTCTTAAATGAGTTCTTTACATACACCGCTGAGCAGATCGCCGGAACCGATACCCCACTTGTCAGGATCTATTCTGCCCATGATGTTAATGTCTTCTCATTTATGGCAGTGGCCCAGATTACGCCTCGGCAGGGAGTACCAGAATACGCTTCGGCGTTCTCTCTTGAACTCCGTCAGGTGGAGGAGACTGGCGAATATGTTGTTTTGGTAAGATGGATTTGTGATATTTTCTAAATGTAATTTTTCACTACTGTAACACCGTTTTGAAAGTGATGATGTGGTCGAAGATATACGGAGCCTAGATTTTGAAAGGGGGCTGGCTCTTTCAAGACAGCTGCCAGAATGTACAGATAGGAACTAGCTAGATGGTAAATGTTCTTGATCCTTGGTTTTTGATTAGTAAGTAGTTCGCCGTTAATATTTTGTCCTATAGTATACTCACTAAATAAATGACAATAATCACATTCCATGCCTGAGCGTGGGACCAGAACTTAATTATGAATCTATTTAATCTCACCAAAAACATAGCTCCATAATCAATGTATTATACCGATTTCTTTTTCAATCTCCTTCAGCCCGTCTACCAATCTTCTCCGGGTGCAGACTTGATCTACTTGCCGGTAGCTGGATGTGATAGCCTACTTTGCCCCTACGATACTTACAAAGAGCTGGTTTCTCCTTACATTCTGGACGAAGATACATGGAGGACCGACTGTGGCTTTACTGACGACTTGGTTATAGATGATTCTAGCGTTGCGTAAAATCTGAGATAGACTTGATTTAGATAAGTAAATAAATTGTTTTTAATACCACATTTTGTTTTGTCACTGAACAATTTTACTTATCACTTCAACTCAATCTCTCAAAGAAATATTCAAGTTCTCTAAGTTTAAATAAAAAATAGTGATTTAATGAAAACGGAGAAGAAAATAGAACCACCCTTTCTACAAGGTCACAGATCTCTTTAGCAAAAGTCCTTTTTTGTGACCATAATTACGATTGATATATATATGCCAGTGCCAGATGTTTTGCCTCAAAGGCACTGCAGCAATTGAAATTACTGGGCAAATGAGACAAGTGTCTCGCTTAGCCAGTAATTTCACTTGCCAAACGGCCTTACTCGCTTTAAAAAAGTACGAGACATAAGAATTAACGTATAAGAGTGACGAGTACAGTGAAGCGTCATGCAGTACGAGGATGATGACATTGCAACTGTAATGACAGACTTGACACTTAACATTATGCAGGCGATTTCTTTTTATAAAAAAACATAAAAAAGACAGAGTAAATTTCTACAGATTTATTTACTTTCGGTCGACAAATCTGTCAACAATGTTGATGAAAAGGAAGATCTTCGGAAGCAGGCATAGAGAGCAGAGTGAAAAGGAATTCAAATGTGTTTCGTGCTCTTTTACTGCGTGTCACGGTTGTGGGTTATTTCTATTTTTTTTATTTTTCTTATTGCCGATAGGCTAGCCTTGACCACTATCTCACCTAATGGTAAGAGATTATATGGTCGAAGATGTGGTTCAGGATACCCAAGAATCACTGGCTCTCAAGGACAGCTGCCAAAACACACCATTAGGTGCTTGGCGACATATTTTCTTCTTGAGGGTGGTAGCTAGACAGGCGGACATTCGCACTGTTATATCGACAGCTATCGTAAGATAACAATCGGGCTTAAGGGCAAGACAGTAGTCAAAATAATTTCTAATTCGGGCGGAGCTAAAAGAAATAGGCGTTAACTTTTCACTCGTAAAAATATTCAGTCGCACGGCGGCACTAGTCTCCGTACCACGGATAGCATCGCTAAAATTGTAGAGTTTCGTGTGCTATTAGAAGCGGCAGAACAGAAGTGTACATAACAACATTTTATCTGCAGTTACTGCGAACCTATACGGTAAAAAATATCATCGCTTGTAAGTATAGAAATATTTAATAGACTAAGCGAAGCGTGGTCTCGGTGGAGGTCTGAGCAGTGTATATTTCCCAGTCATTATCTCGATTGCCTGATCCGATCTTCTTGAAATTTTGTTAGAAAGGTGCCTATCTTTCATATCAACATAATTTGCAAGTAAAAGTCTTAATTGTTCGGTGGTTAGCAGAGATTATAAGATCCATAAAACGAGCTTATAATTTAAAATTGTAGATAATATCTTAAAAACAAAAATGGAACCGACTTATGTTCCTGATAAGTGTGGATTTACTTGTCAAAGTTGGTACCGTGTTAGTTCAAAAGGCAGTATTGTGCTCAAAAAAGTATTTAGATTTCATGAAGCGGTACAAAACGTAGCTTGTATGTATAGAAAGCTTGTTTTGAAGCAATGATAGCTCAGTGGCTTTGGCTATGGACTGCCGCGCAGCAGGTCCATGGTTCGAATCCCACCGCTGGCTTGAGCTTCACCGCATGGTGGAAGGGCATTTATGCGAATGCCCGCCTGGCTAGCGACCTCAAGTGGAAAATCTGTTGCCAAGCACCTAACGGTGTGTTCCGGCAGCTGTCCTTGAGAGCCAGTAATTCTAGGTTAAGCCTGTTAACACCTTCGACCACATCGTCACTTACCATCAGGTGAGATTGTGGTCAAAGGCTTAGCCTATTTGCAATAAAAAAAAAAAAACTACACATAAAACAGTACTACTACTGTAAAGACATGCAACCACCGGGTTGGTGCGGATAACGTCCTGGAGCATATTTGTACCTGTAGGACTTACATTGTACCTACACATGTGTTTTGTTGTTCTTATTCATAGTTCTATGTATACATTATGTTTTCCTTACTGCTCCAACATGTTAAACGTTTTCTTTAAATAAAATTATTATTATTCATTATTATTATTATTATGTATGATAACGCTCATGTAGAAAAAGCGAAAAAACTGTGTCAGTGTTTTGGTAAGCAGAAAAAAATGTGTAGACTGAAGGGAAAATGGTGAGAATGTGTATTTAATTTTAACCTTGTTTACAAAAAACTGTCAAATAATTTGTGTTTGGACTTACTGTAATATACTTACCAACTCCAAAACAGAAACTTACAATTTTACCTTATCATATTTCTATAAATCTATAGGTGAATAAATGTAATGTATAGGTATAACTTCAGTTATACAAAGTCATTATGCAATTTTAAAGTTTATTTACGAGATTTATAACTCACTGAACTCAAGAACTCGTTCACAGTTTGTGTTACTACAAGACGTTAATGGAGCACTTTACACCTTCGTTTATTTCCCATTGTATTACAAATCTAAAAAAATATTACAATTACGTTTCTTATGTAACCATAACTTTTTAATTATTTGTTATGTACTTATATGCTAACAAGTTTATCAGGCAGTGTGTCATTTATTTTTATGCAGTATGAAATAACATAGGTACAAATAATAATATAATAAAAGTTCAAAATTTTTATAGAAGTATTATCCCAATGCAAGGCTCAATACAAAAGATAACCGTAATGAAACCGCCATATAAGATTCACCCTACCGCTACTTAAAGTGGTACAGGCAGAATCGTACCAAGTTTCTGAGTCACATTGGTTAAAGAACCCCACTCGTAGGTGCTTCGGTTATCGCGGCCATTCATCATGGAGACATTGGAGATTTGGAGATTGGATTTTGACATTTGGAGATACGGAAAATACTCCCAACTTCTCAGCCTTCGGCCTTGCAAGTTACTGACTAGGCTTAGACTGCAGCCTCACCTTGCACTCGCCCTTCGAACTCACGCACCATCCGTGCTCTAAATGCAATATGATAAATAAGAAGAGCAAACTGGCAAATCCAGAATGATGTAATTCAAGATAGCCACCATAACGTACTCCGACCACACTGAAGCTCAACCTTACTTCAGCGGGATCGCACTTCAGCACTTTGTATGAATTCTGCTATTTTGGATTTTTGTTGCGTGTCATTTGAGTGCTCTCTCGATTCCCTATGACATTTGTTCAAAACTTCTTTACTTATCTGTAACTGTTTACAAGATACGTCATCTATCCTCACTTGGCAGACGTCATTTTATGATTACCCATTATTTCTATATCATGAAAATCACTTTGTTATTTTCGGTTTAGAATACTTTCTTTCCCCATGACTCCTTCCCATTAAACAATTTAAGCCAATGGTTTCAAAACATCTATGTATGGCGGCCATCTTGAAAAATTAAATCATAAGAAATAATTTCTCAATTCCGAATAATCGTTTATTTTCAGCCGGATTAGGGCATCTTGAATTTTGGCTGCCATCTTGAATCCGTCATTTCGGTTTTTGACAAGTCTCATTCGACTGCTGCCATTAAAAGTTATACGGGAAGAATCGTACCGGGGTTCTTAGTCACTTTTCCTAAGGAACCCCACTTATTATAATAATAATTATAATAAAAAAATTTAAGCAAAAAATGGAACCGACTTCAACACCCAAAAGTGTGAAATAACTTGTTGAAGTCGGTACCATGATAGTTCAAAAGTACCTCTCATCACAAAACTTTGCGTATGGTACCGATTTCGACAAGTTATTTCACACTTTTGGGTGTTGAAGTCGGTTCCATTTTTTGCTTAAAATTTTTTTTCACACTTTTTAGTGACTCTTGCTACTTACGGGATCGATATCATTCATTTTTAACAACTATATCATCAAGATAGGTAAATATTTTTCAGGTATTTTAGTGTCACTCAAAAACGGATTGTCCGATTTTGATGAAATTTAAAATGGGACCAAACGAAAAGTATCACCTTTGAATCAAAAAAATTATTTTCAAAATCGGTTCACTCAGTCCAGAGTTCTGAGGTAACAAACATAAATAAAAAAACATACAGACGAATTGAGAACCTCGTCCTTTTTTGGAAGTCGGTTAGTAAAATTATAATAATAGTTCACATAATCACTTTTGCTATGAAACCATCTACAGAAGTTACGGTTCAAAAGTTACGGGCACATGTCTTTATAGGTAGGACGAAAGAACAGAGTAGTCAAACAGATGTAACACAAATTTCAATCAGACTAACTACCTACTAAGTAACTATTAAAGTCAAAGTTATAATTAATATATAACTTCCCTTTCAAATGATTGAATATCTAAATTCCTAGAAAGTAGTTGGTCGTTTCGGAAAGTGTGTTAAGTGCATTAGAAATTAGTTCTCGTTTAATTGTACTGTAGCTTATAAATAACAAAATGAAATATTTTACTATGGGTTAAAAATCTAGATACCTACTAAAATAGAAATTAACAATGCCGTGTCTGAACTTTAATCAACTCGTTGTTATAAAGATTTTATAAATCAATATAAAGAAAAGTACTTACCAAATATTTTTTTTACTTGAGTTTCAATAATTTATGACTTGCAAATTAATGTATGGTAAAAAAATATTGTATATTTCGTAAAATAAATGCACAAAAATGATGGCGTAACGAACGGCACAGATCCCACGTCCAAACGGCCCGAGCGCTGCGGGCAGACTGATTTTCGTTGAGATTTCTTCTCGCGATCACGCAATTTTGTGCCAAAAATTCATAAAAATGTTTTCAACACAAGTTGGTAAGTAGTTCATTAGAGTATAATATTAGCTATTTTTAAAAAAAAGAAACGTTGCAATTACATCAATTATGCCTCTTAAATTAATAAAAAACAGTCTAAAAAGGGTCACCGATTACAATTTATTACAGAAGAACTAATAAGTTTTAGTAAAAAGTAATCAACTAATTCACTCAATAAAGAATTAAATAATATGATATATTTTTTTCGCACTTTTTGAACAAATAGTTTCGGTAAAAGAAGATTCCAAAAGTGCGCGTTTCACTACGGTGATCACCTTAACGTGCCCTCCGAAGCATGGAAGAATTTCACTAGCGGTCACCCATCCAACTCATGACCGCGGTGGACGTTGCTTAATTTAGCATTTAAGAACGGCTAAGCAAACTTCGCTACGAGCGCTTCAAACTAATCGGCTAAACGAGACATTGAAAGCTACCTAGATTAAACTTATACAAACATGAAAACTCACATGCCGAAGTGAAGTTTGGCAAAGTATGGCTTCTGTTCTAAGTAAGCTATACCTTATAGTAATTATATAAGCTCTCGTAATCCTGTCATGCAACTCATTAACACAGATGAACTTGCCAAAATCACAACTCCGAAACGTCGTCTTTTGCTGCTTGTTGGTTTACCAATTCCTTAGTTCCAATTGTTGTTTTATTCAACAGATTGATACAAAAGTGGGTCCCCACATTTGTTCCCTACACCCAATCCAAAAAATAACAAAAAATCAAGTTATTTTTTTCCCAATAATGGAACCGACTTCAACACTCAAAACTACTCAAAAGTATGAAATAACTTGTTGAATTCGGAACCATTATAGTTCAAAAGTACGTATTATCATAATATTGTGCGCATGGTACCGACTTCGACACGTTATTTCACACGTTTGAGTAATGAAGTCAGTTCCATTTTTAGGTAAAAAATATTTTGAATTTTTTGAATGAAAACAAACCTCACACGTGTTTCATAGAGAGCAAACTGTCATCACCGTAGAGATAAGAAAAAAAATCTGAATATTAAGAATTATAAAAAAAAAGGAAAGGATTATAGAATTTTTTACAAGTTTAAAAATATAAATTAAAACATAGGAAACTAATGCTTACCGGAAATATTTCATACAACTCCTTCGTTTTCGTAATGCCGTCTTAATATCGTATCTAAATTCAGTCCTGATTAATAGTTCACAATTAGCAATATTTTTGTAGCCAAAATCTCACGTAAGGGAAAGTGAGGATGAAGTCGACGATTAAGCATACTTGTCTTAGTGGTACCTCTTAAACGGAAACATGGAAATTCCCAGGTCAGTAAACACGCACGATGGTAAGTTGGAAATTTTTTTTTAATGTTCACTTTATAACTATTATAAGTGATGATGCAAAACCCTGTGATGTTGACCCTTAATATAATAGATGGCAAATAAATATGCTATTGGAGTCCTGCTCGACAAGACGAAGGCGTATGACAAAGTGCAATATCACATACTTCTGGAAAAACTATATAACATAGGAATACGCGGAATAACACACATTTTGTTTAAGTCATATATAGAAAACCGTGTACAATGTGTAGAAATTGAACATTTCGATAGCGACACGGGAACAGTTAATACAATAAAATCTACCCCCATAAAAAAAACAACTCTATACCCCAAGGATCGGTCCTAGGATGTATCCTGTTTTTAATTTATATTAATGACTTGCCTAAAACCATTAACGAGTCTTGAGTACTTTTCGCGGACGACATATCCCTTTTGACATCTTGCAAAAATAATGATAACGTGACAAATAATCTCACTGACATGTTTAATAATATAATCAATTGGATGACTGACCACAGTCTTGACTTAAATTTCGAAAAACAAAACTTATACAATTTAGACCCCACCAAAAATGTGCTCTTGACATTCTTGACAATTTTTTCCTTTATTATAATAAATTACAATGTATTGACGCGGCAACATTATTAGGCCTAGAACTAGACTCTTAATTAAATTGGAAAAATCATATTAAAAAAATATAATCCAAATTATCAAGTTTCTCTTACGCCCTTAGGGAAGTACGACAGGCCACTGACCTCAATACAGCTATATCGGCGTACTATGCTTACGCGAACTCGTGGCTCCGTTACGGTATCACACTTTGGGGTAATAGTGTAAATGTAGATGAACTATTTGTCAATAGAAAAAAATAATCCGCAATCTTGTAAATATCAAAGCTCCAGACATCACAAAAATAAAATTTAATAAACCATTCTTCATAAAATATAAAATCCTAACTGTTGCATCCATCTATAACTTAGAAACTTGTAATGTCGTTAAAACAATACCCAGAATATTTCTAAAAACTTTCAGACAAACCACGCAATTTCCCGCTCAGGTTTAAACATAAACTAGAAATACCTAAGTGCAGATTATTAATGCAAAGTAGTGGTCCCCATGCAATGGCCATAAAAATATTTGATAAATTACCGGACGAATTAAAGAATGATGAAAATGAACATGACCTTACTAAAAAAACTTATTGATAGAAAAAATTTATAACGCCGTAGAACAATACTTATGTGACAAATATATATAATAAAAATCGGGCCGCTCCACACTAAGTTTCCACACCTAAATCCTGGGTCATTATGTAATGCTATGTAAATAGTTATTAAGATACCCACATAATATGCAATAAATGATTTGATTTGATTTGATGCTCGATAACATGGAATATCGACCATGAATTGATGTCGTCTCCGTACTCCTTGTTTTCGAATATTAGGTAGGAGATGAAGAATGAGATCGTGCAATTCCGTTGAACACTCAAAAACATATCCTATATAACACTGATAGGCTGGCCACTTTATAACAATGCTCCAGTGTTTGAAACTTAACTTTAGACAGAGTATCATTGCCATTAAGTCTTGTGTTCCGTCTTTGGATGGAGCCTAGGCCTTTGAGTTGATATTAAGCTGACCCATCTTTGAGATGGCAGCATTATTCCATGTACAATCAAACTTGCACTTTGTAAAGATTAAGATGCTGTCACGGCGTGAAATACCACCCCAATTTCTTTAGGATTCCTAGCTTCCGAGCTAGACTCGACGTTTGAGCCAAGGTAGTGGTTAGGTACTCGTAAATTTGAAACCCGGCAATTCCAAATGATTAGTCAGTGGTAAGTATATGTTTTGGAAAGTCAAAACATCAAAGTTAAAAGAGTTAATTGAAAAAGATTCAGCGGTGAATAGACAAGTCTGGTCTTGGATGCATTAAATTCGATGACATTAGCATGATGTCCAGGCACCACGACAAGCAGTAGTAGAACGAACCAGTTAAACACACAGTTGTGAAAAAATAAACGCTTTCCGGAGTGTGAAAACAGTGGGAGAACCACATTACGTTCATCCATCTATTTATCAAACAAGCTACGTTCAAGAACGTGAAACTGGTATAAGGAGTCAATACAACAGGTAGAAGTATAGAAGAGAGCTTCTTAAAGACAAGGCAGGACTAAATTTGGGTGGTTGGTACACTGGCATTTGGAATAAGGTAATAAGAATAACATGGCAGATATCAGGCGCTTTGGTTTGAACGACATGATGGTAAGTGATGATGTGGTCGAAGATGTTGTTCAGGCTAGCCTGGAACTGGCTCTCAAGGACAGCTGCCGGAACACACTAGGGTGGGCATTCGCAAAATGCCCTACCACCATGCTGTAACGACTGACATCATAAGACAACAACCGGGACTGATGGCTAAATGTGCCCTCCAAAGCACGGAAGCGCTCAGTAGTAATGTCACTAGCGGTCACCCATCCAACTCCTGACCGCGGCGGACGTTGCTTAACTTAGCTGATGGATTAAGAACGGCTGAGCAAACTTCGCTACGAGCGCTTCCGAGTGCTTGCCACTGAGCACCTGTTTGGGATCCTGTTATCAAAATAAATTAAATTCTATGGCCGACACAAATTTGCAAGACCTCTAGACACTGTGAGCAAATACTGCGTGAATAGGGAACGTTATGATTAAAATAAAATTATTGACAATGGTACAAAATAATTTCTTAATAATTCAAGTGACGCATACAACTGATTAGTCATCCCGTGACCGCGATCACTGCAAAGTGTTTTAAACGTCCGGGCGAAAATATTTTTTGTTTATATAAAAATCAAAAACATTGTTTATAATACAAGTATACATGCTAACAAGAACCTGGACGAAGAAGTAAACGAGATATATGAAAAGTTAGACACACTGACAGGCTTGGTGACAGAAAAGGGCAATTACATTACATGTTGTTTTTTACCTACCTTCACTAAAAACATTCATCAGAAACAATTAAGTCTTGCTATGGCAAGAAAAGCGCTTTAAGGTTAAGATTTCGACAAGATTCCGTACTGGTGAGTAAAAGCACGGTAATGTTTTCTATACAGTATATTAACTCGGCTCTGTCGTTGAAATAACTACCTACAGCCGCGCTGTACGTAAAACATGCGATAGGACTACCCGCCTTCAGTATTTTAATTACATTTGCCTACTTTGTGTTTCCATTTAGTTTTGTGATTGTAAATATACTTTTTTTTATATAAACAAATTGTTTGCGCCAGATACTTGTGGTTGAATGGTTCCTTACCATTGTAAGTATTGTGTGCTGTATGGCTCACTCAAACTTTGCTCTTTCAAACCGGATCGATAACAATCGACCGTCGTGTACTGCCTATACCCGGTGCATGAATGAACTACAGACAGTTGTTACTGCAAGAGCATCATGGCGTGTGCTAATAGTCATTGAACATCTTCGAAAACATTATTTAATACAGTGCTTTACGTTACCTGTTACCGTATTTATCGTGTACGCGAACGTGAATAAGCTGTATCCACCGCAGCAGCGTCGGGACTATTTTAGTGCACGGACAAGAAGTTTGTGTGTGCATGTGGGACTCTTCGTTTTCAAGTTTTGTATGGATTGCCCATCGCTGGTCGAACAAGGGAGCTGCGCAGCTCAGGAGATACTCCACTTTAAAACAGTGAGTGAGCTTAATGTACGCATTCCTTGCCTTGTTAGGGAGACCTGCCAACCACATCTGTTCGGAACCCCTGACGTCTGTCTACGGAGCCATCCTTGAATAAGCATTTTTGGTTATCGGCCTTTGGTCCCCACACAAATAAAATTCTTTGTGAAATGAACAGGAAGTGTTCACTAAAAATGCGCGCTGTTTTTTTACTAGTAGGTAGATTTAATTAAAAAACCATGTTTATTTTTGAATAAAAGATCATTCTTAAAAATTTGCGCCCGAAAAATATTTGTGAGACGTACGAATTGCTTTATTGTTAAATTTTAAAGTACTTATAAAAAATCCGCATTCTAATTTATAGCTAAAACTGCGTATTTCACTCGTGTCAATCACTTTCCTTTAGTCTATTCACTTTTTTTTATTAATCGAGACCTTTTTTTCGGGGGATTAAAGGAAACGCTAAAAAGACACACATTATGTACCGTCAACTATTTCTCAGTTTCCAGCTTATCTAAAAAATCTCTGGATGCGTTTTTGACGAATTCATGCAACCAAAAACAGCACAATATATCCATCTCGTCATTTTAAATATGTAATATGTACATAAACTTATTTTTAGTGAAAATATCGCACGCTTATTGATTTGTCACTGCGGCACAGTCGCGACTGTCTGAGTCTGTCTGCGTACCGAGCGCAGGCCGAGATCGAGGCGCGTAGGTATAACTCGCGATTCGTCCATTTATATGAAGTTGAAATACTGTATAGATAACATTACCGCGGTAAAACTATCTAGTAAATGCATTTATGTAACAATTGACTTTTTATTAAAATTTCAAACTGAATAAAGTTGTATTTTTTTCTTTTTGAACATCGGTAATATAATATAAATACTACATTTTGACTCTTGGTCACTGAACTGCTGGTTTGCAAACAGATTTATATTATTTATTTTCTTTAAACTTTCAGATTGGACGGTATACATAACGGCAAATTAAAGTTCCCGATATTAACGTATTATTATCAAATTGTAAGATATCTAGCTACCGCAAGGGGATTATAAGCTACGATAAGCGACCCGCGTGGTAGCTTCATGAAAACATCGTGGGAGTGTAGTATAGTTGTACCTATCGGAGATGTGTCAGCAATAAAACAGTTTAAAACTTTATACAACGATACTACTCAACGTAAGAAAGGTTCTGTAGAAGAATAGTAGCAGCTGCACAAAGAGTGCAAGCTCGTCCAGACCAGAGACGTACCGTCACCATTAATTCCTACATGTTTGTGTTCTGGTTTGAAGGGTGATAAATCTGATATTACAGGCACATAAGACTTAAGAACTTTGTCTCAGGGTGATAGGCGCAATACAGTTCGACATTTGTGACGAACTGCATCTATTATATAGGCATAGGTTACAGTTTAACATCAGGTGGGCGCAGTGTTTGTTCAATTCAAAAAAACTGTAAAGTTTAAAAGTGACACAAGTTCATCAAACTTAAATGGGAAACGTTTACCTTCATATGGACATGCTATCAGAGACTATATGAGAAAGTTATGAAGTGTTGATTAGCCACCCACAGGTTTATAGGACTAAAAACAATGTTAATAAAATAAAAGCGTAAATGATGAGACGACGTCTGACAATGGACAGTTAAAGAGAAATAGGTTCTATGCCAGGCGCAAATAGATTGGCAGTCTGTCAGTTGTGATGAATTGAATCTGCTACAGAAGTTACCGCTTAACTTGAGGTCGCCTCTTGCTGGTTCCGTCAAAATTTTCACAAAAAATACCTCCGGTAGAAAATCTGCCGCCAAACATTTAACGGCGTGTTTCGGTAGCTGTCCTTCATAGCTAGTAATACTAGGATAACCGGAACTCCTTCAACCACGTCATCACTTACCGTCATCTGAGAAGTGGTCTAACACTAGCTTCTCAGTTATAAATATATTAAAATGTATAAGTATATTACAAATATATTTTGTAATGTTTAACCCTAAAACAGATATCAATAGTTATCTGTTGGATTTATAATCCCGTCATAAAATTTTACGCATAAATATCCGAACACAACTCATTCCTACATTGCTAACAGAGTCGAGGCTTAGTAGTAGGGTCGTTTCCTGGCACCCTAAAAGCTTCTACGCAATCATCTTATTTTAGTAAACATCAAAATGTTTAAGTTTTTCGTCGTTTTTCTGTTAGCTATCACAACTCGAACCCTAGGGGACTCAATCACCGATGGAACCAAACTTGTTTCTACATTCTTGGTAACCTATATAATTATTTAAAAAAATTAGAAAATTCTATAGTGTGTGTGTAGAAGTTCTAATTTGGGATTTTAGGGTATTGGGTTCGATCCCTGCTCGGTACTTAAAATTTTTTCAGCAGCATTTTAAAGTCTAGAATTATGCCCAGTAGGCAGACTTACCCGTATTACTTGGGACCATAAATACGTTTGAGAAAGGCTTTACAGCTCTGCTGTCTTTTAAAATGTGTGTTATAAAAAAAGTAGTTGACTCACCTGATAACGAAGTGGCATGCTCGACACCGCATTGCACCCTGAATTTAGCTTCATTGACTACGTACGTAATATGTATTGCAAGATGCTTCTGATTCTGCTTAGAGTTGGTCGCATGTTGCAAAATTCTTGGAAGTTGAAAATTGGCGAGGACTTTTTATAAACCTGGCACAATAAGTTAAGGACATGTCAGGGTGGCTAGTATTACCGTTGATGTGGTGCTGCTTTCCTTAGCAGCAAATAATTTGCACTGAATGGTAGTTATATTTGACTAGAGGTGTAGTCAGTAAATTAAAGGCTGTATTTATGATTTTAGATCCACCGTCACGGAGATAGGACCCCAGTTGCTGCCAGCATCGCACTCAGTACTAACCTTGAGGCTTTGGAAGCGGCCACAGCTGAGTACGGATATGGACAGCTTACAGATGTAAGTATCATCATCAGCTTAGAAAATACATAAGGGTGTATTTTCTGAAACGGAAACCAAAAGAGCTGAAATTGTAGGGTCACTGACCCTAACGGTCTTAATTTCACGATCTTCTACAGGATCTGTTCATACTAATCTATCGTGGCTCACATTTAAAAGTAATATTGAGCCTTCATTAGAACATTTAGCATTGATTTATTCTTTTTTGTTTCTGCTAGTTGGGTAAACAGCGCTCCTACGCTCTTGGTAAGTTCATTCGAGCTCGCTACGACGAGCTGCTTGGGCCGAAGTACAACAAGTCTGAGATCTACATCCGTTCCACTGACTCCACTCGTACTAAGATGACTGTCCTCACCGCCATGGCTGCTGTCTACCCCTCATACCCAGGCAGTTGGAGTGACGAGATCAACTGGGTTCCCATACCTTATACTACTGTCCCCGTTAAATATGATTATGTAAGTTCTATCGGGCAAACATTTTAGTTTTATCTTTTCTTCTCGGTCTAAGATCCATTTTTATAATTTACGATGGATATAAATTAACTTAATGTTAAATGCTTTCTTACAGAACCAAGCCACCCTCAACTGCCCAACTTTCACATCGGCTTACAGCTCCCTCATGATGTCAGACTCATCTCGTATGACTAAATACTTTGACACCTTGAACGTTGTCTCCGAGGAACTTGGTTACAACATCACATCGATGCCTGCCCTGGCTTACGCGGTGTATGATGTTTTCGTTAGCCAGGTAAGTCAATTTTATAGGATCCAATATAATATATAATGGGCACAAAATAATTATTTTGATAAAAGACCGTCGCACATTGGCAGAGCTAGCGTTGCTCAAGGCAAACATTGACGTCTTTGAGAGGTAATTCAATCTTTTTTAGTTTACAATTACAGTTTTGTTGCTAGGTCGTCCAACTATTGTAAATCACTTAATTGGGAGAACATTTTAAACAAAAATATCGTTATATTGTTCAATGGTTATGGAACCTATAGCTACAAGCGTCAAGAAAATTCTCAGATGCATTGAGTATTGCAGTACCTATGTATTCTGGAACCAGGCGCGGTAGAAGTTAATAGTATGATATGCTCGCTCCCTATTACATGAGGCAAAACATATCTAAAAAGGGATGTTTAAGCATCTCTGCTTATTCTTTTGAGAAACACAGGCGTATTGATATGCTATTTATTGCTAATCGTTGCTCAGAAAAGTACGATTACTATTTTCAGTGTCAGTTTCTGTTTAAAACGCTATTTAGTTTTCAAAGAAATAGACATAGCTCTCAAATGTAAAAAGAAACCGAGTACATAGACTTTGAAATTCAGATGTTTATAGAAATTGTACACCACAGAGAAAATGTACTCATGAATTTCGTCTGATCTATAATTGCTTTCGTGAGCCCGAGTTGACCCATAAAAGACCCATCTATTAGCGTAGGATGGATGGATAATAGGAATTTAAGTTGTTTTAGTATAGTGCGCTTGAAGTGTCAGGACCTTCAAAAATACTTCGTGTAACTGTGGAAAAACGTGTGAAAATCGCCTCCGGTTAAGCTACGCGACGATTCTGAAGTCACGTCTACTTAGTAAGATATTTTGGCGGATTGTCACTAAATAAACACCATAAGTTATTATTGAAAATGAATTTATGAAAGCAACAATTACTGGATATATATTTTTGGGTGGTTGTTTCTCGATTCTGTATGTGAACTAAGATTACTTGTTCTTTATTTTCTGGCACACCAAATGAGAAAAAAAATAGCAGATTTTAGGGCAGATCAAATGAGAATTAAAAGTTATCCGTTTATACGGCAGACCAAATATAAAGTAATATGTAACAGTTTGTCTGGCATTCATACTACAATTACAATTTAACATATAATGATGAAATAATAGTTATTATAGAAACTCTGATGTAATGATGTTGATGTGATATTAATAAATTTTGATTTTATGCTTTTTGTTATTTTAACAAAAAAAATACTTTGTGGTGTATTGTGGTGTATTTTACTGCTGTCAAAGTACTTGCTGTCAAAGCTACTTATGTCTAATGTTACTTAGACATAAGTTTAACAATTATCATAGTCAAAAAGTGCTTAATCGAAAAGTAAAACTCAAAAATATAACATGTTTTATTTGTAAAATATGGTGCTTGTAAGTGTATTTAGAAATATACAAGGGTAGCGACATCATTGCTAGAGTTAAGTGTTTGAAAAAGCACTTCTTTCGATCAGATGAAGTCCAGTAGTCAATAGACTGGTTGATGACCGTGCAACTCCGTCCCCCGTTGTAATATAATTGGTTTAGGTTCGTAAGAGCGTGTCCAGATGACCGAATGGATAAGGCATTCGACGTGAAATCGGAGGACGCGGGTTCAATTCCCGCCCGTGACATAACATGTTATGCTCCAAAATTGGTAAAATTTGATCTTAGTTTAGCATGCGATAGTGTTTGTAATCATGTATAGTAATATGACAAGTGTCATTATAAAGGTATAGTAGGAACTTTGAACAAATGCTTCGGTGGGTTTGGGTATGAACTGAAAATAGTTGTAAAATTGCTAAATTTAACTACTATATTCACTTAACTTATTTTACAGCGTAACTTGGGAGTCCCTTTGAGTGATAACATTGCCGCTATCATGGATGATATTAAATCTGCCGCTGGAGAAGCTATAGATATCGTTTTTGGCAATGCTGACTACATAGCTTTGCAAGCTGGTAAGAATATGTTGATCAAAATGATTTTATAAAACATTGTGATTTTGTTAAATACATTAAAATAATTTAATTTTTTTCTCATCAGGCCCTCTCTTAAATGAGTTCTTTACTTACACCGCTGAGCAGATCGCTGGAACTGATACGCCTCTCGTCAGGATATACTCTGCTCATGATTTAAACGTCTTCTCACTGATGGCAGTAGCCCAGATTACTCCTCGGCAGGGAGTACCAGAATACGCTTCGGCGTTCGCTCTTGAACTCCGTCAGGTGGAGGAGACTGGCGAATATGTTGTTTTGGTAAGATAGAGTTTTTCATGTTTTTTACATGTATTGTACATTATCTCCACGTCATCACCTTTGTGTTAGTGAGGTTGAAGATTGCACGCAGCCAAGATCTTTAGTGATAATTGGCTCTTTAAAGACTACTGAAGGTTTATACACATAGGACTTAGATGAGAAATTTTCTTCACACTAAGTTTTTATTTTTTTTAATCTTTTGCCCTCCAGTGTACTCATATTAATGACAATGATCATAAACCTGAGCGTCTAAATAAGAACTCCATTAAATTGTTATTAAATTACAAATTTACGAGGGGAAACATTATAGGCTTCGAACCTGCATCACCCCTTTAGCCGGGGTATGCTCTGACCGACTGACCTAACATGACAATTAGTCATAACATTAATTTTTCTGTTCGATATTTTCCCATCTTATAATCATTAAATAGATTTAATGAGTCTAAAATAGATTCATTAAATCAATTTAATCTCACCTAAACTGAACATCAAAATATAATATACTAACTCCTATTTTGTATCCTTTCAGCCCGTCTACCAAACTTCTCCTGGAGCAGACCTGATCTACTTGCCGGTAGCTGGATGCGATAGCCTACTTTGCCCCTACGATACTTACAAAGAGCTGGTTTCCCCTTACGTTCTGGACGAAGATACATGGAGGACCGACTGTGGCTTCACTGAGGACTTAGTCATCGATGATTCTAGCGTTGCGTAAATTCTGTGATATGACTTTTTTGTTATTTACTTAATCTTTAAAGCATCACAATATAATTGCGTATGCTACTTATATTTTTTATTTATTTTTATGGTATGAAGTGGCGAGATAGACAAGTCGCCCGCATGATGGGAAGTTCCAAGCTGCCCATTACAGTTGAGTTGTCACGGTTCTGTGTTGTGAATTGTCACAGTACTGGGCTGGCAGACGCATTAGTTCTTAAGGGTATATTTTAGTCGAACGCCCCCATACAAACGCAGTTCCAATCTCATTTTAATAATAGCGAATAAAACTCAATGATCTTTTACCTACGTAATCACTATCCTATTATCTAGGTTTGTAGTGCATCAGATTTTCATTAAATTATACAGTTTTGAAATCACACTAGCTCAAAGTAATTTTAGATAAAAGAAAGACCCAACTTTAAGCACCTCTTTCAAGAAAAATAAGCATGTTTTTAATATATCTATTGAACCACAAACATGGGGAATATAATTAACGTTCTATAATGGGAAGTTATTTATACATGTGTACTATATTTTTTGAATAAATCTGAAACTACGAAAAACGCGCTCAAACTCCTAAAAACGAGTGCTATATACTAAACGCTATATACTAAACTTTGTAATTATTAGTCCAAAAAAAAGGATTCAAACCGGATACAATAGCTCTAATAATACGCTATATTTACATGCGAGTTTTTTTTTAATAACAAGTTGAGTTTATAAATAGGTTTACGCTTTGGCTGGCTATATGTCCTTAATGTTGTCCGTGTTTTCCTATTTCACTTTCTACAGTGACCTTCACACCTGAAATCAGTAGTATTTATAGACTATTTATTTGAGCGATTTTGAGACTATTGAATATGTGTAACTGTGGTGGTACCTACCAAAACGGGAGCTTGCTGAAGGCGCCACCTGCTACCATGTTTTATATGGTTAAAAAATAACCTGGCATAGCATAGTCATCGCCGGATACGAGAGAACTAAAACGAAGCACTGTTCTCCACCTTCATTGATACATTTTTTTTATGTAGTATTATAAATGTGAACAGCCTTATATGGTATAGGGCTACACAGACAATAATAGATCGGAGGAATTTTTGAGTACATTTTCTGTGTTCCGAGTTTCAGTACCTCGGTTATTGCATATCATTATCTTAGACTGACCGCAACTTGAACATGATGAAATAGCGCTAGGTCTCTGGAACACATCTGACTCGAATATCCATGGAGCTCAAAATAAAACTGTATAAGACCATTATGAAACCTGCCGTGGCGTATAGATCTGAGTGTTGGCAACAACGGAGACGAATATAAGTAGAATTTAGCACCAGTGATAGAAAAGTTGAAGTGTAGTAGATTGGAGTGATATAGGCATGTCTTACACTATTTAACAAAATGTTGAGTTCGAATGTGGACCGGTATAGACTTATAGGGGTAGAGAAAGGCCTAAAAAATTATGGATAGAGTGCGAGAGGAATGAAATGTGTCCCAAAAGCATATACATTAAAATGTATAATGGAAGATTACCGACCCTACATCGCGCGAAATAAGGGCAGGAAGGGAGAATACTAGTTTTGACCACAATCTCACCTGATAAAACTGGAGAAGGAACTGAACCACACAAAATTATACAAACTCGATGATATTTACTACATAGAAAAACTACCGGGGACCACGATGACTGCCCTGGGAGGACATCGAGTCGGAGGGTTCCCAATATCCGCTTCGATTTAGTTATTAATGATGAATATTATATTGGATTAATATAACGGTTTTCAATATTGTCTGGCGGCCTTCTGATCACGGCGGTAAAACAGACATTTTTAATAATATCGGGATCATATGTTCTTTACTTATTATTTTTTAGAAAATAGGGAAATACATTTGAATGGAGAATCGCAGGCTGACATTCTACAACAAGAAAAATAACGTCACCTCTCACGCTGTAGTATTATTTTCTGATTTTTTTAACAAACGAGTACTGAACATTTTACTGCGTTGCTATTGGCCCACGTAATCAACATAAAGTCCGTTGCACACGAACTCTGTAGTTACATGTAGGTACATTCAGTTGAGTCTTCGACTACCTGCGCGTCGAGAAATATTATTTATACTAAAGTTGCAACATTTGAATTAGGATGAGTAAAACAAAAATCTTTTTGAAAGATTTTTTTTATTTAAGTCAACAAATCGTCTCGTCATACGTTTGCCGGCGTATCACTGTGAGCTCAACCCAATTGAACTCCTTTGGTCTCAAGTGAAGGGCTATGGCAAGAAATAACAAAAGTTATAAAATTTACGAAGTCAGAACCGTTTTTTTACAGGGAGTAGCTAAAGTGGATAAATAAAAATGCTCATGTCTCAATCATTTGATAACCAAGAACAAAAATGTACGGAGTCGACAATCATGTACAAAATATGTTAGAGCAATTTATTACGTTAACGTATCTGCAGAAAGTTCATCAGAAGGATGATGATAATTTTTATGATTACAAGAATTGTATTTGACTTATTTGACTTATATGTTCTAATGCATAATATATATATATATATATATATATATTACCATATTGTAATATATATATATATATATATTACAATATGGTTTTATATCATAAACGCGAACAGAAAATTTTATTACGAATATACTTAAGAATGCAATTTAAAAGCATGACCCATCTCACTCTTTCAATATCGGAAAAGGGCGAGAGACATACTCAGTACTCGTTTGTTAAAAAAATAGACTATAGTACGTAGTAATATTATACGTTTTATGGTATTAAACATCCGTGTTTCAGCATCCCGGAAAAAGTATCAGCCTTTGCATCGTTACTAGAAATTTTATTCATAATCTTTGTGGTATCGAACATAGCTTATAAAACATTTTGGATTTGGGTAAGACACGTAGGTAGTTATTCTCAAAATCATACAAATACTGATTTTGAATTCCGAAGAGAACTAATATGACATGAAAATGAATGCTACGAATAAATATGGTCTCCTGTAACCGTTGATTTTCATGTTATAATGCTAGTAGCTGTAGACGGTGAGAAAAGAAATCTGTAGAACTCTGCTTCATATCCATTCGATCACTAAAAGCTATATTATTAAAGAATCACTAATTTTATGAAGTATGTATTTTGAGTATTTATATTATATATTTTATTTATTTCTTTTATAATTTCTTTTAGAGATTGCGTTGAAGTGTTAAGTGAAATAGAGTTACAAAAAAAAATGAGGTAGGTAACAAAAAACAATTTATTCATCTGAAACAAGAACACTATCACAGGGTTTAAGCAATGCTAGAGTCATCGATGACCAAGTCCTCAGTGAAGCCACAGTTCGTCCTCCATGTATCTTCGTCCAGAACGTAAGGGGAAACCAGCTCCTTGTAAGTATCGTAGGGGCAAAGTAAACTGTCGCATCCAGACACTGGTAAATATATCAGATCTTCCCCTGGAGAAGGTTGGTAGACAGGCTGTAGAGTGAAGAAAATAAAGAAATCAGTATTATATAACAATTTAGATATTCAGTTTACCGTGGAAAAAAAAAGAATTGGGGCCAATGATTTTAGAAGAAAAAGAGTGGTATACGTGCTACGTAATCATATTATATGTTTAGATGTATGGCATGCTGCACCACCGCACGACTCGCAGGCACATAAAATTTACTCAAATCAGAGGAAATAAATGTGGGAGAAGGTTGGCGTGCTATAGCCACAGCTTTGTTTAAGGCTCAAAAACTAACCTCGAAATACGTGCTATGCCTTCGTCGATGCCGCGACGACTGAGCCACGGTAATGTTATCTATACAGTATCTTATAACTCGGCTCTGTCGTTTAAATAACTACCTACCGCCGCGCTGTACGTAAACATGCGATAGGGCTACCCGCCTTCAGTATTTTAATTAAAAATAAAATATCTATTTATTGCCTTCAAAAATTACTAATTACTAAATTAACACAAATTTAAAAATGAATTTTGGCAATAGGGTTATGCTCAGCTTGTGCAGCAATGTTCTCTTTTCAGAGGAGCATCGCTGCGCTGTTTTTCAGCATATCCCTGCTGTTCTCGGGCGGTTGTTTGCCAAGACATATAATAGTTATTAAAAAAAACGGTTTACTAAAGCTTAATACGACAAATTAGAAACAGCTTCTGCAAAGAATTTTATGACAATGATTAAAAATTAAATATTAGAGACTATAAAATAATAATATAAACCAAAACATGATCTAACTAACCTTTGAGCTAGAAATATAAACATTTGAAAGAATGAGTTAATGAATGAATGATTTTAATTTGGGTGTTGATGCAAAAAATAATAATACTACAAGTTAAATTATAATTAAAGACTGATATCTGCCTAGAACAATTCGTCACTGTGATACAATGGCACAAGATTAATTATTGATTTTTAATGTGTAAGTGTAAGTGATAGTGTGTTTAGGTGTGCGTGAAAAAGGAAATGTTAATGTATGTATGTGTGTTTAGTGGTGTCAAATAGGTATTAATTAATTTTTGGCCTTAATTCGTATTTTTTTAAAGGTTGCTTCAAAGATTTGCTTTTGGCGGTCAAGAATAATTCTTTTAAGCTTATTCCTAAAACCATTGCAACAAATTTTTTTCCTAAGAGGTGGTGGTAGATTGTTCCAAATTTTGGAAGCGCTATATTTGAAACAACCTTTAAAACCAGCAGTGTTATGTTTGGGTATAGCTAGAGTGTTGTGGAACTTCGAGCGAGTAATTAATGGATGCATATCTTTACTCCATGTTAATTTCTCGAAAAGGTATTCCGGCTTCTTATTCCAAATGACTTTCTGTGCCATGCATGCGAGGTGGAGTTCTCTTCGCAGCTTTATGTTCATCATACCCTTGTTTACAAGAAAAGGGGTCACATGTTCTTTTTTTGGTATAAAGAAACAGAACCTAGCACATGCATTTTGAACACGCTGGATAGCTTTTTCAGTATAAACTCGAATCCTAGGGCCATAGACTGCACTACAGTAATTGAATGGCGAAAGTACTAACAGGTCCGTTAACAGAATCCTTACCTCTTCGGATATATATTTTCTTATATTGTATAAAGTCTTTAGTTTAAAAAACGCGTTTTTTATTTTTTCATTAATGTGTTTAGTGTACTTCATTTCGCTGTCAATAATTACACCTAAATTTGTTGCGTCGGACTCGATAGGTATTCCAATTCCATTAATTGTTAATTTAGGGTTATGCATTAAGACCTTGCTTACTTGCGTTTTGGTACCCAAAATGATTAATTTGGATTTCGAAGGGTTTAGAAATAGTAAATTACGGTTAGCCCAGTTAAAAATCTCATCTAAGTCCCTATTAATTCTTTCCATAGCGGCAGTTGTATCTCCTGATTTGAAACTATAGTACACCTGAGTATAATCAGCATACAGGTGGTAGCTGCATACTTTTATGTGCTCAGGTATATCTGCCGTGAAAATAGAAAACAGGATTGGGCTTAAAATTGATCCCTGCGGGCCCCTCTTGGGACTGGCTCTATACTAGAAACATATTTCTTCCCATGTTGATCCTCTACTTCAACAAACTGTTCTCGACCAATCAGATACGTTCTAAACCACTGACATGCATTTTCTGAGAAACCGTAATAGGAAAGCTTTGCAATCATTAGTTCGGGATCAATGCATTCAAATGCTCGCGAAAAATCCAACATGACTAGTGCACTATTCAGTTCTGAGTCTGAAGCTGTAAGAATATCGTCAGAAACATGTAAAAGCGCGGTTTCAGTGCCATGGTGTTTCCGAAATCCAGATTGATACTTTGGTATTATATTTTCGTCTCATATAAAATTTTCCATTTGAGTTAGTATAACTTTTTCTAATACTTTAGAAAGTACCGGAAGGATACTTATTGGCCGTAGATCTTTTAATTGTTCGACCGAGTTCGATTTTGGAATAGGTTTTACCACAGACCGCTTCCAGGCTTCAGGGAAAGTATTTGAGATGATTGAGGTATTGATTATGTGGGTGATCGCTGATAAAAACTCCGGTAGCGTAAGTTTGATCATCTCAGCGTTAATTTGGTCACACCCATTTGCACTTGTTTTTATACCCAAAATTATTTTACCAACTATTTCCTCAGAAACAGGCCGAAATGAAAATACGTGTTTGGATTTTTTATTAGTTGTAAAATAATTCAAGACTTTAGGATCAATACTATTTTTATTACTAGGCATTTGCAAAAAATGATTATTGATTACGTTCGGATTCATTAAATTATCAGGTATCGATGTCGCATTACTTTTATTTAGATTTTTTATTTTTTTCAAATATTTCCACATTTTTTTGGGTTGATGTAGATTCTTGTTAACGTAATGGGTAAAAAATGCAAATTTCTCTCTTTCGATTGCACCTGTCACTAAATTTCTTAAACTTCTGTAGTAGTTTTTAGCTGATTCAGTTTTTTTACTATGTGCTCTGGCTAAGGATTTGTCCCTTAGTGCCATCATAAACTTGATCATACTAGTAATCCAAGGACTAGGAGATTCTGTAGTTTTTATAAGTTTTAAAGGAGCATGTGTATTAAAAATATTTATGACGTTTAAGTTAAAATTGCCTACCAGGGAATTGATGTCTTGCATTTTTTCTAAATTCCCCCATTGCATAGCCCGGAGGTCAGATTCAAACATCTCTAGATTTATTTCACTAATTTTACGCCGCTGTATAAAGCGTGGCCCTAATTTTTGTTTTTTGATATTAAGATCACATAAAACCATAGCATGGTCACTCAGATTTTTGTGATGAATAATCACATTTGCCTACTTTGTGTTTCCATTTAGTTTTGTGATTGTAAATATACTTTTATTTATATAAACAAATAAAATTCTTTGTGAAATGAACAGGAAGTGTTCACTAAAAATGCGTGTTGTTTTTTGACTAGTAGGTAGATTTAATTAAAAACCATGTTTATATTTGAATAAAAAGTCAGTCTTAAAAATTTGCGACCGAAAAAAATTTGTGAGACGTACGAAATGCTTAATTTACTGCTAAATTATTACATTTTAAAATATAAAAAATCTGCATTCTAATATATAGCTTATAACTACCTATTTCACTCGTGTCAATCACTTTCCTTCACTCTATTCACTTTTTTTATTAATCGATATTTTTTTTTCAGGGGGATTAAAGGAAATACTTGTCCATTAAAAAGATATACATTATTTACCGTCAACTATGTAGACTATAAAGTAAGGCACGCCAACAGCATCCGTCCCCGTCCGACGCGACGGCCGAAGAATTACTAAAGCGGATAGGGACAAAGCATCGCGGCTCTGACTAAAATGGGCGGAACATGCGTGAATTTCAGTATTTCCTTCGTATAAAAAAACAAATACCTAAGTATTTGACAAATGTAATGTGTATACATTATAGAAAACATGTTGTTTTTTTTTTCAAATGACTCTCTGTTAAGTATTTACTCCTTGCTAAGGGTTTATTCCTAAGTTTCTAGTTTTTTAGATGTAACTTAGGATATTTTTTCTATAGAGAAAATTTTAAATGATCGTGTTTCCAAAGGGTATGAATCCTTAAATATAATATATATTAATTACATAACTCAAAATTATAAAATAAAGCAAGCAGCAAGGGATCAAACGAACCACAATTACGTTTCGCTGCCTCGGTGTAGGCTTAAGAATGAATAGGCAAACTTAGCTACGAGTATGAGCGCTTCAAAAACAGAAGTCCACTTGCTAGTGGACTTCTGTTTTTAAAGCGCTCATAGCTAAGTTGGCCTATTCATTCTTAAATTAAATGCTAATAGGTTAAATCAGCTAGCAAAAACTAAAAGGTACGTAGAAAAAGATCGTCAAGATCCTATGTATATATTCTAGCAGCTATAGTGTGCATATAGAGGTTTACAAACAAACGCAGTTCCGCCATGTTTTAAATACCTACCAAGTGTTCAAACTCGGTGAAAAGCATGCATACATTGCCTCGAGCCTACTATGCTTCTAGTTTGCCATTTTTCCGCAAATTTTAGCATTTTTTAAAATATTTGGAATACTAAACAAAATTCAAAAAAATCTCTTTAGTATGTGAGTTTTTAAATTCACAATGAGGGATTTAAAAAAAATAATAAATCTTAAAATTGTAGATATTACACTCGGGTACATGTATGCAAAATTTTACAGAGTTTGAACACTTGGTATTTAAAATATGTCGAAACTACATTTGTATGAGTGCACTCTATCCTTAAGAGGCACAGTTTCATTCTAGATCTAGCCTGCTTGCAATCTTCATCCACATCATCACCAAAAGGTGACAAAGCTGTCAAAGACAATAAATTTAAAATAAACACAAATTCATCTTACCAAAACAACATATTCGCCAGTCTCCTCCAACTGACGGAGTTCAAGAGAGAACGCCGAAGCGTATTTTGGAACTCCCTGCCGAGGCGTAATCTGGGCTACTGCCATAAATGAAAAGACATTAACATCATGGGCAGAATAGATCCTCACAGGAGGGGTATCGGTTCCGGCGATCTGCTCAGCGGTGTATGTAAAGAACTCATTTAAGAGCGGACCTGTTAAGAAGAATAAGAAACCATTTAGACTCTTAAACGAAGTCACGATGTTTGCTTTAAATAATATTGATTAACACGTGAAAGTAGTTCTAACCAGCTTGTAGCGCAATGTAGTCATCTTCTCCAAAAATAATATCCATAGCTTCACCAGCGGCAGCGTCAATGTCATCCATAATCGCAGCAATAATGTCACTCAAAGCGACTCCCAAGTTACGCTGTAAAATAAGTTAATCATTAAATATAGGCAATATCCCAAAACCCATTCCCAAATTATTAAAACTCAAATACATCGACACAGGATAGTTCTTCAAAGGTATCTTACTTGCTTTTTACATATTTTGTGAAAGATTAATCTGTATTAACCAAAAACATCATAAGCTCCGCAATATTATTTGTATAATATATCATCTCATCATCATGATATGACTTCTAAATTCTTCGGTGGAACGTTATAGAACCTTATGGAACATCACCAGTGCCACTTACTTTAGTTTGTGTTTACATAAACTTGGTCTCACCTGACTAACGTATGTATCATATATTGAGTACACCAGAGCAGGCGTCGAAGTAACATTGTAGCCAAGCTGCTCAGATATGATATTCAGAGTGTCAAAGTACTTAGTCATGCGAGATGAGTCTGACAACATCAGGGAGTAGTAAGCCGATATGAAAGTAGGGCAGTTGAGAACGGCTTCGTTCTGTAAAAAACATATAAAATGTAGTATGTATCTTTGGATACAAAAAAAAACTCAAAGCAGAAGACACGTACAAGTTTTTTCATGAAACTTACATAGTCATATCTAACGGGGACAGTAGTGTAGGGTGTGGGAACCCAGTTGATCTCGTCACTCCAGCTGCCAGAGTATGAGGGGTAGACAGCAGCCATGGCGGTGAGGACAGTCATCTTAGTACGAGTGGAGTCAGTGGAACGGATGTAGATCTCAGACTTGTTGTACTTCGGACCAAGCAGCTCGTCGTAGCGAGCTCGGATGAACTTGCCAAGAGCGTAGGCGCGCTGTTTACCCAACTAAAATAAAATTACCAATTATGATAGCCACAGAATAATTAATAGTACCTTAGCCAAATATTGTACGCCTAGTATCAGTATAGTAGCTTAAGGAACTTTTCAAAGTCTTGTACTCACATCTGTAAGCTGTCCATAACCGTACTTAGCGGAGGCCGCTTCCAAAGCATCAGGGTTAGTACTGTATGAGGTACTAGAAGAAACAGGAGTCCTATCTCCGTGACGATGGATCTAAAAATAATGAATGAGGGCCATTAAAGGGCTGGTTATTCCTGTAATTATTTCAATTTTGAAGACGGACGTACATAATTTTGTGCAAGGTGAAATTTTAGTTGCAGCTAAGCAGCTCTTTCAATACCTAAACTTCTCAAATTGACTATCATATCTGAGGCCTGGATGGATATGACATAGACTCTTTACTTAGCTGCAATGGTTCTACTTTTTATTGATGCAACATACCTGTTTACTGATGTCTCTCATCTTCTCGACATATATTCCACAGAGCCTGAAGATGGACTGAGACGTGGTTTTTAACTGTGGCCTTATAGACAAGCTCAAGAAGAACCAATCACCAACATAGCTTTCAGAATTTGCAAGTTGAAATGGCAATGGGAAGGCTTCATTGCTCGACGAACAGATAACCGATGGGGAGAGAAGTTCTCGAGCGGTCACCACATTACACAGGAAGGCGGAAAATTGGGAGGCCCCCACTAGGTGGACTGATGACATCGTAAAACTCATGGGTAGCCATTGGTAACGAGTGGCTAGTATCAGTTCTTTGTGGCATTCTATGTAGGGGGCATTTGTTCAACAGTTAACGTTTTCTGGCTGATGATAATGATGAAGTGTAATATATCAGTTTGCAAATGTAATGTAGGACTGGGTAGACCAGTATTTTATTTTCATAGCAGAAGAATTTGCTATGAAAGGGAATTAATAAATCAAATGGGTTATAGAAGAACTTACCAAGAATGTAGAAATGAGTTTGGTACCATCTGTGACTGAGTCCCCAAGAGTTTGGGTCGTGATCCCTAATAACAGTAAAACGGCGAAAAACTTAAACATTTTGCTGTTACTAAAGGAAATTGATTGTGTAGAAGTTTATTTTTCTATAAACAATGTAGGAATGAGTTGCGTACGGATATTTATGCTAAACATTTTATGATGGGATTAAAAATCTAAAGATAATTATTGATATATGTTTTAGGGTTCAATATGAAGGAAATGTTCTATTATTACGTATGCTTATTAGCCTGTTATAATAAGGTTAGTAGATATTTTCAATTCTAATAATTATTAAATGCATTGATATCTGGCGTGCCCGTGGTCGCTTTTGCAGTTTAGGTCCATGCAATTAACTTTTGAAATTAGGTTTACCAATATGTTTGTCTTTTGTTCTTGCGTCAATCATATTTTCAGAAGGTGTAACATCATTTACTCCCATTTAAAAATATAGTGCCTCTCAAAACCCATCTACCTACTTTTCTTTAATCTTTACCTGCGTCCAATCCTTCAACATTCATATTCGTCACTCTTTTAGTAAAATGCGGTACATCCCTCGTCATCTTCTTCAGGGTCCAGAGTTAATATCTTATGGTGATAAATCTTATAATGAATTTCATTTTGTCCAACAAATTAAGAGGCCCCGCAACAACTATTGCTTTGACAGGACGCCTTTTTATCCACCCTGAGATGATCCCATTCGTCAAGTAATAGTTGTTCTACCAGGAAGTAGTAGCAGCCTGAGCGGCATTCCAGAAGGAATTATCGCCGCAGGTCTAGCAAGACTGTAAAGATTAAAATTGATATAATACGCTTAGTTTATATACGACTATACGGTTTTCCTTGATTTCAGGCCAATGATCTGTAGTCTTTGCCGGCATTCCTGGATTCTTTTCTTATTCTTACCTGGAACCCATTCTTAGCTACCGTACAATGTCGTCAGTGAACAAGCATGCTTTGGATTTTTTAACCCTGTAGGTAAGTGCAAGGAACACTAAAGCTGCATTAGAATTAAGTGATAGTGAACCCTTATAAATTTACAAATTATTGGAGTACAAAATCGCCCCGGGCGGGAATTAAACCCGCGACCTTCCGACGGAATCCGCGAAATCGCGGGCAAAACATTTTGTACTCCAATAATTTGTAAATTTATGATTTTCGCTTAGTACGCGGTAGTGCTTGTAATCGTAATATTTAGAAAGATAGTGAACCCTGTTTTGTTTGCATATGTGTAATTTTAGTATAGTCTCGAAATTGCGGACTGCTCGTTAAAGAGCTATTGCAACTCAGTACTCAGACTACTATAAAAAAAGTAGAGCTAACTCAGAACAATACACGCGTCTGCATAGTTTCCAAGATATTGGATGTAAAATCTCATGTACTCATAAATCTTTATTTGACTTTCTTGATACTATTGTCCACAGTACAGCAATATTTTCAAATATATATATCTTTTTTAAAAGAAAACGTCGATTGGAAGATATGTACAGAACCTTTGTATCTTTGAGTAGTATTTATTGGTGGCGATTATATGAGGTATAAAAATTGTTTTATTACTGACATACCCCTAATATACTACACTCCCACGAAGTCCTCATAAAGCACAAAGTACATTATATTGTCATGAGCGGATGATTTGCCATTATTTACCTGTATGAGAATTGCTCGTGTATTACTTTCCTTTTATGAGATTTTCATCTGTCGTCAAAAACATAGTTCCTCTATAGATTGAGCTTTTACAAAATTGATCAGCAAGCGTTGCAGCGCTCGTTTGTTTAGCCAGTCTAAACCTATCAGCTTAGTTAAGCAACGACAGCCGCGGTCATGACTTGGATGGCTGACTATTGGCATTACTATACTGAGCGCTTCTGTGCTTCAGAGGGCACGTTAAGCCGTCGGTCCCGGTTGTTGTCTTAGGATATTAGTCGTTATAGCATGGTGATAGAGCGTTTGGCTAATGCTCGCTTGGCTAGCTACCACTTTCATGTAGAAAATTTATCACCAAGCAACTTACGGTGTCCGTAAGAGCCAGTAATTCTGGGTTTGCCTGAACAACATCTTCGACCACATCATCACTTACTAGCATAGGTAGCAGGTATGTAATAAAAACATGCTGATTCAAATATTATGAAATCACATTTTTATAGTCCGAATTCCACAAATTGTTTGAATTTTTAGTACAGTAAAAGCTCTTTATTCGCGGGGTATACGTTCCGTTATTATGCCGCGAATATGGATGTGGACGTGGATACGGAACGGTAATTAGTATAGAAAGCAGGGGATACGCTCCAATAACTCCACACAGAACAAAATAAAAGAAAAAATCATAGTACTAAAAATCAATTCTCATAAGGTAGGTAACTCGTTTTTTTAACAATACGTACCTAATAGTTTAGGCAAAGGTTTAAAAACTTAATATTTTACTCTTGTTTTGCAGCTTTTAAAAAGTCCTTCATAAATAGATTTATATAAGGCAGTGGCATTTAGTGATTTTCCTTATGAAAATATAACTTCTTTCCATAGACGGGTCAATTTTCATGATAAAATCACAGTTCATTTTCCATGCGTAATCCTTCACTAAGGGGTTTTAAGGTTTATGGACGCCTTTTCACGTTTATGCAAGGTTCTTTTTCAATTTTCTTCTCAAAATTAAAATACCTCTTCTTCGCCGCATTCGGCGACCGCATTTGTCAACGAACTTTACCCGAAGTCATAAAACATATAATATACTACGCGGTGTAGCAATATGACTAATTATTTTTTCATATTTCTTCATTCGATGCAACCGCTTTGTAAAAGCCGCACCGGCACGTGCCAGTAGTACTCAAGGGATGCCGACGCGTTAATAAAAGACACTGATTTCGATTTATTGTACCGACCGGAACCGCGAATAGAGAAATATTTATCCGCGAATAAAGGAAACTAGTCTCAACTTTTTTATCCGTGAATAGCGAAATCGCGAATAAGGAGCTTTTACTGAATTACGGTTACAATGGTTTCGTTTCTATTTAAATTTACACTTCTCAATATATAGTTTGCTTTTTTGTAGATTTCATTTCATTTTACACAATCTCTGTTAGGTGAAAAGTTATTTCAAATTACAGAAGCATCATTCACTCGATTATATACTTAACTAATGTACTAGATGAACTAATCAGCTTTAAAGATATTGAACGAGGGTTTGCTCTGGCGTAGATTACCTAATTACGCAAAAAGGCTTTAGATCGACAAGATATGGAGTTGGGCCTATCAGCTTCCGCCCCTTATCTCACTTATGTGGGGTTGGAATATTATGTATAGTTTAACAATTAATAGGATATTTAATGCGCGTAAAGTAAAGTTAGGGTTATTTATATATATGATATAATACAACAGAATAAAAAGGGCCAGAAGGGTCACTATGCCTAGCCATACCAATAAATTTGCGACTCTAGCTATGAAGCAATAAAGTGCAATTCAGCTCGAAATGCACGAAGTACTCCTACAAGGCGTCTCTCTTTCTATCACATAGCCACGCATAGCTCTGATCTCTTCTGACGCGTCACGCACTGTAGAAATAAAACGTAACCCGTCCGCACGGATACGTTTATGTAGCTGTATAGCTTTGTACCAGGCTTGGTAATACTAAAATTAATAAATACATTTTGGCCTCAAAAATATTTTAATTTGCATACTTAATGCCATAGCCGAAATGTTAAAAATCTTAAAGTACACTCTATTTTACCGTTATTTCCGATATACGTAGAGTATTTTTTCATGGTACATCTAGCCTGGCGATTGTCCAAGCTATACCCGTCTCATTATCTTGTACACTGAAAAAGATAATCTATTAGATATCGCTTCAAACCTAATTAACTATTGTAGACTCCGACACTACATTTTTGTGGAAAAACTAAGCCTATTCGAACAAATGCGCTTTAATAATTAATTATGGAGCGGCGCGCCTTCGTGAGTGGCAAGGCCTGTAAACATTTTTGACAATTCAAAGAATAATTGGACAAGTCAAATAATACTTCTGACTGAACTTGAAGGGTAAGTTGGAGAAAAATAGGGACAAGGAATTCAAAATGATCAAATGATTTGTTAAAAGATTTATTTTGACATATTATTATTATTTTCTATTTTGTTTTTCAATAACATTAAATCAATATCCTTTTACTAAATTTAATTATTGTATATTAGATAAAACAATTTCAGGTAATATAATTTAATATTTACTATAATCAAAAATATGATATGTTGCACAAGTAAATGGTATACCACAGCAGCGCTCACCCAATTTATAACACAATTTTTTGCATATAACCTGTGATAAAATTATTTGAATTTGAAAACTCAGCAATTAATGATTCGATGCCGGTTTTACAATATACATAAGTATATCAATTATTACATCACCCACGTTATGGCTGATGTAATTATATACTTCACCGTTGAACAAACGTCTCGCCCATAAAAAAAGGATATTTGCTTAAATCCCCACGACTGGCAGGCGTCTCGGAGATCGCATTGTAAGATGGCAGATGTTCAGAACGGACTGTTGCCGACATTCTAATATTTTCTCATTGGTCGCCTCTTACGACCTACGCTGGTAGATATGGGGATTCAATTCATGTCCAGCATTCCACATATCAACCTGGGTAGGACCTATAACATATAAACAAAGCTGAGTCATAATGAATGAAACAATCGACTTAGTGTGCATAGTTCTACATGGCCTTATCAGTATATCAGCGACTCCCACGAGGCTTTCATGAACTGAACACGCTGGTACCTACTGGTAATTGTGTGGGTATTACCTTATCTTTAGTATAGGCATAAATTATTAAGTATAGATGCAAATAGGTATATATTTGGTATTATTGTCGAGCATGACACACCCACTGCTACTTACTGCGGGTATATTAACTATTAACTAATCTGTGGCTGTAGGGCATTAGTAAGTTCAGTGCTACCATAATAGACTTAAAGTATTCGTAGTCAAAATTGAGCATTTCGTCGTCAGGCTTCAGTTAGTCATTTCATAATGTGGGCGCAGATGCAAGTGGGTATCGTGCAAATTATAAGACACATAATCGTTTTTTTTATTTTTTTTATATCTCATAGCTTTGCTCTTATCTCACCTGATGGTAAGTGTTGATGAGGTTGAAGATGTTGTTCAGATTAAACTACAATTAATACTAACAAATATTTTTAAAATATTTTAAGAAAACATTAAAGTAATAATTTAGAAAATATTTTAAAAATATATCTAGAGGAAATTATGATTTTCCTGTTAAGCCGACGTGGCATTACAATTATCGCCAAGCACCCAAACCAGAAAAAAAAATCGACGCGTTTCTATTTTCGAAGATTCCTCAGGAGGTCTTGACTCTTCATGTGCACGATCAAAAAATTGTTTCAAATGGATTTCGGTAAAGTAACGCTTGAATTAATTCATTAATCTACAATTACTGGCTCTCAATAACAGCTGCCGGAACAATGTCGATGTAATAATGTAATAATAATAAATAATAATAATCAACAATGTCGCCAAGCCTTGGCTATTTTCTACTAATACTATAACTATTTTATACTAATACTACAATAAATAACTACCCTCAAGTAGAAGGTAGTAGGTAGCTGGAAATGCCAACATTCGCAAAATCTACAACCACCATGCTGTAAAGACTGCCATCCTTAGACAACAACCGAAACCGACGGCATAACATGCCCTCCGAAACACGGAAGCGCTCAATAGTAATGTCACTAGCTGTCACCCATCCAAGTCATGACCGAGATGGACGTTGCTTAACTTTTCGAATGCTTCGACATATTGTTTCTTAGTTTGTTCTTAGAAGCATTAAAATCTGAGCATGTTAGATTTTGGTGCTTCTGATATCTCTTTACGAGCAAAGCAAATATCTAACAAGGCTGGAGAATACCTACTCGTAGTTTAGAAAGACTGATACCTATATAGCTCTTATTAATAATTGTATCGCAAAGTTGAGATCGATCTTAAAAAGCTGACAATTGCTTAATAGCTGTATTTGAAAAAAATTTTAAAATTAAAATTAATTTAGTTTGTAGCTGTAAGAAAATTATATAATTATATGTTAATCTTGATCATATTATCTAAGGCCTAGAAAAGACGGTAACACGTTTCCTTAAAAATTTCTCGATAGAATAAAATAGCAAAGTTGAGTCTGAATTACGCTTGTAACGTAAATATCTTTATTATTTAGGTATGTATGAATGTGTATGAAAATATAACAATTAAATAGCAAAACCTTATCAAGAGGGCCAAAAAAGTTGAATTATCGATTTACGTTATGACTTTTGTGTTAATGCTTTCTATATAATAGATTTTACCCAAAATAATCGCGATTTCACCATCGCTGTTTCTCTTTCACTCCTATGCAGTCCGATGGTGACAAATTTTAGCTTTTGACAGTGTCTTAATACTTAGAACATCTGTCAAAAACTGCATCTTAAGTTCATCTATACTTTGAGATATATTTACTAATACGAGCCGTACTTACCTATCTATGTATTACACATAGAATTATCTATATTCTTTCTCTTTTCTGTGGTTTACATCTATCATCACGCCTGGCTCACTCCGCACTATAGGTACAAGCTACATTTACTTCGGCGTATCTGCCCCTACGGTATTATTGTACGGTGCGTGCCGCGTCAGAAGAGATCAGAGCTATCCGTGGCTATGCGATAGAAAGAGAGGCGCCTTGTAGGAGAATATAAATATTAGGTACTCCATGCTTTGTGAGCTGAAGAACACTTTATTGCTTCGTACCTAGAGTCGCTTATTTATTGGAATGGCTTAGCGGAGTGATCCCTCTGGATCTTTTTATTCTGCGCCTTAAGTGAATTTAATGTCCTAAGTAATAAAAGTAATAAATAATGAATAAGTAATGTAATAAATAAGGAAGATAAGTGAATAAAGTAAGTTTTTTTTTAATCTCTATAGGTTAGCCTTTGACCAATATCTCACCTGATGGTAAGTATGATGTGGTCGAAGGTGTTGTTCAGGCTTACCTTAGAACTGGCTCTCAAGGACAACTGCCGGTACACACCGTTAGGTGCTTGCCGACAGATTTTTTACTTGAGGGTGGTAGCTAAGCAGGCGGGCATTCGCAAAATGCCCTACCACAATGCTATAACGACTGCCATCCTAGGACAACAACCGGGACCGACGGCTTAACGTGCCCTCCGAAGCACGGAAGCGCTCAGTAGTTATGTCACCAGCGCAGCGGTCACCCATCCAACTCATGACCGAGGCGGACGTTGGTTAACTTTGCTGATCGGTTCAGAATGGCTAAGCATCTCACCTGATGGTAAGACATTATATGGCCGAAATGTTTTTCAGGCTAACCTAGAATTACTGGCTCTCAAGGACAACTGCCGGAACACACCGTTAGGTGCCCGGCGACAGATTTTCTTCTTGAGGATGGTAGCTAGCCAGGTGGGCATTCAGTATAGGAATCCCGTGCTTTGCGAAGTGCACTTTATTGCTCGGTTATTTATTGGAATCACTGTGCGAAGATATCCTTCTGTTCCTTTTTATTATGTGCTATGAATATGATCATATCCAAAGACAATACAAAGATAACAACACATGACGTCATATCGGTTGGCTGTAAACCACAGATAAACACATATATTATATTATTTTAGTAAGTATACTATTAGTCATACATTTATCTTAAATATGATAGTGTTATAGGAATGATTAGAAATTAGCTACGTGAATTTATTTAGGAGATAACATTTAGGGATATAATCATTTTGATATGACATTGACCAATTTGTCTCAGCGTGTAGGTATAGATACGTATATCTCAACTTTAGTTGAACATATCCCGTCCCGGGACGTGTTTTAAAACTGTCATGCTTGTCCCTTCAGTCTCCGGGACATGGTTCACTTAGAGTTATACCGTTCCCATGTTAATATATAGGATTCCTTTGAATCTAATCAACACATGATATCGCAGGGATCTTCTTCATGCCTTTATCTCACGCTATAAAGGGTAGACATAAATTGTAATTCGTCTTTCCATTTGGTCTATCCGCTTATTATCACAAAGGACTAAAAATAATGCGCTGAATGAGTTAACATGTCACTTCTTACGTCGCGGATTATTAGAGTGCTGGTGCGTATTAGGCGCACAACCAACTTAAGGTCAGGTAGGGTAACTGCAACTGCAAGGTAACTTCTTTCGTAATGTGTTTCGTACATTTTGAATTATACAATTAGTTGAACCTAGTGGTAACTGAAAATGTTTGAATGAAATTTAAATATTATAACTGACTGAAATTTGTGAAGCATCGAAAGAAGTGTGAACAACATCCGTGCCACACCATACGAATTACGATACGATAACTCTTTATTGACGCCAAAAAATACCATATGCCAATTTAAACCTAAATTTTAATTCAATTTGCACATTTTGTTGTTATTGCCCCATATTATAAGCTTGAAAGCTTACGACTTAAACATGTAGAAAAGAGATCATGACTTGGATGATCTGAATTTTTCGCAGCAATTACTAAACATTCGGAAATTATGTTTACGTATTTTGTTTACCATGTTATTGACATCAGTTTGATAATAGTTTTACATGATTGGTTAACTTTCATGACAGAGAAAAGCTATCAAAAAATTTTACAGGAAGCCTAGATTGATTTAAGCCTCTTAAATATCTGTATAGATGAGTCTTAACACACACTTAAATGTGGTAATTTAGTTTGTGAAAATTTGCTATAGTTTTTATTTTAAACTATAATTACTGTTTTGGTGCATACGGCCGTTTAGCTCGAGCTATGTGATGTGCGAAATTACTACGTGATCTTTCCTCGCCATGCGGTTTATTGATGAAATAGAAAATATCGACATTTTGTTTTATCTTAGGAACTAATCCAATGCAATGGATGAGCGAGATTTGGGTATCGTTTGGTGTGAGAGAGTGAAAGAGATCGCAGTGTAATGGTGATCGGAACGACTAGTGGCGGTGCTGTGTGTCGGGTCGCCATCTTCCCTCAAAAATGGTTGAGGAGAGCGATGGGTAGCACATGCGTCAACTCGTGAATGGGCTAGAGAACTCCGGTCTGCTCTGGATGCTAGTGCTAATGACATTTACGAAAAAATACTTTTCTTTTAACACTGTCCCCCCTTAGAATGTCTCATGTATCATATTTATTATTTCTTGTTTTAAATAAAAATAATAAATAATTTAAAAAAAGTCACGGACCCTGGAGTCAGTGGAGTGTATAATTATAAAATAAAAAAAAAATAAAAAAGGCTAGGATTTTGTTGTTGTTCGAATAGCTATTAGTTCCGGAGACATGATAGCATTTAATATAATTTTGTAAATCTTTTATCAACACAACAGAAGGTACCTACACGAACTCACCAACTTCTTATTTTCATAGATAAGCTGAAAAAAATCTGCTTCGTCTTGATGATTTGCCATTATTAATCGCTTCGTTCGATGTAATACAATTCTTATTACTTGTTATTAGTTTATTACCTCAAAATAATATGCCTTCTGGTGAATATACTTGGGGAGGCCTACTGACATCTCTTTCATTCAGTCTATTTTTAAACTTATATTTACAATTGTATTTCCAACTACATACCAATAAACATTAAAGTAAACTTACATGAGAACTTTAACTTGAGAGTCTAAACGCATTGAATGAAGTCATTTATGTGATAAAAATAGCGCTGTACGAACATTATTGGTTTATATTATTGCCGGACATGGCACGTATCCTACACGGAAGAAAAAAAATTGTTTCATATCAAGAATATATTGGTCAAGACATTCCGTGTTTCATATATGGGGAAAACAATATATTCTTGAGATTAGTAAATATTTGTCTTGATAATCTTTTTACATGTAAGTATTTATTTACTCTTACTAAGATTATTATGTTCTTATTAAGAGAAAGTAGCCATGTCTCTCTCTAAGTACATCATTGTTCTAATTTAGAGAATCAGACATTCTCAAATTTAAAACAATCCTTACTTGAATAAATGAACTCATTCGTTCACTCATTCATTAGATTCTAACAAGAAAAAAAAATATTCTACTGTCAAGTACATAAATAGTTCAGTTAAGATATTATTCTTACTTCAAGTAAAATATATACTTCTGAATAAATATTATTATTAGACCAACAACAGAGTTTTCTACGTACAAGAAAATTTATTTTAGGTAGAACTAAAAATCTTCTTATATGAATACTGTGACTTATTTATGTTAAGAAACCAAAGTTCAATGAACAATTTTCAGTTCTCATTTCAATATTAAGTATATTTAATGTAAGTAATTTTAGATCTTAGTATTCTAATGGATGTTTTACCCGAAGAAGTTGTATTGATTCGTTCAAAAGAATATGTATGTTGCACGAAGACAGAATTTTCTACAGGATAGAATATCAGATTTCTTGACTCGACAATGGAATTTCACTGTAAGAAACCTCAGTTCTTGTTCAAAATAATTACATATTTTACAAATAGATCTTAATTATCTTAGTAAAATAATGGCGCGTTTTATTGTAAGAAGTTTAATTACTTGGTTCAAGTCATTCCATGTTTCACACGGAAATCACATAATATGTTGTAAAGAATATCCATTATCTTGGTTCAATAATAGGTTATTTTTGTAGAAGGAGTCTTAGTTCTTGGTTCAAATCTCTAAATGTTTCATACGGAGATCAGATAATATATTAGGAAAAATATCTATTGTCTTGGTTCAATAATAGTGCTTTTTACTGGAAGGAGTCTTAGTTCTTGGTTCAACTCATAAAAGTGTTTCATATGAAGATCAGATAGTATTTTTTTAAAAATATCAATTATATTGGTTCGAAATCAAAGAACTGAGACTTCCTATAGTAAAAAAGCACCATGCATTTTACTATAAGAAGTTTCAGTTCTTGGTTTAACATAATTTAATGATATTTTGATAATTGATATTTTCCATTAATACAATAAGATATTCATATAAAACGTCCAGTTAGTAAACAAGAACAAAAACTCACTTACAGAATACAGAGCCTGGTACACTGTACAGATCTACCAATCTGATCTCCGCCTTACAAATCTGCAAGTAAAGTAGGATAATAGTTAAAAGTAGTTCTAAAAGTGATAGACTAAAAACATCTATTATCGTAAAAATAAATAAAATACAATAAATATTTTCTGTTGATAATTATTTATTTATAAAATAAATTAAGAAGCATACAATTGTATTATATAATAATTATCATAATGACTATACATAATTTTATTTAATATATAAGTATTTTAACGACTTCGAGTTGTGTCGTTAAAATCGTTATTAATAATTTCAAGATATGTACTAAAAAATTATACTTCAAAATTACTGACAACACTGAATAAAATCGGAAATAGAGAAACCCCTTCTCAAACTAAAAACTGACTACTTGATCTGAAAACACACATTTTGAATGAAGAAACCGTTATTCTTGACTGGAAATTTGTCTTTTTACATTAAAATACATGGTTTTGATTCAAAAGCTAGTGATGAAAACTTTATTTTTTTTATACCTGATAGGCTAGCTTTGACTACTATGAACTATATATCACCTGATGGCGAGTGATGATGTAATCGAAGCTATTGTTCAGGCTAACCTAGAATTCGATTTTCTTGTTATAACCATAATTATGTTTAAATATGTACATACGTATCTAACGTAGGTATGATTTCGATCCCCAAGCCGCCTGCCAAGCGTGGCGATTATTGCAAACATCCCTTTAATGACTCTGTTCAGCAGTGCACAATTCGGCTGATACAACATGATGGATATCATCTACAAGTTTGTAGATATAATATAATTATTTGTTTGACTTCTAAGACTGAAAAATATTAAATACGTACCCTATATCTACTTGTGGAAGTCAATTAAAGTGTGAGCGTCAGAGTGTTTCAATCAGCATGTTCCCGACTTTAACGAGTTGGGTATTTCATATTTTTCAATATTAAATGTCGAGTCAGTTTTGTTCTGAAACTACGATAGTGAGTTCACAGTATATATAGGTTCATCGTATCAAAATGGAATGTGGACTTTACAATACAATTGGTAGCAGAAAGGATGAATAAATTTAAAAAATCTAACTACTTTATAGAAGTCATCATTATCATCAACAGCCATAACATCCACTCGTTATTTATTTATTTATATATTACAAAAAGTAAACTTACAGCTAAGGAGCCAAAACGTTTACAATTTTAGACAAAACATAATATTCTTATAAATTGTTCTAAAGGGATCGACATGGATGTCGACATTTTGGACAGTTAGGAGGAAACAGTTTATAAGATTTACTGCCCTTGCCGTGGGTGCATTATGGGCATATCGGGTGCGTAACTTGCTAGAAAATGCCAACAGACGGTGCCGACGACGCTCACCTACGCTAGTGTAGTTTTGTGGAACATAATAGCTTACTCGAGATAGTGCTGAGGGATTATCTACTGAATTGCGCAACAGCATACAAGTAATGCATAATCAGTAGAAGCTTGCGCCTGCGCTCCAGAGTAACAAGCCCTACCATACAAGATACAAACAAGGATGGGAAAAAGAAGGGGTAGTAACCGTATATCTTCTTATAGAGGGACCTGGCAAACTTACGCTGAACTCTTTCCAAAAAAGGAATGCTTGGAATGTTAAAGGAATGCCTCCCCTTATAAGAGCTGTAACACATGCTTGACAGACCTCTTGGAGACCGCAGTGTAAGATGGCAATTCTTCAGAAAGCTGCTGCCCACTAGTTGGATCTATGTATATTAGCTAGTGACTTGTAAATTACCCAGGTTAAATTGTCGGGCTCAGCTGGTTGTCTTCAAGAACTGCAGCAGATTTACTGTTTCTTAACCAAAGAATATTGCATCAAGTAAATATTCTTAGATCAAAAACAAAAAATTTCGGCCAAGATTGGTTTTCCTTATTAAAGATACGTTATAACTAATTTTACAATCTAACACTTTGCTTTGAAAACTTTAATATTCTTCACATAAGATAAGTCACTCTCTGCAGTAGAGATGTACTTTATCGGTGCAAAGTGGTATATAGTTTGGCTGTTAATCCAATATCTCTTAACCTAATAATATCGTATCAAAAATCAATCAAGAACATAGGTACATTTAAGTTAAGTATTCCTTTTCTGAAGTGAAGATGAATAACTTCAACAATTAACAATATATCATTATTGCCTCGAAAACTTAAAAATTCTTCATTTAATAGAAACCACCATCTGCAATCAAAATTTAGTTTTTTAGTTATAAAATAAGATTGTTTTGTTTGAAAAATTATGTCTCTTTACCTAATAATACCGTATCAAATATCAATCAAGAATTCAAATTTAAGATCAAGATTTGTTTTTCTTTACTGAAGATGAATTACTATAATAATTAACAATCTATCACTATTGGCTTGAAAACTTTAAAATTCTTCAGATTAAATAAGTTTATGTCTATAATGGACATGTGTTTTCTTGGTTCAATAAATGATATTGTTTTCATGTTAATCTAAGATTCTTAACCGAAGAATACAATATCAAATAAGTATCAAGAACAATGAAACAAAGATCAAGAATTTGATTTCTTCACTTAAGATAAATACATTCCACAATCAACAATCAATTACTTTTGCTTTGACAACTTTAACATTCTCTATCTAATATAGGTCACTTCTACAGTTGAGATATTTGTCTTGGTTATACCAAGTATATTGTTTTGTTGTAAATCCGTATCTCAGCATGACAATACCAATTCACAGTTCAATAAAGAATTTATGGCTCAGATATAGAAAACAAAGATTTTTAAGAGGATAATTATTTTCTTGCTCGGAAATATGTTTATCCTTGTTATTTACTTCTCATAATTATTTTAAATGAATAAAAGAAATTTCTTGTATTAAGACCATTGTTGTTGAAGGAATGGAAATATTTTCTTAATCCAATAAAACTTTTATTATTCTTGGATAAAATTTCAGAATTCTTATGCTAACTCCGTACATATTCAGAATGAGAATTCATAAAATATTTCATTCAAAATATAATATTTTCTATAGTCAAGAGCAAAAACATCTCTGACGAATAGTTATAATCTTGATGTAAAAATATAAAGTGAGAATAATATTATTTATCTTGGAGAAAACGACGTAACTTCACTCAAGATATTATTTTTATTTTAAGTAAATATTTACTTGAGATTAAACAATACTCCCGAGAATAATATTATTCTTGGATTGACACTTTGTCAGGACCCATTTTTTTCCGTGTAGTATTAATATTTTAAGCTTGCAATAAGGTCTGTTTTCCACAATATTTTTTAAGTGGCTCAGTCAGTCAGAGCATACCCACGATAAAAGGGGGAAAACGCGGGTTCGAATCCCGCACATGACTATAATATTTTCTCTCGTAAATTTGTAATTCTGTAATATATCAGAAGTTGTCCATCAGCGACAGGGTTGGATTCATCGATCGAGCGATCCGAAATTTGTTCGAACAATCGGGCTCAATCTTAGAAAGAAATCCAATAACTACTTATATTAGAAATTTAATTTAATAGCAAAAACACAATATGGATTTAATTACATGTCCCAGACCTCTTTTTGCGGCAGAAAACTGATCAAATCGGCATTTTAAGTATTGGAGCGTTAAGCCTGCAACTTGAAAAATTTCGTAGTACTTTTCTCAAAAGAAAAATATATTCTGAATGAAAAAAATTATTAACCCATGCGCATCGTAGATAATTATAACAATAGAAATGGACGATATCGTCCACTGCGGTTGTAGAGGTCACGACATTTGATGTTCGTCTCTCAATTGTTTTAACATTCAAATTTAACGTTAGGATGGGTACAGCGAAAATCAGAGATTCGAATACGAGATCCCACGTGGGTCTAACAAAATAACTAAACTGCTCGTAATATCAATGCTGTGTTTGGAGAGGATACAGCTAATGAAAGCAACGTGTGTTATTGGTTTAACCGCTTTCGTAGTGGAAACTTCGGACTCAAGAATGATACACGTACAAGAGCAGCCCTAAGATAAATAATGATGAATTGGAGGTTGGCTCTGTGTCAAACTACCATGAATTAGCGTTACGATTTGTCGTTAGCATACCCACAATGTTGACTCTTATGCAGCACTTTAAAAAACTTGAAAAATGGGTACTCAAGTCTGATAACCAGAGCACAGCGCGCGTTGCCTGCATTACCTTGTCAAACTACGACAGAAATTAAGGGATTTTCGACCGAATTGTGACATGTGACTGATCCATGATAGACTACCACTTTTTCCGCGATTTGGTTGGCCAAGATTGTTCCCAGAAAAAAATACTTCTCAGGAAGCAATAAAAAATGCCTTCACACAGTTGTGGAATCCAGATCCACAGTGTTTGATCAGAAAGGTGATAAATGAGGGAAGATAAATCGATAATATATATCTCATCCTACAAAGAAAATATTTATTTTTTTCATAATAAGGGTAATTTCATACTATAAACCCTATAAATATTAGTAATATTACTGATTCTAGCCTGGCATACACAATGAATTTGTTCTGAACGGTCTGTAGGTAATACTTGTTATGGCAGGGACAGTGGTTTTACATCAGGCGGACCTAGCCAGGATTGCTCTTATAAGCACGCTAAAATTCAAATTATTAAAAGTATTTTAGATTGGAAGCCTAGTTTAATTTATTCCGAGATGAATAACAGAGGACTATGGGCAAAAAATCTGTGTTGACCACACTCAGTCAATAAAACCACATAATTTTAAATAATAATTTATTTCCTTATCTTACATTACATATAATTGTAACATGCATTCACGTACGCTAACACGTAAATAAGCGTATTTATGCTACAAAAACAATACAATTTTAGACAAAAAACAAAATATAGTATTATCAAAATACATCGATTACAATTCGGTGCACTCTATTCCTTACACCATTTTTATTTTTACACTTTTAATGAAAATGGAATGATAGTTTTGTCTTCAAATTTCGGGACACCGGGTACAAATAATTTAAATTGCACGAAGGCTGCCAAATGTGACAAGAATATAAACAAGTTCTTAAATAGACTTAAATTTTTTTATTAAAAAAAATGTTTTCTTCCTTCATTTCTTGTGAGGTACCACAATTAAATTTTTCTGTGAAAATATGTGTATAGAATATAAATTAAGATTCGATAATTTTTGACATATGCAGAATTTAAATAAAATATTAATTTTTAGATAAAAGTAAAGTATTTTTAAGTCTGGACTCGAACACTAAAATTTACGCACATTTTGTATTTGTTTTAATGATTGTGAACGAACTTAAAATAATAAAGAGACAAATAAAATTATGGCACAAGTAATAGAAAATAATATATTATATAAAATCTTAGAGAGCTAGGTAGTGAAAAACTATGATTAAACTTGAAGCCTCTGTCACATGACTGACATTTCTTGACCATTTAGTAATTATGACAACGAAAAGTATTTTACCAATTTTCTCAATTAAAGCTGAACTAGTCAGTCACTACTCCGTACGAACGTCGAAGGCTAATTACTACCTCAATAGAGGTTTAGGTCTAGAACTAAACTTGATATCGATTGATCTCTGCATTATCTACACTTGTATTGTTACAAATTGGTATAAAGATGAAGAAGAACTTTAAAGTTATGAGCCACGGAACATTTCATGAAATTTTATTGATGCTTATAACTTTCAAGTTATATTTTTTTCCCAAATTTGTAGATACAACCCTACACAATCGATATCAAATAGAGATTAATCGATATTATGCTTAGTTCTGGACCTAAAACCCCAAATAAGTATGTAATCACACTTGGACGTTTATATGGAGAAGTGACCGGCCACTTCAAGCTTAACTATAAATTTTAGTTATGATAAGATTTCAAATTCATATTTTTTATAATTTTCCTTCTTTTTTATAACATCTTTTAAATGTGTTAACAAACTACAAAATGCTTTCTAAAACTACGATGATTATTTTTGATTGTGTGCATATTTTGTGCCAGTGTGTGAACATTATGCATCACCTATGTGTTTTATACATTTAAATAATATTGCACTTACGTTTATAGGCCATAATAAATATCAATATAATAATAAGTTATAAATAACTAAATGGCAAGAACGTAACATCACAATTTTCTAATAAAATTAATGAGTATTATTGGAATGAAAACGCTGCGTTTTCCTAATTCATCATATTTCAATTAAAATAACGTTGTTTAGACAAATACAAAAGCTGTTAATCAGTTATTAAGTATAAATCACTCTATGAGTGTTAAATGAAAACAATAACAAACTAATACATCATAAATCATAATATTAATAATAATTTTGATCCAAAAGGCTAACAAAAGAGAACAAAGAATATCAGGTGTTATTTTCTTGAATGTATATTTTCCAGCCCTATACAAAACTTATCAATTGTCCTTCGATACACTCTAGTTATCGTCTGAACATAAATATTTTTATCTTGTCTTGAATGAAGCTCTCAGGTTTTAACTTTATATTAAATTAACTTTATCATTTAATAAAATATTCCTATTTTGTTCATATAATAGGTAGTTAAAGCATAAAGAGCATTGCGATGTTCTTTTACATATTGATAATAACAGGAGGTTCTTCGTTTCGCATTATAGTATTTTTTCAAAAATTAATGATGTCATAAGTCCAGTTGAATTCTTTTTGGCATGAGTAAACATACAAAATTATATTCATGTGTTACCATGGCATCATATCAAATTTATTGACAACTATGGACTTAATACTTCATTTATCATTACCAGATTTAAAAATTAATCAAATAGCCAATAATGAGAAACATAATTGTTGATCAATTATCCATATACCGCGCTAAATAACAAAATTGCGTATTAATTACATACGTATATTCAAAGGATTATTTTGATAAAGTTTGGGCTAAATGTAGGTAATTCATATCAACGGTATTAATAATGACAACGTTTTAAGCTCAAATACAAGATATATTACAATATAACAGATATATTTCACTTTTTACATAAATATTTCGTTCAATTTTATTCTTCGATTCTACATACATGTTATTATACCAATTGAAAATATTGTTTCCATCTACCCAACACTGATTTTCAAGTGCTACACCTTTCATATTTGTCTGAACCAATTTGTGTTATATTGCAATTTAAAATATATATACTTAAGCACGATACAATTATAAAAAGTCGTATGTATTAAATTATTTACAATAGCTTTCATTCATTACATAAAAACTAAACTTAAGAAAATTTACGATTAATTAAATTGATGTTTGATCATTAAAAATATGCATAAATAAGATCATGGATTTGTGCTTTATAAATAATTAAAAAAATTATTTAATTATCATGACATTAATTCAAGCATATTTGTTTAACTTGTTTTTAATATAAAATTTTAACGTTGCTTCTTGTGTTTTTTTTATAAAATATAACAACTACTCCTATAAGTAATGATTAGAAAAAAATTGCTTTTACAAGAACGCCAATTTTATACACAACATACTTAACATGCTACATTATTTTATGTTATAGTAAAAACGTAACTTAAAACTAGATTCTTTGTCAAAAATAACACTCGGTGCGTTCTATTCGCGTTGTCACACAGGCATTGAACATTTAGATTTTGAATACCGACGAATAAATGTATACAAGGAAAAAAAGGTGTACACTTTTATTCGGCCGGCAGTGTATGTACGAGTAGTTTATGAATATTTGGGTTGTAGAAAAAATATTAACAACTATTTATTACTTCTTTTTAGAATTAGTTATTATATCAATTTGGAGACTCTTTTATGATAAAAAAATAGCTCACTATTTTTTTCTAAAAGCAAATATTTGTACATTTTTTTTGTTTTTTTTAAAGTAATAATTATCATTACTTATAATTGTTAACTGTGTAGTTAGTATTTGGTCTTAATTATGCTATCCACCACAAACTAGGTAATAAAATTTGAGAAAGTTCTTATTATGTTTACGTTAGAATCTAAATTTATATGTTTAGTTTATAGGATAGCCATTATCTCACCTGAAAATAAGTGTTTATAAGGCCAAAGTGTTGTTCAGGCTAACCTAATATTACTGGCTCCCAAAAGCAGCTGTAGGAACACATTGTTACGTACTTTGCGACAAATTTTCTACTATCATTCATTGCCACTTGGCTATCAATGTTTCAAAACTACCCTCAATTTCAGATCTAATAAATTGTATTTTAGCCTTATCTTTTGTAAGTTTTATACCAATTTAGACTTAGGCACAAACAAAATAAGAACCTTTGCATTTGACTTTATATTAGTTGAGTTTGTGGTGCTTAACAGAATTGTGTCCATAAAGACGCGTCTCCTGCCAATGCTTTTCGAAACATTGAGCGAAACGTCGCACACAAAACAGAGACGGGCCTACACACAAAACTTTGTTTCAGAATCACGCATTGCACATTTCATTGGTTCACGTTACGTAGGCAGTACTACTTACTCAGTAATAAGATTATACGCCAGTGAACCGACCCCCTCTACCCGTGCGGAGGGGAAATGTTAAGAGTAGATTGCACGGGCCGCTTTCCATTCAAGCATTGTTTCGTCATATTTTAAATACCAAGTATTCAAATTCGGTGACATTTTGTACGCACATTGCTGAGCCTAATATCTATGCTTCTCGTTTGCCAGTTTTTCGATTTATTATTTATTTTATCCCTAAATGTCAAAGTAACAATTCCCATACAAAACAGATTTTTCGAATTATTTTTGAAAATACGGAATTAATAATTTTACGAAAATCTGGAAAACCACAAGCATAGACATTTGACTCAAAGACATGCATAGTTTTACCGAGTTTGAACACTTAATATTTAAAATTTGAGGAAACTAATTTTGTGTGGAGAGCGCCACGAGCACTCTAGCCTTAACATGCTCACTGCAACCTACACAAAGCCTGAAACAATGTTATTGTTTCGACCACAGATATAAGCTTCGTGTTTTCGTGTTCAATGTTTCGATAAACATTAGCAGGAGACAGGCCCTAATAATAAAATATAATACTGAATATATAACTCATATAAAATGTTGTTCACATATCAGATGTTATGTTCACAGATAACCAGAGACACTGTGTGTTTTTATTTCCTATTCAAATATCATAAATGAGTCAATTCATAACCTAATTTCTATACACTACTAGCATATTTTTGACATTTTCAATATCGACATATCGTAAGCAATCTAAACATCGCTATTTAAATTTTATATAAAACATTGTCAATATTGCGTTGTTTAATCCTAAATTATAAAGGCAGTTTAAACGTTTTGTCATATTTAGTATAGTTTCAAGTTTTTAAGTCACATATTGTTTTAGTAAAGATTTCAATTCTCGGTCCAACTTAGGGCTATCAACATTTTCAAACGTTGTATACATGATATTAAGATTTTCAAGGCACCATCGCACGTTCAGGGTTGTCAGTTATTCATACAGACACAATATTATCTCAGACGAGATAAAAACCCGCTCCGGACTTCATGCCAGTCGAATTAACCACTACGCCAATGACGCTACCGACGCGAAAATTGTCCTATTTTTGTCGACATAGGTAGTCAAAAGAAGCAAGTGCGAAACCGTCCACAGGATATTCTTTGTTGCTCTAGAATACTCGATTAATTGCCTTGACCCACTAAGGTACAACAGATTATACGAAGCGGGTTATTTTAAAAGTTAGAAGTAGGAAAACAGTGAATTTCGTCTGCCTATATACAAGTATTATATTTTAGGGATATATCTTGTTGTTACCTTAAATCTTTACTGAGCATGCTTTAGTGCTTTGAGTGTATATTGCGAAATTAATAATTATTTATTTCACTGACTCTTTCGGTATTATTTAATACCACCAATGGCGTCGATTCAACGCAAATTCTCTAAATTTAAAATTCTCTAAACTATAGTATATCTTATTCTGTTCACATTAAAATCCACATTCGTGCAACATTTAAAATTACAAGTCTAAAAAAGAATTATTCTAATGAAATGTAGATAATTTAGCATCAGTTTGAGAGCTCTTAATCACATGACGACAAAATTTCCGTAAAAGATATCCACAATTTAATATTTACGTAATTTTAAGGACTTTCAACGCAAGCGTTATACGAATTTGAATTTTAATATCAACAGAATAACTACAATAACTTTATTTTTAAGAGTTATAGGAATTTTATTTGGAATTTAAAGTGAACAAATTATGATCTACTAATTTAAAGTATTTTATATTTAGAAAACTGTATTGAATAGACACGAATGGTTCTTTGAATTCCACGTGTTTTAGAGCTTAAGTTCGAAGTATTTAGTTCAATAGGCATCGACTCGGAAGTTCAACGCATTCCTGATAATCTTCACTTTTCAATACATAATTCTACGACATTCTAGTATTTAACCTCAATTTATTTACATTAATTTCTTACGAGATTCCATTGAACACACAACCTTTTTTTTCAAAGTTACAATATTTCACTCAAAGATTCATATAAATTGCTTATGAAAAAGGCTACACGAGGCAAGACTAAACTAAAACAGTTTCAAAATTACGAGTTTTTACCAACTTTACCCGCTAGAGCTTCAAGGGATTTCGAAAGCAACGCAAGCAACCACTCTCAAATAGAAATTCGTCGGTAACCACCTAAAATGTTAGGCATATAGCATACAAGAAACCCTTTATAAATGGTGTTGGCAAACTGTTACACTGGCGCTAGCGTAGCATCTGTATGTAAACATTTTAAGACAATAGTACATTACTGCACAGACCAGCAAAGGAGGCATTGATGGACGAACGTGTAAATGTGGGCCGAGGCGAAGCCTGGGCACACATACGTAAGTCCATCAATGCCTAGTTGTGGCCAAAGCTTGTATAGTGCTTTTCTCAAATAATGCGCGGTAATTAAAACAAAGTAGTAACTAAGCATATTTTTTTATTTGAAGATGCAGTTGTTAAATGTACAATTTTCAATAAACAGCGTTCAATTTGCAAGCCAGATCGAAAATTTAAATAAAACCTTTGATAAGTTACCTCCTTGGTTGCCATGCTTCGAAATAAAAGATCGTTCCATTTTAAAATTACACGACAGATATGAGTTTACTATGCAATTTATTTGGCCGCTAGACACGACAGATATAGATTTTCATACATTTTTTGCCAGCCGCTGCGCTCATGTATTTGGCCAGTACAGCAATTTCGATTTATCTCGAAGAAGGTTGTCAAAATAATGCTCACATTTCCAAGCATGTTTGAGAAATAGACATTTTACATTTGTGTATATGACAATTGGCATATTCCAAAAACAAAACAGTCAATATAATTTTGGTACGCTGGCGCCATCGGAAAATAGTTTCTACCTGCCAGCCCTATTAGCTACGCAATCATAAGAAATTCTTGTAGATCAATCTTTCGTCAGTATTTAATGTTTTCCTGCGAATTAATATATAAAGAAGTGTATCTGGAATTAATGTATAAAGAAGGTTAATTAATTTGGCGCTTAGAAATGATCGCATCCGATTGGTCGCGTCAAGGAAATGTTGTCGCACCGCACGGTACACTTTATAAACCACGCCCGCCGCGGTAAGGTTTGCTTTCTGCTGTTTTTGAACCTGTTATACATTTCTTGATATATTTGATCGTAGATGTTACCCATTCGTGACTGACAGTTACAGATACTTTTTTTCTTTGACTTAAGACACTAATAATTAATTTCTTTACAAAGGAATTCCGTATACAACACTCAAACTTACGTTATGTAGTACATATAGGATGATTTATATGGGTCTTGCTTCCGAAGGTAATCGAATTAAGAAAACGACTGTGTGTTCGACATAAGAGCGTCATGATGTCAAACTAGACTGATTATCTTTTAGAAACTTGAACATATGTATGTATATAAAACCACATTAAAGCTTTAGTTGTACCATCTTCCGTTATCGTCGAATCTTTCGTTGAGTCAATTATTCCTAGATCCATTGTAATGTCATATTTAATACCATTTTATAATATGTACGTCACGCAAAACAAAAACAGTAATAAGCGTATCTCTTTTAAAAGTTTATTTATATACTATATATCCCTAAGTACTGGTGGTGACGTCACAGAATTACCTTTATAGACCAGAGATTAAGTGCCAATTTCAAAGTTTTACATAAAAGCATAAACTCTCATAAATGTTTACAGCGTTCTTTTGGAAAACAAAGAGTATATTTCTAGCTTATTAGCTAAGCACGAGTATTCTTCACCTTCAAGGTTGCGTTACAGAGCTTACTAAATAAACTATAATCTACACAAGTCCCAAACATTTTCCCTAGATGGCGCTGTACAATATCAGTGGTATTCTAAACTTTACTTACAGAGCGGTCACTCGTTATTATGTGATAAGCCTTGGAGCGTGTAAAGCGTGCAATGTCCTAGCAAGGGGAGGCTTATGTGTAGGTTCGGAGGTGCTTGGCGCCCAGTCCTGCAGCCTGGCGCCTCCCGCTAGGCGATGCGTCAGGCGATGCGCGATACTGAACCCGCCGCTGCCTTCTAGCTGCGTTAGGACGATTATTACTTGTCTGTGAACAAAGAAAATATAACATATATACGACACCCCAGTCAAATAATAACCTTTACCCTCTGACTTACTAGTCGTCAACTATTACATTGAAAAACGACTTGAGTAGTATAAGACAACATAGCGATGTCTGTGCGTGCGCAACTAGAACCCGCCATTTTAGATTTTTCACGTGTGGTATTTGACTGCTCTCCCGATTTCTCTATGACATTTACAATAACTTAAGGAAAAAATTTAACTGAAAATTCTCTTACAATGATGGTACACTCTACGTCTTCAAAATTGCTTCCATAGGGACGCAATAAAAATAACGAATGATATCAAAATCGGGGGATACAGTTTAGCGTCTCAGCTTAAGAGAGCTTAAATTTAAAAACCTTTCCCACGCTAGCGTCTAAAAAGCATTTTTCCAAAAAGATTTCGAATGGTAACAAAATATTTCCGAGCTCGCAAAGTGGAAATAATTGTTTTGAGTTTGACACAAGACAATTATTTATGTATTTACATATGTGTAATTTTCTTATTTCATACTCGTAATTGTACGTTTTTATTCTTATATACCTTACAGAAATATTGACAAACAAAGCTGTGACAAGAACTGTTTACAATTGCTTTAGCCAGAATCGAATTGAATTGTTATTCTTTTCATAGTATTAGCAGATTGCAATAGCCTTGAAGTATTTTGTATCGCATAATAATTTTAATTTACATACATAGATACATAAAATCACGCCTCTTTCCCGTAGGGGTAGGCAGAGACCACAGATTTCCACTTGCTACGATCCTTACATATCTCTTTCGCTTCATCTATTCTCATCAATCCTTTCATACATAAGCGTCGGTTTAGGGTACTCCTGACCTGGCATTTTTTCAGAACATCTTCAATCTGATTTCGGAACGTTCGCCTAGGTCTTCCCCTTCCAACACTTCCGTTCACTTGTCCCACGTATACCTGTTTAGTCAATCTCATTTCATTCATTCTCTCTACATGTCCAAACCATCTTAACATACCTTTCTCGATTTTTGTCACTACATCCTCATTCACACCACATCGTTCCCTTATCACACTATTCCTTATCCTGTCACTCCGTTTGACCCCAATCATGCTTCTCAATGCTCTCATCTCCACTGCATTTATTCTACTTTCATGCTTTTTCTGCCATACCCAACTTCGACCGTCAGGGACATACACATCAACAATTGCCTGCCCGATGATTGTGGTGGTATGCGGGTATGCGACCCCGACGTCCTAGCTGCTACTACCTCTACCAAACCATTCCAAGGTAGTAGTATCCTACATACCTATTTCCTACCCAAGCTCACAGATATCCTTTCCTCGTCACCAATCCTTTCTAGTTCCCTTTCCCTTCCCTTTCCGCCAATCCGGGGTCTGCCGTGCCTATGGATGCGTGGCTAGGGGCGTGCCTAGTCTCAAGCGCGCCAAACTGCCCTGGGACCTGGCGAACCCAGAATACGGCTAGCCTTATCCTGGCATGCGGGGCTCTGTCAGGATGGACCTATATTTTCCCTTGCTACTCGTGGGAACCGCATGGATTTCTCTCTTCATTTTAATTTAATTAAAAAAAATCTATTATTTAAATATCAGAGTATTTATTACATATTTTGACTGGACTATATAACTTCCAAGACTTTGTAATGTCACCGTATAATAAATGTTGAAACTACACGCAAACAATTTTACTAACATGCTCAAAAACTTTTCACAATATTCTCCTTAATGGTAAAATAACAAGCCGCTGCGTCCTCCAGCTTGTCCCACACGACAAAAGTGCGAACCATTCGTTTCCGCGGCTTGAGAGCAGATAGCTAAGGAATCAAATATTTTTCATCCCACCATCTCGGAAAGAGTATTTTTAATCTTCAATATCTGAGTGGAAAAGCCGTTTTTATTCTCTAGAGGATAAAGTAAATTGAATTTAGAAAATGGTGTCCACTAAGTTTGTGAATTTAAAAAAAAACATTAAACCTATTTACTGCTACCTCTATGGTGCCGATTATATCATATAACTTTTTTTTTAATTTGTTAAAAACTCAGACTCGGAACCTTCTTGGTGCTCTTTTTTCAATTTGCTTTGTACGCGGTTCTTTGTAGTCATTTCCTCGCTGAGGTGGAATGAAAAGTTACGTGTTGCACTCGAGTGCAAAGATTTTTCACCTCGTGCTCTTTTGATTCCCTCGCTGACGCTCAGGATTCTAATTTTGAATAACTCGCTGCGCTCGTGATTCAATTTTAGAATCCTTCGCTTGCTCGGTCATAAAAATTGAACACGCGGTTAAAAAGCAACTTTGCACTCTTGTATAACAAATAACTATTATAACGCTAAGTAAAGACTGTAGCACACCGCGCGCGGCGGAGGGGGAGTCCGCCATTTTGAGACTTATTCACGTACAACAAACGGCCGAGTTCATAACGCAGACACACCCAATTTTATTTCCCTACTTGAGAGTGGTAGCTAGCCAGGCGGGCATTCGAAAAATGCCCTACCACCATGCGGTGAAGCTCAAGTCGGCGGTGGGGTTTTTTTTTTAAAGCGCTCGTAGCCAAGTTTGCTTAGCTATTCTGAATCGATCAGCAAAGTTAAGCAACGTCCGCCGCGGTCATGACTTGGATGGGTGACCGCTGGTGACATTACTACTGAGCGCTTCCGTGCTTCGGAGGGCACGTTAAGCCGTCGGTCCCTGTTGTTGTCTTAGGATAGTAGTCGTTACAGCATGGCGGTAGCACTTTGCAAATGCCCGCCTAGCTAGCTACCACCCTCAAGTAGAAAATCTATCGCCAAGCACCTAACTGTGTGTTCCGGCAGCTGTCCTTGAGAGCCAGTAACTCTAGGTTAGTCTGAACAACATCCTCGACCACATCATCACTTACCATCAGGTGAGATAGTGGTCAAGGGCTATCCTACCAAGCATTAAAAAAAAACCATGGACCTGCAGCACGACAGTCCATACCTATTACCGTTCGGCTAAACACCGACAGGAAGATATGAAAGTTGCAATCCTAGCCCAGTATCCTATGGGCACTAAATTTGAGTTGATAACACACAAACAAATGCCAAGGTACACAATCGCCCTGCTATACAATAGTGACCTGTGTAAAGGCGGCACAGAGTCGATAGTCTTCAGCTCCCCGCGGGTAGATACGACGTTGTAGCTCTCCTGGCAGTCACACTTCACGTGGATCCACTTGTCTGTGTGTCTGTTCTCTACCATCACCACCAGCCCGGCCCAGCCCTGGAACAACAACCATGTTTATTCATTTATGAACACTACAAGCGCTCATAGCACAGCTAGCATAGCCCTCCTAAACCGATCAACTAAGTTAAGGAATGTTCGCTGCGGTCATGAATTGGATGGGTGACCCTTAGTGACATTTTAATATTTTTATGTTTGCAATAATGCCTGCTCTGCGGAATACATTACAAAATTATAAATTTACGAAAGAAATTTTATTATAAGGGCGTATATAAATATAAATTTTATTATCACCGTTAGTTGAATATAGGTGTCGCTCCATCCCTATACTATGGTTGAAGAACGAGAACAAAAATTAGATTTACGAGTCATAATTTCATCTTAGCTCAGTCGGTCAGAGCCTTCCCCGGCTACAGGGGTGGATGAACGCGGGTTCGAATCCCGCACATGGCTATAATTTTCTCTCTCGTAAATTTGTAATTTTGTAACGTTAGTGACATTACTACGTGCACGCGCTTCGGAGGGCACGTTAAGCCGTCGGTCCCAGTTGTAATCTTTAGACGACAGTTGTTATAGCATGGTGGTAGGGCATTTTGCGAACGCCCGCTTGATTAGCTAACACCCTCAAGTAGAAAATCTGTCGTCAAGCGCCTAACGGGAGGCAATAATTCTTAGTTTAGCCAGAGCAACATTTAGACCACATCATAACTTATACGAAGGCTAGCCTATCAGTAATAAAATAAGACAATAGTCCGGAAACGATTATAGATTAATTTCCGGTCAAAATCAAATTATTTTGATTATTTTCAGATATTGAAGTAACAATTTTAATTATTTTATTATTTCTTCTTTAAAGCTAATATGCTAGCCTTAGACCACTATCTCACCTCCAGTATGTGATGGTGTGATCGAAGATGTTGTTGAGGCTAACCTAGAATTACTGGCATAGTTGCAGAAACACACCGTTAGGTGCTTGGCGACAGATTTTCTACTTGAAGATGGTAGCTAGCCAGACGGGCATTCGCAAAATTTGTTACAACCATGGACCGACGGATTAACGTGCCCTCCGAAGCACGTGCACGCTCAGTAGTAATGTCACTAGTGGAAGTAATGGCCAAACTTCGCGACCAGCGTTTCAAAATTTCAAATTCAAAATCAATGAAGCCTATAACTCACCTTTGTCAAGTAGTAAGCAGTCATGCCTTGTCTTCCTTCGTGACGCTGTCCCCTAGCCAAGGTCAATCCTGAAACAATGACAAGTCTATAACAACACTGCATTGTCTTATTGCAAGCATGCCACAATAATATATTGCGCCGGGTGTTACACCCCGACATAGGATGTCACGTGACCGGAACACTTGCTATCGTCATCACACAGTATCAGACAGTTCTCTCAAACTTTGTACCTAATTTGGGGAAAATTCTGGGGAGAAATTAGAACAAGCGTATGCTTGCTCGGCTAGGTACTATTAGCCAACGCAAAATGCCCTACCACCATGCGGTAAAGCTCAAGATGGCGGTGAAACTCGAACCATGGACCTGCGTTCCGGCAGTCCGCTCGGCCAACATTACTTCAAAAATGGTGCTTAGTGCTAAAATCATTTCAAACTTATTATAGTCCAAACAGGAATTGACTGACTGATATTTTTTGAGATCCTGCGTTCCTGGTAGTTAGCAATAGGCTTGCCCTCTATTATATGGGACCAAAACATATCGACTAAATATCTTTTATCGAATTAGAAGCTCTGGTTGACACATCGCGCTTATATTGTTTAATCTCATAGGGTTGACTTTTGCTAGTCCTAACAAACATTTTGAGAGGAATTTTTTTGTTTTGAAAAATACAAAAAATAAAAAAATATTTTTTGTATATTAATGCCTACTCCGAGCCAAGAGCTCTGAGCGCTGCGGCAATACTGGACCGCATCGTGCCCCCTTTGAATAGAGTTTTGACTATTTCCATCGAGCAAAGTAATATCGTTTTCCCAATAACGGTGTATAGCTCACCGATGATGGCGTCTGCCAGTATATGATGATGCAGATGCGGGCGCTCGACCAGCAGCGGCTTGGAGGAGTGCGCGGCGAGCACGTGGCGCGGCCACGTGCCGCTGTCGGCCAGCTCGAGCCCCGTGTGCCAGTGGTTGAACGCGAGGCACACCACCAGGTAGAACCCCTTCTCCAGCATCTTGTGGCACCCCACGAACCCGCGCACCTACACATACCATCATACTTTCACTACGGTTCAAATCACGGTAACACTGCTCTCACTCAATACATTCCAAACGCTCGGTACACAACTGAAATACTCTAACCACAAAATACCATTCTAACCACAACAAAAATACCTCATCTATCTGGAAAATTTTGAGTTAGACGTTTGTGCACACACTGGGCCGCAATCCAAGCGTCAGAGTGTAGTTTTTTGGTTGCTTTAACTTACTGCAAGGTTTGAAACGACACGGTTGTTTTATAACCTCAAATATCGTTCTTTGACAGGGAACTAGCAATATATATATACGTTTTATGATGTTTGAAAAGCAATAACTATCATAACCTGCGAAATACACAAGAGTGCCTATAATTATCTCATCAAGAAATGTCAGTTAAAGATTCAACCTTTTAACGACCACTTTTGATAGTTAAAAAGTTGCGCTCTACTCGTAGGTTGTGAACCACGTTAGAGTGAAAAGTTGCACTCCGAGTGCGCTCTAACCAAGGTTTGGAACGACCTCATGCACTACAACTTTTCTGTGAGCGTTGTTTGCAGCCGGAGGTGACGTCATAGATGATGTCATAATGCTGTCGTGGTGTCTGTAGCACGTTATGAACCGACCGTTTGTGTGAATACAATGCAAATAGCGCATATTTGCGTGACTTGAACCGCGGGGTTTGTGACCATGTTTTTATTGTATTCTGGTATAATTTGAGGACGCATTGAACTTAGACCAATAAGAACAATCATTCAATCACAAAATCAGTAATTTAAATTTCTTAAACATATCCTATATAGTGTTCTGGCAGTGTCTGATGATGCACTGAGCACCAGTACGCTCTGAACTAAACCGACATCAAAATAATCGAGGCCCAGCGGGCCGACTCCCATCTCTAAATTCAGTCTTATTTTAACCTTATATTTACAATTTTAATTCGCACTACCACATATCACTAGTAAACTTACATTAGAACTTCAACGTGAGAGCGAGCTGCATGCATTGAATCAAGTCATCTGTGCGATAGAGATAGCGCTATATGAACATTATTGTTTCGTGATGGCCACGGTACGAATGTCAATATCAATATTTTAAGCTTAAAATAATGACGTTGGTTTTCTATAATAGTTTTTAAAAGGTGGGAGTTTGGCCCCAGGCATCTTAACATACATCTCAACTTACCCCATGGACAATCCATCAATAAGTAGTATAATGTCATCTATGACATAACACGTGTCAAAGTTAGGTAGGGTAAAACACCCAGTAGTCGGCCTTTTAACACAAATAAAACTTCGTTTACCTGTAGCTTACATGTATATATGTACTCATAAAGTTTTATGTTATTATTTAGAAGATAATTTCTTTAAAAATTCTAATTAAATCAACAAAAAAGTATGCATTTACAGTCAGTAAAAAAAATCAACTGTAAACAAAATATATCATTTTTTACCAAAAGCCTCAGTTGACCTACTCTTCCTTTATACTCAGCCTCTCACTTACACACATTTTTCACAAAAACGGTTCACATAAACATATAAATTGTTTATTAACGACATACTTCATCACCGTTCAGACTTCTTCGACAAGCTATTTCATACTTTGGAGTGTTGAAGTTGATTTTATTGACGCTACAGATTTTAGTACATGTTTAATTTAAATGTTATGCGGTCATTCTCATAAATTATAGCAACAGGTACTCCACGAACAAAATGCTATTAAATGAAAGCTCCTTAAACTGTATATAAACTTACTTGTCGTTTACTATGCGCCACCAACTTCCCTATCTGAGCGCTGGACCCAGATTTTGTTCTGAACACAACCACGCACAGATCCAACTGCGATCGCTGACTCTTTGCTGAGTTCCTGAAAATATACAATATATTTTGATATAAATAGACTTGAACTCGATAAATTATTCAATTGTCGCTAGTTCCACAAATATTAAAAAATATATTCAAAAAAATATTATATTTACCTCATCTTGTTCCTAAATCCGATCATACAGTGTGCGGGCAGATGCAAAGTTGGTCTAGATCGTCTGTCAGATTTTACCGACTATAGTTGAGTGTTTTTTTATTGGACTCGTACAGTTTGTACATTCGCCAATCGTCAATATATTATACAAATAAAATTTAACATTTTAGTAATTGAGCTTTTGTTGAGTCAATCATTTTTTTACGGCAACCTACTTTTAGTTTACTAATGGAATCTCCTAGAAGGACAATACCTTCAAGCCTGTTATAGGCAACTTCATAATATAATCTTATTACATTTTTTACCGATTATATATTTTTATATTTTTAATTGTTTTCATATTTTTTTTTTCTGCATTCAACAAAATTTATAATAGGAGATAAATAATTAAATTTATTTTAACTGACCATTTTGTGCGAAGTGAAAGGACAAGTGACAAGTTATTTATAAAAAAAAAATTACAATGACATATAAATTATTTCATTGTATTTCAGGGTATTAAACTTAAAATGTTCTTTTTTGTATAAGTCGTAAGATTCTTAGTGAAAAATGTCTTTAATTTGTAGGCGTGCAAAATCTAAAACTTTACGTATATTTAGCTAATATTAACCAAATCATGTCTTTTTTTATAACTTTCCCCTGAGTGTTCGATACCTTTACAAAATAAAATTATTTCAAAATAAATGTTATGGGAATTTGGGCCAACAAATTTCTTAGTTACAACAAGTTATTTTTTTCATTATTTTTGAGCTTGTTTTTTGTTTTAAACCAGACGGTCGGTATTGCGCGTGATTGTGAAGTTTCATTTTGGGTGCGGACTCCCGTTATATCTGACGCCGGGCGTCATTGTGTTGCGGTGTGAACTTGTGAGCTAGTGAGTGGGCAGCGGCAGGGAGTATCTCTACTTCAGCTGACTACGTGCTTCGACAGCGGTTGGAGGTTTATCCTAATATTTACCTTATTGACTGCTCATTGATTAATCAACTAATTTAAGGTTTAGACCCCCTCCGACGGGGCGACTAGCGAGCTGTTAAGGGGTAAGTTCTCACTCTTTTGTTTGCACGCGGATATATATATCGGCTGGTGTCTTCCTGTGACCTTCCAAGAACCCAGTCGAATACGCCACGGTGTCAATGGTAAAGAGTGGGACTACGGGGATTGAAAAAGCCCCCGCCAAAACAATATCTACATCTTGCAAATATCAATGTTCTAATTTTTGACTATGATTTTATGAAAATTTATTTAGCATTGCAATTTTTTTATTACATATGTATCACTACGTCCTGTGATAATGCAGAAACCCGAATTTCTGCCTCGGCGATTCTGTTTTAAGAAGTACATATTTCGAACAGCAGCTCTAGAGCATACATGTATCCATTTCTTTTAAATACATTTCTCAAGTGCTATACTAAAAAACACAGCGAGATACGGCCTTAACTGCCGACCGACGAAATCGATTTGTCTGAACTATCGCTATCAATACGAAACGTGAAAAAACAATTTACTGAAAAGGCAGCCAGCTCCCTTACTATAAGCGATGTAACTTCTTCGTGAACACTGACCTCTGTCCCTCCTGGAAGAGCGTGAAGTCTACTTCAGTAGGCTGCGTGGCGGTGAGCAGGAGGCAGGTGAGATGTCGAGTCGAAGACAAGGGCGGCAATATGCCCGCCAGGCGCACCTCGTGCCATCCCACTCGCACCTTGCATATGTCTATGCAGTCGAAGTATCTGCAAACATTTTTAAGTTATTAATTTTGTTTTTAAGTCCTTATTAAACGGTGAGTAGAGCTAACAGCCACACTGGTACATTATAATAATAATGCTTTATTCAGTAATAAGATACATTTTTGAAGCGCTCGTAGCGAAGTTTGTTTAGCCGTTCTGAACCGATCAGCAAAGTTAAGCAACGTCCGCCTCGGTCATGAGTTGGATGGGTGACCGCTGGTGACATTACTACTGAGCGCTTCCGTGCTTTGGAGAGCACGTTAAGCCGTCGGTCCTGGTTGTTGTTTCTGGATGGCAGTCGTTGATGGTAGGGCATTTTGCGAATGCCCGCCTGGCTAGCTACCACCCTCAAGTAGAAAATCTGTCACCAAGCACCTAACTGTGTGTTCCGACAGCCGTCCTTGAGAGCCAGTAATTCTAGGTTAGCCTGAACAACATCTTCGACCACATCATCACTTACCATCAGGTGAGATAGTGGTCAAAGGCTAACCTATCGAGCATAAAAAAAAGAAGAGAAAACAGTAGTTTAGATTGTTGAAAGCACCTTTTAAGTATTAAATAATACTTGTGTTTTCGCTCTTCCGCAATCAATGATTAGCTAAATCTCCATTTTCATGTTAAATCAATACTATTAAATCATAATGAAGGTTTATAATTTTGAATTAAACTTACGCACTCACGTTTCGTCAGACAAATATTGGTCATATGTGATTGGCGGCGAGTTTATTGCAATCTACTGGACACAGAAAATTTCTTTGCCAAAAAATTTTTAAAAACCCAATATGTCCGACCTGGGGACCGAACGCCAAGGCTTCGAAATTCCGAAGTGTCGCTTTTACACATAGACACACATGCACGAATGAGGCAGTTTAGGCACTAAATGGCATTATATAACCTCATAAAACAAACTTACTTGAGAACATCGTCAAACTGTATCCAGAACACGCCATGGTCAGTATGCCGGCAGCCCTGCACCGCCCGCTTGGCTTCCTCCGTCCACCTGGGGCAGCCGTGCGACCAGGGCCCGCGCCACGTGTAGTGCCCCCAGGGGTTCCGCAGCCGCAGCAGCCGCGTGGGGGGCGTGGGGCCCTCCGCCGATAGCTCTACCACGTCTAGGACAGAGTACGCGTGGCGGGGGCGAAGCCCTAACCGCTGGTACTCTTCTTCATCCACCTGAAAATGTCACATGGATTCAGACATAAGAGCATATAGGTATAGATTTATTTTATTCTAGTAAATATCATGTCGACGCGCTTCCTTGATTTTCGCTCGATTGAACATAGCGTAGCTTGTTTAGTCGTTCTTAACATATCAACTAAGTTAAGCGGCGTCCGCCGCGGTCATGACTTGGATGGGTAACCGCTAGTGACATTACTACTGAGCGTCCACGTGCCCTCTGAAGCACGTTAAGCTGTTGGTCTCGGATGTTGTCTTAGAACGGCAGTCGTTATGTTACTCTGGAAGGGCATTTTATAAAAGCCCGCCTAGCTAGCTACCACCCTAAAATAGAAAATTCATCACCAAGCACCTTACGGTGTGTTCCGGAAGCTGTCCTTAGCCTGAGCCACATCTTCGACCACAATTGGTTGCTAATTCTGAACACAGTGATGCCGACTTTACTGCGTGGCTGTGGAAATAGGTAGGGTGGCAGGTCTCCCCTGTACAAAGTCGTTCAATGAGTTTGCGACAAAAAAAATGTTTTTAAACTACGGTATACAAATAAAAGGATTTGGTATATATACCTTCATATTCCCCCCTCCGCATGAGGCACCCATGAGGAAGCACGCTTGCCGCGAGGACAGTAGCTGCGCCCACACCAGGTCCCGGTCCAGCTGCTCCAGTGGGCCCCCACCCCCGCCGCCCCCGCCCCCACCCCCGGCGCCCCCCGCCTGCAGGGACACGGACTCGCAAGGGGCCCCCGTCAGTGTGCACAGACCTAGATATAAGACCAGCTACTGTAGCGTATTTGGAGTCGTGTTCCACAATATAATTGCCTCACTCAGAGATGTTTCTAAAGAAACTTTTAACTAGCATTAAATCCTTACTTTTGTACTGCTTGTGACAGTGTTTTTGATCAATTTTTGATAGCATTTACTGCGAATCGATGTGAATTTGCCCTCAATTTACCTACAAACTACTATCAAAAACAGAACAAAAAGTGATATTACCAGTTAATTGATGTTTATGAGTAGAGCCGTTAGTCCACTTTGACAAAGTTATCCATGTGTTTAGAATGAAACTAATGGATATAGATCTAATCGACCATATCCGTAACTCACAGCACCCTACAGCCTAGCATTAAGAGATGTCTATCTGTATATACTGTAACTGCCACATCCTGCCCTACCAGTTTCAGAGAAAGTTCTAGGAATTAGATAACTGTTTATTTATTTACTCTAATACTTACCTCTGAGTAAACTAAGGAAATATAAGAAAACGTACTTTGAAATCTTTTTTTTAACACTCAATAATGAGGTCCATTGTATATGGTATCGAAGTTTGGCCCCATCGGTTGCAACTTAAATTTGTACGCGACTCTGTCGACTCTTTATTATTATTCAGGTGAGTGTCTTCTCGTGAGCTCTCCATATAAACATAGTTCCTTAATTTTTAATTTACTAAATAAGGTAATTGTTCAAACTCTGTGAAAATGTGTATGCATGCCCTTAAGCCTAATATCTATGCTTCGGGTTTAGCAGGTTTATCGTTGTATTATTTATATTTATCTCAGAATGTAAAAGAATTCCCATACTATATTTTTTTTCAAAATACATAATTTTATAGAAAACTGGCAAACTAGATGCGTAAATTGTAGGTTCAAGGACATAGGCATGCTAAATTTGATAAAGTACACTTTGACACTTAAGACACTTTGTATTAAAATTATGACTATAATACGTTTGTATGGAACGAGCTACGAATACTAACCATGTAATTATTTCCACAAAGTTACGCCTGAATGAGCACAGTGATCAATCACCACAATACCGACTTCAACATATTTTGAGCGATAGAAGTGGGTTCTATTGTATTTTTTGTTTGTAAGTTATTGTGACGGAACAAGCTCGAGGCCCACCTGATGTTAAGTGGACTAACTTCTGCCTATAACAGATGCATTTCGTCACTAGTTAAGAATTGCAGTGCACCCGTCACCTTGAGGCGTAGTTGTTAAGTCTCATGTGCCTGTAATTTCACTGGCTTTAACGATCTTCGCCCTCAACCGAAGGGATATGCAAAGGATCCATTATATTGAGCCCGGAACTACGGGGAAAACAAACATGTTATGCGTCGCGTTGTTGGGTACCTTATCTGCACATTTTATTTTGGTTTGTCGGAAAATCATGATAAAATTGAGCTGAATTAATAGAGCAAGCTATCAGGCAGGATGGATACTTTAGATAGCGATGAAGAAGCTGCATATTTTATACTCGCTCCCGCGCCCTGTTATGATATCGGCGTGCGTAGGATAGGGTCTCGAGCACAGTATCCAGTATGCCGCGCATCGCCTCCATACTTCACGTATCCACGCGGTAGGATATCGATCCGACATCGGACGGCGCGCGATGCTCAATTGCTCATATAAAATATGATGACGAGGTATCAGCTGGGCATTATTGCTAACGCAAGTGGGGGCGTATATTACTTTATGTTTTATTATTCAACTTAAAAACGAATTAATCTAATTAGCAAAGATTTTATATGATATGTTAGTCCAGCGATCTTACAATATGTTACAAATATATATTTTTTTTAGTTTCTTTTCAAATAAAAACACCGGAAGCTCGGTAGCAGCGCCGAGGAACTGCTATCTTACACTGCGATGCCCAAACCACCTGGCAACCCCAAATGTTACACACATTTGGGTTGTGTATAAAAATATACCAATAAAATAAGAAAACCTTATCAAGAGGGACAAATTAAGTTATATTTTCGATTTCAGTTACACGTTTTGTGTTAATAAGCATTCTTTCGTTATTCTCCCAAACGGATCCGGATTTCACCATCGCTACCACTCTTTCACTCGTACTTATTGATAGAAGTTCAGCATTTGACAGAGTCTATTAAGGCACTGTCAAATGCTGAAATTCTATCACGGGTGCGGCTATGTTCAGCAGTGGACTATGCGGCTTCTACAATATTAACTAAGTAATACAGTATTACTTACCTTCGATAGCTCTGCCGGAGACGAGAGCCTCGTAGCATCCATGTAGCTTGGCGACGGCTTTTTCTATAAGCGGTACCCAAAGTTGTTTCCTCTTTGCCTGAAATAGTGAAAGAAACAATTTTGAACTGCAGTTTTGAAGCTATATCAGCGAAGTTTGCTTAGCCGTTCTTAACTGTTAAGTTAAGCAACGTCCGCATTGGCCATGGCTTGGATGTGTGATAGCTACCACCCTTAAGTAGAAAATCAGTCGCCAAGCACCTAACGGTGTGTTCCGGCAGCTGTCATTCTAAGTTATGCTGAACAACTTCTTCGACCATCATCACTTACCATGTGATAGTGGTCGAAGGCTAGCCTTACAGTATCTGAATGGAGATCCCCTTTAACTTTTTTGTTATTATTATTATTTGTTACTTCATCCGCAACACTAACACAAATTTTGAAAATTTCAACTCAATCTCACTCTTAAGGTTCCAGGGGTACAGCCCTTTAACGGTCTACGAGGACTGCGGAGGCTTAAGAATCAGGGATCTTTTTTCTAGTACAGAACCCAAAAACCTTTCTCCCCTAGAATACACACTTACTTGAGAATACACAAGATGTCCCTTCTTATTGGCGGGCAGCAAGTCATCGACAGTGACGGTGAGCCAGCGGCCATCCTTGCACAGCCGCAGTTGGTACGCGCCCACTCGCGGCTCGCTGCGCACTACTACGCCCCGGACTAACGACGAACGTTCCGCCAGCACTGCCAACGCGGACAGTAGCCAACAGTTGCCGAGGACACCTGACGATTATACATTGTTCAGCACGTAGAGAAAGTTACTGATTACTGAGGGTATGCTTTAAAAACGAGTTCACCAGGTGGTAGGTCTCTTCAGCATGAATCCGTTTTGGTGGGTGACACAGCAGCAACGGATATTCACCCTCGAATCAGTAGTGTGCAAAACCTATGGTGTTTAGGCGTGAATGACATTGTAGCAATGAAATTACTGTGCGAAGGACACATAAGAACTAACGTCTCGGAGTGACGAGCGCAGTACAGTGCAAAGCGAGGACGTTGACACTGCACTTGTAATGGATTGGCGTGACGCTAGTTATGGGGCGGGCGACTTGTTCGTCTCTTCACTTAAACAAAAGTAGACATTAGGGAAAACATTTAAAAAGTATTTGGTTATTTTTCATCCCATTATAGTTGCTACTCTCTCAATAATAACCTATTTTTACCGACAAGCAATGTTCATATAACTGAGTTTCCGTTTGTAGGGTATGGATTCCGGTAAAATTACAGGCGCATGAGACTTAACTTTATGTCTCAGAGTGATGGATGCATTGCATTTCGGCACTTGTGACGAAATGCATCGGATTTAGGCAGTGGTTACCGCTTTAACACCAATGTGGGCCCCGTGCTTTTTCCATTGCTCAGTGATATTTTATGCTCAAGATAGCATATCCATAAAGATTTACACAAATGCAATAAATCTGAACAAAATCAGTAGCAGGCAATTTTTTTTTGTTTTCTTGCGGGATATTTTTATTTTTTATTTTATACTGCATAAATGCATATAGTAATTATATTATGCATTGCTGCAACCAGTTCAGAAGCCCCACTTGGCCAAATTGTTTGAGCGGATACTGCTCAAACGACTAAGACCGTATATTCAACCAAGAGACGAGCAATTTGGGTTTCGCAGCCACCACTCCACCACTCTGCAGCTAACCAGAGTCCTACATGAAATGGCTGCGAACCTAAACCGGAACAAGAATACAGTATGTGTGTTCCTGGACGTGGAGAAGGCCTTCGATAGAGTGTGGCACGAGGGCCTTCTCTACAAATTGGCAACAACACAACTACCCAAACAATACATCAAGATCCTGGCAGACTTCCTAAGAGATAGGAAATTCTATGTGACGGTAGAATCCAAAGACTCAGAACACAGAAGAATACAGGCAGGAGTCCCCCAGGGAAGCTGCCTGTCACCAGGTCTGTACGGATGGTATACCAACGATATACCAATACTGGAAGACACCTGGGAAGGACAAAACAGAATTAAGTTAGCTTTGTATGCAGATGACAGCGCCTTCCTCGCAGCATCAACAAAAATTAGGCAAGCATGTAAAACAATGCAATCACAACTCGATCTGCTCCCGGACTGGCTGAACAAGTGGAAGATTTCCGTAAATGTCGGAAAAACAGCCGCCATTTGCATCAGCAGAAAGAGATACCCACCAAATACACTGACTCTACAAAACGAAACCATTGAATGGCAACAACACACAAAGTACCTGGGGGTAATAATTGACCGAAGACTCGTCATGGCCAAACAAACGGACCACGCGGTTAGACACGCGAGGGCAGCTAGAGCCGTGCTGAGGCCTGTTCTCAATTCCAGACTCCCGCTCAGAACCAAGCTGGGGATATACAAAACGTACATCAGAAGCAGACTCAGCTACGCAACCCCAGCTTGGTACAACCTCTGCTCAAACTACAACAAAAAGAGACTACAGGCCCAACAAAACGTCGCCCTCCGTGTGCTAACGGGAGCTGGACGCTTTGTCAGAAACACGACAATAGCTAATGACACCAAGATGGAAGCATTACAGGACTTTATAGTCCGTACAGCAAAAAAGATGTTTGACGCCGCGGACAATGGCCCGCACCAACATCTCCGCGGCATAGCGCCGCTGCACGCACGACCACCGGAGACGAAGTACTCATGGCGACCCCTACCCAGGGAGTTAATAGTATCAGGGGAGGGGGACGCCTCCCAATCCAGCTAAAATAACACAGTGAAGAAGGCTAGAAAAACTACATCACAAAGAGGTAGAAGAACTTGCCGAAACAAAAGAAACAAAACAAATGTAAGAAAAGCACTTAGTAGTGCAGACAGACACTGCGCAGAGCGGCAATAATTTTGTGGAGCCTGCGCAGTGACAAGATACCGTGGGGTAGTACGAGGTTCAGTAAAGGCCATGAGCCATGGCTCGATGCCTTAGACCAGTCAGAATGGCTGATGATAAGTCAACAGCTAATTCTACCTCGATCCATTGTTGTGTAGGCTAACGTACCCACGGTACAATTTTAAATGCTTTAAATAGCGCGTTGTTGCCCATTAGTATTAACGTTATCTTTAACGTAGGTGGAGCAGCATTAACCGTACCTAGTTATTATATTGATACAACACGTAATTTTTTATCAGTCCGCTTAATTAATCGCGGGTTGAGTAGTGTAAGGTTCGGCAAGCGCTTGTTCAAGTGAGAGTGGTAGGTAGATAAAATTCGTAGAACTACCGTCATTCTATAACAGCAACTACCCGAAGACAACAACTGGGACCGACAAATTAAAATGCCCTCTGAAGCACGGAAGCTTTCAGTAGTGTTATGTTCTTGCACTGCACGTGTGCTCGAAGTAAATGTTATGTTGTTACACTGCAAGTGTGTATAATCACTGTATGTGATGAGTGCGAAGACCAGGGAAGGTTACTGTAGGAAACAAACCCGATGATAATCTTTCAAACACTGACTTATTGTAGATAAGTAATTGTTTTATAAGAATGTAAACTGATGTATAAGCAATATGAACTAACGGTATAAATGTGCGGATATAACAATATTTTTATGTAACCCCAATTAGCGAGTCATTGACTTTGCTTACTGTGCGGTAACCAGTACAAGTAGTAATGCCACTAGCGGTCACACATCCTAGTAAAGAACGCAGAGTAGTTAATCGGAAAACGGCGAGGCAAGCTTGTCCTTGCAAATGGTTGCCCTTCTTCGTATCTAACCTTGTGAGATGTCCGAAGGCCTGGGGTCCCGGAACACAGCCCACGGCAGCCGTGGGTCCGCGTCGACACATATCTGATGCGGCCGCAGCCAGCGCGCCGCCGCCCCCGCGCCCGCACTCGCACCCGCACTCGCACTCGCACTCGCCCCGCCCCCGCCCTCCGCACCGCCGCTGTAGTACAGGGAGCGGGACTGGGCGGGAAACGACTCGTCCACGTACTGCTCTCCAGTCTGGAATATAGTTATTGATTAACATTCAATAGAAATAATAACATTAAGGGCCTCTTTCACGACCTGCAAGTAAAGTCTCAAGTAGGCTAATTGCCGGTTTAAGTCACAAGTAACCGTGTATATGAATTTCACGATGGCTAAGTAGTACTACTTATTACTACTTTTGGGTAAATTTGTTTAGCGTAATAATATTTAAGACTGTAAAATTGTGCTTTTTTCTTGAATAAATGCTTATTATTAATATTAACTTACAGCGGCACACTGCGCCATCACCTCCTGCCACTGCGTCCACGCGTGGCTCTCCTCGCTCAGCCGCAGGATCTCCATCGGCAGGCTGTCCTGCTTCTCACCGTCCGATCCCTCCGCTGTACAACAATATTACATACAACATACCTATATTAACCATTACACTAGAGGGTAGATAGCAGCCAGAAACCAAGGCGAGGGTGTAATGACCGATGCTCGTGCGTTTCGCACGACTTTTACAACACATTGCAAAAGGGTCAAATTCAGAAACTTTCTTAAAATTATAAACGAAATGTAAAGTGAAAAGCACGCGTCGTTTTGCAAGCTAATTGTGGACCTTAAAGCGATGCAATAAGAATCAATTTACGAGAGAATGTGTTAAATGCAACAACACTATTGTTTTGTTGTCTAATCGTAGTCAGATAGGCAGGCGGCCTGATGGAAAGTTTACCAACGGGTTAACTTTCCATCCGACCTCTATATATACCGACCAAATCTTATGATGCCCTTTTTTAACAATCCCAAATCGTATCGCAGAGGAAAGACCTCGGCGGGAAGTTCCATTCAATTATTTATAGTACGGGGTATAAATGAGAGCCGTGGCGTAGTCTAGCGTGAATATCCCGTCAGTGGCGAGCGGTGTGCTTGTGGAATTTATAAGTTGGTATCCAGAGAACATTCTCCATTGTACAGACGGTACAATACGCAGAGAGATGCAGTCTCAGCGAAAACTAAGCGATTCCAAACCGTCTGTCATTATGGGATTAGTAATAGACAAATTTTAGCAGATTTTGTTGCGAAAGTGCAAGAAAAAATGTTTTTATTATTATACGTAGATGGTTGTTTTTGCTCTACAGTAAATCGGTTACACACACAATCGGTAACAACAGATTCTCTGGAAGAGATCGCTCTAAGCAGGTCTAATATAAGATCGCCTATTGTTACACATAGTTAATATTTTTATTGTTATCTTTATAAGTGGCTTAATTGTGTCTCAATAAAGTAATATGTATCTAGCTAGAGCTTTGACTACATCAACAACTAAGGTCAATTCACATCAGCAGCGCCGAAACGTCTGCGTCAATGTGAGAGACGACATTATGGATAATAGTAAGTGGCGTCTTTGCTAGCATCATTGAAGCGCCACATGACTGAGGCATGAAACACTCCAGTTTTTTTTATTGAACATAGCAGTAGTTTGACGCAGTAGCCCCTGTTCCCTCGTATATAACGATTGAATCATTTAAAGTACATGCTCAGTGCTCACTATATAAATACATAATATACGAGTAAATACACTAAGTAGAAGTAACTAGAGACGCACATAGCTTTATTATAAAGAATATAATGAAAATAACGTCGTACCGTTCTCGCGTCTCGTATCAAGCACTAGAAGCTAAGTTTACTTAGCCGTTCTTAAACGATCATCTAAGTTAAGCAACGTCCGCCGCAGTCATGGATGGGTGAGCGCTAGTGGCTTTACTACTGAGTGTACACGTGCTTCGGAGGGCACGTTAAGCTATCAGTCCCGGTTGTTGTCTTCGTCGTTACAGCATGGTGGTAGGGCATTTTGCGGCGAATGCCCTGCTCACTAGCTGCCACCCTCAAGTTTAAAATCTGTCGCCAAACGCCGAACAGTGTGTGCCAGCTGTCCTTGAGAGTCAGCAATTCTAGGTTAGCCTGAACAACATCTTCGACCATATCATCATTTACCGTTACGTGAGATTGTGGTCAAAAATTAACCTATTAAGACAAAAAAAATAAAAATGAAAGTTCTAATAATAATAAAAAATACATACGAGAATCATCGTCGTCCAAGCTCAGCTGCTCAGGCGCGGCCCGCAACAGCCGCGTCTTAGCAGAGTGACACATCTCGCAAGTCAACGCGCCGCCATTGTTCACGTATGTACATTCTGAACATGACCATTCTGACGATTCCGCTCTGGAAATGGGAAAAAACATATCGGTTTATAAAATGTATGATAATATGTATACTATAAAGAATTTAAAAATGGGAGAACCCACTGGTTCCTGAAACATATGTTAAACACTAGTTCGGGAACCTATGGGTTCATTGTATGTACTGTAATCAATGTAGGTCAATAAAAAATATCTGTTTGTTTGTTTAGGCATTTGTTTTTTAGCATTTTCGGCGGGATAAGCAGATGCATTTGGGCGTTTGTTTTTTGAACCATAAATACCTGAGGCGTGTATACTCCCATCCTCAGATAACACTTTCCAACTGTTTGATATTAGACTGATTGGTTAACAGGGATGCTGCTGGCTATCCGTCTTTTTTTTATGAGTTAAAGGCAAGCATTTGGCCGCTATCTCACCTGATGGAAAGTGATGATGCGGCCGAAGATGTAGCATGCTTGCCTAGAAGATACCTATTCACTCTCAACTTAAAGACAACCAAATTATACTGAGCAATGAGTTCCACTCCTTCGCTGTACGGATGATAAATGTGGAAGCGAAACCCTTTGAGCGAACTGGAGGAATATCAACCATGAAAGGATGATGGCCATCAGAGCGTCTTGTTGTCCGATGATAAAAGGGGCATGGAGGCGTTGGGGCATCTGTCTGAATTTTAGGGCTGTATATTTGGAACTGTAATAGGTGGCCGCAATGAACTTGACAACAATCGGGAGAAACGGCACTCGCACCTCGAACTTGACAACGTCAAATCAGGCGAGTGATGTCTCCTCATTTAGTCTCAGTATTGTGCTTATTGCGTCTTTTGCGTGCTTGTCTGTCTGTCTTTATCAATCATATTAAAACGTATCATACACAATGGGAGTGTAGCTGTGTGCATTATATACTGTACTGTATCAGACGGAATGTCCATTGCTGTACACCGCCTCCCCCATTTAGGAGGGGTTTGCCATAATCCGCTGCTTGGCAGGCGTCTTCGGAATCGCTGTTTATAATATCAGTTACTCGGAAGGCGCTGGGGCCCACTTTACGGTATTTTACATTTAGTCACCTCTTACGACACCCACAGGCACCCCACGGAGAACTTTATATGCTTATGTTAAATTTTCTCCACATTATAATATACGCTCTGAAAAAAGGAAAAAAAATATATTACAAAGTTCACGCATATTTTTATTTAGTCCGGATATTAGAGCGTACCCTACCTCCCTTTTAGTTTAAGTCGTTGGATGACCGTTTAAAAATTTCATAAAATATGGTTAGAATAGCGAATTACCTAACAAATTAAAAAAATGTGTTAATGAAATGTGTTTTATTCAAAAAAAATAAACGGTAACACAAACAAGCGTCAAATTTGGTATGATTATAGTCTAATATGTAACGTATAATTTTTTTTTTGGTATTTCTAAATATTTACAAGCAATATCGCGCGTGCTGAGCGAAAAGCAGATCACACAGTCCCATGTGACGGTTAAAGTAATACAATTGTAGCACAAAGTTTCGGCTCGAAAGGTAAGGTTCCGGTGGCCTAGTAGAATAGGCAAATCCGGCGCGAAATCGGAGGCCGCAGGTTCGAGCACATCCGGAACAAAAACATTGTGCTCCGTTATTTTGTAAATGTAATTTTATGGTAGCTTGACCAGTTTCAACATTAACCTCCAGTTTCTGGAAGTTTATCAAAGTCTTGACCAGTTGACAGACTGAATACTGAACGATCATTGGTTGCCTATCACGTCACAAAATACTATTGACCATTCAGCGTACAGTATTTAGGCCTGATTTTATCATACCATGTTGTTTAACTCTTAATGAGGCATTGGCTAATGGAGTTTTAAAATTATCAGGTCTAGCTAAATTTTCTTATTAAGAATGAATAATTTACATTTAATTCCTAATACTATATACCTAATACGTCAGTTTACGTTTTACGCAGACAATTTAGCGGACCATTTGTAAATCCCACGTTCTAGGGTTAATCCCTAATTAATCCCTTCACTGTAATCATTCACTCTCTATCTAATACTAGCTTTCTGGCCGCGGCTCCGACCGATGGTCGATAAACGACCGAATCGAAAACTAATTCGACATATCAAAAACATGGCATTAAATAACCAACAGAGTATGGTGAAATCATCTCTAAGTCTGTCAACTAATCAAGACTGAAATTTAATTCAAGCAAGTGGCAGCACAATGTAGTATATTTCAATATTAAAATTTGTAATTGACCTTCATAAGAGCGTCGTAGACTTCTAAATTGAATAAATGATTTTGTCTTTGAATTTGCAAATTCACTTACTTAGGTTCAGGGGGCGGAGTTTTATGTCGGGAACCTCTTCTGGGCAACGCTGGCGTGTGTCGCGCGCTTCTCCTGGGGGACGGACTGCGCCCACCTGCGAGACAAAACTCAGCTATGACATAATTTTTTGAAGCGCTCGTGAACAACAGCTAAGCAAACTTAGCTAGTTTGCTTATCTGTTTTTAACCGATCAGCAAAGTTAAGCAACGTCAGCCGCGGTCATGACTTGGATGGGTGACCGCCAGTGACATTACTACTGAGAGCTTCCGTGCTTCGGAGGGCAAGTTAAGCCGTCGGTCCCGGTTGTTGCCTTAGGATGGCAGTCGTTATAGCAGGTTGGTAGAGCATTTTGCGAATGCCCGCCTGGCTAGCAACCACCCGCAAATAGAAAATCTGACGCCAAGCACCTAACGCTGTGTGCTCATGGACAGCTGTCGGAACAGAGCCAGTGATTCTAGGTTAGCCTGAACAACACATTCGACCACATCACTTACTATCAGGTGAGATAGTGGTCAAAGGCTAATCTATCAGGCATAAAAAAACAAAGATGATTATAACGGGAAATCATCATTGATGACATGATATGACATATCATAATTACATATTATCGACATCCTACCCTTATGTGGATTGGTAATATTTTTTTCTCCAACCACGCCAAACATAACTCAAGAGGATAATTAATTGTTGTACAAAGGTTTCTTGTGGTTTTATGGCCGAGCCCCAACCCCGCTACGGATTTGTCGTTGGTAGTAGGCTCAATTTAAATTCTTTATTGCAACATATTATGTGATGTACATGCTGGTCTTACTTATATTTTTAAACATAATATGACCCATTTTAGGTATAGCAACAGATATAATAGTACTTACAGATATACTAGGATGTTGCTCAGGCGAACAAAAGGGCTCAATGCATTTCATTCGCCTTTGTTCAAAGTGTAGTAGAAGAAGAGAGAAGAGCGTATACCCGCTTCTGCACTTTGAATATACGCTCTTCTCTCTTCTTCTACTACACTTTGAACAAAGGCAAACGAAATGCAATGAGCCCTTTTGTTCGCCTGAGCAACATCCGTTTAACTTCTCAATGGGGGTAGTGGCATGCTGTTCAACTTTTACGATTAATTGTTTTTTCAATTAAATGGACATGATCTTAATCCTAGAATTGTTCACATATCTTCGAAAAGATACTACAAAATAATACACTTTAAGTTATCGTTTGAGCACTAGTCCAACATGCTGGTAATAAGACATTCACTTGAAAACTTGGTATCTCAAGTTAAGAAGAGTAGTAGGAAATTAAACTGGCAGTAACATTTCTGAATGAAGCAACAACTAAACCTCGGTCAGAACAAGCTTTCAGGAGCGAACTGAATATATATTATGGCATTTTTCTAGGATCTGGTCGGCTTATCAGTACTTCGGTTGTAAATTGAGCCTTAGGTCTTTTTATATATCATATAAAAAGCATCATAGTTAAAGCTGCATACCTTTAAATATAAATGTTGGCAACATTACAAATGTTTATAGCACAGTTTTTTTCATTTTGAGCTGGAATTGAACAGGGTCCTCTATTACGGTTAAAAGTAATAAAAAAAATAAGAGTACAAAATTCGATACAGTCGGGCCGGCATCGATAGCCTAGTGGTTAAGGCATTAAGTACATAAAAAAATTGTGCTCACAAAAATTTTGAGTGTGATTTTAGCTTCGCACGCTGTAGTGCTTATAATCATATTTAGAAATAAAAGATGGCAACGTGGGATACCACCAAACGAAAGTTGCCAGTTTTTTTACGTTATTGTGAACAAGTACCAGGCTCACCTAATGTCAAGCGGACTAACCTCTGCCTATAACAGATGAATTTCTTCACAAGTCACGAATTGCAAAGCGCCCGTTACCTTGAGACATAGCTGTTAAGTCTCATGTGCCTGTAATTTCACTGGCTCGCAAGGACTGCTTCCGGAACACACCGTAACACCGTCCTTGGCGACAGATTTTCTACTTGAGGGTGGTCGCTAGCCAGGCGGACAGTTGCAAAATGCCCTTCCAACATGCGGTGAAGCTCAAGGCCGCGGCGGCAGGATTCGATCCATGGACATGCTGCGTGGCAGTCCATAGCCAATGCCACTGAGCCATCACTGCTTCATAACCACATTGTGTTTCCAATATGTTTCTAGCTTTACAGAAACTGCCTTAAGATGTGAAGACAAAGCTTTAACTATGATCCCATATAAATGTTATTATAGGGACGGAGCGGAGCAATTTATACAGCTCTTACATTATTCATGTGAGTGCTATATACAATTTATTCTATTTTCTTTCGACAGATTTATAAAAGAAACTACCTATTCTGTAATAAAAAACCAAACAAATAGTTTAACTTACTTGCGCCAGTATTAGGGTCGGGCGGGTTGAGGCCATGCTTGGGCACGGGCGGAGTCTTGCACGCCAGACATAACGTAGCCGAGAGAGGGTTCTGTAGTGTACACGATGTACATGACCTGGAACACGTATATATGATACAGTCGACTCTACTCAATTCGAAACTCGAGGGACTCTTATTATCGAGTCTTTTAAATATCAAATGGTTCGAAATTTTTGAGAGAAAAGAAATAAAACTTCGAGTTATTGAGTATTCATAATCAATTAATTTATTATTCTGTATACCTACAACGAACAAATGAGTAACAGTATATGAAACTTTACTAAACAAACCAATTCGTTCGGTGAGAGAAGTGAGAGAAGAAAGATCATTACCAAAACCAAGGCTTGTGTATGATGAGAAGATACAAGCTTCTGCAATGTACATAGATGTCTCCGCGGCGGGATTGATTACACGGACTTCTTTATAAGAGGATCACGTGACTTATTCTTTACGAATTGTCGAGTGTTTGACGCCAATAAATTCGAATTAACGCGTCATTTTGTTGCGTGGCGTTGATTTTTTAATTCGAATTACCAAACGTATGAAAATGTATTGATTATATTGTTAAGTTTGCAATAACGCCTGCTAGGCGAATTACATTACAAAATTACAAATTGACTAGAGAAAAACTCTCTCCATCCCGCTACGATGGTTGAAGAGCGAGAGCAAGAATTATAGTTATGAGTCATTGTGTCATGTTAGCTCAATTGGTTGGAGCATACCCCGGCTAAAGGGGTGGATGGACGCGGGTTCGAATCCCGCACATGACTATAATTTTTTCTCTCGTAAATTTGTAATTTTGTATTGATTCATTCGAAATATAAAGAGATTTTCTAGGGAGCTCGTGACAACTTTGAATTATAGAGAGGTTCAAATTATCGCAGGTTTAAATTAACGAGAGTCGACTGCATATTTTATTTTTGTGTTATTGTGACAGAACCAGAACAAGCTTGAGGCCCACCTGATGTTAAGCGGACTAACCTCTGCCTATGACAGATGCATTTCGTCACAAGTCACGAATTGCACTGCGCCCGTCACGTGGAGACATAGTTTTTAAGTCTCATATACCTGTAATTTCACTGGCTCTCAAAGGCTGCTGTCGCAACACACACACGGTTAGGTGCTTGGCGACAGATTTTCACGGGCGCCGTCTTGTACGCCAGACATAAGTTTGCCGACAGCAAAGTAAGTAATGGTACGTTCACGGTATTATTGTACGGTGCTTGCCGCGTCAGAAGAGATCAGAGCTATGCGTGACTATGCGATAGAAAGAGAGGCGCCTTGTACGTAAATATAAATATTAGGTACTCCGTGCTTTGCGAGCTGAAGTGCACTTTATTACTTGATAGCTAGAGTCGTTTATTTATTGGAATGGCTTTGCGGAAATAAGTTCCTAGTATTTTTTATTCTGTGCTCTGGTATATACTCTCTTATGCGAAATAAGTTTATTTATCAGTGCGGATGCGGGTTAACACAAATTTAAAAGCTTACATCTTATTTTTATTATAAATTTACTTAAGGACTGCTATATTGTAATTTTAGATGCTACTACTAATATTAAAGGTTAGCTTAGAGATCAGGATTACCAAAGCCCATGGTTTAAAGTAATGCTTATTCCCATATCTGTTCTTAAGTTTAAAAATTGAATAAGTACTTCTGTTAATAACAAGTAAGAATATTGGTAAATAAAAATAAATTATGATTTTTATTATTATCAATTGCTAATTAGGAACCCGTTAGGATGCGCGTGATATTAACCGGCAATATTCCCACTAGATTCAGACTGTTTAGAAGCCATTCACCATGGAGTCACAATTACGCCAAGCAACGCGCACAAGATGAACGTTGCAAAGGCCCTGTCTATTCAAGTTCAGCCGCATTTATCAAATCTTCCTGAGCCGGGACTCGCGATAGCTATCAAAACTGTTATTCTCTAATGCGGATGCGGTTTACTCACCAGTGCGGATGCGGTTGCGGTTTGGAAGCGGCGCATGCGGCGCACACCGCAGCGCTTACTTCGTTCACTAAAGTGCAGCGAGGACACGACCATGTCTCTATAATACTGGTTGGAGTTGAATCTGAAAAGCAAATATTATACTCGTTAAAAAATCATATTACAAAAGTTAGTCACGTGACATCCACAGACGGAAGACGTGCACCTTTAAACAAATGCCTCCCCAATTGGACTGTTTTCCACATTGACCCCGATTGGCAGGCTTCTTGGGAATAGGAGGTCAAAATGGCCGTTCTGAACCTGGCATTTTCATTAGTGGCCTCTGAGCATATATAGGGAAGTTCAATTCTACCGTTAGTTCTTAGTAATTCCGGTACCCTACGGGTGTAAAAGTAATAATTTGAATAAGTTTCATATCATTCCCCTCTAAAAAGCTTATTTTATTCTTTGAAAACAATTTTAATTACATAATGAATAGATTCAGGCGTTACTTTGCGGAAATCCATATTTAACAATAACAAATATTTTAAGAAAACATCAAATTAATATTTTAATAAAACACTTAAAAAATACAAAAATATATCTAGTGACAATTCCGCCTAATTTTCCTGGTAACCCGACGTGACGTCACAAACGCCACGCAGCCAAACCGGAAGAATTTTTTCGACGCGTTTCACTTCTACACGAAGCATCCTCAGGAGGTCTTGACTCTTCGAGCGCACGATCGAGAATGATTCTCGATCGTGCGCTCGAAGAGTCAAGACTTTAGAGTCAAGAGTTTTAAGTGTTTTATTAAAATATTAATTTGATGTTTTCTTAAAATATTTAAAAAAATATTTGTTATTATTAATTTTAATTACTATTTTTGGTGTTTAAATTTAGAACACACCATTATATACGACCATTATCACAATACTATACAAACTCCTTGTGGAAGTAACTCCTCGATATTTGGTTGGCCGATATTTTCGTCAAGGAGTTTAGAATTACAATAATAAATATCGTTTTACAAATAGACCATTCTACTATATAATAAGAAAATAACTCTTAATTTTAATGATTGACCAACTTTAATATGCATTTAAACAACTCATAGTTTTTTTTTACGTCTATTTTCGCTATATACTCTTAAAGCGAAGCGCTCGTAGCGAAGTTTGCTTAGCCGTTCTGAACCGATCAGCAAAGTTAAGCAACGTCCGCCTCGGTCATTGATTTGGATGGGTGACCACTGGTAACATTACTACTGAGCGCTTCCGTGTGCTTCGGAGGGCACGGTAAGCCGTCGGTCCCGGTTGCTGTCTTAGGGTGGCAGTACTGGCAGTCGTTATAGCATGGTGGTAGGGCATTTTGCGAATGCCCGGCTGGCTAGCTACCACTCTCAAGTAGAAAATCTGTCGCCAAGCACCTAACGGTATGTTCCGCCAGCTGTCCTTGAGAGCCAGAAATTCTAGGTTAGCCGGAACAACATCATCACTTACCATCAGGTGAGATAGTGGTCAAAGGCTAAACTATCTAGCATAAAAAAAACGTGCCTGGCAGATTAAATGAAAAACGGTTTACTTTTATGCTATAAAGCAACAAATAGTGACAAACATTTAACTAGGACCCCTAATCTAAGAAAAACGAATTTTCTTTAATTAAATTAATGCGATATTTACAAATAATCATAGAATTTTGTCTCACAGTTACGCTTATAGTCTTAAAGTTCTAGTTCTTAAACGCCGGTTTAAGAATTTGCGCCAATTCAGTTCAATGCATATTCAATATGCATTGAACTGAATTGGCGTCATTGTGGTTTATAAGACAATTGCGCAATGATAAAGAAAGCAACACTCACCGACAGCAAACAGTAATTCATCGCTGTTCAAATCGTGGTCCAAAGAAGCGATGGGCACGGTTAACTTCTTGGGCGGTTCGTTTCGATTCGGTTCTGGGGTTTTACTACCGCTCGCTTCCGCTTGTCTTGTACTGAAAATTAAATGAAATTGATTAAATGTCTTAATCAAATTAAATTACTCCTTCTTTTCATTATTGTTATTGGTATAATTTAAGCGTAGACGATAGTATTATTTTTATAACTTTATATAAATACATATATATATATATATATTTATATTTAAAAACATTCACTATAGTGATTTTAGCCCGTTTTAATCAAGAAAGGAATCTATAATGGTGGCTTGTAGTTGTGTTATAAGGAACTATGGCCAACAAAAATATAGGTCATATATTTTTTCAAATTGACATTATAAAATATATATTTATACAGGGTTATTGGTAAAATGCTAACAACCTCTTTGGGTTGACTTTTGCTAGTCCTAACAAACATTTTAGAGATATATTTTTTTTGTTTTTAAAAACATTTTTTTTTCTTTGTGTTTTAATTCCTACTGTGGGCCAAGAGCGCCCGCGCCGCGGCAACCCTGGACCGCACCGTGCTCTCTTTAAATAGGGTTTTGATTATTTAGGTACATCAAGCAAAATAATAAAAAAATATGAAATAATACATTACAGGCACAAGAGCATTTTAACATCAGGTGGTCCTCGTACTCATTCAGTCAAAAAACCATTAAAAAAAAAAATACGGAACCTTACTCTTTCGAGCTGTACCGTAGTAGGCGACGACGCGCGGTCATCAACCAGACTACTAAACTGCATCTGATCGAAAGAAGTGCTTTTCCAAACACTTAACTCGCAATGATGTCGCTACCCTTCTATGTTTCTAAATATGATTACAAGCACTAACATTTACATATTGCAATAACCAATTGAGTATTGATTAACGGAGCTATTTTCGATTCGTTTCCTTATTAAATCGGGTTATACACTTTAGGAGTGCACAGGGCAATGTAGCAGGTTGAAACATGCAATAATAGTGTACCTGAGATGCAGCGGCTTGGTGACGTCAGTGCGTGCACTGCGACAGACGCCGCAGCAGCGCGCCCACCGCGCATTGTACGCGAACCAACACTGCGAGCACTGCCACGTGCGGCTCTCCTCACTGAACACAACGCGCAATGTAACTATCCTCATACAGTACTCTACGTTATTGCTATGTATGGTATTTGAACATATTGCCGATCCTGTTTAATTTGCTCAAAAGTGGTCGTGATCGTGGGTAGACAGTAATTATAAGTAAGCCTGAACAACATCTTTGACCGCTTGAGTTTTTTACTTTTTGAACGACAGTCGTGCGGTGATAGCTATGGACTGCCGTGCCGCAGGTATAAAGTTCGATCCCCACCGCCGGCGCCGGCTGGAATTTTACCACACAGTGGAAGAGCACTTAGAAAATGTTCGCCTGGCTAGCTACCACCACCAAGTTGAAAATCTGTCGCAAAACCACATAACAGTGTGTTTCGGCAGCAGTCCTTGAGAGCCAGTAAAACTACAGGCACATGAGAGTTAGCAACTGTATGTCTCGGGATGGCGGGCACAGTGCAGTTGAGACAAAATGCATCTGTTATAAGCACAGCAAGTTATAAGCTGTTATAAGTATATATCAGTTGGTTTTCGTGCTTGTTCCGTTATAAAAACATAAAAAGTATATGGTTCCCAATATTATTTTACAGTTTTCTGTCGGTAGTGTCTATGATGAGTCGATATTGTATTATACATTAATTATATACCCGAGTGCGGATACTGTTTACTTCCAAGTGCGGAAACGGTTTACTTTGTAGTGCGGATACGGTTTGAAAATCTCACAGACAGTGAAGGTCACTAACCTCGCATTCTTTACTTATATATTTATAAGTTGCCAAAGCCAGGTAATAATTTAAAAGTTTTACCTAACAGTGTGCTAAATAAATATACAAGAAACGTCTCACCTTGTCAACTGCTGTATAGAAGGCACTTTACTAGGCTCCCTTGGCTGCGAAACCTTTCCAACAGAGGGCAGCACATACACCTTACTCTCCCTCGGCACTGCTCCTATATGAGAAGTTCTCAAAGCAATGGCCTCATTCACCGGCGATAGATTCTCATCACCAAGCAACTCGTCTATCCTTGCATAATCTCCATCACTCAAATCGTTGGAATACAACGCTTCATTCTGAGAATTACTCATGACTGTCTTAGTATCTTGAACTGACACGTAGGAGTATCTTGTACCGTTGTTATTCACTTGCAATTGGAGATTCAGATCCTTATACTTCCCCTTATTTGGCAACGCGTATATGACACCCTCTGCGTTTGTATCCCAACTGCATTCCTTGTCAATCAATTCGGTATTCTCTTCAATCTTTCTGTCTATCAAGTCTTTTTTATCCTTATCTAAGCTGCAGTAAGTAGCTAGAGACTTTTGATAGTCGTTTAAGCTTCTTCTGCTGGATATGACTTTGCCGACAGATCTTTCTGCGTTGGTGTGTTCTGAGAATGAACGTCTATATGTTGGTCTGATTTCTGGTGAGTTCTGAGCGCTTATAGACCTTCTAAACGAGCCTCCCAAGGTCGTGCTTCCAGTCTGAGGCCAGTCAGGGACCGTGATCATCACACCGCCCGAAGAGGGTAAGGATGTAGCACCATCACGGTTTACTCTTTCGTGTCTTCCCAAAGTAGTCACGCTTAGTCCTCTTGCGTTAGGAATCCTTGCCAACGGGGACACTCTAGGAGCCATACACGCTTCACAATTCGTTCTTATACCAGAATTCTCCAAAGTACATTTAGAACACGACCATTTCTTCAAATGGAGCGCTTTACTTTGCTCCCTTTGATATTCTTTCACATAGTTCAGTTCCCAATTAGATTTGCTCTCGTTGCATTTCTTCGGCTTACGCGTAACTGTGTGCAGGCTTCTCAGAAAAGATTCTCTAGGGTTGTGCGCTGTATTATAGCCGTATCTTTCGGAGACCAACAAGCTCGTCGGTCTATTGATTGTTCCGCGGTTCTCGTCTACTTTCCACCATTTCTGTTGGGAATTAATCACTGAACCGTGAGATAGAGACCGTGTAACTCCATGGGCAGTGTCAGTTAGCTGGGTCGGTGATAACCTTAGAGATTGAAGGTCTAAATTGAGTGGTCGTCCGTCGGAATATCTCGCTGTCGGTTTATATGATGGAACTGCAAGGGTGTTGGATCTTATCATAGTGTGGTCTGGAAAAAAAATTATACATTTACGACAGTTGAAGTAGAGAAGCTAACATGTAATATGTATCATGTATTTTGAAGCAGTGATGGCTCAGTGGCTTTGGTCCATGGTTCGAATCCCGCCATGGGCTTGAGCTTCACCGGATGGTGGAAGGGCATTTTGCGAATGCCCGCCCAGCTAGCGACCACCCTCAAGTAGAAAATCTGTTGTCAAGCACCTAACGGTGTGTTCCGGCAGCTGTCCTACAGAGCCAGTAATTCTAGGTTAAGTCTGTTAACACTTTCGCTCACGTCATCACTTACCATCAGGTGAGATTGTGGTCAAAGGCTTACCTATCAAAAATAAAATATCATAAACTTTATAAAGAGGTATTATAAACTTTCATACAACACAAAAGTATTTTATGGTCTAACAATACCAAACTGAATACAACAAAGTACATCACTTAAAAATAACCAAATTGTCTTTTTGATTATATAAAATAGCAATGAGCATGATGGTAGGGCATTTTGCGAATGCCCGCCTGGCTATCTACTACCCTCAAGTAGAAAAACTGTCTCAAAGCACCTAACGGTGTGTTCCGGCAGATGTCCTTGAGAAGCTGTAATTCTAGGTTTACTTATTTTTCAGTTTTATTTCAGGTCGACCACATCATCACTTACCATCAGGTGAGATAGTGGTCAAAGGCTAGCCTGTCAGATATAAAATAAAATCTAAGCGGCAAAGCATGAATATACCATCTAGGCAGTCTGACTGGAATGCCTTGCCATAGTATGACCGTCACACCCAAGCGACGAAGAGCTGTACGTTTAAATAACTTACCCTTAGCAGACTTATCCTTGTCAGTCATCCCTGTAGCTTGATCCTCATCATCCGACAGCCTGTAACCATAAACAGTTTACATTTAATATATTTAAGCGCTCGAAGCGGAGCTTGTCTAGTCGTTTCTAACCAAACAGGCGATCAACTAGATGAAGCATCATCTGCTAGTGACATTTATATTGCGCTTCCGTGCTTCTGTCGGCACGTTACGCCATCCCGGATTTTCTCTTGGAAGTCGTTATAAAATGATGGTACGGCATTTTGCGAATGCCTGACCTAGCTACCAGGCACAAAATCTGTCGCCAAGTGTCTAACGGTGTATTCCGGCAGATGTCTTTGAGAGACAGTAATTCCACCGTAGCCGGAACGATATCTTTGACAGCATAATCACTTACCATCGCGTTTGTTAGAGGTATTTAGCGTATCAGCGAAATACCGTACATACAATTGATACAGTTGATTCCACTACTTTTCAATTTGTGATCAACAATAAAAATTACACTTATTTTGTAACTTTTGCTTTTTAATACAGCAGCTAAGCGAATAATCAAAAGGATGATTCTGGTAGCGGTTTCTGACACAGCTAAATCATAAATATTTTTATCTCATTGTGTATTAAAAATCATATTAAATTGGACTGTATATTCCACCCTGCCCCTTTGAAACGGTTTAATAATAAGAAAGAAAGGACAAGTTCCAACTTTGACACATAAGCACCATAGTCAGATAAGCAGGGCATGTCAGGCCTCAGGGTCGAATGGTCGGGATGGAACAGACCTCTCTCGTGGTATTTTACCTATCATAGTAATGCTTATTTGTTTGGCAAGCGCACAATCAGTACTATAATAATATTATAAATGCGAAAGTAACTCTGTCTGTTACGCTTTCACGCCAAAACTACTGGACCGATTTGAATGAAATTTGGTATGGAAATAGTTTGAGATCCGGGAAAAAACATAAGATAGTTTTTATCTAACTGCGCAAAATGAGATTTATGTTTTTGTGCGATAACCGACATACGCGCGGGCGGAGCCACTCCCGGAAAGCTAGTGTTATATAAAATTTGTAATGTTAGAATCATGTTTTTTTATACTTTTTCATTTCCAACAAGAACTGTAAAAACACGTCATCTGTAATATGGTATTCATTACTTCATGCTTCAGTATAAAATAAGTTTTTATTTTACTTGTCAATTCGACAGAGGTAGATATGTAGGATAAGGACAAATATTATACATCACTTTTAATTAGTTGATGAATGCGACAAAATTAAATTCAATACGGAAGAAGGTTAGGTAAACTAGGTCAGTTAATTATAAATTAGTATGACCTTACACTACACTTCAGCCTTAAGGATTGAATTACTTTGTAATTTTAATTATGGAATAGAGTTTTAATGGTAATGCTAATTACAATAACTAGGTAGAATGTCATGTTATAACATTGAAATTATTTTTAGTGCATGTGTCCTTACACTCTTTTTAGGGGCAAATTAAGCAAATGAATATTTAAAGAAGTGTTACTTACTCACTGTTACCGTTTTGATTTTGGATTCACAACTAACAGACACACGCAAAATCTTCCAAATTCAATTGGATTGGTTAATTGATTTGGCGCTTAGCATCCGATTGGTTGCGTCAAGGTAATGTTGTTAACACTTTTGGTAATCACGCCCATCGAGGTAAGGTTTGCGTTCTGCTGTTTTTGAGCTTGACATTTCTTTACATATTTATTCGTAGAGGGCAAAGGATTTATCTGCCCTGTCTGAATGAGTTATATTATGGCCAATCTCGTTTATCTGGATGTAGAGTCATGGAACGTCTGTTTTTAACCAAATAGATCCAGCGGGATTGAGTGTGTATTATTAATATCTCAAATATCAGATGTTGAAATTCATGATGATATTGATACGTGAGCTCCTTGTTTCTTGTCAACAACATGAACGTAGAAGGTTCCTACACTGAAACTTTTTGTACCCTTGGACAGTAGAAAAGTGGAGCAGTCAATAATTTACCAATCAAATGGCACAAACTACAGTTCTTCAGTGTAGCAGTGATGTTGCAACAGTACTGTACTCTGTCAGCTGGATTGTCCACTGCTGAATACAGCCCGCCTATTATGAGGGGGGTTCGCTATAATCCCCACTGTTGGCAGGTGTCTTTTAGTCCTTCAGTTCTTCTGAAAGTACTGCTGATCACCTTCTAGTGTTTTACCCTTAGTCGTCTCTAGCGACACCTATGGATAGAGACGGGAGGGTGACATTCTATACCAGCATCCCACGGGCAATGATGTGCAACACCACACTGTAAATCAGTTGATGAAGCAACGCAATAAACATCTTATCAACCGCAAGAAGAAAAACTTGTGGAAACATGCAGGATGCAGGCAATCATCAATAGTAATAAATAACAAGTCGTATTATACTAGCATGTTGATTCAAGAAAGCAGCATTGTGCTAAGTTGCCAATAGTTGTTCATGGGAAAAGCCCTAATCCATTCACTCAAAACGCTCTCACGAGACAGTTGAATCAAGGGTAAGATATATAAGGCTGTATCTCACGCATCGTCAGATGGTACATCTCTGTGCATGATAGCTTGGCCCTTCCCCGCTGCTGATGGCACGAAAAACTAAGGTATTTTTATAGATATACTAATATTATAAAAGATATAGGTAGATAAAAAAAAACTAAATAAATGCTGTGAACTTTTGAGGCAGTGATGGCTCAGTGGCGTTGGCTATGGACTATCGCAGCAGGTCCTTGGTTCGAATACCACCGCGGGCTTGAGCTACCACCTAACGGTGTGTCCGGCAGCTGTCCTTGAGAGCCAGTGAATTTACAAGCATATGAGACTTAACAACTGTCTCAAGGTGACGGGCGCAGTGCAATTCATGACGAAATGCATCTGTTATAGGCAGAGGTTAGTCTGCTTAACATCAGGTGAGCCTCGAGTTTGTTCCTTCACAATAACATTAAAAAAAAGAACAATATAAAATTGATTACTTCCAATTAGTCCTGTTATTCAGCCGTCAATTGTACTACGCCCCCACTGAGACATAGTTGTCTCATATGCCTGTAATTTTACTGGCTCTCAAGGACAACTGCCGGAACACACTGTTAGGTGCTTAGCGACATATTTTCTACTTAAGGGTGGTCGCTAGCCAGGCGAGCAATCGCAAAATGCCCTTCCACCATGCGTTGAAGCTCAAGCCGGCGGCGGGGATCGTCATGGATCTACATGCGATCATTGCTTCAATCGATTCCTGACAGGTCATGATCGAATGGACGATGAAACTTTGTATGAGAATCTAGGATTAATATATACAACGCGGTCACATTAACTAGACGCTTGACCTTGTGACGTAATTTTGGCGCTCAAGTACGGTTTGTACTATGTATTGACACTTGGCGGGCGAGAAAAGGGAATGCGAGGGCAAGCGGGCGCGGGACCCGCATTCCAGCGATGCGTCGAGTTAATGTGACCGTGTTGTAACTGTTGTTCATTGCCCTTAAAACAGTCGGGTCGGGTGTGCGTGTACCTGTAGACGGGCGCGTGTGGCGCGATGAGATCGCAGGCGGCGCAGCGCCAGGCGGCCGACACGTTCCGCAGCCCGCACGCACACACCCACGCGCGGGTCGCCACCGGCGCCGACCCCACGCACGACCATCCGCTGCAATGCAACACAACAATACTACATTATTAACGATACTAACGATGAAAATCACTTATTTCGATCATCACATGGTGGTAGGGCATGTTGCGAATACCAGCCTGGCTAGCTACCACCCTCATGTCGCCAAGCACCTAACGGTGAGTTCCGGCAGCAGTCCTTGAGAGCCAGTAATTCTGGGCTAGCCTGAACAACATCTACGACCACCACATCATCACTTACCATCAGGTGGGATATTGGTCAAAGGCTAGCCTATCATCAGAATGTCCAGCATTAAAAAAGGTCTCCACTGGGAGGATAGTTTTGCCATAATCCCGACGCTTGGCAGGCATCTTGGGAATCGCAGTATAGAATGGCTGTTCTTTCGAACACACTGCTGAGCCCACGAAGGTAAAATACCAGATGGTGACTTCTGGTAAATGGATAGTGTATGGTGACTCTGGTAAGTGGAAAAATACCAGAAGGTGACTTCTGGTAAATGGAAAGTGTATGGTGACTCTGGTAAGTGGAAAAATACCAGAAGGTGACTTCTGGTAAATGGAAAGTGTATGGTGACTCTGGTAAGTGGAAAAATACCAGAAGGTGACTTCTGGTAAATGGAAAGTGTATGGTGACTCTGGTAAGTGGAAAAATACCAGAAGGTGACTTCTGGTATTTTGCCTTCGTGGGCTCTTATGACTCCCATAGGACGATATGGGAGAGTGCAATTCTAGCCTGGCACTCCACAGGCAATGTGTACGATAGTAGTAAGCCTGAACAATAGGTAAGGTTGTACAAGAATTTTATGCCCGCGTTTTAGGCAAAGGCCAGAGTGACAAAGGCAGTACTATGTTAGCATAGTATAAGTGGAACATATTTTTTAAGTATGGAAGGTAATATGTATGTATGTATATATTAATCATACTATATGTACAAGCTTTTATAAGCTGTCTATATTCCAATTTGCATCCAAATCAATCTATCCATTTAGCTTAACAATGACTAACTAACTAAGTATCTGACCATTTAAAAATAGCAATTTGCACCTAATAATCTACCTGTCAAATCAATATCTAATGTCAAAATTAAAAATAACTGAACTACACGACAAATCCACACAGCTCCTTCAGTCAACTATTGAAAACTGTTTAAAATTACAAATACTACAATAAACAACAGGTTTTTTTTACTCAGAAAACGTAATGAATTTAGAAATACTAGAAAACTGGAACACCGGTTCCCCAAAAATAATACCTGGGATTTTTAGTAATACCAAATATAACTGGGTTTTTGGTGAAACCAGTTTACATTCCCTAATCAACGCCAATCACTGCCTAAAAAGAAATACAATTGACCCAGGACCACATGTGTTCCAACTGGACCAACTGTGTCAACTACCTAATGCCATACTCAGATACATTAAGGAGTTGGGATGGCTAGTGTAGCTGGCAGGGAAAATACACAATACCCCCTTATGCAAGATGTCAGTGCAGGAATAACCGTCCCCACCCAGAATGAGACTAAAATAAGAATTGGTGAATTCTATATTGCTAGCCTTGTATCTGAAGATATGATTGGTCTCCAGCCCTTTTAAAATTGCTGAAAATGATGCTGACAAGTGCTAAATAGCTTTACTTCAACATATTTTTACCAAAATGTATTTAGTTTGTACCAGTAAGAAAATTTAATGATAATCTTGATTATCTAAGGCCAAGAAAAGTCCGAAACACGTATCCTTCAAATTTTTTCAATAGAATAAAATTGCAAAGTTGAATCTAAATTAGGCTTGTAATGTAAATATCTTAATTATTTATGTATGAATGTGTGTGAAAATATATTGCTAAAGTAGTAAAACTTTATCCAGAGGGACAACATAAGTTACATTTTCCATTTACGTTACTAGTTTTGTATTATGAAGCTTACTTTTGGATTTTACCTAAATTTATAGCTATTTCACCATTCAGCTGCCTCTCTTTTACTCCTAAGCATTTGACAGAGTCTTAATTCAATGATAACCCTCCCAGACTTTAGTAAGAAGGGGGAAAGATCTTGCTATATTTGTCTCAATGCTATAGGTACAGCCAGGCAATAGCCATAATGCAAAGTGCTTCTTGAATGAATTATAACCCATATGGGTTATAATTCATGTTGAAATGTTAAGTCCCAGAAATCCAATGGGAAATAGTGTGGTGAGTATCACAGTAAGTATTGCTGGAGCAAAATAACTGATATTTTAAAGCCTTACTCCATTTTAGGTAAAACATCAGGTTGGTCTCTTTTAATGAACATGTATGAAAAACAATAGGAAATTTCTGCATATGTTGGTGTTCTATTACCAAGTCCTTCTACGTTTCTGTACTCAAAAAATCTAAAACACAGAATAACAGAGACGAGTTACTTAGCATTCCATGGATTCACCGTATGGGTGCCGGGTCCAATGGGTTGCAGAGGAAGAGGCCTGGGACTTGAAACCCTGCAATAGGATTAAGAGGCCGCTTTACGATATATCAATGCTCCCCTTCACCGCTGGAGCCTCCTCCCCTACCTAACCAAATTTGGTACAATCCTACTAATGCCGCCTAAGATACACATTCTAGGATGGAAGTTACGGTTGTTCTTGGCAGGCCAAGGTCTTTAAGTAGGTTATATAGGGATTTCGCTGGTATACCTCTTGCTCCAACTTCTACAGCATATACATTAACCACATAACCGGTTTTTATAAAAATTTTCCATGTTTTCTTGTCGATATGATGCAATTTTTTCGTTTGTCAAATATCCACCACCGTTTGAGAATGACCATTCAATATCCAGTGTAAAGTTTTCTTTGTCAGTGCACCACAGAAATTTTGAGACTCTGCCATATTTCTAATGTCTGGATTTTTATCTTATAACCTTAGTTTGGTGGATACAGCACACAATTTATGTTAATAAAAAATAACTTGTTATGACTATCGTAACAGCTTGTGCACCGTGGCTCAGGAATGAGATACGCCTGTTGCCTCTTTGCTGTAGGCCTGTTTTATTGAGGCAATATCATTAAAAAATCTTATCCAGTTTTTATAAGCTGATAGACTAGCCTTTAGCCACTATCTCACCTGTTGGTAAGTGATGATGTGGTACAAGCTTAACCTTGAATTACATACCGTATATATATTTCAGGTTCTAACTAGCAAGGCATGCATTTGCCTTCAGTAAATTCTGGAGCACTTCAAGCACTAATTTTCCATTCTGTACACTGTCACTGGTTCTATCAATCTGATGGTGTTTTAAACTTTTATTCAGTCATTCTTATTTTTGTTAAGAGTATTGCAGATGAATGCACTATACTATCACAATAATATGCATATAGATACCTATATGAAACTAAGTTAGAATACCAGTAAGTAATACTATTTATTTTCATTTGGTGGAATATATACCATATTCATTGAGACATTAACAAATTATAAATATATAATTGCATAAATTATGGATAAGAATGATGATAAAAATACCTAATACATACCTTCTTGGATATAGGATTATAATACTACCTGCACTAAGTCACACAGAAAACTAGATTTCTATAAAAAGAAAATTGATTCGACCTCACATACAAGTTTAAATACATTATGCATATCAATACATGTTACCCACCAACACCATCCATTGTTGGTCACAAAAACTACATTTTCACATGAATGCTGACACGAACACACACTAATACCCACGCAACCAGTTAATTTCGATAATGAACTTGCCCCACAGCCGCGCAACAATGAAATACGAAGGATTTATAACCTAAAATACGAACAGTGAAAAATCGATATGTAACAACCCCTAACAATGGTCTGACAGTTAATGACTGAAACTCACCTGTTAAATGGATTTTCAGAGGGGATAACGATGGCTTCTGAACCGGGAGTAGTTCCTTCACTCTTTCCAGTACGCGATGTATATTCCGAGGAGGATTCTGTACAGTTTTCTCTACAAAATCCACTGTCATGACTCGACACCCGTTTTGTTCCACATTTTAAACACTTTACACTCTCTGTAGGGTTGATTTGGCCGCATGTCTGACAATGCCATTGCAGCACCGATGCGATTGAACCCATTTTAATTCACACATGGCTATGAAACCATAACAATTCTTCTTTTTAGAAAAATAAATTACGACTTGGGTAAAATGAAAACAGCTGATCCACCATGTTGTTTGTGTATAACTTTTTTTATTTAGAAGTGTACCTACCTAACAAATTTTTCGCATTGTATCGGTTTTTATTAGTGGGCAGGTCTTTTGAAATAAAAATAAACACTTATTTCAACGTGATTCATACATTACATCAAAAAAAAAATATTTTATTGATAACGAAGAAAAACACATATTATTTTAGCAAATTATCCTTTTTAATTTTTATTTACCGATTTTATAGCGCCCTCTTTGATTTTTGTTAAATAATACAAATAGTTGAATATGTAGAAGTAAGTCTACAAAACATGAGTTGAAGGGTTAGTGCTAAACACTTCCGGTAGATGGCGTTAAATATATGTTTACCGCAGTGATATTGTAAAGTTACATATCGTAAATTATTTAGTAAAGAAATACAAAAAACCACCATCTTCAGTCTTCCTATGCCCCTGTGGCTGATGTTGTAAATGTAGACTGACTCGTTGAATCACTTATCAAAAATTTAGGTTCATACAACCCTCATCAAGAGATGCCCATGGTGATTAATGAATGTATCCAACAGACGTAGACGTTTTTCCGGCCGGCAATGTGATAACAATAGTCACTACAGAATGGTGAAAGACATAAAGACATAATATGTAAGTTGATACCTGTCTAGTTATTTACTAATGGCTCTGTGAGCTGAAGACTTCGCTTCTGAAATATGTTTTATACATTTTAATATAAAAATATCAAATAAATCAATATAAGTAAGTAATATCCTGCTCATCATCAAAATTTCACGAGATGCAGCTGCCAGACAAACAGGAAGCAATTTTGCCTAAGTTGAAACGGAGATGCTTCGCTCGTGCTTCGGACTCGCTCGTACAGTTAAAATCTGTTTACACGCTATATATAAAGATATTGGGTGCGTACAGTTTGAATTTGGATATAAACTATCATAAATAAATTTAAAGCTAATATGTAACTAAAAATGTTCCAACGACTCATCATTTATTAAAAAGTAACGAAGACATAATAATTACCTACATATAAATATTTGGAATTAGTTTGACTTTTAATTCCTATAAAAATAGTTTTAACTTTTTAACAGCTTGGAATTGATGATTTCACACTGCCTTTCTTATTAATCCTCCAGGTGGCAGTGTTTGTAAGAAATCACTCTGAAGCTGAACTGGGGACCAATTAGGTTTGCCAGATCAAGGTAGGTATATCAATTTCCTGGACATTTGTGGGGATCGAAAGAGAGTCTGTACTTTGACCTCAAATTCAAATCTAAATAAATCTACTTTATGTAAGTATAGTTAAATTGAGTGTGTACATTATACATAATTTAATACTAAATATTAGTTATATTGAGTGGTTTTAGGAAAAAGAGATGGCAATTCATTTACACATATTTTTTACTTTCACAAAGATATGTTAGTTACAACAAAATTGAGCCACTTTTTAAGGCTAACTATTAACTAATTTTGAAACTTTGGATCAACAATAAAAAAACTCTGTAACTTTTTATATAGGCCTTTTAACTTTGAAAACATACACATGGCTGTCATGCGCCGTGCGTAGCATTGTTGTCCGTATGTTTGTAAAAAACCTAAAACTAGTGAATTCTTGGACTATAGAGCAATTTTACTGGACTTGGGACAAGACACACCTTTGCGGAACTATCCCGGATTTGCAGGGCGTCTGGCAACCCTAGGGCCAATCGTAAAACTTTCTTTGTAGTAGCTGTAATAAAGGCATACCGGCAGAGAAATGTGCCTACCTATCTAAGAAAATCGGCCACGTCCGAGTCCAACTCGCACTTGGCCAACTTTTTATATTTGTTGTTATAGCGGCAACAGAAATAGGTACATCATCTGTGAAAATTTCAACTGTCTAGCTAGTAGCTATCAGCGGTCTTGAGATACAGCCTGGTGACAGACAGACGGTCGGACGGACAGCGAAGTCTCAGTAATAGGTCCCGTTTTTACCCTTTGGATACGGAAAAAAAGTAAAAAAAGTACCCACCTATTTATAGTTTGGTTTTACCTAAATTACAGACTAAAAGTTTTCACAAATAATGTGATATTTTTGCCCTGTTTTTTTATTTTGTTTCCTTTATAGTAGAAGTAGGTACGCACCACGTCCGAATGAGTTTTGTAGTCATGGATAAAGTTGATTGAGATATGGGCATTTATTAGAATTATTAGAAATATTCGTATTGGGGACTTTAGAATTCATAAGTTATATTATAATTTATATCTATAACTACCTACTTGCTTGTATGTAGTACAGGTATAAAAGTCTCTAAAGTCAAAGTCAAAATCATCGATTCAATTTAGGTGTCTACGACGCTCTTTGAAGGTCAATAATTTCAATTTTTTACGGGCAAGAAACAGTCACAGGTATAATAAAATGAATAAACATTAATTTCAGTCCTTTTCACTGGGAAATCATAAAAAGGCCACATTGTCCACATTCGTAACGATTAAATAGGTAATATCTTTCAGAAATTCACCGCACGAATATTCGAGGGGCAATAAATTTTCAATTTATTTGCCGTTGGAAAACGAATCTGACTACAAAGTATTTTTTATACTTTATACCTATAATTTACCGCGGTGGTGGAGTAATGTGAGCTAACGTGGACGTTGAGGATTTGAATTATCTCGTTGCCTAACAGAAGTTTTAGAAATCGAAGTTAAAAGTCGATAGTTTTACACGGCCTGTCTGCAGGGCGATCACGTATCTACTGTAGGAATGAACTGCTGATTGCAACAATCAAAAATGATGATGATTGTGATGTGAGCCAAGAAAGATAGATTCGAGTGCTGCTTTATGCTAAGAGTGGAAACTTCCAGAAAGTCCTTCGTGTAGATTCAAAACTTTCGAAAATCTGATTCGGCTTTAAGTACCTAGCATTTTGATATACCAATTCATCGATAGATATCTACGAGTATACGTATACCTATGTATATACACTCGTGACTCTTTCAATGTATGATGTACCTACCTACATCCTATTTAACACAAAAATAACCACTTTAGAAAGCATAATTTTATAACGGCTACATCCGAAACTGAAGAATAGTACTTATTACACAATATTCGAACGTAAATCGCGTGTAATTTTTACGAGTGCCCAGCTACGTGTGGGGAGAGTATGCCGGCGAGCATATTTGCACCGGTCGACTATCCTTTTTTTTTTATGGTGGATAGAGATGCTGGCTACCGCCTATGCGGTCGTCCAGCTCCACCGGATTTTGGGCGAGGGCCTGGCCCTACAATAGCCCGGGAGTGCCTTCGGCACTTATCCCGAGACGGGCGTAGAAAGCGAAAAGCGCCTTCTACCTCCGTCTCCTGCGGACGCCGAAAACGTGCCGCTACTATAGGAGGGGTTGACAGCGAGCTCAAGGGCACCACTGTGGTTCGGACCTCGGCTTGTCTCGCTGTCGAGAGACATGGGGGATCGGAGCAAAATGCCTCTGTGCAACTGCAGTGTTGCACAATTGGGCCCTACTGAATAAATCTCTTTGACTAAGTATTTGGAGAGACCTTTATCGGGACCTTGTTTTTGCCTCGAGCTCGCCGGCGAGCTCGGTGCAAAAATGGTGCGGTCTGACTGTGGCTCGGTGTCTGACTGTAAGCTCGGTGTCTGACTGTAAGCTCGGTGTCTGACTGTGCCTTGTTTGAGATGTCGCGTCTAGTATATATAGGTCAATGACTAGCGCCCGCCCCGGCTTCGCACGGATGCAACGCTGATACTAAATATACTACAAAATATCTTTATATACAACGTTCACAGCTTTTTTGATTTTAATTGGATAAGGATTAATGCTGTATTGCTTAAAATCGCTTCGTAAATTAGCAATCATTTCTCATAGAAAGTAAAGGAGTGGTTATTGTGGGTTATCCCTAAGAGATAGACATATATTATTCGGGACTTATTTGTAGACCTTACTAAGGTGGACAATACTGTAATAGTACATTATTTTGATCTATCTCGTAGGGTTCAGACAGCGAGCGATTGCAATGTAAGCGCAATAAAATTACTTTATTTACGACATCACATTATAAACCTCTAAAATTATCAGTTTCCCACTATATTATATTTGTATTATACATATTAACCTTCCTCTTGAATTACTCTTTTTTATTAAAAAACACCGCATCTTAATCCGTTGCAAGGTTTTAAAGATCAAAGCATATATAGGTCCAAACAGACAGCGGGAGGCGACTTTGTTTAGTAGTGATCTATTCAATTGACCAATTTATTCTGGATAATGATTTGTCTATGGTTCCAATTCAGTTTTAATTTTTGTTATTGTTACATTGGCATACTGTTTCCCATTTAGGCGCGGGGTTTTGCTTGCATCTGATATTTAAATTATATATAATGCTGTTTTTATAGTTACAACAGGCTACCTATGCCACTATATTACCATCTACCATCCATCCTCACAAAGAACGACGCGCATTCCGAGAATCAAGCCATAAATATCCAGGTGTTCCTCGCAGGCGAGCACTTGATGGATCAGGTCGGGAAACAAAAACCTGCATATTATAGCATGTTATTGTTCAGTCTCTGTCGGCGAATAATCGTAGCGCATATTATCTATGAATAACAATTTGAATTTCATTCATAGATGCCTGAATTCGATTGCGTGAGAGAGGGTAGATGGAAAAATTGCTCCATCAATCTTTATATCCTACAACCGTCGACGGTGGCAACAATCTGTCATTGCGACCCGCGTCGAGTACATTCTGTTCCCATCTCATATATTGCATCCTTTGAAGTTTAACTTTTACTGTGATGTGTCCCGTGAAATCATTTTCACATCTAGATAATCATACCTAGTGGTTAAGTGCTAAAGAAGAGACTAGTTGGATTTTAGTTATACCGACTACACCCAATCTGAGATGGATGCTGCTTCATCGGCGGGCGTGGATTAAAGGTCAGTGTAGGCTTCTTATTGCTCTTTTTAGCTTAAAGTGGTCGGAGATCAAATCTTCATGTAGCACACACATCAGTACGTCACGTAGTACCTACCATGGTAAAATCAAGCAAGTAGTTTTCCTTTATAGTACCAAACGTGACTTGTATCTGTGAGCGCCTGTTTGTACGTGCCACAGCATGCACCTACTGGCAAATATCTAGCATGTCCAGTCCAGGGTGCTTTGATATACAGGGTTATTGGTAATATGCTAACAAGCTCTTAGGGTTGACACCTGCTAGTCCTAACAAACATTTTGAGAAAAATTTATTTTATTTTATCAAAAGGATTTTTTTTTTGTTTTTTATGTGTTTTTGACGGATTAAGTACGATATTATAGCATATATTTTTTTATTAAACAAAATACTATGAACTATATACAACACTACAGCTACTACAATAAAAGCATTTAGACACCTATAAGTCATAGCAGACTCATAGGCAGTCCAAATGCTCCAGCCCACTCCCAGTTGGCAGCGTGCCCAGCATGCTGGCAGCATTGCCCCGTTGAATTGCAATGCTTATTCGTTGAGCCAAATATGTGCCAGCATTTTGATCACGCGTCATATAAGTACGAGGCCCATCTAATGTTGAAAGTCTCTTGTGCCTGTAATGTATTATTTCATATTTTTCATTACTTTGATCGACGTAAATATTCAAAACTCTATTCAAAGGGAGCACGGCGCGGTCCAGTGTTGCCGCGGTGAACGCTCTTGGCTCGGAGTAGGCATTATATAATAAAAAAAAATATGTCAAAATGTTTGTTAGGACTAGCAGATGACAACCCTAAGAGGTTATTAGCATATTACCAATAACCCTGTATATTACTGTTAGAATCATACAAAAGTGTCTGTAGGTCAACCAATGATTTTTGAAGAAACATATTTTTACAATACCCAAACCATAATTGATGTATAGAAGTGGCACGCTGCATCACCACCGTACTCGTACTCACACGTCTCGGCACGCACAAAATGCATAGGTGGGTATTATAACATCACTCAAGACAGAGTAGGTATATGTGGGAGAACGATGGTGTAAGTACATAAAGCTACAACTATTGGGGCGTAAAAATAAAAGTCACAAAACTTCGCCATCGTCGATGAATCGACTGATCGACTGATAGCTGACTGAGCTATTAACAAGGTTTTGACCTCTTTTTCTAATATCATTAGGAGCTAAAATTTTTTTGCTATAGTATACCTATACTCTGCCATCCTAAGACAACAACCGGGACTGACGGCTTAACGTACCCTCCGAAGCATGTGCACGCTCAGTAGTAATGTCACTAGCGGTCACCCATCCAAGTCATGACCACAGCGGACGTTGCCTAACTTAGCTGATCGGTTCAGAACGGCTAAGAAAACTTCGTTACGAGCGCTTCAAGCAATACCCGCAGAAATCCTAATAAAATACATCTCTGTAGTCCCATCCACTTCGTTCACAATACGAATACTTTCCATTTCGCGTCACGTTTATACCTAGGCAATTAAACGAGCGTTTATTAACACTTGATGTGCATGCAGATAACAGTCAACTGCAGCCGTCATCGCCCACCCGAGCTGGTCGTGACATCACACCGTAATTCAACCGAAAGTTGTGGTGTTGGTGCTAGCGGGAGATGGAGCGTAAGATGTAGCGTGAGCGGGAGAATAAGGCCTTTTGAGGTATAGCTCGTGCGTAAGTTGTAGGAGTTCTTATCCTTAAATTACTTTTATTTTCCCTCGATATATTTAATTACCCATCTCGTCCATTCTTTCCTGTTTAGTTTATACCTATCTATTAGTTGAGCGGGTTAAGCGAAATCTGCGTTAGTATAAATTTAAATCAGGCTGATGTGGCGAGAGAAGTGAATGACAATAGAATTGAACGGGAGTTGGAAATAAAGAATCAGTTCTATATAAGGAAGGTGCACGATACCTTTATAGCTCGATGCTGGTGTTTATTAGTCGTTCCGATAGTTATGATACATCCCACTTTAAACACATTAAATTTTTTGAGTTTTACACACGGGAGGATCGTAGGCGCGTCGGTGTAGCAATTACTCCCAATCAATATTGCCATTTGCGTTAGGGCGCGCCACTGTCGCAGTTGTGTGACGCTTTCTATTTCACCCACATGCGGAGGAGTATGTGCAGGAGTAAGTAGATAGATATTGTTCGCGCTCGTAGCGAAGTTTGCTTAGCCTTTCTGAACCCATCAGTGAAGTTAAGCCACGTCCTCCTCGGTCATGACTTGGATGGGTGACCGCTGGTGACATTACTACTGAGCGCTTCCGTGCTTCGGAGGGCACGTTAAGCTGTCGGTCCCGGATTTTGTCTTAAGATGGCAGTCGTTATAGCATGGTGGTAGAGCATTTTGCGAATGCCTGCCTGGCTAGCTACCACCCTCAAGTAGAAAATCTGTCGTCAAGCACCAAATGGTGTGTTCCGGTAGCTGTCCTTGAGTGCCAGTAGGTAAGCATAAAAAAACATATAGGGACAACATATATAGGGACATAATTGCAACAACCTTGCGTTACAGTTAACGTAGAAATTATCTTTGAATCAGCGCAATCATCTGTAGCAGAATTCACTGGGCTCAGTGATAGTTGAGCATAGTGATGAAAGATCCATTTCGCTACAGAGGCTTCCACTTTAAAAGCCAGCGACTTTTGTGTCCAGCTGTTTGAACTCTTAGTAGGACCTTGTAATCGCGTTGCGTCTTTTGGTCTCTTAGCTTTCTCTTACCTACAACAGCAGTCTTGAGGTTAGAGATATTTGCCTTGTGAGCTGTCATCATATAACGTTACATGCGCCAAGTTGCCATCAGAACCATAAACAATTTAATATGTGCCCGCAATCGGGGTCTTGTCGTTCCAGGGCTAGGCTCCAGCCCTGAAAATGAAAGTCTTGAGGACGTTTTAAATATACCATTGGCTGTAGTGGATTACTCGTATTATTTGCTACCTTTTCATCATTGCTAAATTTTCCGTCCACACAACAAATAATGCTAACCTTTACACTCATCACTACCAGTGGTGGCAATAGTGGAGAGTTGCGGACAAGGTATGAGTAATGGAAAATGGGGCAAGTGATATCTTTGCCATACTTATGTGTTCTGACAGCTGTCTTTGAGGGCCAGTAATTCTAGGTTAGACTGAATACCACCTTCGATCACATCATCCGTTAGATTAAATAGTGGTCAAAGGCATATTAGCCATAAATAAACAATTTTATTGATATTTAGCGTGATTGGGAGATGGAGATTAAACGCGAGTGGAAAAACAAGGAAACTAGTGCGACAAAAGTAGTGCAAATGGAAAAGAAGGTTACAAAATATTATATAGGCTTTGCATTTAGCCATTAGATTGCTATTGCGACGTTGCACCTTTCATCATTCAGCCATCATAAATCAATGTTAATTTGAGTTGCAGACGCAATTCAGTAAAGATTTCTTCTCGATACCTTCTTTTCCGCTCATTCATATTTGAAATCTGTAATTAAATATGTGAGGAAACAGTGATTAGGATTTGCGCAAGGCCCCCTTAAACATACACTTGGGTTGCAAGCTGCATGCTCTGGAGTTAGTCTTTCTACATAACAGCCATAGTGTCTACTGTTGAACAAAGGCTTTGCAGTTTGTGGGAATCGCAGTGTAAGGTGGCAGTTCTACAGAAGGAGCTGCTGCCCACCTTTTGGTATATTTCCTATCGTCTCACCGGAAGATATGGGTTGAGCAAAACGTTAATTATCGTGAAATGTTAAGTAATTTGTATCTTCCAAATATCTGAACGAAATTTGAAACCTACTTCCATGAGTCCGCCTTCCGCTTCCGTTTCGCGCTGTAACCACAACCGCTCGTGTTGCGTCTACCGCGAATAGCCTCTTGTGTGCACTTACCATCCAGTGTAATTGTGGCTTTAAATTGTACGATTATGACCAACTGGACATTGTAGGCTTTTCGTATTTCGACGGATGTGGTCGTCAGAATGGGGACGTAAATCTTGCAAAGGGCAGAGTGCGGGTCCGAGTAAGGTATGGTGTTTTGGTACACTCGTATAGTGTTATTCTGCATTAAGAATTTCGTTATTTTTTGAGGAGGGGAAGGAGAATTCAAGTTGTCAATATATGTATATATATGTGATGGAGAATATGTGTGGAAGGTATTTTGATTGAAGCTTTTGATCAAGCTGTTCAAGAGTAAAGACCTTCTGATGCTTCTTCGCAAACAAGTGAATAACATATCTAACATCATATTGTTGTTCCTATATTTGACATAGAGACATATTTCCTACAGTTGCCCTACAAATTAAGATTGATAGGGCAACTGTACAATACCAAAAAACGATAAAGCAATGACGTGTGGCAGTGAGCATGGGTTTGATGTACATGGAATCACTTGCAACAAAATATCTTCAAGTAATACATAAAAGTATGTATCCTATTGGGTGTAGCATGAACTGGAGATAAAAGTGTATCCCCTGATTGTATCCACATTCCATCCAGAGGGACAAAATTATGTACAGAGGCAAGTGAAACAATCTCCTTTTGACTTTTTCCGTGGAAATATGTCTGACGTAAAAAAGGGAGCAGATAACCTTGTTTTAGGAGGTGGATAATTGGTATCTAAATAGTAATAGAATAATATAAAATCGGGTGCGTATTGTAATTTACACTATACTTAAATCTTGTGTAACACCTACGACAACTTCATCACATACTAATAAGTGATATACCTAGCGGGCAAGAACTAGCTCAATAAGCCACAAAACAACCCCTTTTACTGTATGGGAGCCCCCTTAATTATTTATTTGATTTAATTTTAAGAAATGATATTTAAAAGAATATAAACTAAATATTCTGTGAATAGTTAAAGCGTCTACCTGTCACCGTTATTAGTATCGAGCAAGAAACGGTAAAAAAATGAAGTTTGTTGTAAGGGAGCCCGCTGAATTATTTGTTTTATTTTATTCTTAGTATTTATTGATATAGCGGCAATAGAAATACATCATCTGTGAAAATTTCAACTGTCTAGCTATCACCGTTCTTCAGATACAGCCTGGTGACAGACGGACGGACGGACGGACAGTGAAGTCTCAGTAATAGGATCCCGTTTTTACCCTTTGGGTACGGAACTCTAAAAATGGGACAATATTGATATACCTATAGGGATGCCTATGACTATAAAAAATCTGCAATATCTTCGAATATGTTCATATAAATAAAATGTTGTAAAGGGCCATATTGATCTATAATATAATTATGCACATAAGGATTAATGCTGTATTGCGAATAAGCTATTATTTCTCGTAAAAAGTAAAGGATAAAAAATGCTTATTGTAGGCTATGCTTAAGAGATGAAGATATACCATCATAGACTTTTTTGTAGCCCTTTTAAGGTGTACAATTCTGTAGTACTCGTACATCATTTTGATCTATCTCGTAGGATTCAGCCAGCAGCGTTTGCAATGTAAGCGCAAAAAAATGAGTTTATTTACGTCACATTAGAAACCTCTAAAATTATCAGTGTTTCTCAATATATTATGCATGTATTATACACATAAACCTTCCTCTTGAATCACTGTCTATTAAAAATACCGCATCAAAATCCGTTGCGTAAGTTTTAAAGATCTAAGCATATATAGACAGCGGGAAGTGACTTTGTTTTATACTTTGTAGTGATATATTGTTATGTATGACGACAGTAATAGAGAAAAAGGAATCACTGTGGATAAATATTCACCGGCACTCACAAGCTCGGAGAGTAGTATAAAAATCAAAGGTGAGGAGATTTGTATCCTCTCCCCGGGAAGATATGTCTCCGCTCATACTAGGCTCGCAGGAATACAGGAAAGTTTTGAAGCACTCGTAGTGAAGTTTGCTTAGATGTTCTTAACCGATCAGCAAAGTTAAGCAACGTCCGCCGCGGTCATGAGTTTGATGGGTGACCGCTAGTGACATTACTACTGAGTGCTTCCATGCTTCGGAAGGCACGGTCCCGGTTGTTGTCCTAGGATGGCAGTCGTTATAGCATGGTGGTAGGGCATTTTGCGAATGCCCGCCTGACTACCTACCACACTCAAGCAGAAAATCTGTCGCCAAGCACCTAAAGGTGTGTTCCGGCAGCTGTCCTTGAGAGCCAGTAATTCCAAGTTAGCCTGAGCAACATCTTCGACCACATCATCACTTACCATCAGCTGAGATAGTGGTCAAAGGCTAACCTGTCAGGCATATAAAAAAAAGTTAAAGACTACACTATCAGAAAATTAGTTATTCCTGTTTTCATATACTCAGTTGGATCTGGCTACTTTTCCCCGCAGTATTTTCGTAGCCGTAGTTCGTAGAAATCAGAGTAAAACACAAACTTGGCAATTTCGAAGACCAATCGGAGCGTAAATAATCAATCTCACTCCAGTTTTACAGTTCGTTGACTAGGTTTGTATTTATCTACAAAATCTAGATGGATTACATTATCTAGATTGCAGTGAGAAACATTAAGCAGATTACTTATCGATGACTTGTCAATTACAGGAAATTAATGAGTATTCGAGTTACAATGTGAGAATCTTTAAAAAAAATACTAAGAAAGTTCGTCTCAATTTTACATAGGTTCTTTATTGAAACAGCACTGAAGCATATGAATAGCAAAAAGTTTTAAAGATTTTTGTAAAGGAATTTCTTTCTACTGTTTTCGTAAAAAAGGTTAATCTTAGTTTTTTTTTTATGGGATAGGAGGGCAAACGAGCAGGCGGTAGGTAGTAGTGTAGGCATTGCTATATATTGGTTCCTACAACACTGCGAGTGTAAATATACAATAAAATATGTGCCTTGTATAAATATGTTATTACTAAACTTGTGAATTTATATTTGAAATAAATAAAATGTGTTATTATAGACATTTATTTCATAACATAATTTTAATTTTTTTACAACATTCATATATAAAAAAAGAAACAAATATTATAAAAAACTTATTATTATTATTATTAAGGTGGACATCTATAATAAGTTAGCACGGCTTTTGAAAGTTTAAAGTATTAATATTTTTTAATGTTAACTAAGATAAATTTTACTGACAAAGCTTTTGTTATTAATACTAAAAAGATAAATTTCTTAATATGTCAGACATAGAATTTATTTGACAGTAATTGTATAATTTGATTAACTATCATACTCGTATTATTTTACAATTAGACATAGAAACAATTTGCTAATTTATTTTGAATCGCGTATCATTTCACCAGTTAATATTCAATAGTTTTCTATGTGGCTACCGTAGGTAATTATCAATAATAATGTAAAAAAATTTCGCATACCAATAGGTTAAAGCATGGCGCATTTTCCTTGTACATACATATATTTTTCAACCCTTTGTTATTTTGCCCATGTTTTGGGTAATAAATGATTTGAATTTGAAGTACATGCCCGCGAACTTGATCTTTACAGCACGCAGTGGTAGCGGATTAAGTGAATTCGCCTAGTTGCCATGCCACCCTCAAGTAGAAAATCTGTCGTTAAGAATTATGCATAGAATAATGAAATTGAATTTGAGAACCACTCCTGCACGAATATGTATTTAATGAGATAGTAACATAATTAAATCTTAGAAAAATGGCGATATTGTCTTCAAAAAAACGTCTCCGTGTTTTCACATTTGCTGTTAATTGGCGGACTTTTCAGTAAATAAGAAAGTTAGTGAGTAACATATTATGTGAAAACGTAGGTAATTGCAAAACCCTATTTTTTACCGACTTCCAAAAAAGGAGAAGGTTCTCAATTCGTCTGTTTTTTTACTTCAGAACTTTTGTCTGGGTGAACCGATTATGTTAATGTACCCTACACTATTTATCCTTGGTATGGTTGGATATAACGAATTGAGAGTCAGGAGGGAGCTCGCACTCATTTCGTATATGTTCAGGGTAATTAGAGGAAGGGTGCATAATGCCGATGTATTGGAGCAAGTATACTTTTGCGTCCCGGATAGGTACGTGTGGCGGCGGCGGCGGCCGCGGTTGGTGGCGCTACCGCGCGCACGAACTAACTTGCTGCGCGATGCGCCTCTGACGCGTGCACTCCGCAACCTCAACATTATCGCGGAACAAGTGGACCTATTTTGTTGTGATCTGAGCGAATTTACAAAAGTCGCATTACATGTTCTGTGTAATAGGAATTAGATATCAAAAAAAAATATATATATATATATATTAAATGTGTATAAGTAGCTACTCTATTGTATTGGGTGTGTACCTGTAAAGATAGATGTATGTATGGAAATAAATAAATAAATAAAATAAATAAATAAATAAATGTTTTTTTTTGTTTGAACGCTGATGTTTATGGTTTGGTCCCATTTTCATCAAAATCGTTCAAGCCGTTTTTGAGTTACACACCAATAACTGAAAAATATATATCTATCTTGATGATATTGTCGTTGGCAATGAATGACAATCGATCCCATAAGTAGCAAGAGTAATTGAAAAGAGTGAAAAAAAATTCATCAAAAAATGGACTACATAATCCATTTTTAGATGTTTTTTTTTCCTAGATTGTTTTTAATAGAATATATAGTTATTAATACTCAAAAGTGTGATGTAACTTGGTGAAGGCGTACTATGATAATATTATGACGATTTGATATTTACAAAAATACATATTATCATCATATTATGCGCATGGTACCGACTTCGACAAGTTACTTCTCATTTTTGAGTGTTGAAGGCGGTTCCATTTAAAGGTAAAAAAAAATTACGCAATTTTTAGTGTCCCTTGCTACTTACGGGGTCGAATGGCATTCACTGGCAATGACTATATAATCAAGATATGAAAAAACTTTTCAGTTATTGGAGTGTAACTTAAAAACGGCTTGACCGATTTTGAATAAATTTAAATGGGACTACACGGCAAGCATCAGCTTTCAAATAAAAATAGAAACATAAAAATCGGTTCACCCGTAAAAAGTTCTGAGATAACAAACATAAAAAAACAGACAAATTGAGAACCTCCTCTTTTTTTTTGAAGGTTAAATATGACGTGTTTTAATGGAAAGCGCTGTGATGACCCTAGCCTTAACACATGCGTTTCCTTAACACACTGCGACGGTAGCCACCAAGACATCTGCTTTGCTGCGCTGAACTATTGCTGAAGATACATACCAACCCCCACTGGATTGTACCTACTGTATGTGTAAGCCGGATTGTCCACTGTTGAACACATGTTTAGAACTCCTCAACTATAATTTTCACATCTATGTAAATTTTGCTAATATGTGACCAATTATAACCTTAATAAATCCGTGTGGAAAGTCATTACATAAATAAGACTATCGCATTGAAATGAAGATTTTTTTTTTTGCATTTCGGACTCAAAAATGTTCGTAACCGCCACATGTATCCCGCATTGAGATTGCACTCTATTAAATTCAAGTTTTGTTTCCGTTACAAGTTGCTTATTGATTTAAATCATCACCTTTTTTATAGCTGATAGTCTAGCCTTTGATCACTATCTCACCTGATGGTAAGTGATGATGTGGTTGAAGGTGTTGTTCAGGCTAGCCTAGAATTACTGGCTCTCAAGGACAACTGCCGGAACACACCGTTAGCTGCTTGGCGACAAATTTTCTACTTGAGGTCGAGGGTACCACCAAAAGGGGGATTTGCCGTGAGCCCCATGCTTGGCAGGTGTCTTGGGGATCGCAGTGTGAGATATCAGTTCAACACAACAGAAGGTAGTTCCACAACAAATGCCGCTGCTACGCATATTTCGGTATTTTCCTTTAGGCGACTTTAACGATACCTACGGGAAGAGATGGAGGGGGGGGATTCTATCTACCCCACAATCCACGCAATCCACGGGTACATGGTTATACCTACCAGTATTCCTAAAACACCTAAACAAATTGTTTTATATACATACTCACTAATAAATCGGTTGAATAAACATCTATTTTAGGTAGGCAAGAAAAAAATACAGTTCTTTAATCTTATGAATACAACCAACAATGGTTGTTATCCCGACACCATATCAAATGCACAGAATAAAAAATACTAACCAATAACAAAGTACCCCAAGAAAGGGTTATTGTGCCCTGGCCCCGGGGCACGATCAAAAGGCGTTTTGTGCAAAGAGGTCGTTTCTCATAAGAATGAATATGGATATTTTGGGAAAAAAAGTGTAAACGACCGTGAAGTTATTTGTGAATTTATTTCCGTGAATTTAAGATTTCTGTATTTTTTTGCATTTGGGGTGAACGGACAATAAAAAAGCCTTAAATACAAACATTTAGGCGCTGAAAAGTGAGAAATATTACACATCTGGGCGGGAGCTCCCCAGTACTAGCTTCTTCCATTTGACCGAATTCAACGCAGAGCGACTCGAATCGTCGACGATAACTTCTCTCCGGTCGGCTCGACCCTTTGGCTTGGCGAAGAGATGTTGGATCACTCTGCATCTTTTACCGTATCTATCACGGGGAATGTTCTTTGAAAGGAACTTTTCGTTTTACTACCTGCAGCTCAATTTCGCCACCGGACTCCCCGACAAAGCATGATATTTCATCAATTTCATGTCAAAGTCTGGAAGTCCTCAACCTTGCGATTTTCACGGCATTTGCTACTTCGCGCTGCCACATGATGGAAACAGCTGCCAGGTGAAGTATTTCCGAACAGTTACGACTTAGGAACCTTCAAGAAGAGAGCATATTCCATCCTCAAAGGCCCGCAACGCAACCTCGAGACCTCTGGTGTTGCGGATTTTTGTGTGCGACGGTGATCACTTACCATCAGGTGAGCCGCCTGCTCGTTTTCCCTCCTATGTAATATAAAAAAATGAACTTGTGGAAGAGGTTGAATCAACATCGAACTATCGACTTGGAATCGAGTCGGTACTAAGTTGAATCAAACATAATATTGTGGTGATTGTGATCATCGTTCTAATTTAGTTAAGTTATATCCCCTTTTGCAATATAGGAAGATGGTTTTCTTTTTCGTTTTCAATTTATTACACCTTCCACTTATATAGTATAATTCACCGACAATATTAGATTATGAAAGTATTAGCCAAGAAAGATTAAATTAGCCAGTATGTTCACAACTTCTTTTTTAAGGGCCTTTTTACCTCCCAGCTTCAGTATATCACTACTTCTTGGGACGGCTAAATAAATGGCGGCCAAATATCAGCAAAGTAGCCATATTGGCAGATAATTGAAGAAGTTAATTAACTAAAAATAACTATAACTAAAAAAACCTACTTAGCGCTCCCCAAGATGATGTACAATAAATAGGATAAACTTGTAGATCTATCCAAAATAATACATCAATATCGAATGATAAAGTGAAAAGTTATGCGTGGTCATATCTAATACAAAAACCCGCGTTTTGAAAGCAAACTCTAAGTTTTCCTCTACGCCGATCGCTGAAAATATACAACAACGCTTTCAAACAAACACTCCAAAGTATTCCAAAGCTCATATTCTTCGGTTCATTGTGTAAATAATCTCATTCTTTCGATATCATTGTGTGGAGTGTTGGGAGTTTTCCGGACATACAGCTTTGGTCAGTTTCTATCGATGGTGTCAATAAAAATGTATTTCCAATGGAAGACTTCCGCTCCCTTTATATATGCTCTACACGTAGCATGGACTTTCGCAGCGTTGTCATGCTATGTGTATTATCATGTATGTGGTTATCCCGAAGCACATCAAAGAAAAAAGAGTACATTCATTGTAAACCGTTCCAAAAGAAATTGCTATGTTGGAAACACAATAAAAACTGTTACTCCGTAAGTGATTAATTTAATAAAAATGTATCTATTTTATTATTGCTGATAGGTAAGCCTTTGACCACAATCTCACCTGATGGTAAGTGATGATGTGGTCGAAGATGTTGTTCAGGCTAACCTAGAATTACTGGCTCTCAAGGCCAACTGCGGGAACACACCGTAAGGTGCTTGGCGACAGACTTTCTACTTTATGGTGGTCGCTAGCCAGGCGGGCATTCACAAGATGCCCTACCCTATTCGAACCATGGACCTGTTGCGCGGCAGTCCATAGCCAATGCCACTCTGAGCCATCACTGCTTTAAAATAATTATATGTAAAATATGTATAATATAATTACGAAATATTATAAGTATATACGATAATTGGTACTAATATTATAAATGCGAAAGTAACTCTGTAAAATATTTATTAATAAATAAGTAAAAAATGTATGTATAATTTTATTACGATTATTGTAAAATTGTAACTTTTTATTTTTAACTAGCGGCCCGCCCCGACTTCGCACGGGCAATTACGACTATAAATTGAGATGTAAGCTATCCTATCTTTTTGGATCCAATTGCACACGGTGTGTAAATCAAATTTAAAATCGGTTCAGTAGTTTAGGAGTCCATCGAGGACAAACAACGTGACACGTGATTTTTATATATATAAGGATTGGTAAGTAGGTACGAGTATATTGTAGAAATTATCTTAACTCGTTGACTAAGAATCGGTATTAGGTTTAAAGAAATTTATTCTCAAAAAGACTACACAGTCACTTACATGAGAACAAGAACATAGCATATATCTTACTATCCTAGTACTCATTTTACGTATAAAAATGCAGGTAGGCAACACATCAACGCCTTGTTTATAAGAGATCATTGTTGACGACGTGTTGCGCTAGTCGCGATTTAAATACGTTAAATGAGCTTACATTTTTTTGTCGGTAATGTATTATAATGCTGTGCACCTTCGTACGTAATCATTTTTCTCCCGTAATTTGTTCTTATCTTGGGTAGCACTAGAAAACTTGCTCGACGAGTACTTCGTTTTGTTATCTGTTTTACCTTCGTAAAGGATACATTAGTATGGATTGTGCTTTTCAATATTTTTCTGACAAGTATGCATGTGTTAAAAATATATAATTGTTTAACATTCATTATTTTAGTTTCTTTGTATATTTTGGAAGTGGGTGTTAAGTAATGGTAGTGGAATAGAGTTTTTATAAGTTTGTTTTGTAGAATTTGTAGATTACCTAGTTTTGTTTTGCAAGCACTGCCCCAAATTTCAATTAGGTACAGTAAATGAGGTTTGATAAGGGAGTTATAGATAGTGTAGCGGATTTGACGTGGGATACAACGGACGAAGCGTCGAAGGAATCCAATAAGTGTTTATTTGGCATATATGTAATTATTTGGCATACATGTATTATACATGTATGCCAAATAATTATTTTAAATATAAGTGTTGCACACCCGTTCTGTCGCCAAGCACCTAACGGAGTGTTCCGGCAGTTGTCCTTTAGAGCCAGTAATTCTAGGTTAGCCTGAACAACATCTTCGACCATATGATCACTTACCATCAGGTGAGATAGTGGTCAAAGGCTAACCTATAAGGTACATAAAAACAAAACACCCAGAATAGGGTAGATTGTATAGGTGCATATGGTTTTAACATCCTTACATCCTACAATCTGTAACAATAAATATTTAATTTCATTATTCATATAATTTCAGCTGTGACAATTACCTTAAGGAAAATTTGTTGCGATTTTTTATCGTATAATTTCATTTTCATCATCTACCTTGAGACATATTTGTTAACCGAGACTTAACAACTATGTCTCAAGTTTCACTTGTTTCGAAATTTATCTCGAAATGTATCTGTTATAGGCAGAGATTAGTCCGCTTAACATCAGGTGGGCTTCGAGCTTGTTGCGTCACAATAACATAAAAAAACCGGCCTATCCGGCTTCTGATACCAATTCCGACATAGATCTTAGCGCAAGTCGACTTGCGCTTGGCGTGTTTGTTATGTAGAGAATATGCACTACCTCTAATAACACTAGGTTTGATTTGTGTGACGTTTTAAATTTTTATATTTTTTACGGCAGTATTAAAACCAAACTTTGGAATTTTGGAATGATATTTTTTTTAGTTTTGAAAAGTATTTCTTGTTTTTTCAACACAAAAGTGTTGACACCCTAAGAGGTTTTTAGTTATTTACCAATAACCCTGTACAGGAAAGACAGACAGACGAAATCGGGTTCCGTTTTCCCATTCTTATACCTGCATAAGTTTCATATATTATCCGAGTATGAAAAGTGAAAACATTCAGAAGTAAGATTAAGATCACCATGGACCACTTGTTATGAGCTTATTTCCCATATTTCTTCCTACTTACACACATTCTCGACATGTAAAACCCCGATAGGGTTTGTGTAATAGAGGTGTACTTTCTTCGATAAAATATACCCATTTTATCGAAGTGTACTTTACACAAATTTTGGAACAATTAGGAGTAAAATATGTCTATATATGTACGCCAGTATCTTAAATGTGACAGCTGTCAATGTCATATATTTTTGTAAACCAACTTTTTTGATTTCTTAAGTTGCTTCTATTTTTCTAAATATTGAGCATAAACTCGCAAACAGAACTTGATTTCGCATCGTCCGCGCAAGAAACGCTCCATAGTCGTACACAAAATTGCTTCAGAAACACTTACTGTACATTTCATTGATACAGTATTACTTGCTCAGTGATTGGTTCAAATGCCAATGGGATAAGTGTTTGGATGTTGCAAGCCACGGAAAACATGAAAACAAATTTTAATATCAAACAAATTAACAAATTTTAAATCGACCATAGACAAATGATTCGTGTTTTTGCGTTCAATGTTTCGAAAAACATTGGCTAGAGACGCCCTTTTTCGTCATATACTTTTGTAAATAAGTCTGCCTGGTCTACCACTAGATCGCGTTAATTCAAGTATTATTAGAAATATACCAAACGCGTTCTGAAACAAGTAAAGAGACTTTTGTTTCCAGAACGATTCTAAAAGTAAAACTTTAAAAAGGAATGCAAACTCAAAACTTTTCATCTAAACCGATCCTTAAAATATTAGATAACGGTTTTCAACACTCCATACTTGGAGTGTTGAAAACCGTTATCTATATACTTTGGAATACTTTCCAAAGTTCCTATTCTTCGGTTCATTGTGTATAGAATCGCATTCTTTCGGTATCTTTGTGAGTGTTGGGACTTTCAGCCTTTGTCAGCTTCACAGAGCTTCTTGATGATAAAAATTGATTTAGAAAAGTCTTTGGTTCGTTTTTCTCTTTCTACCCTTATCCCATGCGATGTGGGGTCGTTAATCATGAAGTGGGTTTTTCTTCACACTTATATGCATGTCCTTCAGCCTAATATATTTATGCTTCCGGATTGCAGTTGGTCGTTATATTTAAAATTTTATCTCAAAATATGAAGATAAGAACTCCAGTACAAAAAAAATATTGTACAATTTTAAAAATACATCAAAATGCATGCAAAATTTCACGAATTTTGAACCCTTGCTTCGACTAATAGCCTTAAGTAAAAAATCTATCCCAATCAAGTACGTTACGGATTGTTCCGGCATCAATCAGAGTTGTTCTCAGGCAGTTGTCCTTGGCAGCCAGAAGTTCTAGCTTCAGCTTGTTCAACATCCTCAACAATATCATTATTTTACTAAGAAGTGAGATAGTGATCAAAAAGTATCCGATGTTGATTTATAACTCGCAAGTCATATAAAGTGCTCAGTTGGAACATTTTGCAATAGTTTGAGGGGGCAATGCGGATGCTGATGGCGGAAAATAAAACAAAATATGAATGAAACCAATTTAAGGCAGTAGTAAGTTAGTCTTCGCATTTCCATATAAACTTAGGTTCTTCATATTTTAAATTCATGCATGTCCTTGAACCTCAAATCTATGGTTCTGGTTTGCCAGTTTTTCTTAATGTGACAAGTAGAGTTTCCATAGAAAACAATTTTTCGAATAATTTTGAAAATACATAATTTTTACGGACTGACTAACCAAAAGCACAAATTTTAGACTCGAGAACATGCATGCGAAATTTCAATGAGTTTGAACACGACGAAACTGCGTTTGTATGGAAAGAGCTATGAAGACCCTAGCCATTGGCAGTTACGACCTTTTTCCAAAAAATCGCGAAAGTTAGAGAAAATAATACTTTTCACGTGGATTAAAAAAATTCAGGACGGATCAGCTAAGGATATTTGGATTGGTCACATTTAGGCGTGAGTTAGATGTGAAAATTAGTTATCATTGAGGTAGAGTTCCATAAAACTATTTGAAAACAGCTACTTTTCAAATGTTTTTTTTATTTATTGTCAATCAGTTATCAAAAAACCTTCAGCTCGGATACGTTGACCAAAGGCCGTACATAGTATATTTTGTTTCTGAATCCAAGCAATGATGCTCTGAGGAGGAGTTCACCTTCAAAGTGATCAAAATCAGGGAAGCACCCCCTTAAGACATGGCCGCATGTCACTGCTCATTTCCTTTCACAGTATCATATCATTTTTTATAGGATATATTTTCAAGTCAATTTTTATGTTTAGATATAATATATACAACATCGGCAATATCTACCCCAACAGGGGACGTTGGGGAAATGCAGGTAATGCAGTACAGACGCAAGATGCAACCAATTTATTGCATCATAAATGTCCGAAATAATCCTCTCAAATTACCTAGACAAGGTACACCGCATTTTGTTTCTTCTCCATCGAAGATAAAGGTCAATTTTGATCACTTGATCATACTGTGCTAAGTATTCTTTCTTCGGCCGTTGGAATAAAGGTCATTTTGTTACTGTTTTGGTATAGCGGAAATAGAGGCTATTGTTGGTGTAATAAATATATGTAAAGGGATGGTCATCGTTATGGGATCTGAGAGGGATTGCATAAATGATTGGATTAGCAATGTTTTGTAAGTTTGAAACTCACTTCACTGTGTGTTCTTTGGGGGCCAATTACGATCTCTTGTTACTGTTTTATAGAAGAAGTATTACAATAGTTACGGATACCCACAGATTGGAATAAAAGTAAATTGAATTGCATCTATGTTACTGTTACTTCTGACTTTTAAAACTGTTAGCTAATGCCGATGTTAAATAATGTTGTGAGAAATGCGCAGGAAAAAGCCACAATGCGTTATTTTTACTAACATAAACTTTTCTTAAGATTCCTCAAAGAACTGCGCGTTATTACTTATTCCGCCTGGCAATAATGCACGTGTTTACCCCTTCAATCACTATAATTATCACTTCATCGACGTGAGAGTGAACTGCAGTGTGCACTGCATTAGATGTGCGGTAGAGATAGCGTAAATAGTATGAATATTATTTTTTCGTGATAGTCATTGAATGAATCTCAATAATATTTTATGCTTGAAATAATGATGTATGTTTTCAATGATTGTATATATATGACTGTGTCCTTGCCTTAGTGTGTGTGTGTGTGTCTTAGTAGAAGTGCCGTTTTAGAATCTCATGGCGCGGGGTTCGATTCCCGAGTATTATGTTATTGGATATGACAAATATATACTAAAAATGTGCTTCTGCAGTTGCAGGAGCGCTTAAATCGATAGAAATTCCACCAATCAAAATCATTTGCATGCAATGTAACTTAATAATATATGTTTTAGTGTATGGTGTAAAAACTTTTATAAAAATAAACGGTAATGTTTCACCTTCGTATTAGGTACCTGTATTTGTTTTTGATGTGACATTAATAAATGATTACGACAAATTGTAGTGCTATTTTAACTATAGTAGAACCCTTATGTTTGAACCTACTGTTTGTGCATGTTCGTTCGGGGAAGAACTGCCTCCAAACCTATTTCCCGCCAAGTAGCAATGCTTACATTATTGTGCTCCGGTTTAAAGGGTGCCGGTGATATTATACAGGCACATGAGACTTTATGTCTCAGAGTGACGGGCTAGGTGGAGGACAGTTTTCCTTTAACATTTTTAAATCAAAGGCATAGAACAGATTTTAGGCTCAAAGACATCCATGGAATATTTCAATGAGTTTGAATTCTTGGTGTTTTAAATTTATTCAAATGCAAAGCTTGATGGGGTAGATATTGCCGATGTTGTATATATCGTGTACAGGAGTGCAAAGAATATATATTATTTTAATACTTTTATTTTTTGCAATGAGGCTTTACCTGCGTTACTTAATAAATAAGAAAAAAAAAATTTATTACACTTATTTGAACATCATGATTTTGAAATTCAACTTTAAAAGATACAAATGTACCTATGTTTAATAAAACGAAGTAGTGCCAATATTATCGTAATAAAATAAACAATGTTGAGTTAATTAAAGCATGTTATTTGTTTCTCTTTTGATATCTACAAAATACTAGAAGTTGTTCAACGCATTTGAATCATCTCTGCTGAACCGCAGCCACAAAAAAGACGTAAGTGACTAAAATTGGCGCCCAACGTGGGGCAACGATTAGAACCATCTGGCGAGCTGATTTATACCAGTCAACATTTGATAGATCGCGTTAAACCTTTACTGCCTATATCTCACATTACCTTACACAAACAACCTTATCCCATTGCAATAAGAGCGATAGAAAAGCACAAGCCAAGTTTGTGGAGCAATAAATTCGAGGAAAGTACGTCTGTCGTCAGAATTGGATTTTGTGGAATTCGCGGATACAATCAGGTCTTATTAGATTTGACTTGTATTTATTTACAAAATGCAAATATTAGTTCTACGTGAGGGAGTTATGAAGGTCTGATTTGGTTCATATTGTTTATTATCCGAATGAATGTTTGTGATACATCGATGTGCTGTTCCTTAATTACCTTCTATGTTATATTGTAATAATTTCTGAATACACTAAAATTACAAATTATCAAATGGTAAAGACTATCATAAGAATGGCTCCGAGTTTCTTGCCCGTTTCTCTAAGTGACACTGAGGCAATTTTACTTAACGCTACAGTAGAATATTTGTATGGTAAAATGTTGTAATTGACCTTCAAAATAAGCGTCGTAGATGCCATTATTGAATAAATTGTTTTGACTTTAAAATAATACACCCCTTTTCTCTTAGGAATGTAGTCCTAAAAATATTAGAATTAAGATTAATAAAACGCACAAAGGGAAACTTTGTTCTTATTTTATAATGACAAGATGATGAGATAAGATTAACAAGTCGCCCGCCGGATGGTAAGTGTTACGCCTGTTTATTACAGTTCCTGTATCACCTTTCTTATTCCGTTTGACACTGCTTAGTTCTTTCACTAGCTACAGTGCCTCCACACCCAAACAATGTATTGTTTACACACTACTGCTTCTAGGCAGATCATCTGACACTGCGGTTATAGGTACCCATCAAAACAGACTCTTACTTACGATACCAAACAGTGATGGCTCAGTGGCATTTACTATTGACTCGCAGCAGGTCCATGGTTCGAATCGCGCCGCGGGCTTGAGCTTCAACATAGTGGTGGAAGGGCATTTTGCAAATGCCCGCCTGGCTAGCAACCACCCTCAAGTAGTAAATCTGACGCCAAATACCTAACGGTGTGTTTCGGCAGCCGTCCTTGAGAACCAGTAATTAAAGGTTAAGCCTGTCAAAGACTTGCCTATCAGCAATAATAATAAATACCTATCTGAATATAATACTCTGAAAATCCTAAGTCAACTGGTTAAATAAAGAATATAACTCACCCTTAAATTGCACTTTTAATTTACTCCAACATCAGAGGGTTGAAAGACTTTCGTCATGGGTAGATAAATTGTTGATTGGCAATTTTTGTCGCCATTTTATGACCACCTGGGACTAGGTCTGATCCCCGTTTTAATAAAAATTCACCACGATAAAATTTGCTTTTTAATACAGTGTTTTTATGTTCGTGACATACTTTTGGAAGTGTGTCAACGTTACCTACATAGTTTAATAAAAAGCCATCGAAATACGTTATGTCCAAATATTTTTTCCGGTTACCGTGTTTGTTCAAGTGTTACCAATAAAACTTTGTAATAATAACAAACATTTTAAAAGTATTTTAAGAAAACATCAAATTAATACTTTAGTAAAAAATTTATATAGAGACAATTCCGCCTAATTTTCCTGCTACGCTGACGTGACTTTACGCAGTCAAAACGGAAGAATTTTCGACGCGTTTCGTTCCTACAAGAAGCACCTCAGGACGTCTTGACTCTACGAGCGCACGATCGAGACCTAGATAGTCTCTATTATTAAATATGGATTTCCGCAAAGTAACGCCTTACTCTATTCATTAGTATATTATGTATAGGTAGGAGTATATAGCCTTTAATAGATTTTAGAGGTTAGAGAAATACAAGGGTTGTCTACGCGCACCAGTCAGTCATCCTAGTATGTGTGCTCTCACGCACACATCTACAAAACCAGTTCCTCCGGCTGCCGCGCTGCCCGCTCTTTCATTCGGTCTGCGACTACATCGTCATGTAGACATAACTACGTATAATTTCAACTCAAGATTTTGTAATATATTTTACCAATACAAGCATTTAAACAGTATAAAGATCTCACACTCATTGTTCCCGACCGTCACCTGTCCCTGGTTCGAACCTGCATCAACATATTCGAGCCGGATGCGACATTTTGAAGCGCACAGCAACAGCGATAAGCATCGCGTTGAAGAAATGACGCAGCGGTGAGGTCACGCTAAGGACATCGTGCACCTCGAGAACAATTCGAGTGAAGGGCAAGCAACAACGACAGTGGTGTTCTATAACAACTTGAAGATCTCAGTGGTACCTATACCAGGAAAGGGAGTTTGCAGTGCACATCTAGTGAGTCCGTTCCAATTTTGAAATTGCGCAGTTCCGTTCCTAGTTTATTGACATACCTATCTGTACCAGTTAGATTTTACTTTATTTTCACCGGATAACTATACATACATAGTACTATATTCTCTCAAATAAAATTATAATAACATAGGCAAATAAATAGTTCACCTATCGATTACTCACTCTTCAATTCAGCTAAAGATACTCATTCCCATTTGCGAGAATTAATTCATAACTAACTACCTATACTTGTCTTATTGTAAAAAATATCTTCCCAGTTCATACATAATAATTTATAAGTGCTTTCGATTTTTGTCAAACTCTCATCCCGACCTGTGGTTCAAATTATTTGTCATGTGTATTGTCTTGGATTTGTTTTTACCTTTCTAGTACCTAAGACGTGAGGCAGTCTACCGCGTGGTCTACAGATCGCGGGCGCTCGAAGCGGTTCAAACCGGTGAGCGCGCCCCGCCCTGTGACGAGGCCGCGTCCACGCAGTCACGTACGCACTCTGCTGCCGGGACTTAATTGCATTAGCTGATTCACGCCTTTCGCGCTCTGCTTCTTCAGCGCTTCTCACTACCACACTTCTCAACCATCTTCTTCTAAAAACTAAGTATCGTTTCAACAGTTTGTAATCTAACTATCTGTCTAACTACGTGCATATTTATATATTGATTCTTTCTTCACTATTTAGCCTGACAGTTTAAATTTTCGATCTCTTTTTCTGAACTATAACAGCTAGTTTCGTAGTTACTAAATTTATTTTGTCACTACTTCATTTATCATTTTCATTTTATTAGTAAGCATGGAGTCTCTGAAATCATTAAAAAGAACTAGAGCCTCACATAAGTCAAAACTCACAATTTTTAAGGCCTTTATTGAGCCACTCATACCATGCAAAGAGTTAAATAGCTTGCGATTGCATGAGTTAAATATTCGATTCAATAAAATCCAAGAAATGTACGATGAGTTTGATTCAAATCAAACTAATATAGAAAATTTGACGGAAATTCCAGATGAGGAGTTCGCTGAGCGAGCGAACTTCGAGGATACCTACTTCAGTGCCGTAGCAGCTGCACAGGAACTGCTGAGCAGGAATCCAGCAGCGGGTGTTGTCTCTGCGGCGCAGGATCTCGCTTCGGTGTCAGGTTCTTGTGATATAGCACGTTCAGGTGGGCCAAACTTAAAGCTTCCGACTATTTCTCTTCCAATCTACAATGGATGCTATCAGAACTGGTTAGAGTTTCACGACACATTCAATTCTCTCATACACTCAAACACATCAATACCAAACATACACAAATTTCATTATTTAAGAGCAGCCTTGAAGGGTAGTGCAGCCTTAATAATTCAATCACTTGATTTTTCTTCTGAAAATTATATAGTTGCGTGGGATTTACTATGTAATCGCTACCATAACAATCGCATTTTGATAAACAACCATGTTCAGGCGTTATTCAATATCGAACCAATCTCTAAAGAGTCATCAATCGCTTTACGTAAAATAATAGATACTGTGAACAAAAACTTAAGATCACTAAAGACACTTAATGTACCTACTGAGCACTGGGATATTCTCATAATACACTTGGTATCAAACAAGTTAGACTTTGCGACAACCCGCGACTGGGAAGCTCAACGCAACTCACTAAAAGATATTCCGACTTTAAAAGAATTAAATGATTTTCTAAAAAATCGTGCTGACTTGCTGGAAACTATGGAGGAAGCACATCGTCAACCATTGCGTAGGCATAGTGACACTACACATGTACGACCAAAGGCATTTATAGCAAATCAGACCTTGTCCAAACCAACACAAACTTCATGCCCTGTGTGTAAAAACAATCATTCCATATACCATTGCATGAAATTTAAAACACTAACGATAGAAAGACGTATTGAGAAGATAAAAGAATTAAAGCTTTGTACAAATTGCCTCCGCAGAGGGCATGATGAAAGGCATTGTAAATATGGTTCATGTAAAATATGTTCATCTAAACATAACACTTTATTACACTTGGAACCAAGGTCTTCATCACATAAAGATTGTGTGGTGTTGCCAGCTATGCAAGGACAGGCACAGCGGACCGAATCGCAAACACCTAATAATCACAACACTTCTGAGGAGAACATCACATTGTCTTCAACACATCAAAGTCAGGTACTGCTGTCCACTGCCATAATTAATGTCACTGGCAAAAACGGATACCTTCACAAAGTGCGTGTGCTACTCGACAACGGTAGCACTTCGAGCTTTATTACAGAAAATTTACAAAAACAACTGCAGCTTCCTTGCTATTCCACTTCAATATCCGTTCAAGGATTAAACAATCAAATTTCTAAAATAACTAAGAGATGTGATGTTACTATTTCTTCACTTACAAGCTCAGGCTACACAACAGGAGTACAATGCCTTGTTGTACCTCAAATCACACAATCAGTACCTACAAATAAAATCAATTTAGATTATATTAAAATACCTCATCACATCCACCTCGCGGACCCAACATTCAATACTCCGTCAGAGGTGCAGATGCTGCTGGGTGCAGACCTGTTTTGGCAGGTATTATCTAACAACAAAATTTCATTAGGTAAGAATGGGCCGAACTTAGTTGAAACAACACTAGGGTGGCTAGTCTCAGGCACCATAGGAGACACTAACACAAGACATAATACAGTCCACTGCAACTTTGTAAACGATACTGAGCTCGAAGCGAAACTTGATAAGTTCTTTGAGTTAGAATCAATTGGCATAGCTCAACAAACTCCTTCAAAGGTTGAGAGCATATGCGAAGAAATTTTCAATAAAACTACAGTCCGTCAACCAGACGGTCGATTTATGGTAACCATACCCTTAAAAGAATCACCTGAATGCTTAGGCGATTCAAAAGAGCAAGCCCATATTAGATTTCGAGCACTAGAGCGTAAATTCAAACGAAACCCTACATTCAAAAAAAAATATATTGACTTCATGAATGAGTATATAGCCTTAGGGCACATGTGCTTAAACACAGATAAAACTAGTAATGAAATATCGTATTTCCTGCCTCATCATGGCGTCCTGCGAGAGGATAGTTTAACTACAAAATTAAGAACAGTTTTTGATGGAAGTGCACGATCTAACTTTACAAGCACACAGAAATCATTCAATGAAATACAACACGTAGGCCCTAATTTGCAAGATGATCTGATAAGCATCTTAATTCGTTTCCGTCAGCACAAGTTCGTGGTTACTGCTGATATAGAAAAAATGTATAGACAAATATTAGTGAGCGAAAATCAACGTAGCTTACAGCAAATTTTATGGCGATCAGATCCGAACCATGATATTTTAGCATACAAATTAAATACTGTTAGCTATGGCACAGCTTCAGCAGCCTATTTGGCAGTCAGATGCTTAGTACAATTAGGCCGCGATTGCACTGACCAAGAGGTAAGTGATGCTATCCTCAAAGATTTTTATGCTGATGATTTCGTAAGTGGTCATGACGACGAGGTATCACTCATACAGACATGTAAGGGCGTCATACGCGAATTGAGTAGCGCTCATTTTCACTTACGTAAATGGCACTCGAACAGCCCATCAATACTCAACAAAATCGTGGCTGAGAATAGCAGTGACGATTTAGTCAACCTAAGTAAACACGAGCGTACCAAAACTTTAGGCTTAAATTGGAACTGTAAAAAGGACGCACTCTCGTTTACATTAGATCCGTTACAGTTCAAAGGTTTACCTATTAATAAACGTACCATCCTCTCAACAATCGCTCAAATATTCGATCCACTCGGCCTTATCAACCCATGTATGCTCCAAGCCAAGAGTAGGGGAGAATTGGGGGTTCTGCATCTGCATCGCTCTCGCTTCGCTCGAGCTCGCGATGCATGACCCCCAATTCTCTCCGTTATATAGATCACAACTGGCATTCTTCTTGATATCAATGGGCTAAGTTCGGATCGAGCTGTTTGCACAATCGTCCATCCTTATTGTAACTTTACAAGATTTAAGGATTCTAAGAGTGCTTATGCATTAGGCACCCCTAGTTATTTTTAATCCGAACGGTTATTTTTTAAAATTAAATAGGATAGGATTTTATTAAAAAGATAGGTAATTTTAAAAACATTTATTTTCTACATTCCATTTCTGAAGACAAATTACATTTCTTAGAGCACAGTATGAAGTATGATATACACAACAATAAACATCGGAACATGAAATATACTTTCTATACAAACTTAGTAAACTAGGGCAACCATAATCCTCTAGATCGAAAATACACTTACTAATTCCGTCATACATTATATTATCTTGTTCTAATATTTTCCTTAGCCATCTAACTTTTTCTGAACCTTTGACATATATTTTACAGTTCCTTAAAATTTCTGCAATATAAATCTTATGATAATTATACGGTATAAGTCCTTCTTTCCAATAAATGTGTCTATTTCTTTCAATCCAGCATACTTGTCTTTTTTCTGTTTTTGTTAAGTCATAAAACGGGAAGGGTGGCTTAAATACAAGATTTATTATTTGTTTATCAAATTGTAGTGCTATTTCTTTTACAATGAATTCATTAGAATCAGTTTTGAAACCTTGTACGTCTACAATTGCATTCATGTTAGTTTACGTACAATATTACTTAGTGGTTTGTATTCAACAAGCCGGTCGTTCACAATAAGGCAATAGGCTGCTGTATTATTTGGAATTTCTTGGGCACTTTCAATTTCTAAACGTACATCCACTGGTCCTGATTTTAAATTTTCATTTTGTCGTGAACAGTCTATTATAAACAAAGGAGCTTTCTCTTTAAATTCGTTAATGTTTAACAACGGATCAGCTGGGAGGTTGTAATAAGACTGACGGAATTTGGCATATAATTCGTATAATATATTATACTTATTTTCATCGAACTTTATGTTTAGTGAATCATAAGGATAATATTGGGAATTTAAAAATAATGTAACGTTAGTCAAATTACAGTGATCAAATGTAGAACTATCTTTAGTTTTGTTATTTTTTCTATTAGTTTGTAAACCAAATATAACATATCGAGGCTTTTCTAATTGAGAAGCCGTTTTTACAGACCATGAATGCTTTGTGGTTCTTGGCAACAAAGGATATTCATATAAGTCCCAATTTCTAAAAGCCATTTGTATAGGTTTATCTTTTTCTAGAAATTTAAGTAATGAAAGCCTTTCTCGGTCAGAAACTTTCACATGTGGTACGCGCCATTGAACTCTCAGTATATCTATTTCAATACTGTCATCTTTATCAATAATAACACTGTTATAGTTAGTGCTGCTTCTATTAAGTACCAGTTCATGTTTGCAGTTTAAAATTATTCTATTATAATCTTCAGCAAACCCTAACATTTTATTAAGTGGTATAACAACACTAAAGAAATCATCTTTGGAATTTTGACCATTTATATTCCAACCCCATACAGCAGCAACTTTGCTCTCACCGTAATTCATAGAAATATATGATTTTATAGTAGAAGAAATTCCAGAGTTCCTGATACGATCTATTTCTACGCCATTTATTTCATATCGAATGTCTTGAAACAGATATGATATTGGATTATTAGTAAAATTGACAGGTTTTTTAGTAGGATGGCCTGCAGCATCTTTTCCAGTTACCGTAGCACGTCCTTCGATGTAAATAGAGCTGGCAGATGGTAGTACATATATGTCTTGTTGTTGGATAGATATGCGTATTTCATCATTGGCTTTAAAACTGTTATTGTATGGATTATATGTATGTATTTCGTAACTCTCAATAGAGTTGTCGAAATGTGGTGAATTATCAATATCGAGAATATTCATATTTTGAAACCCAGAGCTCGTAAAAAATCTTTATTCTTTTTTGTTATTTTTTTTACTTTGGGATTTCTGATACGTCTATGCCTTTTGAAAGCATAGCTGATAATACCGTTTTTTAATTTTGGTTTTGGTGATATAATATTATATTTTTTTGTGTTTTGACCAAATACAATCATTTCTGCTTGCGTAGATGAAGGCTCATCTGAATTTCTTCTGCACCGAAATCAATGAGATTGCCTTCTTGATCAACAACTTTTACTGTAATTGATGATATGTTGTTGTCTTTTACGGGAAAATATATAATATTTTTAGGTTTTTCAATAAACCGAAAGCTTGGAGGAACGTTTGGTACAAATTCATAAATAATGTGGGAAGATAAACCATTAATGTACGAGCCGTGTATTAAATCACATTCGATCCTTATGACTGTTGTTGGAAGAATGTTCACTGGATTCTCTGATACATGCCATTTATTAGCTTCTAGTATTTCTTTTCGAAAACCTAACATGTTTCCCATACTATTTATTACTTGGAAATTAACAGGTTTTGTGCAAAAAAGAGAACATTTTGCAGTATTTGAATTGGATTCAATATTGAGTTCACAGTCATCCAATTTGCTATTTAAATAGTCGGCAATGTCTTGTAAATCATAATTTCCATTTGGAATTTTTAATCTTTTATTTTTTTCACCGTAACTAAATATATTGTTAACATCTGATATATTTGGTATAACATTGAAAACAGAGAAATATAATAATCCGCACTCATAGCTATGATTTAAAGATAGAGGTGGATGAAAAGTGGTTTCTAATATAGATTTCTTTCCAGAAAAACTTAATGAGATAGACATAGTCGTAGACTGTTCTACAATTTATACTAAACTGGAGAAAACATAAAACACATCCACTATTTATTTGTTTGTATTACACCAAAACTGTTCTAAAAATTTAAGGCATAAATGACCGCAGTTATACGTATTATTTTTTTGATGATTATTATAGTTATATAGAATGTTTCCCTTCATCATATATTTTATAAATTCCTTAGGCGGCCTCAAGTTCCCATAGCTATCAAAATATTCAATGTAATCGTCAATTTTCACATAGGCTACCCAATGAGTTCCAGGATTTATTGAGCTATCTAAATTGACGACACCACACTCAATAGGATATGGTCTTTTAGGTAAATTATCTCTCATAAAAACACCTCTAAAGTAAGGAATATTATTACAATATTTCAATAAATCTATATTTGTAAGAGCCCGACTAGGCAACCGTTGATTTAGTTTTTTTTTTTTTTAGATAAGTATAATCCAAAACCTTTTTTATATGGTTTAATGCATAGCCCTTTGCCTATAGTTAAACCTTCCAATTTATCATGATGTCTCTTTAACTCCGAAAGACGTTTTTTTGCAGCTTTGTATTCGTTGTACGTTTTAAGGATTCCGGATACTCCACCAGCCAGACTTCCAGCAGCTGATAATCCCGCAAAAATAGGTATTAAAGGAAGAACACCTCCTGATTTTGGTAAAGGAATAATTCGTGGTAGTTTAATAGGTAAATCTTTCGTTAAATCTTTTGCTGCAGCAAATGCCAGTTCTATTGCCATTTTTTTACATTTTGGTTTCATTTTACGAATCTGCTTTTTAGTGTGAGATACAATGCTTTTAAAATTCTTTTTCATTCCAGAACCAGAAGCAACTTTGGCCAACATTGCTTTATTAACCAATGAAGCTGCTATTTTTTCTCCGGGACTAGCATTAGCAGAAGTAGTCCGTGTCTTCGCCATTTTTAGTAAAATTATATCTGCCTTACGCCGTTTATGTAAATTAGATGAATTATTGTAGGCTATATCGTGTTGTTTGCAATATTCGTCCAGCTGATTGATGCCTTTATCCCCACGAGCCAGTCTTTCTTTTAAGCGAGTTCCTGGTCCACAGAAATTATATCCTGGTAGATGAAGTTCAAATGGCAATTTGTTGATTAATCTATTCAGAAGACTATCTTCCGTCATAACCAGATGGAGACTGAATTACAATTATGTATAATCAATCTTTATAAAACATTCGTTTTGTTAATCCAACTGTTTTCACTGGAAGGGAACCCGAGCCATTTAACGTAACACCTTTTAGCTTTTTTTTTCAAAACTTTTTCGACAAGATAAACATCAGGGTGCTGAGTTTTTTGTAGTTCTTGTATATAAAATGCACCTAGTATTGGACGATGCCTCATGTCCGCTAATAAATAAGTTATTGGGTCAGTGTTTTGCACTTTGATGATTTTGAAAATTTCTGTTGACCAATTCGGCGTATACCCTTTTTCAAATGTGCCTTTATATTTACTTATGCGCACATAATCATTGGCATTCAATTTCTTTCTATATTTTTCTTTAGGGATAGAGGTAAGATTCTTTTTGAACCTCTCCAGTAATATATCTTTATTTTTTTGTTTTACTTGTGCTGGAGACATACCAATTGTTCTATGAATGGTATTGTTGTATATGTCAATCACTTTATTAAGAACTTCGTCATACTGTTTCTGATCGAAAGCCAATACTCTGTGTATTTTTAATAGTACAAGTCCGTTTCTCAAACATTCTTTTAAATGAGTATAATGTATGACATATTTATATTTATTATGTAGGTTTGCTATTAGCTTTTGAGATTTTCCATTAGGCGGAATACATTTTTCTGGCGCGAATGGTAAATCAGAATGATGATCATGTATTTGTGGAGGATATTCAAGGTCCACTTCAAGTATGTATCCGCGATTGTTACTATCTGGTATCGATTCAATGTTGTTAAGGGTTTTAATTTCGTCTTCATTTAGAAAGGAAAAATTATTGGTAGGAAGACATTTCATCATCGTATATCCATAAAGATTTACACAATCGAGGTACATTAGATAAGAATTGGGCTCGTATTTATTGTAATTAGACAAATATTTATTATTTGCTTTAGCATTTCTGAGAGAACATTGTGCTAAACCTCCTCTAATGCCTTTTTCAAGCATTTGATACATTTCAACATCGGAAATTAAATCAAGCTCAACTTTTGTAAACAATAACATGGCATCCCAACTTAATGAAGGTGATGATACATAATGACAAGGATCTAAGTTGTAGTAAGTCAAGCTCATTGTTCTGAATTTTTCAAAAACGTCACATAATAATAATACATCGCATTTTAAATATAAATCGGTGTACTCCCCTAAATCTTTTATGTTAAATTCATTCCAAATAGTTTGCGCATGTTCGTAATCTTTATCTGATATATCTTCAGAAGAAAGCCTATTAAAAAAACTACTCTTGTCAGGAAGATTTGGTTCATTATAGCGTTCCATCGAATTCAAATAATCATAGCAATATACTCCTTTTTGACACAATAAATCAAACGATTTACTATCAGGATAATATTTTTTTAAATTTTTAAAGTCACTTTTCTGCAGTGTTTTTACTAACTTATCCAAGCCGCAACTAAGAAAATTGAACGAATCAATAAATTTCAACTGAGCGGCATTGTTGGAATCAATTGGTATAAACTTTGTGATTGATATGTATTTTTCCTTTGTTTTTGAAATAAGATTAATACGTCCTATGATCGCAGATAGCTCGGTAATAAATAAATGACAGTCATATCCGGAAAGATTGTGGAATATGATTGGAATAAATTTACATGTCCTAGCATTCAAATTACATCCCACGTGACTCGGACCTAAATAAGCTGAATCAAAATGATCGTGGTCTGCGCATTTTACGTCATCAGCTACAAATTCCTTTTTACACAAGTGACAGATGGTAGCATGTTTAAACGATGCCAGCTCATTTTCAGTTAGCGGCATCATTTCATGTTTAATTGATATAATTTGATATAATTCCATTACATCATTAGTTAGAGCTTCAATAAATTTTTTTACACAATTTGGGCCCCGATAAGACACAAATTTGTTTAGACTCGGTTTAGACTCACAGCATATGTAATAAGCAAAGCAAGTCGCTTGATGTATTTGCACGTTCTCAACATGTTGTGATTTGCTTTTATCCGAATATTCTTTAAGCAAACTTTCAAAATCACCATATATTACGAAAGGAATTCTACGAGTTCGTTCAACATGCGAAAATAATAACTTACTACCTGGTTGAGGCAGAATTGTTTTTACTCTAGCGCAATCGTGATTTACCAGTTTTTCTTGCGATGGAAAATAAATAAAACATTCGTCACACAAAAAAATTCTGCATTTATGTTGTGTAAGTTGTCTATGTACAAGCTTTCCGAAATCTTTTATCAAACGGAAATGGTTTTTCCCGTTTATCTCAATGAGGAGCAGGCTAATATGCGTCAACTTACGATGTTTTGTTTTGTAGAGGGGACCAGATACTATATTGTTTTTATCCAAACCGTACACATTTACCGAAATTAAAGGATTTATCTTTTCGAATATTTTAATATCATTTAAACTCAAAGGAAAAGTCATTCCTGAAGTGTTCAGAATATGTTTATAATGTGGATATGACGACACTCTATTTGGATTATTTTTTGCTGGATACATATGCGCAATTATGCTCCATAAGAAACATCGATCATCTTTGTTTTGAATGTTTAAACATGATTTGGTGTTTTGAATTTCTCGCGGCAATTTCACGTATGAGCCCGCCCGTAATGGATTGTATTGATTAATATTTAATTCTAAATGACTGATAGAATTTAGTGTCCAACCACTCCCCGACATTTCGAATTCTGAACATTTCGTTATCAGCTTTTGGACACATGTTTTATAAAACGATATCAAATCAGAGTTGTAAAAAATCTTTACAAATGGCACATTAAATGACTTAAGGGCTTTTTCATCATTTTTAGGTAAATAATATGACACAAAAAATTCCATGTTGACTTTTAATGCATTGTGTTGGATCAATGATTTTTTTATTAATTGTAAAACTGAAGTAGAGGCTTTATTCAAAAATTCCTCAGGCAGCATATTATTCGAAATAGGGTTTATTTTATAACTTACAATTCTAGATTTAAATGCACTAGCTATAATCTGCACATCTGGGAACTCAGAGTTGATCAAACAGTTTGATTTATGAATACTACTTTTATAATGCGACGAGATACGAGACACCTCAATATTACACTCTCTACAATATACCATTTTGCCTCACTTGTTCCTTAGTAGGTATACTTGATAACAAACTTGAACTGATAAAAAATATTAAAAAATATAGGTAAATATTTGAGGTATTTACTTAATATAATAGTTGCATGAATTGATATGAAGCGATTAACCTGCCTAGATGTCGGTAATAATATAAATGCATAGTTTCGTAATCTGAGATTTAATTTTACTGTTTGCAATTAGTTTTCAGTAGTATATTTCAGTATTTCAGTTTCTATATTTAAATTTTTCAATATTCCAATATTTCAATATTCCAATATTTCTCATTTATAGTTTTGCTGTAAATAAAACAATCATTAGACATAACATAATAATAACCAGTTAAAATTTTATTCATGAAAATAAAACTTACATTTGTTGATTAAAAAGTATTGTAAATGCTTTCCTATTATAAGGTATAAATAAAATAAAGATAACAGTTAAGTAAAGATAGCTAGATAAAAGTGAAATAATTGAATATTATTGCGTCAGTATGTTAGAACATATTGTTCATTGCGGTATCATGGGATACTTAAATGTATAGTTTGGTAATCCTAGTTTGCAATTTACTGTGTAGATATTATTATAATGTTTGCAATTAGTATTTCAGTTTCTATATTTCAATTTTTCAATATTTCAATTTTCAATATTTCAATATTTCAATATTTCTCATTTTTAGTTTTGCTGTAAATAAAACAATTATTAGACACAAAATAAGAATAACCATTTCAAATTTTATTCATAAAATCTAAAACTAACATTAACTAATTCAAAAGTAGTATATATGCAAGTAATTACCTATTATAAGGTAGAAATAAAAATATCAAGGTAATATAATAAAGTAAAGACAAAATGAAACAATTGCGATTGTACCAATCTGTTAAAACATACTGTTCAATGTAATTTCATGGGATACATTATTGGCTGTATAGCCTTGAATTCATTTTTCCCGGCTTCTACAAGTGTTGACAATGCGCGCCATACAGGTGTTTGGGTGTCAGTACACAATTTTAAAGTAACCAGGGCTCTTTTCCAACGTTCTTCGCTAGGCTGACATTCAGCTTCTCGGGAATTATAGACCCTTAACTCGACGTAATACTCCCCGCCACGTGTGAGATCTCGTTGTGTTGTATACCCGCTCGTTCCGCGCTGTGAAAAGAAGCTCCGCAATGTAGCCGCACGCGCTGGTTTCACCTTGCTGCTTTCTCCGATCTCCTGAAAAAAAATCAAACAAATAATAAGTGACCTTCATACGTAACAGTTTATTGATATAACTGCTGTAACAAAAGTAAGTTACATAAATGTTTACAAAAATAATCTAGCCTGCATTAAACAACGCTTATCCACCATCGTAACTAAAAAAATACCCTGCCTAAGAGGGCCATGGTGCCGTAAACAATCATCACACACACACACTGAGTATCACACCCATAAAAATAAGTAAACGAGCGAATAATATTTTTTCATTACCTGTGTAATCGAGGGCTGCGCCAGAGGTAATTCTACGTCATCCGTGTCCGAGCCAAAGAAATGGGATGTCGTCAACAGTTCTGTTGACACCGCCGCTGGCAGTTTTTTCTTTCTCGATGAAGACCCAGCGCCGCTGCTAGCCGTCCGTTTCTTTGATGCGCCTCCGTCTTTCTTCTTTTCTTGAGCCACCTTTTTTGCAGGAGGTTGTGGTGTAGGTGGAGGTGCTACAGGCTCGGACCCCGCCGGTGTTTCGTCGTCCGATACATCAATCTCATCGGCCCAGAAAGGATTTTGCGACCAGCCCGGCCTGAAAGCAATAATTTAAAATAATTATAATAGAAGATAACTTCGCAACGAGTTAACACAACATTGTTTCTGAACATTGTTTTAGCCTAGCATAGCAAAATGCTTTATAAATAAAAAATCCATGAGTTAACACAAGTTAGTTTGCCGATCAACACAGGTACCTAAGTCACATTACACTTTATACGTTTACATCCTCACACTCACAGTCCACACTTAGTTCAATGACTTGTATAGCGGGTGCCAGAAACATTCACTTCACTCATAATCTCACCTTGAACCAGAAATACAAATTTCCCTTGGGGAAGTAAATTGAGCTTCTGTCAGGAATCGAACCCGAAACTCCCGGTGTAGAAGGCAATTACTTAACAACTACGCCAGCATGGCATCTAATTTTTTTCACCGAAGTTATAAGGCAATTTGCACTCACTAATAATTCATTCATACTAACAATAAATACTTTAAGGTCACTTACTTACATAGTTAGGTTCCTTGAAGTTCCGAATATGTAAATAACTGCACTTTTTTTGGATGCTGGAGCGTCGTCGCCCACCACTGAATATCCGCTTTTAAATGTAGATGCACCAAATCAGTCCTATTTATAATCTCATTTTATAAAGATGCATTCACAAGTCGAATCTTGACTAAAACGTACAAAAATAAAAAAACAGAAAGGTTAAAGTTTTAACGATTGTATACCTTAACGATCTTGTAAACAAAGTTCATTTCATCTTGTCAACCGATAAACAAATCTGAATGAGACTTTATGCTGTCGTCAAGGGATGTAAAGCGATGACTGCTGCACATTCTCGAGCAACTGGAGACAAAAATCCTATAAGGAAGTGGCAGGTACTTATACCAATTACGAGTCTTTTAAATTACAGATCTCACTTAACTGGTAAACAACATATTTCAATTGATCACCAGTAATGAGAGAACCTCTCGAATAAAACAATGCTTTTTATGAAAATCCTTATAACTAAATCTTTTAGATATTAGTAGCGAAACAAACATCAATAAGTCGATTTGTATTTTTTGACGATACTAAAAATGTATTGCTACTTAAGTAAATATTTAAAAATCACATAATGTTCTGATCACTACTGTTACCTATTTAGTATTTTTATTAGACATTAATATGTAGGTACCTACGTTAAATTTTAACCAAAACGTATATTATAATTTTAATTATGTAAAATCATGAAACGAAGGTTGTATCTTTGAACCATAGGCCGTCATTTATTTATTTATTCATTATAATCAATCTCTTTTTTAACTTTTTTTATTTTCTATACAAGATGATTACTACAAAACATCAAAAGAACCAAAAGCCCGTAAAGTAACCTATGGATAGTGACAATGGAGTCTTATCGCTAAGAGAAATTCTTTTCAGAAATATTTGTATCGATATAATCACAGTAATATTGTTGTTTGCTAAGAAGCTATTTAATAGTATAGATAGTGAAAAGTATAGATATCTTAGAAAATACTAAAAACAAAAACTTTTAAACTCATAGCCCACACTAAATTCATAGACTTGTATCTTAGGTGCTAGAAACATTCACTTCTTCACACACACACACACAATGACACCCAGAACCAGAAGTGCATATTTTCCTTGATGAGGAGATTTATGCTACTGTCGGGAATCAAACCTAGTACCCGCAACATAGAAGACAAGAACTTACCAACTACGTCAACATGACAGTCTGACTAATCGTATCTTTGATAAAAAAATATGACGAAAAAAATATCGTTGAATCACGTACGCTAGAAAATCCAAATATAGGCTGACTTGATAGCCTAGGTACATAGGACTGCACATATCATTGACATGAGTACAAAATAATAAAATGTAATAATCATAAAAAGTCCCCACTTTATACGTACTCGTACGTACTCTAGGTAACATACCACGGCTGTATAACCCACACTTAAATCGGGATACTATATACCTATGCCTTATAAATGTGTCGGTCGCATCTGTTTCACTAGACAGACAAAGTATTATGTTCTGAACTGATCTGTCTTGAACGGTCTAAAATAAAATGAACTGCTCAGATAAACAAATGCAGACTGACCAGATAAAACGATAGCGGTTTATAAGCTAGAGGGAACCTCGCTTTTTTTAATTCAGTGCGACGAATATAGTGAGCGAACATAATACATGTTGTAAAATGCGCTAACGAGACGATTATAGAGAATAAAAACATCTGACACATGATCCGTGCGCAAACAAGTTGTCGGTTCCCTTGTAATTACAATACTACTTATTAATCGTATGTTTGATGTGGATTGGATAGCAGATAATCGAGAGAATTGGGGGTCATGCATCGCGAGCTCGAGCGTAGCGAGAGCGATGCAGATGCAGAACCCCCAATTCTCCCCTACTGCCAAGCTCATCCTTCAAGCTCTGTGGGCAAAAAATATAGGTTGGAATGATAAATTGCCTCTCGACATTCAAACACAGTGGAATAACTTCATTACACATTTAACTCAGTTAAACAACATCGAAATACCACGTCGAGTTCTCATCGACTTTGTTATTAAAGTAGAGATTCACACATTTAGCGATGCTTCATTAAAATGCTTTTCAGGATGCTGCTTCATGCGATCGATTTCAAATAATGGTCAGGTCGCAGTTCATCTATTAATAGCAAAAAGTAGAGTTGCCCCCCTTAAGAAAACGCTAACTATACCTAGACTCGAACTTTGTGGGGCTCTGTTAGCTACTCAATTAGCAATGAAAGTAAATAAATCACTTCGTCTCAATATTGATGCACATTTTTTTTGGTGTGACTCTACCATAGTCTTAGGTTGGATAAAAACATGCAGTAAGGAAAAACTTAAGCAGTTTGTGTACAACAGAGTTCTCGAAATTTCTAAGCACTCTAACCCTACGTCATGGAACTATTGCGAAGGAACTTCTAACCCAGCTGACATTGGTTCTAGGGGGCTAAATGCTCTACAACTTAAAAACTCTAATTTATGGTGGGAAGGTCCACAATTCCTGCATAAGCTCAATATGGAAATACCAATGCAACCTCAAAATCTGCACATTGATAAATTACCTGAAATTAAGTTCCAATGTCATTTGTCTACGTGCGAACCTCATCAAAATGGTTTTGCTAATAATTACTCTAACTTCAGTAAATTACAAAGAGTTACGGCTTACATCAAAAGGTTTATCAACAATACTAGAGATCCTAGCAAAAAACTGATAGGTCCACTGACGATATTGGAGCTTGATTCAGCCATAAAAACGCTTTGTAAAATAGTGCAGCGAGACATGTTTTGTAAACAGTATAACATCCTAAAAACTACTGGCTCACTACCTTCCAAAGACAAGCTTTTAAATTTAAACCCATTTATTGATACATCCGATATCATTAGAGTTGGAGGTAGAATTTCAAATAGTAATTACGATTACAACATGAAACACCCCATATTATTACACGCATCACACAACGTTACAAGACTCCTGGTAGATCACTATCATAAAATTCTATTGCATGCTGGTCCCCAGCTGTTATTGGCTACTTTGAGACACAAGTTTTGGATCATCAATGGTCGCAACCTTGTGCGAAAGGCTACACGCAAATGCGTAAAATGCTGCAGGTTTTCAGGTGCGACCTATCAACCTATTATGGGTAACTTGCCGAAAGAAAGACTTCATGTAGATTATCCATATTCCAATACAGCCTTAGACTACGCTGGACCAGTTCTCATAGCTGACAGGAAAGGAAGAGGGTGTAAACTAAAAAAGGCATATATCTGTATATATATCTGTGTCGCTGTGCGTGCTCTACACATCGAACTTGTGACTGATTTAAGCACTCAAGGCTTTTTGTCAGCTTTAAACAGATTCATTGCCCGCAGAGGCAAGCCCGCTGTTATTTTCTCTGACAACGGTACTAATTTTAGAGGTGCATGTAACGAACTTTCAAGGTTTCTTAAAAACCATGCAAAGCATATTGTCGCTTATTCAGCAGAAAAGGAGATTGATTTCAAATTTTGTCCGGCTTATAGTCCCCACTTCAATGGCAGTGCAGAAACTTCAGTAAAATCCGTTAAATATCATTTAAAACGAGTCCTAGCTCTTGCACATCTTGACTATGAAGAGATGAACGCAGTTCTGGTAGAAATCGAAGGTATACTTAATTCGAGACCTATCACTCCCCTGTCATCTGACCCTAATGATTTAGTCCCATTGACCCCTGCGCATTTCTTGATTGGACGTAGCATTATGATGTTGCCTGCTTCCCCGGTACAAACCACCGGTATCAACACTCTCACCCGATATAAAAGGACTCAAGCACTTAAGGCTCATTTCTGGAACCGATTTTACAATGAATACATTTCAGAACTGCAAAAAAGAAGCAAATGGCGCAAAGGTCACGGACAACCACAACTAGGAGAAATGGTCCTTGTGAAGGATGATCATCTTCCTCCCAACAGATGGCTTCTGGGTCGCATTACTGCAGTATTCACTGGTTCCGATGGGGTCAACCGCGTCGCTGATGTTCACACTACTTCCGGAACATTGAGAAGAGCTTTCAACAGGCTCTGTCCACTACCAACATGAACATTGGAACCTAGTTCCAAGGGCGGCAGGATGTCTACGCGCACCAGTCAGTCATCCTAGTATGTGTGCTCTCACGCACACATCTACAAAACCAGTTCCTCCGGCTGCCGCGCTGCCCGCTCTTTCATTCGGTCTGCGACTACATCGTCATGTAGACATAACTACGTATAATTTCAACTCAAGATTTTGTAATATATTTTACCAATACAAGCATTTAAACAGTATAAAGATCTCACACTCATTGTTCCCGACCGTCACCTGTCCCTGGTTCGAACCTGCATCAACAAGGGTTCTGTAGGCAAAATAAAAGCAAAGTTTCTTGAAATACAATTAGTTAAGGTCAGTATCTTCGTAGCTTTTTTTTTATGCTTGATAGCTTAGCGTCTGACTACTATTTCACCTGATGGTAAGTGATGATGTGGTCGAAGATGTTGTTTAGGCTAACCTAGAATAACTGGCTCTCAAGGACAGCTGCTAGTTTCGCTATATTTGAAATACCAGAGTTCCTATACTCAATAAATTTTGCATATACATGTTTTTGAGCCTAAAACGTACACTTTTGGTTTGCCAGTTTTTCGTTTCAGTATTTTATATCTAAATGTGAAAATAAGAATTCCTATACAAACTTTAATCAAATAATTTAGAAAATACACATTTATAACTGGAAAACCAGAAGCATAGATTATAAGCTCAAAGACATGCATGGAAAAATTCAATGAGTTTGAACACTTGGTGTTTAAAATATAACGAAACTACGTTTTTTTTATTATAAGCGCTACGAAGACAATAGCCTTTTCTCAAACATGCTTGGAAATGTGAGCATTATTATTACGTTTTATTAACATTAGATTTACGTTTTAGGTAATGTCCTTTGTTCTAATTTTAAGATGTGTCACGTAATAGAATAGTAGTGTGACTTAAAGGGTGACTTAAAAAAGAATGATAAAAATAAAAGAGGGAAAGTATAGAATAATTATAATATCATTTAAAACATAAAAGGTTGGGCTCTCGTTATATCTCACTTAATTATAGGAATGTATAAAATTAGCCTACAAAGAAAGTTAAAAAATAAATAGGAAATAAAAATAAAGAGAAAATCTAGCCGGCGGAATTTATGTGGAACCAGGAGCGCTTCGCCAGGAACGTAGAATAGATAGCAGCTGAGCAGAAGCGGGTGCGCCTCTTTGCAGGAGAATGGAGGCAGGCACACCTCACCGACACTTCGCCAGGAACGTGCGTAGAGAGCAGCAGAGTAGACGCGGGTGCGCCTCTCTGCATGCAGGAGAGTGGAGGCAAGCAGAGGTAGGAGGGCCTCGCCACAGGAAAGAGGAGGCAGGTACACCTCACCAGCACCTGGTCACCTTGATTTGCTGGTCCGCGTATGTGTTTGTGGACTGACTCCGGTGAACTGGTGGGAGAGAAAGGAATTAAGAACGGAGATAAGGGTGGCCGCGCTTGAGGGGCTTCGCCACGTAGCTCCCACCAACTTCAGGAGCACCGGATGTAGGGCCGCGTCGAGAGGGCTGCGCCAGTCTAGTCTTCCAGTGTTGGACCAGCAATCTTCTCAGGTGACTTCAGTTGTTCAGTGAGGGTTTCTTCCTGTACTGTATTTTAATTTTAGACTTTCTTGAAATCCAAGCAAAGAATGCTCGAAGAAGCCGAATGTTCCGTTTATATAGGGCCGCCTGGCTTTAAAATCGGAACCAAGAACGTTAGGTTTTAATTCTTAGTTGCTAGCAATATTTGACATAAAATCACCAAATTTTGAATGCAACCTCATAAATTTTAGAAGAAATCGTCGTTTGACAACGCAATTTTGACTCAAGACAGTGTCATTTTTGACATGTTTACATTTGTGGAAAACCCAAAATATGAGGATAAATACTATGAATATAGTAAAAACAAACATACCAACGTATAGAGAAAAATGCGACTGATATAATATCAAAAATCACAAAAATAAGTGATTTAGGCTATAAAACAGGTAACCGTTGTAATTACTATCATAAAAATACTGTTTCTAGATAGAACAATGCATTCCACACATCACCAGCTAAAAATTTCATAAAATCATTCATTTATCACACAGAAACATCAACTCGGAAATGTATGATGTTGCTACGAAAACCTATCTAGTTTTCTTGATTTGGCTTGCAAAGCCCTAAGCAAACAAAGGAAAAGTTATCAGCATGTCTAGAACCAAAAATCAGCACAAATCTGCGTCATATTCTATTCATTTTGTAAATTTTCAGATAAAAGCTTCAGTGTCCAGGATAATAAGGACTTATTAAAGTCGCAAAGAGCATATAACGAGATGAAATAAACCTATATATATGAAAATCAAAAGTAAAAGAATAGTACCACTCAAGTAGCAAAGATATATAAACACAAGAACTTATTTACGAGAAACAACTAAAATCTACGTGGAAAAACTACCATAAGAACCATCTAGAGCTCAATAAGAATCCCTATAACTATACGCACAACGAAACGTGCGCATAATATGAGTAATATGTACATATTCGAGTGAGGCAGTGCTGAGTATATAATGTACCAAGTTGCAGACATATACCTACGTTTAGAATGAAATCAAGGATAAAGCATCATCAGATAAATTATGGAAATGATTGTTAGTACAAACTATATTATTATTACACAAAAGAAAAGCTTAGTGAAAAATTAAAACCCTACAGATGTTGAATAAAATAGGACTTGCAAGGAACTATTAATAAGTATTTGTATCATGTTGAACCATTGTACATTCATTTAAGGTTTAAATTAAAAGTACTTGATTTGACATTAGTCATATTAAATATATTATATTTGTTCAATACATATAATTGTATAAAATCAATAATAAGATTAATGTCATAATACCTATAATTAAAATAGTTATTTATAAGCACATTCTAATCAAATAATTTAATAGTAAACCAAAATTGTAATTTATGAAAGTATTGATATTGACTGCCGAAAATGTTATTTGAAAGGGGCTCTGCCCATCAAGTCAGTCGTCTTTAAGCAAGCTCAGAGTGAACAACTGAGATCTCACAGTGGTGTCGAAATATATTTTCAAGTAGTCTTTAACGACGAAGTGCTGCCCGATCAAGATTCTTTTGTGTGAAAGTTAAGTAATTTATTATTCTCTTTTATGATATTACTGGACTAACCTTGTTTATATGTAATGGTTCTTAAAATGGTTTGTTAAAAAGGTTCTGACAGTTGTTATAAATTATATTGAATTATAATTATAATAATGTTAATTAATAGTTGATGAACCAGTAAAAGTGTACATAACATGTATTTAGAAAGTAAGTATCACATTGTTAAAAGATTTTTACAAGAATGGCCCCGAGTTTCTTGCCCGTTCTTCTCGCAGTGGCTCTATACAATTTTGTTTGCTGAACCTGGCAGTAAAATTACAATATTTCAATATTAAAATTGCATTAGAGCGTCGCAGACGCCTAAATTGAATAAATAGTTTTGACTTTGGCTTTGACCTTTTATTTTATTTAAACTAACACGCGCAGCGGCCGGCAAAAATGTATGAAAATCTATATCTGTCGTGTCTAGCGGCCAAATAAATTGCATAGTAAACTCATATTTCTTCTTTCTTTCTTTCATATCTGTCGTGTAATTTAAAAATGGGACGATCTTTTACTTCGAAGCATGGCAACCAAGGAGGTAACTCATCAAAGGTTTTATTTAAATTTCGATCAGGCTTGCAAATAGAACGCTGATTATTGAAAAAAAAACAAATGAACACTTTAACGCGGGCAATTTTATTGGTGTTTGTTGATAGTCATTGATTTTGAAAAGTAATTGTTTCGACAAAATGAGTTCAAGTGAAGACAATGAGTGTGATGAACTTAATTCAACGCCACCTGAAATTCTTCACCTCTATTTTCACCTCTTTAGAATTATCCCAAACCAACATAATCCACTTTAAAATTCATAAATTGTACATTTAAAAACTGTATCTTCAAATAAAAAATTCTGCCTAGGTACTACTTTGTTTTAATTTCCGCGCATTATTTGAGAAAAGCACTATACAAGCCTTGGCCACAACTAGGCATTGATGGACTTACGTATGTGTGCCTCGTCTTCGCCTCGGCCCACATTTACACGTTCGTCCATCAATGCCTCCTTTGCTGGCCGCTGCAGTAATGTACTATAAATAAAATTCTATTCATTATACGAGCAAAAGTTTGTTTGTGAGTGTGTTTTTTACTGTCTCCCGCGTAATTATTCATAATGTAAGTACATTAGACCTTCTAGCTCAAATATTATTATCTGTAGTATGTAGTGTAGAATGTACAAAATAGTTCTATACCTACCTACATTCTTACTATTTCATCATATCAACCGAACGTCCACCGTTGAACAAATCCTCATGCTTGGCAGGCGTCTTGGGGATCGCAGTAGGTGAATGTTGTCAGTTCTTCAGAAGGCGCTGCTGCCCACCTTCCGGTATTTTCCCCTTAGTCACCTCTTACAGCACCCACGGGATAAAGGTGCCGGGTTAGAATGTCACAGCCCCCCATTGCCATCTGTGGGTGTCTTAAAGGTTGACTAACACCCACGTTTCGCCAATTGGCTTTTGGTCCCAGGTCCCATCAATAAACTCAGATACGATGGTTTAGTATACTATACTCATTTTAAGTAAGTTCCTATGAAACAAAATGAAATATTTTAAAATGTTCTAAGAGAATCACTTTCCAATGATACTTTCATTCAAAAAGGCTTGGGCGTAAAAATGCCGTAAAAAGATCTCGTCTAAGCAGATTTCTAGTGCTCTTATGACAGCTTATTCAAAGATTACATGCCTTTAGAAGATAATGCTGCTCGAGAGGCCTTTGACGTTTGCTTGCTCAGAACTCAATGGAGGATTTATACTTAGGTACATACATATTTCTTTCTCTATATCTCGCAGTGGCTTTTTCGCGTTCACTTTTTTGCTGAAAAAGGCCGTATAGAATATCATATCAGTAGTTTTTTGTGATTTTCATAGGATCGTAATCAGAACTTTGTATTACTTATGAGTGTTAAGTCCAATGATACTATAGCTTTGGTTAGGTCACAATAGTTGGTAATATTTACTGCAAAAGCATAGAACATATAATAATACTGCGTACCAAAGGTGTGGTTGATTAGGGTGACGTGAAAACGGGGCCAAGCTATACGTTCGTAAATTCTTCATTTGTGTTGATACGATTTACCATAAAGACACAAAACATGACTAAGCAAAATTTTTGAGTTTTATTCTTGATTTTTTTCTATCTAAACAAATATATGGGATCGTGTTTCCGGATCAGGTATAGTATGTATCATATCTTGTTGAATATTAATAATAATATGAATCAAAAAAAGATATGAATAAAAATATATTTTATTCATATCTGTAAAGCGTACACTATTTTTAACCGTCTTCAAAAAAGGAGGAGGTTCTGAATTCGTCTGTGTTTTTTTTTATGTTTGTTACGTCAAAACTTTTGACTGGGAGAACCGATTTTGATAATTATTCTTTTATTTGAATGCCAATGCTTGTCACCCCATTTGAGTTTCATCAAAATCGGCCAAGCTGTTTTTGAGTTACACTCTAATAACTGAAAAATATTTTCCTATCTTGATGATATCGTCGTTGACAGTGTTAACTTGTATTATTTGTTGTTGTTGTGTTATTACTTACACGTAAGTAGCAAGGGTCACTAAAAAGAGTGAATAAAAATTTGAACGACTTCAACACTCAAAAGTGTGAAATAACTTGTCGAAGTCGGTACCATGCGCACAATTTTGTGATAATAGGTACTTTTGAACTATCATGATGCCGACGTCAACAAGTTATTTCTCACTTTTGAGTGTTGAAGTCGGTTCCATTTATTGATTAATTTTTTTAATAAACTTTTCAAAATTTGTCTTATTGTGACACACTACATTCGCGTAAGCACTCTATACGAAGGTATGACAGACGAAACTTCTTCTTGCCTCTTTTTTCGTCTATTCATGACTGAACAAAGTCATATCAGCTAGACGCTCGTCATCGTGTTAGAAATATCTATATTGTACGCATTGAGTTCTTTCACGAAATACTTGCGCTAAGATTAGTTACTTTGGTCAATATCTAAATGTGCTAATACGCGTTTCTCAAAATCCTTACCAAATTTTTAAATGAAACATAACCACGGCATATATCCTGATGAAAGTTTTATACAAAAGCTGAATCAATAACACGTGCATATTTAATGAATACATATCCTTACACGTCATATTTTTATCTGCACGTGTTTTTAGTCGGTACAATAATCTCAAAAAGAACACATTAAAAAAAAACATAAATTTATTGTAATTATTAAGTTATTTATAATTTGTCAAGTAAACATAAGAAGAGTATCCTATTGTTTGCCTTATTGTATTTGAATCCTTTTGTCTAATACATATGAATTTAATTTATTTTTATGTTCATAATAATATTATACCTTCGAGACCTGTTTGTGCTTGTATAAGCTTAAGACTAAATAAGTTCCTTTATCGTACACATGATTTGAGTTGCAATCCAGGTCAGTTTACTTACTGGATCACTTATGTAGGTATTTTCAGTGTAATATGTTATGTGTACTTAATATATTTAAAAAAAAACGGTACACGAACATACTGTAGAAATTGTGGCCTTAATTTAATTGCCGGCTGCCTTCCTGACTACAACCCTCCTTGGAAAATTGTTGCTATCCGATCTGTCGAAGGTTTCCAGGTGGTTTGTCTCTTTATATATTCAGATATTGTGCCTGGAAGCAGTTGTGTGTAAACACTGAAGTGACGAGCGCAGTACAGTGAAGCAGAAAGAGAAAGGTGACACTGCAATAAAATAAGAAAATACAGAGGCATGCTAACTATCATCTTCTAATTCAGTCTTATTTTAACCTTACTTTTTCTTCCACTAACAAATATCATTAAAGTAAGCATACACATGAAAACTGGACGTATTGAGGCACAAGTTATTTGTGCCATATAGATAGCGCTACAAAAACATTACTGTTTCATGACTTCCATTGGGTACAAGTATCAAATATTTTAAGCATAAAATATTGACGTTTGTTATAAATAATAGTTTTTAAGAGGTGGGAGTTGGGTAATGTACTACAAGTAAAATGTTGCCTAATGGTAGCAAAACCGTAGTATACTAATGTCAACGTGGATAATGGCGTATTGCTCATTGAGCACATTATTTATGACATTCGCAACTTCCTACAGAGAGATATGAAATATCATTTTATTCTATCAATATGTACATTGTTTGATTCCTGCCGGTCTATCCAAACCAACAAAATATCAAATAAATGGAACCTTCATACATTGAAAGGAATTAAATAACTTTAAAATATAATTACAAGTGCTATTGTGTGCAAAGATAATCATTTACAAATTATTAGAACACAAAATTCTGTCCCCGAGCGGTAATCGAACCCGCATTTATCGTCCGTCCCATATTACAGTTAAAATACAGTGGCAGTACAATGTAGTATATTTCAATATTAAAATTTGTAATTGACCTTCATAAGAGCGTCGTAGACACCTAAATTGAATAAATGATTTTGACTTTGACTTTGACTTTGAATAATACAATAACAGCAAAAGATTCGCTCAGTGGAGCATGTTCCGATAACCTGGTCAGGGAACTCAGCGCGAACCTGAGAGATGCAGGTACGATTCCCGCTCGGGAAAAGTATTTTGTGCTCTAATAATTTGTAAATATGCTCGATACCACTTGGATTCAAAACACTGACCCCCACTTTGGCATGGTCCAACTTCTACAGGGTATATAAACCCTTTGAGTCACGAGGGCGGCCCCATCGGGCTATTTATGTATGAATTTCTTTTGTTGATTTTATCAGTGAGCGCCGCGAAATTTAAATACTACAAAAAAACGATTTCAAAAATGGAATACGCATTATCAGGGATATGTAACTGAAATACTACTCATCAGATTTCACTCAAATTTAAACGAACAACATGACAAGCACCAGCTTTCGAATATAAAAAAAACATCAGAATAGGTAGTACACCCATCATATAGAATACATTCTACGTATGTATATATAGCTAGATATACAACATAATATATCTATGGATACATCCTGTAAAACCTTATATCAGTAGTTTGTTAGAAGGATCTATATTGTATGTTTGTGTATACAAAAAAGATACAGTCGATGGAGAACCTCCTTTTTTAATGAAGTCAGTTAAAAAAATTAAAATACTAATTGTAAAACAACAAAATCGTTACACCCTGTCAAGATTGATAGCACCCACAAAATAAAACGTTCGAATTTAGAACCTCCGCCTTTTTTAAATTTGGTTAAAAAGTAATAATACTTAAAGTATAGTCACCTAATACCGTTTAAAATTGTTTAATTAGCTAAAATTATCGCAATTTCCGCGTACTCAAAACATAAACAAGCATGATCAATAACAATCCAGCATTGCGTCTAATGAAATCTAGGCATTAATTAACGTAGTGATTACGAGAGCTGGCAGCCAGCCAGGTCGTTTTTCATTCCACTACACCTGGATTACGCTGAATGCTGACTTATGTATTGCACTACGCTGATAAGCACAAAGTTTTGAATAAATCTAGACAGAGTGAAATGTGAGGTAAAATACGAGGGTTTTGTCTGTACACGGCTTATTGAAATTATGCAGAATTCTAGATTTTATTGCCAGATTTGTCATCTGTGCAGCCGTTGCAATGTGTCTCAAATTCCTTTAGAGGTTTGTCTATATATATATATATATATATATATATATATGTATACGGATAGACAGCCATCTGAGTTAAATACATTAATAAAGTCTCATGTCCTTTGGGTTTTTGATCAACGATCGACACAAAATATTAAACTTTCAGGTTTCTTCGTTGACCAACCACAGGAATTGAAGACGCATATCCACAATAATGATTCAGAGAACACTTCTGCATGTTTTGCAATCAAGCCAGCTAACCTTACGAATGCTACCTGGAAACAGATCGCTGTGCACCGAGACCATTGTCTCAGCAATCTCAGACTCGACATTAATAACTTGCGGCCCATTTTAGCGATTAATTTCTCACTCTAAATTAATTATCGTGTCTTTACTTATTAAGTTATACATTTTTTATTTAATTATATTAGTTTTAAATTTATTTCGGTTTTTTAACCGAATTCCAAAAAAGGAGGAGGTTCATAAGTCGACGCGTATATTTTTTTATCCATGACCACGCATAACTTTTTACAGAGTAGTCTTATTTTGATAATTATTTTTTAATTGGAAAGGGTCCCATATAAATTTCACAAAAATCGGTTTATTAGTTTATGAGTTATGGTAAATTAACTGAAAAATGTATTTGCTACGTGGATGATTTACTGGTTTTTGCAATTGTCGACTCTGAACACTATTTCGGGTGAGTGAATGATTTTGTAAACAGTTCTGTCACGACAAAAATTAGATAAAAAAAAACAATAAGAGGAAAGGTTATCTAATACTGAAAAGTATGAAATATCTGGTGGAATTCGTGAGATCGGTGTTTTAAATCAAGGGAATCGTTAACTCAAAGTCTTTATAGCATGGTGGTAGGGCATTTTGCGAATGCTCGCCTGGCTAGCTAACACCTTCAAGTAGAAAATGTATTGCCTAGCACCTAACGGTGTGTTACTGCAGCTGTGCTCGAGAGACAGTAATTCTATGTTAGTCTGAACAATATCTTCGACCACATCATCACTTACTATCAGATGAGATAGTTGTCAAAGCTTAGCCTATCAGCTATAAATATAAAAAAATGTTTTTACGCCTACATATGAATGTAATTTGTAAGATTCTTATCCTCAATAATAATATACATTTCATTCATATCTGTAAGGTGACAAATACGAAGAATAATCCGAAAATATAATTCCATATACTTCTCTTCATAGAAAAAATCATGAATATAGCTCTGAAATTTTGCGTAATAAATTTACCTACGTGTCTTTATAGTATATCGTATCAATACACATTTTATTTCTAAATATTATGTAGCAACAGTTCGATAGCTGAAGGATTGTTTTCCGTTTTTAAAAAAGCTTATTATATCTATGTTTTTTTTATTTACATGTTGCGCACGTTGTTTACATATTGCGTGGGTATTTCTGTTTCGCTCACTCTCATACGAAGCGAGGTCTGTCCGTGCCCTCAGACTGACTTTTTCAACTACTTCATAGCCATCCAAAACATGCAAGGAACGTAATTCATAAAAATACTCGTATATCTAAATACGACGAAGGGCCAAAGGAAGTGAACCTTTGTCAGATTTTATTCGTTAAGTAAAAATCACCACAAAATTTCATATCAAAATGAAAAGATAAATATCGCCGACTAAACTCGAATTCCATCATACTGTTTGTTCCGGGTAGATAAAGGCGCGGCCGTACTGCTCGCGGGGGCATTATAATTTAAATTGAAGCAGAGTCCAAATAGTACTCTTAGTGATATTTAGTCACAGGAATTTCATGATTTCCATTTTAGTATAAGATCATTAAAGTGTTGTTCGTCGGTACTTCGTCGACGTGATTTTTTTTATTTATTTTTTTTATGCGTGATAGGTTAGCCTTTGACCACTATCTTACCTGATGGTAAGTGATGATGTGGTCGAAGATGTTGTTCAAGGTAACCTAGAGTTATTGGCTCTCAAGGACAGCTGCCGGAACACACCGTTAGGTGCTTGGAGACAGATTTTCAACTTGAGGGTGGTAGCTAGCCAGGCGGGCATTCGCAAAGTGTCCTACCACCATGCTTTAACGACTGCTATCCTAAGACAACAACCGGGACCGACGGCTTAACGTGCCCTCCGAAGCACGGAAGCGCTCAGTAGTATTGTCACCAGCGGTCACCCATCCAAGTCATGACTTCGGCGGACGATGCTTAACTAAGCTGTTCGATTAAGAACGGCTAAGCAAACTGCCCCGTGGGGTGCCGGGATTGCACCTCCCCATTTCTTCCCGTGGGTGTCGAAAGAGGCGACTAACGGATAAATACTGGAAGGTGGGCAGCAGCGCCTTCTAAAGAACTGCCATCTTACACTGCGATCCCCAAGCCGCCTGCCAAGCGTGGGGATTATGGCAAATACCCCCTACATAGGGGAGGCTGTGTTCAGCAGTGGATGATCTGGCTGATACAGTAAGCAAACTTCGCTACGAGCGCTTTCATAACATAAGTAACGTGAACATAAGTAAAACGTAATTTATTACAGAAATTATAAAAAACAACTGACTGCTACTTTACATGAAATCTAGAAGTCCTAGGTTCCATCCCCTGATCGGATAAGTTACAGGGTTTTTCTAACAAATACTTCTAATATTGAGTAAGAGTCCGGAGTCGGGATCTGTATTCGTATTACACAGGACCCAAACAAGGCTTGCGAAACGCGGGTAATTGCACGCTTCGGCATATACAAGCGTATTGAAATGTTTATGCTTTAAGTAAAAAATAAGAAAAAATGTGGTTCTCATGGTGCAGACTCTGATCCAAACGGATCCCATAACCAACAACTAGCAATAACTTCTGTGTTCAATTTGAGAAGAAAGTAAAGTTTAACTTTTTTTTGGGATACTGGTAACTTTACTACGCGCTATTTAATATTTATTATATAGGCTTTTATTTGACCCTTATATCATCTAACCTACAGCGATGTCGTGATTGGCGAAATACAAGTCACCTACAAGATTGATTTAAAGACTCTAATATTGAAATAAATATATACCAACATCGATAAAAATAGATATTGATAATCAGAGGTATAAACAGCTCCGCTCAAAAACCGCCACGCTTTCACTTGTACCACAACCAGTCCGGTAAAAATGTATTTTCCGCTCAATTATACAACCAGGGCTGACACGCGATCATTAATTCTAGGGGTGGCCCGGCGAAAAATTTGTCAAATGCAAATCTGTCTGAATAGCTTTGGGCGGAACGCCTGCCCAAATGTTTAGTTGTTTGGGCGGGTGACTCGTAAATACGCTTACTTTTTGTATCGTATATTACAAAGGACTTTGAAAAAATATCTTCCTAAAGTTCCTAAAAAAGGGAAAGTTTCAAATTTGCGGTTCGAGAATAGAATGATTTAAAAATACACTCACGGAACGAAGCACCGTGCCGCGCCGTCGTCATAGGAAAAAAAATATTTTTCAGGAAAAACCCGATATCTGTTCTACCTGAGTCTAACCCAGATCCTCGAGATTGAGAGAGAGAGAGAGAATAAGTAGATAAAGAGAGAGAGATTTTACACGTTGTTTACGCGCGTGAAACCAAGGGAAAAGCTAGTAATATTATAATTCACACTTGTACATAAAGGTAGAACCCTGTAGAAGCTCTGTTTCTAAAAGGGACAGTTCTATTATCTATGCTCAAATTAATTAGTTTCCGATCCCGATTCTGTTAACTAGACAGCTCCAATATCCATTTTCCTAAATCGAAACTAAGCTTTTCCTTGTTTGACACTCAGAAATCTGCACATAATAGGTACAAGGGAAAATTAGGGTACCTACTACTAGTACAACCATTTACTTCAACCGTGGGAATTTTGTTTACTGGAAAGTTGATTAAAGATTATTATCTCTATGACAAGTTGAGTAAATTTTATATTATGAACCGAAGATAATGAATAGATTCTGGCGTTACATTGCGGAAATCGATATCTAATAATAATAAATATTTATATATATGCTTTTATTAGAGTAGCTGTAATGTTGTATATAGTTCGTAGTATTTTGTTTAATAAAGGCATAACGCCGGTAAAAAAAAACATATTTTTTAAGAAAACATTATATTCATGTGGGATGGTAAAATATGCATGATGCGTAGAGTGGAACGTAGAAAGAGTGGGATGACGGATGTGTGTGCGAGCGAGAAAAAAGGGAGATGGCGATTGATATGTAAGAGTACGAAAGGTGTTAAGGTGTTAAAGTAATTAAAATAAGATTAAAGGTGCAGAAGGTGAAATAAAAATCGTTGTTCTTGTTTCCATTGCATTACCTACATTCATATACATATACATATTAGTAAAACGCTTAAAAATATATCTAGTGACAATTCCGCTTAATTTTTTTCTTAAACAGACGTAAAGTCACAAACGCTACGCAGCCGAACCGATTTCCGAATTTCGACGCGTTTCAATTCTACACGAAGCATCTTCAGGAGATCTTGACTCTTCGAGCGTCAAATTTTTTTTCGGTTTAGCTGCGTGGCGTTTATGACGTCGGTCTTATAGTACGGAACCCAAAAATGTGTATGTATTTACATAGACCCACGGAATACTAGAACAGCGTATGAGTGTGTATATTAAAACAAGTATAAATCAATAAAAAAAACAAAATCCGACTGCAAATTTTTAATTTTGTTAAGTGATTTATCGTTCCATCGAAATTAAAACTGCAAGTTATATATTTATGGAATACTTTTTTAAAGCATTTTGTTACGTCACTAGATGGGTTTGGAAGAAAAATATTATTTTTCAACTCACAACATGGGGTTTAAAATCCTCCAGTTTGTTTTCTATTTTTTTTATATACCTAGTGTCATGTGGGTTATCAAGACGAATCTAACAATATCTCTTACATCAAAATCGGTTGAGCCCTTTAGAAGTTATGGTGGAATAAGGAAACTCACAAACACACATACATGAACCCTGAAAACATAACTCTTCTTTTTTTTGGGCAGTCGTGTAAAAAAACAAAACGTTTGATACTTACTGAAATGTGTTGTAGCTCTTTCCATTTCGAGACACCCATTTCATCACGTGACCAAGTCCATACTTCACGGGATATACGGACTAACAGATACTCCGTTTTGCCCTTTGGTACAAAACCCTAAAAATGTGACAATATCTTGACGCAGGGAATCCTAAAGCAGAGTATAATAGTGTAACTGAAAAAAACCGGTCAAGTGCGAGTGGAACTCGCGCACGAAGGTACCATATCTGTAACCTAATCTTGCAAGTTACAGACACTTTTCGCGCAAGAAACGGTAAAAAATTTCTTTTATTGGTTTGTTCTTTTATGGGAGCCCCCCTTAAATATTTATTTTATTTTTAGTATTTGTTGTTATAGCGGCAATAGAAATACATCATCTGTGAAAATTTCAAATGTCTAGGATATCACCGTTCTTGTGATAAAGCCTGGTGACAGACGGACGGACGGCGAAGTCTCAGTAATTATTTATTTATATATTTAGTTAGCCATACAGCGTTACAAATAATATTACTATATTTACTATTTACTACAATATAGCCAAAATAGGATACATATATCTTAAATTACTTAAAAGTACCTAACAGATGAGTTTATAGAAAAATAAAAAATTTTTTTTGCAATAAATGGAATCGGCTTCAGCACCCAAAAGTGTGAAATAACTTGTCGAAGTCGGTACCATGATAGTTCAAAAGTACCTATTATCACAAAACTGCGCATGGTACCGACTTCGACAAGTTATTTCACACTTTTGGGTGTTGAAGTCGGTTCCATTTTTAACAAAAAAAAAATTTCCCACTTTTTAGTAAGTAGCAAGCTACTTACGGGATCGATCATCATTCATTTTTATCAACTATATCATCAAGATAGGTAAACATTTTTCAGGTATTTTTGTGTAACTCAAAAACGGCTTGACCGATTTTGATGAAATTCAAAATGGGAACAAACGACAAGCATCACCTTTCAAAAAAAAAGAATTTTCAAAATCGGTTCACCCAGTCCAGAGTTCTGAGGTAACAAAGATTAAAAAAAAATACAGGAGAAATGAGAACCTCCTCCTTTTTTGGAAGTCGGTTAAAAATAGAAATATAATTATTGGTTATGGATTCAGTTCCAAATTTATACATTTATTTATACTGTATGTGGTAGGAAGGTAGGTGTTTGTGTGCGTGTGAGGGAAAGTGTAAATGTGTGTTGAGGCTATTGGATATAATAGGGTCCCATTTTTACCCTTTGGGTACGGAACCCTTACAACCAAAGTTTTGATACTTATACATACGGAAAAGAAAAAAATGCAAGAGAATATATCTTACTCTATCAAGTTTATAGAGCTTTTTATACAGCGTGCTGGTCTTCGTCCCGAGATCAAAGTGGATTAGTTTACTTCTCTACCAATTCGGTTTATTGCCCTGCCGAAGTGCAGCTATGAAGTGATATCAAACGGATGAAACTTGAGATGGCCATAGAGTAGGGAGAAAAGAAGGGATACAAATGTCTGTGTTTTCATGAGACATTTCGGTAATTTGGTAATTCCTCTGGAGTTACAAATGTCCATAGGCGACGCTGACCAGCTTCTAGGTACTACTATTATGCAATAAAAAAACTGAAATCGAATATAGCTACCACCCTCAAGTAGAAAATCTGTTGCCAAGCAGTTAACGTTGTGTTCCAGCAGCTGTCCTTGAGACCCAGTAATTCTCTAGGTTAGTTAGCCTGAACAACACCTTCGACCACATCATCACTTACCATCCGGTGAGATAGTTGGTCAAGGGCTACCTTATCATGCATACAAAAAAAAGTGAATTTTTACTACATATTTTTATATGCACCCGGTCCGTAACCGCGTGTTGAATTTCGCTCGAGATTAAATATTTTGGGCCTAAAAATTTTTAAATGTGATTTTTGCTTAGCACGCTATAGTGCTTGTAATCATATTTAGGAATATAGAAGGCTAGCGACATCATTACGAGAGTATATTTTTTTAAACATAACATAACATATATAGCAAATTACCAAATGAGATAAAACTTCTGCACGGCAATGTATTTAAAACTAAATTGACTTATTGGCTGCTAGATCAATGTTTTTTGTACTGTGTCTGAATATTTGAAAAGATAACTTATCATTATGAACTCTATTTTATATTTTAAGCATTGCAATTCATCGGGGCAATGCTGCCAACAAGCTGGGCACGCTGCCAACTGGTACTGGGCTGGAGTATCTAGACTGCCTATGAGTCTGCTATGGTTGTCTAAATGCTTTTATTGTAGTAGCTGTAGTGTTGTATATAGTTCGTAGTATTTTATATTTTGACGATATTATTTTATATATATGTTACCATGTGTAATCTTAAACTTACCTAATATTTGCACTGCACTAGCACAATGTATTCTATTTTGCAAATAAATAATTGATTGATTGATTGAAAACTACTTATTTATATCAGATTAAGTCTGGTTAGGTACGAGGATGTCTGGCAAGTTATGTTGATGGCTGTTATGATGGTTAAAATAATAAAATCCACGAAATTTTGGCACAGTCGAGCCAATCTCGGTTTAGGAACCCGTAGTAACCGGAGAACGCGGGTTGGATTCCGGCTCGAGATGGAAACATTTTTTTGTTCTAAAAATTTGTAAATGCGATTTTCGCTTAGCACGCAACTGTGTTTTTTTATTCATCATACCATAGAGAAAAGTACTAGTCTTTTCTCTATGATCATACATAGAAATATTAGGTAGGTTATTATTCGACACATCTGGTAACCTTACTCATTGCTTCCTCCTAAAAATATCACTTGCAGTGTTACTGTGTATTTATTTTGTGGTATTACTAAATGTAACTTACAAGCAGGAACATTATCGTGCAACCGTACTTTTACTAAACAACAGGCGATGTTGTTTTCGTTCTAAAATAGCCATAGTTTTAACTGTTTCGCGTTCCCCGTCTTCCGTGTATGGAAATAGTACGGAGTTGTTTGTACAGTTACAGTTTTAAATAAACTTTTGCTTGTATTTTAAATGTTTGCGTCATAATTTTTAGGGAACTGTTTTGAAACGCTCGTAGCGAAGTTTGCTAAGCCGTTCTTAACCGCAACTTCCGCCGCGGTCGTGAGTTGGATGGGTGACCGCTAGTGACATTACTACTGAGCGTGCAGCGTGCACGGTTTTTGTCATAGGATGGCGTCGTTACAGCACAATACCCTCTCAATGGGGCAGGCTGTGTTCAGCAGTGAACAATCCGGCTGATACAGTACAGTAGCTAAAACCTTGACCTATAAATTAATATTAGACTAGAAATTTAATATAAAAATTTTAAAAGGGACTCAGATACAAAACACTTTTTAATCCCTAGCACGTCATCGTCTAAGTCATAAATAGTATTTATTGTTAAACAAAAGAAAGAAAAATAGTTTGTTATATACTAACAAAGTATTGGATTTTAAACTACTTCAAAAAAGGAGGAGGTTTTCAATTCGACTATATTTTGTTGTGTGTGTTACTTCATTACTCTTAACAGGTTGTAGCGAATTTTGATATTTTTTTAACATTCGAAAGCTGGTACTTGCGTTCCAGCGGCTAATTGAAGCGTTCCTTGAGAACCAATAAAGACTTAACAAAGAATGGTCTGAGGGTGAATGGCGCAGTGCAGTTCGTAATTGTGACAAAATGTATGTCTTATAGTCAGAGGAACGTATATTAAAGTACTAGTAAACTTATATTGTCAATGATTTCAAGTTGCACCAACCGCCTGTTCCCTTTTTCTGTTTCTGTCTATCCAAAGGTTGTATGGAAGCAATTGCTTTTTTAGCGATAAGACCGCCCATTGTAATACCATTTTGTAGGGGTTTTTATTGTTGTTATTTTATATATGTACAATTTGTAAATTGGTTTGAAATAAAGAGTTATTGTATTGTATTGTAATAATAAATACTTTTAAAAGTATCCTAAAAATATTAAATAATATTTAAATAAAACACTTAAAAAAGCATAAAATTTTATATCTAGTGACAATTCCGCCTAATTTTCCTGTTATCTACGTGACGTCACAAACATCACGCAGCCTAACCGGAAGAATACCCGAATAGTTTCGCTTCTAAACGAAGCATCTTCAGGAGGTCTTGACTTACCGAGCGCACAATCGAGATCACATCGATCGATTGTATTGTATTGTATTGAATTGTATTGAGTTGTGTTGTGTTGTGTTGTGTTGTGTTGTGTTGTATTGTATTGTATTGTATTGTATTGTATTGTATTGTATTGTATTGTATTGTATTGTATTGTATTGTATTGTATTGTATTGTATTGTATTGTATTGTATTGTATTGTATTGTATTGTATTGTATTGTATTGTATTGTATTGTATTGTATTGTATTGTATTGTATTGTATTGTATTGTATTGTATTGTATTGTATTGTATTGTATTGTATTGTATTGTATTGTATTGTATTGTATTGTATTGTATTGTATTGTATTGTATTGTATTGTATTGTATTGTATTAATACCGTTTAACATCAGGTTGGCCTCGTGCTAAATCCGTCACAATACCATAAAAATTAAAAAAATACATAGGTACTTCTAACAAGTGAAATCGGCGTCCATAATTAGTTGACAGTTGAGAGATGGTTTTAGCAAAAAATTATGAAGACCTGTATAGGGGTTACATGAAATTTTAAATTGTATACTTGTTTTTTTTAATATTTAAAATTTTTTGACGCGTACTCGAACCTCGGAATGGTCCGAAGAGTGTATACCCTCGGAATCTACAACTGAAATTAAATTAAATCAAACGGACTTGTTTGTACATTTCAGTTTAAGTTTAAAATTTGGGCAATTGAGGTTCTCACGACATTTTTTTTGTGACATACGGCATTGATCTGTGGGGCTCAGCGTGTACAACAAACATAAATATAATACAGCGCTTTCAAAACTGTCTGTTGAAAACAATCTCCAATGCTCCTTGGTTCATTAGAAACAGTGAATTATATAGCATTTTTTTTTATGCCTGATAGGTTAGCCTTTGACCACTATTTCACCTGATGGTAAGTGATGATGTGGTCGAGGATGTTGTTCAGGCTAACCTAGAGTTACTGGCTCTCAAGGACAGCTGCCGGAACACACCGTTAGGTGCTTGGCGACAGATTTTCAACTTGAGGGTGGTAGTTAGCCAGGCGGGCATTCGCAAAGTGCCCTACCACCATGCTTTAACGACTGCCATCCTAAGACAACAACCGGGACCGACGGCTTAACGTGCCCTCCGAAGCGCGGAAGCGCTCAGTAGTAATGTCACCAGCGGTCACCCATCCAAGTCATGACCGCGGCGGACGTTGCTTAACTTTGCTGATCGATTCAGAATGGCTTAGCAAACTTGGCTACGAGCGCTTCAAAATATAGTATCCTGAAAGTGAACACTGTCTTTGAGGAGATTGACCAAACTGCCAAGAAATACAAATTGAAGCTGGAGAAACACCCGAACACCTTGGCAACTCAACTGTTGACACCAAGCTACACACCAAGACTAAAAAGGAAACACATTTTAACCCTTGAAGTGGATAACAATGCAAAATGAGCAGGTGTTCTCAGTGTAGAACTTGTTCATCAATAAATAAATAAAAACTTTGAACTAATCTACTAAAAGTGCCTGTGCCAGATTGTAGATGATAAAACATTTTTTTTGTGATGTCGTATTTTTTTCCTAGTGGTTGGCAACAAATACAAACACTTGAATTACCCGTGTGAGCTACAGAAAACATACCTATCTTATATTAATTTTATCCCCAATTTTGGTAATGTTACTCGGTAAGGTAGTTCCGATGAAGATCATTAAAATCGGTGAAGCCGTTTTTGAGTTACACTCCAATAACTGAAAAATATTTACCTATCTAGATGATATACCTAGTCTTTGACAATGAATGACAATCGATCCCGTAAGTAGCAAGAGTCACTAAAATTTGTGAAAAAAATTTGTATCCATAAAATGGAACCAACTTCAACACACAAAAGTGTTTGCGCCAATATTGATAATATGTCACAATATTAATACCTATTATTAATATCACAATATTAATAATAGGTATTTTTGAACTATCACGGTACCGACTTCAACAAGTTATTTCACACTTTTGGGTGTTGAAGTCGGTTCCATTTTTTGGTAAGAAAAAATCAGGACCAAAGATTCATAAAGTATCAGCAGCTATTGTCTAATCAGAATGGCAAATGTAGAAGAACTTCAAGTTGACATTTGGTCTCCAGAAGAAGCACATTTTTCGGAGGAACTTTATAAGAATTTGATGGTAATGAGCTTGCAATAATGTAATGAATAAGCTAATTTATTTAAACTAGGCCAGGCCTGGCTTACTCCGCACTTTAGGTACAAAGATACCGTACAGACGGTATTATTCTACGATGAGACGCTTTGTAATAATAATGAAAATTATTATAATACTAGCTTTCCGGACGCGGCTCCGCCCGCGCGTATGTCGGTTATCGCGCAAAAACATTAACCTCTTTTTGCGCAGTTGGATAAAAGCTATCCTATGTTTTTTCCCGGGTCTCAAACTATTTCCATACCAAATTTTATTCAAATCGCTCCAGTAGTTTTGGCGTGAAAGCGTAACAGACAGACAGACAGAGAGACAGAGTTACTTTCACATTTATAATATTACTAGCTTTCCGGGCGCGGCTCCGCCCGCGCGTATGTCGGTTATCGCGCGAAAACATTAACCTCTTTTTGCGCAGTCGGATAAAAACTATCCTATGTTTTTTCCCGGGTCTCAAACTATCTCCATACCAAATATCATTCAAATCGGTCCAGTAGTTTTGGCGTGAAAGCGTAACAGACAGACAGACAGACAGACAGTTACTATCGCATTTATAATATTAATACTGATTACTGAAGTACTGATGTAATAAAGCCTTTTTTATTTTTCATAGCCTTAGTAATATAATTATGTACTGTAAGTATCTGCCGGATTGTCCACTGCTGAACACAGCTTCCCCCATTAAGAGGGTTCTGCCATAGTACCCACGCTGGGCAGGCGTCTTGCGTATCGTAGTTTAAGATATCAGTTCCTCGGAAGGCGCTGCTGCCCACCTTCTGCTACTTTATCTTTAGTCGTCTCTTCCGACACCCACACGTAGCAATGGGGGATGACATTCTAGCCCGGTACTCCACGGGGAGGGTAGTTTTACATGTATTTATTATAAATAATTAAATCAATGTCACTTCTTTATTTTACACTAAATATATCAACACTATTCAACTGCTTATTACTATTTAATTGAAATGTCGTTTCATTTTATTTTATATACCTACCATCTTGGATAGGAACGCCTATTTAAAGCTGTGCCAGACAGTTCGAAACCATGGTCCCGAACCATGGTTTACAACTGTGGAGATAATGGTTTGCGACCAAATTACGTTTGACTTTCCAACGCCCTTGGATTGCGAGCAAGCGTTGTCAGTTGTCACCCGTGGTGAGAAACCACTATTTCCCACTGTGTAGACGCAAACCACGCGAGGGCAGTATGCCGCTGCCGCCGGCGAGAGCGCACGCATGGCGGAAGCGCACGCATAGCGCGTTTCCCTCTTTGAGATACGTAGGTATAAAAGCCACGACCAAATATAATGCATTATTTATGACATATTTTTCTTCACAATTTTATACAAAGATAGTAATTTTAAAACGTATAAATTAAGTGATATTGTGTGTAGTTTGGCCTTCGTTAGATGCGTGTAATCGGCGCGGGAGTTCGAATCACACTGTCCTCGTCAAGGCCAATGGGCGGAGCCCGTGGTGTCGGACTGTCTGGCACCGCAGACGCTTTATATGTGAATATAAATATTAGGTACTCCGTACTTTGTTAACTAAAGTGGACTTTATTGCTTTATAGCTAGAGTCGTTTATTAATTGGAGTGGCTTAGCGGAGTGATCCTTCTTGTTCTTTTTATTCTATGATCAGATATTAAATTGCATTGAGAAATTTGTAAATGCCAAAATTAAGTTATTTTCATTAGCAATCCGTTTAGACCATAAGGCTTGTGATTGAAAAAAAACTAATTTAGAACAAGCGTTTGATTAAAAGCCATAAGAAAATATACGTGTCTCAGAAATACCTTTAGTTCAAGAGTTACTTTTTTATACCTGATAGGTTAGCTTTTGACCACTATCTCACCTGATTGTATGTGATGATGTGGTCGTAGACGTTGTTCAGGTTAACTTAGAATTACTGGCTCTCAAGGACAGCTGCCGGAACAAACCGTTAAGTGATTGGTGACAGCTTTCAACTTGGGGATAGTAGCTAGCCAGGCGGGCATTCGCAAAGTGCCCTACCACCATGCAAAATTATATAAGGGATTTAAGCTGTCAAATAACTTTTAATTAACCTTATCTGTCTTGCAATACTAATTATAATTAGCTGTAGACTCTTGCTACACCTACTCTTTCATAACATCTAACTTTGACACTTTAACAAGCAAGCCCTGTGGAATTTTACAAAATTAAAACTTTAGTTTAAACAACAAACTGCTGACCACAGATAAATTACCCACTGTCAGAGTACCGACAGCAAATTAGCTGGCGTTGGTAGAGTCAACAAATTAGGTATTGTAGCTAGATGCCATCGAGTTCGTAATGTTATGGAATAGGTTGCTGTGACAGTGCTTAGAAATGGTATAGCTTAATTTTTTTGTAGATATACGAGACGTGTTCGCGCGCAATTCTCTCCATGACCACAGGGTGTGGTTGAAACTACGTATAGTTGGAACGATCCAAAATGTATTTATGCTCCCAAAACTTTTAAAAATATCTTCTAATTAAAGGTATCATAACAGATTAGAATTTATTTAACCACCTTACAAAAAAGAAGGAGTATCTTAGGTCGACTGTGTGTTTTTGTAATTGACCAACTTAAAAAAAACGCAGGAAGTTCTCAATTCGTCGGTTTTTGTTGTTTTTTTTGTTACCTCATAACTTTTAACTGGGACAATCGATTTTGATGTTTCTTTTTTATTTGAAAGCTGATGCTTTTCGTGTCCTTTTAAATTTCATCAAAATCTATCAAACCGTTTTTGAGTTACACTTCAATAACTGAAAAGTTTTTTCCTATCTTGATGATATAGTCATTGCCAATGAATGACAATCTATCCCGTATGTAGTAAGGGACATTAAAAAGGGTGAAACATTTTTTTTACCCACAAATGAAACCGACTTTCACACTCAAAAGTGTAAAATAACTTGTCGAATTCAGGACCAAGCGCACTATATTGTGATAAAAGGTACTTTTGAACTATCGTGGTACCTACTGCAACAAGTTATTTCACACTTTTGGGTGTAGAAGTCGGTTCCATTTTTTGTAAAAAAAATTTTAAATATTATATTTCAGTTCAGATTAACTTTAGAGATATTATTTATGATATTTCAGGCTCATGTTATTTCGTGTTTTTATTCTTGTAATCTTCAATTTTAGGAAAATATTACATTGAAAAAGTAAATATGAGGACGTTTTTAAAATTTAAGCATAATTTGAAGCGCTCGAAGCCAAGTTTGCTTAGCCATTCTGATTCGATCAGCAAAGTTAAGCAACGTCCGCTGCGGTCATGACTTGGATGGGTGACCGCTGGTGACATTACTACTGAGCGCTTCCGTGCTTCGGAGGGCACGTTAAGCCGTCGGTCCCGGTTGTTGTCTTAGGATAGCAGTCGTTACAGCATGCTGGTAGGGCACTTTGCAAATGCCCGCCTGGCTAGCTACCACCCTCAAGTTGAAAATCTGTCGCCAAGCACCTAACGGTGTGTTCCGGCAGTTGTCCTTGAGAGCCAGTAACTCTAGGTTAGTCCGAACAACATCCTCGACCACATCATCACTTACCATCAGGTGAGATAGTGGTCAAGGGCTAACCTATCAAGCATAAAAAAAGCATATTTAAAAGTATTTTACTTATAAAATTTTCAATTGCTGCTTTCTTCTTCAAACACAAATTTATTTTTTTCGCTTTAACTGTATGTACTGACGTTACTTTACATGATAATTTTGACTTCGATGGCAGCCACAGATTAAAAAGAGTTAGTACCTAATGGTAACAGTAGCGATAGCGAATTAGGCAGTACCCCCCGAGGTACCGTCAGCAGGGTAATTAGCAACTTGAATGAGAATTTGTCAGGCGATAAAAACTAAATAGTGATGGGGTAAGGTATTTTCTAACTTAAGGTTTGAATTCAAGTATAAATTAATTTAGTTTTTTTTTTAATTAACTTTCAGAAAGGCAGAGGTTCTCAATTCAACTGTTTTAGTTAAGTCCGCCAATTATAACTTGATTTTGATGATTCCCTTTTGGTTATACCTCCAAGTTAAAATTTTATCTCACTTAATATTTTTAATTTTATTATATTTATAAATTAAAAGCAGGTGCAGCAATTTATACATGCTAATCACCTCAAATTATGAGATAAGAATAGATATACGAATATAAGAATACAGGGAATAAAATGTGAATGTAAACCGTAATATGTTCACAATTCAAAAAATCCTTATTACCTACTTATTTCAGTTCCTACATATACCTACACAGCTTAAAAAACCTAAACCCTAAAACCCCCAAAGCTTAAGAAAAAATAATCCGGTCCATCACTAGTTAAATAAGTAAATAAACAACTATATCATATACCTACTATGTGGTACGAAAGCTGCGTTGTATCAGTGCGACTTTCACTTTGCCGGTTTTGTTTTTATATGGCCACCCCCCCCCCCCCCCCCAAAGTATGACACTAACATAATTTTACACTTATGAAGCTTACTTGGAATGCAATTGTTTCGCTTCTGTTCCAGAATACAGAACCAGTTCGTAGATTATGTTCGTCCTCCTCGCATCGTTGTCCTCATTACTGAGGGTCGTGATTAACCCGCTTTTGGAGTACTTTTGTCTGGACAGTGTCCCGCCACTGATGCCTATCCTTGGCGTCGTGGAGTGCGTCGTGTAGGTTGGAGACGTTGGAGTCCAAAGCCGCACGGATTTGGTCAGAACATCTCAACTGACTACGACCTCTTGGGCGCTTGCCATTTATCTTGCCAGTAACCATGAGCTGCTCCAGGTTATGCCCCTCCTTTCTAGCGATATGGCAAAAGAATTCGAGCTGCCTACGTCGGCAGATATTGGATTGGAGTGTGTTACCATCTCTTTTGTTTAATGTATGTGTTTAATTTTATAGTTGTGTACCATCTCTTTTGTATAATGTATGTTTTCAGTATCAATACTTCGATAATTATTTTCAAGACTCGTCTTCCGAACCAGTTTGTCCCATCCCTAGAACTCGTTAAACAGTTTTCATACGTGATCAGCCGACGCCGACGCGACGACGACGTCAAGAAAGGAAGTATCTCTAATTAGTTTAGAACTTCGCAAAGCCAATCGATAGGAAATTACCGACTTTTTGACAGAAAATAATGAGTTTCGCCTTCATTTGTTTTTCTTGTTAGGAAATTCTCGCTTTACATTATTTATTCTCTTTCGTGTGATGATTTCAATTTGTTCTGTAACTTTATTTTGATTTTCTCAAAGACGAAGGTGTGTCCTCCAAAGCTCTGTTAGCAGAGCTTGTCTATTAGGTTAAAAAAAAATTTGGTAAAGGGGGCGATTTAAATACATTAGGGGCTTGTATATTGATACATAAAACAAAATATTAATTACATAAACTTAAATCTCAATGCGCTGCACGTAGCGGCTGCAACCGTTTGTTTGTCCAAAATGCGCGAAAATTATAAATTTTACTTCAAAGGCATTGTCTGATTTAAAAATGTCCAACAATGATTTGTGAATCACTACATAGTATAAAACAATATCCTGCTGTCTGTCTGTCCCCATATACGTTATTTTATACGCATTAGATATTTGAAAACTATACGCAACGGATTTTGATGCGGTTATTTTTAATAGATAAAGTGATTCAAGAGGTAGGTTTTTGAATGTATACTCGTACATGTATAATATACTACAGAAACACTGATAATTTTTGAGGTTTCTAATGTGATGTCAAGAGTAACCTCTAAATAAAACATGTTTGTATTGTCTAATGAAAATAAAGCTATGAACGTTGAGTGTAAAGACATTCTGTAGTAAATTTAGTATCAGTATTGGAAATATGTAAATTCAGTATCGGAACTCACACGAGGCCCACATGATGTTAACCCTCTGCCTATAACAGATGCAGTTTGTCACAAGTGACGAACTGCACGGCACTCAGCACTCTGAGACAAAGTTATTAAGTATCATGAGCCTGTAATCTACTGGCTCTTAAAGACAGCTGCCGGAACACAATGCTAGGTGCTTGGTGACAGGATGTCTACTTGAGGGTGGTAACTAGCCAGTTGAGCATTCGCGAACTGCCCATCCACCATGCGGGAAGCTTAAACCGGCGTTATTGAGGTCGAACCATGGACCTGCGGACGGCTGTCCATAGCTATCACAGCTTCAGAATCTTAAGCAACAGTCTCTACCAATGATATGATGCTAGTAGGTTCCTAAGTTCATGAAAACGCGCACGAGGGCTTATAGTTGATCGTTTTACACTCGGAGTTTTTAACAGCTCTTGAACCTAACCAAAAACTCCCGGGCCGGGCGGTGTAAAAAGCGCCCGCGTGCGGACACGTACAGCAGAAATCATATGGTCTAGGTATACCAAAAAGTAGAAATAAAATATTGAACAAGCGCTGTAATCGGTAGCCTATACTGTCCTTAACAGCACGGGAATAGTATTAAGGGGAACATTCTCAGGTTTGGACTCAAAATGGCGGCAGGTCATAAAAAACAAGTCAATCCATATTATGTTACCGAAAACATAATATTCATAATATGGACCGGGAGCTCATCGTATTTTCGAAAACTTATCAGAGGGCTTGGTCGATGCGACGCGTGATCAAAATGCTGGCACATAATATTGAGCTCAACCAATAAGCATTGCTATTCAACGGGGCAATGCTGCCAGCTTGCTGGGCACGCTGCCAAGTGGTAGGCTGGAGCCTGCAAGTCTGCAACGATTTATAGGTTGTCGAAACGCAGTAAGTATTTGTAATTGTAGTAGCTGTAGTGTTGTAAGTATATTGTTCGTAGTATTTTGCTGAAATAGCATACCGCCAGTAAAAAAAAATACGTTCTTATGTTGTTAGAGAACACATTTTGTACTATCACACGAGTAAGAATATGATTATGATTGGATGAATATAATAATGCTTTAGTCCAACAAAGTTGTGGGAAAATATTTCTAGTGATAACTTGCCAATTTTTGATATTGTTTCCAAACTACGAGTTTAACTGTGTTAGACTTTTTGTTTTGATACTCATGACAGGATGAACGAGAGTGCGGAAACAGTGAGTTGGTTGAGTTTCGACGTACCACAGACGAGAAAGTTAGTATAAACTTAAAGCAAGGCTGTAACTGCAATTATTACTCATTTGAATAAAGGACTTTTAAGTTGTCGATTACATTCATGTTTTTATCGACAATTAACGAGTGCTTTCCATTCTCTTTGTAGTGGATAATTTCTTTTTAATAATCACACAATGGGGTTTGAAGGTTTTCAAAATTGCACTAGTGTAGCTCTTTGTCATTATTGACTAATATTTTATTTGGTGTAAAAAACAAGAAAATACATACATTAAAACAAACCAAAAAAAATATTGTCTAATTAAATTTTTGCCACAAATACAGCAAGAAGTCTAAACCAGCGCTGGTATTAAGAAATTTTAATTTTGGTATATATGTAAAACAAATAAACATAATTTAGTACAAGCTGCGCTGATCCTGAGCCATCTTTTAACAAGACTTGACATAACACAATATTTGTAAATATTGATATCGCAGAACAATACACAACATCGCTTGAACACCAAACGACTGTGATCACAGATTGGTAAGTTGTAAGTATACTCCTTGTTCAGTCTTAGAAAAAGTTCGAGAAAAGCGGCCTCGAAGCACTTGCGTCCTTCACCACGATAACGCGTCCTCACATTCCACTCAGGTAACGGAAGCATATTTGAAGGCTTTAAGTGTAGAACTGATGACGCATCCACTATACAGCCCAGACCACGGAACCAACCAATATAAATTAATATCTGGTCCAGATATTATAAGTTTAATATCTGGTCTTTTTACCTAAGTAAAGATGCTTTTAGTACTGGGACTAATTTTAATTTGCTTTGCTATTTGTATATTATGTATAATATAATATTTGTACACTATAGTTCCCGGAAAGTCAGTGCACAATATTGAAGATAGTGGTTTGGAATCAGTTTTTTATGTAAAGTGACGAGTGACTGACTATCCATTACAGTTGCAGAGGTTCATTCTTCATTCTGCTGTACACAGGTCCAGAGGTCAGATAGTACGAGCGCAGTGCACTCCACTTGTCACTCCGCACAACTGCTTCGAGGCAGAATGACACTGACACATTCTGACACTAGGGTGGACCCCACCAAGACCGAATTATGCAGATAGAGGAAAGATATATATACGATAAACGAATATTTTTTGAAAGATTTCAAATCAAAAAATAACAATCCGATCCTTAGTTATATATTTTGAAACATTATATTTCCAGCCGGTTGAAATGTAGACCTGCCTATGAGTCTGCTATGACTTATAGGTTGTCTAAATGCTTTTACTGTAGTAGCTGTAGTGTTGTATATATTTTCTAGTATTTTGTTTAATAAAGGCATACCACCGGTAAAAAAACAGTTGAAATGTTAATAGAATATGTGTTATTATGAACATACACATAGGATAGTAAAAACAAAATATAAAATATATTGGGGTTCCAAAAACTGAAAATTTATCTTCATCATAATTATCATGATCGTTTCCGATTCAGCTTACCTGCTCCGATTATGCTTTCGTATTTATGTTAGGATTTCCGGATTTTTTACTGTTCTCAGGTCCAATTTTTTTTAATTTACATCTGATGGATTAGCCTTTGACCACTATCTCACCTCATGGTAAGCGATGATGTGTTAGAAGATGTTGTTCAGGCTAACCTAGAATTACTAGCTCTGAAGGACAGCTAGTGGAACACACCGTTAGGTGCTTGGCGACAGATATTCTACTTTAGGGTGGTAGCTAGCCTCAAAGCTTAGTGCAAAATGCTCTAAAACATATTTTTGTTAATTGTGTGATCTGGTTCGATAATTATGTAGATATTTTTTGTTGAATTACGATTTGGAAATACATAGTTGAAAACAGCGTAGTTACGATATTTAAAACGTAAGCAAACACCTATTTCAGTAGCGAGATGTTAAGGTTACAGAGCCACTTGTTTAAGAGCTCTTATCGGGGAAGTAATTATCGTTATTTTATATTATCATTTTTGATTCCTTATAGGTTTTTTTTATTACTTGACACTTTTTTTTAATTTGTCGAAATATGTTCATCTGGTACTTCGTCTCCCTCTTTCCTTTCAATGACATTCCGCAAATAATCAGGTGTCCTATCATTTTTCCTCTTCTATCTCCCATCGCTGACATTAAGATGCCTAAATTAATGTATCAAATGGCTTCAGTCATTACCCTATCAAGATATTGAAGAACTCTTTATAGTATTGAAATAATCGCTTCACACACACTCCCTCACACACACCCTCTCCCTCACACACACCCTTATTTATCATCAACTCACACTAATACACACTTATTCGAAACTGTTCGTAGTTTCCCTGTTCTATTTCATTATATTTTCATTGTTTTGGAATCCTATTTTATCTTCGAATTAAGGTTTAAATTTAATTAATGCTTTGTTCACTGTTTTTAGTAAGGATTAATAAAAAATTAGACAAGGTTGTCTAATTTTCGGAGGAGGGCGTTGACATCTGCGACGCAGTTATCATACTTCTGCAGGTGTCATCGATTTTCATATGTTAGTAGCATAATATTGTTATGGTTCCAAATAAAATGAAAAATAAATAAATAAATTTAATTATTTTCCAACAAAAGGAATAATGTAAACTACGAGCGGCGTTAAAACATTTTGTTATTAAGATTATTCGATTAGCAGGCATGCAAAAATTACAATGGCAGAAAAATGCCTAGAGTTACTAAATTCATAAATGGTTTAATCAAAGGTTATTGATCGTAGTTGAAAAGTAGCCACAATGAAGCCCGTCTGTTCAAACCACAAAATCGATCAAACCAGACCTGAAGAACTGAAGTCTGACTCCGAAGTTCGAAAGCAAATCCTTAAGATAAGAATAAATTAAACCAAAATTGAAATATGCATGAATTATTCTCATAAATTGCATTTATTACTTCGTCATTGACACAGTATAACATTATATCGCAGAAGGTGAATTCACGTCATCAGCATACCTTTCCTGTATATATAACATTCCTGTTAATTACCTGGCGGTAAGTGACAGGAGTAACGAGTATCTATATAACAAACACAAATAAAAATGCACCCTAGCATTATATGGGGTGTAATTGCTTAACTATAGAGCGCATTGAGTAATGGAGTTGTATATAATATTTTATTTTATATATAATATTTTATAATTTTTATTAATAATAATTAATACATAGGTAGCCGTGAAAGTGGCAAACTTTTGCACATAGTTGTTATGTTGTCTATCTCGAAAACTTAACTTGTTAGCAGAGTAGGATTTTAGTGTATTATACACTTGTACCATTATGAGAATATGGTTTGGGGTATGTTTTACCAACAAATACTGATAACATCAATTTGTAATATAGTTTTGTACCTGTGATCAAAACAAACATTAATTAATTTATGGGTTAATGAAATGCGAACCCTAAAAGAGAGAGGCCGACTTGTACTTGATTAGGTTTTTTATTGCTGATAGGTTAGTCCTAGACCAATTACTTACCTGTTGGTAAGTTCTTATGAGATAACAGATGTTGAATAATCTCATGTAGAATAGTAACTGGCTCTCAAAGAAAAGCTATTATTATACCCATCGAGTGAAAACCAAGAGTAAAGCGGAAGGTGACGTCTGACGTTGAAATCGTATTAAATTTGTTGTAAAATATGGGATTCTTTGATTGTTCATATTTAATAAATTAATTTTGATAGGTTGTTAACTCTTGAGTGTTTGAATGGGCATGAGGGCAGTTTTAAGGTTAGGTATTTGATTACTGTAATGATAGCTAGGAAATATAAAATATACATAAAATGCTTTCGCCCAATCTCGACACGAAATTAAGCCATTTGTTAACCAATTTACCACAAAAATTATTGAACAACTCTGGCATATAGAAGCGACTGCAATTGTGACTGGGCTACTCCTACTTTTCAGTTGTTTTATATGTAGACAGTGTTCAACAGTATTGTCTTTGGAGTTATTTGTACTTTGCGGAGTTGTGCAAGAATTGTATATGAATTTCATCTGTCGCCCATATATGTTATTATATTACACACCAAAAAGTAACATTCATACGTAAGATATTATGACGCTTCATTGTTATAAGCACATTCCCTACTGCTTTAACACTGTGTCCCACACGCCATAGCACCGGGGGCAAGGCAAGTTTTAATTGGCCCTTTGTCGTCAAGCTAAGTTTTATTGTTGGCATATTTAGACCCTTGATTTAGGAAGTAATTTGTGCTGGAACTGCTGGGGAATGTGGCGAACGTGACTGGGGAGCCGATGGATTCTATTGTTTGATTTTAAAGCGCCTAAAGCGAAATTTCTTATAGGAAGTCCCTTCTTTACGTTATTGTATGACGAATATTTACGTTTATGTGAACAGCCTGTACTTGGTTTGTACCAGCAGCAGGGCCAGTACCTTTAACTACAAGATGAGTCACTTATATTTTAAATTAAAAAAAAACAGCAACGGTATTTTGGCAATGGCTATTGGCTATCGCATATGGGGTATATGGTTCGAGTCCCATTGTAAGCGTATGCTCATAGTGCTTTTAAAGGAGAAGGTAACACAGCATGGTGATAAGACATATTAAAAATGGTTGCGTGATCAGCTAACATTGAGGGGTTTCTAAAAATCTATCACCAACTATCAAGCGGTGTATTTCGCCAGGTGTCGCTTGAGTTAAAACAGTTTTGTTTAGAAGGGACTTGGTCACTGCAGTATATTCCAGCTCTTTTTTCCAATCAGACTTTAGGCGAGTTTCCACCATCTAGAGGGGCACGCGAAAGGGCAAACATCGCCGCGGGCTCGATGTTTGATTTCGTTACCTCTAATAATTGTAGATTTTGTACCGGGAATACCTTTACAAGGACGACTGTTAGATGACCCTTAAGCAGACAACGTAATGGCTGTGGTGGGGTCATTCGGGTAATCCTATGCCTGCTTTTGACGGCAACGGGGAAGTTTGAAATAAATATCGGGAGAGGCAGTCGATTTGTCGAAGTATAAACGCGCGCAGCTCTTAATAAACTGACCTATAATGGGGAGATTAAAATGGCAATACAGTTCGGAGTTCCGTACGTACTTACCACGTTAAGCCGACTGCATTGCGTATAATGTGATTTTAAATTATGGGAGTTTATCAGGGGGAGGTTCACTGGCGTAGGTCATGATGGGACGGATTCACAAAGTGGCCTTACTTTTAAGAGACAGTTTAGTCTCTTTGCGATCTATAGGATCCACAGGTCGTCTGGGTCTGGACATCCACGTCGTGATGTAGGCGGTTAAGGACTGATTACATATGTTCAAAGGTGAGAATCCGATCAAGGATCACTCCGAGATTTTTGGTCGATCTCACGCAGGGGTGGGTTCGTCGAACAATAGCCATTAAGTCTAGTTTGATCTTATAATCAAATCGTACATGAGACATTGACCAGTCTTTGATATCAGCAGTAAATAAAAATAGCACGTAAAGTACTTTCAGCTAATCCTTAATAGCCCATATCCAACGTGTAGTAAATGCCTACCAAACATAAACAGAAACGGGTCTCGTATCGGGGGTCGTTACGACACTTTTTTTCTATAAAACCCAGGAATATTTACTGCCAACGTAAAACGTAACGACGTTTAGTATCCGACACGATCGACCTCACTACATACATACATACATAGTATCCATGCTGTACTTACTAACTTGAGAACGTGTGGATATCGGTACACAACACACACATACGTATGCATGTGTGTACTTACCAATACTAACATACAATTACAGACTGAAATACAGATTCCGGAAGGTGTTCATCACCGGGAAAATCACTAATGTTATATTATATTGACTACTAAGTAGTTGTTTACGCTCTTACAGCCAGGTTTGTCAATCTTAAAATCACTAATATGTGACATCCTTTATCGTCATCTTCCACCCATTTATAGTTTATATAGGCTAGCGTTAAACCACCATTTTACCGTGTTCAGGTCGATGGTATACAGGCTTAGTAAAGCTATGCAGAATGGGAACTGACTCACAATTGAACTGACCGGAACACGCCGCGCCGTTCGGTGCTTAGCGACATTATCAAAACTGAGAATGGTAGCTAACAATAGTAGTGAAGCGCTCGTAGCGTAGTTTGCTTTAACCGCGATCAGCTAAATTCGGCTTCGGAGGGCAAGTTAGGCCGTCGGTCCCGGTTGTTGTCTTGGGATGACAGTCGTTACGGCATTTTGGAAATGCCCGCCTGGGTAGCTACAACCCTTAAATAGAAAATCTATCGCCAAGCACCTAACGGTGTGTTCCGGCAGCTGTCCTTAAGAGCCAGTAATTCTAGGCCAGCCTGAACAACATCTTCGACCACATCTCTTACAATCAGGTGAGATAGTTGTCAAAGGCTAGACTATAAGCTATAAATTAAAAAAAAAACAGGCGGGCATTTGCAGAATGCCCTGCCACCATGCAAAGTTTCCCATTTTTCATTGGCCTCAAGGCCTCCGACATTAACTCGTCTATATATACGAGCCCTACAAGATGTGGTGTCGGCACAAAATGTGTTCTCCAAAGGAACGTCTGTTTATGTTTATCGAAACACTGAGCATAAACTTGGACACAAAACTTTGTTTCGCGTAGTCCGCCCAAAAGACGGGCCTATACAAAACTTTGTTTCAGTAACACGCATTGTACATTTCATTGGTTCACGTGGTATAACTTGCTCAGTAATTGGTTCAAATGCCAGTGCCCCGTTCCCCTCTACCCCTCGAGGGATAAAGGTTTAGAAGTTTTCCGCAAGCCACGGAAAACATGAAAACATAGATTTTGCTACAAACTTAGACTTTTTGAGAAAAATTGGTAGAAGACGAAAGCACAACAGAATAACGTACAATAACATATATAACTCGCTAATAACGCATAGTAAACAAATATGAAATTATCAAAATGTTTTCTTCGGTTTTATAGTCAGTCGCTTGCCTGAGTCGCACTCTCTTTGGGAGTACTCTCGTTGGTAGTACACCTACTGTCTCTCGGTAGTAGGTAATTTGGGCTTTCGGGTAATGAGAGTGTGAAGATAGTAATGAGTTCAGTTTGTCTTTTCAGTGATAATGTGAAATAATGTTGACTTATTAATCATTACGTATAGTGTACTATATTGAATTAGCCGGACTGCTCACTGATGATCACAGCTTCCCTATTAATGGGGCATTTGCTATACTCTCGACGCTTGGCAGGCCACTTAGTGATCGCAATTTGTAAATTCAATTTCTTAAACTTTTCATCTCGAGTGGAATCAATACCGCATTCTCCGGTGTTATGCACCTGGTTCCTTAGTTCCTGGATATCGACACTGCCTGGATGAGATGCTAATTTGAATTTTGATAATTTGGTGCTCTAATTTTGATATTTAGCTCGGAGGGATGGTGCGGCCTTCATCCATACTGTTGGACTTTATCTGACCAAAAGAAATGCTCATTCAAACACTGTGCTCTCGTAATCATCTCGCCGCCTGAACGTGGCAGTACAATGTAGTATAAGTATTTCAATATTACATTTTGTGTTGACCTTCATAAGTGCGGCGTAGACGCCTGCGTATATTGAATTCATGAATGTGACTTTGATATTTAGAATTATAATCTCATACGGTATCTCAACTATAAATTATTAGAGCGAAAAATGTTTTCGGCCTGGGATCTCGTTAGCTATGGCTTGCCGAAATGAAGACGGATCCAGCGCAGCCGTATAGCAAGTACAGGGTGTCCGGTGGCAGAATCAGGATTTAAATTGTGAATTTCTCCGGAACTGTTGAGTTGTCTCCGGGGTGAGGGGTCCTCCCCGCACCCGCCGCGTTGGCTTTGTCTTTAGTGCGGATTACTCAGTTGCTATGTCGCAGTGGTCGGGTAACAGCGTGCGTTCGCAATCGAAGCGTATTTCAAGTCCAATGATTCGTGTGTGATTGCTCATCGAAGATTTTGTACACGGTACAATATTCGACGGTTACGTGATGCCCCAAGCGAAGATTTAATTCGATCATGGGTGCGGAGGTTCTGGGCAACAAGCTCGGTTGAAAACAACCCGCAACCAGGGCCCAGCCGGACTTGGAGAACCAACGAAAACATGGAACTTGTTGCGACAAGTTTACGCCATAATCCGCGTCAGACCGTGCGCATGATAGCGGCTACCCTAGGGCTTCCAAAAACCATAGTGCACGAAATATTGAAGAAGCATCTCAAATTTCACCCCTTCAAGATTAAAATAGTGCAAGCACTAAAGCCAAACGATTTCAGTCTGCGAAAAATTTTCTGCGAGAAAATGTTAGACCGATTTCGCACGGTAAACATAATTTTTTAGAGTGATGAAGCTCATTTTCATTTAAATGGAAGTGTGAATAAGCAAAATTGCCGTTATTTGTCTCTTAAAGGACAGAACCCACATTTAAAACATAAACAACCACTTCACAGCCCTAAGGTGACGGTTTGGTGTGCATTATCAAGCAGAGGAATAATTGGACACTATTTTTTTGAAAACACCCAAGAACAAGCAATTTCTGTGGATGGTGTTGCTTATCGACGCATGCTTAACGATTACTTCTTTCCAATATTGAGAGAACATCCTGCCTTCACTTCACACACGTGGTTTCTAGATGCTGCTAGTGAGACCATGGCGCTAATTCGTGGTTTCTTTCCTAACAAGCTGATAAGCCGTCCAGCCGCCACCCAGATCGCTGAATCTTACAATAAAAACACCCTTAGATTTTTTTCTGTGGCATAAAGTCTATGAAACAAATCCGGCGACTATCTCAGCGTTAAAAAAAAATATCGTACGTGAGGTTAATGTGATCTCAGCGTCTTATCTCCAGCGAGTGGCAAGGAATATTGAGGCAAGATTCCAGGAATGCGTGCGACGTGACGGGCAACACTTAGATGATGTAATTTTTAAGAAATAAAACCCGCATTATTTTTCTTTTTAATAGTTAATAATATAAGCTTATACCTATAGTAGTTTTGTTTTTATTATAATTTTAATTCCCGATTCTGCCACCGGACACCCAGTATATGTGTGATCGAACCCCGCCCCAAGCAAAAATTTAACGCTCTTATTTGAGAATTGTTAAATATCGCTATAAAAAGTTATGGGTGTCAAATTTCACTCTAAAAACTTGTGCCTCAGAAATATGTAACTTTAGAGGGTAACATTTTAATACATAATTTGGAGAAGAGTAGCGATTTCACTGCTTTTATCAGGAAGTATGAGTATTTGTACATTTCTTTCATTCAAACGAAGTTTAAGTTAGCTGGTAGATGTTCCCAAAATTCACGCATCTGTTATTGATCTCAGTAGTGAAAATGAAAAAGCGATAATTATAACCGAAAGATGAAATTACGATAACAACCCCACGGTTACGCAGAAGGCGAACTTTACGCTCTCAAAATTTGTGGAAGTTACTATTATTTCAAGTTATTATAAACACACGGAGAGTATACAAGTCCTTGTAATGTCTGCTCGTAATGAGTACAAGTCCTGTAACATTAAATTCCATCATACCCTAATCATAATAACGTTATACAGCTCTTGGACAACTCGTGGATTTTACAGTGGGACCACAACAAGAAGATTATTCGTAACAAGTCAACGATTTTTATTATATGTTGTTAAAGTTATGTAAGGATTCTAATTATATCCCAAATCTGTTGAGGCATTTAAAAGTTAGAAACGCACATACACAAATAAATGAACCCTAAAAAAACATAACAACATTACACACGTTGGGCAATTGTGTAAAAATGATGTCTTCTATAAGCACTGTTTTGAATCTTATAGTATTGAATTTGATCCCTTTTTACGCCAGAAATGCATACATTTCTAATATTTTTATTTTATAGCAAGCATTAATTGCTGTAGAATAAAAATATTAGCATGACTTTAATTTTTCCTCTCACTGTAATTTTGTGAACAAATGCATACATTTGACCGTAGTGCTGATGGAAAGCAACGGTGGTCTACGCTGAAGTCCCAGCTGCCCTACCTTGAACCTTTTCAGTCTATCTCGAAGACTTCTAGATTAAGAAAAATAATAATTAACGTTATATAGAGATGCAGGTAGCGTGTTCCATAAATAAGCGTCGCGGATAAATGTCGAGCGGCTTCTTGCGTATTTTTCAAGTAAGATGAGGTTATCAAGGTGCTTGTTTTCTTTAATTTTTGCTTCGGTTCTTGGCACTCTCGGGCTTGTGCTTCACCACATGGCGGAAGGATATTATGCGAATGCCTGCCGTACCAGATACCACGGTCAAGACAAAAATCTGTCGCCATCGGAGTCTCTGTGCCCGTTATTTCACTGGCTCTCAAAGACTACTGGCGGAACACACTGAGTTATTTTACAAACTATTTTAGTACAAAATTTTATGCCAAGGCGGGAATCGAATCACGTCCTCCGACATCGCGTACGATGCCTAAACCTCCTCGGCCACCTGGACTCGACATTTCTAGCTGAAATTTCGTGCTCCAATTGTATTACTTTAACCGTCATAGGGATTTTGTACTCCAATAGTTTGTAAAATATGATTTTCGCTTAGCACGCGATAGTGCTGGTAATCATATTTAGAAACACTGTAAGATGCTTGGCGACTGATTTTCTTTTTGAGGATGGTAGCTACCCTTGCTTCCTTGAGACCCAGTTCCCAATTTATCTTCATTTCGTTTATCATTCCTTATGATCCTGTAGCGTTTTGGTCTAAGACTAAAATAATTTCATTTTTTTTTTAAGTTCTTGTTTTGAAGACTATTCATACATGTTAGATAGATTCAAATACCAGATGTCACTATCTCTGCAACAGAAAATTTTCACTGTATGTATACTATTAAGCAATATATGATCTTATGTAGCTATTACGTACGTATGGCAACACTGTGGAGTTGCCATACGAAGCTTGTACAGAATTATGTACAAAGGACCCACACCTTCCTAAGATTAAGACAGTGTCTCATGTCACACTTAGTCACACTATGTTGGCGTAATCCCAGTGTTGCCAGCGCATAATTCGCGGGTGTAGCCAACGTATAAATTGCACGGTGTTGCCACATTTCACCGACTCAGTTGAGGCGGGTCATTAGCTTGCACTAATTAACTGTGGTTGAGTTTAGCCTCGACTTGGGGCTATGAGAATAGCGGATTGTGAACTGTGAATATTAGATATTTTCCTAAGTGAGCGCGATTACTGCTCATGGCAAATAAATTAATAATTAAATTAATTTATTTGCCATGAGCAGTAATCGCGCCCACTAATATCAATAATACGATATTGAAACTAATTAAATTAATTTATTTACCGTCGCAAAAATTTTAACAGTCGTCATGATAATTTTGAACTGTAGAAAAAAATCTGTATCATAATAAAACAGAAGGTTCTAAACACCCTTTTCACCTTAGTAATAGGGGCGAGCCTGTAGTCATCTAACAGTTCTGGACTAAACGCGAGATATCAAAGCGATGCTGTTAATAAAAAAAACTGTTTGACCCATTTTGTGTTTTATTTTATTTTTACCTAGCTGATAGGCTAGACTTTTACCACTATCTCACCTGATGGTAAGTGATGATATGGCCGAAAATGTTGTTCAAGCTAACCTAGACTTACTGACTCTCAAGGACAGCTGCCGGAACACACCGTTAGGTGCTTGGTGACAGATTTTCCAATTGAGGGTGGTAGCTAGCAAGGCAAGCATTCAAAAAATGCCCCACCTAAGTGAACGAACCTGTGGTGCGGCAGTCTGTCAGATAGTAGATCTTAGTGAAATGCGAACTAATCAACAATAAACTCTAGTTCTATGGCCCAAAATCACTGGAACCGCGAATTTAATTCTCCAACAGAGACCAGTGTCGAATTTTGTACGGAATTACATCACTGTCCACGAGCGGACAAAACATTTGTGGTTTACGACGAAATATTTGTAAAGGGGTGTTATTTACCCCATTCTCCCCTATTCCACCTGTAGCTGATTTAAAAACTGTGGCATACGAAAATGTATTGTTATTTTTTTTGTCTTTAATTACAGTTTTATATCCTTTTTACCATTGATTATTTGTAAAGCTTTTCCGATGCGGTGAGTGATAGGAAACCTAATATGGTCTTGCTTTATTTATGTTATTATACTACATATAGGATTTCGGATTTTTAAATATATAGATCGCGTTCAATTACAAATTAAATTTTTACAGCTGAAGAAGACCGTAGACACTCTCTTTTGCTGTAAATTTCAACTTGAAACCTCTACGCATACCTGAGAAAAATGATCTTGACAGAAAGGCGTACGGAAACTAATGTGATCCTATATGGGTTTCTTTTTCCTTTTGAGGTACGATACCCTTAAAACTCTTGATCCCAAAGGCTAGAGTATCAAAAAAAAAACACCTTCGTGTTCCACGGGAAAAAAATCCCGTGGAACACAATATTCAAGCTTTCTACAGGTGGAAACTCACATCTGTAGCGGGAAATGCTAAATCGAAACAGTTAAATCGCGGTTGAAAAACGAATTTCGCGCCATTGTTAACATTAAAATAATATAAGCAATATTATTCTAAACACAATAAAAATGTAAGAAATTACTTGTTGAAATCGGTCATGCTGATAAATCACTGACCTCACTTTAGCATGGTCCGACTTTCACAAGTTTAATACTTTTCAGTGTTGGAAAACAGTTACTTACAATTTTTTTTTTATTTCATTCTTTTTATTAATGAAGACTGCTTACAAGATAGAATGCGCTTAGAATACCGTTTAGTAAATGGGTGAAATGCAAAATGAATGTACCTTGTCTATGTCCCACTATTACTTGAAACATGAAATCGTAAAAAAAAAATATTTATTAAATGTACTTCTTTGTATTCTATTAAACTTTGAGAAGAAATATACTTGTATTTCATTGTAATAGGTTCATTTAATAATATTTTATTGAAATATGACAGATGAATCTACATCGCCACATATTTGTTGTTTCGTAACATCAGGTTTAGTAACGACGTTTTTGATGAAAATAATCATTATTTTGGTAAAATGGTTGTTTTAAATTGGCAGCACTGATAACCGAACGACAGTGTCTAACAGACATCACAGTACCGCCGTTTTGTTTTGTAATATTGACGAATTTTACTGAGTGCAGATATTTGTGCAAAAAAATTATCAGACTTACTAACGCACATTTGCTTCATATCGATAAGTTTATTTAAGTGTTCTTTATACATTTCTATCGGAACATTGTTATATATGCTTTCGAATACGAATAATTCTCGATTTCGGGAGTAGTATCGGCACGGGGTTATTTTGAGATTGGATATTCTCAGATTTTTTTATCAGTTTCGTTGCATTTCGTTACTCAGTTTAGTAACGAGTGTTACTCAGTTTTGTTATTCTTCTGTTACGTTACTAAACTGAGAAGCTACGGCCAAGTACATACTGACCAGAACTACAGTCGTCGTTTTTTAAACTTAAAAACCTGTCTATTAAATTATTCAATGTTATAAAACCGTCATCATAATAAAGTTGTAATTAATCGTACGTAAGTTAATTTCCTTTGCTTTTATTAGCTTTTTTGTTTTTTTATTTAATTTGGATTTTATAATTCAGATAAGATACAAACCGACAAATAATCGAATCTTTCTCCTCTATACTAGTAGTTTGCCACAAACGAAGGCCTCGCGATGTACCGAACTTGCTCGCGATGTACTTTTGTGGAATACCTATGCTCTGTCACAATTAAAAATATACAATACAATATTCTTTATTGTACACTGAAAACAACAATAATATTATTAAACGCCGTTTATAAATGTTAATATTATTATATAACATTTATAAACGGCGGTCTTATCTATTGTATTTTTTAATCATACGTACTAATATTTCATTTTAAAAAATTTTAAGTTTTATTCTTTTTGTCGCTACTAGTTGGAGCGGCGCGCGGCGGCGCGTCGGTGCGACTTCGTTCGCGTGTTTATTCAACTCTTCACCTACCGAATACCTACTAACTCTACCTATCTACTACCCCTGTATTATAAGTTATAACCAAGGAACAAGAAAACAAAACAATAATTCATATTAGTCCAGCCTTATTCTAGTTTTAGCGAGGCTAATGCATCACGATTGATTTTATTTATTATAGATCTAAATTTGTATCAGTGCTTACAGTTTTTTTAGGACATGTGACCTACGCCTTACTTATTAGTTTCGTTACAATTTCGTTACTAATTTTTATATATCAGTTTAGTTACTATTTCGTTACGGTACATCTATTTTGCATTTCCCCCAAATACCATTCAATCATCCAGGTATGCAAATAACGTTGTAACTTAAAAACTACACAAGCGGTTTTGATGAAATTAATATACAACCATCTCGGAGATGTATTCCATCTAAAAATCAAAGATAGAGTCACCCAAATCAGTTCATAATCGGTAGTGTAATCAATTAATCATACACAAAAAAAAACCATAAAATCGACAAAATACCTCCAAAATATATTTTTCCCGTAACAATTCTTTGATGCAATAAAAATAACTTTAGACCTCCTTACAAAACTTCCGAATTTCCTGTAACCACTACCGGATCAATCAAGAACAATAGTAAATGTTGCTTTAGGTCTTAGCAACAAAATTAAAAATATGTTCAAATTTTTAATTTCCTAAGCCAAGGCGTTTTTAGGTGCTACGAATAAATATGTAAAGAAATGTAATGTGTCAAGCTCAAAAAAACAGCAGAACGCAAAAAACCGCGGCGGGCGTGGTTTCCAAAAGTGCACTGTACGGCGCAACAACATTTCTTTGACGCGACCAATCGGATGCGATCATTTCTAAGCGCCAAATCAATTAACCAATCCGATTGAATTTGGAAAATTATGCTTGTTTTGTAAATTAAGGAGTCTGAAATCAAAGCGATAACTTTATGAGAGTTACACTTCTTACACATTTATTCGTAGCTTAGGTGCCATACGATAATGTTGACCGAACGCCTCTTGCAATACCGTTAGCAAAAAGATTAAGCCGAGCGCTACGACCTATAAACTAATTCTCAAATTCTGTGCACGCCGTTATAGTCCAGTTTAGTCAGTAGTACTCGTAAGTACAGTCACGCCCTAGGGAACCTGTCCGTGCCTCGTCTAGGCCTTAGACCCAAACGACCTGTTCCGTTAAGTCAATTAGGGCCATATTTGCAAGACAATGGCTTAACTGTGCGACCTATTGCATGGCAATGCATGATTAGCACGAAGCTGTTACAGTCGCTTGCACTAAACTGCATCATCATACGACCCTTTTTCAATGAATTTAGGGTTGGTACAATATTGGTTCTCCAACATCCAGAAGAACATTGAAGAGTTAAGAAAGTTATGGTTTAATGGCTATACGCCATAGCCATATACTTTAATGGCTTTATGTCTCCCTGAGTTCGAACTTTAGGAATTCTATTGTAGGTAGTAACTCTCTACGTTTTGAAATATACCTAGTTTTTAGGGTTCCGTACCCAAAGGTAAAAATGGAACCCTATTACTGAGACTTCGCTATCCGTCCGTCCGTCTGTCACCAGGCTGTATCTCAAGAACAGTAATAGTTGAAATTTTCACAGATGATGTATTTCTGTTGCCGCTATAACAACAAATACAAAAAGTTGGCCAAGTGCGAGTCGGACACGCGCTCGTTAAAACAAAAAAATGTTGTAAAGCTAATGGTACGGAACCCTTCGTGCGCGATTCCGACTCGCACTTGGCCGATTTATTTTAATTATTTATAATACATTATTTTCTTAGATACTTAGTAGGAAGTACTTACTGAAAAGTAATTGACATTACATAAGTCCTTTCAAATGTAAACCTAACGTGCAAAAATATCTTAAAACTGCTAATGCAAGTTAAACGTGAAAATGCAATAATTTAAAAGTCTTTTTACGTAACACTTTATTTTTTAGTTAGTGCCTTTGAACAAAATCTCACCTGATGGTAAGTGATGGTTGTGATCGATATTGTTAACAGGCTTAACCCAGAATTACTGGCTCTCAAGGACAGCTGTCGGAACACACCGTTAAATGCTTGGCGACAGATTTTCTACTTGATGGTCGCTAGCCAGGCGGGCATTCTCAAAAATGCCCTACCACCGTGCGAAGAAGCTCAAGCCCGCGGCGGGATTCGAACCATCGACTTGCTGCGCGGCTGTCCGTAGTCAATGCCTTTGAGCCATCATTGCTTCAAAATAATATACCCAACACACAACTGTCTACACTAAATTTCTTAAAGAAGATTTAACTAAGGGCAACGTAACAACATAATCTTAATATATGTGTAAGGTTGATATAAAAATGTAACATTACAAAAATAAAAATATTTTAATGAATAGAACGATTTTTGGAGAAATGCAACTCCTTAGTTCCATATTGCTGTGGTAAAATAATGACAATGAAAAAAAAAATTCGTGACTGTTGGAGAAAAAATTTACAGGACACATCAAAATATTTTTCAAATTTAAAATTAAATTAAAATTAATTAAAATCAATAAAATTGTTCAGAACATTAGCAACATTTATAAAAAAATATTTCCAGTAATCCGAGCACTACACTGTATGTTTTAAAATACAGCAACAAACACTTATTACATTTCCCGGTCCAAGCATTTCCGATATACGTACCGATCCGGATGTCGCCGTAAATAATAAAAAGTCGACATAATTGGAAAACTTCTCTTTGCAACGGAGAAACTTTAATTTGCCTCCACAACATTCTTATTTATTGAACGATACGAGTTCTTTGGATATTCACTTGTATTTTTAAGTTAATCAGTTATATGTATTTCAATACTCAATTATTTATAGCAACATATGCTCTTATTTAAATGACATGCAGGTCTTATTTAACATGTTTGTGTGTGTAATAAATAAGACCCTATAAGGGAATGGCAATGGTAGAAACAACGGAACGATCTATTTTTATGTCATTAAATTTATCTTTGAAAAATTCGTCTAATTATTCTAATAATAACATTTAGATTCAAGTAAGGCTTTTATAATGAAACATTCTATCTTTTCTGTCTGTTAGCGTATTAGGTAGCTTATTATATACAGCTATGATTGATCGGCACATTTTTGGAATAAAAATGGGTATTGGGTACAAATTTGCAAATTTCTAGTATATAAATAGTATAAGAATAGAATTTAAAATTTTATAAAAATGGTTTATGATAATTTGGTATATTGATGTTGGGTGCTTTTGTTTTGTCAAGTACAGAAATTCATTTTTTTGAGCGATAAAGAGCATTTACACTGTGGCCACACACTTTGATGCCATAACAAAAAACTGTTCACGAACCCATTCTAGGAAGTTTTCAAGCTCTTCGACTGGAACGGATATGGCGGAACTATTTTCTTAGTGTTATCGTACAAAAAAGGCCCTATAACCTATAATATGGCCCTATATGGCACCCCTTTATCGATTAATGACCAGACAACCTTTTTTAATATTGTTAAACAGACAAACTTGCAAGCGAAATTTATACACATATTACTTTTAAGTTTCCCCTTCATACAAAACTTATCACTCAGCTATAAATTAGCACCTTTAGCATAGATTAAACAGTTTTACTTCGTCCTACGGCAGCCCAGTTGCGATAAACAACCCCAATCCGATATTGTTCGGAACCCTCCGGAAGCATACGCTAATGAAACAATGTGCCCCAACATCCTCTGCGTTGGGGAGACTGGGGAAAATCGATAGGGGAAGTTATGGCTCGAGGGTCCCGTAGGCTGGACAGTTAGTGATGGATAGACTTTAGAGGATAGCCATGACTTCATTTAAAAATTAATTGGGGCCGACTTCTAACACTGAATAGTATGAAATAACTTGTTGAAGTCGGTACTATGCTGATTCAAAACACCGACCTCACATTAGCATGGTCAGTGGGGACAAGGTGGTAATATATAAAACTAATTCAAAGTTTTGGTGGAAGTAACCCGTGACCAAAATGCTGGCATATATATTTTGCACAGTGAAATGGCTCAAATGGCATTGCTATTCAACATGGCAATGCTGTCAGAATTTTGGGAACATTGCTAACTGAAAACGGCGGCTTATTAGAACAAGATTATATGTTAAATTTTTACCGACTGGTGTGTTGTGGTATATTTTTTCACGATATAAACATTCTTTTTTTTCGGTAAGTATTTCTAATACCTATAGTTTTGGCTTATATTTTAAGAGAGTCGTCTGTCTGATGCCGGAGCCTTATTTTGCGACAATGTGCAGCAACACCTCAGGTCGACGTGATGATAGCCTGCTGTTCATACCAAGGTATCGAAAATATACGAGGCAGTCAATTCAACTCAATAATTAAAGAAGACAAAAGTTAAATTTAAAACACGTAATGATGCGCAGACGCACGAAACCGATTTAGACTTGTAATTGGACGTTGAGCGATGTTGAACAGAACTGTTAGTACTAGAAATAGATTGTGATAATTCTTTTGATATATTTTGACAATAACTGTAACTGCAACACAAATTACGATCTTAGCAAGTCGTTAAATTTTCACTTTTGGTGGTAAGAATCTTTTATAATATCTATTGTTAAATTAAAACGCATAAAACTTTTCGTAATGTTTATATTTTATCAGCAAAACTTCAAGACATCACCAAGCAGTGCGCAATCGAGGCAAAACTGAGGCCACTAGGCGCAAATGCTCCGAATGAACAAATCTATTTTTGATCCCATGTCATATTGGGCGAACATATTGTCTTCTACTGGGCACAATATGTACCTTTACATCGAAGATTATGACTTATAACTCTAATTTTTACTCTCGTTCTTCAACCATCGTATTGGGGTGGAGCGTCACCTATAGTTCAACTTACGTTGTACTACAAACAAAACCAAATTTGCAATTGGTTATAAACTTGTACATGATGACGGAACCTTATAATTTTAATATTGTTATGTTTGCAATAACGCCTGCTCTGCGGATTACATTAGAAAATTAATTATATTTTGTTATTAACTATAGATGTCGCTCATTAGAGTTATGAGTCATAATATCATGTTAGCTCCGTCGGTCAGAGCGGTTTGATCGACTGAGCTTATTAGAATTCCGCACATGACTATAATGTTTTTTCTCGTAAATTTGTAACTTTGTAATGTAATCCGCAGAGCAGGCGTTATTGCAAACATAACAATATTAAAAATATGAGGCAGATTTAGTATATGGGGATAACGTAAACCTGGCAACACCAGTGCATTTGGTTATGTTATTGTTAGTAGTTTCTAGAACACGTTTATCGACAATCAGTTCGGTAGTAGAAGCGAGCTCAGCCATAACTTTGAATATTTGGGAGCGATTAACACTGCAGTTAGTTTACATGGCGTTGCTAGAGCTAACAGCTAAACTTGTTAAGGCTGCACTGTTTTTAGCATTTCATGATAATATCAAATACCAGAAGAACTTTGGTTCAAAATCTCTTAGCCAACGTTATACATAATTTATTGAAAAAAACGACTAAGAAACATCAACAACTATGTGTTCTTTTACCATCGTCACGCTCATACCATTCGGTTTCAAAACGAATGCATTAGTATAATCCTGACGGATTACATAGTTATCGCGACAGAGATAGAAAATTCTAAACAGTACAAGTATTATGTACAATTCATTATAAGAAATTACTATACATTCTATTGACATATCAAAGATAACGATTGTGAATCGTCGCCATGTAAACCATCGTTTAGTAAAACAAAGCATAAACTCAGTAGCAGACGTGATTGTAAAGACAAATATTGGCTTGTGATGTTGACTTTACTAATAACTAAACTTGTTGATTCGAACCCATATTTATGGTACCCAATGTGTTTAATCTCTGACTGCATGCCTTGTTGAAAATTGGCGTAAATCGTAGCTGTGGAATGTCGTGCTCCTAAGTTTGATCTTCGGGTCGAATAGTGTGAAATCGGTGGCAATACGCACATCCGTGCTCACAATACAATATACAATACAAATACAATAACTGTTTATTGCAAAACAATTTACAAATGATACACATCTTAAATATAAACAATAATAATAAAAAAACCCTTATAAAATTGTGTTACAATGGGTGGTCTTATCGCTGTATAAGCGATTTCTTCCAGACAACCTTTGGATGGACAGAATCAGAAATAGGGAAAAGGCGGTTGGTGCAACTTGAAATCATATACAAAAACTTTTACTAATACTTGCTCACTCCCTTACTAAGCGAAATAGGCAGAACTTTTTTACTACTTGCGCCATGTTTTCCTAGTATGGACATGCCTGAGATCCTGGGATTAAAAAAAAATTTTGGTTGGTAATGATTTTTAGACGCACTCGTGTAGAATTCAGTCACAAAGAATAAAAAACACAACTGAACGCACTCTACAAACACGACAGAGTGAGCGTATTGTTACGAGATGCTAAAATTCTATAGAAAGAGACGAAATAAAGTATCACAAGCGCTGCGCTATCGTCTTTATAATTTTTAGAAAATAGGGTAGCTGTTTGACAACATCGTATAGAGTTAGTATATAGCCGTTGCCAAACTTATTCTCACAGTTTTGGAGTACCAAACAAGCTCCAAAAACTTTCAGAAAAAAACTATATCTTGGAACCGTATAGCATTAGTGACATTAAAAACTTATACCCATGCTTCCAATAATTGTCTTTGAATATCTAACAAGGATTTACTCATCCGATTTACTATATTAAATATATATCCATATTCATATATGCATGTGGGGTTGTTGACCCGAAATAGCTCTACCTACTCCGATCACTTCTTATAAGGTACATAATACCTATAAATATAACTAACAAAATGTAAATATGGTGTTGAGTTAGACGCTAGTACTAATCACAGCCTAAGCTCGCCGGTCGCCGGGCCACTTCTAGAAGGCAGAGCCTTTATTATACGTTATTCTATGGCAGAAATCTGGTGGAACCGGCGGCGGCGCGTGGCCTGTTAGTGTGTTTATTTCAGACATCAATCATGCTAACATTTCGGCCGCGTCATGAAAAACAATCATACCGTCGCGTCGTAAGAAAACGCGCCGTAAAACTTAAGACAAAGTTTTTCTCTCCCTAATTAATGATGCGGTGAAAAGTCAAGTAAAAGTGAGTTAAATACTAATTTTACAGGGCACAGTATAGTAGCTATATATGCTATATCTGTATAGACCATTATCTATCTTAAAGTATGGAGATTTCATTTCGATAAACTTTATGGAGTAACTAACGTAAATAAATCGCATAGGTCCTATTATAGTTTTGGGCACCTTCCGACGGTCTATTTCAAGGAAATCTAGGGCATGGACTTGTCGCTTCGCAGTGTCTTCTTCATATCGAAGATATCGAGCCAAAATTAATGAGGAAGTTCTACAATGCATGATTTTTTTGGAAAATTTCATCAAATTACCTCGCATTTTGTGGGTGGTAGGGCATTCTGCATTTTTTATCACCCTCAAGTAGAAATCTGTCGAAAAGCACCTTAAGGTGTGTTCTGATATTGAATCTGAATCTGTGTATATTTGAGAGCCATTACATCTAGCTTAATAGGCTAAGCCTATGAAACATCCTCGACCACATCATCTCTTACCAACAGGCGAGAGGTAAATATCAGTTACAAAAAACTATCATGTTATACTCGTATATCTGTAACGTTATTAACGTTCTCTAACTATAACGTAAACCTGTCATACCGCGACTGGCCAGGATTCACGGTTTTCGAGATAAAAGCCGTGTGAATAAAAATGATTTAACCTTTAATTATCCTTCCCCGTGATTTATAGTAGAGCTCCTTATTAACGCCCCTCTGGTGCAAAAGGGACATACGGACGAGAAGGATTGTAAACTTTTTGAAAATAATAAAATTTTAAAAATTAATAATCCATATCATGCTCTAGAAGTCGTAAGATGCAACGAAGGAAAAATACCAGAATATGTGCAGCAGCGCCTTCTGAAGAACTACTGCCTTCCTACACTGCGATCCACGAGACGCCTGCCAAGCGTGGGGATGATGTATACTTAAATGCCACGTTTAGCATTAAGGTATACCAAACCCCCCTAACGGTTAGGCATTTGTTCAACTATGGACAAATGTCTCCCCACCTCGACTTAGATGAAGTGGTTATACTCTATATACTGGCTATAGCAATCAGGGCATTTCCAAAGAGGCAGGCGGCAGCCATAGAACCGAAGTCTAAAAGTTTTAGAATTATGTATTTTCTCAGCGAACACATATTTAATTATGCCATTGTGCTGTCTTTTGTATTGTATTGTAGAGATTACATAACAACACATAGGTAGAATATGGGTACGAAGATGGTGATCATTTTCAATTTCAACAAAATTATGGTGGTGTATTAGATCAGTAATTTAATTGAATAGTCTTTACCAATAAAAAAATTTTTTTTTTTAATTATAAGACAGGGACAAAACGGTACTTCTTGCTACATTATGTGTACCTACTTGTAATTTTGAATCATTGCACAAACAACCGTTCGATCATTTATCGATTACATTCTGATTTTTTGGGCATCACTGTTCTATTTTATAACTTTTAGATACCTAACTAAAAAGTTTACAGTATTATATATATATTTTTTTATCTCTTTAGTTAAAGAAAATCCTTCGATCACCACTCAGAGCACAGATGACACAAATGACAGTGACCTCTTGTTGCATTCGTGGTTTAGCTTCATTAATATGTTCTCCAATTCATTTAACCGTGTGTCACGAATTTAAACTGCAATGTTGTTGTAAATAATGTCAACCTATTATGAATTTATGGTATTTTTAAATTAAATATTTTGAATGTAGCACTACTAATAACGCACTAAGCATTTGTATTTATGTCGTAAAAGATTTATTGCGTTTAGTTTTTATCAAATAAGCCGTCATAATAAAATAAGTGCTAAGGGGTCTGGCGTTTCGTTATTGCTGTAGAGACGTAGAGTATCATTAATTTGCCGGTTTGAAAGAAATTTATTCGCCGGATACAAACCACAGATGCCACTGTCAGAATAAGTAATTTATAAAAAATACTGTACTGTACTGTAACAGCCGGATCGTCCACTGCTGAACACAGCCTCTCCTATTAAGGGGGTATTTGCCATAATCCCCACGCTTGGCAGTCGTCTTGGGGATCACAGTGTAAGTTGGCAGTTCTTTAGAAGGCGCTGCTGCCCACCTTCCAGTATTTTTCCCTTAGTCGCCTCTTACGACACCCATGGGATGATATGGGGAGGTGCAATTCTAATATGGCACACCACGGAGTATAAAAAAAATACACTGTAATCTAAATAGCATTTTTATTGCTGCTATTAATTTTGCCTTTCAACAAAGCCTCACCTATTCATAAGTGATGATGTGGTCAAATATTGGTTCCCAACGACATTTGCTAGAACTTACTATTAGTTGCTTGGAATTACGTTTTCTTTTTGAGGGTGGTAGTTATGAAATGTTTTAACCTTCGAAGTAGGGGTTATTAATAAGTACGAGTAGATACCGCTATATTGTAACATTGGCATAATCTTACTATATTAGTTAAAATATGTATATGATAATAGTACGAGTGAAGCATATGAGATAATAAGCAGGCAATAAAATGTGTACAGAAAAGATACGGCGTATATACGAGTATATAAAAGTTTATAGCTAGTTAAGCAATATATGTATGGGCAAAGAAGTCTTATTTTTTTTCGTTACTTCCCCTCACCAATATTCAGACAATCATGTAATGCCGAACCCGTGGGGTGACGACTTAGAATTGCATCACCCCATATCTTCGTGTGACAACTATCTTACACTGCAATGATCAAGATGAAGCCAAGTGTAGGATTATGGCGAATCCTTCAATGGAGGAGGCATTTTTAACGGCGGATGACTTTAGGCTGTTGATGATGACGATGCTTATTGTTACTTAATACGATGTGTGAGGTACCCCTAATGCCTAAGGAGAAATAAAACATAACCACAGAATAAAAAGGACCACAACTACAAAACCAAAAAGACGGGACGGGATAGAAAAAGTGGAAAATAGCTTAAGTGCACGAATAAATCAAAGTAGCCGGATAAACCATCCAAAGCTCTCAATGGCCGGAGTCGCACAAGTAGCTCGAAACTAAATTGTTATAATTCACCAACGTACTGATATTCATTTATAGATTTTGGTTGCTCTATTTAGCCGAACCACTACCAAGAAATTTCACTATCAAGAAATTTCAGGTACAGCTTAGTGCCTCGCAGCACTCGCTAGATGATGCGATGTCTTGTAGAATAGCAATGGCCGGCTGGGTAGCAGCGAAAAGCATCCTGTCATTTGAGTAAAACTAAGTGCAAGTATCAAAAGGTGGGAGGACGAACTCAGGGTGACAGCTGGTCCATACTGGAAGAGAGCAGCTATGGACAGAATCCATTGGAGTAGTGAGCTAGAGGAGGCCTTTGCCGAAAGGCACTCTCATTTGAGGCACATAATGTTAAATAAAGTATAAAGTTTTCATAAGAAGATAGAGATTTTATTAATAAATACTTTTAAAAGTATCCTAAAAAACATTAAAATATATTTAAATAAAACACTTAAAAAAGCATAAAATTATATATCTAGTGACAATTCCGCCTAATTTTCCTGTCATCTACGTGACGTCACAAACATCACGCAGCCTAACCGGAAGAATACCCGACTAGTTTCGCACGATCGAGAAGAGAGATGAAGACTGAAGTCTTCATCTCTCTTCTCGATCGTGCGCTCGGTGAGTCAAGACCTCCTGAAGATGCTTCGTTTAGAAGCGAAACTAGTCGGGTATTCTTCCGGTTAGGCTGCGTGATGTTTGTGACGTCACGTAGATGACAGGAAAATTAGGCGGAATTGTCACTAGATATATAATTTTATGCTTTTTTAAGTGTTTTATTTAAATATTATTTAATGTTTTTTAGGATACTTTTAAAAGTATTTATTATTAAATATGGATTTCCGCAAAGTAACGCCTGAATCTATTCATTACCTTAAAGATTTTATGATGTTCCGGCGTTTAAATTATGTAATTTAAAAATCAGAAATAAAGGCTATTATTATTATAATTGCAAGTAAGATTAACTAACAACCGTTTAATGCCGGAACATCATAAAATCTCTATCTGCTTATGAAAACCGCAGTTAATGTTAATTCACTGTTTGTTTTCGTTTAGTTGATAGCTAGTTTTGAATACTTTGTTTGCGTCTGTATTCCCATTAAATTTTTATAGACGTATGATAGGCCAGAAACCACAGATTAGATAATAGTAATCAATGTTTACACGAATGTAAACGTTTTTGTTTACATAATCGTCTGTAGATTAAACGATCACGTTGAGTCAAAGGTTTGTGGCAGCTTGGGTTACATCGCAGCCCGTTAGTCCTTTATGAAATGACCTTTGTATGTAGGTAGACAGTAATATCTCCGTACGGGGTTTGGTCTAGAAATGCACTGCCTATGACTCGTCCAGTAGCCATTAGTTGTCCAGTAACGAGTTGGTTAGACTTTCATAGCGGCCACAGAGCGTATATGATTAACTTTCCACTCCCACAATAAAAAAAAAATAAACGCGTATTTTCATTGTAAAATCTGATAACTACAAAACTGTCGAAAGTGAACTCGATGTACTCGTAGCAAACCTTGCCTAGTCATTCTTAAAGGGCGGTCATTACTTGGATAGGTAGGTTACCTGCTTGTGGCTTTTGGTACTGACAGTTATCGTTTTTCGGACGCAGCGTTATGTCATCGGTAACATTTGTTGTGTTAGGTTAGGGTGGCAATGGTTATAGCATGGTGGTGCGGCATTTTCGAATGCACATCGCTCAAGTAGAAAATCTTTCTCCAGGCACATAACATTGTTCTGGTAGCTGTCGGCAGCAATAATTATAGGTTTTTTTTAGCCTTTGACCACTATCTCACCAGATGTTAAGTGATGATGTGGTCGAATGTTGTTCAGGCCAACCTAGAATTATGGCTCTCAAGGACTGCTCTGCCGGAACACACCCTTAGGTGCTTGGCGACAGATTTTCCACTTGAGGGTGGAATAGCTAGCCAGGCGGGCATTCGCAAAATGCCCTACCACTATGCTATAGCGACTGCCATCCTAAGACAACAACCGGGACCGACGGCTTAATGTGCCCTTCGAAGCACGAAAGCGCTCAGTAGTAATATCACTAGCGGTCACCCATCCAACTCCTGACCGCGGCGGACGTTGCATAACGTAGCTGATTGGTCAATAACGACTAAGCAAACTTCGCTTTATAAACAACATCTTCGAACGCATCATCACTTACCATGCCATCAGGTGAGATAGTGGTCAAAGGCTATCCTATCTGCTATAAAAAAAGATATTCGAGACTACATTTATATGGAAACCGCTAAAACACTTCCTTTAAAAAGTACTAATACCATAATCGTCCAAGCATTCATTCTCCAGTTTCCTAGATCATTGACTTATAATATTGTTGACCTAACTACAGATACGCTCCGCTATATATAGGGCCCTAGGGAGTTATTCGATCTAATTTTCCCAGACACCTAGATCAAGGCTTCAATATATCTAATCAAATTTCGGCCTCAGTTTACTCCCTAGGGACTTATAATTCTAGTAAGGTTTATGATATATGTACTGACCCGATGGTTTTGCTCGCGTTGCATGGCAATGATTACTTTAGGAGATTACTGAGCTTCATAACATGGAGCATAGTTTTATATGTTCGCCTGGCTACGACCCTTGAGCAGAAAATGTGTTGCCAAGCACCTAATAGTGTGTTCTGGCAGCTGTCTTTAAGAGCCAGTAGTTCTAATCTAAGTTTAGCCTCTTAGCACTTTCAACCACATCATCACTTAAATTCCCTGTGAACGATCAAATCTGTTTGTCAACCTTTACGTGTTTGTCAAATTATTTGAACTCCTGCGGCCTTGTTTGGAACGTTTGTCAACTGATGTGTTTTTCGAGTTTCATCTTGTTTGATGGGATAATATGTGTTTGAAGTCGTGTTTAGTGCCCTGTATGTAGTCAATCAAATATGTCAGATGATATACGTGTTTGACCGTAGAGATATAAAATATTGAGTTCATCGTTCTCTGTATGTTTGACGAAATTGATCTTCTTTGATAGAAATCTATGGTGCGGTCCGTAACGACGCGACGTGTTTGTCAAACAAGACCTATAGTATTATTATATGTTCTATGCCTATAGGCTACAACCGAAACTACGGACAAGTTTGACTCAAGTCTTGTTTAATCGTTTACTTTTAGATTCCTAACTAGTTAAGTTTTAGACCCCGTAACAAAAAAAATAAATTAATGACATTAAATGAAAAACAAAACTGAACAAGATTTATAAGTTTGAGATACCGAATTTCTTTATTGTTTTAGATAACATTATTTGTACTCAATATATGCTCTAGACGAAGACCATGTCACAAAAATTATTTTTAGGCCACCTTCTCGTTTTACTTAACCCTATACTTAATTAAATTGAATTTATAGTCGAATATTCGTCTTTGAGTCAAATATTTTACATATTTTTTAAACAGTCATGGCGTTAAACGGGTCTCCATGATGGGGCTCCATTTTGCTCTTTAATAAGGAAGCTTTTAAAATCAAGTAGACCACTTACTCATTATTACAATGATTACTGTCCCGTCCATTTCCGCTTCTAAATACTGCAGTGTTCTTTGAATAAATTCTGCACCTTCATATTGAATGTAAAGAGAATGCTTGAGTAGACAGAGGTGCTTTGTAATTATAATGTAGGTAGGACGAACTGCAGTACTCGGGAATCATAGAAAGGGATCTACTGTCAACTTGTCATGTGGAAGCCTTGAAATTATGTTGAATTGTTTTGATGAAAGAAACTTCTATACATATTGTTCTTCGCCTTATAAATTATTAAATTAAATATGCAAAGTGAAACTGTAGCAAGCTTGTTTGAGAAAATAACTAGGTAGGTTTGACGGTTTGTACACTCATATAGCGGCACTTTTTGAAGCAATTATGACGAGGGGTAATAGCTATGGACATGATCCGACCACGGCTTGGCTTCACTCCATAGTGGTAGGATAATTTGCGAAAGTCTTCCCAGCCCAGGGATAACGAATTTCCAAATGTCATAGTCTCTTGTTTCGTTCACTTATTGCATAGTGGTAGGTTAGCGTCTGGTTAGCTACCACCTTCAAGTAGAAAATCTCTTACCAAGCGCGTCTAACGATGTGTTTTTTATTTATAGCTGATAGTTTAGCCTTCGACCACTATCACACCTAATGGTAAGTGATGACTTTGTCGAAGATATTGTTCAGGCTATCTGAGTATTACTAGCTCTCAAGGATAGCTGCTGGTTATGATTGTGACGGAATTAGCACGAGGCCCACCTGATGTTAAGCGGATTTTGTCATGTGACGAATTGCACTGCGCGCGTCACACTGAGACATAGTTATTACGTACCTGTAATTTTTCTGGCTCTCAAGGACAGATATTCTACTTGATGGTGGAAGCTAGACAGGTTAACATTCGCAAAATGCCCTTCCACCATGCGGTGAAACTCAAACTGGCGGAAGCCTGGAAGAACCAGGGAACTGCGGGACGGCAGTCCATAGCTGTAACCGCTTGGCCATCATTGCTTCAAAACTACTTAGCGACAGATTCTACTTGAGGGTAGCTAGCCAGGCGGGAATTGGCGTATGCCCTACCACCATTAAGTAACGGCTGCTAGCCTAAGACAACAACCGGGAAGTCGACGGCTTACTTTTCGTAGCACGTGTATGCTCAGTAGTAATGCCACTTTTTTTTTTATTGCTGATAGGTAAGCCTTTGACCACATCTCACCTAATGGTAAGTGATGATGTGGTCGAAGGTGTTAACAGGCTTAGCCTAGAATAACTAGCGGTCACCCATACAATTCAAAACCGCAGCGGACATTGCGTAACTAACTTGATGGCTAAATAACGCCTAAGCCAGTTACGCTATGAGCGCTTCGTGTTCGGGCGGCTGTCCTCTAAAGACAGTATTTTTATATACGTTCTATATATATTTATACGTTCTTTTCTTCTTTCTCATCTTTTTTTTTATACAAAAGGTGACAAACAAGCAGACAGTCCACCTGATGGTAAGTGATCTGATCACCGCCGCCTATGAACACCCGTCCGCAGCATTACTGGTGCTTTGCGTACCATTAAGAGAAATGACTCTATTCACATGCATCGTCATTTACTGCACATTGCTTCCTTGTCACGCTGTTCCTCACTTTGCCTATCCACCAGGCTTTCAAAATTCTCCTCTCAAATCAAGCATTCCCTTATATCCTTTACCTACCTCTTAACTCTAACTGAACCTTAATCCAAATAAAAAATACTTTTTTTGTCGACAATTGAAATCGAAATGTTCCAGAAACGGATTTTGATAAGCTTTAGCGTACACATTCAATACAATGGAGCAACTTTTAGGAATGAAAAGTACTAGATGTTCAACTCAGTTAAGTAATTTACAAACACATCATTTTTCAAGGCGTTAATTAACATATTCGTGTGTAAAGTTTCAATTCGATCGCATGTCAGAGAGCATGGAATGTGAGCGTTTATTGATGTTACGGCTAAAGTCGCCAGAACCAAACTAAGCGTATTTGGCGCCTTTCCCGTTATCAGCAATATGCGCTCAGATTGCATGTCACTCTCCACTTTATGTCTGATCTACTCTACCTGATCATTCTTTAGAATATAAACATTGTGAATGGCCACAGTCATCATTCAACGTTGCAAGATGCGCGCACAAACCTACAGTTATGAGAGAAATTATTTTAATAGCATAAAAGTTACAAACACAAAAATCTTTACCCAATTTAGGATGAGAGAAAACATCATAACAAGATTGCAGGTTAAATATCACCTTGTGAAAACCCCCTTACAACCAACTTAACAATTTTAAACAGCCAATTCCAATAATGCTTTTAGTATTGCTAGCCAATTTGGTGCTTCTCAGAATTGGCTGGGATGTTCCCAAATAAAGTAGTAATAAACTTAGGATCGGTAAAAGAACAGCGTAAATTGTTTGGCATCGTTCCGATCGGAAATTTTCCGCTCGGATTTCTCTCGAGATGCAATCCAATTGAGCACAAACATGGATTGTAAATACGAATGGTTGCGGGAGTGGCGGTAAGGTATTTTTACCTACTTTATTGAAATTTTGTAAAAACGAACAGGCAGCTTGAATGTGTTAAGTCAAGGGTAATATAAAATACGAGTATCTGAATGTTATAAAATTGAATTTATTTATTTATATATCAGATGCTTACTGTGCTTACGTACCAACGCGCACAGTAAGCCAATTAATGAGAATTTAAGAATATAAGGCATAATTTTACGAAAACGTGAAATTTTATCCTAAAAATATCTATATCAGGATACCATACAATCAGAGCGTTGAGCAGGTGGAGGGCTTAAGCTGTAGGAGCGAACTGAGATGTTTGCGTGCGCGTTACTGTCGACAACGTGAACAGAGAGCGAGGCACACCCAGTTCACGTCGCGGCCGGTCTGGCACAAATAAGCAGCAACGAGATAGTGTCAGGATTATCCACCCGGTTGTTGAGCAGAATATAGTAGTGTACTAATAAAGCACACTTACGTCTGAGCTCTAAAGTATTCATACCTAACATACCTGAAATGAATACCTGTATAGATAAGGATAGTATCCATATACCTTTTTATAAAGGTAACGGCCGAATTTTTTTTGTGACTTTTCGATTAATAATTTATATTTGAATTAAATTATATTTGTTCCATGATGTGAATGTAAACATAACATTGAATTCAAACTAGTACTACTTCCAATATAAATTTATGATTTTCGCTTAGTACGCGGTAGTGCTTGTAATCATAATATATAGATTTATAGTACTACTTTCTTGTGTTCTCCTTTGTGTTTTAGAGAAAACTATTGTATCAATGCATATACTGGTGACGATTCTATTAAAACTGTATACTAAATTAAAAATTCTCTAAACTATAATAATTCTAATTCTGTTGATACTAAAATAATGTTATTTTTTTATACCGGCGGTATGCCTTTATTAAACAAAATACTACGAATTATATACAACACTACAGCTACTACAATTAAAGCATTTAGACAACCTAGAAGTCATAGCAGACTCATAGGCAGTCCAAATGCTCCAGCCCAGTACCAGTTGCCGTGCTGCCAGCATGCTGAGCATTGCCCCGTTGAATTGCAATGCTTATTCGTTGAGCCAAATATGTGCCAGCATTTTGATCACGCGTCGCATCAACCAAGCGCTCAGATAGGTTTTGGAAAATACGATGAGCTCCCGGTCCCCACGGACCCAACGTCTCTACACCAAATGGCTCAAATATGTAACCCATACCGAGGTTAGCATATTTGCGCCGCTTGAGTTGCTCTGCCCAAGTAAGAAATAATAAATAAATAATAATACAATTATACATGTCTATACAATGTATACTTTGAAGCAGTGATGGCTCAGTGGCATCGCTATGGACTGCCGCACAGCAGGTCTATGGTTCGAATCCCGCCGCGGGCTTGAGCTTTACTGCCATGGTGGAAGGGCATTTTGTGAATGCCCACCTGGCTAGCAACCACCCTCAAGTAGAAAATCTGATACCAAGCACCTAACGGTGCGATCCGGCAGCATTCCTCGAGAACCAGGGAAATTACAGGCACATGAGACTTAACAAAACTTTACTTCAGACATAGCTGACGGGCGTAGCGCAATTCGTTACATGAATATTTAAGAATTAGATTTTTTTTAGAACATTTACAAACAATTGACTATACTATATATTATATATTCTTCTTATTACTATGTATTATACAGTCTTGGTATACATTTATATAACAAGACCTACGATTAATACATATTTATTAATAAACCAAGCCTCAATTTTTGAAAAAGAAATTTTATGTTAAGGCTGTTTTGTTTAAATATTATTTTACTTAGGCAATACCTAGTGTACAATAATTATATAGTTATGATTAAACAAAAACACAGTAGCTAAGAAGTTTTATGCTTGATAGGTTAGCCTTAGACCACTATCTCACCTGATGGTCAGTGATGATGTGGTCGAAAGTTTTGTTCAGGCTAACCTAGAGATTTACTGGCTCTTAAGGACAGCTGCCGGAACAAACCGTTAGGTGTTTGGCGACAGATTTTCTACTTGACGGTGGTAGCTAGCCAGGCGGGCATTCGCAAAATGTCTTACCACCATGCTATAACGATTTCCATCCGAAGACAACAACCGGGACCGACGGCTTGACGTGCCCACCGAAGCACGGAGATCGCTGCGTGTCGGAGTAATGTCACCAGCGGTCACCCATCCAACTCATGACCGGTCATGAGTTAGATGCTGATCGGTTCAAAATGGCTAAGCAAACTTCGATACGAGCGCTGCTTTCATCTATATTTATAGTATATATACGAGCACGGAATAATTCCATGTCAAAGAACGCTTAAATATTAAAGACCTCATTCATTAAAATTTTAATCACCTTAGTTAAAACAGGAGGTAGTCAAATCACCTTTGTTTGGCCTAAACCGTGCCAGCAACAACTTTAAGTCTAACTTTGGACTTAATGTGAGCGGAAGCAGCGTGTTGCGGACAGGGCTGTCAACTGTTCCGGAGTTAACAATCGATATTGAAATTGAATTATAGTTTAACCTCATTCGAGTTACGGTGACGAAATAGAACTTTAGCGGTTCCAAGTACAGGTATCGATAATAAGGGATTGAGGGAAAGACGGTCCAGGGTTCGAATCATGCTCGTGGTTAAAAAAAAAATTCGTTGTAATCTTGTTTTTTGCCGGGCTAGAATGTCACTCCCCCATTTCAACGTGGATGTCGTAAGAGGTGACTAAGTGTAACATACCAGAAGGTGGGCAGCAGCGCTTTCTGAGGAACTGATAGCTCATACTGCGATCTCCAAGACGCGTGCCAAGCTTGGGGATTATGTGAAACTCCCCCATAATGGAGGCTCTGTTCAGCAGTGGACAATCCGGCTGGTACAGTACAATATAATTTATATATAATATAATATTAATTTTGTACAATATAAATAGGCACTTACGAGTTATGAACATTTCGGCTACAAATGTATACACACCATACATCTTCATTGAATTATAATTATGCAAAAGTAAATATAACCATACGCGAAAATACGAGAGTCTCGGCGATAGTTATATATTTCTGCCTTTTGGAGTAGAAACATTAGGTCCGTGGGGTCCAAGCGCATGGACTTTATATAAAGATTTATCAAAGCGGCTGATAAAAAAGACAAACGACCAAAGGGCTGGCGCTTACCTCGGCCAGAGAATTAGTCTTGCCATACAACGGGGCAATGCTGCCAGCCTTTTAGGCACTCTACCCGTGGACAGTGACCTGAGTTCTGTCTTCTACTTATGATTGCCTCCTGGTAGAAAACAGAGCTCAGAATTTTTAAGTGCAATATTTTTAGGTCATAAGTAGATATAGTTAAATTATTTTTGTATTCGTATATGTACTGTTAATTTTTTCTTGTTAGATATACTTAATACATATTAAATCATTCTGTGTATTAAAGAAGAAAAAAAAAAACATACGTATATTGGACAATTATAATAATAGTCTTGAAAATCATACATGATTTTTTTCTGCTCTAGGAAAGTGCCCCTGTCTACAATATTTTACTTGAGTTCAGACCTAGTCCTTACATTAGGTCACCCTGAGCCTAAGACTAGTTTACTATCAGGATACAGCTAATTTGAAGTTAGTGGTGAGGCGTAAATCAATCATAAGGTGGCTGAGGATAAAAGACGAAGATAATTTGAGAACTGACGGAGAATTCACGAAGTGACCTGGAAACTCCTCACTATTTGGATACACACATACCAGTGTGTGGCGTCACATCATAGTTCGCTTATAATTTTGTTGCCGATCGCTGCCTTCGTCTTCTTGATGTATTAGTAGATATGCTTAGATACCGCAATGGTGGTGAAGAAGGTCGTGCGGTCCTTAAACGAACGACAATAATTCTCTTCTTCTTGAAAATCTGCTGCGTGAGATTCAGTCGAATAAGTCGTAGTGTAAAACAGTGTTGCGTAGTTTCAGTGTTTTCGATGTAAAGCGTTGATTAAGCATTGCCACCTGACAATGATAGTAGTCAAGATACTCCTTTTTATTATTTGCGGGTTTTTTAATTAAGTACACTTGGTCTAATAAAATAAAAGAGGGCAATAAGTAGCGCCCAAACAGATATTAGTAGAAATAATTTCCACTCGTATAAGTGCAAATGTGTCAACCTCTGCTCTGCAATAATTATAATCACTCACTTAACATCAGCTGATAAATTAAAATAACATCAGCATACATCTCAGGCGTGCAAAAGCAACAATTATTAACTTAGTATCCAGAGCAGAGACCAAACTATAGAAAACTGGACGTAGGTATAAGTAATGGCTTTATAAAATGCCAAGATTCACAAGGACTGTATAGAAAATGCAAATAATAAAATGAAAAGCAGTTTGTATTGCTTATTTTTCTTAGCGGTCACTTCCGTAACGGATGATTGATTGTGTTTAGGGATAGGTATATATACCTACTACTATATATATTTGAGGTTTGAGTAGATAGATAAACTCTTCCCTGGAATATGAAACACCAAGCTCCTTACAAAAGCTAGTCTTACCGCTCAAAGAGATTCAGTGAATGCGTAAATTTGTGTGCGTTTGTTGCCACCCACGTCCAAATGGGATTAGATGATTGGAGAGACTAAGAAATCAAAACTAAAGTTTTTTTTTTCTTGAATTAGGACATAGGGTATTAATCAGTATAACCAATTCACTGAGTCATTCCCGCAGTAAAGCCGGATGATACGTAAAGCCCGGAAGGTAGCTAGTATTATTCTAAAATATCCCATTTTTCCTAATATAATCTTCTTCTTAAGTATGCTAAAAATATATTGTCTGTTCAGGCAACCCTAAGTCACAACAATGCCCGCGGCCGCCTTATGTTCCCGGAAGTTGGAGCTAACCGACTGCCACGCGGATTGTCAGCCCCGGGGTGAAGCTGAAATGCACATACTAGACCTCGATTTGAATTTTTCTACAACAAAGGATACTACTTTTATTTCACATACTTCAATTTCATCGAAATTTTAAATCATAATATTGGGTATTCTTCGAGAAGAATACTTTCTGAAGACGGAATCAGGAAAATATACAAATACTAGCTGCGCCCCGCGGTTACACCCGCGTGGTGATGGATGATGATGATAAAATGTATGATATGTGTTAATCAAGTGCCTTATCTACCTCCATACTATATTTTTTTTAATGAGATTTATAAATGTCTTACGAAAATATGATCATGTCTCCTATTTACGTAATAAGCGCAAGTCGTCGCCGGAATGCTCATATATTATCTATCCTTTACAGTATTCTGTTCAACCTTTTATCCCCACGCTACCTTAAGGAACAATTTAAATTTCTTCATTCTATCCATTCTCTGTCGTTACTGTCATTAGAAAACTTAACGCTATACCTACAGCAGTTACAATTATTAAGACCATAAGAAACCCCGCCCAATATTTTGACCATATCTATTGTTGATGGATTGTCTGGAAGAGATCGCTCTGAGCAATAAGACCGCCCCTTGATACACTTGGCTTTAATTTATGTTTTAGTAATAAGTTTATTGATTTTATTATGGTGTTTTCAATAAGAAGTTATCTATCTCGCTATCTATCATACCTAATTTCATCAAAATCGGTTCAGTCGTTTGAGGCTGAAGATGCAATGAACATACGAATACACTCACAAACGTTTGCCTTTATAATATTAGTTTCAAAAGGATCAATTTGTTACTACCGAATATGCATTAGAAATAAATTATTATTTTTTATTGTATTTATGGTTCACTATTTTTGCGATAATGGCTTACACATAAAAGATAGATATATGTTGTCGCGAGCTTTTTTGTAGGTAAATTTAAGATAAACATTTCCATTATGTGCATGTGACACTTAAGGTTTGTGCAGCGCACGCCAGAATAGGTCTAATATGGCAGATTTTTTTCTTACTCACTTGACACTTATCGCTATATTTTCGACAATTCACATAATATCTCTATAAATTATAGCCTATGTGTTATTCTGATGTCTAAGCTATATTAATGTGTAAGTTTCATTAAAATCCATTCAGTGGTTTATGCGTGAAAGAGTAACGAACATCCATACATCCATACATCCATGCATCCATACATACAAACTTTCGCGTTTATAATATTAGTAGGATGGTGCTTAGTTTGTGGCGCATATATTGTTTCATCATCTATTCTTACACCTCATTTCACATTTTGTCACTGTTCAACGAACGAATAACGTTCCTAACTATGCATGCAGCGAGGTCCCTTCTTTAACTATTAACTTTTAAGTTGATTATCTAAGGCTCCCATAAGGGCAACAATCACTGCATCACGCTATTAAGTTTTTGACGTACGAGTACATCCCACCCTGAGTTTTTTCGCGAACGTAAGATCTTGCCTTCCAATTATAAAAAATATGTATTAATATAAAAGTTCTGTTTCTAATTAACAACATGAGTACTTATTTACAAATTAGATAGATAGATAGATGGATAATACTTTATTGTCACACCACATAATTGATGTTTCATTATCTGATAATTATGCATTATGCAAAAAGATTAATCGTTCTACTTAAATCTTAACCCTTGTTTTTAGGGTTCCGTACGCAAAGGGTACAAACGGGACTCTATTACTGAGATTTCGCTGTCCGTCCGTCCGTCTGTCACCAGGCTGTATCTCAAGAACGGTGATAGCTAGACAGTTGAAATTTTCACAGATGATGTATTTCTATTGCTGCTATAACAACAAGTACTAAAAACAAATTAAAATTAATGTTTAAGGGGAGCTCCCATACAACAAATGGTTTTTTACCGTTTCTTGCTCGATACTAATAACGGTGACAGGTAGACGCTTTAACTATTCACATAATACGAGTATTCAGTTTTATGTTCTCTTTAAATATAATTAGTTAAAATAAATAATTAAGAGGACTCCCATACAATAAAAGAGGTTTTCACCGTTCATTTCCTAAAAATGATAATAATGAAAACAGGTAGCAACTTGTAATATTCACCAAAGATTTAGTTGTATATTTACTTTAAAAATAAACAATTTAGAGATCACTATTTAGGGTTCGTACCTGTCTAGGATAGGAACGTACCTACCCAGTTCAATAGGACACTGCGAAAAGTGTCTATAACTTGCAAGGTTATATTACAGATAATGGTAAGGAACCCTTCGTGCGCGTGTCCCACTCGCACTTGGCCGGTTTTTTTGTTGTTATCATCTCAATTCAACACATATTTTTTATAAACAGAGTAGTTTCCTAGAGCCGAACTTCCGTTGCTAGTTAAGTGCTGTAACAGAGACATACCTACATCCAGCAGTGTGCCTTCACTAAGACAGAATGAAGATTGAATAAGTCATCAGTCAGTGTAGGCATCATTATGTTTACATGCGTGCAATTTGAAGTTTAAAGTACTTATCTGAGGCGGTGAGCACAACAAACAAGCTGTGGGGCAATGATAATATGGTCCAGTGGCAATAGCTAAATGGATTGCTGGTGCATGTAATTCGAATTCTATCGTAGACTTGACCAGCCTTCCTTAATTGTATGGTCCCTACCTGTCTGTTAATGACGGCAAATAACCATTTTGTACGCCCAATGTGCAATCACATTCAATTCAATGTGAGTAGTGGCGTGACGATGGCAAAGAGAGGCGAATATTAAGATTTATTTTGGGTAGAACTGGAATGGATAATATTAGGTACAACCATCAAATAGTTATAGAGGAATAAACTATAGTAGTAGGGTATGTTATAGGGAAGAATGAAAAACTAGCAACAAGAAGAGTGTTGTGACTGTTGAAGTATATTTAGGATAGGATATCATGAATATGGAGGGATATCTAAGGGTAGGTGAAGACTGAAAACGGTATGGATGTACCGCGTTAAGAACGGTGTGTACATTAGATATTTCTTGCTGTTTACTACCTACTTTTATATTGCCGAATAGAAGAAGTTTACGTGTTCTGCTTGACACCACCTAGAGTAGGATATGGTCAGGTAAAAGAGGATTAAAAAGATGAAAAAACATATATTTTGGAAGTGAGAATACCGTTGTCATTAAGGTAAGAGCAACTTCTGAATTTCACCGCGCCAACTTTACCAATTTACTACATCTGGAAGGTGGACTACTAAGTTATTTTTAACCTAAAAGAAAACAACTAACCGACAAAAGGTCGCACAAAATTATTCTTTCTCCGTAGTTACGAACTTTGCAATTAAGCTGAACTTTCTCGGCGACAATGGGACGAATCAGTTTTTAGTTCCGCCAGTAAAATATATTGCCAGTATTGTGGCAAGTTACCTTACCGTTTGATTTTTACTAACATTACGGTGTGCGCTGTTGTACTTGGCAGTGAATTTATAGTTAAAAACCTTTTTATTTCTTGTGGAGGTCACTATAAATATTGTTATTAATCTTACTTATTTTATTTATTTATTTATTTATTCAATTAGTACCGCTTTCACGAATTACACTAATAATAATGTTAAATATTAGAGAATTATATAAAATTAATGTCAAAAAAATATAATTATCAAAATTGAGACAAAGAAATCACAAAATAATACTATATACAAATGTCAATGATAAAGAAAAATAATGGTTTTTATACAATACCTAATTGCTATGTCAAGACCTAACTAAATATACTAGATTGTTTCTGTGATGCGACAGACTCACAGTAATGTAAACAATCTTTCATTACAATGTTCCACTAGCCCGCTAGCACATCACAATCGAGTTGACCTTCGAGTAGAGCATTAAGTGCAGCAAGGGATCGCGGTATCGGGGAGGCCGCATGACCCACCGTTCTACAGCGTGGTACAGCAAACAATTTATGTTTCCTAGCCCGAAGATAGTTGTCGGGAGTATAGAGGCGGCATAACTGCTCGCTGAGCTCCGGTACATCAACCTTACCGCGCAAGATTTTACACATAGTTCTCAGTTGGTCATGCGCGACCAATTTCCCTTACTTCCAACTAATTGTATCCCAGACAACCGTGTAAGAAATCGGTGGGATACATGTACGGGTAGTACCCATACCTACGCTTATAGAGGTATCTCAAAAAGGCCTTCTGAACTTTCTCCAGCATTAAGGTATAGCAGCTCTCATGCGGATGCCATACACAAGCGCTGGATTCTAGTTTGCTTCGTACCAGGGTACTGAATATGAGCTTAATCACACCAATATCATTAACATCCCGGGAATTCCGTAGCACGAATCCAAGCCGTTGGTAAGCCTCTTTAGCGACCGTAGCGATATGGCTATTTAATGTCAATTGACGATCAAATGTGACTCCTAGATCTTTTACTAATTCATTACTCGAAATGACGTCTTGACCCAATTTGAAATTGGAAAGGATAATGCTTACGATACGTTTAACGCGAGATTCGAAGGATATTTTTTATTAAGTAATAAGGTTAATAGTACAGTGTTAGTAAAAGTACTTTTTTGATCAGATGAAGTCTAGCAGTCGGTTTGTAGCTACACCCTCCCCATGACAGTTCAAAATAACAAAAAATTGAGCACAAGATTCGTCTCAGGGTCAATTGGTACAACCGGTGGCCGAGTCGATTAGACACCCGAAATGAAAGCGCGGGTTCGATTCCCGCTAAGTTTACCAAAATTTGTGCCCTAATAATTTGTAAATGAGATTTTTGGTTCGCACGCGATAGTGCTTGTAATCATATTTAGAAAAAACTTATATGAATCGACATGTAGCTGTAAACAAAATGCTCTGAATGAAGCGAGTAGGTACTTAAATTGATTAGACTGGGTTCTTATCACTCTGGGCTAATCTGTGAATTTGGACTGAACAAAAGTACGAGCGAGGATTTTCCGACTTGCTTTTACACGCTTGATCAAAGTCAGATTCGCCGAAATGAACGGACTATTTTAGACTTGTTGCGAGAAAATTCCTTTCTAATTTGGGGCTTTTCCGAAACTCTGGCAACCCAGCTCCCGAATTAAAAGGGAGTTATGCGAAAAGTTTGCTGGAAAAAAATTCTGTACCCGACTTCGATAATTTATTCATAATGGTGTTCGTGTCATTTCGGTTTACGGGATGTTTTTCTGTGCTTCTACTCGGATAATTTAATTTTTATTTTTAGCTTAGCGCCTTGGAATAAATTAGGAACTGGCTGTATTTATGCTTAGACTGAGCTCATCGTTATGAAATGTACAGTCACGAAGGCGTGCTCTTCTATATTTGAGTTTTGGTTTAGATTTAAAGAAATTTTATTCTTAATTAAGACAATAAGAAAACATAGTTTGTTCAGCGTTCGTCGTCACAATAAGTTTTTTTTATGTTATTGTCACGGTAAAAGCTCGAGGCCCATCTGATGTTAAACGGAGTTATGTTATTATGATTATATACTAATAAGTATAAACTTATTATAATAAATAATAAAAAGATAACATTTTGCATAAAAGTTTCGGTAGCTTATAATGGTTGCTCTTGTCCTCGATTCGAGACACTACAATTTCCAACTCATTTAACACATATTTTTTTAGATAGATTTCACTTACAATGAATAATTTGTGATAATTAGGTACTTGCCTATATCTTTTTTTAAATATGTTAACGACTTTACGTCTTTTATAATGTGTGGGTAGTTTATTATAAAGTTGTGCTCCCGCAAAAGTAAGCTTCGTTTAGCCATAATTTGTCCTTACATTCTTTTAGTACAGGGAAGCTAGCTCGACAAGAGCAGTGGTTTGAAACCATTCGGAAAACGTTAAATCAGTTTTGATGTTTTTTGAAAAAAGTGTTTTGATTACATCAAATATTATATTGGTGAATTTTTTTTTTTTACCGGCGTTATGCCTTTATTAAACAAAATACTATGAACTATATACAACACTACAGCTACTACAGTAAAAGCATTTAGACAACCTATAAGTCATAGCAGACTCATAGGCAGTCCAAATGCTCCAGCCCACTCCCAGTTGGCAGCGTGCCCAGCATGCTGGCAGCATTGCCCCGTTGAATTGCAATGCTTATTCGTTGAGCCAAATATGTGCCAGCATTTTGATCACGCGTCGCATCGACCAAGCGCTCAGATAAGTTTTGGAAAATACGATGAGCTCCCGGTCCCCACGGACCCAACGTCTCTACACCAAACGGCTCAAATATGTAACCCATACCGAGGTTAGCATATTTGCGCCGCTTGAGTCGCTCCGCCGAAGTAGCCGCAGCGCCAGCCTTCACGTTGGTTTCAGAAAGATGTGAAGGCGCTAAAGTGTCTACGCAAGTAGCGTCCCACGCTAAGGGCCGTCCTTACTTCCACAGAACCAGAGTCATTTTACTTTTACCATCGTCACGCATCAGACCATTCGGTTCCAGAATAGCTGCAACATTGGCGCTGGCAAAAGCCCGGCGAATGATATCGTTAAGGCTGGCGTGGCGGGAAATTCGACCAGCACTTCGAGAGCAGGAGAGGCCATGGTGACCGAGTTGATCAACTGCAGTACCACACTGGCAGTGATGTGCAACACAACACCTTGCACCCAAGCGTAAGCTAATAGCTAGACGAAAAGCGGATGGATCTATAAGGCTACCAGTTTTGAAAGAAGGAATGGCCTGTAACCAAAGACCAGATTCCCACACAGAAACAGCGAGAATACGAGCACGATCTGCGATGCTAGAACACGTATTTAAAAAATCTTTCCGTGTTAGCTCGCATAGCGGCCGATCCCACTGTTTCTGAGATGACAAAATTTTTGGGAATTCAGTATTTGGACAAGCCAGTCTCCATGTGTTTTTGGCCTCAGCCAGATATGCTACATCGAAAGAGCCTAAAGATAGCGAAAGAATTTTTTCTACTAATTTGTGTGTACTGTGTACAGAAGACAAAAAAGCTGGTAATGCCACACTAGAAATTTTGCGTATCCCTATGCCCCCCAACCTCACAGGGAGGGAAGCTTGCACCCAAGCCCTATCATCCATCTCAACATTCAAAACCGACACTAACGTATCTTTTACTAAGTTGTCTAAGCTTAACAAAAGCTCACTGTGTTGCCACAGCTGACAACATCTTAAATAGTATGTAAATTTAGGAACGAAAAGTCAAAATCTTATAATTGTAAAAGCCATATGGGCGTTAATTTTGGATAATCTGCTAGAAGCATTTCTAAACTTTTGAATTTGTTCTTCGACAAATGGTGATAGAGATTCGTCAAGAATCGGTGAACCCAAAAGACGAAGCGAACTTTTTTCTACTAATTTTATATAAGGTGCAAGTAAGTTGAATTTTTCAATAATCGAAACTTTATCCGGACAAGTATCACAAACAAAAAGTTCACATTTGGAAAAATTTTGTTCAAGGCCAATAAGTCTACAAGTCATCCAAAACCGTGTTCGCATCGCCTCTTAAGGTTCCGTCATCCAAGTACCAAACGTTAAGTTTTGATGGGAGACGTTGAATTATTGAGTGGATCGCAAGGCTAAAGATGGCTGGTCCCAGAGGATCACCCTGTTGACATCCTACGGAAGATAAAATAACGTTATTTTGGTATGTTAATTTTGACGGTTTGCCGTAGCATTGCCAAAGAAAAGGGTATAATTCCGGAATTTTATCTTTCACTTCAGTCAAAAGAGTGCCTCTATCTAAAGAGTTGAATGCATTTTTAACATCGACCTTCAAAAGCACATCTCCACAATTTTGATCAAGAAATGTGCGAAGTGAATGTACAGCAGCCTCACAGCCACCCTGTGAACCAAAACCGAGTTGCAGTTGTTGAAAAAGATTAATTAAAAAAGCAACCCTTTTCCTACAACCGCATTTGGCTGTGAGGCGACGATAAGTGGTGCCTACTGCTATAGGCCTAATACCACCATCCTTTTTATTTAGGGCACATAAATTCACACCGTACAGAATTTCGGTAATTTCATTGTTGACCTGACCCGACAACATCAAATTAACCAAAGCCGTCACATCCTTTAAAAGTGTCTCGCCTACCTCACCAGAACTAAAAGATAAAATATCTTTTAAGTGCTGAGGCGTGAGGCCATCAAGGCCACCGGCTGAGCCACTTAAAAAAGATGCCACGGCTGCAGAAACATCCTGTGGGGTCACCTCAACAATGTCTTGTATAGGAGATTCGGGAAGGTGGAGAACTGCAGTTGCAGGCGGATGCTTTTCTATTAGGGATTTCAACGTATCGGATGTAAAAGGAGCGATTATATCACTCGAAAACAAGATGCGTGCCGCGTTTTTAATATCACCATCAGTAATTTTGTTTTCTACTATTTTAATAGTAGCTGAATCGAAATTATTTGTTTTTGTATTCTGCCGCAGTGGTGGAATGATTAAAGGTGAGCCAAAAGATTGCTCTTCCCGTGCCCTCTACTTCACGCAGTTTTCCTTTACTCTAGTAGTAAGTGATTTTTTGTTAGACGGATCAAAATTCACGTGAAATACGTGGTACGGGAATGCTAGAAGATGCTCCCAGGCCTGCGTAGTATTAGTAGCCAAGACGTTTTGAATGGAAGAAGATAAAGATTGGGCAACAGAAATTCTTGGACCCCGAGGTATGCGTTTTAATATAGGAATGTTATTTTTGTACGAGCTTAAAACCTCCCAAAACGGTTTGGAAGGCGTAGCAGGGCTCGCAACACTGCTACTACTTACGGTTTGATTATTAATTGGTGCCGAAAGGGGCATTCCTGATTGTTTATGACACCTTGTTTGGTGAATTTTGAGGCCTTTATGACCTTTGAAATAACGAGCCTGGGGGCACTGCGGACACAACATCTGGCTATCTTGCGATACAAAGGTCCCCGCTACTGCATTCATAGTTGGGCCACAAAGCATTGTTTACAAAATAAAGCAAAGCTTATCTTAGAATCTCTAGTATGACGTCTCAACCCGGATGAAGACGCGTCAACAGCGTCGTGCGTAGTGCGCTCGCCGGTGTCGCAGGCAGCGTTGCCATGGAAACAAAAATAACTGATTAGAAATTAGCTCGACAAGAAATGTCAAAAAGCTATTGAATAAATAAGCTAATGAAACTAACTACAGAGGCTCAAACGAGCCCCACAAACAATACCTCGCAAAATTCCACTAGAAAGAATGCGGGTGATGGGCAGAAAATGCCTATCTAATATCTGAAAATAAAATTCATTATTTTTTTAAAATAAATCTGAAATTTACTGACCTGTCACGTTGATTGATCAATTGACAATCAACTATTTATTGGTAATTTTTATTGATGTTGTTTCCTACTCGTAATTTTCATTATTTATGCTTTGAGTTTATTTGCTACTATTATCTTCTATGCAAGCGATTATATTTTACATGTAAATGATTTACTGCATGTACCATTGACGTGTTCAAACTAAACGTGCCCGTACAAATGCTCATCAATAATCTACTATGCAGGGGTACGCCTTCTTGAGAGAAAAGGATTCTTTGTCAATGTAATGACTTATAAAGTAAATAGCAAATATAGCAAACCAATCCAAGTAAAAATTATGTGTATATGTATACAATATTTAAATGTTTCCATGCAAATAATTGATTTGTGGAAGACTAATTAACTAAGCATGGTGGAAGGGCATTTTGCGAGTGCCCGCCTGGCTAGCGACCACCCTCAAGTAGAAAATCTGTCGCCGTGGACTACATTGCTGGAGTATGAATTTCAAATCTGGAGTCCGCACTTTTGAAAAGATTGACATTTTTTGAATTGAGACCTGCTTGAAAGTGCGCAAAGAAAACCCACAAAGATACCGCAAGCCTTACGCCGCAAATCTTACGAGCAAAGAATGGAAATCCTGCGTCTCACTACTCTTGAAGAAAGGAGGTTGTGTGGGGACCTCATAGAAACTTTCAAAATCGTCAATGGATAATACAATGTCCCCGAAATACACAATCTGTTCACAACTGGAACAGGTTGCCCGAGGAGGTTGTCTCTGCTACATCTGTGAACACGTTTAAGAAGAAGCGGGATGGCTGGTTGCGTAAAAGCAAAAATCTCTTGCCAACTTGTAACCAATGATAACTAGCAAATGAGTGGACACTACAAAAAAAAATTAGATACAGTATTATATAGGCACATAAGCAGTACGCTGCTCGCCTATAATCGAGTAAATAAATAAATTGTAGAAAGTTAAATAGATGTAACGATTGAGATTTTTTTAAGCTAAAAGTTTTTTGTTTTTCCGATCAAAAAAATTATTATCTCAAAATGTTTGTTAGGACTAGCAGAAATCAACCCTAAGAGGTTGTTAGCATTTTACCAATAACCCTGTATATGGTATATTTTTGTGGGAAGAAGCAGATGATATAGAGCACGTCTTTATCTTACAAGATCGTACAATTCATGTTACATACGAGTTTTAAATGGATTACTTAGAAATTAAGAGGGTTTTTTTATTAAATTAATGAACATGTTCACAATATCGCCCGTGCAGTGCCGGTTTAGAATTGCACATACCCAGGAATTGCATATTCCCGAGGGCGTTGTCAGAGGTGTCTAAGGGTAAAATATCGAAATATGGGCAGCAGCTCCTAATATAGAAATGCCAACATACACTGCGATCCCCAAGACGCCTGCCAAGCATGGAGATTATGGCAAATACTAAATAGGGGAGGCTGTGTTCAGCAGCGGACGATCCGGCTGATACAGTATTCACAACATATATTCGCAAATATTTTTTATGTATTAAACTTTAGTAACAACTTTAGCAACAAACAAAGGTAAGAAAGCCGCCAAGTTTAACATTAAAAAAAAACATCTTAAGGTGTGCACGAGTTTATGATAAATTCCTCAAGATATACCGTGTTCTGATAGAAAAAAAAACGTTGTATGTAAACAAAATTTAATATAAAAAAACTACTATATATTTCAAAATACGAGTATTATAGATCCTATATAAATTTTCGGTTGACTGCGACAATTTTTAAGTTTGTTGAAGTGAACCAAGAAGCATAAATTTAGATTTTGTGGCATTGACCATTAAAGCATTTTTCTGGTTTCTGAATTTACCAATATGATTTCTTGCACAATCGCATGCTAAGCGAATATCACATTTACCTACGAATATTTAGATCACAAAGTTCATCAAAATCGCAAGTGTTTGAAAAGCCTTTCTTTCAGCCAGATGTCTATAGTAGTTTGGTTGATGGCTGCCTGCACCCTGTTACGATTAAAATATAAGCACAAATTGTACATCTCATGCACATGTCTAGAAGGCCGAGCGGTAAAAGCGCCCGGTGCATGACACCAATAAAACCGAGAAGTGGGAGTTAGATTCCAGCTCGAGAATCCTTCGCATAGCGAGTAATAGTACTTGATATTTTTACAACCGGTCGGATGCCTAAACCTTAACGCGATATCGGAGGACGCGGGTTCGATTCCCGCCCTGGGCATAACATTTTGTACTCCAATAATTTGTAAAAATATGATTTTCGCGTAGCACGCGATAATGCTTGTAATCATATTTGAAAAAAAATAGTACTTGATATCAAATTTAGTGAATATTAATAGTTGATATTATCAACAAGCCGTTACAATTAATATATTTATACACCATTATGGTGTATAAACAAACGGTAAAATACTATTTGGTTTCTTTTAGTTAATTACTTACAGAAAAATAAACAGTAAGTAATTTTTTTACAATGTTTTTCTTTCCGAAGATAAGAAGCAGAACCACTTAACAGCTACTTGATTGGCTAGCTATAGGTATTGTATATTCTGTGACACTGGTGCTATTTTCCGCATTTTCACATCCGGAGTTTCGGAGCAAAGTGCGGCGAACAGCAAAGTGAGGACGCGACTGTCAGAACAAAATGTTAATTAACAGTATGGAAAGTTCAAACATTTGTTTTTCTAAATATGACTCATGCATGCATTAGCAGCACATGCTAAGCAGAAATCTAGTACATAAACCTAGTATGATTTATGGCAGCATCGTTGTCGCGACATCTCGCGATACTATTGCAAAATGAGGAGTGAAGAATTAGATCGTACTCTTGTCTATGGTAAGTATTTTTACTTGTCTACTATTCACAGTTTGAATCTGTGGTGAAAGGGAGCGCACAGTGTTAAAGTGCCTGCGCTGATAAGAGCGGTTCTCGCCTTTGAGCATAAGAGCGTAAAGTATATCATTGACCAGTCTCGGCATCTTGTGGGAAGTAACAATACCTATATATTGTTACTTATTATTGATTTTTGTTTTACGAGTACCAGTTGTGAAGTTAAAGTAGTACGTACGTTACTTTACTGTGCTGTACTGTATACTCGTTCTGGGAAGGGAATAGTGTGGCACGTCCGCTGTACCACTCCAATCCTATAAGTATCAGAAATTGCAACCATTTTTCAATAGCTACCCAAACAAAAGATATTGTACCATGTTAATGTTCTACTCCAGTCCCATAACTTTAAAAAATTACAACCATTTTCAAAACGCTGTGCAAACAAAATACTTATGTCAATGTACCACTACATCCCTATAAGTTTCAAAAATTACAAATACTTTCGTATCGCTGCCCAAACAAAAGACTTATGCTTATCTCTCCGCATAAGTTTTTTTGTTTTTGCAGCAATTAGAAAATGATTCTGAGACTTTTTTTATACCTCAGAGGCTAGCCTTTCACCACCATCTCACCTGATGGTAAGTGATAATAAGGTCGAAGATGTTGTTCAGGCTAACCAATAATTACCAGGTCTTCTAGAACATTGATTAATCTGATTGATTTATTGAGAAAGATAGGCTAGGTATTTTACAATAAATCTTACAATTTATCTTAAACCTTAACCCAAAAATCTCCTCAAATTAAAATGAAACAAAACGTGCAAGTTACTTCACTGTACTATTCTGTACTATTGCAAGGGGATAGTGGGCCTCGTCCATTAGCTGTACACTTCCAATCCTATAAGTCTCGGAGATTTCAACCGTATTCCAATCGCTGCCCAAAGCCAGCGTTTTGGTTTGGATGGGTACAGCTAGGAATGTTTTAAGGATTATCTATAGACCGATTACAGCTAGACAATGATAGCAATATGTACTTCTACATGCAGAAGAAGAAATATGGAGATAGCCTTGCGGAATATTAAAGTTATTTCTACTATTACACGGAAACAACGCTATAAATCAAAACTCTGTTTTATAAGACTTTAGAATTAATGATTACCTAAGTACTGGTTTTTCTTGGTGTCACATGTATAGAAAACGATGAAAAGTGATGATGCTAATGATGAAAGTATCCTGTGTTAATTCAGGGCTTAAACTGTCTTTCCCGTGGAGTGCCGTGCTAGAATTGGACACCTTCATGCTTTCCTGTAGAAACCGTAATACGAAGGGAAGAATACTAAAAGGTGGGCAGCAACGCCGTTGGAATAATTGACACCTTACACTGCGAACCCCTGACGCCTGGCAAGTCTGGGGATTTCGACAAACGGTTTTGTTCAACGGTAGATATTATGGCTGTTTATTTGAAAGTATCTATATCAATCCAGAGTAAAGGAGTAACAAAAATACACACACACCTCACATGCAAACACCCTCATTCACTAACTCACAAACTAGCATTTATAATATTAGTATGATTAAAGTAATACTCACTTATATATTATATTAAGGAATAGGAATTGCGGATATTTATCGTAAAATATTTATAATATTTTTTTCAGCTCAAACACACATGTTTTGGTTCTGGAAAATAGTGTACACAATGCGATTTTTCTGCGAAAGTAAGACAAAATAATTTAAATTTAGCATACCAAAAAATTAAATAAAAAACGATCGGAAAGCATACTCGTATAACCCTATAATTTGGAAATCATCTTAGTAATGTTTAAATTTCAATTTCATTTTTTAGTTATAAAAATAATTTTAAAATTGGTTTGGTTTGCCATAATCCCCACGCTTGGCAGGCGTCTTGGGGATCGCAGTGTAAGGTGGCAGTTCTTCAGAAGACGGTTATTCTTACTATCTGGTATTTTCCCTTCTTCGCCTATAAGGACGCCCAAAGGAACATAATATGGGGATTTTAATTTGAGAACGGTACCCCACGCGAAAAAAATTTAAATATGAATGTATGTGGTGTCGGTCCTACACCAATTCTTTTAACTTAAAATTGTTAAAATTATGGTAGATATGTTTATAAATTAGAATAAAGTTATTGTTTTAAAGCGTTATCAGTGAGTTCTTTAAAATATTTTTTATACACTAATAAAATAATTTTTAAATGAAATCAGACAAAATTGCATCCTAAACGCACCGTCCCCTATTACTGTGAATAAATAATATAATTAGAGAACGTAATTCGCATGTCATTCGACCTGTCTCGGTGGTCAAAGGGTACGTAACGTTTTCTATACAAACGTAAATTTATCATATTGTCCTTGATCCCAATATTTATGCTTCTGGTTTGCAAGTTTTTCGTAAAACATTTATTTCAAAATTATTCCAATTTATTCATTTTGGAAAACAATTCTTATTTTTACGTTTAGTGATATAATAAATAGTGAAACAAAAAATGGCTAAAGCAGAAGCATACTCCAAAACCTTTGACATGCATACAAAATGTCACCAAGTTCCCTTTACATGAGGAGGAATACTTCCAGGTACAAATATGACTAAACTACAGTTGTATGGTAAGATTGGTAAACACTACGAAGACACATACCTTAAGGCGCCCGGTGCGTAAAACCGGCAGACGTATGTTCGACTTCCGCCCAAGATGAAAATTTATTGCTCTAAAACACATTATGCAAAAGGTATACCTGAATACTCCGAAGGGCCTGAGAATTAAGTACAATAATATTTACGGTGCAGCAGGTAAAATATTTTAATATTATTAAAATCCTGCCATATTTTACTACGCGACTACCATAATTCGGTGCACAAATTCCAATTTCGTGTAATAATAAACTGGCGCCTGTGATATGAATGAATGGATGAAAGCACAATGTTAATTTCAGTTCAAAAATGTTTTTCTTTACTGTGTTTTTGTTTTTACTTTACAATTGCATTGCTATGATACCCGACGAAATTTTCACTTGTTGATAGCATTTATAGTTTATTAAGTTTTTATACTGTATAACAGGGTAAACGATTCGTTGGCTCATCTGGTAGTAATTCACCGTTACACACGGACGCCACGGTTTCAAATATGGGTTGCCGGTCTATTAGATAAAAATTTGAAAATTACATCAAGAACAGCCAAAAAACCAAGTACAATTCTTATTCTAATATTGTATTTTTTGCTTTAATGCCATATGAAGTGACATCTATTATCAACGAGAATTGTTTATTATTGTTTCGTTCTAATTTTGTAAGCATAATATCATATTTACTAGTTGGCCAAATGTTCTGTTAAAATAGATGTAAGTACAGTTGTACACGTGTACAATACAACCCCATCCCCTAACATCTGTCATCGAAACTCGATAGCAACAATCACTTAATCTGTGGCGATAGTTGATTGATCACAATGGATGAAATTTTAAACGCTTTAGGTAGGGAGCAACGGGGGTGAGTTTTGAGTACTGTAACAATGGTCCAATTAGTTCCCACGTGTCTTACTTTTCGGGTCGCATCGTCCACTGCAAAGCTTGTGCCGTATCTCCACGAAAAGCGATCTCATTCCGGATAGGTTCAGTGTGGTTCAGTTGTCTTAAAAAAACGACTTATGGACATACACATATTTATATTATTTGAAAAATAAAATTAATATATTTACACGATGACTTAGAAGTTCTCGCAACTGAATTTGAGCATATACTGGTACTGAGTCTGGTGACTCCTGGAGTTATTACATTAATTCTGAGCACTTAATATTGCAAGCCACCGTTTATATAGAAAAAAATACTGCTGACAACGCGTAAATAGTTTTGCAAGGGATTCGGGCCTAGGTCAGCAAAATATGTGTAACAGTACGACTAAAGTAAATAACACCCTACCCCGCAGTCTTTATTTTCCGATAAATGATGAATAATATCCTCAAATACAGAGTGAATAGTTCTCTTCTAGGCAAATATGTTCCACCGTCAACCACGCCACGACCTCGCTTTTCATCAGGTGATCAGTCAAATGCTTGCTTATCTTGCTCTCTCTTATATCTATTGAGGATATTGCTGACATTCCTCTGGTGTTCTTTCTGGGGGATGTGATTCTAGCCCGATACTCTACGTCACAACTTTTGTTTTGTACTATTTTCTTACCGCAACTATAGAACATATAATAATACTACCCGCAACTATAGGCTGTTTAAATTAGTATGATTGATTATTTCGTAACATTAAGTAGATCTTAATTATTAATATTACTTTTCTTCGGACTACGGAGGGCACGTTTAGCCGTCAGGCCCTGTTGAAGGATGGCAGTCGTTACAGCATGATGGCAGGGCATTTTCTAAATGCCAGCCTGGCTAGCTACCACCCTCAAGTAGAAAATCTGTCGCCAAGGTCCGCCAGCTGTGCTTGACAGCCAGTAATTCTAGGTTAGCATGACCAATATCTTCGACCAAATCATCACTTACCATCAGGTGCATGAGATAGTGGTCAAAGGCTGCTAGCCTATCAGCTGTAAATAAAAATATTTAAAATGTGATTGAATTCTCCTTTACCTCACGCTCTAACAAACACAGAGGTGACCTAAAAATCTGTTCGTAATGGATATATCATTGTTCAGTTCTGTATTGTTCAATTTGACCCATTTCGACGGACAGAGTTGATTTTGTGCGAGCTTTGATATTTTTGCCAGTTTGTGAAAACGGGGGTTTAATTTTGTACCTAACGTTAACTGTATTGTGATAAAATGAGGTAACTGGCCGACTATGGAATTTCGAGACAAGCAGAATCACTGCTAGCCTCAAAATTACAGCACTTAGTAGAATCGACCATAATTATCATCAAAATAAATTTTACCAAACCAATAATTTTCAATTTCTATCGTATAGATATTTCTATTTACGAGAACTTCAAATAATTGTACATACAGTAAAACAAGAACACAAACTCTTTAGTAGAATGGATATTTCTACAGTTTTAATTCGATTAAAGTATATGCCAGCTATCGGCGACTAACGTTTGGGCGCATGAAGGTCTGTTACCTATCTGTCTTTTGACTTTTGATTTCATTGCTACAAAATCTGTCAAAACTCATTTTTGATTGTTGCAATCAGCAGTTCATTGCTACAGAAATACGTGGTCGCCCCGCAGTTTTTAAAGTCTCATGTGACTGTAATTTTCTGGCTCTCAAGGACTGCTGCCGAAACACACTGTTAGGTGCTTGGCGACAGTTTTATTGTTCGAGGTGGGGATCGAACCATGGATATGCGGCACGGCAGTCCGTAGCTATTACCGCTCGGCCATCATTCTTCAAATCACGTGACTGAAATTTTTTTATATTTTTTTTTGTATAAAGTGATATTTTCAAAGGTTGTAGCATTCTACAACCCTATGTTATACTTTCTTGGTCATATTATTATTATATAAGAGTTACTCTCTAAAAAACCGTACAATACTGACAAAAGAGCCTAAAAGCGTGTACCTACAACAAGAAATGATTTAGTAAATTGCTTTTGAAGAATAAACCTAGTTTTTTTTACGCTTTTATAATTTCGTAGGGGTTAAGAGATGTGGTAACAGTAAACACACGCACACTTGCTGCACCACATATTTTATGATGACATGCGTAATAAGTGATGAGCCTATTGCTATCTAGAAAATACAGTTTCACCACACAGACCACGGACCACTACTGAAATTATCTATATCAGAAAAGATTAAAAAAACTTCCAAAGCGACCATTTACGGCTCTTTTCAACCAGTATTAAATAAATGCAGTAAAAAATATACGCATATATCAGTCTTAACTGTTTAAAAATATAGACACCTAATTACCGATTATATTATAATTTCCATTCCAAATAACTCATTGACAAATAAGCTCAGCTATTAGGTTTCTGACAGCATTTCCATTTCGAGTTTTGATATTTCAATTACATGCTCAATATGAAAAGCATTTCAAAACCTATTTCAAATTATATTCATCTACTGTAGAGTAATAAACAATATATTCAAATTTCGAATGCAAATTGCAAATTGTTCGCAGAACTACCCGCAAAAAATAGTGTAAAGACCATTCTATGTAACGAATGGCATACATTTTGAATTTCGAATAAAACAGTGTGAAATTATTTACACTGAAAGCGTGGCTTACAATGATTTAGGTAGGGATTACCTCTTGTTGGGGGAAAGGGGGTGAACTAAGGGGGATTGGACCAGTAATGGGCTAGGATTACTCCATTGTGTCTTGTATTATAATGTCAGAGATATATGAAGCCGTGATGGCACATTGATTATAGACTGCCGGGAATACCACCGTGGGGATACGCTTCTTTGGCATATAGCAAATGCTCACCTAGCTAGCTGTCACCTTCAAGTAGAAAATCTGTCGCCGAGCACCTAACGGGGTATTACGGCAGCTATCTTCGAGAGCCAGTTCCCATTTTAGATTAGGGCTAGTTAAGATACTCAGCAACGTCATCACTCAGACTACAGACTCAGGTAAGAATGCGGTCAGTTAATTAACTTTTATTTCTAAAAAAAAGACTAATTGATGATATACTCCTGAGCTTATATCCTCCAGATACGCTTGGGGTTATTCCTCATCTTGTACCTACTCCTCAATTATTTTTATCCCGTACATATTCCTTCATTGTTAAATATAACACTATAGTTAAATATAGCCCGTTTAGACCCTGCCTACTCCTTAGGGGATAAACAGGCGTGAATAAAATTTTATTCACGCCGGTTAATTAACCGGAACGTAAGATGGTAAGCGATGATGTGTTTGAAGATGTTGTTCAGGCTAACCTACATTTACTGTCTTTGAAGGAAAGCTGCCGCACCAACCTCGGCGACAAATTTTCTACTTGAGGGTGATAGGGTGTACAGGCGGGCTTTCGCGAAATGCCCAGCCACAATGCTGTAACGACTGCAATCCTAAGATAACAACCTGGACAGAAGGCTAACGTTCAAGACACTAGCGGTCACCCATCCAACTCATGACCGCATTTTTTTTTTTTTTAGGGAGGACATAGATGCTGGCTACCGCCTGTGCGGTCGTCCAGCTCCACCGGGTTTTGGGCGAGGGCCTGGCCCTACAATAGCCCGGGAGGGAGAAGTGCCGAAGGCACTTCTCCCGAGACGGGCGTAGAAGGCGAAAAGCGCTTTCTACCTCCGTCTCCTGCGGACGCCGAAAACGTACCGCTATTATAGGAGGGGTTGACAGCGAGCTCAAGGGCACCACTGTGGTTCGGACCTCGGCTTGTCTCGCTGTCGAGAGACATGGGGGGGATCGGAGCAAAATGCCTCTGTGCAACTGCAGTGTTGCACAATTGGGCCCTACTGAATAATACTCTTTGACTATTTGGAGAGCAATTTATCGTGACCTTGTTTTTGCCTCGAGCTCGCCGGCGAGCTCGGTGTTTGATTGTGTGACCTCTGATTACCTCACACCTGGGGATTTTACCTCGACGACTTGCGGATAACGCTAAAGCTGCCAACGTAATGGCTGCGATGGGGTCATCCGGGTCGTCTAATACCTGCCGTGGTCGGCGACGGGGGGGGTTTGAAAAATGGGATAGAAGAGGCGGTCGAGTAGTTCGATGCCTGGACAACCAATGGGTTCGAGTGGTGGGGCGCTCGATCAAAGTATCGGCGGGCGCAGTCCTTATTGAACTGCGCTAAAGAGGGAAGGTTTAGGTCGCAATGCAACTCGGTGTTCCGGATATACCACGGAGCGCCGGTTGCACTACGAAGAAAACGGTTTTGAATGACTTGAAGCTTATGGAGATGGGCCTCACTAGCATGACTAAACACTACTGATGCGTAAGTCATGATGGGGCGGATGCAGGCAGTGTAAAGTGTCTTCTTATTTCTAAGAGACATTTTACTCTCTTTGCGAATCAGGGGACCAAGGCGACCCATTACAAAGGCCGCTCTGTTACGGACGGTTGTTATATGATCGCTAAAGGTGAGATTCCGATCAAGGGTGACTCCGAGATATTTTGTTTTACTAACCCAGGGGATGGGTTGGTCGAACAAAGTTATAGGTTGCGGGTAACGGGGGCGGCCCTTCTCAGTAAAGTACATAGCTGCACTTTTAACTGGGTTGACCGCGATGCGCCATTTACGGAACCAGTCACCGATCTCGGTGATGGCCCGTTGGAGGGCGGGAATGGACTTTCTACTGATATGCCACCCAGTGGTATAAATAGCGGTATCATCCGCGTATTGGGCTAATAGGACGTTAGGCTGAGAGCGTGGGATGTCGCTGGTATACAGCGCGAAAAGAATGGGTGATAGCACGGAGCCCTGAGGGACTCCGGCTCTGACTGGGTGGGGGGAGGAGAGGGTGCCTTCCACGCGATAGCGAAAGCTTCTGGCTTTAAGGAAGTCTTGTAGGATGAGCACAAGACGTTCTGGCACGCCAAATTGGTATAGCTTGTAAATCAAGCCATTGTGCCAGACTTTGTCAAAAGCTTTCGCTACGTCGAGGAAGACTGCTAGCGTTGTTTGGGGTTTGGGGTACTTGTTAAAGCCCTCAATGATGTGCTCCGTGAGGCGGTGCACCTGTTGGACGCATGAGTGTCCGGGTCTGAAGCCAAACTGCTCATCTGGGATAAGGTGGTGTTCCTTGGCATGGGACTGGAGACGGTTTGCAAGTAACCGCTCGTAAAGTTTGCCTAAGGCACTGAGGAGGCTGATGGGGCGGTAACTGGTGGGGTCAGATGAGCTTTTGCCTGGTTTGTGAATGCCAATGACATTTGCACATTTCCAGGTGTCTGGGAATAAGCAGTGGCTCATAGCAGCATTGAAGATGCTGACTAGGAGATGGATGAGAGGAGGAGAGAGGGTTTTAAGAACCCTGTTGGAGATGCCATCGGCACCGGGGGATTTGCGCGGTCGGAGGGCCTTGATCAGTCTCGCCACCTCAGCGTAAGTCGCTAAGGTGATTGGTGGGAGTTCAGAGGTGACCACAGAGCTTTTACGTTCGACTTCAGCATCCACCGAATCGAGGTGAGCTTGGTCAACGTGATCTACGTTAGGGGAACACTGAGCCTCTAGGCTATCAGCTAGGCACTCAGCTTTGTCTTCGTCAAAGAACGCTGGGACTAGTGGGACTGGTCTGTATAAGGGAGGCATGTCGTTGTAGTTACTTCCTTTCATACCTCGCGCCAAGTCCCAATAAGCCTGGTGGCTTGGCACGAGGTTTGAAAGTTTGTCACCCCATTGTTGGTCACGCAACTCAGACATGCGACTTTGAACCATGCGTTCAAAGTGGCGTTTCTTAGTTTTGTTCTCTTTACTGGGGTAAGAGTCGTAATGTCGGGTCACTGCTTTACTTTCCGTCACTAATCGTCTCACATCCGCTGGAATGACAAGGCGCCGGTCGTCCGGCACCATGACCTCCTTTGCGGATGCACCTACTACGGTGGAGAGGTGATTAGTGAACGAATCGATTGCAAGGGTTACGTCATCTTTAGTCAGGATGTCGTCAGGGATCTTGTCAAGGTCCGGTGAACTGATAGCCTTTAGGGCAACGCCTAATTGCTTCCAGTTCACTATCGTCTTAGTGGGGCGGGGGAGGTCTGTTGTTGGGTCGGGACCTAGTCGCAGTATAATGGGTCGGTGATCAGAGTGAAGCTCGTGAACCACTTCTATGGAGCGTAACTGGAGTGTTACGCCTCTGAGTAGTGCCATGTCAAGCAAGTCAGGTCGAAAGTCTTCCGTGTGAGGGTAGTGAGTGGGCTCAGTGGGCGCAATTATGTCAAAATTAAGTTCTGCGACTAGTTTTTCAAGTGCAATGCCTCTGGGATTGTTGACGTTACAATTCCATAGGATGTGCTTACTATTGAAGTCGCCAATCAGAAGGACGGCGCTTCCTAATGAGAACAATGCTTCTAAGTCAGCTCGGACGATCGGCTTTTGACAAGCTTGGTAACAGGACGCTATGACTATAGGTTGATGACCAGTCATAGCTAGAAGGCAACAAGATGCTTCCATATTAACAAGAGTCGGGGTAGGTAAGGGGATGCAGTGCAGGGACCTTTTGTAATAGATAAGAGTGCCTCCCCCACGGGAGTTCACTCTATCATCACGTACCGTTCTGTAATTGGCAAACCTAGGGTTCGCCTTCCCCGGTTTTAGAAGGGTTTCCTGCACGCATATAATGTCGATAAGGTGGGTGCAACAAAAGTCGTGGACAAGGTCACGTTGTCTAAAGAAACCGTTAGCGTTGAATGACGCTAACGAAACTGAGCGCGGTTTCGTGCGTGCGGTTGTACTACCCATAGTGGTTGTACTGGGGAGGGGCCTGGGGAACGAAGCGCTTAAGGGCGCTTAGTAAGTTCGCGTGTTCCAATGTGTATTGGATCACGTCCGCTGGGGATTGAGCGTATTGCATCTTGTGGAATAGCTCTTGTACCTCATTGATGTCAACCGACATAGCCAGATCGCTGACTAGGTTGATTGCCTCTTGAAGAGGGGCAGCCATCAATGGCATAGGTGGAGCTTGAGGCCGGGAAGCGGCGCGGGGAGGCGCGCGAATGGTGTTGGCGACGGGTGCCGGGAGCGCGGGGCGAGCCGGGGCCGGTGCGCGGGCAGGGGCCGCGGCGCGGGCGGGTGCGGGTGCGGGCGCGGGTGCGGGCGCGCGGGCCGGGGCGCGGGCGGTAGCGACGGTCTTAACCATACTGGGTGGTTTAGACCATGCGTTACGGGCTGGGAGCGGCGCGGGTATTACCTGTGAGGCAGGTACTACCGTTAGTTTAGGGCTTACCCGTTGGTAACGGTCGTAAGAGGGACGGGTCGGCCTATGCCTTGCCACCCTGTGGTTCACTCGTGGTGCTTTAGGGCAGCCACGGTAATTCGCGGTATGCCCTTGAGCACCGCATAAAACACAGCTGGGTGGATCCGGCGAATCCCGGGTGCGAGTGCACGCTGCTGTCGCGTGATCGCCTAGGCACTTAACGCACCTAGCGCGAGCGAAGCAGAAACGGGAGGCGTGCCCGTATAGTTGGCAGTTATGGCACTGCGAGGGACTCCCATTCTTGTATGGGGCTTGGACATCGAGTCCTGAGAGGCCACAGACCTTTTTTAAATTAAAAATGGCCTTGCCTTCAGGAGTACGATCTAGTACTACGAGTACTAGATCGTAGGGGCTGCGGTCCTTCCCGCTGTACATGCGGTGAACTGCATGTACGGGGAAGTCTTGTGCCTTCAGGTCGGCACATACCGAATCGGTATGTACCTCCTTGGGCACACCGCGGATGACCACTCGGAGGACTTTCTCCTCTTCGAGTGCATAAGTGTGAAAACTTATGCTCTCGTGGCGGAGGAGTTTAGTTAGCGCTCTGTGGTCGCTAATGGTGGAAACTTGGACTTTAATGCCCTGCTGCGTGGAGCGGGCATTAGTATAGTGGATCCCACGATCCGAAACTAAACGGGACAGCATGTCCCATTTGGTTTTGTCCTGAATGAACAGGGGCGGAGGCGGTTTTTCGCGGCGCGCGCTCGAGTCCTGAGTGGACGCGGCAGTGGTGGCCGGAGCGGAGGGAGGAGACGCGGGGCGCGGGGCGGGGGTCGGCTTCTTGCCGGAGGCGGGGGCCTTAGCGGGTGCCTTGGCGGGAGGGGCGGAAGTTGCGCAACTAGCGGCTTTAGGAGCACGCTTGCGCTTTCTATCTACGACGGTATAGCCGTCGTTATCTGAGTCCGAGTCAGTGCGTAAGGCGCGACTCGGATCTACCTCCATCTCCGCTTCGGAGTCCGAAGTGGGCTCGACAACGGCGATGGAGGGACGGGTGCTCGCTGGCCTCCCGATCGGTGAGCGCGAGCGAGACCTCTCACGGGGAGGGGCTGCCACCGTGCGTCTGTTGTCTGGGCCCGGAGCGGGCGAAAGCGGACTGTCCTCTGAGAAGGACCGGGTCAGAGGAGGGACGTTGGCCTCCGGGTTTGAAGTCCCGGAGGGAGCGATGAGAGTGTCCGTGAAGCGGGCATTCTCTTCCTCTTCTAGGAGTTGCATGTGTGCAACGTATATATCAGGGTGGCGGAGGGCGAAGGTCTGAAGGACCTGCACCTCACCGTTAGAGGGACGGGACTGCATCCTGAGGGGAATACTCAGGACGCCCTATCCAGGGTTTGAATTCCCTCACACACCTTGTGAGCTCACTGTGTGAGAGGGAGTGTGTACCTAGGGTGTGCCCTAGTTGTGTACCCTCTCCGAGCTTTTTTCTCGGCGGAGAGGGGTGCTCCTAAGCGCTACTCCGGGGTTGACTAGGGGTGACCCCAAGGCCAGTAATCCCGGAGCCCAGCTTGCTTCGGCTGACCCGTGAAGCGGGAAAGGCCACGGTGCAAGGTTAAACCAAAACAACAACAGTGGCCGTTGTCACCGTAGGGTGTCACACTGCGACCGCAGCAAATGGCGGATTTGATCGTTCAGACGGGTTTGGCTGACGCTACCCCACGCCTGAACGACGTCGCTTAACAGCACAAAGTGTGTTGTTACGCGACTGTTACTATGTTGTGTCGGGTAGTAAAGTGGTGAAATGCGCACCGAAAAGTGCGGTCAAAACAAGACCACCAGCCCGATATGATGTTGTTCGTCCGAAACAAGGGACTTGGGTAGGTGGTAATGCCTGACGTCTTAGAGCGCCTCTGCGCGACGGCACGGCGAGCTCGTAGCTCGCGTTGCTCGGCGTTCGGCGGCTGCTCAGCTTCTGCACACAAAACAAAGACTTCGTCAGGACTGCGTATTCCAAGGCACTGGTCTGCAACTAGCGTCGGAACGATGACCCGAGTGAGACGGCAATAGTGCGGGGACTATTGCGGTCTCACTGGGAGATACTGGCGGAGCTATAGACAGGTGTGCACGGCGTGGCGGCACAGGTCGGAATAGTCATGACCGCAGCGGACGTTGCTTTACTTAGCTGATCGGTTAAGAACGACTTAAGTAGCTACGTCACGAGAGCGCTTCAAAATTTTTGTCCAATCATAGTAAGTATTTGAGGTTTATTAATCAACAAATCTAAAGTGCAGTTAGGTTTCTGTTAGCGATGAATTCCAGCAATGGAGCGGCCGCTGGGGCACTGTTTATTATTGTGTGATTAAAGTTAGTGCTCTAACAATGGAGTTGGGATTTGGAATGAACGCTCTCACATTGAACACAATAAATTGTTAACAGGAGCACTTTGCACCACTATATCATAATGTATCGAGTAGGCACCTTCTAGAAAACCTGCAGCACATCGAAGCAATATTCAAATTGGTAGTTGCAGTGCAGAATAAAATAGGTTGCATTAGTAATAAAGTAGGAAAAAAAGTATTTTGTTAGTCGTGTATACGATACCTTTTGATCAATGAAGCCTTAAGGGTATGTGAGTCTGAAATTCAAAAAATATTTATGGTAGCAATAATTTTATTTTATGTAAAATAATTTAAATTGAAACGTTGTTTCATTTTTCTTTAGTTACACCACTAAATTCATCAACGAACGCATGGAAAAAAAATATTTTTTTAAATTTTTTGTAGCCTCTAAATGCCGGCTTAGAACATTTTTTTACAGTACAACCAAAATATCTGCAATCATAAAAAAGAAAATAAAAACAACTAATAAATATTACATTTTATTTATGTAGTTTTTTTGGTACATAGTAGGCTAGCCCTTGAACACTATCTCACCTGATGGTGTGTCGAAGTTGTTGTTACGACTAACCTAGAATCGCTGGCTTTGGTTTGGCAAGTTGTAAAAACTAATAGACATGTTGAACTTTACTGCAAACCCATGGAAAAGTTGCAATTTGAAAATTAATCTGTTTCAAAACTTTTGTATTTACTAAACAACATCACTTTTGATAGTTATGGATAAATGGCAATCACCTACCATAAACTCATCCTACTATGGACTGCAGGTCCGTGATTCGAATCCCATCGCAGGCTCAAAAGTAAGACGATTTTCGAATGCCAACCTTTCAAAAAGTCAGAAATCTGTCGTCAAGCACTTAATTTTTTTTATACCTGATAGATTATCCTTTTACCACTATCTCATACCTGATTATGTGGTCGAAGATGTTGTTCCAGCTAACCTAGAATTACTGGCTCTCAAGGACAGCTGCCGAAACCCACCGTTAAGTGCTTGGCGATATATTTTCTACTTGAGGGTGGTCGCTAGCCAAGTGGACATTCGAAAAATGTCCTTCCACCATGCAAGCTACATTCGCAAAATACCCTTCCACCATGCAAGCTCAGTCCGCGGGATTCGAACCATAAACCTGCTGCACGGCATTCCATAGCCAATGCCACTGAGCCATCACTGCTTTAACTATTAACTCAATTATCCCCTTCCAACATTCAAAGATGATGCGCAAGGGATTTGCTAAGTGGATTTCTGGAATAAGCCCTCAACTATCTCGTCATTCTAAAATGTACAAATACACAAGATTTACAGCTCTTATTTGAATTGCAAGTTTTGTTGTATGACAGAGCGGTGTTGTTTATGATAAGAGGTTACTTCAAGAGCATGGGTTAAAGCGCTGACAAGTGCTTAACATAAACAGATTTAACAAAATATATTTAGTTTGCAGAAAGATGTGTTAAATTTGATCCTATTTTCTAAGGCCAAGATAATAGCGAAACAAAATCTTTAAAAATTTTCTCTGTGAAATATTTTTTTAAATATTTTATTGAGTATAAATTACGCTTGTAACGTAAATATCTTCAATATCCACGTATGTATATGTATAAAAATATAAATAATTATTTTTCGATTTAAGTTACTATTACTTCAGTTTTTCATAAAAGTTGATACGAGATTTCACCGTCGCTGCTTCTCTTTCACTCCTAATCAGTACGATAGTGATAAAATTTCAGCATTTGTAAACGTCGTGACGCACGTGAATTACTGGGCTAGGCGGTAATACATGATCTTGTTCTTCTTAATTAGAATCCTACCATTTCATGTCTTGAGTTGGATTATAATCCAGAATGAGCTTGAGCTTGAGAGTTGAGCAACAGTGATTGTTTGTGTTCTTGTTTTGAGTTTCTTTGAGAAAAAAAAATCTCGCTTCGAGCTTCGCCGCAGGGTGCTAGGGCATTTTGCGAATGCTCGCTTGAATAGCTACCACCCTCAGGTAGAAAATATGTCACCAAGCACCTTAGTGAGTTCCGGTCCTCTGTCCTTGAGAGCCATTTATTCTAGTTTAAACCTGTTAATCCCTTCGACCACATCATCACTTGCCTTCAGGTGAGATTGTAACTATCAGCAATAAATTTTGTTTATTGATCCACCCATCCATGTAAGTAGTATCCGAGTTGTATATACATTATACAGTGTATGATTTAATTCAACAATAGTCATTAGAGTGTGTTGTCTATTGTTCCTTTTCTTACCCTAGTATCAGTTATTGATCGTGGTCCACCTCCTTGCTTGTTCTACTCCTCTCGGTACTTTCATCTCTGGTAAACGTCCGAGTCAACCAGCGTACTAGTACCGATACCCAATACTCTCTCTACTAGTTTTAGCTTCGTACTGGAAATTCCAACCTGTGGGGTGCCGGGCTAGAATTTCGAATTTTTCCCTTGCGACACCCACGGGTACTGAAAGGGGACTTAGAGTAAAATACGGGAAGGTGGCAGCAACGCCTTCTGAGGAACGGATATCTTCACTGCTATCCTTAAGTGTGAGCGCCTGTCAAGAGTGGAGATTATGGCAAACGCTTCCTTAATGGAGGAAGGCTGTGTTTAGCAGTGCAAAATCTGGCTGATACAGTAAAAATAAGCGTTATGAACGTAATTTATCAACAAATTTCACTAGTCGGTAAAGTAGACCGGCTACAGGACTATTCAAAATCGTAGTAGTCAGTACCTCACCGTGCGCATTTGCGTGGTGTTGGGGCATTTTGTGAAATCCTGCCTGGCTAGCTACGTCAAGTAGAAAATCTGTTGCCAAGCAACTAACAGTGTGATTTGGTAGCTGTCCTTGAGGGCCAGTAAATATGTTAGCCTGAATATCATTTTCGACCACATCATCATTTGCCATCCGGGAGATAGTGGCCATAAGCTAACCTATTAGGCGCGGCGTTAGTGGTAGAGTCACAGTCACAGATCAGATAATAGTTGCTATGTGTAGTCTTTAGAATATAACTGCGTCACAAACGGTCCAAGTGCAATAGGTGACATTGACTTCTTAGTCCTAGCATATAAATAAAACACAAAATACTGAAATATAGCTTTAATCACTTTCATAATAATGTTTATATTTACAGAGCAGCTCTTACGACTATATAAACTGGATGTATAGTATACGATACAACTTCAAAATAACATAAAAAAGTGTACAATTTGTTGCAAAACATATTTGCATTGAAATCCATGTAACGAACTTGAAATGGAAAATGCATATTTTTCTACTTAATATCATTCCAGACAACTGCAATAAAATCATTTTTTTGACACGTTCACTAGCACTGTAGGTTTTTATTCCAGATAATTTTCTCAATGGTTGATGAAAAGTATGAACATTACTGATTACCAAACATTGGTTATATTTTGACAGACAAAAGTTTTAAAAGCAAATTTTTAAACAAAACCGAACAAAAATTAAATGTAAAACTGTTTTTCGACTTTTCGACCAAAATAAGACTGTTTTTCGACTTTTTACACATGGGTTGTAACTTGTAAGCAAAACGTGACAATACTTCATTTCTTACAATCCTCTACAATAAATATATCAATCGATTGAATATCTGAATTTCAGGTGAAATCAAAGCAACATCTCGTACAAAACAGATAATATTTAAAATCAACATGATTTTTAGTTAAACAAACTTAGTTAAACCAACTATGATTTGAAGTAACTTAATCATACAAGTTATGACAGGTTACAACTTATTAAAACATCTATGGCATGGTACAACTCAGTAAAACCAACTACGACACCGCATGATAGTTAAACCTATCGCGATACGAAATGAATTAACATAGACGCAAAGCGTGTTTGAACGCAAAGAGCACATGAGATTTCTCTATGTTTTACAGAAAGATCGGAACTATAGCCTTGCATTTACGTAACTAAATAAATCAATGAAATTGTTATGCTCGATATTTTGGTTGAGTGCCATCGATTGTGATCACGAGTCCACCGGTATCATTACGTCGATTCACGGATCACAATAAATATAAGCTATATATGTTGTTAAATTGGTTATGGATAAAAATGGGTCTATTTTGGCGATATTTAACTGTGCTTCGAATTCTTAACGCATGTAAAACAAACTTGTGACAGTACAAACGATGCGTTGCTACGCGCGTATAAGATAAAATAGTAGCCATAAAAAAGCATGTTATTTTAAATATGGGCACGGGATTTTGAGTAAAACACAATATTTGCACCCATATGAACATTTCAAGAGCTGAAGTACTTCTGAGTTGGACATCTCATATGCAATGCGACAAATTTGTTGTTGTCGACGAATGTTACGTCAACCTTCCCTCCCCGCGCCGCGCACCTCACGAGCTGACTCAGTTAAGCCTTAAGTTTGTTTTAACTTAGTTTTCACCTGAAATATTCTAAAATGTGATTACATGTTTCAGTTGCTAGAAACGGCTTCCAGTACCATACATCATTGACTTACTAACAAAAGGACGTCGTGTGATGAACAATAACACTCGTTAAAGAATCCTACATCAAGAAACATAATTTTTTTTCTAAATATGATTACGAACACTACCGGGTGGTAAGCGAAAATAATTCCCGCCCGGGGCATAAAATTTTGTACTCCAATAGGAGTACATAATTTTATATCCCGGGCGGGAATTGAACCCGCGTCCCCCAATTTCGCGTCGGATGCCTAAACCACTCGGCCACCTGGACACGGCTATTACTGCCGAAATTTTGTGCACTTTAACGGTCATAGGGTTCAATTCCCGCCCGGGGCATAACATTTTGTGATCCAATAATTTGTAAAATATCATCTAATTTTTTTATATTTCTGTACGGTTACTTAACTCGTAAAGAAATATAAAAAATAACTTATACATTGCAATTATTAGCGTATCTCGTCATTGTACGACTTTATTATCTGCTATTTTGAACGATTACAATACAGCATGGAATTGTATAAGACGGATTCGTTTCAACAACCAAGTTTTCAATTGATCTATATCGGATGATAGAACGAAGGTTGATACGCAATTGTTCTCCTTTTTTAGAATTACTCCTCTCTTAGCTCAAACAATTTTAAGGGCGAACCCGACGTCCGTTGTTACTAAGTCATTGCATTTCATACAAATCTCACAAAACTTGTCATGATTGTACTTATCGTATAACTTAAAATAAGATTACAGAACAAATAAATAGTCACAATGAATAAATGTCCTTTAAAATAAGCACCAGTTCACTTAACTGAAACTTAACCGGTATACTTAACTAATAAAACATAACTGCACGTTAAGAATGTAACTTAATTGGACGCAGATAATACTTTTAACGCATGTAGGCGTAAATTAAATCAAAAACTGAACACTAAAGTAATCAAAATTGGATTAACAAAGTAAACAAAACTCGACTAAGTGTCGATTACATCGTTCGCAAAGTTCTGCTCAAACAAGTTGAATTGTTGATTTTGATTTCGGATGACGCGAACTGATATCACCAACATTTTGATCGAAGCAAGTTTCCATAGCGTCGAATATTGTTATTGCAATGTAAATGATCTTTGCGGTTGGTTGAAATTTGTAGAAGATAGTGAAAGCTGTATTTAGAACGTGTTTAAGTGTCGGCAATCGGGAGTTCAAAAGTTATGCTCTGACTCAGTCAAGGAGTGAACTATTATTCGTTTAGGCTCATCGTACCTTATTTCAGGCGATTAATTTTAATGGTAATAATGGACCTGCATATACCGGTTCGGCGAAAAACAGCATTTTTTTATAGGACTGGGACATGGTTAAGATTTCCAACAGGTCAGATAGTTCCAGTACTTATTTACTCCGACTTCTACTCGCAACAGTGGGATTGCCTAGTTTTTTGAAGTATAGACCACGAATATCACTTTAACTCAATGAACAATCGTATTATTAGAAGGTACTATTATCATTCACAAATGGAAAATTTATGTGTTTTTTTTTCGTAAAATGTATATCTGACATCTATTGGAATTATTTAAAATGCCTCTTCAGGCATATACAGACTTGAAGATGTTTTTTAAGCTATAATGCCTCTATCATGGCTATGTTCAAGTTTTCCTTCTAAACGATTTTAAGCTCTCAGACTACGAAAGATTCTTCTGTCCAAGAATATATATTTAATAGAAAAGTTTTCAGAGATATTACCAAAACATAGAATATTCAACAAGCATCATAAAATATCTAAACTAAACACTAAGTGAAAACTTTACGTAAGTACTCATTTAATAAACTGGCAAGCTATTAACTTGAACTTTAATGTGTGGATATCAAAGTAAAAGGTTAAAATAAGTTCTAAAAGTTCTGGATAGTATAACTACTGATTTGTAACATCTAAAACGCACTTAAACTTTCAGTAACTATTAGTTTCTGTCTTCAAATATCATAAAATATTATTGTATATTGAAGTTCGCTTCTACTAATGGTAAAAGTTTAGAATTATAAATGTTACAAGTTTATAAAATACTTAATGGTGGTGTTTTGTGAAACTCGGTGGTATACCTGACGTATTTTTTTTTATGGGATTGTGAAGGGACAATCACGTGGGTCACGTGATGTTAACCTGATTTTAAGCAGGAACCTCTACCTATAACATGTGTTGTGTTGTGATTAGAGATGATGTGGTCGAAGATGTTGTTCAGGCTAACCTAGATAAACGTGCCTGTATTTTACTGGCTCTCAAGGACTGCAGCCAGAACACACTGTTAGGCAGACAGATTTTGTACTTGAGGGTGGTAGCTAGCCAGGCAGGCAATTGCAAAGCTAAATATTTTTTGACTAAATTCAAAAATATTTTAAGCTATCTTCGAATTTAGTGAGAAACATATTATATTCTGTTTACTTCATTAATAAAAATATATGTTTACATATAGGCAAAGTCTATGCACTTAAAAAATGAGCTTATGTGATCAATTCATTTAAACTTGAAATCATAAAAAACACAAATACCTGCGATATACAAAAAAATCCGAGTACTAAAATAAGTTAGCGAAAAAATAAACTTTACATATTGACGATCTTCAAATTTGTTTGTGACAGTAACCTGATGGCTGAGGAATTAATCACTCGACATGTGACAACCAAAAACTGGATTATATATACAATGTCTTTTTCAATAATGACGCTACAAGTACCTGTAATTTAAACTTTTTCTATGCGTTTGAACGTCGTATTACCTGCGCCTTACAAATATAAAACAATTACTGCTTTAGGAACTATTTCTCAGGCATTTTAAAAACTATGCCGCTATTATACGCAAGTTGAAAAGTTAAAATATTCGGGTAACAACAGCAGCCTCAGTCTAATAACTAAAATGGGGTAACTTAGAATATACAAAGTTAATATTTTAGTAAAATGTAGAATACTCAAGGTAATAAAATGCTCCCAGTTACTGATAATATCTATAGATAAGAAACATACTCACAAGTACGGACAAGCCACATAAAACAAAAACTGCCAATCACAAGAAGAGCTTAATAAAAACTATTGACGTCATCAATAGTTAAAAAGCTAATAGAAGGCTGTCATTCTTTCAAACAAAATTTTACTCTAGTAAATCTATTGACCGCGAAATAAAGAAGTCAAAATGATGAGAATGTACAAAGGAATGTCATTAAAGATGTCAATTTAGAATAATCAGTCTTGGGAAACGGTTAGAAACGCCGAATATACCTGGCAAGCGAAATTATAGCTACCCCCGGTCTTAAAAAAATAGTACCACAAAAAGAATAAATACTTAAAATATGTAACATACAGTGTACAATGTATTTCATGATGCGCAATTCTAATAATAAAATCTTAAAAAATGGTCCGTAATTGTACGCAATAGGTAAAAAATCTAGCACGAACTTTTTTATTTACACGAGCACCTCAAACTACTTTTCGATCACCAAACGATTGTCTCACTCGAGTTTCAAGGGCAGTGTTCACTTCCTACTTCACTATCACGTGATTGTTCACTGAAAGCTCATTGGCACTTTGGTTGTTTACGAGAACTCACTACTACACTTCCGTTCCGTCCTCACCTTCGTCTTCAAACAGGGGTTCTGTGGGACTGACCTCAGTGCTAGGCTTTTTCTTAGGCTTCGGAGGAGGTCTTGGAGGTATTTTCCCGCTCCTACCTAAAGTCCCCGACTGGTTCAATGACACATTAGTCTCAGTTTTCCTTGGATCATCTTTGGATGGAGAACCAATTTCTTCTTTGTCCCTCGGGACTGGGTTCCGTCTCAGGGATCCGGTTTCAGGTTTGCCTTTTCGACTCAACGTGCTGTTTTCTGAACCTTGCGATTGAGTATCGCTCCTGTCGCTGAACAGCTGTTTACGGGGCTCATGTTGAGGCGTTGAGGTGTTCTTAGCTGTCCAACTCATTCTCGGATTCACTGGTTCTTGAGGCCCTGGCGTGGATAATTGACTCGATATCTGAGACGTTATACTGTTCCGAGGATTGAATTGAGGGACAGGAGAAGGTGCCGGTTCCTGTTCTTCTATTGGTGCGTAGAAAACTGGATGGGGACTGTGGTAGACTGTCGGAGTGGCTGGGAGAGGTCTGTTCTTCATCGGCGAAAACTGAGCTTCTAAGCCAGCTTTATTGAGCGAGAGCACTGAGCTCCCGTCGGCTGTAGTTCTCAAGCCCAAGTTATCGTATAAAGGTTCCTGAGCTTCAGAGCTAGGCAGGATGGCAGTGCTAGCGGTACTGGACCAGCTCGGCACTCGAGGTCTTCTTGGAATCGTGACGTATCCTTGTCGCGGAGTAACAATAGTAGGAGTGATGGGCGCTGTGAAAGGTGATTGAGAACGGGAGTATGGGAGAGTTCTGAATAGGTTTTGGTTGGTTGTCATGCCGTAGATGGGCGAGTGGATTGGACTGACCGGATTCAGCTGCGGTGGAAGTCTGGTGGTATCAGGGACTGTGGAAGCGTTGCTTGCAGCTGGAGATATTTGGGCGGCTCTGGGAGGGAATGAAAGGAGGTCGGGTGGGTACGCCCGTCCGTCTGTTCGTCCGTATTCTACGTTGAGTGCGTCCTGCGACCGCTTGTTCGGGTGATCAAAGTCAAGCGACCGTTTCTCGTCATCGTTGTGAGCTGAAAATAAAAATAAAGAAATTATTATTGTCTTATTGTGTTATTATGGTTCTGTACCTACCCAAAGGGTAACACAGAGTCCTAATAATAATGAGATCCAGCTGTGGGTCTGTCAGTCTGTCTGTACATCCGTACATCCATCAGTACGTCATGCATACGAGCTAGGTCTCTAGATCGTAAACGGACTGAATTACAAACTAATTATGGAACAGTATCGAATTTTAAGTGGTTTAGGAAATAAGAGACATCTTTTAACGCCTTTTGGGTAAATACCCTTAGTTCTCAAGTCTTAGTTTTTTTTACTGTTAATTACTTTTTTATGATAAAAGGATTCCTAAAGCTATGAGTGAGTTAACATATATGAGACTATTAACATTCAATAATACAATATGTGCAATGCAAGCAGAGCTTAATGTTTTCCTTGTTCCTGTTACCCTTCAAATTGGAGAAGAGTAAGCAATATTGTTTGATTTATATATGAGCTTTTTTGCGGAAATGGGCTTTGAGTGGAACAAGGAAACAATTCGTCGTTAATTCCCAAGTTATTTCTTTTAAGTGTATAAAAGGCTTTATTAAAATGTACTCCAAGAAAAATGTATGTTTAGGTTGGAAGTAATAATTGAGCTCAGCCGGGTTATGCAAACATACACGACTACTTTTAAGTGCTACGTGTACTACCTCAGGGTGAAGAGCACAGAGCAGTTCCACATGTAAGACCTTAAATTAAAAAATCTCGTGTAGATTCTTTCCCTCATAGACAGTCGTAATACTTAGCATCATACAAACGGCTTGGCCTTTTATATTATTACAACTTATAATCAGATGAATTTTGAAGCGCTCGTAGCCAAGTTTGCTTAGCCATTCTGAATCGATCAGCAAAGTTAAGCAACGTCCACCGCGGTCATGACTTGGATGGGTGACCGCTGGTGACATTACTACTGAGCGCTTCCGTGCTTCGGAGGGCACGTTAAGCCGTCGGTCCCGGTTGTTGTCTTAGGATAGCAGTAGTTACAGCATGGTGGTAGGGCACTTTGCAAATGCCCGCCTGGCTAGCTACCACCCTCAAGTTGAAAATCTGTCGCCAAGCACCTAACGGTGTGTTCCGGCAGCTGTCCTTGAGAGCCAGTAACTCTAGGTTAGTCTGAACAACATCCTCGACCACATCATCACTTACCATCAGGTGAGATAGTGGTCAAAGGCTAACCTATCAGGCATAAAAAAAAAAAAGATGACAGCGAAATCAAAATTTTATGTACAAAAAAACCGGAATCTTTGGTAGACCAGATGTAAGTATGACTGAATATACCAGGTAAATAAAAAAGGTCTTACCGAATACAGAATCATTGTCCAGCAATGTTTTGTTAAGCTCGGACATCTCGGTGGCCCCACTCATGATGGAGGGCGGAGCGTCATACCTGCGCGGTGGCTTCGTCACTGGGTTCACTGCGCTGATGAGGCTCTTCTCCATCTCTGGTATGACCGAACCCTCAATCAAAGCCTCGCCGTTAGTGGTATCCGCCTTCTTTTTATCAGAACTGCGTCGACGGCAGCAACACCAGCATAGAATTATTAAGAGTATCAGAAGAATAGCAGCGGTACACGAAACCCCGATCAGAACTGGCAGCATATTGTTGTCCATACCAGGTGGGACATCGATACCAGGCGGCGTCTGAGTTATGGCTAACGTTAAGCTTCTTTCTTCAACGCCACCTTGATTTTTAGCTACGCAAAGGTATTCTCCATTGTCAGTGCTTCCAGCATCAATAATCGTCAGGTTCACCCACTTGGTGTTATCGCTGGAACTTTGCGTGATATAGTACTTGATTTCTCCTTGATATCTATACGCTCCGTCGATTATTTGAGCGTTTAACACCCAGTTTACTTCTGGCTGCGGGTTGCCGTTCACCTGACACGATAAAGTGACGTTGAAGTCGGAAGTACGAAGGGTTGTACTAGTTGATGGGTACACAATACTGGGACGACAAGCGAAGTCACTGGAGTCCAGCTCTTTCCATAGTTTCCCGTTAACTTTAGGGGGCTCAGAGCAGGATATGGGAGACGTGTAAAAGTTTTTACTGATCACCCAATTTCTGAAAGGCTGTAAATAGCAGTCGCATCTCCACGGGTTATCGTGTACATCTAAGTTCGAGAGAGAGGTCAATGCACTCAGCGTGTCAATTTTCATGTGCTCAAGTTTATTACCGTCTAACCTGAGTATGTTCAACTTAGGTACGTTCATAAAAGTCTTCATTCCTAAAGTTACTATACGGTTATTGCTCAGATCGACTTTCTGCAAAAACGGCAAATTGTTGAAAAGTCCGTCCTCTAATTTCTCAAGCTTATTATCGTTAAGAAGAATCCATCTAATCTTAACAGTTTCTTTGAAGGTGTCTGCGTGCAGTATTTTAAGGTCGTTCTTTGATAAGTCCAGTTCAATCATGATAGCTAGACCGCTGAGCCCGTTCCTTTGGATCGTAATTAATTTGCAGTCTCTTAGAACGAGTTTCTTGAGATTAATAAGTCCGACGTCTTGGAATGCGAGCCTTGTGATTTCATAGAGATTATTTCCGGCTAAATCTAGATTTTGTATTTCAGTACTAAGAGTTTTTGGGATATCTTGGAACTGCGCGTGGGAGCAATCCGCTTGCTTGTTGCCGCTGGCCCAAACACATTTGCATTCTTGAGGGCAGTTGCTCGTGAAATCTCCAAAAGTCGCCAGGGCTAAATTCATTAAGACGAGTAACCGCAGCGCTCTCTGTGCTCTCTCCATGTTGTCACTGTATCTGAAACAAACGGAAAACACATTGTAGTCAGAGGCGGGGCAATAAAAGCTTTTGAACGCTTTAAATAGACGGAATAAAGTAGTTTTGAACACGCACGGTAGTAATAGTGGCGTTAAGAGTGCAGTCTGAATCGTTTTATGTATTTTAAGAGCAGTTAAGTTGAGTTTACGGAATGGTTTAAGTGCGTAAAGCCGTCTGAAGTTGAATTAAAACGTAGTTTAACGACACGTGGTCTGAGACGGCATAATGACTTGTAATATACTTGTATACGATATTACTTTTATGCTCACAATGATAGACTAAAACAACATAAAAAGCTTTATAAACAGAAATAGAAATTTCCTTCTCAGGTATTTTGGCGGTCTTCAAATCGTGAATAATCCCGGTATTTACCGCTAATATTCAGATTTGCTTCGTTCGCTGCCTTTTTTCCTCTTTTACATAATTATACCATTATTTGCCTTGTAAAACAGGAATTTACTGCAAAAACACAATTAGAGCCCTCGTAAGGATTTAGGCTACGTTTGTCCCCCCCTTTCTTACGCCCGCCCTTCGCGATAATTACATGAGCGTGAGTAAGGGCGGAGAACTGACAGCAATTTGGAAGTAAGTACGTTCCACAGTGTGATCTGCTCCTTATTTCGGTGAACGATTGGTTGGTTCACGTGACAAAGAAATAGAGTATTTATAGAAAGGAAAAATTATTTAATATGAAGCATAAAAATTGGATTAGATTAGACTGTACAATATAGAGACTGTACATATATAAATACATTTTATATATATTTTGTCAAATATATTAAAATGTTATAAATATATATTGTAAATTATCAAATACACTGTTGACAGAATATACATGTACACAATTTCAGAAGTTGAGCTCACACAATGCGCCGCATTGTTGAAAACAACTATAGTTTTAGTGTGATAAGAAAGTAGAAATTAAAGCTTTAAAAATTATTTTGTGTTGCATGATTTAAGATGCAATTGTGGATAATCCGTGGCCGTACAAGTTTACTATAAATTATATTCACGACTAGTATTGTTTTGCCCGGTTCGGGTGATACTAACATATTAATCCTTGTGAGATTGTAAATTTTAATTTCATTTAAGACTGTCAAATTTGAAGTTCTAGCATAATATGATCTAATCGAATAGCATAGGTTAGTTAAGATAAGTTGAACTTATCTTGACCTCGACTTTTTTAATGTGATCTAATCGTGAAATTGTAACAAACAAAAAATATTTTAAGAAAACATGAAATTTATATTTTCGTAGAACACTTAAAATATAAAATAATATATATCTACTTAATATATGGCTATCTAGAAGAGTCAATACCCCCCTGATGATGCTTCGTATAGAAGCGACGCGTAGAAGAAAATTCTTCTGGTTTGGCTACATTGTGTTTATGACTTCATTTCGTGTTAGCAGGAAAATTTAGCGAAATAGTCACTAGGTGTAAGATTTTAATTTATTTCTTTCTTAAAATATTATACAGCGTATAAACTATAAGTACATTTATTCTTAAAAATACATATCCGCACAGTAAGGCCGGTTTTATTCATTAATTTAATTGTCTCCCTATTGCTGACAAAATAGAAACTTCTCGTAACTCGCTACCGCTTGTCGCTTAAGACAAACGCCCAAGCGCCATCGTAGCAATGCTCTAAGTACCGTGAAACTGTTTCGTCTTTCTCGAGCAATTCAGCCGACTGATATTGTTCCGAAGTTATTCGACTTCATATTCCGTGCCCGAGTTATTGTTTGTTTTCATTCGTTGAGAGTATATTTTGAGAATCATCCGATTCGATTCATTAGGTACGTAAAGATTGTTTATATTAAAAAACGTAAGTGCAGGAAGATGTTCAGTTTTTTTAACGAGAATCATTTTGATATCACACTACCTTGTCTGTCCGTATGTCACTACCTTATAACTCGTAAATAGAATGAATTACAAAACTGATAATAAGATATTTAATGTAGAATATTAACCAAATAAATGTGGAATTTGAAATTCAATTACAAAACTTTTTCCACACGTCAGCGGATAAAAAGCACTTTTCTACGCAGCTTTCGAATGATAAACAACATCTTTCACAGTTATAGAGGCGAAAATAATATTTTTGAATATTACAACGAAAGAAAACATTTTTGAACCACGAGCGGGATACGAACTTGCTACCATCCGTCCCTCGGCAATGATAAAGGTGAGTTATAGTTTGAATTTATCCTTTCATTCTTATTGCTTACCCATCTTAAATTTCAGGGCGAGTGCATGAGAGCCAGTAATTCTAGGGTAGCCTGTCAGGTGAGATAGTGGTCAAAGGCTAACCTATCAAGCATAAAGAATATAAAAAAATATGGAAAGACAGCAAAAGGCACTTTTTAACACCCTAGCATGTGGCTTGTCATCTTTTAGAACTCAGTAGTTCTACAACTAACATTTTATCGATAAAAATAAAGAAAGAGAATAAAATTCTACACAAATTAGGAAAAGGGTGTTTAAAGAAGTAATATTTTTTTTGTTTATGTTCAAAACTGACGTCTAAGGCTGGATATACAACATTTTATCAATTATATCGCGCTTGTAGCTAGTTTCGGTAACTACGAGTATTCTACACGATCATAGTGTAGAATACTCGTACTATGTTGTGCTTAGTTATATTATAATAATTATTATAAATATCCTTTGTTAAGTTGCATTTGTACCAAACTTTGTGAAATAAATATATTAAAAATAAATATATTATTATAGTACTCGCGGGTTTAATAAATATAATAAAATTTTGTCAAAAATTATTGAACACCAATGCATACAATTCCATAATTTACCCCTAAAACCGTAAAAAATATAAAAAATTACGTTCACCCGTTAAATTATTAACCACTTTTTGCGCGGTTGGATAAAAAAAACATCCTATGTCTTTCCCCGGGTCTTAAACTATTTCCATACCAAATTCCATCCAAATCGGTCGAGTAGTTTCTTAGTTTATTCGTTGCATACAAAAATGCAAATCTTTCCTGATTATCATATTAGTTTAGAAATAGATATTGAATTTCCCGCTATGGAAATCAGGGTTCCCCTTTAAAAACATTCTAGTTACCATTTTTTTCTATGTGAAAAACTAAAATTACACCTAATCTTAACACCTAATCTAAAATAACAACAAATACTGTAAATACCGATCCATAATACAGTTTTTAAAACGTGTTCAAAACAAACATTAAGTATTCTTTGGTTTGTTTCAATGCGGAAGCTGAATAGAGCTAACTCACAACATGAAATATTTATATTAGTGGTATCTACTCTTATGATTTGAACGTAATATAAATCAAAGTCAAAATCATTTATTCATTAGGCGTCTACGAAGCTCTTAAGAAGGTCAATTACATTTTTTAATATTGAAATATTGTTTTATATACTGCCACGTTCAAAAATAAAAATTAAAGAACAATTGCGAGAAAAACGGGCAAAAAACTCGGGGACATTCGTTTTAAACGTCTTTTAACAATGCGTTACAAACTATATACCTAATACAATTATTACAATATTTGTTTAAATTAGGTAGGTGACAGGCGATAGCTTGGCATAGGCAGAATTGTCCAAGCATTTTTGTCGTTTAAGTAATCGTAAATGGATTTCTTAATCAAAATGATCTTCACGTGCTTTCGAAAATAAAATACACCGTGAGGTGCCGGGTCAGAATCGCACCCCCTCATATCTTCCTGTGGAAGACGTAAGAGACAGGCCGCGGACGAAAAATTCCAAAAGCTAGCCATGAGCGCCCTCTGAAGAACTGCCCTCTTGCACTGCGATCCCCAGGATAACCTGCCAAGCGTGGGGATAATGGCAAACCCCTAATGCGGTGAAGTATTTGTTCAACCGCGAACGAAATAGCTGATGATAAGGATATATAAAAATTAACTTAAAATAAATCGTCATTCTAAATCTTTGAGACTGCCCCGTTGCTCGAGTGGCTTAAAAGGGTCGCATTGGAATTTAGGAATCCCAGGGTTCGATCCCCAGATCAGACAATTATTGGGTTCGTCTGAAAAGAAATATGTAACTGCTCAGAGCCAATATGCTCACCAACTATCATGTAGGGGAGGATGAAAGATAAGAAACTCTTTTATGTCAAGACCTCCTGATAATACTTAAAATAGAAACGTAACGCGTCGAAAAAATGTTCCAGTTAGGGTACGAAGCGTTTATTATGTCACGTCGGCTTAGCAGTTATTAGGCGAAATTGTCACTAGATATACCTATTTAAAAAAATGTTTTTCTGAAATATTAATTCAATATTTCCTCAAAGTATTTATAAAAAGTTTAAGTTATCGTGATGTCAAATAAGAAATCTTGCACCTACCGGACCCCACTTGAGTGAGATAAGGGTCGGAAAATGATAATGAATGGTCAGTTACATAGTTCAAACGAACGTTTATACATATCTACTACAAAGTATCACATTTATTTTCTTTCACATATCTACCAATCGTTAGATACGCGTCAAAGGCCGCTCTGTTTGCAACTCATCATCATACAAAGGGCTTGTTCATGCATATCATTGTGCAAAGACTTGTTTGAGTCTTCTGCTTTACCTATGAAACTCAGTCTTTTGAAGCAGTGATGGCTCAGTGGTATTGGCTATAGACTGCCGCGCATCAGGTCCATGGTTCGAATCCCGACGCGGGCTTGAGCTTCATCGCATGGTGGAAGGGCATTTTGTAAATGCCCGCCTGGCTAGCGACCACCCTCAAGTAGAAAATCTGTCGCCAAGCACCTAGCGGTGTGTTCCGGCAGCTGTCCTTGAGCCAGTAATTCTAGGTTAAGCCTGTTAACACCTTCGACCACATCATCACTTACCATCATGTGAGATTGTGGTCAAAGGATTACCTATCAGCAATAAAAAAATAAGTCTCGTAGGTCGAGTGGCGTTAAAGCCCTCTTTTTTTCGATTATCGGGTCCGACAATTATTGGTGATAAGAAAAAGTTTCAGCTGTACGGAGTCAGAATTGAGCTCAGTAGATAACAATAAGGATTTGCCCGTGCTAGGTGTGTCGGGTTAAATTGCACCTCTTCCACGACAAAACTTGTGTCACAATGAAATTACAGGCACATTAGACTTAACAACTGTATGTCAGGGTGATGGGCGCAGTGCAGTTCACTTATGCAGAACTGCATCTGTTATAGACATGCCGTGCGTTCTCCATCACAATTCCCTAAAAAAAAAATCCTGTGGAGGGTAAAAGAGCGACAACGGAAAAAACAACTAAAGCACATTCTGAAGAACTGCCATCTTAAGACGCCTGCCAAGTGTGGGGATTATGGCAAAGCCCCCCTTAATGGGATATATTCAAGCATAGGATGTGTTCAGCAGTGGGCCAGCTGGCTGATACAGAATAGTGCATGCAGCTTCAGTTACAAACAGTCAAACAGATTCTTCTTTTTATATGTAGATCTGGACACAGTACACCGTTCATAGCCATATCTACGTGTACCTATCTTTGTGAACAGCCGTTCTTTAGTAGTGGTGTATGGAGCAAGGGGTCACTCTTTTATTGACCCCTGTTACGAGGGCCTACTTACAGAATGGGTTCTGCAGTGACATCATAATATGGACATTACTTGAATTGTTACATTTTTATTTTTTACCGGCCGTTTGCCTTTACACATAAACGGATGGACGAGTCATGATAATATCCTAACCTTTTTGTAGCTCTTGTAGCATAACTGGCTTAGCGGTTCTTGACTAGTCAATTAGGATAAGCCAAGTTGCATTTACTATAGAGCGCTTCCGTGCTTCGGAGGACACGTGCGGTAGTTGTCTTGGCAGTCGTCAAAGGTTAGGCATTTTGCGAATGCCCGCAGAAGAAAATCTGTCGCCAAGCACCTGAGCTGTAGTTCTAAGTAAGCCCGAACAACACCTTCGACCGAATCTTTACTTACCCTCATTTGAGTTACCCACCGCCGACTGTAATTTTTTCTTTTATTTAAATTCTCCGCGGAGCGCGCGTCATTGTAAATATAAAAATTTTGAAAAAATAAAATAAAATTAGTATGTTTTACGTAGTACTACAGATGTCGCTCCATCCCCATACGATGATCAAGAGCGAAAGGAAAAATTATTCATAACTTATCGGTTAGAGCATACCCGCACATATGGATGGCGCGGGTTCGAAGCCTACCAAAAAAACTGACCTAGCCTGACTAAAATTTTTCCTCTCATAATATAGTAAAAAAAAAATTATACCTTCTGCATAAGTACGGAACCCTCGCTCTGTCCCACTCGCACTTATCCAGTTTTATTTTAGTCTTATCCACACAACAACTACCGAAGTGTAGACACGCCAGCCCCATCATTTACCGCCGCATGAGTTGAATGAATCAATTCTGTACCATCGCTGCATAAACTCTTTAATCATTATATTAATAAACCCTTCCACGAAGTTCAATCGAAATAAGTGCAGTCGTGCGTTGAACTGCTTGATGCTTTTCGAAAATTAATCAGGAAAAGAGATGGAAGATATTATATTCGTATTGTTACAAAACCAGTGATTTTCGTAACTCTTTAGTAGGGTAGCGTTGATTATAAATGTTATACAGCTAAAAGTACGAAGTATACAACTTTTTCTTTTTTCTTTGTGGCGTTGTATGTTATTAAATTGATTATGCTACATAATTTATTATCAAGTATATTATGTAAACAAGTCACCAGTGTTTGTGAGATTGTCATATAGATCTCTGATTATTTATTTTTTCTTGGAAAATAACCTTAATGTAAGTAAGTAACTTATTTCTGTACGTAGGTACGTAGTTGTACTGACAATGTAAAACATCATATGTACCACAGGAAGAGACTAGACTCCCACAACACAGGGAATCCTAGTGTGGGAGCTAGTGATCATAGTTGTAGTTTAATATTACGATTAATTAATTTTATATATGTTAATTAGTAATTATAAGTAGATTGTTCCCAAAAGTTCTGGCAAATAATCGATATATATATTTTATAGAGCGGTATATCTATATTTTTTTCTATTATGACCGCGGGGTGCCGGGCTTGAATGTCGCCTAATATTATAAGCCAACCTTATTGTGAGTTGTGTGCAAAACAGATAATGTAAATCTTTTTATATAAAAACATATTATTATAATGAGGTAAAGTCCGCGCCAGGAATCGAACTATGAACCACGTACGCAGCAGTTTAAGACGAGCCCAGGTAATCCTGTGTATAATGTATTCTGTAATTTGACCCGAGCAAACATTGAAACAAACTTTACTCTTAACGATCAAGGCGATGTTGGATCATTACCTATAGCTTCGCACGCGGTGGTACGACCCTCCGGCTAAACATATGTCGAAAAGAAAAACATCATTATTATAGAAAACAACAACGTAAGGGTTGTAAAGAACAAGTTGTACCTATATACAGGGTGTCCCAAGAAGTAAATCGCACATAAATCGCGGAACATACATGGGGGTGATTCAGATAGCCCTCTAGGACCTCTCAGCTTCAGTATATCACTACTTCTTCTTAAACTTTGAAGCAATGATAGTCGAATAGCTATAGCTATGGACTGCGGTGCTGCAGCTCCGTGGTTCGCTCCCCACCGCCGGCTTGAGCTTCAACGCATGGTGGAAGAATATTTTGCGAATGCTCGCCTGGCTAGCCACCACCTTCAAGTAGAAAAACTGTCAACAGTGTGTTCCGGCAACAGTCCTTGAGACTCGGCAAAACTAAGGGCACATGACACTCAACAGCTGTATGTCTCAGGGTGACAGGCGCAGTGCAGTTCGGGACTTATGACGAAATGTATCTGTTATAGGCAGGTTACCACTTAAAATCAAGTGGCCCTTCTTGCTTCTTCCGTTATAATCACAAATAAAAAGTGACACTGTGAAATGGACAGGCTTGACGCTGACCAACAGACATATCGCATTATTTTAAAAGTCAAACATAAAAAAACCTGTGTAGAACTCGCTTTCATTCCCCTTTCGCTTTTAACGACATCTAACTTCTGTATATGGAAACAATGGTAATATAATTTGATTTGGCGCACAAAACTATGTTGTATGTCAGTTTGACAGCCCTAGCGTGGCGCAGTGGTTGAATGGATGTCGGCACGAGCAAGATTTATGGTATGAGGAAAAAACTATTTTCTGTGTGTAGTGGATTGCCGTCATTCTTACCCCCAAGACACATGGAATCCTATTTTAAGAGACATTATGTGATTCAGGGATCAAATAGAAATGTTGTTTATATTGTTGTTGATGACTTCTTTCCATGACTAGGTCACGAAGGAGGAGCTCAAACACACGCTCAAAGTAGAGATCCCAGTAGATAGATAGATAGTAGATCAAGAGCAATTTATTGTAAGTTAGGTCTGTATGCATGAAGGTTTTCAATAAAATACCAAGAACTTTCAGAGAGCAAACCTAAAATCCTTTAAAGTCGAGTTGCACAAACGCAACGGTTGCCTGAAAGACCAGTCACACCGTGACAACGATCACTGCAAATTGTTTAAAACGTCCGGACAAAATAATGAAAAATATACGCGATTTAAACCGTTTAAAGTTGTTTAATTACTAAGCCTGTAAGGGGTTATTGTAATATTACACGATTCTTTAACTTAAAAATCTAGCCACTTTGTAAATGTTCCATAATTGACATGTTTTTATTTCTTTGGTAGAATTTGATTTTTATTATAACTGACATGTATATTTGCAACAAAATCAAAGTTCTGTTTTTGTTATTTGTATACAATTACAATCTGCCCCCCACCCCCCATGATGTCTTGCAGTAAGAGGCCAATAGGGGTAAAATACCGGAAAGCATGGGGATTAATTTAAACCCCCTTTAATGGGAGAGGCTGTATTTAGCAGTGGACAATCCGGCTGATACAGTAACTTTAAACATTCTGTTAACCTAGTAACGACCATTTTGTTGAAACCATGTTTCTTGCAATAAATAAAGTTCATTTCATTTCGAGTACAACTTCAAAGGTCAACTTTTTAAATCTCCACCTCGAAAACATTGAGTTATTTAACAAGGTGGAAGAAATCGATGTCACGGCGCTGCGAGAACGAACTTCTACAGTCATACAGTTCTCGGCTTAAGTATATGAGGATTGTTCCGGAACCTCCAGTTAGATTTCGGCACACGGGAGCAATCTCTCCGTGATAAATGCGAGAAAATAAATGAAAATAAATACTCTATGGACGCCAAATTTGTCATCGCATGACATGAAGAGAATTTTGAAGAAAACTGCCAAGGTAATTTTGAAGGAAGTAGGATTTTTTTAAACCTTTTAGAGAAGTGTTCATGTTACAAATGTAGTGTAGTCTAGCCTGTAGCCAAGGATGTGAGGAATCTCTATATTTAGGGAGGCTCAGGTTGTTGTTTGCCGCTGTCGACAAGACAACTCCAAACTTTAGGCGGGGGCCCGCTTATAACCCTGGATAATTATATTTCTTTTTTAAATATAAGTAAGCCTTAAAATCAAGTCCAATTCTGAGTTCTGAATGCTTAGGGCTTCAGAGGGCTTCAGACACGAGATGAGGTCACATAGTTCATATATACCTGATACTAACGAGGTCACGCACTTGATCTAGAAAAACTGATGTTTGCACCATAATTCATACGCAATGAACGCATGGACCATTGCACCACATTAAGTAGGGCAAAATATTTAAGCCCAATACCTTAAAAATTTACGCAATTTGCCCCAAACACTACCAGATTATATTAACAGCAACCACTTAGCCACAGTACAGATGTAACAGTAACTCATCTCAGTATGTATTCCATTAAATGTAGAAAGCTAGCCTCGACACGTGTCGTTTAAATTTCACAATAGGCAATAGGATTTCTTGCAATGCTGTGATCTGCGCTTTGTAACCAGACAACCAGTGAAATTGCCGTCTTTTTGGTTCTGTTAGTACGACTTATCTCGCTACTTCCTCATCCTTACCTTGTCCAAAGTTATGGGATCGGTACAACACACGTACCTAGGGGAAGTTCCAGCGGTAACAATATAACCTAAAACCATGCGTATAATAATATGTAGTCTTCTAAGCACTACTATTTACAGTTAACCGGGATAAATTTATCCTATAACTACTTATACGAGTATATACCTATAAGAATATTTGCTTATACTGATTATTATGGATGCCTTACTCCATCAAAATCCTTTCAGCAAAGGCGAGGCAAACAAAAACAGACAAGTTTACACATTTTCATTATTAGTAGGCAGGTATCTAGAGTTCTGTCATTCGTACTAGACAGCAGCATCGTGATTATTCTGTGCAATATTGAAAACGCTACACCAGTATTTATAGTCATAATTAATCTAAACATGAAAAGAAATAGCTTTACTGTCTGTACTGTGTATTACCGCTTTGGGCGTAAATTAATGATTCGGAAGGTAAGATTGTGAAACGAGCGTTAATTGAAGAAATGAAACGTTTGATGAAGAGCAAAATGGGTAAAGTGGGGAAATTGGAGCGCGCTTTGAAACTGAGGCGCACTGACTCATTTACGATGAATAGACTTAGTTGTATGAATGGGTTACAATTCTCTTAGCTTACTCGTAAATCATTTATTTAAGCTGAATTACTTATTTATTTAATAATTTATTACATTGAAGCCTTGAAGACTTAATACAACAGCATTTACTACCAGATAAATAATACCTAGTCTATCGCTCTTTGAGCTGAAGCGCCTAAGCTCAATATACGTCAATTTGAAAAAAAAAACGCCAAACTAAACCTTATAATTTCGTACCTGCCCACAAAATTTCACAATACTCGGTTGAGATATTTGAAATTGGTTCAGTTGACCTGTAGAGCAGAACAGCCAAACATCCTAACATACAAAACTAGTTTTACCCAAGCTGAAACGTACACGCTTCGCGCTCTTACAGTCAATTAATAAATTGAAAATGTAGTTATAAATAAATATAATAAATACCGTGAAAAATGTTACAAATGTCTAATTAATTAAAATATATTATATATAATATAATATATATTAATATATATTGCTGTATTAATATATATATTATATATAATATATATTAATACAGCCTCATAAATACAAGGACCCGGTCCGTTTGCATACCTCCTTGGAGGAAGCTTTCTTAATATTTAACCTTCAATAAGTTCTTCAATAATTTTGTAAAAAATTTACGACAAGGACTCATCCGACTAATTCGAACCTGTGATACGCCACGGCAGCTCAAGTAGGAAATATGTCCAGTATGGTTTTTGAAGCGCTCGTAACGAAGTTTGCTTAGTCGTTCGAAACCATAGAGATAGATAAAATACTATTTTTACTTTTCTGTGTTCGAAACCGATCAGCTAAGTTAAGCAACGTCCGCCGCGGTCATGACTTGGATGAGTGACCGCTAGTAAATTTACTACTGAGCGTGCACGTGCTTTGGAAGGCACGTTAAGCCGTTGGTCCCGGTTGTTGTCTTAGGATTCAGCAGTCGTTATAGCATGGTGGTAGGACATTATGCGAATGCCCGCCTGTGCTAGCTACCACCCTCAAGTAGACAATCAGTTACCGAGTTGTTAACAGTGTGTTCCAGCAGCTGTCCTTGAGCGTCAGTAATTCTAGGCGTGACTGAACAACATCTTCGACCACATCATCACTTACTATCAGGTGAGATAGTGGTCAAAGGCTAGCCTATCAGCTATAAATTAATAAAAATCCTTACCCAAGGACGGATGGTCGCGGGTTCGAAACCAGCTTTTGGTACAAATTATTCCTTTCATTGTGACTTTGTAGTCTTGTTCACTTAACAGGCGTTAACGCAATAAACGATGTTAGACAACACAATAATGGTCATTATAACCTCCTAATGAATACAAACAAACAAACAAAACCTATTAAGAAAGAAACTGAAGCAATAACAATTCGCGCAGTGCATTCTAACAGTGGCCGTCGGGACATTACCCCCTTCCGATCTATTAACCGACTTAGCACAAAGTGGGTACTGTTATTATCATTAAGCATAATGGAGCGACGGGCGATTAAGAACGAACAAAGATATTGCCGTTAAATTGTATTGATAGAGGCTAGGGATGGCTGGATTTGTTGGTCTTGAGGACTTTAATCTTGTTTTTTGAAGGATGCATGTGTGAAATTTTAAAATGATTATGACGAAATAGATATATTTTTTATACAAATTAGAAACATAATAAACCTAAGCAATTAGAAGTGCATCTTTTTTTTTTATGCCTGAAAGATTAGCCATTTGTCAGTTTAGGGCTTGGTATGCCCTCCTTCTCCGCCCAGGTCTACGGGTGCGGAATGCGGGTAGTAAAGTGGTGAAATGCGCACCGAAAAGTGCGGTCAAAACAAGACCACCAGCCCGATATGATGTTGTTCGTCCGAAACAAGGGACTTGGGTAGGTGGTAATGCCTGACGTCTTAGAGCGCCTCTGCGCGCCGGCACGGCGAGCTCGTAGCTCACGTTGCTCGGCGGTCGGTGGCTGCTCAGCTTCTGCACAGAAAACAAAACTTCGTCAGGACTGCGTATTCCAAGGCACTGGTCTGCAACTAGCGTCGGAACGATGACCCGAGTGAGACGGCAATAGTGCGGGGACTATTGCGGTCTCACTGGGAGATACTGGCGGAGCTGTAGACAGGTGTGCACGGCGTGGCGGCACAGGTCGGAATGTGTGATGTGTGAAGCATCACATAGTAATACGAAACCAAATAACGGTAAACACAACACATTTACGAACACTAGTAATAAGGTTCACTGCAATGTTTCCACCAATAAGCCGCAGCAGAGTAAAAGATCTTGTTTACTTTGCAACGATAACCACTCACTATACGCGTGTCAAACATTTTTGAGTTACAATTTAGAGTCACGAATTAAATTTGTAGTACATAATAAACTATGCGAGAATTGTTTACGCGGCGGTCATACAGTTACTCAGTGCAAGTTCGGTCCGTGTCGCAAATGTGATAAAAAACATAATTCTCTTATTCATAAGGACAACACAGTTTCGCACGGGAGCGGGCAGCTCCGACCAGCATCGAGCGATAATGTCAAACCGGCTTTGGCGATGCAAGCGTCCCTCGCGTCGGACCTACCTCCGGTAGATCCTGCGAACGAACACATGCACACAGATATATTATGCGCTCAGTATCAGTGTATGCAACCAGTTTTAATGTCAACAGCTGTAGTGGAAGTTAGAGATAATAACAATGTTTATCATTTAGCTCGCGCTCTTTTAGATTCAGGAAGCGAAAGATGCATTATAACGCAAGCATTATGCGATTCATTACAAGGTAAAAAAATACAGTCCACTAGAGAAATACGCGGGGTTGGTAATTGTATAACACAGTCAACGCAAATCTGTGATATTGAGATTAAATCACGAACCAGCTCTTTCATTATGCAAATGCAATGTTTTGTTTTGCCGAACATATCATCTACTATGCCGACTATACCTAAACAACACGCGCAATTTAGGTTGCCTGCACACATACAACTAGCGGACCTGGCGCAGATAAGTTTTGGGGTTTATTGACTGACGGTAAAATACGATTACCTGATGGGCCGTTCGTACAAAATACGCACTTAGGCTGGATCATTTCTGGTCCCATACATATCAATACGCGCAGTATTGGCCATATCCAGTGTAACTTCACTCAAGCAGTTGACGAACAACTACGAAAATTTTGGGAATTGGAGGAACTACCCAGGTTAACTGATACGCGCACCGAGGAAGAGAAGGCTTGCGAAAATCATTTCGTCACAACAACGATGCGCAATAGTGACGGAAGATTTATTGTCAGCCTCCCCTTTAAGTCCTCACCAGATAACCTGGGCGAAACGTTAACTCAGGCTCAAAACCGATTTTTTGCCTTAGAAAAACGATTAGACCGCGCGCCTGACTACAAAAAAATGTACAGTGAATTTATACATGAATACGAAGCATTGGGTCACATGACGCGTATAGATACTTACGGAACACCGAATTATTTCATGCCGCATCACGGCGTTTTTCGTGAGCACAGCAGCACAACTAAGCTGCGTGTTGTGTTTGATGCCAGCTCTGCGTCAAAGGGCAACTCGGGTAAATCACTAAACGAACTGCAACTAGTAGGAGCTCCTATACAGGGCGATTTGTTGGGTATCTTATTAAGAATGCGACAACACAGATACATTGCCTGTGCTGACATTGAAAAAATGTATCGGCAGGTTTTGGTATCCGCAGATCAAAGAAACTTACAACTTATTCTCTGGCGTGACAATCCAACGGAACGTTTAGGTATTTTCCGCTTGAATACTGTCGTCTACGGAACGGCCAGTGCACCTTTCCTAGCTGTACGTTGCCTGAAGGAGCTAGGAGCGCAGTGTTCGAACCCTGACGTCAGACGCGTCATCACGGAAGACTTCTTTGTTGATGATATGATCACAGGAGCAGACGATAAAACACAATTACTAAACCTATGCGAAGAAACTTTTGAAGTTTTAAAATCTGGTTGCTTTCCGCTTAGAAAGTGGATATTTAATTTTGAATGTGATCAGTCATCAACAAAGGTGTTGTCCGAAGATAAAAAACTTAACCTAGATGATAACAGTCACTGTAAAACACTAGGTATTAGCTGGAATTACGTGACTGACGAATTTACATATAAGACACAGTTTAAACCTGAACCAAAAGTAACAAAGCGCACGATTTTATCTCACATATCACAGATATTTGACCCTTTTGGTTTATTAAGTCCATGTATTACAATCGCTAAAGTTATAATGCAACGGCTTTGGCTTATTAAGATTGATTGGGACAGCGAGCTGCCCCGTGACGTCACAGCAGCTTGGAATCGGTTCATTACGGGCCTATCTGAGCTTGAAAGCATTAAAGTGCCACGCCAAGTGATAGGTATCGAGCCTGTGCTGATTGAATTGCATTTGTTTAGTGACGCTTCTCAGACAGCATACGGATCGTGCGCATTCGTCCGCACTGTCGCCGGTAATAAAACCGTAACGGTGCGACTTCTCGCAGCTAAGGGTAAGACTGCGCCACTTAAACCTATAAGTATACCTAAGCTTGAATTGTGTGGAGCATTGGTAGCCGCTCGGTTATACGCTAGGATATGCGAATCATTGCGTTGTGATTTCAATAATGTAGTGTTTTGGACCGATTCAACGATAGTTTTAGGTTGGTTACGTATGGCACCTAATCTTTTAAAAACATTCGTACAAAACAGAGTGGCCGAGATCCACGAATTAACCAAAAATCTACCCTGGCTTCATGTGAGAGGAAAAGAAAACCCAGCTGACTTGGTATCACGCGGTGTTCACTTGCATGAACTTTTATCATCCACTTTATGGTGGGAAGGACCTCTGTTTCTTCGTGAGTCTGCAGGTGATTGCAATGAATTAATTTCAGAAACGGGCCCTGAAATCTCGCACGACCTTCCTGAAATTAAGCCTAGTGCTGTTCACGCGTTACACGTTGGACAAAATGATGCCGTATTTCCTTTCTTAAGGTTTTCGCGATTCGACCGTATGAGACGCACATTCGCATACGTTCTGCGCTTTATAAATAACGCTCGCAATTATAAAATAAATCGTCAGATCGGCGAGCTCACGGTAAACGAATTGAGGGAATCAGAGTTAGGTATGGCCAGGTTAGCCCAAGTTGAATCATTTTCTAATGAATATAACTTAATTTTAAAATCGAAATCATTAAAGGGTAATCGCAGTTTATCGAAATTGAATTTATTTATTGATTCCAAAAATATCATTCGAGTAGGTGGAAGAATTTCAAACTGTTCCGAATTCAATTATGATAAGAAGCATCCGATATTACTTTGCGCACGTCACAAGTTCACAGCTCTATTGTTCGGTCACGAGCATAATCGTTTGTTCCACGCAGCCCCACAGGCACTTCTGTATGATATTCGACAGCAGTGGTGGCCTATTGGAGGTAGAAATCTTGCGCAAAAACCATACATGAGTGTGTTACTTGTAGGCGTTTAAAGGGCAAGACCCTTACTCCTCTGATGGGTAACTTACCTAAACAGAGGTTAACTCCCACTTATCCATTTTTATGCTGTGGAGTAGACTATATAGGACCAATGCTCATGTTGAATCGTAAGGGAAGGGGCGCTAGAACTATAAAGGTATATGTCGCTTTATTTATCTGTTTTTTGACGCGAGCCATACATCTCGAGCTCGTAAGTGACCTGTCGTCTGAGGCATACATTTGTGCTCTTAAGCGGTTTATATCACGTCGTGGAAAACCTAACGAAATCTTTTCCGACAACGGCAGGAATTTCGTAGGCGCACAGAACGAATTTTCAGGGTATTTGGCTAAGTGTTCTGCAGACATATCTGAATATGCTACTAGTCAGTCAATTAAATTCAATTTTATCCCGGCATACAGTCCTCATTTTGGTGGTTTGTGGGAGTCTGGAGTAAAATCAAGCAAATACCATTTACTTCGTACTATCGGAAACGCTCGCCTCACCTTTGAGGAATTTGCCACGGTTTTGACACAGGTTGAGGCCATTCTAAACTCCCGTCCCCTTTCTCCTCTTTCATCCAATCCTGATGATTTACTTCCACTAAGTGCCGGCCATTTTCTGATTGGTCGACCACTGACTGCGCCAGTCTACCAAGACATGCGGGATGATACAAAGGCCAATAATATGATCAACCGCTACAAACGAGTCGAGCAGCTGCGACAACATTTCTGGGCAAGATGGGCAAAGGAATATGTCTCTGAACTCCAGACTAGAAGCAAATGGAAGGAGGATACCTACGAAAGTTTGAAGCCAAACACAATGGTTGTCATCAAAGACGATAACCTTCCTCCATTGCGATGGCATCTAGGCCGCGTCGTCAAGACAATACCGGGCAAGGATGGCATATCTCGCGTTGCAGACATCCAGACAAAGTCAGGCGTCGTGAGGCGTGCTTTCACCAAGATCTGTCCTCTGTTCAACGAAGACGAAGCATAAAATCCACATTGGAACAGAGCTTCCAAGGTCGGGGGCATGTTACTTATACAAACAGTCACTGTCTAATGTGACAATGACATTCTATCAAGGTCAAGCAAATGTTTCAACGTCAAAAAAAAGACGTTAACGCCGTTAAAAAAAATTACGCATATCGTACGCATAAAAACTGTCATGTATTTTTGAATTAAATTAAATACTACTAATTTTCGAAGTACAACAAGCTTTTCTTTTGGTATAAGAAGTTCTACCACCCAGCGACCCAGCCGTTACATACATAAAACGACACGCGAAGTGATAGCTCGATCAGACGAACGTGTTGTAACTTATGGGGTACCACAAGGTAGCGTCCTGGGTCCACTTTTATTCACAATATATATAAATGATTTACCTAACGCTACGACCCAACAAATGTCATTATTTGCAGATGACAGCGCAATTACAATACCGCGTAAACATATTGACACCTATGAAACTGACATTAATGATTCTTTGACCTCTGTAATTTCGTGGCTTGACAATAATAATTTAAAAATTAATATAAACAAAACAAATGTTATACATTTTAAGCAAAGAGGCTCACAAAAATCTGACATTATGGTAAAATATGACGATAATATTATTAACGAAGTAGATGAGGCAAAATTTTTAGGGATAGTAATTGAAACTGAACTGGAAACCCCAGATAGAATATCTGTCAAAAAGAGTCAATAGCGCTGCCTACGCTTTAAGTAAACTTTCGGATACTCTAAATATTGATGCATTACTTACCGCTTACTACGGACTGGCTGAATCCATTTTAAGATACGGAATCATATTTTGGGGCAACTCTACCGATAAGGAGATTATTTTTAAGAGGCAGAAACGTTGCATTAGAGCGATGTTTCGATTAAAAAAGACTGATAGCTGCATACCCTATTTTAAAAAACATAAAATTCTTACACTGCCGTCATTGTACATATTTGAAGTAGCATTATTTGTTAAAGGTAACCCGGACCGATTTTCATCACTGTCAGACCATGTAGTAAGAAATAGACGAGACCAAAATAAATGCTGTAAGCCTGTAGCTAAGACAACTTTAATGACTAACAGTATAGTTTGTATGGGTCCACTTGTATATAACAAGTTGCCTAAAGAAATAAGGGACCTAAATATTAACTTGTTTAAAAAGGCACTCAAAAAATATCTATTAGATAAATGTTTTTATAAAATTGAGGGTCTCTTCGCTTTTGACAAATTTTAGCTGTTAATTATAATTTTCTTATTTGTATGACATTATTCTTATATATTGACTCGTTGGTAATGTTTTTTTTTTAAATTTTTTGATACATTTTAATGCCATTGTAATTTGTAATTAACATACCTAATTGACATTTCTTTTTTTGACATTATTTAATCATTTAACTACTATTCTGATGTACTACTTAATATTTAATTATTTTGGCATGCCATCGCTCCATAAATTTGCACGCCTTAGGGCAAAACACGATCGAAGCACACTAATCTTTCTCTTTCTACCTGTTTTTAACATGCACATGTGTTAGTCATATTATGTATGTATACTCGTGTTTTGAGCAAATAAATTATTCTTATTCTTATTCTTATTCTTGATACTTTATTACATGGTTGCGACGTAATAATTAGAAATAAATGATGTGTTGATACGTAAACATTTTGATTTGATTTGATTTTGATTTGATTTACTATATAGACACAAAACTTGATATAGCGAAATTTAAGAGCTTTTAGGCTTCATGACTTTTTTTCTACTGAGAGAAATATATATATGGAATCGTGTTTTCGGATCAGGAATAGTATTAGCCTCGAGAATGTTATATATTTTATTTATATCCGTACACACTCTTGTAAGAAATATGTCCAAAATTTCCCTTCTCAGACCCATTTGACTTTAATACGTGAGATTTTAAGCATGTTTTTACGATACATAAAAACATTAATACTTACCGAGCTGACTTCATTATTAGTAACGGTTAAACGTATTTTTTTTTATATTATGCTGGTTGTAGGTGTAACCTTTCAAGATCCATCATGACTTTTTCAGTATTATTTTGAACTCGCCAACTCTATAATCATGTCGAATGACTACCAAACCTATGTACAAACGAGATTAAACTGCTTCAATTTTGTATTTCCCGCAAGACATCGAGAGACTCCACCTTATATAAAAAATATATCAACAACATAAACAACGTATTATTATCACCATATTAAGAGTACCCGAAGGTTTCAAAATGTCCACGTGTCGCCAGATAGTTTAGTGTGTAGCAGTAAGAAAATTATATGTTAATATTGATCATATTTCCTCAGGACTAGTGAGCTGTAAATATTTTGGCACGGAAGTATATTTTTTAACCGTATTCAAAAAGAAGAGGTGGTTGTCAACGACTGTTTTTTTTGTGTAAGTTATCATAAAACTATACAGGATTTACCGATTTAGATGTTTTTTTACATTCGAAAGCTGATACTTGTCATGTGGGCCCATTTAAATTTGAGTGAGATCTGACGAGTAGTACTAGAGTTATCCTTAATAATAGCGTATTGTATGTTTAAAGTCGATTTTTTTTGTTAAAATTTTAATTATACTATATTTTCTTGTTTAGAAGCAAGTAGCACCTGTAGGAAAAGCTAGTTCAAAAAGCGGTTCAAATCTGCCTACATAACGAGCTTGATAAATGCGAAGAAGCGGGTAGATACGTCAGGATGTAAAGAAATGACGTCATATCCTCTCTATTTACCGCGGGCCCTTTGCAATGGTGATGAATGGCGTGAGGGCTTATATTAAAAAAACCTTCGCTTTTTCCAGTACATTTTTGACATTTTTAACCTCGAGTTACGAGCGGAATTGTAAATTATATTTTATTATGCAAAACAGTGAATTTGCAAAATACGTGTACGTCTGTTTATGGTGGTGTTAACTTTGAGCAATGATAGCCGACCGGTTATATTTATGGACTGCAAAGCCACAGGTCCATGGTTCGATGCCCACCGCCGCGCCGCCGCCGCCGGCTTGATCTTTTCAATCTTCACCGCAGGTTATTTTGTGAATGATCACCTGGCTAGCTACCACCCTAAAATAGAAAATCTGTCGCCAAGCACCTAACAGTGTGTTCCGGTAGCAGTCCTTAAGAACCAGTTAAATTACAGGCACATGAGACTCAACAACTGTATGTCTCAGGGTGACGGGCGCAGTGCAGTTCGCGACTTGTTACGAAATGCTTGTGTTATAGGCAGATTCACCGCCTACCATCAGTTGAGCCTCGTGCTTGTTCAGACAGTGATGGATCAGTTGTCGTAAATATCGACTGCAATCGCAGGTTCCTGAAGACGTGGTCGTATTTTTCATGCTTATCGGGCCAACACTGTCTTCACCAGGTAGTAGGTAATCATGCTTGGTGGGTATCACCGCTGATACCGCTTAAACATAGTAGTGTGCAAACACTACTGTAGTACAGCTATAGTTTCATAAGTTTTTCATGGATAATTTTCATAGGCGTGAAGGGCACTGTATCAAGTGAAATTACTGGACGAACGAGACTCTCGAAGTGACGGGCGCGGTGCAGTGTCTAGCATAACTGATAACGGTGACACTGCAATGGCGACGCTTACCATAAAGCGGGCGAAAAGTCCGCCTCGTCACATAAACAAAAATTTTCATAGAGTCCATTATTTTTTCAAAGTGCGTAGTAAACAAGGCCTCAAGTAAATAAATGCTACATTGTCTGTGCAGCAGCCTCACAGCCGCACTTAGTGAGCACCCTGAAACACATATCTGAATAAGGCCACTTTCCCCATATAAGGTATGTGGGCCACTAAGACACTGCCCGGGGGAAGTTCTTTTGAGGGGGCAATAATTTTAGGCGGAGGTGAGCATGATCAACGAAAACTAGCTGCCGAATTGGGGGTATTATAACAATGAATATTACCCCCAAAACTGTCATCCTAACTACGTCTCGGCCCACGTAGACATATCAACTCTTAAGAGTTTGAATTATGACGTCATAACTCTCGTTTTCTTTAAAGAAATGGAGAAGTTCTCGCACGGATGAGTTTAATTCAATATCCGGTTAAAGACGCGTCTTTTATAAAAATGTCGGGTTTACTCGGGACGAGGCTTTCATTCATATTTAATGCCGTTTTGTTTTGTTCTGCTTATTTATAAGAATATTTATATTTCATTTTTCTGTTTCGTATTTTTTTTTATGTGTATTTTATTGTAGCTGTAGTTTCCGTCTTGAATATATAATAAGGACAGTTCCAAGACATTGTTGTGCCTTATTCAACAACATGTCACTTCTCACGTAAAAATCTATTTTTTTAATGCGATTGTGAGCTAAAGTTTTTTAGTGGGAATAAGCACGAGGTTTTTTTTTAACTCCGAACTGGGTAGCACTTGACCACTATCTCACCTGATGTTAAGTGATGATGCGATCGATGATGGAGCGCTTACCCAGAAGATACCTATTCACTCGCGTTTTAATGACCCCCATATTGCACTTAACCGGAAACACAATCTCAGGCAGGATATTCCATTCCTTGGCGGTTCGCATGATGAACGAAGAAGCAAATCGCTTCGTTCCGGTAAATGGAATATCCACCATATAGCGGTGGCGCTTCTGAGGCTCACCTGATGTTAAGCGGTAACCTCTATAGCAGATGCATTTTGTCACAAGTGACGAACAGCACTACGCCCGTTACCTTGAGACATACAGTTGTTAAGTTAAATGTGCCTGTTACTGGCTATCAAGGACTACGGCCGAAATACACGGCTATATAGGTGCTTGACGACTTGAGCTCAAGCTTACGGTGGGCTTCGAACCATGGATCTGCGGCACCGCAATCAATAACTATAGCCGCCGACTACATACTATATACTACCAACAAAAGCAATTCCACAGGAGCGATGCCGTCAGAAGAAGTTCCAAAATTTTTTTTCTATATTTTCTTAGCGAACATTTATTGTTACACGGTCTTGTGTTATAATATATTGTAATTTTACAGTAGGTGCACATTGTTTTCACCAAACAAAGATAGGCAAAGGGTATCTTTTATCTTTTTCTTAGATGGCTATTGGCTCGCCCACATGGTCACCATATCAAATCTAATGAAAGGTGAGTGGTTTTGTGAATTTTAAGGCGTTGATGGTATGGTATCTTGATAAGTTTTTTTTATATGGTACTATGACCTTTGTGTAAGTCCCTAAACACAGATTCCATACCCAAGGATAAAAACGGGACCCTACGTCTGAGACTACACTGTCCATCAGTCTGTCTGTTATGAACCGTGATAGCTAGACAGTTGAAATTTTCAAAGATGATGTATTTCTGTTGCCGCTATAACAACAAATACTAAAAATCGGCCAAGAGAGAGTCGGACTCGCGCACCTGTAAGCTAAATAAAGGTTGAGTTATTGAAGCAGTGATGGCCAAGTGGCATTGGCTATGGACTGCCGCGCAGCAGGTCCATGGTTCGAATCTCACCGCAGGCTTGATCTTCACCGCATTGTGGAAAGGCATTTTGCGAATGCCCGCCCTCAAGTAGAAAATCTATCACCAAGGATCTAACGGTGTGTTCCGGCAGCAGTCCTTGAGAGCCAGTGAAAATACAGGCACATGAGACTTATGTCTCAAAGCTGACGGGCGCAGTGCAATACGTGACTTGTGACGAAATGCATATGTTATAGGCAGAGGTTAGTCCGCTTAACATCAGGTGGGCCTCAAACTAGTTCCGTCACAATAACATAAAAAAAAATAGATATTGGTACGGAATCGTTGTATAGACTCATACTTGGCCTATTTGTACTGTATTCGACGCTGCTAATAGAAGGATAGAAATCAAGTCATACCCTACTTTAAAATTAGACGGTCAACATTAGACCTGACATATTATATTTTCCTTTAGTCGAATTTACACCCACTTAGAGTATATGGAACAATCCTAATTTTCAAGCTAGGAATTGTTCGCTTCTCATTAAAAACACAATAACTTGTTCAACTCGAGGATTCCTATACCTATCGGGAAACACTCGTGTGAACCTGCACCCGCTTGCCATCGATCCATTTTGGAATTCCCGAGAATAATGACAGGCTTGTGTTGCCGACGAGTACGAAAATCACACAAAATTCCGTTGAAATAAAGTTCATATAAGCACGAGCTGCGACGTGGCTGTTACGATCATCAGTCGGCCCTCGAACCGATAATTGAAGAATGTAATTCTTACTTTTGTTCGATTTGATAGTTTTAAATTAGGTAATTATATGTTTCATAAGTTTTATCAATCAATCAATACAAATTATTTTGAAGACAGTAGTTAATATCGTTTTGGAGGAGTAGGTAGTAGTAATTATTTTATTCGAGACATTTAGTGCTACTGAATATGTTACATGTTGAAAAGTTAGCAGAGTTTTTATAACTAGCCTTGTGGATGCAGCGGAGAACTCCCTAGAGCGAGTATCTGAATGGGGACGACAAATCTTGCCCACTTTTACCCTACGAAGACACAAATCTGTGCACTCTCTGAGAAAAAAGCCTTTCGTCCCTGTGCCGCAGTTCCAAGGAAAACCTTTGACCATCTGCAGTAGTACCGGGAATTCGGGATACTTGGCGTTTGACATAACGAACGACATGTAGTTTCGGGGTCATCTGTAAACCACGGCCAAACTTGCCTATAAAGTGCTAAGCTGCAATATGAATAAAAATCGGCCAAGTGCGAGTCGGACTCGCGCACGAAGTTTCCGTACGATTAGCTGTTCAACATTATACTTCATATGTTAACCTTTTTTTGTTTAAATGTGCGCGAGTCCGACTCGCACTTGGCCAACTTTTTGTATTTGTTGTTATAGCGGCAACAGAAATTCATCATCTGTGAAAATTTCAACTGTCTAGCTATCACCGTTCTTGCGATACAGCCTGGTGACAGGCGGACAGACAGACGGACGGACGAACCGGACAGCGAAGTCTCAGTAAGAGGGTCTCGATTTTACCCTTTGGGTACGGAACCCTAATAAATTGATGATACAGACGTATCATTAAATTGCCTAACAAGGTAGAAAACTTAAAAGTAATATTTTAGAAAAACACTTATATTAAAAATAAATATATTTAGTGACATTCCTCCTAATTTTCCTTCTAAGTGGACGTGACGTCATAAGCACCACGCAGCCCAACCCGATGAGTTTTCGACGCATTTCGATTGTACAAAAAGCATCATAAAAGGGTTGTCATTTATGAAGAGTGACGCACCATCTATAAATATGTTCTTCGGTAAAGTAACGCCTGAATTATTTTTATTTAATTTCGCCTATTAATTATATAAGAAGAGATTTTTAAGTGTATACTGCACACTGTCCACCGTTTATATTACCATAGTTATGCCGGTGCTGTTTCCTGTATATTGTTTAGCAGATGTGAACGTACTTTAACCCGTAGCCGCGAACAAATGAATGAATGAACGAATGATTGAAGTGGATTGATCTGATCTCGTTCCGCATTTCCATTAGACAACAATAACAACTGTTATTGTTCCTCGCTGGGTGCTTGTATCGGGAGGAATGGATCGTAATAAGGACTAAGTAAGGGGGATGTTGAAATTTGTGTGCGGGTTGCATTTGTGGTTTGATCTATAAACAAAATGCAAATTTATTATAAATTCAAAAACCCAACTGCGCTGTCAAAAAATAAAGCCAGTGTCACTCAGGATGACGTAAGGATATCCCAAAACATCCAAATCGTATGGATATGGTAGTAAAAAAAAAACATCCCTAAACCCTACTATTAACCGCACATTTGCATGTGGCGATGCTGCTAGCATGCGAAGCACTGGGCTATGGGCCTGCTACGGGCGATAGGTTCCTTAACAGCATTTGTTTTGTTATTCCTAAACTTAAATTTCCTTTTTTTAATATTTATACCATCTTATGTGCTCATACCTTTTAGCAAATAAAAAACTATATTGTATGGCTTAAGATACCTGACTTAAAATCCTCCTGTTAGATTAATTGACAACATGTCACATCACGTGAGTTATTGAAAAGTTTTTTTGTAGTTGAGATTTTTGAATTTTCACGGAGAATGTTATAATAGGTGTATCATCGAAGCTGTGTGTTGTTAGAGAAGACATACTGTTTCAAACCTAAGTTATTGGGGTGAGTGTGAGTGATGATGTGGCAAATTTATTCGCCCCTCTGAACCCCTCCTTGACTACGTCCCTCCAGTTCCACCATGTAACGACGACAGTTCGTTTGCGTTACGGCGTTACGCAACGCCGGTCACTCAATACCAGGAAACGTCGTCCGTCGATTTCATGTTTCGTTTTCATGTTCCAGTTTTAACTATTTTGACCGTATAGAATCCAGCAGGACGAAAAATTTCATAAGGTACGTACGTCAATTTCTAGGGACTCCTCACTTCTGATTTTTGACCGGATGGCAGGTGTTCAGAAACTTTACTTATGCGAGACTGAAAACTAATCCTAGCACTCAGTCAACATGTAATTTTTATTTTTAACCTACTTAAAAATTAGTAAGAGTTTGATTTGGTTGATACGTTGTTTGGTCTTTTTTATGTTTGTTACCTCATTGATCTGTCATTTATGTAACGACAAGTGGTTTTTTGAAATCATGGGATAAATTTTATCAGAATCGGTTCAGTTTTTAAATTTAAATAGTTGGAAAATATACCTATGTCATCCAAGTAATAAAACCAAATTGCGTTTCATACTGTTCAGTTAAGGGAGTTGTTTCCTTATTTTACCTTTTAAAGGGTCCTTCAGTTCGGCTTTTAATATTTATATTTTATATTGGCAAAAGGACAGCGTAACCACAGCAGCGGCGGCCGCATTTGACAACGAATTTAAGGCATAGTGTCTATACGACTTATTTATATATTTGTTTTTTGGCTGCAACCGCAAAAAGCCTTTGTAAAAGCCCTGTAGTACACAAAAAATGCCAATGCGTTAATAAAAGACACCTATTTCGATTCAATGTACCGACTGGATCTGCGAGAAGTGAAATATTACGCGAATACAGGAAACAATTCGCAATTTTTTACCCGCGAATACCGAAGTCCCGAATGAGGAAACCACGAATAATTCGAATAACAAACTGATATCGAAGAACTATGAAGGTAAGGTAGGTAGGTGCATAATATTTTTTTGTTTTTATGCCTGATAGGATTGCCTTTGACCACTCTCTCGCCTCGTGGTAAGTGATGATGTGATCGAAGGTGTTGTTCAGGCTTAAATAGAATGGGCGAACGTTCGCAAAAAACTCTAAAATCAAGGGCAAATAACTGGTTCTTTGTCTTATTCAAATTTCTGTCCAACGAAACGGTTCTTAGGGAGAAAACGTGACATCTCAAAGATGGTACATTAACAAGAAGAGCCAGTATTCCCAGAACATCTTGTTTACTAAACAAAATGACTTAGCAAGTTTTGCGTCACTCATCGCCCAGCTAATTATCAAGACCTACTTTTCAAAACCAAAACAAATCGCCTGGAGCTTTAATACGATATATACGAGCTATTACTGATTCTGTGGTCAGCCGTGAGAGATCGTGTAATAATAGTTGTTGGACCCCAGACAGCCTTGACGGCTTTCACAAAGGGCTTTATTATATATATAACGCCCCATGACTTTGCCCGGCACGCTCTTTGGAGACTGATTCGATTTAGTTTGTTATGAATATGATATAATATATAGCTAGGTGTACTTGTTCACCAATATATTCGTAGGTATATGCTATGTTAGTACCAGTAATGGTGATTTCTCATGTCACAAGTATTTTTTATTACTTGGTATCAGGTATCGTAAACAACTCAGCATTATACTTTATTTCAACTATCACTCTTTTTTATAGCTGATGGTTAGTGATGATATGGTCGAAGATGATTTTCAGGCTTATCTAGAAATACTGGCTTTCAAGGACACCTACCGGAACTAACCAGTAGGTGCTAGGTGACAGATTTTCTACTTGAGGGTGGTAGCTAGCCAGGCGGGCACTCGCAAAATGTCCTAACACCATGCTGTAACGACTTCCATCCTAAGCCAACAACTGGGACTTCATGGCTTAACGTGCCCTCCGAAACACGGAAGCGCTCAGTAGTAATGTTACTATCGCCGGTCACCCATCCAAATCATGACTGCGGCGGGCGTTGCCTAATTTAGCTGATCAGTTAAGAATTTTGCCTAGCCAGACAAAACTTCGCTACGAGCGCTTCGGTACTCCGCGTAGGTAATGGTGTTTTTTACGGCAATTGTTTTTTCTTTAAAGCTTGGTACGAGATATCGTAAACAACTCAACATTAGGCTTTATTAAACTACTACTCTCTATTGATATACTACTCAACTAAATACAGGTATCTTAAAGTCACTCCTGGGGACTAGCTAAGATTGCACCCCTCCATATAAGTTTTTATTTGCACTCTTCATATCTTCTTGTAGGAGTCGAAAAAAATAGCAGAAGAGGTGCCATTTTCCACCGTGATCCCTCGGACCCTTGCCAAGTGAGGCGCTTTGAATTGAAAATATCTATTGGCCTCATAAAATTTATTGTCATAATTACAAATTTAGTCATGTGCGACATTTTTCCTCTCGTAAGTTTGTTATTTTGTAATGTAAGGTCATAAAATTAAATTACATTAATTATATATTAAGTCAAAATTTTCTGTTATACTTGGCAAGTCAGGATTACAATTTTTCATAGTATTAATTTTAGTTGTTACTAAATACAAAACTCTCTAAATAAACCAAAATAAATTACGCCATGAGGTGCCGGGTTAAACATGCCGGAAATACCGGAAGGTAGCTGCGTCTTCTGAAGAACTGACTACTTGTACTGCGATTCCCAAGACGTCTGCCAAGCGTGGGGATTATGGCAAATCCCCCAATGGGGGAGACCCTTTTCAACTATGGACGGTTTGATGATGATGATGAAATACAAATCAACAGCAAAATATGTAGGCAGATATCATAATCATATTCCTAAAATGAGATATCAAAAAAGCAAAGAGTTTCTGACAATCTAAGAAAATAACTCTGTAAGGGGGAAGCTTTTATTCAATGTTGGACATTACACCTGTTGATGGATCCTAGTCCGCTCAGATTGTGGCAAAAATCTACAGCATTTATTACCTACAAATCATAGTTTAACAAAACACTCAGTTATATTAAGTCTCATTATCTTTTTCTATGCACGATTTAAATAATCTTCGTGACCTATTTGAAAATCTCCACATAACAAGGAAGGAAACGCAAAATCCTTTTGAAACATAAAAGCGAGCAAACGATGCGGGCTCATTAGACGCTGTTATGGTGTTTATCATATACCCAGATATACAAGCTGTTTGCTCATGTACACTGCACCAGAAACTAGGATGTTTTACGTATGTACCTAGCTGAAGTAGCCAAGTTGGTCGAGATAAAGATAGTTTATACTGAGGCTCGCCGGTTTGTTTTGAAACCGAGGAAAAGCCTAAAACTACAGGCGCCGAAATAATTATAGACAGTAAGCACTCTAAAATTTGGGCCAACTTTGTGGAATGTTCTCTTTGTTGGCGAAAACATGACCAAAATATTAGTTATGGTAACGAAGGTTGGTTAGTTAGATACAAATACGCCTGTGTTTGAAGTAAATATTTGTAAATTTAATAATTTGAAGGAATTGTATATATTATGTACTTCCTACGGTTTTAATTAGTTGTTTAGTTTCCATTCAATGACGTCGAATCCTACTTTGTATAATATTCTTAAATCATCCTAAACTATATCCCTAATTGATATTTGTAATGTCTGATATAACTATTTAAAGATTATACATATAAACAAATTCCAAGCCTTGAAACAAATAAGTATTTTTGTCTAGTGGACATAATGAAATTGATGAATTCAATATATTGTGATAGAATATTCGAAATAATAATAATATTCGAACATTAAGGTGTCTAAGAAGGCTGGTCTGGCTGTTCATTGGGGAGTGTTGGTTCCGACACTAATGTATGGGAGGGACAGTTGGGTATGGCAGAAAAAGCATGAGAGTAGAATAATGCAGTTGAGATGATAGGTGTGATAAGGGAACGATGTGGTGTGAATGAGGATGTAGTGACAAAAATTGAGAAACGTATGTTAAGATGGTTTGGACATGTAGAGAGAATGAATGAGATGAGACTGATTAAACAGGTACACATGGGACAAGTGAACGGAAGTGTTGGAAGGGGAAGACCTAGACGAACGTTCCGAAATCAAATTGAAGACGTTTTGAAAAAAGGACAGGTCAGGAGTACCCTAAACCGACGCTCATGTATAAAAGGATTGATTAATGTAGACGAAGCGTAAGAGATTTGCAAGGATCGTAGCAAGTGGAAATCTGTGGTCTCTACCTACCCCTACGGGAAAGAGGCGTGATGTTATGTATGTATGTATATTCGAAATAACATAGATGTTGTAAAATGTTCAAGCAGAATTCCATCACTTGACAAACAAGTCCTTATCGCCTTTTAACACGTTTTTTTTTCATAGCTGATAGGCTAGCCTTTGACCAATATCTCACCTGATGGTAAGTGATGAAGTGGTCGAAGATGTTGTTCAGGATATCCTGGGATTTCTGGCTTTCAAGGACAGCACCGGAACACACCGTTAGGTACTTGGCGACACTTGGCAGGCGGGCATTCGCAAAATGTCCTACCACCATGCTTTATCGAATGCCGTCGTAAGACACTAACAGCGGGAATGTAACTAATAATTAAGAAGACTCACCTATGGTAGGCAACACAATACTACCTAAGCCCTTTTTATACTACCACACAAACGCGTGATATGGGTAAGAAAATGATAGGAAGATATGTAAGTAGATACAATGTAAGCACATTCTATTGTATTGAATCCACTAATGTTTCCGACATTGTGTCAGAAAAACATATTAACTTTTCTCAGAATTACACAGATATCCATTATCCTCCTTATTAACGCGCGTTGTAATCCCAAAATAACAAGCTACCCTAATAAGAATCTAATAAACTCACAAATAAGAGCAAAATCAATAGCAAAACCTTATAAATTCCATTATCACGTCATTCTGTCTTACGAACGGCTCTTTTTCTTACACTGAAATTGTTCCTTCCGTGTCATAATGCGGAATCAGTGTTGCCAATTCATAAAGTCACTTTCCACACGTAAGGAATGCGACATTTTTAGGCAAATTGTAGAAAATTTTAATATTTTTATCGCATGCTCCAGGGCTGATAGAAAATCTATAAAACCATACGAAGTATTTTTATTGTTACTTTCACCATACGTATGGCTAAGTTAAGGGTTGGAATTCAATGACTGTTTGCCCCATCATAAGGTGTTTTTCCACTTTAAATCGCAAGTAGATTAGGTTTTTTCTAGGCAAGCCGATACTATATTTGTGTACATCATCATTTATTCAACATATGACATCAGGCGAGTCAATTGCAAGCTTATCAATTGTAAAAAATAAACAAAATTTTATCTGTTATTTAATCGTAAATCTCTTCATTTATATTACAGAGCTTATATTGAAAATAGATTCAACCATGCACGACTAAATCGAACGAGATTTCAGGTATGTAATAAATCGAAATAAGTAAAAAGAGCTTGCGTTCAAATACCGCTATTAATAATAACGCTACATTCACACAATCATTACATATTAGGATTGTAGGATTGTATGTGGCTATGTTATGTTAGATCGGTCTTTATACAATTCTTCCCGAACTTTGGATGACCGACATATTCCCCAAAGTTTTGGGTACAAATCGTCAACCTGGCAACACCATGCTGAATATTTCTGCCTATTTATAAAGAATAGGCTAATAACGGCCAAATAAAGATATAAGCTTACAGCTTCTCAAGGAAGATATCGACGAGGAGCAATCTTCCATATCTAATACTTGTTGTTGACCCGAGGATGCCGGAAGTCTCTTCACGTGGCCTCACATTAACACCCTATGTATACAGAAATCGTTTTAACAGTAAGATACGTTGTCACCAAAATAAGTCAGAACATTTTCAGGCTACAAGAAAATTGGGGAATATAATTATGGGGTGATGGCAGATACAGGATAGTGGGAGAAAAACGTATACATTTTCTGGCGATCCAGTAGAATTGTAACATAGACAAGGCCAAGGAGAAGAAGAATTATGGGGTTTTAGATTCAACTAATTTATTCCAGGTTTATAGCAAATTTTATATCAGTGCCGTTTGCAGCGCTAGCAGTGACAAATAGGTGTGAAAGCGATATTTACAAACTCGTTTCTTAGATATTAAAAAGAAATGAGTTAATTCCTCGATGTTGGTCAATTTGATCTTTATTTGGGCACAGAAAAAATATATAATATGTACAAACATTCAGGCAACAGATACGCGCTGAAGGTTTCCAGAACTTGATTAATGGGTAAATAAAAAAATTAAATGCAGCTGTTTCTTTGGAAGTCCTCCTCAATGATAATGATATTTTACATCAAACACACGCCAAAATAAGACCCATTATATCCTTTACAAGGCCTTGATGTTTTTTTTTAATCAGACCACCGCGTCATCTGCCTCATTAAGTTCCAAATGAAGCAGATATAACGTTGGATTTAGATATCTTAGAAAAGTTAGAAGTAAGAAAATTCTAATATGATTACTACCAATTTTACGGTAGAAATAAAGAAGGTATACCACCATATATAATAATCACCATACCTTAAGACCGAACATTCGTACCATGGATTTAAGAAAAAAAACAGCAGCTTGACAGTTCAATGGTAGCAAAACATGAAACTAGCACCTTCATATTTCACATCAAGATTTCTCTATAGACGCAAGAGACGTTGACTCGTCTTATTTTTTTTTCTTCACATAAATTTACATATTACATTTACGTGGATGCGTATAAGAGCAAATAAAAGCTGTAAGAGCGTTTGAATAGACTTCGTGAAAGCGTACTTATCAATGGTATGAATACTAAAATGACACATATATTTTTTTATTCATGTAGCTGATAGGCTCGCCCTCGACCACTATCTCACCTAATGGTAAGTGATGACGGGGTCGATGATGTTGTTCAGGCTAATCGAGAATTACTGGCTCTCAACGACGGCTGCCGCAAAACACTTTTAGGTGCTTGGGGACAAATTTTCTACTTGAGGGTGGTAGCTAGCCAGGCTGGTATTCGGAAAATGGCCCTACCACCATGCTGTAACGACTGCCATCGTAAGACAACAACCGAGACCGACGGCTTTACGTGCCCTCCGAAGAACGGAAACGCTCAGAACAGCTACGCAAACTACGCTACGACCGCTTCAATATAACATTGTAGTCAAAGAAATCATTAAAACTGACCACGCTTAGCGCAGAATAAGGACATGAAGAAGACCCAGCCCTGACATAGATTAGCAGCACGTTGCCAGTCAGTACGAAAATTAAACCACTATCGTTGAAATAAGGTACGAGTAAATATCAGCGCGCGATTATAAAATTTGAAAAAATAATATTACCTTTACTACGTTAATACCGATTGTTGATTTCAAAATCGTACGGACAGATTAGAGATAATACAGAAATTAACTTTACATATAAATTGACATGGATTAGAAGATGATCGTTCATGTAGTTTAGATGTGAATTGGTTGTCATAACCTACACAAAAAATAATGTTACAACCATATGCAGAAGAAAATACTTTCTGACGAAAAATGTGTTGGGAGAAAATGTAGAATTTGGCGATTTTTCAAATTTAGTTTTGGTCACGCTTTTATATATTAACCGGCTCCAAAAAAAAAGCAAGTTCACAATTTGGTTGTTTTTTATGTTAATTACATCTGAACCCCTTATTTATGACACGATTTGGGAAAATCTTCTTATTTTATTACTAATTATATACGTGTTGGTCTCACAGAAGAACAAAATTTTGTAGGAAGTCTGTTTTGTTATAGATATTAAAGTAACTATTCTTCAAAATTGTGATAGAATTAAAAAACATATCAGTTTAAATTTAAACTTGCACCTATATAACAAAGATGAGTTACTACTGACCGATTGTAGTTGGCTACCCGCAGGGCTTGACCTACTGCAGACCTTCAAATTAACAAGTCCCGCCAAGTTTCGGTCCGCTGATGATTTTCCGATATCCGCTATTTGCCTCCAAAATATTGGTAACGATACATCTAACATAAAGGTATACAAACGACAGTAATGTTCGCCACGAAAAGGACATTTCGATAAAGTGTTTGTCGTAAGGAAATGCTTAGGATATATATCTATACAGTGTGACCTAGATCTTTCTTTCAAGTCCTGGGACTGTTAGACGAGCAAAAAATTTACTATGATGAAATGGGATGCTATAACTGAACCCAATCTGTCTGTCGTTGGTCCATCCGACCTTAATAGGCTATCTAGTGAAAGTTGTGAACCGTGTTTGGGAGTTGGTTAAAATTTATATACCCCAACAAATAATAGTAAAAGCTATAAGTAAGAAATTGAGGGTCTGTGTAGAAGGAACTGTTTTGTTTTTCTCTATAGTAAATATGGCAAAACATTATGATTACTGACCGAGGTAATTTAAAATAAAACGACAACAATATCCAATTAACTTAATACTTGTATATTCCATGTACCAATACATCTGCACTGTACGAGAGTTTAAACTAGACTGCCATGTAAAATAGAAGTCTCAAGTCATTTAGCGACTAGAATAAATCGGAAAAGGAAGTGGACTCGAGTCAATTGACTACCACGAAACCGTCAGCTATGCGCCGTAGTATTCAAATAAAATATTCACAAATAATAAATAACATTAACAAAGTGAGAATTAATCATAAATTAATACTGAATATATATTCACTATTAATTTATAATTAATATGTTCTAACAAAATGATCACAATAGAAATAAAACATTACAGATTTTAGCCAGTAGATAAAAGTACTAGACCCAGAATGAGGTCTAGTAATTTTTCATTTTATGAAGTAATGAAACAGATAAATCACTAACCTGATGGCAAGCGGTCGCACCTATCATAAAAGATAGGTGCAGTGTCAATTATATGATGATATTTTAAATTTAGTTAGTATATATTTTATACCAAGATAAAACACTGCTCTACGATATAAAAACTGGGCTTAAATATTGTACTAAATTCTTACTTAGGAAAGAGAGCTCGAGTACAGTGGCCTATATAAGAGATTTTAGTTGGCACTATTCCTCCTTTGCTTTTTGCAATATTCAGTGTGAAAAGTGAGGAAATTTACATTTTCCAGGCGTGAAAAGGTAGTCTGTTGAAATTGAGGACATCACCAATCTAGCGAAGGAATTTTAAAATGGGTCCTTCTCAAGCTGTTTTTGTACGAATATACTCTTACAGAAACTTGTTTTGATTTTTATTTTATTTATTTATCCATACAGCGTTACAAATAATAGGTGATGAAACTGACTACAATATAGCCAAAATAGGATAAAAATAACAATCTTATTTATGATGACTTACAAGTACGTGGCAGATATGTTTAATGTCAGTTTCAAATTTAAAAATATAACGTTTATTAGGGCTTTGTTATATAGTATATGTATATACTAGGGGTGGCCGATAAGTTCGTGGCCTAGGGTACTTAGCAATGACTTATCATCTCCCAATTGATAGTATAAATAACACCACATTGTTAAATTTGGTTCCTTAACATTTCATCCCTCTGGAACAAGCAACAACACCATGTCGACGAAAACGGAATATTATAGTAATTTTGAGCACCGCGCACTGATTAGATTCCTTGTAAAAAAAGGGAAATTCGCCGAAAGAGATTTTTGAAGAAATGCATCGTTTCTTCAGGATTCGTTCGAACCGAATTCAAACATATTAGGACAAAAAGTGCATTAGTGCACTGAAATAAATAAAAAGAATATCTACAGTTTTTTTGTTCATTTCACATCGACAAGTGTAAATAAGATATCATCAATGTAGTCGATGGCAAGTAAATACGCATTATTAGGGATAACTCAGATACTACTCGTCAGATCTCACTCAAATTTAAATGGGACCATATGACAAGCACCAGCTTTCGAATATAAAAAAAAAACAATATCGGTACTCCCCGTAAAAAGTTATGAAGTAAAACACAAAAAAATAATCGTATTCAAAAATCCGTCGGTTAAAAATACAAGAAAATGGGCAGTAGCACCTTTAAATAAAAAAAATGTCTGCAAAACGAGAAAATGCTTCGGCGAATAATAGCGCTGAATATTTGTAATATAAATACCAAGCCAGCTCATCTCATCACGCCGATCAAAATCCTGAAGCATAAAAAGAAAAGACCTTACAAGCAATTCCAATAAACGTCGAACATGTAGAAAAATTGTTTACACAATGCGTATGAATACGCACGTAATACTTCAGAATATGCGATCCAATCTCCTATAAGTCCTATAACCCTTCTCCGAATCGTCGAATACTCACAAAGCTTTTCACTTAGCTTTGAGAGACATTTTGGATTTAAGTGTGCGCCGTGGCAAATGCAAATGTATCGCGTGAAAAATCGTTTGCTTATTAGCTGGAGATTTCCCCTGGGCTGGCGCCATCGCTGAGCCAATTTGCACGCCTACGTACGTATATATACCAACATCAGTTACGCGTACTTGAAATTCAAGAAAGTGTTGAAGTAGTCTTTATTAAGTAACCAGGGCTTTTGATTTAGTGAATAATACGGGATAACTCACGTGAATAAGTCAAATAGCTTTGACTTATAGTCTCGTGTCTTAAAATCGAGAGTAAATAGGTTTCCTCTAAGTAAGCGTACTCCATCTTAGACCACATCAATACTTAACATCAGACAGGGTGTGGTAAAACGCGAACCTAATATGAAAAAAATGACTAAATCTGGTGGATTTTTCTATTAAAGCATGAGTTCAAGGGCAAACTATTATAAAAAATCAACAATATTATTTCAAGCTTAAAATATGAATACTGAGATCCATACTATGGCCGTCAAGAAACAATAATGTTCATATAGCGCTATTTCTATCGTACAAAAGACTTGATTCAATGCGTGATCGTTGAAGTTCTAATTTAAGTTTACTTCAATGATATTTGGTGGTACGAAATGAAATTGTAAATGTAAGGCTTACGAGTATATAAGATAAAATTAAGAGATGATATTTGACTCCCAGGACTCCGCCGCCGATGTGCGAAGCGAGACATAACACCGGCTATCTCGGTGAGATAGTTAGTTTTTATATTATAAGGCCCTAACGGATAGTATTTAAGGCCTTTACAGGTAGTGTTTAAGGCCCTTTCGAATAGTGTTTCAGTAGTGTGTGGTAGCATTTTCGGCACAAGTGTTCAATTTTGTTACTAAACATACGTGATTACACGCGTAGTTAAGGCAGATATATCCGACAATAGTTTCAACCACAACCGGTGGTCTTTTTCAAGGAGAGCTCGAGACGCTCGCGATAACTGTAACGGCAGCACAAAGCTGTAAGCTGTCTAAAAGAGGAGTCTAGAGGATTCTTAGCTTTCGGCATTATCTAGACATAGTCTGTTGATATTTTGTTTAAGTTATAATGGCTGATTACCTTACAAATAATAAATAAATAAATACTAATCAGTACTTCAGTACTAATATTATAAATGCGAAAGCAACTCTGTCTGTCTGTCTGTCTGTCTGTTACGCTGTCACGCCAAAACTACTGGACCGATTTGAATGAAATTTGGTATGGAGATAGTTTGAGACCCGGGAAAAAACATAGGATAGTTTTTATCCGACTGCGCAAAAAGAGGTTAATGTTTTCGCACGATAACCTACATAGTATTTATTAAACAACTTTAAACGGTTTAAATCGCGTGGTCACGGGGTGACTGTTGCGAGTCACCCCGTGACCACGATCACTGCAAAGTGTTTGAAACGTCGGGATAAAATAATGAAAAATATACGCGATTTAAACCGTTTAAAGTTGTTTAATTACTATGGTAAAGTAGGTCCGTTCATACTTAGTGTGTGAATGAATAATTTTGAACCACTGTTTTTACCTGAATAAATAAATAATATATATAATTAAGTCTACGCCGATTAATATATTAAAACACTTTTCGATAACCTCGCTTGAGTGCCTGTTCGATAAAAACAATCCTTAGAATATTGAAATTTTAAACAATATGCCCCGTAGGGTGCCGGGCCAGAAAGTTACCCTCCCTTGATACTTGTGGGTGTCGTAAAAGGTGACTAAAGGTAAAATACCGGATGGTGGGCAGCAACGCCTTCTGAGGAACTGATATTTTTAACTCCGTTCAAAGGACAGGGCATGTCAAGCGAGGGGATTATGGCAAACCCACCCTTAATGGGGGAGGCTGTATTTAGTAGTGGATAATCTGATACAGTACAGTATAAACAATAGCACAGGTACTAACCAGTACTGAGTTGTGCTATTGTTTGTATTGGACTGCTATGGTTTGTACGGCACTGAAATATAATAAAAGAAAATTTGAATAAATGCATAATTTCATTTTCTTGATGTCGGTTTTCGTTGCGGGCAACATATTTCATAGGAAATATTCCGCGGCACCGGTAGTCGGTGTGGCCATTATAAACAACACGCTATTCTCCCAGCAGAGATTAGCTCTAATACGATGCGTCCGCGGTATAATGGAAGAAGTCCCATATTGAATCTCTAGTTATAAGCGCAAGACAAAAGACATATTTTGAATTATAATATATTATTATAATGAATAGATTCAGGCGTTACTTTGCGGAAATCCACATTTAATAATACAAATATATTAAGAATATTACATTAAATTAATATTTTAAAAAAATATATAAATAATCTACCTAGTGACAATTTCGCTAAATTTTCCTGTTAAGCCGACGTGACGTCACAAACGCCACGCAGCCGAAGCGGAAGAATTTTCGACGAGTTCGCTTGTTCACGAAGCATCCTCAGGAGGTCTTGACTCTCAGCGCTCGATCGTGCACTCTTGCAAGTTTTATAATGTTTTCTTAATATTTTGTTTAAAATATTTGTTACTAGCTATCCGGGCGCGGCTCCGCCCGCGTGTATGTCGGTTATCGCGCTTAAACTTTATCCTCTTTTTGCGCAGTTGGATAAAAACTATCCTCTGGTTTTTCCCGGGTCTCAAACTATTTCAACTATTTATTCTATACTTTTATACCTACACTAAATTAAATAACTCATCTTCTTTTTCACCATCATATCAATACTTTATAAAAATTGTAAATTACTCGTATATACTTAATTAGTATTCTTTTGTAACTAAAGTTAAGGCATAATTTCTGTATTAGTCCGACGAAAGAGACCTGGAACCTATGCCACGGGTCTTGAGCCTAGTTTAGGAACCAGGGGCTCCTATGTATTTTATGTACAATATGCCATGTTTTTGCCAAATAAATGATTTTATTATTATTATTATTTCCATACCAAATTTCATTCAAATCGGTCCAGTAGTTTTGGCGTGAAACAGACAGACAGAGTTATTTTTGCATTTATAATATTAGAACTGATTACTATATTAATACTTGAAGCGCTTGTAGTAAATGCGGCGTGAGTCAGGCCTGATTAAAGTCACATACAAGTACGATTTTTCATTCGTTAAGGATCCTTGCCCGTGGGGTGCCGGGCTAGTATGTCACTCCCCCATCTCTAGCCGCGGGTGTCACAAGAGTCGATTAAGGGTAACACACCAGAAGGTGGGTAGCAGCGCTTTCTGAAGAACTGATATCTCACACTGCGCTCTACAAGCGTAGGGATTATAGTAAACCCCCATATAGGGATCAAGTTTTTTTTATATCTGTATATTTTTTGTTTTATCTGTATGTCAACCCGCCACAACAACATTTATTCTAATAATTTTCGACCAGCTAGAAGGTTTAAAAGAAACTTTAGACAAGAGATGTGTGAGAAAAAAAATCCACCAATCAGATCACAGCGTTCAATGAGGCTAGGAAAACGAAGCGATACCATTTTTTTTATGTTACATTACACAACGGTAGGAAAGACTGAGGGACGGAAACCGTATCCGCTTAGTAAAGTTAGTAATATGGTCTCTTTTTCTCGTCTGGAAACAAAAAAAGACACGTACTTACCTTTTTTCTTTTTAATTTTCGGGAAAAAAAACACCTCATTTACCATCTACTTTTTATCAAAGTTATAGTAGCTCCCGCCACTATTTTCATATATTTTAATTAAATTATCCCTCCGCTCGTGCCTTAGACCACACATGCCCCCGGAGCAATTTGTTTCCAATTTACTTTGATAAGAACAAATCTCCAGTGTGTGTGTATACTGAAACATAGACTATGCACACACGTGCACTAATTATATATGTTCATGTACACATAGGTATACTACGTACAACTGCCAACAACATCGCTTCATAGTATGAAGATATCTATTTAAATCAAAAGTTTATAATTTTATAACGAAAAATTGCAGAGTTACAATTTTCTTCTTGTGGAAGTCACCAGTGTCTGTCTGTCTCTTTGTCCAGTTTCATGGCTGAGACATTTCTTCTATATTGTGAAAAGCGCTCCGTAATTATCTCCAATATGAAACAGTTGTTTGTTCTCAATAATTAATGAGAATTAGAACCGACTTTAACACCCAAAAGTGTGAAATAACTTGTTGAAGTCGGTGCCATGATAGTTCAAAAGAACCTATTATCACAATTTTGTGCGCATGGTACCGACTTCGACAAGTTATTTCACACTTTTGGGTGTTGAAGTCGGTTCCATTTTTTAGTAAAAAATTTTTTTCACTCTTTTTAGTGACTCTTGCTACTTACGGGATCGATTGTCATTCATTGTCAATGACTATATTTCAGTTATTAGAGTGTAACTCAAAAACGGCTTGACCGATTTTGATGAAATTAAAATGGGACCAAACGACAACCATCAGCTTTCAAACAGAAAAATAATTTTTAAAATCGGTTCACACAGTCAAGATTTCTGAGGTAATTTAAAAAAAAATCTGAGGTACATAAAAAAAAATACAGACGAATTAAGAACCTCCTCCTTTTTTGTAAGTCGGTTAAAATACACATTATTAAGGATAACTCAAATACTGCTCGTCAGATGTCACTCAAATTTAAATGGGACCACACGATACGACAAGCACCAGCTTTCGAATGTAAAAAAGATCATCAAATTCGGTACATCCTCTAAAGATTTATATTATGAGGTACCTAATACACAAAAAATACAGTCGAATTGAGAACCTCCAAGTCGGTTAAAAATATTTAGTCCTTTATTTTATTTTAAAAAAAAATACAATATCAATAAATGTCTATACATTTATTGATATTGTATTTTTTTTTATCGATGATAGCCTTTGATGAAAATCTCACCTCATGGTATTTGATGATGTGGTCGAGGGAGGCGAACAGGCTTAAACTGGAATGGGAACTGTTTACATACATGTATTGTACATAAGGGTTGTTGCCAGGCGTTATTCGCAAAATGCCCTACCACTGCATATTTAAAGACGCAGTGTCATGCAAGGAAGTTTTTCTGAGCAATCTGCACTTAACAGGCGTGCGAACCGCGATTTTTTTCACATCATAAAAATACTTGAAAGAAATTAAAAGCAGAAAAAACTGGTCTCAACTGGTTTTCGTACTTTTAAAAACAACCGACCATATTTTTAATCAATTTTGCAAGGTTTTCAAGCACACCAAAAGTGTTCATTGTTCATACAAAGCACACACGTGTGATAAAAACAACATAAAAAAAAATTGCGTTGCATTCATGCGTTCCACATCCGTTCCGGGTAAAACTTGTAGGGTGACCATGTGTCCAGTTTGAATTAGTAAGATACGTGACGACGATACTCTAGACTCTAATCCACTCGATGTATAATACTAGTCTGGGTATTATAACCCCCGTTGCCCGTTGTTATTGCCCCGTGGGGTGCCGGGTTATAATGTCACCCACCCATTGCTACCTATGGATGTCTTATGAGGCAACTAAAGGAAACATAACGAAGGGTGAGCAACAGCGCCTTCTGAGGAACTAATATCATAAACTGCGATCTCCAAGACGCCTGCCTAGCGTAGGGTTTATGGCAAACCCCCTTTAATGTTGGGGCTGTGTTCAGCAGTGGACAATCCGGCTGACACAGTACAGTATTATAACCAGCACTCTTTGTGTGCTTTTCTTCCCCTGAGTGTCGTAAGAGGCGATTAAAGGAAAACTACCGGAAAGTGGGAAACAGCGCCTTCTGAAGAACTGACGACTTTTACTGCAATCTCCAAGAGGACTGCCAAGCGTGGGGATCATGGCAAGTCGCCCCAAAGGGGGAGACCTTGTTGAACAGTGGACGATCCGGCAGATATGATGATGAACATTGGTACATAATATATTTTACAGAACTGCTGCGTAGTGGCTGCATTATTAAAAAAGACAATGGTACCGAAGTCAAACGACTTCCTCACCATCTAGTACAACGGTTTAACGACTTTTATGACGTTAAAGCGTCGTACTAGACCATCGTGTATGTTTTAAACAAAACCGTGTCCGAAAAATGATCTTGTTCATGGCTACCCGCAGTTCGTGACGATTTCGCCAAAAGCCGCTTCGGTTATTTCGGTACACGCGCAGTTGGCTCCGAACGAACTTAGTTATGGCGCGAACGCTTGTTTTGGAAACATTTTGAATTGTAAAGTTTGCGAAGCAGAAATCCTAGTTTGTACACGAGCTTTCGCTCGCAGCTTTGCCTGCGTGAGTAAATTTTATTAGAAATTAAAATAAATATATATATAACAAATTTATCAACATCTTACACTGCAAAATATGAATTAATTTGTTTGAGTCGGTACCACGCTGATTCAAACACTAAGCTCACACTTTCACGCTGCTAACTTACACAAGTTGGAATTTTATTTTTTTTGAAGAAAGATCAGAACCTACCGATTGGTCCGTTAAAAAAATCACTCGTTGCAGTAAAGCATGATTCGTACAGGTTCGTTTTCGATTGCGTGATGTGTGAGCGTGCTTAGTCTTCATACATAATTATTGTCGCTATAGACAATATTTGAATTTATAATTAGCAGTAACCTACTGTGTTTCTGGCTGACTGACTGATGCAGTTACAGGCACTACAGACTTAGAACTTTATGTCTCAGGGTGATGAGAGCAGTACAGTTTGCCACTTGTGGTGAAGTGCATCTGTTATAGGCAGAAGTTACCGCTTAACACCAGGTGAGCCTCGTTGTGTCACAATACCATAAAAAAAAACAGCTCATCGAGGCGGGAGGCAAGAACTGCACTTAGAGACTATCCAATGTAATTAAATTTTGAGGCACTCGTATATAACTGAATCTGCTTGTTCTTAGCCGATTAACCAAGTTAAGCAACGCTGGTATCATGACTGGAATGGGTGACCGCTAGTTAACTGGGATTACTACTGAGCACTTCGTGCCTCAGAGGGCACGTTGAGCCGTCGATCCCGATTGTTCTCTTAAGATGGCAGTCATTACGTGTGGCAGTGGTGGGGCATTTTGCGAATGCTCAACTGGCTGCCTATTACCCTCGAGTAAATAATCGATCGCCAAGCACCTAACTATTAACCAGTAATTTTAGGTTAACCTAAATAACATATTTGACCGTAATTCACTTATCATCAGGTGAGATAGAGCTCAAAGGCCAGCGTATACAGAAAAAAAATACAAAAATTATAGACTACATGACCTAGTCAAAGATTATGCGTATCCATTTTTAGTAGTACATAAAAATATATACTTACTATACTAGACATTGACTTGTGGACAATCCTCCTTTTTGCTTGGAAGTCGTTTAAAAGGGAGATGTTATTCTATGGTTACTTCAATACACGCGCAGTCAGTACTAAGCGAACCTGTTACACTGCCATTGAGATATCGCAATGGTTACGACGCGAACGTTTATTCTCGTTTGGAAACATTATGGAGTAGCAAATCGAGTGACAGCTCCATTGACCCAGAAGAAGGGCAATGTTTTCCGAGTGTATGTATATGCATATTTCTTTGGCACGCTCTTAAACCTAAAATGCTTGATGGATGTCAACATAATGAAGAATTGTTAGATCCGTCTTAATTTTGTGGGTGATTACGAGGCATTAAGTTCCTTTCCTTTATTGCTGATAGGTAAGCCTTTGACCACAATCTCACCTGATGGTAAGTCATGATATGGGCGAAGGTGTTAACCTAGAATTACTGGCTCTCAAGGACAGCTGCCGGAACACACCGCAAATGTATAAGCTATAAGTATAAAAATGTCAGCAGTGATAATAATCGAGTTATTTTTGCCAAAAATCTCAAGTGTCGGCAATCCGTTTACGCTCTGAATCAATTGTTCTACTGAGTATTTCAACGGGTAGTGCAGATGATTCAAATTTGTGTCTTTGCAGTAGGTATACGAGGTATATACCAGTAGTAGGTATACGAGGTACATACCAGGTACATACCAGTAGTAGGTATACGAGGTATATACCAGTAGTAGGTATACGAGGTACATACCAGTAGTAGGCATACGAGGTATATACCAGTAGTAGGTATACGAGGTATATATCAGTAGTAGGTATACGAGGTACATACCATTAGTAGGTATACGAGGTACATACCAGTAGTAGGTATACGAGGTATATACCAGTAGTAGGTATACGAGGTACATACCAGTAGTAGGTATACGAGGTACATATCAGTAGTAGGTATACGAGGTATATACCAGTAGTAGATATACGAGGTATATACCAGTAGTAGGTATACGGGGTACATACCAGTAGTAGGTATATGAGGTACATACCAGTAGTAGGTATACGAGGTATATACCAGTAGTAGGTATACGAGGTACATACCAGTAGTAGGTATACGAGGTACATACCAGTAGTAGGTATACGAAGTATATACCAGTAGTAGGTATACGAGACCTTTTATGGCTTCGCTGGATTATTAGTACTACTGAGTAGTTGATGTTTATAGATGGTTTTCACAGAGAGTTCGGAAAAAATATGGAGATGCCATTAATGCCATAATGTTCTGTCGTCAGGTCCCAATGAAGTGAGTTGGCTTTCTTAAGATTTGGTTTTAATTAAACACAAATCTGATGTATAATCTGCTTAAGTTTTAAAGTAGGAGTTTATTAAAAATGTAAAAAGACCCGATTGCAAATTATCAAGGGTTCTATCGTTTCATTGAAAATTTAAAGCCAGTCATTTTGATACCACATTCGAAGGGATTGAATGAAAAAACAAATCTCACTGTATTTTGTCGAAATCTGCCTATTTTTTTATTTCGATATACCTAGTATCACTTGCGCTATCAAAACGAATCTAACGATATCACATACATAAAAATCGGTTCAGCCGTTTAGAAGTTATGGTGGAATAAAGAAACTCACAAAAATACATACCTGAACCCTGAAAACATAACACTCTTTCTTGGACAGTCGTCTAACAATCAATCGCTAAGATTTATACAAGGTACATAGTATATACAGTAATTACTATCTGCCTGCATGCGTATTCAGTTTCTATAACTTGACACCGAGGTCAGGTCAATTATGGTCGCGATGCGATAGCCCTGCCGAGCCGAGAGCACACATGCTCGGACTTACCTACTGATTACTGTCTACCTACTTTCGTTATTGGCATTCTTGCCCTGAATATAAAGTGGAATATTCCAGATAATTGCATCTACAATTTAAGCTCTGACAGAACAGTGGCAATGTGTATTGACTGGCGGTCAGACGATTGTACATTCAAATTAGAATGTGAAAAACGTGCAGACCACCCACGGGTATAATATTTTTTTAAAGAAATTGATATTTTAACTTACCGAGTACAATATGATGAAAATACTAAAAGGTATTTTCGTAAAATTTTCAGTAAATTTAAATGAAACAGTTACAATCACGATAACAACACTGGGGATAAAGATGAAATAGCGGTGCCAGGTTTTAGATTAGCAAAGACAAATAAAAGGTCCTTCTTAGGTAATTGCGTGCGGTTTTATAACAAAGTTCCCAAACATTACAACGCTCACAGAAGGAAAATTCAAGTTGCACGTGAAAAACATTTTGATTAAGAAATCCTACTACACATTTCGTGATTACTTAAACGACAAAAATGCTTGGACTGGTTCGCCTCTGCCAAGCTAGCGCCTGTCACCTACGTAATTTAAACAAATCTTGTAATAATTTTATAATACAATTTGTAACACATTGTTCAAAACGTCCCCGAGTTTCTTACCTGTTCTTCTCGCAGTGGCTCTACAAATTTTTTGCTTAACGTGACAGTACAATGTAGAAGGTTTCAATATTTAAATTTGTATCTTCATAACAGCGTCGAAGACGCTTCAATTAAATGAATGATTTTGACTTTGACTTATACCTCCCATGAGATAAGATATTTTCTTAGTATAACTGTCTAACTGATACAAAGACATCAGACAAGTCAACATTCACAATTCCTTTCGCGAACATTCGAGTTTTGCCCTTAGCAAATACCGGTATGGCAAACACATTATGGACATTGGAGAAAAACTCATCAATCAGAACATTAAATCCTAACTAAAATAATCCCCAAAAAAGACAAGTATTCCTTGCGGATATCATAGTTCAACAGATGACCTTTATCCTAAGATCCTCTATAAAATTAGGATATATCACATGTCCTTTACGCGTGAAGCCCTAAAAGAATTTAGACCTTTTCCTGAAGGTTTTTAAGTCTCCGGGGAGACAGATTAGGCAGGTTTGTAGGTCTGGCTGATTTGGGATGGTATAGACTTTTATTTGCTCTAAGTTAACTGAATGTAAGGGAAAACGACGTTGGTTTTGGTCTCAATTTATAATTGGTCACTTGCTCGAGTGTAAAAAACAAGTACCTTTTTTTTCTTTTAGTATAGCGTTGATTTGGAATTTGAGTGATATCTAGTAGATAGAAGATATCTCTGAGTAAAACTCTCAAGCAGAAATTAGTTTGTTGTTTCTATTCTTGTTTTATTATGTTTATTTTTGGTACGCAAAATGCGCTTCCAATATGCAACGGTAATTATTCTGAAAGTAATGGTGGTAGGACATTTTGCGAATGCCCGCCTGGCTAGCCTCAAGTTGAAAATCTGTCGCCAAGCACTTAACGGTGTGTTCCGGCAGCTGTCCTTGAGAGCCAGTAATTCAAGGTTAGCCTGAACAACATCTTCCCATATTATCACTTACCATCAGGTGAGATAGTGGTATTATATATATATCAGGCATAAAAAAAAGTAAGGTTGGAACAGATGTGATGTGATTGCTAACGGAAGTGCTTCATAACATCATGGATGCTTTTGTGCTACCCTAGAATCTTGAGGTGCTGGGTCCGAATCGAAACCCGGTTCATACAGTTGTTTGATTTTTGTGAATAGAGAGACTCAGCATTAGATTGGACTCTTGGAACTGTGACCGGAAATGGTCCTCTATTATATGACACCTCTGGTCACCATTAGACCGCACCAGGTTTACTATAATAAAGCCTGATTTAATATTGCTTTAGTTAAATTGGCCGTTAATAAATAAAAGTTCCACTCTCAAAATAAGACTTCTCTTGACACGATGATCGTTGGCCAGGAACAAAGGTTCCCACGAAAGCCGACATATTTCCCGAAAATTGACTGATAATTCAACGTCACCTCAGGTCTAAGGTTGCGTAGATTATCCAGCCTCTCATCCCATAAACCCAATTAAGTTGGAGCGTCTCCCCAATATTATTTTTCCTCATTTCCGCCTATTCATTATTCAGGATTGCTGGATGACGGGGATATTTCTTTGTTGGTTTTATTGACGTATAGATGTGTTTGGTCGGGACTTCGATCGACTTGGGTATGGGGAGCTGTGGGGGACATTGAGATTCCAAAACGATGCTCGCCACTTCACCAACGAGTTAATCGTTTAACAGACTACACTTCTTTATTATAGTGACGTTGAATTTAAGTAATATGAAGTTACCATCGTGCGGTAGAGACAACGCTGTATGAAGAATACGTCTGTTGCGGTCATGGCTGTTTTCGGAACTGAGCGATTTCTGACCACAGGAACACTTGTCAGTTACTCATATGTCATATACGTTTTACGTCCAATACGCGTGTTGTCCAAATTTTAACTAATACGCTTTAATTAAATTACGTGTCAAGTTCAATACGATTTGAGCCTTCGAGTTTTACTTCGAATATTGAGTCACTTGATTTCGTTGCGATGGTATAATAAAAGTGAGGTTCAATAATCAGACTTTCGTTATAAACGTAAATAATAATAATAAATAATAATAATGTATATCCAATACGTAACACGTGTTGGACATACACGCGTTTTGGGCGTAAAGCGTAATGGACATAAAGCGTAATGGATGAAAAGCGTAATGGACATAAAGCGTATTGGACATAGAGTGTATTGGACAATCTGCCATCTTTGGAGTGCAACATGCGTATAGGAAGTAAAATATATTTGGCACTATATATACTGTTGATTTTTTTATTTGTTTTTATATTTGAACTGTCAAATGATTACTAATTAGATAGATAGAAAATTTTTTTTTGCATACCATGAAAAAACATTACAGAAAATTATCACACATATTAGGTATACAAAGGACGGTCTTATTGCTTAAATAAATTTCTTCAAGACATCAGAACAGAAAGGATTTACAAAATTTGCCAGGATGGCAGTTTACTAGGTAAACATACAATTATTCACGAAGTACTACTTAAGTTGTAATAAAAACCTATATTAAAATATAAACCTATATTAAACATATAATAAATAAATAAACTTATATACATTATAATATAAATGAATACTTATATACATACATACATAAATATATACATATGTGTATCCAAATACTACTTACAAAGTAAATATAATTAGAAATAACCAAGGAAATAGATTAGCTCAGAGTGGACAAGTAAAATTCGTTGACTCTATTTTTGAAAATGTATAGTGACTGAGATTTTCGAATCGAGACTGGCATACTGTTCCAAAGTCGAACTGCCTGCACTGAGAATGAACTATCGTAGAAAGATGTACTGTGTGACGGAATTTGAGTAGAAGATTTTCTGATGACCTCAATGGCAAGGCATGAGCCGATTCAAGAAACTTAAAGCGTTCCTTAAGATAGTGCGGAGAATTAGGATTAAACAATATATTGAAGAGTAGGGAAAGAATATGAGTATTCCGGCGAAGGCGAATGGGAAGCCACTTGAGCTTATGACGAAATTTGGAAACGTGGTCATATTTGCGTAAACCAAATATGAACCTGATCGAGAAGTTTTGGAGACGCTCAAGTCTATTTAGATTTTATTTATTAGATATTAGAGATTATAATAATATATGAGAATCCTTACGTTTTTTTTCGTCCCGTAAAAAAACTACTGTCAAGTAACCACTTGTTTTCCGAGTGGCCTAGATTAAACTCACGGGGGTGATTTTCAAGCAGTACTCTGGTAACTTTTACATTCACCCGGTGATTTCTAAAAAGTTTATTTTTCATGAAACTTTACAAAAAGTCCCGAGAGGGAGCCAGAACTGACTGGATTGTCTATTTTTAAGCTCTCTTGTAAAAATATAACTATCTATATACAGGGTTATTCGAAAAATGCTAACAACCTCTTAGGGTTGACTGCGGCTAGTCCTAACAAACATTAGCCCTATACAAATATGTGTGTGTTAGAATCAAAACAACTAACTTTTACCCACTTATTGTTGTACCATGATTTAACCGCGGTCATGACTTGGATGGGTGACCACTAGTGACATTACTGTGCGCTTCCGTGCTTTAAAGGGCATGTTAAGCCGTCGGTCCCGGTTGTTGTCAAACGATGGCAGTCGATATAGCTTGGTAGGACATATTACGAATGTCCGTCTGGCTAGCTACCACCCTCAAATGATGTTCGGATGAGAATAAAATAATTTGTTATCATCAGACTGATCTGACGATGGAAGGTAGCCACTGCACTGGTTTCCTATAACAGCACAAAAAACGTATCATAATCTTGTTTAGGCTTATGCAACTGTTTGGCGATACTCTCCGCCCATAGGCATAACTTTTTGTGAACGAGTTCGTCCGGGGAAGTGTTGCATTCTCTAACAGGCGCAATGATGTAGTGTCAGTTCGTCACTCGTGACGAAGTGCATCTGTTACAGGAAGAGGTTCTGGGCTTCGTACTTGTTCAATACAAAAACATTGACTAGTCACATAGGCGCTGCACAGAATAATTGCGTGTACTGAACATTTTGTTTTCATTAATATATTAGTGAACACTTAGAGAAGAATTTATGCTCGCTCTCATTCTGTAGTCTGTTTCTTGTCGATTCAGACGACTTTTGCGGATCTAAGTTTATTCAATGGACACGATCCACCCTTAACTGCCATGGCATGAACTTTTTCATTTTCTTTTTGATTTTTGTCCAGCTCATGCTTTTATCCCATGCTAAATATGGTCGGCACTACATGCATTGTTCTCCCACTCCACTCCTTCGGCTATCTCACTATGTCTTAAATACGAACGTCATTCTTCACGCGTACCTTCCTCGACCATTCTCTAACCCTATGTTTTTTTATATTCATTACATATCTACTAGCTCCCGCCCTCGGATTCGCACGCGTGGTTTTTAATTTTATCCAGCTCCCTCGAGAATCAACTCAGAAAAAGCAAATTAAATTTACATACGTTCATATGTAATTATAATTAAATCTAATTGAAATTCTGTCAAAATACGTTCAAAATATGGGTACTTATGCCAAACCTCCGCTTGTAATAATATTAGACAAAAATAGCACTCTATGTCGTTTGTTATATTTTTTTACATACATACATGCATATAATCACCAAACACAAAGTGTGTACCCACGTTTCGCCAATTATGTTTTGGTCCCATGTAATAAAGGGACGAACCTATTGCCATTCAACGGCCACAGTTTCAGGCTCATACAAAATGTTTTCTTTAACTCATTGGACGAAACACAATAACATATTACGAACAATATGATTAGGCTTACAACATCTAAGACAGGAACATAAGAACATTTTTTTTTACATAACCTTATATCTATAACAATGCCGTAAGCAATAACTATAATACATTTAATTTCAATATGTAAGTTGTTCTCAGAAATGACAATGAATACAGCATATTGTTATTTCACTTGAAATGGTAGGTATGCAAAAGTAAACATATAAAAATCTCATCTTCCCAGAATACATCGAGAACCATCGATTCCTTTACAGAATGTATCACCTTATATTTTCATCTTGGATTTCAATATACCCTGCAATAACACGATGTGAGACCAAACGATATTTGAATACAAGCTGCCGCCAGCGGTCTCTGACGGTGAACGACTACAACTTTTATGAAAAAAGAAATATCAAGATGATATGCATATATATATAAGCATTGCAATTCAACGGGGCAATGCTGTCAGAATGCTGGGCACGCTGCCAACCGGTAGTGGGCTGGAGCATTGGGACTGCCTGTGAGTCTGCTATGACTTATAGGTTGTCAAAATGCTTTTATTGTAGTAGCTGTAGTGTTGTAGAAAAGTCGTAAATAATAGATGATATGTATTAAAACATTTAAAAATGTTCAGCAGTAGACGATCCAGCAAAGTCTCGCGTGACCAGCGAGTGCAGTGTCATGCAGAACGGTGATGGTTATACTGCAACAGTTGAAGACTGGCGTCACGCTTACGATCAGGTGGACGACTGATTCGTATCGTCACTTCTTAACATAAGAAAAAAAAACTGTTCTTAAATTTAAAAGTTATGACGGAATAAAAAACTCAGATACATACATGTATACAGAATCCTTATAACATTACACTCCTTTTGGGCAGTCGAGTAATAAAGGTATAGCGTATTTTGAGGATAATTTTAGCTGATAATAATAAAAACTGAAAAATACTTGATCAAAGTGGATGAAATTTAAATCGGAATAACTTTTGTGAATTCTGTACCCAAGAAGAAAAATAATGATGATATAAAAAATCGCCTTCTTTTTTGAAGTCGGTTAAAAATGCCAATGTTACCGACATACTCAAACATATTTCTCTATAGATTTATTCGATAGCACCGTATGTTATTCAGTTTGTCCCGAAAATCCGGGATCTTTGCGAAGGCGTATATTTGGATCACATTTGCATGCTCCGATGCGATTGGTTGGAGTCTGACACGGGGATGTAAGTGATATATACGAATCAAATGAACTGACAAACGAGATATTGGTTCTGGATATATGTACAGCAGATATGTAAACAATGGGGAAAGTCGAACTATGTACAGGAAAATATTAGAGGATAAGTGAATACTGAAGCAAAAATAATTAGGTAATCAAAGGAAGGCTCGATATCGCGCTATAAGAGTCAGGACCTCCGCTAGAAATCAGTATCCCTAGCACTTTATTAACTTGCGAAAACGTTACGGTTTCGTTAACGTATCGAATATAATCGAATATATATAAAATGTCACCATTTTGTATAGGATGATCAGCGCCCCTACAGTGCGTAAAATGAACTAAATTTTGGCAGATTGAAAGGTTTTGACATCTAACGTGTCTAAATTTTAACGTGAACGTTTCGTCACGTAAAAAGTTTTGTATGATATCGCGAGCATGAACCTAAAGGATAGGTTACACAGTGCGAGCAGCTGATGTGACAGTAGACAGCTACTGTGCCTGTGTACTGGTATGACAGTAGCTCGACTCGCCTCGCACGGTCACACTATGCACAATCAACTATCAATTGCTGGCGTCGCAGAAGACAGCTACTGCACCAGTGTACTGGCATAATTCGTCTGTATCACTGGTGCAATGTTGTCGCAAAATACACCTTTAATCACAGTACATACCACAATAAAAGCGGTTACGAAAATACTTTGTGTTGAAATACTTAAAATTGAAAGAGCTATACAAAAAAAGAAGAAGAAAATAAGTATTTGGGTCAGGAAATGGCTGCAAAAAAAAAGGGGCAACGCATACAACCTTTAAAGAGCTATATGATGAAGATCCCCAAGAATATAAAGCGGTTATGAGAGTGACACCTAAACTAGTTTATTAACAATTTAATTGCTCCAAATAAATTTTTAATTGCGCAAAATCGTGCGAGTTGACGACCGAGCGGCGTGCGAGTGGCGTGGTGGGAGAGGGCAAGTAGCGAATAAAAACAAAAAATGTTGAAGTTACTCGCACGCGAGCAACTGTCCCACTCGTGCATGACAGTAACTCGTGTGATGTGGTCACACGTGCGTAGTAGCTGCACCTCAGTAACTGACTCGGTCAGCTCGCATGCCAGCTCGCACTGTGTAACCTACGCTTAATTTTTACGTAAGCTCGAAGAAATAAAACGCAAAAATTTACAAATATCAATCATAGAGGACTTTGTACAGGCTGAAAAAGAATTCAAACCTCTTTTGGGATGAATCATCAGCTCTTAGAAAGAAGGTAGATTTAATTTGATTTACGGCGGATGACGTCACTTTTGTAATCCTATCGAATTCACGTTAGCCAACAAACGATGCGTTGTGCTGTCAACCATCGCCTCCTGCGTAAACGTACTGTAAACTCGATACGTTTACGTTACGGACTATCGAAATGTTCGTGCTTGGCTTGCTTGGTGCTTGGGCTACAGAATAGTACGCCTCGAAAATAAAAAAAAAACGGGCTATGTGTCGTTTATGACGTCACGTCGTCTTAGCAGGAAAGTTAGGGCGAATTGTCCCTAGATATATTTTTTAGTATTTTTTTTATATTGATGTTGTTTTCCGATATTTTAAAAACTACATCATTTTCAGTATTTATGATAATGGAGTACATATTGTAGGCACTAATAAAACAGATATGTCAGATTTCTAACTAGTCTATCTATTGAAAAATACCCCGTAGTAAAAACTGTCCAAGTGAGACTCAAGCCTCAATTTTTAGGGTTGCAATAGCACGTACAAGAGTAAACGTTTCTTGGCTGTAATTTCTCCGACGTCCATCAAATCGGAATACAGCAATGCGAAGAGAACTGCTCGGCGGTAAAAAAAAAGGTTCTGTAACTACTTCTCCGGACGAACTTATTTTTGTTTTTTTTTTTATGCTTGATAGTTTAGCCTTTGACCACTATCTTACCTGATGGTAAGTGATGATGTGGTCGAAGATGTTGTTCAGGCTAACCTAGAATTACTGGCTCTCAAGGACAAGTGCCCTATCACCATGCTGTAACGACTGCCATTCTAAGACAACAACTGGGACCGACGGCTTATCGTGCCCTCCGAAGCACGGAAGCGCTCAGTAGTAATGTCACCAGCGGTCACCCATCCAAGTCATGACCGCGGTGGACGTTGCTTAACTTTGCTGATCGATTTAGAATGGTTAAGCAAACTTCGCTACGAGCGCTTCAAAATTTTTATTCTCAAAGAGTTGTACTGCTTATATTGGTGTCATCAACCCTAGCCTGCAAACTGCTGCAGAAATCGCGTAGTATGTATAATTGCTACATAGCTAATACGTACCTATCGAGTTCAGAACCTTTTAGAAGGTGAGTTAAAAACCAATTTAGATAAATCTCTCTAAACACCGTTTAATGTAAATTCGAGTCTCAGTTCCATTCCGAGAAGTTCAAGGTCAAAATCAAATATTCATCTGTCGACCTCCAGCCTCAAACGGCTCCGATAGTCTAGATTTAATTCCATCGGAGGCGAATTGAATGGCCTGGTATCTGGGGCAGATGGTTTTGAAGGGTGATCAATCACAGGGACTGAAAACTGCGTTGTCATGCCGAAAACAGAATGTTTTGATATTTGTCCGGTACACCATCGATTAGGGTGGGAGTAAACATTTGGGTGTAACGTTGGCGTATTTCGTGGATGCGGTATAGTGACATACAAGAATTGATGCTGCTACGGAACTCTTTGATTAGACTAAATAAAGCGCTCGTAACCTTTCTTAACCGATCAGCCAAGTTAAGAATTTCCGCCGCATTCTTAACTTGGATGGGTGACCGCTAGTGACATTACTATTGAGCGCTTCCGTTTTTCGGGAGGCACCTTAAGTCCCGGTTGTTGCCCTAGGATGGCAGTGGTTATAGTATGGCGGTAGGGCATTTTGCCAATGCCCTAGCCAGGCGGGCATAGGCAAAATGCCTACCACCCTCAAGTAGAAAATCTGTCACCAAGCACCTTACGGTGTTTTCCGGCAGCTGTTTTGAGAGGGAATAAACCCATTACTACTCAGAAAATGGGGATAGTGAGAAACAAAACATATCTTTTACCATTATTGCCCAGGAAGATTGCGTTAAATAGACTGCCGGTTATAAAACCTAAGCCTATTTACTATGTTCCCTTTATTTTGCTAAATAAAGCATCGCGCCGACCCACGACAGTGGGATAATGATAAGAAAACATCGTGGATATCACTCATTTAGTACTTCTTTATATATTTTCCACCCATAAATAAATCACCTAATACCCATACTCCACCTGACAGGAAGCACCTGGTCCAGCCCCCACAGATTAAACAACAGTAGGTACCTATTCACACGATCAGTCAGTACATTGACCCAAGGATTATATCAGCCAGTACACCCCTGAGCGCAGGTCATTCATCACGGCCAAACCGGTACAAAATAACGCTATTATACGCCAATATATGTCGAACACTGTAACTACACTAACGTATTTTCATTATGAACGTGCAAGGGAATTTATATCAAATCACTTACAGCTAAAGTATAAAATTGGCTGAAGGGTTTTTCTGGGTTTAGTCGTATAGTGAAGCAAAGATTGGATATTAAATGTTTTACCGGTATCGTGGGCCAGGGTTGGTAGACAATAAGCCGGAGTATGTACCTGCAACAAAGATATTATTGTTTTATAAATAGGTTGGTAGGTCTTCTTCGTGTCAATGGTTCAAGATGTATGTCCTGTTATATTGTTGTGGCCCGTATTTATTGATAAGGAACGAGTATCTGAGAGAAACTGTACATTCCAACAACTTCTACCATTCCTATAAGACAATTAATGCAAGAACTATATATATTTCTGCTTACCAAAGAGATTTTATAATGCCAGATTTAAAATGCTAGGTAAAAGGAGCTGTACATTCAGCACAACTTATTCAAAGAGAGTATGCACATTTACGATTAATTTTGCATGGTGGTAGGGCATTTTGCGAATGCCCGTAGCTAGCTACCACCCTCAAGTAGAAAATCTGTCGCCAAGCACTTAACGGTGTGTTCCAGCGGCTTTCCTTGAGAGCCAGTAATTCTAGGTTAGCCTAACCTCTTGGACCATATAAATCAACACTTACCATCAGGGGAGATATTGGTCAAAAGCTAACCTAACAGCTATAAAAAAATTGCACTTAGTAGGTATAGAATGGAGGCATTTATAAGCACTGCCAAATCTACACATACCGTTACTGCGCATCCCATCAAACTGCATTTTTTTCTCAATCGACATCAAATGTCGTAGTACATCGGGCAGTGATTAATCTAGCTAGTGCAATCACAACGAGAGAAAAACAAAAAAAGTGAAAAAAAGATACATAAATAAATAAATATTTATATAGGTAAATTAGATTTTTATGTATAACGTTACAATACTTACAATGGAGGGCCATAATTTTGTGCGAAAAAAGAACTATTTTACCTGAGATTTTATTTTGAGCGAACCTGATAGTTGACGTTAGTCAATATTCAGTTAAATCTAACCTATCATTGTCAAAAAGTATTTGAAAACTTAATGAATCCAAAACCGTTATACATTAAAAACACTACAAACTATATACAACACTACACTACTTCAAAGCAAGTATTCAGGCAAACTAAAGATGACTTAATTGACGATCAGAAATTGCAATATTCTGCCACTTCCGTGTATGTATATTAGTGAATTATATATTTTCGTTAAAACACATCCTAAATATTTCAAAAATCGAAATGAAATCATGCCGAGACAAAAACGTGCAAAGTTCACAAACCTACTATATCAACCTCCCTGCCGTAAATATATTTATAAGAGAAATGTTTTTAATATGTGCATAGCGGCGTAAAATAATTTACCAGAAGATATTAAAATCTTGAATGGTAATGTTTTAGAGCTAAATTGAATAGTTGGCTAACTGACAATTGTTTTTACAGCATGAAAGAATATGTAAACTTCACCAAGTGATGTAAATCTAATTAATTATTTTCATAATGCTAATTTATATTATATTGATATGACATTTTAAATAACTTGACTAATTAAATTAACATATAATATTAAAAATTTGCAAGCCTGCTTGCAGGCTAAATACAGTGTCCTAACATTATTATATACGATCTTAAAATGTAATTTGATGATGTATTCTGGCAAATAAACATTTAAATTGAAATTGAACGTTTAGTTTATTTGTTTTGTTGTTAGGTTGTTTAAATATTGTTCTTGATCGCTTAATACGCAATATTCGTAGAATTTTGGAAATGATGAGCATTTAGTGTTTCAAAATTTGAGCAAGAAAATACGAGCAATATTCTTTAAAAGTCGCGAATACCATGATCTTGTAGTATGGCTACCAAACCTAGCTACGAGGTAGTATTATTATATGTTCTATGCTACAAGCGTGGAAAAAACTATAAAAAAATTGAATTTCCCGCCTCAGAAGCGACATTCCTTTTTACGATAAATAGCTACTATCAGTATATCCTGCTACTGCGATATCATCCTACACGACGGGGAGACAATGGTAAACAAATATGAATTAATTAAAAATTAAAAAACCCGACCGCAAATTATTAATTTTCGTTAAGCGTTTTATTGAAATTGAAACTGCAAGTTATTTATAGAATCATTATTTATATATTTTTTTTGTTATCGTTCTAAAACTTATATGAACGCTTGGTCGATGCGACGCGTGATCAAAATGCGCAGACATACTCGTATTTGGCTCAACGAGCATTGTAATTCAACGGGGCAATGCTGCCAGCATGCTGGGCACGCTGCCAACTGGGAGTGGGCTGGAGCATTTAAGCTGCCTGTGAGTCTGCTATGTCTAAATGCTTTTATTGTAGTAGCTATATGTTGTATATAGTTCGTAGTATTTTCTAATAATGGAATCGTTTATAAAGCCCTTCATTTTGATACACCACTCGATGGATATCGAAGAAAAAAAAAGGTTTTCTCACAATATGGCGTCTAAAAACGGCAGTTTTTAAAATATTTTTTAATGTACCTAATGTCACTCGCTCTATCAAGACTAATGTAACGATAGCTCATACATTAAAATCGGTTAAGCCGTTTAGAAGTTGTGGTGGAATAAAGAAACTCACAAACATACATCCTTTTTTGGATGTCGTGTAAAAATATCACTATAAAAGGCAATTATAAAAATATCACCATGAAAGGCAAAGGAAAATAACCTAACATAGATATTATTTATAGATAAACAATAATAAAGGTCTCCAAATTGATAATATAACAATCCTATTATCTCTATGATTTTACCCAAATGCCTCAATTTTCGGGGAAAATAACAAATAATTACTGGCAATTACAACAGTCCACCAAACAAAGTTGTCTCTTCGTGATAGTCCTAGAAACAATACAATAATCATAGTAATTGGGGCACAAAATATCCATGAAATTGTTTTGTTATGCTGTCTCAAAAAATTGGACAATCCAAATACTTTTCTATCTAATTATGAGATAAAACATGAACTTATATTTTATACCATGTTATACACATGGCAATTTATCTAGATAAATATCACGGAGACTCTTACAGGGTCGGCAACGGATTGGTATCGCCCCTGGTGTTGCAAATGTCCATAGGCGACGGTAACCGCTTACCATCAAGTGGGCCGTGTGCTTGTTTGCCATTCATTACATAAAAAAAAAAAAAAAAAAAAAAAAAAAACTCGGTAAGGTAAAAAAACGTAAAAATAAGAAAAGTCGAGCACTCAACACAACCTTACACAGATGTTTCCACAAAGGGTTGTCGTCATAATAATTGTCCCAGTAAGTTTTGACAACTCTGCAAACATTGCTAGTTGACTTCTAGTGTTTAACCGATTTCCAAAATAGGACAGTTTCCATTGAATTGGGTATTTTATTTATTCGGTAAGGATATATTATATCAAGGTTTGAATTATTATTTATGAGTAGGAAATAAGTAAGTACCTACAGGTATGTTTTTTTTTAATGTTCTAATAGTTGGGTTTAGAACACCCACGAGAAAAATTCGTACTAATTACTAAGCGGTTATATTCGTTGAAATCGGTGCAAAGTATCTGACGTAACAGCATTTAAAAAAAAAATTATAAGTTTTATTATTATTTTAATATGATTTTTTAGTGGATCATTCAATTTTGATGATTCATTTTGTATTGGGTAGAGTAGTGAAGTCGTTGTTTTTGTAATTTTTTTTAGCTTAATCCTTGATTGTTTGAAAAAGCTTATCATAATCAATATTATCTAATAGGAGTCGTCTACTTCAAAATTATTTTGTATCGTCTTGGCAAGCATGTCCCACTATTGACACAGATTAGAGGGAATCCTCTTTCATCATCACTACATAGTATAAAACAAAGTCATTTCCCGCTGTCTGTCTGTCCCTGTGTATGCTTAGATCTTTACAACTACGCAACGGAGTTTGATGCGGTTTTTTTAAATAGTGTGATTCAAGAGGAACATATATTATATAATAATAGCGAAACACCGATAATTTTAGAGTTTTCCAATGTGATGTCGTAAATATTTTTTTTTTGCGTTTGCAAACTCTGGCTTTACCCTTCGAGATAGATTAAAATTATGTACTACAGTATTGTACACCTTAAAAAGGGCTACAAAGAGTCTGCGATGGTATATGTCTATCTCTTAGAAATAACCCATAAAAACCATTTTTCATCCTTTACTTTTCACGAGAAATAATGGCTTATTTACGAAGCGATTTTAAGCAATACAGCATTAATCCTTATCCAATTGAGTACCTTAAATACATTGTGCATTTAATATCGATCAATATGGCTCTTTTTACTTTGTTATTTAAATGAATATTTTCGAAGATATTACAGATTATTTAGTATTAGCATTGCACCCGTGCGAAGCCGGGGCGGGTCGCTTGTAAATAATAAATAAGATGATGACAGATAAGCCGACATACAATCAGCAGTCTCACTACCGCGTTTATATATTAGTAGGTATATTTATACAAACCAACTTCGACGATCGCATGCCGATTAAGCTCACCAATAACTACGACGTAATCTGTGGCTAAACGCTAGTTGCGTGTAGGTGGCATGTCTATCACAATTACAATCAATGGCACATCTACAATGAAAGCCAAAAACTAGCTCCCATTAGAACTTGTTGAGTTTTTAAACTGTAGTAGTCACGGTATATCGTAATCAGTCTTTACTAAATGTTAGGTAGGTATTTAGCTATAAAAAATGATTTATGAATGGCACTTCACTCTTTGGTTACGCATTTTTGTCATACTTAGAAGTATATATACTTATATATACTTATATTATACTTAGTACAGAATATTTCAACTAATCAAGGTGGTTATAACGAAGCATTGATAGCCGATCTGTAATAGCTACTGACTGCCTTGAGTTTCGTTTAGAACGGTTTACGATTGCTGGCCACATTCAAGTAGAAAATTTGTCCCCAAGCACCAAGCAGTGTGTTCCAGTAACAGTCCTTGAGACCCAGTAAGAAATTATGAAATTACAAACACATGAGATTTAACAACTGTGTCTCAGGGTGATGGGCGCAGTGCAGTTCGTTACTTGTGACTATATGCTCTGTCATGGCAGACCTTAACTCAACATCTTGCTGCTAGATCCATCATAATTGAACCTAAAAAACAACTGCAGCCACCTCATTTTTATTGCTGACAGGTTAGCGTCTGACCACATTCTCGTCTGATGGTAAGGGATGATGTGGTAGGAGATGTTCAACAGGCCCTAGTATGTGAGCTAGCTCTCGAGGACAGCTGACAGAATAGATCAGGGTTTGGCGACAGATTTTCTAATTATGGAAGCCAATTCGCGAAATACTCTATCACTACCATCTACCTTAAGAAGCACAAACTCACTGCTATGTTAGAACAATGTACCTTCCTATATGCAAATGTACATATTTAATGCCAGTTATTTACCACTGGCCGTCACTGCTTCGAATCTCTGGAATGTGAGGCTTAATACAACGCAGCTGGAAACCTAATCGAGCTAATATGGTTGTAGTCGTAGCTCGATTCGATTTTGATTCATTATTCACTGAGCTGAATTTTTGAAGGCTATAAATTAACTGTATTAAGTTATAAAAAATACTATTACTTAATTCAAATATAATAATATGGATATCCTATAAAGTTATAGATAAATGTTCTATTAAATTATACGTAGGTCACACTAAAAGATTTGCGTAACTAAAAAAACATGTTATAAACAAAATATTATGTTTATTGTTTTTCAAAATACTATCCTTCACATTTGAAACATTTTTTCATGCGATCGTACCATTTTTTAAAAAAGGATGATCACAGATCTTAAGGTATATTTTCTACATGCTGATTGAACGCTATCACTGCCTCATCGGAGTTGGTAAAAGTGAAATCTCATTAAATCTTTGATTTTGAGGAAAATACAGCCATCACAGGGCGCTCGGTCGGGGCTAAGTGCAGGATGGGTGACGAGTTGTACTGTTTCGGAAGCTAAAAATTACTTTATTTTGTTGGTCGTGTATGAAAAAGCGTTGTCATGATGTAGGAAAACGCGGCTTATTGGTCGTCTTTCGCGAACTTTTTCTAACACCCTGGATAAACAAATGTTAGAATACATTAACACTATTGGATCTTCAAGTGGATTGTGCAGATGGGACCCGTAGCTGACAAAAAACGCGATAATTTTTTTAACAACGTTTCTCGCCTGCCTCACTTTTTGGCCTGTTCTCATTTTCAAACACCCATTCACAAGATTGTTGTTTTTTTCGGGTTCAAAACAATAAATCCACGTTTCGTCTCCTAAACATTTTTTTTGCCGTAAGCCCAAATTTTGTCATATTTTTATTCCTTTTATTTGCAATATTCACAGAATTAATTAAACAAATGTGAGCTCAAAAATTATATTACAAATATTTACAGAACGAGAATAGTAGATTCAATAAATTTGATGAATAAAATCGCTCAGGTAGAAACAATTCTACATTGAATTGTCTACAAATTGATATTCGTTTTAGAAGAAACGGAGTATTAAAATGAGATATTGCTGATAAAAAAAGCAAATTGCACTTAGTTTGGTATTTTATTCCACCGAGTAACTTGTATCGTATCGTATCGTGTATTGAACGGGTACAAAGTAAGGAAAAAAAATGGCAATTTTTTTTTTTTTAAATTTATATGTAATAATTTGTTTATCAAAAATAATATCTATAGTAGGCAAAAATGGGAAGAATTCCTCTGTAAGTTCAAAGTAAATCTTCTAAGCAAAGTATCAACATTATACTCGTATATACTATGGTTTCAGCGTCGACCGCCTCGTCACTTCGAACCAGATGAGACTGCGGTCAAAAGCTTGCTTCTACGGTTCAAATGATAACAAGAAATTAATTGGGAACGTGTACATTAATAAACACAATTTCCATTTTTATTAACACTTCCGGCGTTAGCTAGTTTGCCCAACGCAAATGCTACGAATTTCAATGTGGGTCAATCTGATAGAACTACGTATTAAATTATTGTGACGGTAAATAGCGCATAAGGTGAAAAGCGGGAGCCAAATGAGCAACATGTCACTACTCACATCGACGATTAGGATGTTTCTTCTTCGATATATTGGGAAGTATATTCGGTAAGTATTACAGAATAAAAATAAAACAAGCACTGTCTCCTACTACGACAGAAGCATTTTTTCTAGGACTAAAAACACTTAAATGTACAATTATGCTGCCTCTGCTTTTTGTTGTTTACAACATTGAACCCCTGTAAATCATCCCTGAAATATTGCAATGACAGAAAAAACACATTTTTCATTTGAAAGATGATGCAATGTATTTTAACCGACTGCAAAAAAAGGAAGAGGTTCCCAATTCGTCTTTTTTTATGTTTGTTACCTCAGAACTTTTGATTGGGTGAACCGATTTGGAAATTTTTATTTGAAAGCTTATGCTTGTCGTTAGGTCCCATTTAAATTTCATCAAAATCGCTCAGGCCGTTTTGGAGTTAAATTCCAATAACTGAAATAGATTTTTCTATCTTGATGATATAGTCGTTGACAGTGACTGACAATCGATCCCGTAAGTAGCAACTAGCAAGGGTAGCTAAAATGAGTTTTTTTTTTAATCAAAACAAAAAATGTAACCGACTTCAACATTCAAAAGTGTGAAATAACTTGTGGAAGTAGGTACCATGCGCACAATATTGTGATAATAGGAACATTTGAACTATCATGCTACCTATTTCAACAAGTTATTTCACACTTTTGAGTGTAGAAGTCCGTCCCGTTCTTTTGGTTATTTTTTTTCAAATCTAACATTTGAATTTCACCAATATTTTCTCAAAGAAAACAAGCGCGTGAAGATGAAGAAACACCAGAACAGAACTGTGTGAAGTCTTGGTGTTGTTCCATATCCAGCTACGTCTGTTTGAATGTCTGATTATAGGTATCCGCAGACTGATTCAGTTTGGAAAGTGAAACAATAATAAAATTAGCATGAAATGAAACGGTAATCGCTACAGATGGGCGCCTTTCTAGATCGCATCGACCGATTGATGCACAATAAAAGTAAATCACTTTCACTCGCCCATTGTTTGACCATTCTGCATTACTTTGTACACTTTCTGTGATTAAATCCAATGAAGCAATGATAGCTCAGTGGTTTTGGCTATGGACTGCCGCGCAGCAGGTCCGTGGTTCGAATCCCGCCGCGGGCTTGAGTTTCACCCGCCTGGTGGAAGGGCATTTTTGCGAATACCCGCCTGGCTAGCGATCACCCTCAAGTGGAAAATCTGTCGCCAAGCACCTTATGGTGTGTTCCGGCAGCTGTTCTGTTAAGTTCCAGTTATTCTAGGTTAAGCCTCTTAACAACTTCGACCACATCATCACTTATCATCAGGTGAGATTGTGGTCTACCTATCAGCAATAAAAAAAAACCTATTTATTTTTGGAGTTCCCTTTAAAAAATGGAACCCTATTCTTAATCTTCTACAGGCCCCCGGTAAAACTACTTTTTTCTAGTTTTAGTGTGATAATATAACTAAGTTGGGAATCGCACTTTCTACCAAGCGATACATAGTGCTTTATATACATATGCCTAAGAAAAAAAAAACTTTTACTGCAAATAACTTTTACCAATTCAGTTATTCTTATTAAACATAGAAAGCATTTCGGCCGTGCGCGACGATCGCTTGTTTATTCTTTACTTAGTTATTTTTTAGAAAAAGCAAATGTCATTTTACGGACTCTGTGTTAAACACCTTTTGTGTTTTGACATTAAACCTATATGAAATTATTTCCATCCGAAATAATTTCTGTTTTCGCTTAGCATGCGTCAATGCTGTTATAAAATAATACTAATCCAACCTATATGACTATTGGTTAAATACTAAAAAATAAACAATAAAAAAATTGGCACGTTAACAATACATTTTCATGTTCTTCCCGCTCAGCGTGTTAGAAACGGATTTCTATACAAATTTCCCTCCCGCATGTTTGAACATTTAAAAATAACGTAATTCCTATGTAATTTTTTCAGTTATGAGAGAAATAATTATTAAAAAAAAATTAAGATATCGCGTACTGGCTCCACCATACATGACTCTGATTTTAATCATTTCTTTACGAATAAAATTCCTATTTTTTTAAATAACTATTCTAATCTACATTTTCCGGACGCGCCGAATGCTGTTTCAAGCAATACCAAGCTTACTGGTCGGATTATAGGCATGAATATCTAAAGCAGGCTATCCAATATCTTAACCACGAAACAACATAAGTATACATTAAAATATGGACCCTCTTGTCGCCAAAAATAGGGCAACACGCAGCTCTAAGTAAAACTCGCAAAATAGCAAAACGTTCGTCATTCCAGCACAACTTGGCCCTTGGCATTATAAGCAGCGATTCCTACGCATTAATATATTTTCGAAATAGCTCAAGCGACTTTAGGTCTTGGGAAAAAAAATGTAACAGAAGATAAAATCATATTAAGTCTACATTCTATATCTAGAATACCTTTGATATATAATAATATATTATGTAGAGTTTTTGATAGCTCAAACAACAGTAGATCTTCACAGATTATGTTCAAAAGACTAGAACCTTTTGGTCAAGCACGAGCTCCTTGTTGATATGAGTATTCAGTCGAACTATACTGGAAAGCTTCAGAAAAGTCTCAAGCATGATCTAGTTGCTTTTGTTCTGAGCGATACCGCTTGGAAGCTTTTTCGTAACTTATTGATTAATAAATAAAAAATCTATTAAAATGCAGCTGTTTTCAAATTATTTTTTGGAACTCCTCGTGAAAGATAGCATAATATGTTCTTTCACCCTAGACGAGAGACCACCTCGCGGCCGCTTAGGAACGGCTGCCGAAAAACTTTTTTTTTTTTATTGATTGTTACGAGGCATTTAGTTTTCAAGTCTCATGTGCCTGTAATTTTTTCAGGCTCTCAAGGAGTGCTGCCGGAACACTGTTAAGTGCTTGGCGACAGAATTTCTACCCGAGGCTGTTAGTTAGTCAGGCGAGGATTCGCAAAATCCACCATGCGGTGAAGTTTAAGCCGGCGCGGCGGTGGGTATCGAACCAGGGACTTGCGGCAAGGCAGTCCATAGATATAACTCGGTCATCATTGCTCGGTCAACATTGTTAGCCACTGAAATTACAGGCACAGTCCAGTTCTTCACTTGTAAAGAAATGCATCTATTATAGGCAGAGGTTACCGCTTAACATCAGGTGGCCCTAAAGCTTGTTCCATCACAATCCGTTAAAAAAACTAAAGCTTTACGGTATGACGTCTAAAAAATTTTTTTTGTATCGACAAAAAGGGCCCTGTTTAACAAAATCCTAAATGCGATGCTGTGAGTTGATCGCCTTGTAACCATGAATATCATATATCGGATAAGCGAGTATCGATTTAGCTCTAATGGCGGTTATATTGCTTGTCATAAAAGGAGTATGAAAGTCATAAATTGATGTAACCACCTGCGGATGTGCAAAGCATGTTATATTATAGGACATTTTATTACTACTTCCAAGCTTTTAGTGCCGGTTAATGTATAATTATTAGATACGTTTTATTAGATATATGAGCGGTAATCTAAAATGCCTGGAAGATTTCCGTAGGAGGCGTATAACTTAACTATTATAATAATATAATATTGAAGCGCTCGTAGCGTAGTTTTCAATCAGCCAAGTTAAGCAGCGTACGCCGCGGTCATGACTTGGATGGGTGACCGCTAGTGACATTACTACTGAGCGCTTCCGTGCGTCAGAGGACACGTTGAGCCGTCGGTCCCGGTTATAGTCTAAGGATGGCAGTCAGTATAGCATAGTGGTAGGGCGATTTGCAAACGCCCGCCCGGCTAGCTACCAGTCAGAAGTAGAAAATCTGTCGTCAAGAACCTAACGGTGTGTTCCGGCAGCTGTCCCTGAGAGCCAGTAATTCAAGTTTAGTTTAAACAACATCTTCGGCCACATCATCACTTCCTATCAGGTGAGATAGTGGTCAAAGGCTAGTCTATCAAGTATAAAAAAAAATATATTGGATGGGTTTCACTTTGAAAGAACTAAATGCCTTTAGTTACATTCAAAAATAAGGTAAGTAGTGATACTTTTTTTTTTTTGACGCTGGGAAAAATGCTTTACGCATGCCCCCCCATCGGGGGATGGAGGGGGTATGTGGGACTCCCCGGTAGAAGACCGGTATACCCACTAAACAACTCAGCGGCATTCCGGCATCGTCTGTTTGGAGAAGGACTGGGAGACTGGCAGAGCCTTTACGTCCAGTCCCTCGCCGACGACCGCTCGCCTTTACAGCGGGGCCTGCACGCCCCTCCCAACGGGAGGGGCCCGGGAATGGCCAGGAATGCTCGACGCCACTCGCCGCAACATAGGTAACTGTAGCGCCCTAGAAAAGCAAATCTATTTGTATGCACTTACATAAATGTACCGTTAATTATTCACGTAATAATAAGATAGGTTCTACGTTGAACGTCAACAAATACCTAAATGTATAATTTTTTGCTTTCTGTTGCTGCGAAGGACCAAAAACTTTTCTCCTACGTCAAGGGCGACAGGCGCATGCTTATTGCTTTTTGGTTTACTCCATTACCAGAATAGATAATAAAGGCCTAGGGCAGACAAATGTAAAACTAGTTTTCACGTAAAAGTGACTTTTTTGTTCCCCAAAAACAAAGAACTTCCAGAGCGATGTTTTACGCTACTCGAGTACCTAGAGACATTAAATTGCATGGGGCCTGTACTGAAATCCTTTTCTTGTTTTATTCAGCTAACTGTAATTTAGTATGGGAACTGTAGTAAAAAAGTACAGTATGCGCTGTAGTCAACCTCAGGACTCCCAAATTACCACCCAAGCAATAACACATCACTCAAGGTTCCACAATCATTTAATCAATCAATCCAACATACCACGAAACAACATTTCAACTTGCCGAAATGCCAATTCTCCGCTTGTCTTTCAAACCTTACGGTATAAACAAACAGCCATTTCACAAACATCGCCTTTATATTCAAGCAGTTAAGGTTAGCATTGCTGTGTCAATTATGTTCCTCATTATTTCTTGTCTGCCCATGCTGCTTTACATGAAAATCACCTTTTTTGTTATATACTATTCGAGAGAGTACAATGTGCATGTGTAAGTATTTAACTTCTGCAATTTTCAATTAGGTACTTACATATAGGTATCAGTCATTTAATATTTAACCCATTCAGTGCGAAGGGGACTGCACTACGCTTCTAGAAAAAGACCCCCGGTTAAGGCTAAGATTTTTTTACCTGTAGATGTGTTGTATGCCCTCCATATTTACTAGACGAATTCTGGGTAATTACCTGAATCACTACCAGTCTAGCACTTCCGAGCGTCCGGTGAATATATCGCCGCTAATCGTATTTTTAGAAATAATCTGTGGACATAATGCCTTCCTTGTGTCTTTGGACTCTGCAGCAATTATACAGGCACTGTGAGAGATAAGAAGAAACTGTTTCATTTCACGCGTAATTATTGCTTTTATTGTTGAAATAGAAAATATCGTCATTTTGTTTTATCTTAGGAACTAATCTCGATGAAATGGATGAGCGAGATATGTGTATCGTTTGGTGCGAGAGAGTGAAAGAGATCGCAGCATAATGGTGATCGGAACGTCTCGTGGCGGTTCGGTGGTAACACGAATTGCTTATTTATCTCTTTCTAACAACAGATATGACGCATAATATTTGAACGTCAATACAAACTGCTTATACATGTGCGTAGGTATGTATATAGGTAAATTCTAGTAAGCTTTTAGAGCAGTGGTGTTCGGTTATAACTACTCTAATATTTCAACTCCCTGGGTAAAGGTCGAATCAACCTATAGTAAAATCTCTGCCTTATTCGCCTGTCTACGGCAGTAATGTTATATTATATTTCCAGTAAAATATTATCTTACACAATTACAACCAAAAAAAAAAATTATACTCATGTGCGGAATTCGAACCCGCGCAATCCACCCCTATAGCTGAGGTATGCTCTAACCATTAGCAGTTAGAGCATACCTCTATAGCCTCCTATAGCCGAGGTATGCTCTAACCATTAGCAGTTAGAGCATACCTCGGCTATATGGCTATTAAATTCACCTATAATATTATTGAAATAAGATCACAGATAACTAAATAGTAAATAACAACATTGATCTACCGAGAAATCTCTATATTATATCAGCCCTATAGCTAATATCTTTAATATCTTTAATGCAACAGATATTGCTTCTTAAAACGCGGCAATCATCGCGAACAAATGAACGGCCTTCGTAAACAAGAACAACATCAACAGGACCGATTGATTACATGTCACAGAGCATGAAATATGGACAGATGTGACATCTCGTTAATCGAGTTTTTAAGTGTTCAGAAATACCTACTCATTGAGTTGTCATCACTGCAAGTGCTACGTGGTTGTAACTATAAACACGTCTACACCATTGAAGTTTTCAACTCGTACCAATCATCAGCAGGGCGATTATGCACTTTGACTTTATTTTTATTTATTTTTTTTACCGCCTTCATTAACAAAATCTACGAACTATGTACAACACTACAGCTACTACAATAAAAAGCACAGGAGTTATTTAGCTGTAACTGTATTTCTATCTCATTGTATGTAAATGCAGACACTACTATCATATCTGTTTTGCCTCTAATCTATGGCCACCATAGTAATTAACCAGTCTGCTAACAGAGAGGCTGGTTAAAATAATATTGGTGCATCCGGTGCGGCGGCCATCTTTTGTGCCAAATTATAACGAGGATCATCAATTCATCCTTGACGTAAATATCCGCTTGTTCCATGTAATATATGATTAGAATGGTTGGTTTAAACTGTTCGTTCGAGAAATATATAATAATCAATTCGGAATCTATCCATATATATAATAATAAATATATATAAAATTGTCGTGTTTGTAACAAAACTCCTCCGAAACGGCTTCACTGATTCCAATGAAATTGTGTGTGTATATTCGATCTCAATATGAGAATAGGAAGTAAACTATTTATTTTTATTTGCAACAACGCTTGCCGAGTCAGTTAGTATTAAATATTTATAATAATTAATAACCCCAATATTTGAAGTGGTCATATGCAGAAATTGTTATTTAAAGAAGAGGTCCACTATGGTTTTTTTACATGAGGAACTGGTAATTTCAATTGTATTCCTAAAAGCACAGGGATACATTGGGGTGTGCTGACAGGTGAAAGCAATAAAGAAATCGGCCAAGTGAGAGTCGCACGAAGGGTTCCGTACTATTTTCTATACAACATTAGAAACTTCTATACCATTACCTATACACATAATTATTAACACTTTTCTTTTAGTTTTCTGACAAACAAATATTACAAAAAGTACAAATATTATAAAAAATCAAATGTTCCAACTTTATAAAAAGTAATTTAAAAACATTAATTCAATTTGAAAAAGAAATACTTTTCTTTATGGAGATACACGAAATTAATCAACATAACTAATAACGCGAATGCAGCGAGCGGTATGGGCACTTTTGCACCTGGAACGCTAGGGGGCGGGTTATTCGATTGACTCTGAATTATATTTTGTTGTGTCTGTGTACTTTATCTATTTATTTGACATTGTAACGATTTTGTTATTTAATTATATTACGTTGTCCTATTTTTGAATGCCATACTCAATCTACCAACCTGCAAAAATTTCATGGCAGTTATAACGCAAATATGCTTACCTCGGTATGGTATGGGTTACATATTTGAGCCGTTTGGTGTAGAGCCGATGGGTCCGTGGAGACCGGGAGCTCTTCGTATTTTCCAAAACTTATCCGAGCGCTTGGTCGATGCTACGCGTGATCAAAATGCTGGCACATATTTGGCTCAACGAATAAGCATTGCAATCAACGGGGCAATGCTGCCAGCATGCTGGGCACGCTGCCAACTGGTTGGAGAATTTAGACTGCCTATGAGTCTGCTATGACTTATAGGTTGTCGAAACGCTTTTATTGTAGTAGCTGTAGTGTTGTATATAGTTCGTAGTATTTTGTTTAATAAAGGCATACCGCTGGTATAAAAAAAAACATTATAACTTGTGAAATATTAGAATGTTATATAAATACAGAATATTTTTAATCAGCATAGTACCGACTTCCCCAAGTTATGTTGGTTTATTTTCTGTACATATATTTATTTATAATTATGAAATCTCAATTCTTTTTGAAGTTGTTTAAAAGTTACAGGAATTATGATTGCATCATGGCTGCAATAGTAATCTAAATTCTTAAGTATGTTCTAAAAATACTTGTGGGAGTATTCCACAAGTAGTTTTGTACAATATTACTCGTATATGACTAATCTATGTAATTCTCTCGTCTGTCTGGATGATCCAAACATCCTGGGCCCCGGCGCTCGGGTGCTCGTCTGGATAATTATAAGGCACATCTCAACGCCGCATTTAGAATTTAGCTATGGTCATACAAACGCAAATCACTAGACTGCAATACACTTTTCTCCTTCTCTTGCCGAGGCTTGCCTTGGTCCTTATTTATTTTGGATCAGGAAAGATTGCACGTGGCAGAATCAGAAAAAAAATGGGGTTACTTGAAAAAAGAAAATCAAATTCAAATTTGGGTATTTCTTAAAATTAAACATAGCCTAAGTAACCCTAGGGTGCCGGGCTAGAATAGCAACCCCTCTATATGTATCCAGAAAGTGAGCAGCAGTGCCTTTTGAAGAATTAACACTGCGACCCCCAAGACGACTGCAAAGCGTTGGCGAAATGAGGGTTATGGCAAAACCCTCCCCTTTATGAGGGATACCTTTTTTCAACGGTTGACGCGATGACTGTAATTTAACTATAGCTTTTAAGAGTGTCTGTGGTATATGTTGAGACAGATGTGCGTAGTGACTAGAAATGGAATGATTAGATTAATACTATAAAAAAACTTTTTTTCTGAAAAACTCAATGTCAAAGGAAGCTTAATGGAAGCCGTGAACGAATAGTTGAAGAGTAATGATAGAGAGACCTCATATAGCAGGTATGTGATAAAGCAGGAATAGGCAATATGCCTGTTAAAGTCAATATAATGTATTTTAACCATAACACAAACAAAATATATATGAACTGCTCTTATAATTAAATTAATTTTAAACTTTCTATGAAAGAAACAATTGGGGAACTAAAAAAAGGTGCTGCTGAGAGAAAGCGTTTATTTTATCGAAAAAATTCGCCATTTCAAAGTCACTGTATTACGTAATATTTTTTCGGTTGAGCATCTATATATCTAAATAGATTTTATGTTGTATATTTTAAAAGCTTATGACAATATGAACACGAACTGTCAAACGAATTATAAAGGCGGTGCAGCGCGACGCGGCGCGGCGGAGCGGCTGAAATTTAAATACTAGCCGTCTTACCACAAAAGACTTAAGCATGCCTTAGACATGTGTTGAACAGATGTTTCAAAAATGTTGTACCACAAAACGGCGCCTAACACGCGTTTAGGCTTAAACATCCCTTAGTCACGTGTTTATATTTAAACAGACGCAAGCCTTGGTTTAACAAGTGTTTAACTCAGTTCTATCATTTTTAATATTGATAATTGCAGTGGATATGGACAACTTATATAGATATAATACATCGTGCACGCGTGAACCCATTTGAGTATTATAGTGGAAACGATACAGATTAACCGATTTTTTTTAAAATAAAATTGTGGATCTATTAAAGGATCACCTACAATGTGATCCTCGTAAGTCCCCAATTACACGTTGCGTGCGCCTCACGGTGCTGGGCTCGTCATTAGGTAAGCACGGAATGTTATGGTTGTATATGTAATTATAAATCTAATAGTATAATATTTATTTAAAATAATAGTTTTTGAAGCCTAATTCATAGCTTTTACTTGACATCTATCTTTAAATTATAATGATTTTTTTAGAGATTTTATATAGACGCAATAAACTTAACATTATTATTTTACAAATTCAAATATTATTATTTTTCCGAAACACCGAATCGATTGATAACTCATAGGAGAACATTATTTTTGTACTCTTTGCTTGTGTTTTTAATCTAATAGCTACACTCAAGCCTTCTGATGTACTGAATATTCATCTATAATGAATGTAAATAATGACTAAAATATATAATTATGGTGCAAAAGGATACTGGTATTTCAAATAATTTCTACATGTAACAAAACGTTCCCTAAAGTTACAAAACAGGCAGATGAAACGCGCACCGACTTAGGCAGTGTTTAGGCAAACACGTGTTAAACATGGTTTTGTGGTAAAAAAATTAAAACGCGTTTAGGCGCTGTTTAACTTTTAGACACTGTCTACCTAAACAGGCGTTGAAACCATGTCTTATGATATTTTTGTGGTAAGACGGCTAGTATTTTGCAGTCGCAGAGATAGCGTAGGTGTGTGCGAACCTTTAATGCATTTTGTATGTCGCGCAACGCAGACATTACAGATCAGTGAAGAGATTTGTTTTGCTTTGGCATTGTTTTGAGCTCCTTTGTCAAGAATGAGTTGGTTTTATTTATAAATCAGTTCGGTAGTAACTGATTTATAAAAAGGAAGAGATTCTATTGGACACGTGTGTAACTGATAAGACCACGGATGTCTTACTATTGGATTTCTAATTTTGATTATTACATTTTTGTTTGATTACATGAGTAATGGTAATACTCAAGCCGTACAGTTCCCGGATATATAATAAAGGTCGTTATTTTATGCCCGATAGGTTAGCCTTTGACCACTATCTCACCTGATGGTAAGTGATGTTATGGTCGAAGGTTCAAGCTAACGTAGAATTACTGGCTCTCAAGGACAGCTGCCGGAACACACCGTTTGGTGCTTGGCAACAGGCTTTCTACTTGAGAGTAGTAGCTAACCAGTCGCAAAATGCCCTACCACCATCCAAAATATCATTGCCATATTATCTTCAGAAAGAGTCCACTGAAAGAAGTGCGTATATAAGAATACGTTAACATTTTCATATTAGGCATAACAAATCCAAATTGCAAGCCTGATGTTAAGTGTACCTAGATTAAAATGACACAAAAAATGTCTACAAAAGTTGTGGCTGACTGATATTGGTTCAAAGTAGACATAAACGTGGAGTATAACACTATAAAAAAAAAACTAAAAACATAAAAATCTTGTCACGCACGACTAAACGACATATTAATATCAACATAAATTCAACTGTCATAAAATATATAACTTTCATAAATCCGAAATGTCTTTAGATGAGGCTGAACAGTTTATGTTATGAGACAGAACAGTTATATGAGAACACTAAGGTATATGAAGAATTTATGAGTTTGAACCTATAAAGATATCATATATTTCATCGTATACGCATAATATGCTACTGCGGACTCTCAGGAGAGAATTTCAAAATGAATATGTATAAATGTCTTCACGTACGAATTAACATAAAAACATATTTTAACTATTATTAAATTTTGATTTTATACTATAAGTGTAGTGTATCGAGAGGCTAAATACAGTAACGAAAACTAGTGTGCCGAGGGAAGAGTGATAAAGACAGTAACGAAAACCAAACGGGGTAGATTTAAATCGCTCCCGCCGCTCCTCAAGACGACACCTGCTTCTTCAGTCTACTCGTGGTCGCGGTCAATGCTACTTCATTGAAAGTATTCTAAATATGATTTTGATGATATGCATGAATAGATCAGTTAATGATTAAGAAACATGAGTTTATTTCTAAATATGATTACAAGCACTATCGCGTGCTAAAAAAATGTGTACTCCAATAATTTGTTTAAACATGAGTTTCTATTTTACAAATTATTGGAGTACAAAATTTTACGCCCAAGGTGGGAATCAAACCCGCGTCCTCCGAAATCGCGTCGGAATCCTAAACCTCCTGGGACTTGACATTTCTGCCGAAATGTTGTGCTCCAATTGTATTACTTTTACCGTCACAGGGGACGGTGCGCGGCCACCAACCAGACTACTAGACTTCATCTGATCGAAAGAAGTGTTTTTAGGGTTCCGTACCCAAAGGGTAAAAATGGGACCCCATTACTGAGACTTCGCTGTCCGTCCGTCCGTCCGTCTGTCACCAGGCTGTATCTCAAGAACGGTGATAGCTAGACAGTTGAAATTTTCACAGATGATGCATTTCTGTTGCCGCTATAACAACAAATACAAAAAGTTGGCCATGGTGCAAGTCGGACGCGTTATAATTATATAAATTATTAATAAGTATAAATATGAATATTAAAAACAAATATTAAACAATATTTTTACCTGTAAGTATTCAAAAAGATATAAGGTATCGTAAAGCATATTGTTCGGATCTCGCGTTAATACGCGTCAGTAGTTCGCGTTAATACTTCAAGTTGGCACAAATTTGTTGCCAAGCATATAACGGTGTGCTCCGGCAGCAGTCTTTGACAGCCAGTACTTAAAGGTGAGCCTGAACTACATTTTCGACCACATCATCACTTACCATCAAGTGAGATAGTGGTCAGAGGCTAGGCTATTAAAAATAAGAATAAAACAAAAAAACCCGACAGAGATGTAGCGTTCACATTAGTAAGATAACAATAAGATCGACTTTTTAACACTTCAAAATTGTGTTCATCATCTATGGTCCGAAAGGAAGTTGTAATCAAAAAAGAAAACTATACATTTTCATAGATATTTTTCTCTATTTCTAGAAAAGTTATTGTGTATAAGAGATTCTATGTAAGAGCAATACGGAATTTTCTAGATTGTTTCCGAGAATCAATGATATTAAATGTATGCCCGAGCACAGAGTATAGAGATTCTATCATATTTTTAGGATATTCCTGTTTTTGTTTGTGCCAAGAATATTTACAGCTTTAGGTCATCAACCTCTTAGCTGATGGTAAGTGATTAAAATTGATAATAAGGCTTAACATAGAAGGTACTGGCTCTCAACTCGTGAGCGCGATGATCTCGTAGATGCGAGAAGTCGGTACAATCTGTTTAACCTACCACGGAGTATTAGCAAATCTACCGCTGAGTAGATCAGTGTTCCAGTGGCTTTCCCACATCTTCCACCACATCCCCAACTTGCGAATGTTGGCCTATATGTTATCTGTAATAAAATATACAGTGCCCCATTCTCTCTATCCAGAATACTGTAATGTACAATTAAATACATTGCACATATAAAGGGGGTGCGCCCCGTGGGGTGCCGGGTTAGAATTGCACCTCCCTATATCATATTGTGGGTGTCGTAAGAGGCGACTACTGGAAGGTGGGCAGCAGCGCCTTCTAAAGAACTGCCAACTTACACTGCGATCCCCAAGACGCCTGCCAAGCGTGGGGATTATGGCAAATACCCCCTTAATAGGTGAGGCTGTGTTCCGCAGTGGACGATCCGGCTGTTACAGTACAGTACATATAAAGAAGGTAAGAGTTGAACACATTATAATAATACTCTTACAGCACAAGAAACCGTTTTCACTCTACAGGAACTGCAATTAGAAACCATTCGACACCCTCCGTATTCGCCAGACCTTGCTCCAAAAGCCATTTTTTTCTAGTGATTTGGACAATTTTCTACTTGATAAAATTTATTTCTTCCCAGGAGGCAGTACAAAATGCTTTCACACAGTTTGTCGAATCTAGATCACCAGAGTTCTATCGCAAAGGCATAAATGACCTTCCTATTTTATGCCAGATATTGCGTATCGATAATAATGGTAATTATTTTGATTAAATAAGTATGTTTAAGTAAAAATAAACTAATTTCAATTTTTCAGTACAAATCGGCAATTTTATACTTTAACCCCTAAATCAACGAATGTGGGCCTTCAGAGATCTCCTTCACGAAGACACTTGTCTGACGCTAAGGTGCCTTAATGGTGCACTCGTGGCTGAGCTTCTAAGCAACTACGTACGTCTAGGAACGTTCGCTGCGGTCACAACTTGGATGGGTGACAGACTTGGCTAGTGGAATTTACTACTAAGCGCTTCCACGCTTCGGAGGACGCGCGTTGTTGATCCTAGGGTCGTAGGTCGTTAGGCTATGTTGGATGCATTCGGGCGGTCTAAAAACTCCGGCATTCGGGCTGGCCACCGATCCACCAAACGTACTGGAGACGCGTGGTGTATTGGATTGTGGCCCATACTTCTCTATTCTGAGTGGAAGGCCTGCGGAGACTCATCCCAGCAGTGCGAGTGTAAGTTTATATGATACATGTGGTATAAGCATCGTGACAGCGGATTTGTATTGACTTTTCACTCAGCTTTTTTAGTGTCCCTCAGCTTCAGATCAAAGTACAGACTCAAGAAATCATAAATCACGATTTTACAACCGGAACTCGAGACGTCATTTGAAACTTCACATCTTTTATTACAGGAAAATAAAGTTATTAGTGTTATTACACATTTAGGTATACATTTCATATTTTGAACTTAACTGTCTGGATATAAGGTCGAAAATATATAGTTTAATTTCTGATTTAATCAGCTTTACGAACGGCAAAAAACACCGGCCCGTTGATTGAAAACAGTCGCCTTTTGGTTTGATAAGTATTTTTTACTCGGTAGCACGCTCGTGTCGACTTTGTCTTAGTAAATTAATAGGAGATTAAAAAAAAATACTTATCATTATTTAAATTATTGTTTTTTTTTGTTGGTGACTTGTGGCTATACTAGGACTATGCAGAAACGCAAGTAGGAGATGGTTATGGTAAGGCTTGCTTAAAAAAAGGCGGAGATAACCCTGGTAAGTGATGATCAAGTTAACATATTTTTCAGGCTTAGATTAAATATTAGGAACCAGCGCAGTCAAGTTGAAGAAAAAAATGTTGGCATGGCACTTATTTGGCTCAACGAATAAGCATTGCAATCAAACGGGGCAATGTTGCCAGCATGCTGGACGAGCTTCTAACTTGTCTTGGCTGGAGAATTTGGACTACCTCTACAAGTAATCCAAATTCTCATGCCTACGCCTGCAATGGCATTTAGGTTGACTAAAAGCTTGTGTTGCAAAAAATACAAGATGAGTCACAAGATTTTCTCCCTATAGATACTACTCCCATTCTAGTATGCCTACCAACTTGCGTGGTAGAATGCCATTTCGGCAAGTCTGTCTTGCTTGATGTGTCAGACAATCAGTGCTTGAACCGATAGCATGCGTAGAACTGTGCTTATATGCGAAGGGCACTAAAGTAAGTAAATTTACTGAGCGAACGAGATGTAAGAACTAATGTCTCGAAGTGACAAGGGCAGTGTAGTGTCACGCTAAACGGGGGTAGTTAACGGCAACACTGTAACTATAATGAGCAGGCAGCAGTTTACCGTAAGCTGAAGGTCAAAGTGGCACTTATTGGACATTCTTTGAACTAATTGGTAGATCAATTGATTGAACTTTTAGTGAAACTTTTTGTGTTTTTAAGCGCTGGTAGCGTAGCTTGCTTAGTAGTTCTTAACCGATCCAATGGCGGTCATTGCTGAAATGGGTAACCGCTAGTGGCATTACTACAGAGCGTTGCAGTGCCTCGGGCCGTCATCGGTTCCAGTTGTTGTCTTAGGATGACAGTCGTTATAGTATGGTGGTAGGGCATTTTGCGTATGTCCGACTGGCTAGCTACCACCCTCAAGTAGAAAATCTGTCACACCTTACGATGTCCTCCGGCAGCTATCATTGAGAGCCAGTAATTCTAAGTTAGCCTGAATAACATCTTCGACCATATTACCACTTACTATCAGGTAAGATAGCCTATCAACTGTAAATAAAATAAATAACTTTTTGAAATAGGTATAGGCCCTTTTTATTATTTGGAGTGGGCTACCAGTCTGTAAAATATAATAACATAAATCATAACAAAAAAATATATGACAGCGATACAAACGCTACGTAAACATAACCTAAGATGAATGAGAGATAGATAGGACACTCTCTACGGTGTCAAGGATGTCTGTTATTGAATTCAGCGAGCCATAAATCTAATTTTGTAGCACTTGCCCGCCGGCAATAAAACGAGAAACGCGTGGAACGCAATGTTATATTCCAGCCAATGACCTGCTCGATATGGTGTAAAAATAAATATTGGTACGTATTTGCAGTGTCTACAGGATTTATTAAAAGTTCTGATTAAATAGCGTTAATAAGTATTTAATAGCACATATATTTGCATGTATTACATTTGCATTAAATTTCTGAATGAAATGGAATATATTTAAAGAAAGCTCTACACGGCGAATAAACGAACCAAGGAGCTTAAAATACTCACATACGATTGCATATAGACCACGGTTAAGATAAAGTAAGTCAAAAGGCAAATTATTAACATATTTTTTAGAAAAAAATTACGTCTTGCATATATAATATTTATATTATTCAAGCTAGAGGATATTACACATATTATGCCTGATCCGACAACACGACATATATTTCTCTCGATACAAAAAAAACATGAATGCAGCTTAAAAAAATCATTTAGTCAAGTTTTGTATCTATGTGTATAGTAAATCGCATGAATACACATTTTATTTCTAATTTTTACGTACCAACCATGTGTACATACCTGAAAGAGATTTCCGTTTTTAAAAAGCTCAGAATTTGTTGTACAAGTTCGCTCCCGCTGTCTATATATGTAAGTAGTTCTGTTTCACTCACTCGCATACGAAACAAGGTCTCGGCGTCTCGTCAGTCTCTCGTTTCGCAAAGACCACTTCGTCTTAAGGGAACTGTATTTAAAGCGCTTTACCTACAAACGTAGTTTCGTAATATTTTAAAGACCAAGTGTTCAAATTCGGTGAATTTCAATTTCATGTTGGGCCTAGCTATGCATCATTTTTGCCAGTTATCTGTAAAATTGACAATTAAAAATTATTCGGAAAAATTGTTTTGTATGTTTCTTATTTCCACATTTAGAGTTAAAATAAATAATAGTACCATAATCTATCTGACCAGAAACATAGATAAGTATTACGTTCAAGGACGTACATGCAAATTGTCTCCGAATTTGAACACTTGGTAGTCAAAATATGGCAACACTACGTTTGTATGGAAAGTGCACATAGTAATTCTAACTAGGCCGAAGATACATGCCAGGGCATTCACTGAAGTGTATGGTCTTGTACGCTGTGCTTAATAAAAAGAAGAATGAACATAATAATTGATTACTTACCAAGATATAAAGGCCCCAGTGACGTCACGCGCCACGCCTACGTCATACATTACATGTGTGCAGGAAATTCTTCGTTTTATTGGATTAGCTTCCTCAGGGCAAGTACACCCTGATTTCTTTATTTCATATTTGTGATGTTATGTCGTACTGTTAGCGTCGGTTTATTGCTATAGCGTGAGAACGTTTTTTATTTGAGCTTGTCGCAAACGAGAATCTGCTTAAATTGTGTAAGGGTTGACCAAAATGACAAAATAGTTATATGGTAATTGGTAAGTTAAACGTGAATGATGAATTTTGTACGTCTAATATATTCAATAGTAGGTTTTGTGGAATAAGGGGTATAAAGTCAGATTAATCCAATAACTATCCTTATTCAATTACCCGAACATTTTTGGTAAATAACAATTAGGTTAGATTTTTACCTTTATTCTTATTTCAACATCAGTTAAATCAGATTCATCGGCCTCATCCGATGAAATTAACGAAAATGTGTTAAAACAATAAACGACAAAAAATACCCATGAAAAAAAACATCACGCTTGTGTTCCTCGAAGGTATAGAGTTTGTGTGGTAGAAATCATTGATGGACCATTATAACTAAGAATGTTATTCTAGGCAAGTCAGTATACAATGTATAAATAATTATTTAAATATCTTAAGTCTGTATAAAATATTTTTTGTTTACCAAATATTTTCAATTGAAATTAAATAACTTCATTTTAATCAATAAAAAGAGCCAGGACGGCCTGGAGGCCCTTCACCAGAACTCATCTTCTTCTAGTTACGTGGGTTAGGTGGGCGCGAAAATATAAATGATTGACTTCAAATCACAATCGACGTATTTTAATCAGCATTCATAGAAATCACGATATAATTAGGTACTTAGCGATCACTACTATACGAAATGAACGTAATAAAATCTTGGAATAGCGTGATGGTGAAGATTCTAAGCGATTGTCACAAGCGTGGTGCACGGGCGCCGTCTCGTTCAAAAGTGAGCTTAAGTTAAGATGGCCGCCCGCACTACCATCGACAATGACGCTTCGCTAGGTTGACGTTGATAGTCCTGTCAACCTGACGTTTGACATTTGACGTAAACGCCGTCAAATATATTACTCATCATTATTAGTGGAATTAATAATTAAACAATTCACTTCCTTTACGCAATATAAATAAAAACACCCACGTCTCGCCAAACATATTTGGTACCATTTAATACGCATAGGAGCTGAGTCTGTTGAAACCTACCAGGTATCACAGACTACTAAGAGATAGCTAACATCGTAACTTTCTCAGAAACGTTTAAAGCTTAATTTGTTTTTTTTTTTATTTTTTAAAGTTGCGCTAGATGGTCTAGCGCCTAAACTATCTAAACTAATATAATAAAGTGGAAAGATTTGGTTGATTGTTTGTTTGCTTTGAATAGGCTCTGAAACTACTGGACCGATTTGAAAATTTCTTTCACCATTAGAATCCTACACTATCCATGATAAACATAGGCTACAGAAGATTTTCAAAAACCTAGTCCTAGTAGTATCCTTATGAAAACTTCGATAGTGTAACCCAAAAAAAAAATTATATCGCGTGCGCTCCGGAAATTATCGAAAATAGAGCAAAGTGATGTACTTCAATTTTAAAGAAGACATCAATATACAGGGTTATTGGAAAAATGCTAACAATCTCTTAGGGTTGACTTCTGCTGGTCTTAACAAACAATTTGAGATAATTTAGAAAAAAAATATTATTTTTAAATTTTTTATTTAACTTTTTTTGTGTTTTTTTTATATGTTTTTGACGGGATAAGCACGTGGACCACCTGATGTTACAAGTATATTGTGCCTGTAATGTATTATTTCATAAAAAAAGGGAGCGAGGCGCGGTCCAGTGTTGCCGCTGCGGGGGCGCTCTCTTGACTCGAAGTAGGCAACAAAACAGTTTTTTTTTTCATAACAAAAAAAGTTAATTTCAAAATGTTCGTTAGGACTAGCAGAAGTCAACCCTAAGAGGTCATTAGCAATTTACCAATAACCTGTATAAAAAAAAGTCTACAATTCTGCAATACTATTATTAGTTATGTCACAATAAATACTTTTTTATGTGTTTAAATTTGAATTTTTTTGTTAAATACCCATGCGAAACCGGGGCACATCGCTAGTTATTCATAAGAACAAAGTTATTAATACCTACGATTATGATTTTATGAACTTGCCGAATAGTTTCTCTTCCTAATTAGGACGTGTTGTTTCTGTATCGCGAAATGCTATAACACTTTATTGTGCCTATAATATTTTATACGACTTGCGTAAAATGGCGCACTGACCCGAATTAAGTATTGACTTCGTTTCCTACACAACAAAAAGGTAGGTATACCCTATCTTGGATTTAATCTGAAGAAATCGAAATTACATGTCAGAAAAATAAAATAAGAAATATGCACCCCAGATATATGGGCGATTTTTTTGTCTACAAAGAACATACATTTTAAAAATATGATTTTATATAACAATATAAATGACGAAATCTTAACATATTATAAAAATATACGTTCCGGTCGTTGCCCTAGTCGTCAAAAGGCAAATTATGAACATGTTTTTTTTAGAAATAGGTACCTTAAAGATATAAATCAAGTATAAAATATTATAGAGTATATGATAAAAACTATGCCTGAACCGAAAACTCGATTCCATATTTTTCTTATAATAGAAAAAAATATGAATACAACTCTAAAATTTCGCTTAATCAAGTTTTGTGTCTATATAATAAATCGTATCAATACCAATTGTATACCTAATTGTTATAATGTTAACAACCACGTACTGTATCAGTACCTGAAAGATATTTTTCTGTATTTAAAAAGCTATATTTATAATGAATTCATATTTAAAAACTCGCTATCTATTTAAATATTGCTTAGTTTGTTCTCTCACTCGCATGGGTAACGAAGTCTCTCCGTCTTACGCCCACAGTCTGACATTATTCAAAGATCACTTCACCGTAAAGCCCAATTTACATTTCGTCAAGTACAGTAGCGAGTACAGCAAATCGGACAGTTGTAAGTTGACGGTGAAGTAGTAAGTAGCGTTTAAACGTGGGCGAATTAAATAAACACCGGCAACTCCGTGACGAAAACAACGATAGTCGGATGTGTTTAAAGAGAAATCTGTACCAGATTGTCCACTGCTGAACACAGCACAGCCCCCATCAAGGGGGAGGTTTGATATAATCCCCACGCTTGACAGGCGTCTTGGGGATCGCAGTTTAAGCTATCAGTTCCACAGAAGGCGCTGCTGTCCACCTTCCAGTATTTTACGTTGAGTCGCCTCTTCCGACACCCACAGGTTCCAATATGGTAAGGTGACATTATAGCCCGGCACCCCACGTGCGAAGAGAAGAGAAGAAAAATAAATCTATTTCAGTTATTTTACAAAAAAATGGACGAAGAACTACTTCATACCAATTTACAAGAGATAATCAAAGAAATGAGTTTCTGCCTCTTATACAAATAGAACTTTAAAATGAAATAATGCACTGCTCTGTACTAAACTCGTAAATCTACACGCTTGCTATTTAAGTTAACGGGGGTGCGGAAGACGAGAGAGTCTATTTCGCACTGGACTCGCCGTAAATAGATTCGTGGTCTGTTTACGGTCCACACCCGCATTACAACTTACTCGCTAGGACGGCAGGTAAACAAGTTACTGTACTTATTGAGGTGTAATGAAGTCTTTAAAGCAGTCGAATCTTAGTATAGCCTGTTCATACTTTCGTTGATCAACAGAAGGAATTGTTGTCAGAAGTTAACCTACGAGCAATAACAAAAGCAACAAAGTAAGGCTAATATAATTTATATGCTTTTTTATACGTGCGCCGGCGGTATGCCTTTATTAACAAAACACTACGAACTATTATGTAACACTACAGCTACTACAACGAAAGCATTTAGACAACCTACAAGTCATTGCAGACACACAGGCAGTGCAAATGCTCCAGCCCTTTACTCGTTGGATGCATAGTCCCGTTGAATTGCAATGCTAATTCATCGAGCCAAACATCACGCGTCAACAAGTAAAAGCAGAGTAATCAAGTCATATTATTTTTTTTTCGATGACAGCGATTAAAATCTCCTCACATGGATGCAATTTCATAGAAAATTTATGGTAACGAATAAATACGGTATCGCGGAATTGTAGTAATCGAATTGGGCTACCACGTCGCAAGTTCGGCTTGTACAGATTTCAGCAACTAACGTTTTTCATCGAAATCGGATAAATAAAAATAAATTACAAGTGAATGTAAGGTACGAGTATGTCCAATTCTTTATCGCGCTCTGTAGACAAAACCACTTTATGGTTTTTTGGGGTGTTGTTAGACTCGTCCTAATTGAGGGAAATCTATGTGATAAAATATTTGAATCTGCGAATCAAACAAGAAGCTGAACAAAAATAAACAATGTTGGTATTTTTTTTAAATAACCTACTTTTTCGTGTTTTATTGTGGCAGTGCGTATAGACGTACATGTGACATACACACGCATTGTAGGCATGTCGATAGCATAGTGTATAAATTAATTAAAAAATTAAAAACCCCGACTGCAGGTTACTAATTTACGTTAAGCGATTTAGCGTTTGATTGGAATTAAAACTGCATGTTATATATATATTTATGGAATAGGTTTTTAAAGATCTTCATTTTGAGAGAAAAATTTGTTGAGCTAGTTTGTTTTTCTATTTTTTATGTACTACCAAGTCACTTGGGTTATCAAGACGAATCTAACGATATCTCTTACATCAAAATCGGTTAAGCCGTTTAGACGTTATGGTGGAATAAAGAAACTCACAATCATACATACATACATACATGAACCATGAAAACATAACTCTCCTTTTTTTGGGCAGCCGTATAAAAAGGTTTAAGAACTTTAAAATTAAACCAATTAACCCGATTACAGAAAGAAGAAACCGGAATATCAAACCGTTTGTTCAATGAAAAACAAAAGGTTTAAAGAACAAAAAACAAACCGTTTTCAGAAAGTTTCAAATGTCCTACCTTACAGTATCAATATTCAATATTTTATTTCTACGAAAATCCTCGTTTAAGAGATATACTTTTATTTGATTCTTCGAGGATTTCTTTGAACATTGTGATGTTTTTATATAATGCTAGCCTCCAGATTTTAGTTTGACTACAATAGCACAAAATCGGTAAGTAAGTCATGATGTGATCGAAGCAGGCTGGACCAATAGATTCGGAACTGTTCGCCTATTACGAGTTCTCATCTAAACTAATATTATAAATCGGAAATATTTGACTGTTTTTTTGCATTGAATAGGCTCTGAAACTACTCCACCGATTTGAAAAATTCTTTCATCATTCGAATCCTACATTGTTCCTGATATTATACATAGGTGACATTAAAAAAAAAAATTTTTTTTTCTTTTTGTTAAATATCCGTGGCAGCTAGTAGTTTTGAAGCAGTGATGGCTCAGTGGCATTGACTATGGACTGCCGCGCAGCAGGTCCATAGTTCGAATCCCGCAGCAGGCTTGAGCTTCACCGCATGGTGGAAGGGCATTTTGAGAGTGCCCGCCTGGCTAGCGACCACTCTCAAGAAGAAAATCTGTCACCAAGCACCTAACAGTGTGTTCCGGCAGCAGTCCTTGAGAGCCAGTGAAATTAGGGGCACATGAGACTTAACAACTATGTCTCAAGGTGACGGGCGCAGTGCAATTCGTGACTTGTGACAAAATGCATCTGTTATAGGCAGCGGTTACCGCTTAAAGTGGGCCTCCAGCTTGTTCCGTCACAATAACATAAAAAAAGTTTATACTTATTACCGTAACAGTTAATAATTTCCCATAACATTTTCGTTCGCTCACATAGTTTGCGGAAAAACTGCAGTGTGAAAAGACTAAGCTAAGTGACCTATGCGAGCTAAGGGAAGCTAAGCTAGCTAAACTAGATAGTAAGCTAAATAAGCTAAATGAAGTTAGCTTCGCTTAGCGGTGTGGCATGCGCATATGATATAGGCCTGCGCATAATCATGTTCTGTGACGATAATGTATTTTACCGATTTATTGTGTATAAAGCACAAGAATGGAACTGGCAGAATCTTGAATTTCGCAGACATAATAGCGTTAACTGCCGTTTCCGGTTTGAGGCCGCTATTTGCAGTCGCGTCTCCGAATTCGATATGGATGTTTGTGTTTGTACAACACATCATCTGCTGTGGATATTGGCGTATGACAGGAGCGCAAGCGGGTTATCACAACTAGTTATTTTTTATATACTTTATTAATAAAAGATTCCAATGAAATATGCCACTTCATTGAGACAGAGTGGAGTAGTACAGGAATAAAGAAACGCTGCCGTAATCCCCACGCTTGGCGTCTTGGGGATCGCAGTGTAAGATGGCAGTACTTTAGAAGGCGCTGCTGCCCACCTTCTAGTATATTCCCTTAGTCACCTTTTACGACACCCACGGGATGACTTGGGGAGGTGCAATTCTAACCCGGCACCCCACGAGGAATTCAAAATACAATTCGAATCAATTAACTTGCGCACTGTTGAGCGGTACCCACATTAGCAGGGCTCAGTAAAAGCTGGTCAGACCAACAAACCTAGGAACGCCGCCGCGCCTTCTGCCGTGCGCGCTCTGTGTTACTAAGTTGATGCGGAGGGATTACGTTCACCTCTCCTGATATTTGATCTCATACTTAGGCGTATTGCCCTTACTCCTCCATCATATTTTATCCATTATAATTTATATTTTCACTCACCTGACTTGCATTAAGTGTTCCAACTAACTTTTAAACTCAGTTACACAAAATATATATATTATATTAAGAATTGGTTAAGAGTACCGTTGTTTGTAAGCTTTATTTGAATGTAGGTGTGTATTGAAGAGACAAATAAATGCCTTATCTCTGTTCCTTTCGGTATGTAATGACTGTGCCTTGGTTTTTAATTAATTATGATAAACAAGCACGAGCCACACATGTCGTTAAGCGGTAACCTCTACCTGTAACAGATATATTTCGTCACAAGAGACGAATTCCACTGCACCCATCATCCCGAGATATAAAGTTAGTAAGTCTCATGTGCCTATAGTTTCACCGGCACCCATGTCCTTAAAACTGACACACAGTAATGCGAACATTGTTGCTTGGCGATAGAAATTAGTATGACTGCTACGTAAGAGTACCTAAGTATACAATATTCTTTTGACTTGGACCACAACTCGGCTCAGCTGGTGCTACCAACCCCACCGTTTGTTGTAAGTAAACATTAAAAAAAACCAACTCACGTGTCAGTGTTGTTTGTGTGGAACGGAGCAGTTGTTATGTTTAGACCTTTTTGTTGACGAAATGGGGTTGAATTGTTAATATTAACGAGATGGGTATGGCTAACACGTTATTTGCCGACAAAAGCATCTGGAATTATATATTGCACAATTACATTTGGGAACAATACAGACATTTGTTCCTTCTTTCTCTACTTGTTATAGCTATGTATATTTCTTGCATTAAAAAACCGGCCAAGTACGAATTAAGCCTTGCTCTTCTTGGGGGTCTGGGGGATATTAAGGCAACAACTTGTCGATGAAAAAATACTGTTTGTTATGGTCATAGCTTATATAAGCATTGTGAATCAGTATTTACAGTTTTTGTTGTTTATATACAATATAATATAAACATCATCATCATCAACAACATCAGCCATCACAGCCAGAGTAGGCCTCTGCCCAGTTGAACAAATGCCTCCACTGAGGAGGGTGGTGAACAACCAGTAACCATGAAGTACTGGCTCTCGACGACTGCTGGCGATAATGTTTATAAATGTAACACCTTCGACCACATCATCACTTACCATGAGGTGAGATCGTAGTTAAAATCCTACCTATCAGAAATAAAAAAAAATATATAAAAAGCGGTCTGTTGCGTGGCGACAAATTTTTCTTTCTTAATCCAGGACCTAAGAAATATACGTGCGGTTGCCGACGAACAACCACGCACACTCAGACACACCCCACTCACACAATAAGGAGTAAATTAGCAACAATCGCACGATAAAATAATGCGTTTTCGTCACAAGCAGAGATTAAATACTCAAATCTGACCAGTGCAGTGTCCCAATTGAAGCCCGCAAATCATCGCGCGAGCAAAGGAAAAGCTTAGTAATGGTCGTACGATGGATTTGATCCTTCGATCTGTTGTTTTTTTCTTAAGATAGCTGAATACAGATTTTAAAAAAAACTTATGGACACACACATATTCATTTTATTTGAACAATAAAACTTTTATTTTTACTCCATGACTTACAAATTTCCGCAACTCACTTTTGCTACTAATTTGGCCAAAGTTCCACCTGAAGGGTATACTAGTTCTGAGTCTGGTGACCTACTGGAGTTATCACAATAATTCTGAGTACTTAATTTTGGAAGCCACCGTTTATAAAAAGAAATATACTGCTGACAACGCGTAAATAGGTTTGTGAAGGATTCGAGTCTAGGTCAGCAATATATTAGGTGTATCAAATCTACAGATCTCGTGCTATCAAAGCTACAGATCTACTTTGAGGGTCTTTATTGGTCGTGTATCATCGCCCAAGCACAGCAACACGATGGCCGAAGGCGATGGGCACAGCGCAAAGCGGAATATTGCGATCTATTAGGACACCTGTTGGACTACTGCACGATCATCGCGCGAAGAAAACATCGTTTGGTCGTGCGATCGTTCGCCAATTAGGACAACGCCTAATGTTGAAATAAATTCTAAGTAAGGCTTTATCCAAATCAGCGTAATAATTAAGGTAAAAATACATGTACTCAAATGAATAAATCTAAAGATATCATAATTAAGGTTATGTTTACCTTTGTGAAACGGCCGCCCGCGGTGGTGGCTCGAATTTATAAAAAACCTTTATAGTTAATCCTAATTAGGATAAACTCTGCTTCTGGAACAAATGGGTGTATCTTTGCTATGTTACCCGAAATTTGTAATTTTCTGTTAATAACATTTTATACAATGGTTTTGGGTACAACAAAAGGGCACAAACCGACAGCTATTGTTATGCTTTGCGTCAAAATTGGAGCCATTATTAGATGTCATAAATGCACTGTGAAACAGTGGCACCCTTTGAGTCGCATTAAATCAGAATTCCTTATTTCTTATGGTATAAGTAACATGTTTGGCATAACATCTTTTGGTATAATGAATGATACATTGCCATAATTCGTTACTTTTGAGTACAGACTTGTTAACTTAAGTGAATTCGCGCCCTTGGACAGTAAATTATTAATGCCCATATACTTACAGGCCTCGTTTGTTCACTGTCTACCTTAGTGTACCTTTGTAATTGACCCTCATAAGAGTTTATTCCAAATTGAATAATTTATTTTCACTTTGACATCTACAGCACCTACATAAAACTGTAGAGTGTCGTAGATGACGTATTCTGTAAATTTGATAGCTTATGTATCAGCCGGATTGTCCACTGCTGAACACAGCCTCCCCCATTAATAGGGCATTTGGTATAATCCTCACGCTAGGCAAGCATCTTGGGGATCACAGTATATCACAGTACCTCAGAAGGCGCTGCTGCTGGTCTTACGGTATTTTACCCATAGTCACCTCTTATGACACCCATGGGATGAGATAAGAGATTGACATTCAGCCAGGCACCCAACGTGGAAAATCAGGATGATCATTATGCTTCTACAACACTAGATGCCATGGGCAAACAAGCTCGTCAAACACTGGATAAAGTTGCAGGTCAACATATCATGTATACAAAACGATATTGGGTTACCTAGTACCGGTCAGAGAGCGGATACAAATCACAGAGCACAAAATATTTAATTTGGAGAACGGGTTTTACTTTCTAGTGTCTGGACTCCAGTGATTCGTTTGTGAACTAATATACTATCCTTTTCAAGTGCTCTCAGTATATGTGACAGGCTAAAATGAATTTCAAAGTTTGTACAGTAACAATGTAAGCAATAATACCTACCAGTTCACAGTAGTAGAAAAAAACTAATAAAGGTGAGCGCTGACTTATCTTTCTGCAACGTATTAAATTCGCTTTGTCTCAATTTGATTACTGGTTTTTTTTGCTAGGTAAGCCTTACCATTAGCAAGCTTAACCTAGAATTACTGGTTCTTAAGGGCAGCTGCGGACACTTATGGTGCTTGGCGACAGATTTTCTACTTGAGGGTGGTCGCTTGCCAGGCGGGCATTCGCAAAATGCCCTTCCACCTGAAGTGAAGTGTGAAGCTCAAGCCCGCGGCGGGATTCGAACCATGGCCCTGCAGCGCGGCAGTCCGCAGCTAATGCCACTGAGCCATCACTGCTTCTTCTGCTTCTTTTAATTATGTTTATAATTTTGGGATATTTTATCCCTGGTATTTTATTTTGGTTAATTCTTATTTTATATGACTCTATTTATTTGCATTTGTTAAATATATACATTAATATCTGAATACATGACACGTAAAATTACAGCTTGCAACCAGCTTTTGTTTTTCTCTATGAAAGTAAGGTCCTACTTTAATTACTCGTAAGTACCTATCTATATCTTCGGCAACGGGCGCGCAGTGATATTCGCCACTTATGCCGAAATGCACCTATTATAGGCAGAGCTTACCGTTCAACATAAGGTGAGCCTCGTGATCATACCGTCACAATCACAAAAAAAAACAAGATATATTAAAAGCGCTCTACACAAAGACAATGAATATAAAGTAACTTTTGGGTCAAAAACCTAATGAACAGTAATAAAATGAACGTGAAACGAATGATCCCTACGATACCTTTCAGCGTAACTTCAATAATTGACCTCCAGACTTGAAAGGGCTCAATCTCGTACAATGGATATAAAAGTTAAATAATGACAATGAGAATAATACGAACATGTCCACTTTTTCATACGAGAGCCTTTTGTTGGGAACTTTTGGTTTTGTTGGCGTTAATTTTGTTCAATATAATTACATTTGTGTATGTTATTTATAATTTTGAAGCGCTCAACTCGTAGCATAGCAAAGCTCACAGGATAAGCAATTATAAACGAAGGGAAAAATTTGAACCGAGTGCTTTTAAAGCACGAACGGGTTCAAATCCGTAACTATCCTGTTTACTCGAGGCATGCATTTACCAGGATTGAGGAGACTGGGCACCAATTATCGCACTTATCTATAACTTTACAGGTTTACGATTTTGAATGATAATCATTTATCTTATCAATTTGAGATATGACTCACTACGGTAGCTTAGTTGGCAGAGCATTTCGCAGGCTCCAGAGACGGATGGTCGCGAACTACCCCGCTCATGGTTCAAATTCTTCTTCGTAATTTTGTAAATAGGTTAAGAAATGTTCATCGTTAGGTTATGTCTGAGGACTTCGGGCGGCGTAAAAGCTCCGACATTTAACATGGTGGAAGGGCATTATGCTAATGCCCGCCTAGCTACCACCCTCAAGTAAATAACTATAGTTATAAGTATTTAACGGGACTTAATCGCGATAAAATGGTTTTTATCGCGATTAAGTCCCGTTAAATACTTATAACTATGTGTTCAAGTCGCGAAAGCCTTAAAGTTACTAAGTAAATAACTAGTCTAATAACATTTTATTCAACAAAAACAAACAACTTCAACTCGTCAGATCTCACCTAAATTTATATGGGGCCACAAGACTAGCACAAACAGTCGAATTTGGAACCTCCTTTTCGAGAGGGTTAAAAAGAAAGGACGATAAATTGAAAGTTTTCTCACCTTCAGCTTTCCTAGCGTTAAAAAGTTAAAAGTTGCATGCTGCTCAGCGCATTCTTTATTAGTCGCCTGCATATCTCTTCAGCCGCGATCATCAGCAATCCATAAGAACATAACTATGTTATGAAAATCTAGCTTATTTGATTATAAATAGAACATAATGGATGGGGAAACCAAAACCTCTTAACCTGATACCCCACTTGCAGCGTTAATGTAAACGGGCTAAACGACGCGACGCCGAAAATAACCAAACGCTATTGTTTGAGAAATCCCATTAAAATTGATGGATCGAGGCCGTCGGATGTTCCCGATGAGGCATTATGAATTTATTATCTGGTTACCGGGAGATTCTGCGGGAGGCTGAATTAGTTCTTTGAAAATTGATGCCTGAAGGAAATTTCTAGGTAATGATGGGGATATTAAAACGAGGGACTTGAAAGGCGAAAAAGTCTCAGCTAAGTTATTATATTATCGTGTATAATGGATGCCTGCCTTATGGAAGAGAGGTGCGAAAGCAATGCTTTGAAATATTGAGCTTCTTCAATGCCTGTACAGATTTTGAGTATTTTTTTAAAGTAATGTACAGCAGTAGTCCAGGGTATTGAACATATCCGAATGTTTTTTTTTTTATATTGCGGCTGTGTTCAGCAGTGGACAATCCGGCTGATACAGTAAAAGCAGATGCTGGAACACACCGTTAGTTGCTATGCGAAAGATTTTCTACTTGTTAGTGCCAGCTAGCCAGGCGGGCATTCGCATGCATCGCATTACATTCGCATTACCTTACCACCATCCTTTAAACACCGGCCATCCTAAGACACCAACCAAGGCCAATGGCAAGCACTCAGTAGTAATGTCACCAGCGATCAGCCATCCGAATCATGACCGCAATGGTCGTTGCTTAACCTTGCACGCAGATTTAGAATCACAAACAAAACCTTTCTGAGCTAGTGAGGTAAAAATCGATTAACAAATTCTATTAAAATCCGTTTATCCGTTTGGCAGTGTAGTGAGTGATAATAAAGGCATACAAACAAACTTTCCCATTTTTACCACATATACATACGCGGTACGCAGGTCGTAAAAAAATTAGGTGGGCTTACATTTTTATGTGAAACGTGACACATAAATATTAATAAAACACGACAAAGCCTTACTCTAGCAAAAATACGGCAAAAATACAAAAAGCTAAAACCGACTATTGCATTTACTTTCTAACCTGAATGATTTTTTTAAAAGAGAGTGGTTTAGGCATCCGGCGCGATATCAGAGGACGCGGGTTCGATTCCCGCCTTGGGTATACAATTTTGTACTCCAATAATTTGTAAAATTAGTGGGGTGGATGGACGCGGGATCAAATCCCGCACATGATTATAAATTTGCCTCTAGTAAATTTGTAATATAACTACATATTTCAAAATAATATTGGATTTCTACGGTTTTTGCGGTAATTACCACTACTAGTAGGTACATCCACTACTACTACTAGGTACATCCACAGTGTCCCTCCTTGTAATGAAGCCTCCCAAATTAAGGAGGGTTTTTTTATGTGACGGAACAAGCACGACGCTCACCTGACGTTAAGCGGATTAACCCTTGCCTGCGGATTAACAGATGCATGTCTTAATGTGACGAATTGCACTGCACTGTGACATACAGTTGTTAAGTCTCATGTTTCTGTAATTTCATTGGCTCTCTAGGATAGCTGCCGGAACACACTGTTAAGAGTTCGACGACGGATTTTCTACTTGAGCGTGGTAGCTAGCCAGGCGGGCATTCGCAAATTGCCTGTCCACCATGCGGTGAAGCTTAAGCAGGCATTGGAGATGGAACCAGTAAATAGGTCTGCGGTAACAAACATTAAAAAAAAACAGACGAATTGAGAACCTCCGCCTTTTTTTAAGTAGGTTCAAAAACAGACATACATATGTATATAGGTTATTTATCATGAGCACGAACAAACGTAACATCAAGACTAACTATAGAGTAAAAATTGAGACTCAAATTATAAAAACAAACCTATACTTACTTTTTCTCTGAACACAAAGAAGCTATCACCGCCCTATTTCATACCAAACGCTACCCCAAAAGAAAACAAATATCGCAGTTATGACCCCTATATTTTTATGGGTATTCATGCCCTTCGATTTGTCGCATTCACAAATCTCTCCCATAGCTGTAGGGGGATGCGGGCTTTATGCGTACGATACCAATCCTTTTTAACAAAGAATACTTGAATTATTTATTAAGACGTACGGGAGGAGGAGAGAGAGATATAAGGAGTAGTATAATAGACAGAGATGGAGCTACAAAGGATTTAGGTGTATTTAGATTTTTTTACAGGCACGAAACCCACTTCAACACTCAAAGAGTGAAATAACTTGTCGAAGTCGGTACCATGCGCACAACATTGTGATACTAGATACTTTTAAACTATCATGGTACCTATTTCAACAAGTTATTTCACACCTTTAGTGTTGAAGTCGGTAATTTTTTTTTCACCCTTTATAGTGACCCGTTCTTACAGGATCGATTATGATTCACTGTCAATGACTATATCATCAAGATAGGAAAATACTTTTCAGTTATTAGTGTGTAATTCAAAAACCGCTTGACCGTCTTTGATGAAGTTTAAATGGGACCACATGGGAAGTACCAGCTTTCAAATAAAAAAGAATCATCACAATCGGTTCACCCAGTCGAAAGTTCTGGTAGGTAAGGTTCTGAGGTAACAAACATATAAAAAAGCGTTCATACGAGAACCTCCTCCTTTTTTGGAGGTCGGTTAAAAAAGAGAAAAACATAATTTACTAAATATATAATTTAAAATTCCAATGTCGTTATGTCAGTTATTGTTAAGAAGCTGAAAATACCTTAATAGCTTCAGTAGAACGCTGTCAGATGCTGAAATTCTGTCACTCTCCGACTGCGTAGGAGTGGAAGAGATGGTAAAATCACAGTCAGTTTACGTGAAAAACTAAAGAATGCTTATTTACAAAAAACTAGCCGCACCATCCTCATCTATCCGCTAAGCCAACATGACGTATGGAGATAGAATTACCCTACTCATGAGAGGTCGGTACAATGTTTTCTCTAACAACACTTATTGGATTGTCCACTGCTGAACACAGCCACCCCCATTATGGGAGGGGGGGTTTGCAATAATCCCCACTCTTGGCAGGCGTCTTGGGGATCGCGGTGTGAGATAACAGACACATACTCTTACGACACCCACGGGTAAAGATGGGGGGGGTGACATTCTAGCCCGGCACCCCACGGGCAAGAACATAATACGAGGACATAATTTTAAAAAAGTTTAGACCTGGGTTTAATGGCAGTCTTTAGGAATACCCTCGTTGATAGTTACTATAGACCCGCTACGCTTCTGGTCATCAGGGTGTTGAAACGATACGGAGCCCCGTTGTGCGCCCAATTTACAGCAACACCCTACATCGTCGTTAGTAACGTAGTGTCAGTCGTTTGTCATTCAATATTAGAGGGGAGATATTGAAGGGTCCATAAATTCTCAAGCCACGGGAATTCTGCAGATGCTTTGACTATATCTATACTAATATTACAAAGAGGAAAGATTTGTATTTTTGTATGCAACGAATAAACTTAAAAACTACTGGACCGATTTGGATGAAAATTCGTATGGAAATAGTTTGAGACCCGGGAAAGGACATATAATAGTTTTTTACCCAACTGCGCAAAAAGAGGCTAAAGGTTTAGCAAGATAACCGACAAACGCGCGGGCTGAGCTGCTCCCGGAAATATAGTTACTTATAATTTAACATAAAAGTTGTGCCTTAAGTTAATGAATGATAAGTAAATCAATATATATTTACTTGAAATATAACTAGAACAGAATAAAATACCGCTAACTAAATACCTCAAGCCAAATTTGGTCCTTTTTTTCTAAAACAAATATGTTTTCATTCATCTAAAATCACTATTGTCTACGCGTTGAAAGGAAAATTTTCTAAAGGACTTAGAAACAAGCACAATGAGATTTTCCACAAGATTTCTGGTGAATATTCAGTGGTTTGTATTGTGATGACAACAAAAACACCCACGTTTTACCAAATATTTTGGGGACCCATGTATTTGAGGTGTCATGTTTCTATACAGTTTTAATTAAAATCGTGAAATATTAGTAGTGTATTTGATAACTAGGTTTTTTTATGTGATAATATGGATACACTAGCAGGCGGCCTGGTGCTAAGTGATAAGATCACCGTTACCCACCGTCCCCACCGACATCCGCAACACCAGAGATCTCAAGAGTGGGTTGCCGATCTTTGGGGAGGGAGTATGCTCTCTTCTTGAAGGCTCCTAAGTCGTATCGGTTCGGAAATACTTCACAAGGCAGCTTGTTCCACATTGTGGCAGTGCGAGGAAGAAAATGCCGTGAGAATCGCAAGGTTCTGGACTTCCAGGTGTAGACATCCATTGACGAAACATCATGCTCTGTAGGGACGGTCGATGGTGAAATTCAGGTGCAGGTGTTAATTTATATGTGCATTTAAAATTTGCTAGTCGACCTTTTTTTGACATACTAATATAGGGTATAAAAGGAATGATTTTGACTTTCAATTTAAGTAAGCACGACGTGGTAAAGGGATTTAGTTGTTTGCGGCATTCTGTCGCCAGCAGCTGAGCCACCCAGACGTATTTAGTGCAAGAATATTTACCGAAGTATTCACAAATAATTATGTGATAAAACCTAATTAAGATTTAAATAATAAGGGCTAAGGCCTAATAAGGGCATGGAGTTGTTTTCTACATCTCGGAAGCCGGAATCAAACTTTTTTTATCGGTATTGTGTCTGAAGCAGTAACATCTGTTTTAGCAGATGCATTTCGACACAAGTGATGAATTTCACTGCGCTCGTCACGCTAAGATATATACAGTTGTTAAGTCTCATCTGCATGTAATGTTACTGACTCTCAAGGACTGCTGCCGACACTGTTAGGTTAGTTAAAATCAAGTGCAAAAAAGTCCACTAGATTAAGCATAACAGGTCTTAATTTTGTTAATTAACACATGTTTCATGTTAAAAGCGGTTTCCTTTTCTTTTCTTCTAATGCAACGTTGTAAGCTTTGCTCGAACGATCCGGTGGGTACATACCCCGACTAACCGATAATAGTCGAAGCTTAGTTATTTAAAGTTATGTGTCACTGTTCATAATTTTGTTTAGCCGGGGCCACTCTCCTGATACTTAAGCTACTGACACATTACGATGTGTCAGTGTCAGTAGCTTAAGTATCACTACCGGAGAGGTGACGAGCGCAGTGCAATGCGCGGGTCTAGGGTGTCGAATTGAAATCGTGAAACTTTCCATCTTTTTGTTTTATGTATTGTGAAACTATAAAGATTAGGTTTGGACGAACCGTTCAAGATTAACCCGAGGGTATCCATGCTCGTGCAAACTATATGAGACGATGTTTTGTCTTAGTTTGAAATCATTTGATCCTGGCAACCCTCCAAGGGGTTTGAAATTTCTGAACTGTTACTTTTCATAATCATTTGAAATAGTATAATCTAGCTTTCTATCTGTTGATTATTTTCTTTACCAATATCGATAAAGCTGTAACTGATATTAGTTAAAACCTTGATTTTAGAACATATTATGCTTTGTCTTTAGCTCAGAATACAGAACAAACTAGATATCGAGCCACTCCAATTTGGAGTTGTTGTGATCGCCTCACTTTCAAGCGCGTTTACGGTTTCTGGATTGTTCTGTATTCTGAGGTCTTTAGATGATTTGTTTCAATCAAGTATTTTAAAACTGTTGGAAACATTAATTTTATATTTAATAAAATACATCTATTAATTAATATATCTGGTGAAGATTCCACTTAATTTTCTTGCTAAGCCAACGTGACGTCATAAACGCTACGTAGTCAAACTAGAAGAATGTTCAACTTAATATATTTTTAAATTATTTGTTATTACTAAATACGGATTTCCGCAAAGTAACACCTGAATCTATTCATAATATTTAACATGTTTGTGTGTTGCAGAAAGATGGACAGGATTGATTGATGAGGACTTTAACGATTCTCCAGCGGCAACGAGGCGCTGCGAAATTCCTGGGCCCCCTTAGAGATAGTATCAGTCATATCGTGAGCAACGTCTTCGCGAGACTCGAAGAAGACAACCGAACTACACCACTTCAAAATCGCGTTTTGATCGATTTTCATACTAGCCGGCTACTAACGAACTGCCAATTAGAGAAAATCCTTAAAAATCTCCGGTGAAGACAAATTGCAGCGCTTTTTATAACCAACCAAGTTATCACTTAAACCGTAGCATCGCTCGCAAAAGTCGCGGCACAGTTTTTGGATTGGTGCCAATTAGGTGTTGCAAAACCGCCGTGCCACCCCATGAATGATAAGCCGAGCCTTTTTGAAAACGTTCTAGTGAAAACACGGTAGTACATTTTCACTACGTTTTAAAGCATTAGCTGAACTGCAAAGAATCTGTTAAATCCTTTCTCGCGAAAAGGGAAAGACGAAGCGGACCACGAGCGGTAAAGCCCTTCATTTTATTAAGCCACTCGATGGATTTGAAAGAAAAAAATATAGTTTTTCTAACAATATGGCAACTAAAATCCACCAGTTTTTATAATTATTGTTTTTATGTACCTAGTTTCACCGGCGCTATCAATACGAAGCTAATGATATCTCATGCATTAAAATCACTTAAGCCGTTTAGAAGTAATATAAAGAAACTCACACACATACATACATACATGAACCCTGAAAACATAACCCACTTTTTTGGACAGTAGTGTAAATATATATGTTTCACACCTCAGAAACTCAGAAATTCGTTGTTTATCATTCTCAATATGCGCGGGAAATCGCTTTTTATCCGCTAGTGTGGAAAAGGGTTTTGAAGTTCGAACCTTTAGAATAGTTCCAGAAAATTTAATATTACTAGAAATCTTACCAACTTTAGTAATTTTACTTTAAAACTACTACTAACTACTAAACATTTTAGCAAATTCACCATATCATTTAAGCTGTATATGTTTTTAAGCTTTTCTTACACCAATCATTATCCGCGCTGAAGACTGAAGAGAGGTGAAAAGTTGTGTGTCTTCGTCAGCAAAGTTATTTTGCGTCTCGTACCATTCACTTTGCTCGTGGTTCAATCTTAGAATCCTTCGCTAGCTCATGTTCCAATAAAACTACTCGCACCAAATAACAACTTTACAGCTCTGCATAAAGATAGAAGACCTATTTCCTTTAAGCTTTACCTACTCGATTATGTACCTCATGTTCTTAGATAGATGTATTCTCGTATGTGCTAATGACTTTAATAACGACTTTATTTCGAGAAATATCCATCCCTCACCACTGATATACAAACAATACACAACATCTGAGAAAAATACGTTATCAAATAAGGCTAGACATCTGCAGCAGGGCAATTCTTTGACGGCACAACAATGAAATTGTTCCTTTGAGTTTCGCCGTTGAAGTGAAATAATTCAAGTGCTTTTGATTTAGCTGGAAGAAACGATAAGAAAATTCAAATTATTATATTGATCAATCAATATGTACAATGAATTTTTTGATTATTCGACAAAGAAATTTTTAGTATCAATTTGGGACAGTACCAGCTTCTTATATGGCAATATGCTCGCACTATTTTATACGGGACTAAAACATGTAAGGTGAATTGTGGATGTTCAAACTCTATAATAATTTAGAATGTTTTGAGATAAATGATGGGCTACCCTTAGTTTCTCCTGTTGATAAGTGATGGATTCCAGGGATCATCGTCCTAGTACAATTGCTTTCCACCTCCCTATTCAATGGGGAACTTACATCCACTGACCACTACGTGACCATCTGCTACAATACTGCCCCGCTACGTCAAGCTTGCTTGCCGTTCTGCACTGCACTGCGCGCTCGGCTAATCGAAAGATATAGCGCAGGAGAGTGGTAGTTACGAGAACACGTACTATATCCAAAGTGAACGTAAGCCCACGACCCATGTTACTCAATAAAATATAGGGTAATATTGCTTCTGTACATTTTATTTCTTCCACCACCTTAACCCTTCTATGAGCCCTCGCAAGCGTATTTCAATGTGCGACACATTAGATATTGTGGCAGGATATTCAAGAATGGGAACTGGCTAAAGGATAACTCTCGGAAGAACCGTCTGGTGCTTGAGAGATTTCCGAGAAAAAAAAAGGTTTCGCAAAAAGATAGTAATGTAGTGTAAATGATAGTGTGTATGCTGTTCTTGTGGGCTTCCTGAGCTTCAAGCCTGTGGCCTGTGTGGGTGTCTAACTTGGGACAGCTCAATCTGCAGTTAATCATAATGTGATAACTAGGTCATCGCCACTTCATATCATATTCAACAAGAAAACCCACTCCTGTAATAGAACTAAGGCGACGGGGCGGTAAATAGTACTTGTTATTGCGACCCCAGTAAGTGTGGGATAATGCCATGAGGAAGAAGACGAATGAGTTAAACGACCACAATTTTAAATAAATCACAGGAACAGTCGTGTAGCTAAGTGCAAATATTTGTGTTTGCGAAGACAATTCATCAGGCAAACAAGATAAGCTGGGTATGGGCGAACAAGACGTCTGCAAACAAGAGGGACAATCGGTTGGACAATTTATAAGATTGGAGCGATTTTATTCATTGAACAACTTATTGTTAAAGACTAATTAGGAAATATCTTCGACCACATAAACACGTAGTTCCTAGTCAGTCTCAGCCGAATCCGTATCCAAAGGGCAAAACTGTGCCCTATACATGATACAAAATATGAATATGGGACAAGTAATTCAATTAGTTTTTTTTGGGGGGGTCTCCAACAAAGTAGCCGAAATAAGAACGCAGCATGGGATGTTCTTGTTTAGAGCTCATTGAGTATATTAAACTCAATGACAAGACTAAGACTTAAGACTCTTACTAAAGAGACCTTATAAAAGAGACCTAGCCCCTAACTAATAAAACACATATTTTGTAAAACGGACCTCTTGTTGTTCCACAAGTTACAGCCTTTATAAGATATGATGGACGGACGCTATACTTTACTCCTTCCCGTTAATAGTATCCCATGGAAAATATGTCATATGTCAAAATAATTATTCAATTTAGGCGTCTACGACGCTTTTATGAAAGTCATCGCACATTTTTATACTGAAATGTTCTACTTTATACTGCCACGTTTAGCTAATAGAATTTATAGAGCTACTGCGTAAAGAACAGCCATGAAACTCGGGGTCATTATAATAAACGTATTTAACTATGCGTATTTAATATTTCATTAAGTTATTACAATATATTTTTAAATTACGTAGCCAAAGATGATATCTTGGCAGAGGTGGAATTCTCCAAGCATTTTTGTCGTGTTATCACAAACTTAACTTTAAAACTTTCGCGACTTGAACACATAGTTATAAGTATTTAACGGGACTTAATCGCGATATATAATAACTTGGACGAAACGTCGAGGAAAATAACTAAACATGTACATGTTCTATCGCGATTAAGTCTCGTTAAATACTTATCACTATGTTATCAGAAACTTTATAGTATGATTTCTCTATAAAAATGTTTCTGACGTACAAATTGAATTTTCCTTCTGTGAGCATTGTAATCTTTCAGAAAATGAAAATCCACTATTTATTTGAAAATTTGGGATAAAATCGCTTCCGCTAATAATTTAAAACAAATCAGCCGAAAACATTCATCACAGTGTGGCGAGAGTGTTCTAAGACTAATTACTTTGAGTGATTTACTCGATTAACTTAAAAATACGAGACATAACTTCGTTTATCCATTTAAAAAAAATGAAAACTGTTCCATCCTCTTGTTAGATGAAAGGTTTTCCACTACTCACGACGAAGTAAATAGATGTTTGCTGCACACACTTTTAACAACTAAACTTTTAACTACTTTTCATACTTGAAAAGTACGCTTGAAGTTACCTGATCAGAGGGATGAAAACAGTAGTTTTCGACCCTGGGAAACTTTTTTCCTGTTGTCATAAAATTTTAAAATTGTGCAAGCCATGTCTTAACTTTTTATACTGCCACTCTGTTAAATCGTGCCGTAAAATATAACGAAAGTAAAAAATGTTTTCAAATTATCCATAAATTACCCCCACAAAAGTACCAACCCTTCTTTTATGAATGAAATCAATTGCCAGACGATGTATACTTTCTCTTACGTTTAATAATAGCTTAAATTTTAATATTAATTTTATATAAGCATTATCTTACCCATATTATTATTTTTTTGTATAAAATGTTGTTATATACTTATAAGATTATTTTACATTCCTCATATTCGAAATGAAAAGCATATGAGCGATACCAATGAATATTATTTATAAAATATTCTTAAATGTATCGAAAAAAAAATTCAACAAAAAATAACCGACTTTAAAAAAAATAATCTAGAACAAAAATACACTATAAAGTAAATAAACCAAACCATCGTATACAGTTTATTTGTGTGAATTTTACATCGACAAGCGAAAATGAGAACATTGTCAATATATTCGCAGCCAATTAAATACGCATTAATAGGGATAACTGAAATACTACTCGTCATATCTCACTCAAATTTAAATATGACCACGTAAAAATTTCAGCTTTCGAATATGAAGAAAAATATTAAACTCGATACAACCTATAGAAAGTTATAAAATAACCCACACAAGAAAAAAACAGTCGAATTAGAAACTCCTCCTTTTTTGACGTTCGGTTATAAAATAACTCTGAATTCTTATCCGATTTCCTATGAAAATATATAAGAAATGCAGTATTATATAACAAAAAAATCAACATGATAGATCTAGTATACATATTTTCACGATGAATCCATGAAATTCTCACTATGACGCCTACGAATAAATATGTATTCATAGTATGACGCCCATCAATTAGGCACTATCGATTCCTATAATAAAGAGCGAAGTTCTATTATATTAAGGCTGAAATTCAATTCCTTTGTTCACCTTTGTATTAGTGTGTACAAAGATACACAAAAGAAACAGCACTTCCGTTTCTAGAACATAAAACCTTCAGCCACAAAGCTGAAAACATCAAACAAAAGGTTAAAACTGGACGGAAAATATCGAATTACTGCCACCGCGACACTAAACCGACACTTTCTTCCAATACAATAAAAGGCGTCAAATGGCGCAAAGAAGCCGATATAGGTTATTGGGACAAAAAAGCGACAATACTCCAGGACACTTCTGTGTAGTGTCTCAAGTGTCCGAGAGAGATGTCCCGATAAAAGACACTCCTTGAGAGCACTCGAAAAAGGGCGGACAATTCATAATGTGTTGTGATGGAGTACACACCTTATGAAAGGGGAAGGTTCCAATTGGGTAAGGTTGAAAAAATCATAAGTGGAGGTATGAACAAGCTATGCTTCTTAATAAGTGTCAGACTTGAGTGAGTGTCGGAGTGTCATGGGGAGTTTTGGTTTAAATCCGTCAAAATAGAATGAAGAGATTTGTAGGGTTGACATGACTGTAGCATTATCGAAGATTAGACATTAAGAATAGAAGTTTGACAGTCATCAGATAGTTCATAGTATAATATCACTTGATAGGCTGAACTTTGAAATCGGAGGACTTTCTGAATCAGATTTTTTTACAATTGTTGACAGGACCTGTTCTGACAAGAAGGCAAGCACTGCCTGAACAGCCACTGACACAACTGCTTCTATCGTTCATTACTTCCCAACAGGGAGATAAAGGCCAAATGCTATATCCAACATATATATATTTGAAAATCTTTGCAGAGCGACGTCTCTCTTAGGCTTGGTTTTTCGATCTAGATAAAAAATATCAGACCCATAAAGTGTTAACCGTACAAATACAAAAGAACTTTAATTTTTTATAACCAATAATTGTTCTTTACGTACATTTCTTCTGAAGAATAGTAACTCTATGCAGATGCTTGAAAAATAGCTCCGGGCGTTGGATAGTTCTTAGAACCAATCGATGGATGCAAATGACTGTGACGTTCAATTGTCATGCACCTGATGATGATGATGAGATACATAGCATTTAATTGCACTTCAAAATTAATAAGTCGTAGAATCATTGTATATATAAATGTAATAGTTATAACGACTGTATTGCCAAGTCATACGGTATCATAATAGCAATACAGCAGCAACAGTGTCTTGAATTAGTATTGTGTACGATTCTGACAAAATGTCATTTATAGGAAAATATTTTTACAATTGACATAGAGTTCCTGTTGGTGGTTTATAAGAAATTATTCCTATGTTTCAATTTGGTCGGTTAATGTTTTATTAGTCAGATTTTAGTTGATTGAGGAACCAGGCCTTAGTCAATTATAGTCTCGATAATTTCAGTTTCAATTATTGAATAATTAACAGAGATTAATGACTTGCGACAAAGAGACAAATCAGTTAGCTCTGTGGACGCCTTGTCTTAAATTTCTTGATTAAGTTTTGGGATGAGACGTCACAGGACGAATACGGAACAACCCGCAATACCCAATGGGCGGCATTTCTAAAGGAAAACGTCAATTTTAGATGTCACTATATACCTACACTGTCGTTTCAATGTATTACAAATTGTGCGATCGCGCGATGTTGACTTTGAGCTGGCGCGTTTTAGCAATAGGGTCAGTACTAGGTACCGTCGAAGTTCTGATGCAAAATAAGTATTGTATGTGTATTAATTTATGACTATTTCCAATGGGTTATTTATTTTATTCATCTCACATGATGGGGTGTGCCTTTTCAGCAACAAGTTTTTTGGTATCATATTCTCAAATAATAAGCTTAATAAATTTCATAAATACTCTAAAAAGTATTTAAAATTGGCGTCAAACCTACGTTTAATTAGTTTTCATTGATTTATAAACCCATAAGATAGTTTAGGTATACAAAGGAAAAAATATAATGATACGCCTAAGAGATCCCTTATTTTCACTTTAGTTATATAGGAACTATTTTAAATATTTACAGTTACGTACCTCGCTCAAAAAAATGGTATCACGGGTAACCTCGTATTACAAAAGTATTTTTTATTAGTTTACATATCTAGCCTGGCGAAATGAGCGGGCGAAAACCATTAATTTGAGGTCCATCTATAGGTGCCACACACGTTCAACGTTCCGCAATTCGTGTGGCGCTTCTAGCTGCGCTACCTAAAAGTTAAGCTGATTATATTTTTCGTGTACATACCTTATATCTTTCGGTTAATATATCCCTCATTAGAGAGGTTCACATCTGAAACAATCAAAAACATACAATAAGTAAAAAGGTCAAATAAAAAAAAAAAATTATAACAAGCTGCGCCCACTGATTCACCCGCGTAGAAAATGATGAAAAATTATGACAATGATATTATAAGTACTTAATTTGTTCATCCAGTACCTGAATTATCTATATATAGTTTGATCCAAATCGTTCATCGTTTCAGCGTGACGAAGGAACACTCAAATGCACTCAGATCCTCAGTCACTTTTCAGCACAACTACTTTGTACAGTAACACAACGCATATCTATATATTTATATATATAAAAATTTCGTGTCACGTTGTTTGTCCGGGATGGACTCCTAAACTACTGAACCGATTTTAAATTTGATGAAAGATAGGATAGCTTCTCAATTTATAGTCGCAATTACCCGTGCGAAGCCGGGGTCGGCCGCTAGTAATATATATATTTATATTTTTTTTAAATAAGGATTATTACGTACGAATTTGCCTATTTCGAAGATGTGTATACATGTCAAGGTCAGAATATTGTTTTTGTATTTTTCGAGCATGTCCCTTCATGGGATAAAAGGTTCAAAGATTTAACTATCCTTTTTCACGACTTTGGTAATCAGGCCCTTTGCTGTTCCCAGAAGCCACAGAAAACACCTCGTTACATATTAGATGCTTTGACATTTTAGTAAATTCATTGATCTTTGTCCCGTACACGGTCCCCGTGTCATCAGTTCAATAGCAGCTAAACAATTTAACCCTTCACCATCTCCAACCCTATCATCACTACACGTGTAAAAGGGTCAAACAGGCCTGCCTTTTCATAAAAAATTCACAGCCACCTACGCATCCTTCAAATTATTATAGCGAGAAATAGGGCCCGTGAGAATTGTAACGTAGTCAATATAAAATGGGCCCTTTTAGAGCTTACGTTCCGATTTATTTGGGTAAAATTAATGAAATTGGGATTGTGGCGGATGAGGCGTATGGATTAAAAGTCATTAAGATATTATCCTTTACCTTAAGAGAGCATACTTCTAATAAGATTGCCTTTAGTTACGATTCATTGAACTCATTCTCTTCACGCTCGAATTAATTATTTGCTCTCCGTGAAACATTACAGTGTCATTAACTTAAGTAGTTTTTATTTATAAATAAACACCTAACAATTCTTAAAGAGCCTTCTCACGGCTAAGTGCTTTCGCGGAAAACCATCGCGGATTGCTATACAGTGTCTATGGAGAAATCATTTGATACACGACTGCCCAAAAAAAGAGAGTTATGTTTTTAGGATTCATGTATGTATGTTTGTGAGTTTCCTTAATCCAACATAACTTCTAACCGATTTTGACGTAAGAAATATCGCTAGATTTGTCTTGATAGCGCAATTGACACTAGGTACATATTACGCGGATTTTAGATGTCACATTGTGAGATAATTGTTTTTTCTTCCAAGTTGGGTATCAAAATGAACATAAACTAAAGCGGGCATCTGATCAGTTGTACCCAGGATGTCGTAGACTTCGATTAACCTGAATATAAACTTTCGTCGCAAAAGAGTAATAAATTCCGTAACGTGAAAATTTATGATGGAATGCTTACGGTGCAGATTTTCTTAACGGACAACTTTGCGATTAGATTATCAAACTTTAATCCCGCTAATCATTGGAACTCGCTTCAAATTGTAATGTACTAAATCAAATATATTAATTGTAATCATCGTGTTCGGTGTTCTCAAAGCTGTTAATGGTGTTGTTGGATATGTATATATATATATATATATATATATGGAGAGCTTATATCGAAATCTTTTGTTCCAGGTTTTAAAATATAACATCTTGAATATCGAAAAATGCGATAAATCCAACAGTAAAACTTAATTTTCTACTCTTTTGAAACATATTTTTAATATATTCTTGTGTACCCTTTCTGTTGATAAAGAAGATATTTTAAAAAAGACGCAATCTTACAGGCAAGAGATAAGGGTAGGAAAATGATGATAATCTTTCAAAACGTAATAGTAAAGTTACCAAACTCAGTTCTTTGACCATTCTTTGACTCATTTGATTAAAATAACATGTCATGTATCGTATCGTAACTTATAAAAGCTATGAGATACCTCCGTATCCTCCAGACGTACATAATTAATGCACAGGCATGTCCGTAATTATAATACTGGGTTACATTACCAGCCAATGGCGTGTAGGGATTTATCGACGGTGATAGGAACGGCAATGTCTCGGATCGGTATTTGATCAATTGATACGTTTGAGGCAGATCTATTAATTATAGTATATTAATTGTTACCACGCAGTAAGAGTACTTATGTACGGAGGGGAAAAGTCGTGACGGTGTAATTATTTGGAATTGTATCAATTTATTAAGACACTAGCTTTCCAGTCGCGGCTCCGCCCGCGCGTACGTCGGTTATCGCGCAAAACCATTAACCTATTTTTGCGCAGTTGGATAAAAACTATCCTATGTCCTTTCCCGGGTCTCAAACTATTTCCATACCAAATTACATCCAAATCGGTCCAGTAGTTTTTAAATTTATTCGTCAATTTTAATCTTTCCTTATTTAATATTTTTTATACTTAATATTAGTATAATAAACAGGGCTTGAAACCGGTAAAATGTTATGAAATAGTTATGAAACGTTTTATATCGGTTTAATAATTATTTCGTTCTGAATAAAAGCATTGTAAAAAACCAGAATTAATTCCGCAATACATCTCGGACTGGAGAGGAAAGGAACTCGCACTGTATGAAAATATACACGGAAAAAAATGGGTCCTGACAAAGTGTCAATCCAAGAATAATATTATTCTCGGGAGTATTGTTTAATCTCAAGTAAATATTTACTTAAAATAAAAATAATATCTTGAGTGAAGTTACGTCGTTTTCTCCAAGATAAATAATATTATTCTCACTTTATATTTTTACATCAAGATTATAACTATTCGTCAGAGATGTTTTTGCTCTTGACTATAGAAAATATTATATTTTGAATGAAATATTTTATGAATTCTCATTCCGAATATGTACGGAGTTAGCATAAGAATTCAGAAATTTTATCCAAGAATAATAAAAGTTTTATTGGATTAAGAAAATATTTCCATTCCTTCAACAACGATGGTCTTAATACAAGAAATTTCTTTTATTCATTTAAAATAATTATGAGAAGTAAATAACAAGGATAAACATATTTCCGAGCAAGAAAATAATTATCCTCTTAAAAATCTTTGTTTTCTATATCTGAGCCATATATTCTTTATTGAACTGTGAATTGGTATTGTCATGCTGAGATACATTGGATTTACAACAAAACAATATACTTGGTATAACCAAGACAAATATCTCAACTTCAGAAGTGACCTATATTAGATAGAGAATGTTAAAGTTGTCAAAGCAAAAGTAATTGATTGTTGATTGTGGAATGTATTTATCTTAAGTGAAGAAATCAAATTCTTGATCTTTGTTTCATTGTTCTTGATACTTATTTGATATTGTATTCTTCGGTTAAGAATCTTAGATTAACATGAAAACAATATCATTTATTGAACCAAGAAAACACATGTCCATTATAGACATAAACTTATTTAATCTGAAGAATTTTAAAGTTTTCAAGCCAATAGTGATAGATTGTTAATTATTATAGTAATTCATCTTCAGTAAAGAAAAACAAATCTTGATCATAAATTTGAATTCTTGATTGATATTTGATACGGTATTATTAGGTAAAGAGACATTATTTTTCAAACAAAACAATCTTATTTTATAACTAAAAAACTAAATTTTGATTGCAGATGGTGGCTTCTATTAAATGAAGAATTTTTAAGTTTTCGAGGCAATAATGATATATTGTTAATTGTTGAAGTTATTCATCTTCACTTCAGAAAAGGAATACTTAACTTAAATGTACCTATGTTCTTGATTGATTTTTGATACGATATTATTAGGTTAAGAGATATTGGATTAACAGCCAAACTATATACCACTTTGCACCGATAAAGTACATCTCTACTGCAGAGAGTGACATATCTTATGTGAAGAATATTAAAGTTTTCAAAGCAAAGTGTTAGATTGTAAAATTAGTTTATAACGTATCTTTAATAAAGAAAACCAATCTTGGCCGAAATTTTTTGATTTTGATCTAAGAATATCTACTTGATGCAATATTCTTTGGTTAAGAAACAGTAAATCTGCTGCAGTTCTTGAAGACAACCAGCTGAGCCCGACAATTTAACCTGGGTAATTTACAAGTCACTAGCTAATATACATAGATCCAACTAGTGGGCAGCAGCTTTCTGAAGAATTGCCATCTTACACTGCGGTCTCCAAGAGGTCTGTCAAGCATGTGTTACAGCTCTTATAAGGGGAGGCATTCCTTTAACATTCCAAGCATTCCTTTTTTGGAAAGAGTTCAGCGTAAGTTTGCCAGGTCCCTCTATAAGAAGATATACGGTTACTACCCCTTCTTTTTCCCATCCTTGTTTGTATCTGGTATGGTAGGGCTTGTTACTCTAGAGCGCAGGCGCAAGCTTCTACTGATTATGTATTACTGTATGCTGTTGCGCAATTCAGTAGATAATCCCTCAGCACTATCTCGAGTAAGCTATTATGTTCCACAAAACTACACTAGCGTAGGTGAGCGTCGTCGGCACCGTCTGTTGGCATTTTCTAGCAAGTTACGCACCCGATATGCCAATAATGCACCCACGGCAAGGGCAGTAAATTTTATAAACTGTTTCCTCCTAACTGTCCAAAATGTCGACATCCATGTCGATCCCTTTAGAACTATATATAAGAATAGCGGCTTGGGGATCGAAATCATACCTACGTTAGATACGTATGTACATATTTAAACATAATTATGGTTATAACAAGAAAATCGAATTCTAGGTTAGCCTGAACAATATAGCTTCGATTACATCATCACTCGCCATCAGGTGATATATAGTTCATAGTAGTCAAAGCTAGCCTATCAGGCATAAAAAAAATAAAGTTTTCATCACTAGCTTTTGAATCAAAACCATGAATTTTAAAGTAAAAAGACAAATTTCCAGTCAAGAATAACGGTTTCTTCATTCAAAATGTGTGTTTTCAGATCAAGTAGTCAGTTTTTAGTTTGAGAAGGGGTTTCTCTATTTCCGATTTTATTCAGTGTTGCAATTTTTTAGTTTTGTCTAGTTCTCCCTTGTTGTGGGTAAACTACGGAACGTAAAAATACTATTAATTATAATCAATTATGCATGCCGAATAAACATCATGAAATTCATATAATGAATAGGATATTTAAATTATCATTTCAAAAGTATAAGCTTACTCGGCTAATTCGGACTGGTAGACTAATATCCTCGTAGTATAACGGCAAAATGGTAGGGTTTGAACCCCGCTAGTGCCCAAATATATTGGTGCTATTGTTTTAAAACTGTCCGATTATCACCTTTAAGCACATGAATACGGTTATTTATTCATGTGCTTTTAGGTGCTCGGCTTCACATTTCCTAATTCAAAGTGGTTGAAAGCTAGCTAGGTGAGCATTAGTAAAGTACCCTATCACCATGTACTGAATCTCAAACCCGCTGCAGGAACTCATGGATTTCGTTAGTTATGACATTAAATCAAAGTCAGGTCAAAGTCAAAATCATTCATTCAATTTAGACATCTACGACGCTCTTGTGAAAGTCAATTAGAAATTTTAATATTGATATATTGTACTCTGTAGGTACTGCCACGTTCAGCAAACAAATGTACAGAGCCACTGCGAGAAGAATGGACAAGAAACTCGGGACCATTGATTTAAATATCTTTTTACGTAGGTACCTACTATATAATAAAATTATTATAATATTTCTTTAAAATACGTAGGTGACAAAATTGGCCAAGTATTTTGGTTGTTTAAGTAATCATAAACTGTGTAGTAGGATTTCTTAATCAAAATGTTGTTTCACGTGCAACTTGAATGTTCCGTCTGTGAGCGTTGTAATATGTTCGGAAATTTTATTATTTAAGGGACAGAATTCTAAAACCAGATGTTAGATTTTGTCCCCACTTCTCCTCGCGTGTTTACTTCGCGGTGTACATGGCGCCACGTCCGCAAGTCAACGGTAATATTTTATTTGGTTAAAAATTTAGAGCGCTCTCTAGTAGAACTAGTAGAAACTATCTTGTCACACACGAATGTGATGTGTGCTGAAGCGCCATCTAGTATGCATACATGATACCAACCATTAGTTGATTGTATGCTGTAAATATCATAGTGTGACACAGTTAACCCTTTGCGATCATAGTTCCCGCGAGCCTAAATTTACCATACCTACAGTAGAACAAGTTTAGTCTTGATTATTACCAACTTGTTTGATTTTGCAGTTTTTGTGTATGTTCATTTTTAATGAACATGAACTATGGTTTTGATGAACATGAACTATGTATCTACTTTGATGCAAGGCGTAAGCTGTTACACAATAGATGGTTTATTTATTACAAAAACAAGTATATTGTGTAAAATTTACACAGAAAATCATAAAAAAACTTTTTTACCCCTGATCAAAATACAAATAGCGGGTTATACTATTGGGTATTTTTAACTGACTTCAAAAAAAGGAGGAGGTTCTTAATTCGTCTGTTTTTTCTTATATGTTTGTTACCTCAGAACATTTGACTGGGTGAATCGATTTAAACAAATCTTTTATTGTTTGAAAGCTGATACTTGTTGTTTGGTTCCAGTTAAATTTCATCAAAATCGGTCAAGCCGTTTTTGACATACACTCCAATAACTGAAAAATATTTACTTATCTTGATGATATAGTCGTTGACAATGAATGAAGATCGATCCCGTAAGTAGCAAGGGTCATAAAAAGAAGTGTTTTTTTTTAAAATAAAAATGGAAATGACTTCATCACCAAAAAGTGTGAATTAACTTGTCGAAGTCCAACACTAGTACCACGTGCACAATATTGTGATAATAGGTACTTTTGAACTATACTGGTACCGACTTGAACAAGTTATTTCACACTTTTGGGTGTTGGAGTCGGTTCCAATTTTTGTTTTTTTTTTATCAAGTAGCGTAGTTCATTCAGATCCTGGCTTTGTTTCCGCTAACAATCAAGGGTACCTGCTCGTGTCATTACTACAAGTCATATTAAGATTTCACTAACAAAAAATCACATGGAGAATGTAGTAGGTAGGTACAGTTATTGTTTCAATTTGTTAATAATAATAAATACATCTCGTGGATGCTATTGTGTAGATGAGTGGAACAACAAAACTTCTAACAAAATAATACCATTATTGAAATCACCCAAGGAGAAAGATAAGTATTTTGTTTGAAAATGTATTACTTTGTATTACTATTCATACGTAATACCACAATATTACATATCGATTATAAAACCGTGGTATTACTGTTATTAACTGTATTTGTCAAAGATTACGAAAGATACGTTTATGTTTGTAAACGACACCCGTGCCGTCACTTGATGTATGTACTTGTATAGGTAGATTATGTTGCGAAGATGCACCGGAGTGCGACATAAAATCGGACATTCTATGAGAGTAGGGCTGCCATCCGTCCGGGTTTCCCTGGATTTAGCATTTTACCAATAACCCTGCATATTAATAAAAAAATAATCGAAAGGTGAATGTTTCGAGATTTGTCTTAATATACTCTTTGTGTAATAGTGTATATCAACAATGCGTCGTTCTTCTCCTCCATTTTCTATACTAGAAAAAGAACAAACTTTTATTGATTTTCAAATAATATTTTTGGTGTCCGATATTAATCGCCGGTTTTCGGTACGCGTGTCAAAATTCAATTCATCTAACAAGCCATCACAATTAACAATCCGCTAACTTTCAACGGGTTTCTGGAACGCATATTAATGAAAAATTACAGAACACCTGATTAAAATGCTTGTTTATCTATGATAACATGAAATTTGAAAATGTCGTTCAAATTCATTCATTCTCTAGTGTTCTGTCTTTTTTTAACACATAGCGTTGTCTCTTCTGTTTTGACATGAAATTAATCCCAAATCATTTTTGGCATCACCACCGTTACTATGGTTACCAATTAAATATGACGGATGATCGTAAACGTAAAACAACAAGAGAGAGGAGTTCGAAGCGTTCCTATTTGTCAAAATACAAGCAGATTTGGGCATTCACATCCAACAATACTATTTGCGCTCGGATTTCTAACTGACAGAGTCCAGTCGTGCGAGTGTACGCTCTAATACCTAAAATGTCAACATTGATGGGTTATCGCTAGTGGAATTATCAAATTTCATTAATTTTTATGAATCCAGCAGTGATAGCTCAGTGGCTTTGGCTATGGACTGCCGCGCAGCAGGTCCATGGTTCGAATCCCGCCGCGGGCTTGAGCTTCACCGCATGGTGGAAGGGCATTTTGTGAATGCCCGCCTGGCTAGCGACCACCCTCAAGTAGAAAATCTGTCGCCAAGCACCTAACGGTGTGTTCCGGCAGCTGTCCTTGATAGCCAGAGTAATTCTAGGTTAAGCCTGTTAACACCTTCGACCACATCATCACTTACCATCACGTGAGATTGTGGTCAAAGGCTTACCTATCAGCTATAAAAAATTAAATTAAAAAAAATCCCTTTATCCTCAATACCATCATGATGATTATAAATACTCTTTAATTTTATAGTTATTATGTCAGTAATAGTTTATTGATAGTGAAAGTCACTAGCGTACGTGAAAATGTGGGTGTTTGTCTTCCCTTACTTGTTGCTTTATATCGTAAAAATCGATTAAAATAAAAAAATCATGAGTGGCATTTTTTATTGCTGCTAGGCTACGCTTTGACTATAATCTCACCTGATGGTAAGTGATTGACGTCTGATGATGATGAAGTCAGTAGAGAAGAATAGGCAAGAACAGCCGTCGTAACATACCATTAGATCCTTGGTAATATATTTTCTACTTGAAGGCCAACAACTATCAAGCCTATCAATGATTCTAAAAACTCCCGCCCTCGCATGCGGTGAAGTGGAAGACCGCGGCGAGATTCTAACTATGGACCTCCTGCGCATCAATACAAAATAATACCACTTCTAACATCAACGTGAATATGTTGTAGCCGCACATCAGGCGCTAAACAGAGCTTTAAACCATATCTTAACGCCCTCAGCCGAAAGGTGTTTTCTCAAAGAGGGTTGGGGTTTGGAAGGTCCATAACCTACTTATCTTGGAAATGCTTTTGTTGGTATTACAATCTACCCAGCTGCGGTTTGTTTAATGGCTGCTATGGTTATGTTATAGCACCCTATTGAGTAACAAATGAGCAGCAACACTATAATCACGTAGTCTTTAGTAATATATTTACGTAGTTCTATAATCGGACTCTTGTTCTATACTCGCTCATCATACACACCGCTAGGAAATGGAACACTCTGCCTGAGTCTGTGTTTCTGGTTAATTACGGGGGGGTTTTCTAAACAGGAGTGAATAGGTATCTTCAGGGTAAGCGAGCTGCATCATCGATGGCATCGTCACTTAACATCAGGCGAGATAGTGGTGAAGTGCTACCCAGTACCTTCGGTATGAAAAATAGCAATATGTGTTTTTAGAGTAATCATACTTGATATAATTCTGTTCTTGTTCTATCTTATCAGTTATTAGAGTAAACGTTGTAGGTAGGAATGTTTAAAACTATTTTTATATATTTTTACGATATCAAGACGTTAATCTTAGAATAATTGGTCGATTTTGGGCAATTAGAATTAGTCAGTTTAACAAACCGTTAACGTACCGAAAAGCTTTTCAGAAACCCAAAATTGAAATAATTGTCGATTAATTGGAGATTTGACATTAGTGTTGACAAACAGTCACATGAAGTTTTTAGAAACCCAATCTGCGTATGACAATGGATTAACAAGTATTTAAAATAATTTGTCGCTGATTTGCGTTTCAGAAACCGGGGGTAAGAATTTTATTGGTAAGTAAGTTATGGGATAGTATCAATAACCAAGAAGCATCCTCCTATCCAATATATGGGGTTGTTTATATGGCTACCATATGTTGTTTATACAACACAGAAGATGTAACATTTAAAAACATAATGGCTATAATGTGTATAATTTTAACTTTTGTTGAATTACCGGCCGCCCCTTAACACCAAAACGTCCTGGGGAATACTCTCTTTGGTTGTATATCCGCTACACTTTGGTTATTAAGGGCGTTATAGTTAAGTCCTCTATAATGCACCTTACTCGATGTTCTTACGTAAGTATTGGTATGGTGCTAATTATTTCATTTTCTTTTAGTCAGTTCTTAATTCTTATGCTATTCAAGAAAACCATGGAAAGTCTCATTCTAAAGCAGAAGCTTAGGCTTCATCTTTTTGTATTAAGTTTTCATTTCAGAATTTCATTATCTCTATCGCATCAAACGTTTACGGCCATCTTTTTACTACTAATTTATATGTACTAATATATTACGTACTCGATAATACCATGAATATTTCAATAACTTTCCATGTATGAAAGTTTGTGTTTTCTATAGTAGTGGACAGAAGGACGGTGTTTACTCAACATAGCTTTGTAGTAAATTGAAAATGTTGTTCTACTGTAACTATTACGCTGTGGCAACTCGTGTCCATCCAAGACATACTTTTTCGAGATCTATGAAAAAACGTGTTCAGGTAGCTAGATTAGGTAGTACCTATTTAATGTTCACGTTCATTAGATATACTAAACTCTCTAATTATATGAAAACATGGAAACTCGAGATACCTAATAAATTTGCAAGCATTGTAATCGTAAATTGAATACGCGTCAGAAAACTTAATTATACGTAAATATAATACGTATCAAATAAAAAGTAATACAAATAAAAAAGTCACCAAAAAGAATCTAGGTATTTGAGATTCGATCCACGGCACTCGATCTTCTGATTCGACTTCAGTAGTTACACACTATACAATCATTGACCAAGGTGTCGAAAATTACACACATATCGTTTATGCCTTACTGTCAGACACATTATATTGGTCCACGTACATACGTAAAATTATTATTGTATTATTAAGAATTATGTCGTAAAATTAAAATTTGACCAAAAAGAATCTCTTTACGCTGGATTCGATCCACGTGCCTCTCAATTGCGAAGCGATGTCACTTACTATGCGCTATTTGAACGACGATTGATTTGTCGAAAATTATGTACATAACCTGTGTGCCTTATTGTCAGAAACTGTATAAATTAATCATGATCCATCTAAAATAATTACAACACATTCATTACGAAAAATTCTGAATATTGCTTATAATAATTATTTTAGGTAGCTAAAGTTGTACCTATGTCTTGTAAAATGTTTGAAGTGTTTTTTATATTGCGTTAGGGTTCACAATCATATCATAATTTCATTAATATAAGAGATATATACATAGGTACATGGAGAAAGGAAGCCATAGATGCTTACCTTATTATGTCCATCATGCGTTTTTGACGATTTTTTGCATTCCCAAAGCGTTTATTTATAATTTTACCCATGTTTTATTTTAATTGAGATCGCCGAGAAAAGTGATACAGGTCCAACGCATGACGCGGCTGACCGCGATATGAGCGAGGATGATAGCAATATACGTAGATCGCTGGAGTAAATAGTGCGACATGATGTTAACGCTTCTCGGAATGAAAGGGCGTATGTGACATTTTGTAAACAGGCTCAGTACGCATTAACTGTGCTTTTTTTGGATTAAAATAATCAATGAAATTTATTGGACTTAAAAAATCAATATTTTAGAAAAAAAATCCAATTTTTAATACACTAAAATCTGGCGGAAAAAGTAGGAATCCTCTATTTTCAGAGGTGTTTTTGAGATTTTTTTCTATCGAGCCAATTATTAGGAAACATGTTTTGAAATCGATGAAAGTATTACTTATATCCTTGAGTATCGTGTATTTAAATTGCAGTACCATCCGGTACCTAGTTTATGAGATTTTCCATATCATGTTGGCACTATTTCGTAATTTCCGAGCCTTAACTGCACACAATAACCTAAGAATGACCTTTTTTTTGTCTTTGCTAATCTAAAACCTGGCACCGCAATTTATCTTTATTCCTAGTGTGTTAATCGTGATTGATATTGTTTAATTTAAGTTTTCTCAATTTTTACAATTTACACAATATTTTCAAATATATACAGACTCGGTAATAATACAACAATAGGTAATCATCTATACTGGCAGTATTTAACACTGATCGTCAACCTACATGAAAAGTTATTCGAATGTAAAATAATATTTAAATGTACTTATGTTAAATAATAATGATAATATGATTAAGTTTCGGGACTTTATATGGATGATGTTGGCTACACACAACACACTGCGCAGTGCGCTGCGAGCGAAAGGCGCACGCGTCGTTTAATAGCATTTTCGTAAATTTTGTTTAATATAGTGTTATAAAGTGAATATTTTTCAAGTTATGCTTGAGATAGCAACCTAATTTGTGCTCAGTTAGGTAAGTTTATTCCTTACTTTATAAATAACATTTTAAAAAATATACATCATAGATTTAAAAAATATCCATCATAGGGGCTGCTAGATTTTCTTTGCCTGGAACGTGCTGTTTTGATACATTAAGTACAGCCAAGTTAACGGACGGTAAGCAGGTAATACATAATTGTATTACATACCTACTGATATAATGACAACTCTTTATGATAAAGTTCAACATCAGCCTTGTTGGTAAATAATCCTTAAATATTATATTATAAATGCGAATGTATGTTTGTATTTGTATGTGTGTCTATTCCTTTTTTTTTTTTTTTTCGGCGGTAGGTGTGAAATAATACACACGCTTTTATAAATTTTGCACATTTTATTTTTGGTTTTAATTATAATTACTTAGTTTTGCTTATACATTTTATGATATAGTAAATCTTCAGAGCACCCTACCTGCCGGTCAGTGTTTATTCTCCTAAATAACACTTCACTTATTAAAGTTGACACTATCACTGCATTATGGAGGAGGTCAAGGAATCAGTGGCACAGATGCAGCAGCTTTTTGTCCAGCAAATGGAAGACTTCCAGGCTGAATTACTGAAGGCATCCACTCCTGTCACCACCTCTGCCTTGGCTGCAGACTTCGCATCTTTTAGGACTTTTATCCTTGCTGCACTTCAGGGTCTTCAAAAGCAAGTGGACGTGATCGCACGTACTCAAGATATGATGGAGATGCAAAGTCGAAGAAAGATATTGCTGTTCCATGGTTTGCAAGAGGTCAAATCAGAAGATCCCGCCGCTATAGCTGCTAAAACTATCGTTGGAAAGCTGAAAGTGGCCGACTTCTCTTCCTCTGGCATAAGTCGTTGTCATAGAATGGGGCGTATAACTAGCCCGGATAAACCTCGGCCAATATTAGTGAAGTTCCGTGACTTGTCGTTACGCAACAAAATCTGGGGTACTAAGGCTAGCTTCAAGGCAACCGGCATCACATTGAGCGAGTTCCTCACTAAATCTCGTCACGACGTTTTTATGGCAGCGCGACAGCGGTTTGGTGTTAAGAAGACGTGGACTAGGGATGGCTCCGTATATGTGTTGGGTTCTGATGGAGTGCGCCATCGAGTGACCTGCCTCTCAGAGTTAGACAAAATCGATGAACCAGCTGCAAGGAGGCAAGCACCTGTGGTCAAAGAAGTCACAATAGCAGCGACCAAGAGCAGGCGCACTAATGCATCGAACAGGAAATAGTAAATATAAAATCACTTCACTAGGTATACGTATGTTTAGGTTCTTTTAGTTTTTGTTTCACAAATAATTTCGCATCGATATATGATATTGCCACTACCTACATCTTACATTGACTAATCATTTAAAATTTGTGTGGGTAGCTTCAAGTTCTTCTTCTTCTAATTGGGTTTAACGTGACGTCTTTGCTGTCAACACCAATCAACTGCCAACAAATTGTCATACGCGTGATTGATAAGTCAATGTCACGTAAGGTTTGTTAATGATTTTGTATATGTAAGGCTGCGTTCGAATTCACACTGTAGTCAAACATTTTCAATTATAGGTAAAGCTGTAAGCGATGTGTAAAATACATCGAAGTGGTGTGTTAGTTCGATGTTGTGTTAACTTTTTTAAGTTATCTATATAATATTTAGTGCACAACCGGCGGGTAGGAGAGTAAGATAATAATAATATTTTACTGTTTGTACTTGATAATTAATATTTGGAGTATATACTTGTCATATTTATATATACTATTTATTTATTTATTATACATATTATTTAGATAATACTAAATGTTAAACATATTTCAAACTAGTAACAACGATAGTGACGATTATTATTCCATTTCATCTTCTGAAAGTAGTACCACTGACAGCTTTGAAAGTGTACCTTCACTTTCTGATTGTCTTGAAAATGAATTTTCTGATGTACCGAAGAATCTCAATGTTATCTATATAAATGCTCAGAGTATTCCGGCTCATTTTTCCGATATGCTGGCAACTTTCGACAACAAAAACATTCATGCTATAATAGTCTCCGAAACATGGTTAACTCCTAGTCTCCCGTCCATTTACTATCCACTTCCAGGTTTTCGCCTCATTCGTAATGATAGAATTGGCAGTCGTGGTGGTGGTGTGGCCATTTATTTACGTGCTCATATTCCTTTCTCTGTGATTACTATGTCAGCACAGCCACCATCCGTAAATACAGGTGAACATTTATTTGTAGAAGTGATCCTATGCCATGCCAAAGTTCTACTCGGAGCCTATTATAGCCCTTCTGCGCGTCTTAATTATTTCTCTTCCTTCGAAAAGATCTTAGAAGATCTTACTCCCTCTTACAGTCATTCCATTATTATGGGTGATTTTAACACTTGCCTTCTAAAAGAAGATTCGCGCTCTATATCCTTGAAAACAATCATTACTTCTAGCAACATGCATATATTACCACTTAACGCAACACATCATGCTCCTCATTCGAATCCTTCTCTTCTTGACCTTATCATTGTTTCTTCATCACAGCATGTTGCTAAGCACGGCCAGTTTTCTGCTGATGCCTTTTCTTATCATGACTTACTCTTTTTATCTTACAAAATTCGTCCTCCAAAAGTAAAACCTAAAATAATTCTTCAGCGTAACTTTAGTGGCATGAATCAAGATCTATTTCAGAAAGATGCACAGAATATAGATTGGACGCCTGTCTTTGATGCTAAATTGGTGGACGATCAAGTTGCAATTTTCAACTCCATAATAACCACGTTATATGACGTTCATGCCCCTTTACGAGCCGTCAAAATTAAACATCTTCCTGCACCCTGGCTCACTGAAGGCCATAAAACAATGATGCATAAAAAAGTCATGGCAAAAAGTAAATATAAATTGAACCCTAATGATTTCAATAAAACTAAATACGTACAAGCTAGGAATCGTTGCAATACAGTGCTTAGGGATGCTCAACGGCGCCATATACATAAATCCGTTGAAAACGGAGATCCATGTAAAATTTGGAAGTTTCTGAAGTCTCTAGGAGTTGGCAAATCACGTCAGGAATCTTTTTCAAATAATTTAGACATAAATGCCCTAAACAAACATTTCTCATCATCGTTTTGTATAGATGATTCAAACAAAATTTCTACACTTCAACATCTGTCTAAAGTTTCAACTCCTGACCTTGATCCATTTGTTTTTAGTCAATTCACTGCTTGTGATGTTAGGAAGAGCGTTTTGTCGATTACATCAAATGCTGTCGGAGAAGACGGTATTAGTCGAAACATGTTGATCCCTATACTTGATATAATTCTACCTATCCTTTGTCATATTTTAAATACTTGTGTATCAAATAGTTTGTTTCCTTCCTTATGGAAAGAAGCTCAAATTATCCCATTACCTAAAAAAGCTAATCCTACATCCATTTCAGAGTATCGCCCTATTTCTATACTTCCTTTTCTTTCTAAAGTCTTTGAGCGGCTTATCCACAAACAAATAAGCAATTTCCTTTCTAGACATAATCTGCTCAATCCTTTTCAGTCCGGTTTCCGCCCAGGTCACAGTACGGTTACTGCGCTACTTAAAATCACCGACGATATACGTTTTGGCATGGAAAACGGCAAACTTACTGTCTTGACATTGCTGGATTTCAGCAACGCGTTTAACAATGTCAACTTTGACATTCTTCTCGCAATACTAAGCTCCATTAACATATCTCCAACAGTGGTTGATTTGTTTCGTAGTTATTTATATGGTCGCCGACAGAGAGTGCGCCTCGAAGAATCCTTTTCTTCTTGGTGTAACACTTCAGCCGGAGTTCCTCAAGGTGGTGTGTTATCACCTCTCTTGTTTGCAATCTTCATTAATTCTATATCAAACCATATTACTTCTCCCTATCACTTGTACGCCGATGATCTCCAATTTTACACTCAAGCTTCACTTAGCGATCTTAATACTGCTATAGACGTCACTAATTATAATTTACGCCAAATTACTAAGTGGAGTAAAGCCTTTGGATTACAAGTGAATCCGAGTAAAACTCAGGTCATGATTGTCGGGAGCTCACGAACGTTAGCCAAAGTCGATTCGGCAATGTTACCTGGGGTAGAATTTAATGGAGTCACTATCCCCTACAGTAAAAGTGTCAAGAACTTGGGCATCACTATGGATGAATGTCTTCAGTGGGGTCCTCAGATTGAAGCCGTCAGCTGCAAGTTATTTTCGTCTGGTGGTTCTCTTAAAAGACTGCGTAATTTTCTGCCTACTGCTACTAAAGTTGCGCTTGCGCAATCTCTTTTGCTTCCTGTTTTAGATTACGCCGATGCCTGCTATCTCGACCTCGCGGAGGACCAGCTAGATAAACTTGAGCGACTTCAAAACTTTTGTATACGATTCATATTTGGTCTTCGCAAATATGATCATGTCTCTGAATTTCGTAATAAACTCAAGTGGCTTCCTATACGACTTCGCCGAAATACTCACATTCTTTCCCTTTTGTACACCGTTTTATTTAACCCCAACAGTCCACACTATCTTAAAGAACGGTTTAAATTCTTTGAACATTCTGGGACGCTTACACTCAGGTCATCAGAAAATCTCTGCCTGCAGATGCCTCAGCATAGCAGCTCTTTTTATGATAAATCGTTTACAGTCCAAGCAGTTCGCTTATGGAATGCATTGCCAGTTTCCATAAGGCAAGCACAGTCTCTCACTATTTTTAAAAATCAAGTAAGAGAATGGTACTTCTCGCTTAATAATCCGTCTCTAAAGTTGATTAGTTGATACTTATTTTGTTTGTCTCATTCATTATTAGTTTATATATATATATATATATATATATATTGTTATTATTTATATATGAATATTTATGTATATATTATTGTATTATGTAGATATTATTAAGTATATTGTATGTGTGATTAATGTTTATGTAATGTTATTACCATAAAGTGTAGGTTACATAAAGTACCTATTTAAGTTAATTATTTTTAATCTTGTATTATACACCACCGTCATTTATCATGGCTAAATTTCTCTCCATCCAAAGGTTGTCTGGAAGAGATCGCTTTTTAGCGATAAGACCGCCAATTGTACAACATTACTTAAGTTTATGTTATTGTTTATAATGATTTTGTTATTTTGGTGTACAATAAAGAGTTATCTATCTATCTATCTATCTATTCCTCGTTAATTATTCAGAATGGATTTCGATGTATATATATCTACCTATTCTCTCTATAATGTTTTACATAGGTATACATAGATTTTCTTGTTAGATAAACCGGCATTCAAGAATATACAATGTGTTTTTTTACATTTCAGATCAAAAATTTTCCAATGAAACATAAGTGTTATGCTGCTCAACTCAATACCCCCAAGAGGAAGGCTACCACGTTTTGGAGCAAATTCAGAACTTTGTTACTGATTTTCAGGTAATTAATTAAATTGTAACTATGTATGAAAACACATATCTATTACACATATAATATATTTTTATTATTATGTTAGGAAGTCTCAATCAAATATTAATTCTATTCCATACGAAAATATAATATATATGTCAGTATTTTCTACACAAAACTTTTAAAAGTGAGTCGAATCATATTTCATGATTATGTACAGTATATAATAAAATGCACTGTCTGATTAACCGCTAACTTGCAGTTTAGATGATATAAGTGATAATAATCTAACGGGACGGGGTCTTCTGGAAGCTGATTTTGAAGACAGTTCTAATTTTAGGTTTAACCTGTTTGCCATCTTTGACCACTCAACATTATGTGAGATTATGGTCAAAAGATACCTATCGTCTATAAAAGCTTTATGTATTTTGCAATATTTTCATTTATTCTCTTTTTTTTAGAATCCTGGAGATGTCCAAAATAAAAGGGAGGAGGTGAAGAAAAATGCTCGACTCAACAAGCAGTGTTCAATCATACCTCATAACTAACATATAATGTGGTGCTGATAATAATCAGAAAAAATATTATCTGGTGGTAGATTAGGTCAGATTGAATTTTAAGTCACCTACATTTCACGCATTTCTACCAGAGTAACAGAGTGGTTTAATTCTCAACTACATAATAAGCATTTTGTATCATTTGTATTAAAGGTTTTCAATGTAATGAGGACGCTGGTGAGTGAATCCCGAAATTATATCTATATATAATCTGTTACATTTATGACATGTGGATTATGGTAAATGGTTCTGTGATAGTAAGATATTCTTGTAATCTAGCTTAGAGTTTATAATTAGTTTCATTGATTTTATGTTTGAGTGTTTATCTGTAAGTGTAATTCCTAAAAAAAACGAATAACGCCAAACCATGTAGTTAAAATAGTGTAAGCAATTACAAAATGTGAATAATTCTGAAGTATAATTTTTTAGTACATATCTTGAAATTATTAATAACCACTCCGAGTCGTTAAAATACTTATATATTAAATAAAACTATGTATAGTCATTATGATAATTATTATATAATACTATTGTATGCTTCTTAATTTATTTTATAAATAAATAATTATCAACAGAAAATATTTATTGAATTTTATTTATTTTTACGATAATAGATGTTTTTAGTCTATCACTTTTAGAACTACTTTTAACTATTATCCTACTTTACTTGCAGATTTGAAAGGCGGAGATCAGATTGGTAGATCTGTACAGTGTACCAGGCTCTGTATTCTGTAAGTGAGTTTTTGTTCTTGTTTACTAACTGGACGTTTTATATGAATATCTTATTGTATTAATGGAAAATATCAATTATCAAAATATCATTATATTATGTTAAACCAAGAACTGAAACTTCTTATAGTAAAATGCATGGTGCTTTTTTACTATAGGAAGTCTCAGTTCTTTGATTTCGAACCAAGATGATTGATATTTTTAACAAAATACTATCTGATCTTCATATGAAACACTTTTATGAGTTGAACCAAGAACTAAGACTCCTTCCAGTAAAACGCACTATTATTGAACCAAGACAATAGATATTTTTCCTAATATATTATCTGATCTCCGTATGAAACATTTAGAGATTTGAACCAAGAACTAAGACTCCTTCTACAAAAATAACCTATTATTGAACCAAGATAATGGATATTCTTTACAACATATTATGTGATTTCCGAGTGAAACATGGAATGACTTGAACCAAGTAATTAAACTTCTTACAATAAAACGCGCCATTATTTTACTAAGATAATTAAGATCTAAATGTAAAATATGTAATTATTTTGAACAAGAACTGAGGTTTCTTACAGTGAAATTCCATTGTCGAGTCAAGAAATCTGATATTCTACCCTGTAGAAAATTCTGTCTTCGTGCAACATACATATTCTTTTGAACGAATCAATACAATTTCTTCGAGTAAAACATCCATTAGAATACTAAGATCTAAAATTACTTACATTAAATATACTTAATATTGGAATGAGAACTGAAAATTGTTCATTGAACTTTGGTTTCTTAACATAAATAAGTCACAGTATTCATATAAGAAGATTTTTAGTTCTACCTAAAATAAATTTTCTTGTACGTAGAAAACTCTGTTGTTGGTCTAATAATAATATTTATTCAGAAGTATATATTTTACTTGAGGTAAGAATAATATCTTAACTGAACTATTTATGTACTTGACAGTAGAATATTTTTTTTTCTTGTTAGAATCTAATGAATGAGTGAACGAATGAGTTCATCTATTCAAGTAAGGATTGTTTTAAATTTGAGAATTTCTGATTCTCTAAATAAGAACAATGATGTACTTAGAGAGAGACATGGCTACTTTCTCTTAATAAGAACATAATAATCTTAGTAAGAGTAAATAAATACTTACATGAAAAATGATTATCAAGACAAATATTTACTAATCTCAAGAATATATTGTTTTCCCCATATATGAAACACGGAATGTCTTGACCAATAGATATATTCTTGATTTGAAACAATTTTTTTTTTCCGTGTAACCTATTTTTTTGGTGCATTCTATCTTGATAGAACCCTGGGTGTGCAGGTCCAACTTTCATTTGGCGGATGGTCTAGCCTTTGGCACAATCTCACCTTATGGTAAGTGATGGTGCGGCTCTCATAGACACATGATGGAACTTCCGGGACAAAAGTCATTTTCTACTTAAGAGTGACCACTCTCAAGTAAAAAAGAAATGGCGATCAATCGGTAAATGTCTTACTACGGTGTGAGGTTCGAGCCCGCGGCAGGGTTAGAAACTGAACCTTAAACGGGGCATTCATTGCCACTCGGCCATCACTGCTTCATAAGCTTGAACTGATAAAAATATCACCATAATTAACAGCCGGAAGACGTCCACAGTTGATTAATGCCTTCTGCATGTGGACCTGCCCGTTTTATTTTCAAAATCCCTAAGCTTGGCAGACGTCTTAGGGGTCATAATGTAAGATGACACTTCTTCAGCAGCATCGCTGCTGCCTACCCTTCGTCGCCTCTTACGAATCTCACAGGAAGATGTGCGGTGGTGCAATTCTAGCCCGGCACCCTAGGGGGCTATAAAATATACTTGGTAGAAATTCTTTGAATCAATTCCTATATTCACAAGGAAGATGTTTATTTACCTTCGGACCCAAAATTTAAACATTTCAACAGACCTTGTCCAATTAAATTCATTCAACCCTAAACAACATCGTTTGCAAGTAAAATGTTAACCCATTAATTTCATGAAAAAAAAAAATACAAAACCGAATAAATAAATACCGAGAGATAGAAAAACGGTTGGCTGGTGTTTTGCAAAGGAAATCAAAGGATTCAAAAAGGCCTCATTAGTATAGGGAATAAAGTATGTTGTAAAGGTAAGCTTGTTATCTCGGGTACCCTTGTTATCCCAGGGCCCTGATAGCCCCTGTTCCAACGTATGAATTTCACATGAAGTTGCCACCTAAACTTTGATGTCCGCCGTTTCAGAAAACAATACGATTATAGGAATCAAAACAACTCACGACAAAGGCGGATGTTAGAAGGAAGCATTTCTTTTGATTTTCCTTACATTTTTTTTATGTTATTGTGACGGAACAATCTCAAGGCCCACCTGACGTTAAGTGGTTACTTCTGCCTATAACAGATGCATTTCGTCACAAGTGACGAATTACACTGCGCTCGTCACCTTGAGACATAGTTGTTAAGTCTCACGTGCCTGTAATTTCACTGGCTCTCAAGGACTGCTGCCGGAACACACCGTTAGGTGCTTGGCGACAGATTTTCAACTTGAGGGTGGTCGCTAGCCAGGCTCTGCCCATTCGCAAAAAGTCCTTACACCATGCGGTGAAATCAAGCCCGCAGCGGGATTCGAACCATGGACCTGCTGCGCGGCAGTCCATAGCCAATGCCGATGAGCCATCATTGCTGTCTTTCATTAAAGTAGACAATATTTGCAGAAATGATTGCTTCAGTGATTCTGCTGTACAGTGGTTCACGATTCGAATGCTGCCACTACGCTGGCTGCCTTGATTTTCACTGTTTGAGCAAGTTCTACTCAAAGCTTTGTATATTTAACTTCTTCGGCTAAAGCATTACCTACCTACAGCATTTCAAAAAATCATTCAAATACGAGTTTGGAGGTCGCAGTGACTTTTAGAAGCAATGATAGCTGAGTGATAATAGCTATTGACTGCCGCAATTCCTTGGTTCGATCCCCACGCTGGCATGAGCTTTCACCGCATCATGAAAGGGAATTTTGCGAATGCTCACCTTGTTTACCAACACCGTCAAGTAGATAATCTGTCGCCAAGCACCAGTGTATTCCGGCAGCCGAGCGGTCCTTGAGAACCAGTAAAATTACAGGCACATTAGACTTGACAAATGTATGTTTTGGGCGCAGTGCAGTTAGTTCATCACTTGTGACGAAATGCATCTGTTGTAGGCAGAGGTTAGTCCACTTAACGTCAATTGGGCCTAGCGCTAGTTCCGATACAATCACATAAATGTAAGTAAAACACATTCTGTTCATCAGAAGACGTTGCTGCGTTTTTACGACTTCCAATTAAAGAAATCTTCAACAATGACTTCTAAAAGAGGTTCACTTTTAAGCATACCTCTTTAGTGTTGTAAGCAAGGGTAACGAATATTAGAAATTCGCATCCTTTGGTTTTCCGCGACCAGTCAACCTAGTTGGTGCATACACAAGCTTTCCGGTTTGTGAGATTCACTCGAGAATGTTTCATCCCTATAGTGACAGTAGAACTTTTGTGAACGAGTTCATTTGAAGGAGTACTGCCAACAATTTTTACCGCAGCCGCTACAGTTGGCGGTAGAAACTGTTTAGAAATGTTCTTATTACTGTATTCCGCTTCGAAGAGTGGTAAGTGATGAAAGAGGTGATGAAGAAATAACAGGCACAGACTTAACAACTTGTGTCAGGACAATCGCCGCAGTGCAGTTATATATTCAAATGCATCTGTTATATATATAGGCAGAGTATACGGCTTAACAACAGGTGAGCAGTGATTTGAAATATTTAGATTAGTTACATCCGAACATCACTGCTCTAAAAGCTTACTAGAATTTACCTATATACATACCTACGCACATGTATATGCAGTTTGTTATGACAAGGAAAGAACGTTCAAATATTATGCGTCATATCTGTTGCTAGAAAGAGATAAATAAGCAGTTGGTGTTACCACCGAACCGCCACGAGACGTTCCGATCACCATTATGCTGCGATCTCTTTCACTCTCTCACACCAAACGATACACATATCTCGCTCATCCATTTCATTGAGATTAGTTCCTAAGATAAAACAAAATGACGATATTTTCTATTTCATCAATAAAAGCAATAATTACGCGTGAAATGAAACAGTTTTCTTATCTCTCACAGTGCCTGTATAATTGGTGCAGAGTCTAAAGACACAAGAAAAGCATATTGTCCACAGATTATTCCTAAAAAACACGATTAGCGGCGATGTATTCACCGGACGCTTGGAAGTGTAAGACTGGTAGTGACTCAGGTGATTACCCTGAATTCGTCTAGTAAATATGGAGGCCATACAACACATCTACAGGTAAAAAAATCTTAGCAGGTGAGCATCGTGCTTGTCCCATTACACGATCCAGAACATAAAAAACTGCTCACAATTCCTAGTTGCCTGTTGTGTTCTGCCCAAAGCCACTTCAACTTCTGAGAATTTCTGAAGAAGAATTCTGAGAACGATGTCTTAGACGTCAATAATGAGGCGAATCTCGTCTTTTTGGACCTTAACGAGCAAAGAAATCCCAGCCTACAGTAAGCTCTCTTCACGGTACGTTATGTGACTCTAGGGAAGAAATTAAACTGCAAGAAATAGAAAATAAGCAGTCGACACATTCCGCACAACAAACACGGACACATCGAATAATATATTGGTGCCTTGCGTCTGAATTATAAATAAGATCAGTTCATATACATAAACGTCTTTTATACGAGAAAGATTTTCCCATTGCCGCATTAGGACGGACTAATGCGGAAAATCTTGGCCCACATAATATGGTCGCATTAACATTATTTTTATTGTGTCCGCAACATACCAGCCATATTGTAAAGTGCCCTATAAATTTAAGTTGATTTACGTGTGTGCGTTATTTGAATTTTATTTTAAGGACTGGCGCTTTTCTCTCCCCGAAAATCAGAATTCCTATTGAACGGAGCAATGTCGAAAGCCTTCTGGCATAGAACATATAATAATGGGTACCCGTATCTGGATACTCTATCCGTGCATTGATGATATTAGAGCACCTATACAGCATATTATTGCCATTTAAATGCTAGTAACCAGATTTAGGGCTATTATTAAAAATGTAAGTTTTTTTCTAACAATTAAAATAAAACATTGTTCAAATATCAGTTTCAATGAGCGATAAATAAATGTATTACTAAGAATATCGAAGCTTAATTTCCTCGTAATTGAAGTGGAAATTCCAGTGTTTAACTCGTGCATAAACCCATTCTCGACTTATAGGTACCAGCTCTCGCTTAGGGCTCGGTCTTTTAAACGCCTCGGGTAAAATTACTTGTTTTATAAATGTATCTTTGTACATTCTGCTATTTTATATATTTTTTGTAATAAATAAATGGGTAGCCGTCGTACTTGTAAATTTTTCATTAATCTTGTTAAGGGAAGTGACTTCTAGCGAACTCCGTAAATACGTAGTTTCTTCATATTTTAACTACCAAGTGTTAAAACTTGGTGAAATTTTGAAAGCAAGTCTTTAAGTCTAAAGTCCATGCTTCTGGTTCGTCAGTTTCCTGTAAAATGATTCCGATTTCAGAATTATTTGACAAAATTGTATGGGAATTTTGTTTTCAAAAGAGAAAAAATATTAATAAAACGAAAAACTGGCCAACCAGAAGCTTCGATAAGTAGACTCAAAGTCATGCATCTTAAATGTTACCGAGTTAGAACATAGATATCAGAAATTCCGGTATATTATGTAACATATCCTCTATTCTACCAAAAAAATACTGCAAATACCGATTTATTACGTTGTTCTGAAGCTGTGAATAAACGAACAAGCAATATTTTTATACGGGCGGCTCGCACATGACCAGTTTATTGTTTATTTTCAATAATAAATAGTAAAATCTCATTTTAATAGAAGACATGTAAATCAAGGTCAAAAACAGCAGAACGTAAACCTAACCGCAGCGGGCGTGGTTTAAAAAGTGTACCGTGCAGCGCGGCGCAACAACATTACATTTACGCAACCAATCGGATTCGATCATTTCTAATTAAATTAGGATGATTGTGAGTGATTAATTTTATATGAACTTGATGGGTCCATAATCAAAGCAGTACGAGTAACTTTATGAGAGTTACACTTCTGTAGGTACATAATAACGAATATTACAAAAATATTTTAAGAAAATACTAAATTAATATTTTAGAAAACCACTCAAAAAATATAATAAATATATCTAGTGACAATTCCGCCTAATTTTCTTGTGAAGCCATCGTGACGTCACAAACGCCACGCAGCCAAACCGGAAGAACATTTGACGCGTGTCGCTTCTACACGTGGACATATAAGACAAAATGTATTTTTATAAATATTAATTTAATGTTTTCCTAAAAACATTTGTTATTATTAAATGAAATGTATTTCCATAAAGTAACGCCTGAATTTATTAATTTCTTTACATATTTATGCATAGATGTATATTGTGAGTGAGAGTTGCTAAGTCTCGGGGGAGGAGCACGGCAAAGAGCAGGCTCTACTAGTAAATGCGGGTCGTCGCGTATACCTCTCGCAGCGTGTATATTCGAACTTGACATGTTGACAAATGTTAAAGCTTCTGAACGGTGCCATTCTGTTTGACAAGAGTGATAGGACCTTTGAGAATATTGTAGTGGCATCGATTTAGTGGATGTGTTCCGACTTCACCTGTATTCTGGCCTTGTTTCAACCTATTTCCGATGGAACTCTATTTTATAAAGTATGTACCCAAAGGGAAAAACGGAGCCTTATTCCCTGATAAGAATCCGCAGTTTGCCTGTCTGTCCATCGGTCCGAGTTAAAAACGCGCAATTTAGATAGTTCATAGTATGTGAAAACTTTGACTCACAAGACGAATATTAGATTAGAAATTCATGAAAATATTTTTTGGGAGGTGCCCCAATATACAAAAAGATAGCCGATGAGGTATCATCATTGTCCGAGGTCATTGAGAATTTTTTTTTCGTTTACTTTTTTTATCTATATAATAAATTATACCTTTATGTTAGAGCGCAGAACTAAACAGTCTGGAATTTCGGTACAGTAAGTACCATATCCTCTCCATTTAACAAAAACATGCTGAAAACGCCGATTATTCTTGTAGTTATAATAATAATTACTACATAATTATAGTTAACTATAGTCGTGATCAAAACCAACAAATTTTTTTTATGCCTTATAGGTTACCCTTTGATAACTATCTCACCTGATAGTAAGTGATGATTGTGGTCGAAGATGTTGTTCAGGCTAACCTAGAATTACTGGCTCTCAAGGACAGCTGCCGGAACACATCGTTAGGAGTTTGGCGAAAGGTTTTCTACTTGATGGTGGTAGCTAGCGAGGCGGGCATTCGCAAAATGCCCTACCACGCGCAAGCAGAACATTAAAATAATCCCCACTTATGATTATTCAGAATTCGAATTACATTCCTTCATTCCAAAGTAAGTAATTTACTACAACTACAGTTAAAATAGAACGTTTTTTAAATAAAAATAGCCCTGTCATCTAAAATAATAAAAAAGTACAACAAATCTATTTTTGTTTCTACACGTTTACAACATATCACATTATCAACAACTATTGACATGACAAGCACATGAAATCTATAAAACAGAGATTTTTACAATAAACAATACCACATAAAACCGCAATTCTTTAGTATCATAAACGTTAAACGTTAAATTACGTAACGTATAAGTTATCATAAACGTTAAATACAAAGAAATACCTAAGTACCAACCTATCACCGGACTCACCGGAACGACCTAAAACTGCTCACTACTATCGCCACAGAATACCTCATAGTGCCCGCTAAAGCTATCCTCATAAACCTTCGGGACCCATCTATAAATTGATATCTTTCTCGAATCATCTTCTATCTATAATAGTTTAAAACTGTGACTGGAATATGTTTGTACGGAAGTACAATTCCTGGTACTACGAAACAACGGCATATGGATTGTACTGAGATGGATGATCGTAATTATCGTAAAGGTAAGAAATAGGATTATGGCGCTAAACAAGCGGTATATCGCACGCATAAAACTTTTTTTTAATATTTGGCCACTATATCATTTGTAGCCCAATTATGAAATTTGTTAGTAACACAATGTGCTCACCTAGAATTACTGGTTCTTGAAGGCAGCTGCAGGAACACACCTTTAGGTGCTTGGTAACAGATATTATACTGAAAGACAGTAGGTTACAACTACTTTTTTTCTAGGTGGAAGATCTCTTCAGCAAAAGATCTTCTTGGTTAACACCAACGCTCAGATACCCTGCCTCGAAACACAACTGTGGTGTAAAGGACAGTACGCTGAAATGCAAAAAAAAAACTTTTCGCCTACCTTCTCATAGAATGGAATTGCCCCTCCGAAGAATGGTTTGATAAAGTTTCTAGTGCAATGTTCGTCTTTGCGTCAACTCATACACAAAATATCAAAATTTCAGGCTTTATGACATACGCGGACGGATGGACAGACAGACAAAGGAGAGAGCGTAGCCTCATTAAAATGCCTCTGCCTTAAAATTTCTCCTATTGGAGCCTTTGGCGCCAAGAGAATCAAACCATAATGCGTAACACTTTAATGGGCGTAGCGGTCAGCAGAATTCCTAGTCAAAAAATAACCTCAAACAAAACCCTTCTTCAATATGGGCCACCTTCACTTACTTATATGAATGTATCTCAAATAATTTCTGCAGAAAATGTGGCTAAAATTAGGCTCAGACACGGGTTAGCCTTTTGTAGTTTATTTTTACCTTATGGCATCTTTGCGAAGCTATTCAGAGAGAGGATGTTCGATTTTATGTGTACCGGATTTTGTAGTCAGGAGTTAACGTATTCGTAAAGGAAACCGGTACAACATGCCTTTCAATAGATTTCTTTGATCATAGAAATGTACGTAATATGAAAATTCTGCGTACCTGTGAAGTATTTCTATATTCCGTACCAGCTAAAATTAACTCGATATGTTGGTTTATAAATAAGATTGTCTAAATACAGAATAGTAGTTAGTGAATTTTCTATTGTGAGCCAGCTGATTTTAAAGTAAGCGATTTCCTGATTATGGTCACTTTGAACATCTTCAGAGAATCAATATTTAGATTTAAAAAATTTAAATGTTGTGTACGGACGTTTTGGCAACCAATCCGTGCTGAAAGTATATTCGTAACAGCTTGAAAAAAAAAAGAACTGAAGTGCAGGTTTCAAAATTTGTTTTTGACACTCCTCCACAATCATGAATTTTCATATCAAAATTTTATTAAATTGTGACAATTTTAACCTAAATCCATAATGTGTCCAATATGTGTAAGTGTAAAATGATTTTCTCTATATTTTACGTATATCGGACAAACAAAAGGTCGATTGAGATTGAAATTTATTCCATTAATGTTGTTTTACTTTCCACCTTGGCCCCTATAAGTATATGCGTGGGTACATCGGATACGTCAGGTGCTTGGCGATAAAATTTTCACCATTGGGTTGTAGTTACTTCATTATTTTTTAAAGCAGTCCGGTCCGGAGTCTGATATTGTGCCCTGTACCCTTTTCATATTCTGTGCCTATAGCAATATACTATCCCCAATTAGAACCCAACATATCTGTTGAAACCTCTGACATCCCCTTAAGGAATATAAAAGCCTGGGACCGCCGCGGTGCATGGGTATAACCCGCGCGCGGACAAGCTTAGTGTAAAATGGTAAGTCTTATAAACATAGACTTCGACCAGCGACAGTAAAACCGTGCGCTGTCGTCCGCAGCGGTTAGGCTGATGATGTCAAATTTCGGTGGGCGTACGCCTATGTTTGTAGGACTGCCAGCGTATACAGAGCTCTACGGGTCCCGCTCAACGTAGCGAAAGGCCGAAAAATATTTCGAGATATTGAATATCACATTGCGAAGTGTAATTTTATCAACAATATGAATGGAATTAAAATTTCGAATTAGGAAATATTACAAGCATATTATCTGGATGCCATTACAGCACAAATCAGATAGATCTCAATATCAAAAAGGAGGTCGTAAAGTCGTGTTACAACATCAGCCTGACCTGACGGCGAAAGATCAAATCGATACATCATTATTAAAGTACCCAACAAGATCGTCTCAGCGAGGTGAAACGTGACTGCGGCCCGTAACGGAATCAGATAATACTGCTCGAAGGACCATAAATAAAATCAAGACCAAATAACTCTTGGGTTGGACTTACTGCCGGGTAGCTAACTGTCTGGAGGAATTGTGGCGAATTAGGTTTAGTGAGATGAACGTTCTTTCTAGGTTTAGTGTTACGGTTTTAAATCTATTAGCCCCATTATACATTTTGCACACAAAGTCATAACTCCACACTAAGTAAGTTATTGTCGATATTTGCCCCCTTTTCGGATTCTATACTCCGACTGTATGTATATACATATAATAGAATATGAAAATATGTAATCAAATATTGTTGGATTGCGTAACAATCAAAACAAATACATATGCATAATAATTAGTATATTATTATTATTCGTCATACCTATTAAAATGTTATGGTATATACGATTATATATTGTATATGTCGGTCTATAATATGAACTACTTACTCAAGATTTGCACATCAGGGTTCTGATTGAATAAAGAGACTTTACTCGTATAATATAATACCATAATTGTACCTATTTTTCGCAAAACATACCAGCGCCTTCTGAAAAATTGGTACGAGTTACACTGTCAAAATGGGGATTATAGTTAAATTCCCCCCTCCCTACCTATATTGATGTCATAAAATTAAATGGTGTATGCAAATAATAATAAAAATTTAAACGTTCGAAGTTAAAAGTTGTTTATAACTTTCATTAGTCGGTACATTTAATGCATACAATATAGTCTAAACATACATGATACCCATTTGGGCATAGAATCATTTTATACAAATAAACACATTAAATATTTCATATGAAGTACTTATTACCAACGTTAAACAAACCTATATTTGATGTTAAACTTTGTCAATAGTTTTGTTGTCAATTTTATCAGGGAAATGTACTCACCATTTTAATAATTAATTATGATTTTATATAGTTTCACATTGTGAAATTAATAAAAATGACAAATGTCATGACAGAATTTTAAAATTATATAAATTGGTCATTATAATATTCTTTTAGATTGTAATAGCATTTTTATATTAGTGATGTTTTAATTTCATTTATAAACTTGTTTATATTTTTTCGCTTACATAATTTTTTTTTGCCTTAAAATAATACTATTTTATCGATTTATTTTATTATGCGGCTATGAAGTTTGGCTTAACGTTTAAGGCTCCATAAGATATTAGTTTACATCGACGCTTTTTATGTGTACACTATATCCCATCATACGACCGTCAAACTTTGTATTATTAATTATTTTAGTAAGAACTCAACCAAAATAGAATAAAAACTGGCCCCTTATTCAGCCACTACGCCATTTTTAGTTGCTTGCGCCCCACCTCCGAACGAAGATTGCAATATCACCGTAAATACTATACAACTCAATCCCAGTCAAGAAATAAATAGTTACAAACTCACATAACTATGTTTAATATTGTTAAGTTTGCAATAACGCCTTCTAGGCGAATTACATTACAAAATGACAAATTTACGAGAGGAAAAATTATAGTCATGTGCGGGATTCGAACCCGCGTCCATCCACCCCTTTAGCCGGTGTATGCTCTAACCAATTGAGCTAACATGACACAATGACTCATAACTTTAATTCTTACTCTCGTTCTTCAACCAGCAATGGACGCGGGTTCGAATCCCGCACATGACTATAAATTTTTCTCTCGTAAATTTGTATTTTTTTTACATAACTATACATATTTTGTCACTATTAAGTACGTCTTAGATACAACATCACAACTGAAAAGCCTAATGACTTAGGACGCACAAGCCATATCTCATATCATTGTAACCTAACAAATGTAAATAATTCAATAGGATGGAACGGCGCGGCGGCCGCGGCCGGCACAAGCACTGAACATAGATCTGAACTAATGGAACTTAATAATGCAGAGGGCAATGGAACGAGCCAATTCAACGAACTAACTTATCTAGAAAACAATTGTAGGAAACTCTACGGTATAACGTTCAAGTGCTTTTTACTTTTAACATTTTCTAAGAGCTATTATGGATTGGCCGTACAGTGCCCGGCTTAAGAGTACAACGACTATTTTATATCGTCACAGAATAGAGAAGACCAAGAGATTGGCTCCGCAAAGCCATTCCATTAAATATGCGACTCTATATATACGAAGAAATAAAGTGCACTTCAGCACGCAGTACCTCACATTTATATTCACCTACAAGCCCTATCTCTTTCTATCGCATAGCCATGCGTAGGATCTCATCTTATACGACACGCACGCATAGTAGAATAAACCCGTTCGGACGGATATGCCTGCAGCTTATATACCTGTAGCTTTGTGCCTAAAGTGCGGCGTGCTTGATATCGTCTGGTTGAATATCGTAAAAGTGTGACTGAGGGGAAAAAATGCGCGTAATATTTTATTTATGTACTCGTATTTTTTGAGCAGGATGTTTTGTCGGTGTTAAGCGTTGAACCTTGCAACAGATGCATTTCGTCATAAGTGGCGATTTAGACTGCGCCCATCACCCTGAGACAAAAGTCGCTAAGTCTCATGTGCCTGTGATTTCTCCGGCACCCATACTAGAAGAGTACGGAACACAGTAATGCGAATATTACTGCTTGGCGACAGAAATGGGTATGATGGCAGTACTTCCCCTCACGAATTCGCACAAAGAGTGAAACAGTAGGTAACTCACTTTGACGTAAGTAGAGGAATGTAGTTCGTCAAAATGAGTACTGTATCAGCCGTGTTGTCCACTGCTGAACACAGCCTTCCCCATTACGAGGGAGGTTTGGCATAATCCCTGCGCTTGACAGGCGTCATGGGCATCACATTGTAAGATGAAGGCGCTGCTGCCCAGTACTTTACCCTAAGTACCGTAGTAGAATAAAAAACGTAACAAATAGAAAGACAGCCATTACATCTTACCGTGCCTACGTAGAATCGATACTGCGATATGGAGTCGTAATGTGGGGAAATAGTACCGACACTAATAGAGCATTCATTGCACAGAAAAAGTGCGTTAGAGCAATATGTGGAATTCCACCAGACGAATCTTGTAAAACACTGTTTGGGATTCTTGGCTTGTTACCGCTACCTGCCCTTTATATATATTAAACTTGTATATTTGTAATGCAGCATAAGTATTTATTTTTAAATGCATTTGATGTAAATAATAGAGTACAACGCAACCCGTACAGACTAGTTTATAATGTAGTACCAAAATCAGCTAAATATTCTAAAAACTGCTTAGCTATGTGTGTTAAAATATTCAATAAATTACCAAATGAATTTAAAGATCTTAATATAACACAATTTAAAAAGAAAACTTATGCATGGTTGCAGGATACAAAAATTTACAATGTAAGAGACTTCCTGAAATAATTTAATAATATACTTAGTTTAAATAGTACTAATTTGCATGCTACGCCAATACTAGCAAAACATGAGCACTTTAATTTTTTATGATAACAACTGTATACCATGTTTTACGCAAATAAAGAATCTTTATCTTTTATCTTTATCTTTATCTTTTACCTGTTACGAAACCTACGGGAAGAGATGGAGGATGACATTCTAGCACGGCACCCTACGGGCAGAGTGAGCAACTAAATAAAATATTTTGTCATGACTGGCTAGGGGTTGAGGGGTAGATACAATTTTATTAGCAAAGGCGGCAAAAAGTTAGACGTTCATGACGCAGAACAGCAGCTAAAACAGCTGCCTCTGTACCGCAAAGTCAGTTCTTTTGCTGGAGTTTTGCCGGCCTGGAGAGAATTTTGTGACTCCCTTTTTAAACCCTGATGTGAAACTTAGGAAACTTCTTCGGAGGAAAGTTATTCCATATCTTGCAAGATGATGATATCACGTACACCCATGTACGTAATCATAATAAGCTTAACTTGTGTGTTCAGACTTCAATTTAAGTTTTCATGATATTACTTGGTCTAGACGTAAAAGTCGTTTACTCAATGGATTACTAAAAAACTAACATTTTGCAATCAACCTCGATGGACCATTAGCTTAAGGTGTCGTTATGGAAATACGAAGTCCTTGGTTCTATCCTCAAGTCAGTTATTGGGTTTTTCAATAGCATTCCCTAGTCTGGAAGTCTGGAACTGTTGCCTATTAGATGACTATAGGCTCTCCACAATTACATGGGACCCAACGTATACGGAAACGTTAGGTGTTATTTCTGTCCATCGGGTGTCGGACTACAATATCCCCCTTCTCTTTCTGTGGGTGTAATAGGAGGCGATTAAAGGTAACACAACAGAAGGTGGGCAGCAGCGCTTTCAGAGGAACTGATATCTTACACTGTAATCCCCAAGACGCCTGCCAAGCGTAGAGATTATGATAAAACCCCTCCATTATGGGGGATGCTGTATTCAGCAGTGTACAGTACAGTACCTTCTACAATTTGACAACCGAAAATTTTGCTTTAAAGCTAAAATAGTTTTTCAGACGTAAAGGCCGAGTGGTTGTGGAACATCGCGTTAGGTGCTTGGCCACAGATTTTTGTCATGGTGGTGGCTATCTAGACGAGCATTCCAAACTACCCTAAACACTGACCTGGTTATAAACAAGTATAAGTTAATAAAAAATAAAAAAAACTCGATTGTACTCGTAAATTTACTTTCGTTAAGGGTTTTATCGTTTCATAGAAGTTGAAACTATAAGATGTATCATTTCTTAAAGCCCTTCATTTTGATAACCCACTCGATGGGTTTAAGATACAAAAAATCTCACTATTTGGTGTCTAAAATCCGTGAATTTGTTTTTTTTTTTTTACTTTTTTATGTACCTAGTGTCACCTGGGCTATTCACACACAACAAATCTAATGATATATTATACATTAAAATCGGTTGAGCCATTTAGAAATGATGAGTAAATAAAGAAACTCACAAACATACATACATGAACCCTGAAATCATAACACTCCTTTTTTTTGACAGTTGTGTAAAAAGCATTGAATGGCAAAATAAAAACCCATAAAGACTTATCCATCGACGCACATTATCGTAATATCACCCAATTGACAAAGTGGCGAGCCCAATCTATCACGTACCGATCCCATTTAAGTTGGCACACATCGAACGAACGAAGATGTCTGCTAACTTGTTATTGGTACACGACCGCGTATGTTTTATAGCAATAACGTGACGCGTATATCTGTTGTAAGGGCAGCGACACATTTGGATACAGACAAACTTGGAATTTTTCAACGGGCCCAGTATACCACATCAAAATATATTTATTTTTTTAATGTCTGATAGGTTAGCCTTTGACCACTATCTCACCTGATGGCAAGTGATGATGTGGTCGAAGATCTTGTTCAGGCTTACCTAGAATTACTGGCTCTCAAGGACAGCTACCAGAACACACCGTTAGGTGCTTGGCGACAGATTTACTGCTTGAGGGTGGCAGCCAGGCGGGCATTCGAAAAATGCCCTACCATCATGCTGTTACGACTGCCATCGTAAGACAACAACCGGAATCGACGGCTTAACGTGCCCTCCGAAGCACGGAAGCGCTCAGTAGTAATGTCTCTTGCGGTCACCCATCCTAGTCATGACCGCGGCGGATGTTGCTTATAACTTTGCTGATCGGGTCAGAACGGCTAAGCAAACTTCGCTACGAGCGCTTCAAACATGTCAACTGTTCCGCGGCACTAGCATATGAATAAAGAACCGTACAGAAGTAAAGTTTAATACTACACGCATAGCTATGTGTGCGTAGTCACTGACAAGATTCACAAGACGATAGCGGCGGTACATAACTGGTTTAAACCAGCTCAGTCTGTGGGCAAAAATGTCGTAGCTTTCATTCTGCACCTTTATTTATTTATGTAGTACTAGAGCGAGTAGGATCAGTTGAAGTACGAGAAATGAAAATATCTATGGTCTGAAATGTGTTTCTTTTTCCCTTTTTAACCAACTTCAAGAAAGGAAGAGGTTCTTATGAACTGTTTGCCTTTGTGTGTTATAATTATAACGTTTTACAGGGTGTACCGATCTTGATGACTTAATATGTATTTGAAAGCTAGCGCTTGACATGTGGTTACGTTTTTTTGAGATCTGTCAAGTAGTATTTGAGGTATTCCTAATAATGCGTATTGAATTGGTTTCGACTAAATTGATGATGTTCTCATTTTTTCTTGTCGATGTAATATGAACAAAAAGCAATGTATGCAATGATTTGTTTTACTTACTATTTTACGTGTTAACGTGTACTCGTTAACATATATTTAAAGTCGGTTTTTTTTGTTAAAATTATCATTTGCCATATCTTCGCCGGTTTGGAAAATTTCCAAAAACTTAATCGACCATAAAACTTCGTAGGTATACCTAATTATCAAACATGCTCACAACATTTTACGAGAATCGGTTGAGAAATGCGACCTATAGAGGAGAAAAGCCAGACATACGAAAGCATTTTGCCCAAACTGAAACGAGGTTCTTCGCGCTCGGTCTGTCAAATATGCGCTTGTATTGTACCTAGCCAGGCGGATATTCGCAAAATGCCCAACCCCTATGCAATTTCACAAAAGTAGAAGTAGGGTACAAATTTTACAAAGGCGTAGAGGTATGAATATCATTATTTTTTATTTTTTATTTTATAAATCTATACTCCACAGACTCCAGGGTCCGTGACTTTTTTCAATTATGACATTTTTATTTAAAAACAAGAAAGGCGCATGTGCCAGCCGTCGTCGTCTTCCTCAACTATTTTTGAGGGAAGATTGATTTGAGAGAAGCGACCCGACACACAACACCGCCATTAACATCATTATTATTTACTAGCGAGCTGGAGATCGTATATACTTTAAATATATTTTTTTACTTTTACGTTTTCAAGCCCCAAATCTCCACCCCATTGAATAATTTTGAAAAATCTGAATCGACAAAAAAACACCATATAATTATCGAACAACAAAATGGCTAACCGTTCTTAGAAATAACGTGACAGCATACCTAGTTCTTCGATAAAATGAAATAACATAATCCCAGTGGACAATAGCAAGCCAAACGCCGCAACTAAAGTAATATAAAGTCATATCGTAATCATGAACCTATAAAATTGTGTGTGCGTGAGGCGCGTATCTACAAACACAGGTCGGGGTTGGGGTACTTGCGGTCCCACAGTTTCGATGTCAGTGGCGCAATGTATTTTTTATAGGTTCATGGTCATAATAGTTCACTTATCTGCCCTAGGTCAACATTAAATACGATAAAAAACTAGTTAACTAATGTGTTACTAGTTGCGTAGTTTAAGTTAATAATCTGAATATATGCACCAAATACTTTTGGAAATTAAATCGATTCAATGGCAGTGAATTTAAAATCTTTTAAATTGAAGCAATTTTAAGTAGTTTTATTTCCTGAGACTGATATAAATGATAACGCCAAAACATCTATTTCATGCGTAGATTTTCGGTAAAACATATATGCATGTGCGTTGCATGGTTTTTTTGTAATATTTAGTACTAGCTTTCCGGGCGCGGCTCCGCCCGCGCGTATGTCGGTTATCGCGCAAAAACATTAAACTCTTTTTACGCAGTTGGATAAAAACTATCCTATGTTTTTTCCCGGGTCTCAAACTATTTCCATACCAAATTTCATTCAAATCGGTCCAGTAGTCTTGGCGTGAAAGTGTAACAGTCAGACAGACAGAGTTTCTCATTTATAATATTAGTACAGATAATAGTTAAATTATAGTTTTATAATATTTACTATAATTTTTCCTGCCGTAAATTTGTTGATGATGATTGTTGTATTTTAAATGAAACTATATTAACTTTTTGAGTTTACTGCGTTTTATAATTTATAACTTTTTCACCTTCAGACAGATCAACGACAAAGGCACATCAGAGACGGAAGTGATACCCTAACCAAAAATATATTGTTTTACCATCGCTCTTTTACAGCACAGATAACATAGTATTTAAGAACACAAATGATGAAATTTGTAATTTTGTAATGTAATCTGCAGAGCATGCGTTATTGCAATAATAAAAATATTAAATTTGGTATAAGTATATTCGACATCTGCCACCTGGTCTGTTCTGCCACATTTTGTAGTTATGACAAATCAAGTTTGTATATGACATTGCAAACAGTTGTTGCAGTATAAAAATAAAAAATCATGTTCAAAACACACCAAGTTTGAGCAGGAAACAGCTGAATGATTCGCTCTAAAATATACGCCAGATTTTTGTCCTTTTAGGTTTAGGTTTATAAACATTTATTCTCAAAAAAGACATTACATTACACTTGAGAACAATACTAAACATTAATAAAATTACCATAGTATAGTACTTTTAATTTTTGTAATGTTAGCTTAGCACGCGATAGTACTTGTATTCATAGTTGGAAATAAAAAATAACTATACTTCAAATACCGATACCTCACAGTCATATCGCCAAAGGCAATGGCTTCAGACCGGTTCTCAACCAGTTCACAAGCGTATCTCACTGCACAAGACTACCCCTGGAAGTATGACTAAGGTAATTCCTCAGAAGTCAGCGACTGGTTTCATTCAACTATTCTTCTTTACCGCAAATTCCCGCTACGAAGAAGAGCACATTTTTCATATAAAATAAGATTGTAAACGTTTCTGTAAGTATTACCTGTCTCTGTCATTTAAGTCACAATATGCACCATTTTAGTTCTTAGACAAAACTTAATGTAATGAATAAAGAGGAATTTATCTTCAAAGGATAGCAGAGATGTAATAATAACAAATACTTTTAAAAGTATCTTAAAAAATATTAAATAATATTTAAATAAAACACTTAAAAAAGCATAAAATTATATATCTAGTGACAATTCCGCCTAATTTTCCTGTTATCTACGTGGAGTCACAAACATCACGCAGCCTAACCGGAAGAATACCCGACTAGTTTCGCTTCTAAACGAAGCATCTTCAGGAGGTCTTGACTTACCGAGCACACGATCGAGAATCTCGATCGGTTAGGCTGAGTGATGTTTGTGACGTCACGTAGGTAACAGGAAAATTAGGTGGAATTGTCACTAGATATATAATTTTATGCTTTTTTAAGTGTTTTATTTAAATATTATTTAATATTTTTTAGGATACTTTTAAAAGTATTTGTTATTATTAAATATGGATTTCCGCAAAGTAACGCCTGAATCTATCCATTACCTAGCAGAGATGTCTCAAGTAGTCTGAATTTTACTTTGTTGTTGGCGATTCATTGCCATTGATTAGGTACAACTGTACTGCGGCGTTTTTGGAATGCTGCGTGTCCCTACGATTCCTAAATACTGACCAATTGGCAACACCTTACGATAATCAACAATGAGTGGCGCGTAAGCGCCCCTCTGCATGGAGGTCATAGATTCTAGGTTTGACACCGAGACGGAAAATATTATGTATTTCTGTCTTCGTGACGAGTTTATATGTTTTTACCAGCTCGTGTCGGTATCGTGGAGCTGCGGCGCAAACATTACTGCATTTAGACGTGAAGGGAACTGATGCCTCGGAGTGATCAGCGCAGTGCAGTATCAATCAGGACGAAACGGTGACACTGCTACTGTAATGGACAGGCATTACGCTGACTATTAGGCGGGCGCTTCGTCCGTTTCATCAATGTATAATAAAATGTATTAAGTTTTACCAAAATCCGTTTAGCCGTCGTAATAACGTAATTGACAACAAACACACTTACTGTGGCATTTAAATATTATATAGTGTGTTGTTATTTACCTATAACATTATCTCATCGAATTGCGAAACATATTCCTAACACGGTTACTTTCCATATCGATATATTTGAATACATATCATCAACAGATCACTTTAATATGTATGTCATGCCTCAGCTACACCAAGCTATGTTTAGAACTTGATAATCTATGTTAATATACATAAAATCGCCACACGTTCAGATGTTCAGCCATGCAAATGTTCTAGTGATGTAAAATGGATCATCTTTGTTGGTTTAGTTTAGTTGTTTATTATTCATGAGCTCTGGAGGATGCTTGTAGAACTATGACTTGGTTTTAAATTAGGCTTAGAGCTTAGTTATAGCAATCTGGTTAACGCCATTATGTTGGGTGGAAATTTTATACATATATATAGTATACTAGCTTTACGACCGCGGTTCCGCCCGCGCGTATTCAGTTATCGCGCAAAATCATTAACCTCTTTTAGCGCAATTGGCTGAAAAGTATCCTATGTCCTTCCCTGGGTCTCAAAATATTTCCATACTCAATTTCATCCAAATCGGTCCAGTAGTTGTTAAGTTTATTCATTGCATACAAAAATACCAATATTTCCTCTTTATAATATTAGTATGGAGTATAGATAGATGAATGTTGCGGAACAAGCACGAGGCCCACCTGAAGTTAAGCGATAACTTCTGCCTATACCAGATGCATTTTGTCACGTGAAGAACTACACTTATAGGCTAAACTTTGACCGTTAAATCACCTGATGGTAAGTGATGCTGCGGTCGATGAGATCAAGATGTTGTTCAGGCTAACCAAGGATTACTGGCCCGCACTGCACCCATCACCCTGAGACTTACAGTTGTGGAGTCTCACGTGCCTATAACTATACTGGCTCTCAAGGCCTGCTGCTTGAACACACTGTTAGATGCTTGGCAACAGAATTTGTACTTGAGGGTGTTAGCTATGCGGCACCATCGAACCGTGGACCAGCGGCACAGTAGCATTAATATAACAAACATTACATGTGCTTGTTTAAATTAAATTAATTGAACCTCAACGTGTATGGCAAATAATTCTTGTTCAGGCGATCTTTCAAGATTTCCTATTTCAAACTCATGCTTTATCTTTAAACATCCCTGTTTTACATCTAAAGTTGATCCAATATTTAGTAAGACACGATTGTTCGACCAAACATACTTGGAGTTTACCACGAACTGTTGAAGAAAGCTCCCGAAGCGCACGGCGCGGCGCTGGGAGCTTTTTGTCAGTCACTAATCCTATGGACTATAGCCACTTTGACCAATCTGATAAAGCAAGAGTCAATACTAGCTGACACGTGTGTAATACGCTTCAACGCCGTGTCTGTCAGAAAATTAACTTTCACCATTTTCACTTATAGTGTAGTGCTGTTTTATATAAACATTTTTACTTTGGCAGTCCCACAGTTGTGTCTTCCTTAATTATTTCCACTTCTCACAAACTGCCAACTAAATTAACGTCATCGATAAACAAAGCTTCTATCTTTATTATAAACAAACTACTATCTCATAACTATATTTATAACTCGAATGATGCAAGACTCAAGACTGGTCCAGCACGTGTATAGCCCGCCTAGCCGGTTTGTGTAGTTATGCCATAAAATCCAAGTTCGGTCTCGTTTTAGGACTAACTTTCCCTTTTAGAGGTACACTTTGCCAATCGCTTTGAAACTATTATGGTTGGACCGCTCAGATATTAACCAGATGTGTCCCAATTGGATAGTAAAATTGTTCATTTATGCAAATCAATTGTTTTCTATACTCAATGCAGCTGTGGCGAAATTTCATTAAAGGTAGGAAATGATGCCTTATCAGTACTAATATTATAAATGCGAAAGTAACTCTGTCTGTCTGTCTGTTACGCTTTCACGCCAAAACTACTGGACCAATTTGAATGAAATTTGGTATGGAGATAGTTTGAGACCCGGGAAAAAACATAGGATAGTATTTATCCGACTGCGCAAAAAGAGGTTAATGTTTTCACGCGATAACCGACATACGGGCGGGCGGAGCCGCGCCCGGAAAGCTAGTTGTGTTATATGGAGCTTAGTGTGTTAACACGCAAATATCTTTAGAATTTAAACAATTCTTATATTAGCTAATATATATTGGATCAATCAGAAAATATACATGAAAAAGTAATAATCATAAATCGTTTGCTTAAAGATTTAAATCCAAGACAGTTGATGATTCCTTATGTTCATATATAATCTTGGCTATTCCACGTATTATTTATCAATTAAAATTAAAAGTCACATCTATAATACCATCTACTGTCATAACGTAGATCCCGGTCATAAAAAAGATCGATATTTTTTTCAGTTGTTTGATGGCCTCAGATGGCTCTGGATGACAAAATCAACATAAGCCAATACTTTTAACAATATATAATCTAATCCTATCAGACATACTGTCACAAAAACATATTTTACGATAAATGGTATGTTCTTAAGTTATTTTTTTGTGTCAGTACTCATTAGAAAAAACGAACCTCATGAGAGGGATTAGAAAAGGAATATGACTTAAGTTTTGTGCCGCAATAATTATTAAATTTTTTTGTGCTTCATACTATTAGCCTTTTATATAATGTACTGCAATGGCCATCAGCTTAATATTTTGTAAACCAAATTAATATGAGTTGTGACAGTATACTTGATTATTAGACATAATGTAAGGTCCATGATTTAAATGCAATGTTTCTGTTTAAGGGGGTGATTCCCCCAGGTGATTTTGAAAGAACTCCTCAGAGGATCATTTTCGGATTCAGAAAAAATAATACTATATACGTATATTTGGCAACAAATCCGTGCTCAAGGTATATACTTAACTGCTTTAAAGGTAATTATTTTATTTTAATTACCTTTTCTAACTTCTTAACGCTAATGAATTTTAACATAACTCATGTTAAAATATGACCAATTACATCCTTAACAAATCCGTGCATATATTTTTTTAAATTGAAATACCTTCCTTTTCTTTTGTTAAGTATTATTTTCTCAAATATTTGCGATTTTTGGGCAAACAGAAATACGTAGCCGCCACCCGCATCACGATAGAACTATGTCCAATTCAAACTATGTTTTTTTCCATAACAAGCTCCTAATGTATCTACATAAAAAGAACTTGAATTGTGACTACTTCTGGACTGTCATAAAAATGAACCCCATAAATAAATCTCTAAAAATCAACTTCTTGCGCATATTATATTTCAATTCCGCTGCCCTCTCTAGCAGTTCCTCCCAAAACGTAACTCCTCCGATATTTCATACATATTGTTGGCGAGGAATTCTCTGAGGAAAGGTTCTTTTTGGCCCGGTGTAATGCGCCTTCCGAGGAGGATTTATTCCCTGGATAGGCCTGTACATGTCTGCTTGCAAAAGGCTTAGCCGTGAATAGAGTATTAAAGAAGGGTAGCTGAGGAACTGCGGGTGAATTCACTTACGAATGGGTGATAAAACATGTAATTATAAACTGAATATATATAAACTTTTGCGTAAACAGAACCAAATGTGTTTTTGTCTTTAGTTGATAACGTAACACGTTATAAAAAACGGATACCAAGGGGTGTGGATCATATCAGTTATATTTTATTTCAACATTTTGTTGAAAATCTCACACATAACGTGGTTCTTTCTTAAATATGTACATTTTCGTAGTCATATTTCAATTTCTTTATTTGCTTAAGCATGGGTAAAATTAAATTACAGATGTAACTTAATTTTAACGAACTAAGAACCTGTTTGAGTTATGCAACATTAGATTATTAAAACACACACCTATTTATTCGTTGGTGTGTATAATTTATCGCTAAGAAATTGCTCGCAATGTACACAAAAATAGTTTTGTAGCAACATTGTAATATTTTTTTAAATAAGTGCCGAGGAGTACCATTTACACCCACACTAAGATAACGTGTACTAACGAGGCCTACCCGCACAAATACGCTTTAATAATTTACTGTGGAGGGGAAAGCCTTCATGAGTGAACAGGTCTGTACTATTACTTCTCAAAATTACTACTGCATATTTCTGCCATCGATATGTAACCATAGTATATTTGAAATATTGGACACTTTAAAATAAATCTTGAATATTCCATGCTACAACTTTAGTAATAATAGTATGCAGTAGCTTCTACACTAAAGGGGTGGGGGAAACAGACGGAATAAGGATTTGCAATTGACAGCATAGGCTGAACTGAACGAGACCTTGATAAATCTATGGCAAAGGTACTGCGTTATCCGAGTTTACATCTCGATCTGGTTGTCATGAATGCTAAATAGTTTATGGACTTAGAATTTGATCCGTATTACTTCTTTGTAATATAGTTCGGAGCTTAAGAATTTAAGATCTTTTTCATACCCTCCCGATGAAGAAAGATCGGTATATACTTCCAACAAGAGCATTTAAGATGGTTGACAGGTCAGGCAGTTGTCCGGCCATAAAACCGAGGTCAAAACTTTTTATAACCATATTGCTATACATTATTATATGATTACAGGTACTATCGCGTGCTGAGTGAAAATCACATCTACAATAGGAGCACAATTTTTTTTGCTCTCGACGGGAATCGAACCCGCTTCCTCTATTTCGCGCCGGATGCCTATTCGTGCTACAATAATTGTATTACTTGAACCAGTCTTATTACTTCAGTCAGTAGGACGTTTACCGACCAGAACAAAAAAAATTGTACGCAGTTAATTTTTATAATCATATCTATGTTTTGTCCCTATGTATTGTCTGAGACATGTTGTAAAAACTCTACGACGCAAAAGGACGTCAGTGCAGGACATATCCCCACCAAATAGAATAAGAATAAGAACGACTCCACAAGAGCGGGATAAGAGTAGGAATAAAAGTCGTTACAGCATGGTGGTAGGGCACTTTGCGAATGCCCGCCTGGCTAGCTACCACCCTCAAGTTGAAAATCTGTCGCCAAGCACCTAACGGTGTGTTCCGGCAGCTGTCCTTGAGAGCCAACAATTCTAGGTTAGTTAAGTTTTTTTTTTGGATTGTGGATTGTGTGGATTCCATTGCGGAACACGCACGATTTCCACTGTATGTTAAACGGTAATCACTATCTATATCAGATGCACTTCGTCACAAATAACGAACTGCCCCTCACCCAGCGACCTTTAGACCAAATTCTTGATTTTCGAAAGTCCTACTTTAGAATAATAAGACTTTATGGTAAATCCTTGTGAAAACATGTGAACTTAACTAGGTTTAGGTAAACATTTACTCAATTTTAACAAGCCCCTAGCTCCCTTACCTACACGAGTACACACGTCATCCTCTGGAAAGATACACCTGATGCGACAGTTTCAATTTTGGCAGTTACTATTGAGTAATCTGTGGTTTAACGTGATATAGAAGTACTTACATACTAACACGGTATTTGATATTTTTCAATAAAATTTGAGGGGATAGCGAGCAGCGGTGATGACTTAGCAGCTATTACTCTGAACTGCCACGCATGGGCGCCACGGTTCAAATCGAATCATATCACCGGCTTGAGAGTAACCGCATGGTGGTACAACATTTTGCCTCTCTAGTGGAAAGTCCCTCGCCAAAGGTCTAAAGCCACCACCAACAGGATCAAGGATGGCATGGCTCTCAAGGATCGCCAGTTTCAATTCTAGGTTAATCCTGTTTGTCATATTCGATCACATCATCATTTACGCTTTTAAACGCGAATTGAGATAAAGGTGCAACGGCTAACTTAAGTCGACGTCTCGTGAGAATAGTGCAAATCATACTTTCTACCCACTGATTTTCTTTTTATAATGTCTTCATTAATAAATAAATGTTTACATTATGTACAAACTAGTGTAAGTAAGTTTAATCCTATGAGTACATACAATGGAGTAACAAGTTGTTTAGCAAGCAATGACGCTTATATTAAACTTATGACTATGTTTATGCTATTAGAAGTTGCTTAATTATTTTTATATTTTGCTTTTTATACATTCAGGAGCGTTATTAATATTATGTTTGTTTTGGAAACAACACATATTTGCTAAAATTAGAAATCAACAAAACAATGTTTTTGTTTCTGATGCCTTTGGCTAGGTGATACTAAAGATAATAAAACGCGGGTAGCGCTCGCAGGCGCTGCGCATGCGTAAACATGAGACACAGCCGGAGTAACTGATTACCCCCTATTTAGATTACCCATGGGGGTAATATGTGTTTCTACCATACCAGGCTTGGCTCAGTCCGAACTTTAGGTACGAGTACATCGGCGTATCCGTCCGGACGGGATTATTGTACGGTGCGTGCCGCGTCAGAAGAGATCAGAGCTATACGTGACTACGCGATAGAAAGAGAGACGACTTGTAGGTGAATATTAATATTAGGTACTCTGTGCTTTAGAGCTGAAGTGAACTTTATTGCTTAGAAACTAGAGTCGCTTATTTATTAAAATGCCTTTGCCAGTAATCTTAGTGTCCTTTTTATTCTTCGACCATACGCGGTGATTATAAGGGGAACTAGCCAAGTACCTAGTATATCTAAGATGGTATCGCTTGCGTTTCTACTCGTACTGAACGACTTTTAATACCGTCACACAGAATAATCAAAGACACTCTAGGGAGTCAGGCTCCTACACGAAAACAGATCATCCAAAACAATATGTTTTCTCCAACAAGGCGAAATACAACACAGAAAAAACTCTTTAACAATATTTTGTTGTGTTTTCAAACTATTGTATAGTTATACAAAACATTACAAAATAATTATATTACGTAACAGAATGAAATGTTAACAATGAAACCTACACAAAAGCACAAACAATTTTGGCCAGTTTTAGCTTTGGTTTTGTAGCATCCCTAATTAAGCAGGACCAGAAAATCACAAGATATTATCGATTATAATTTAAATTAGTTTGTTTCATTATTAAATTAATTGAAACTGGACATTCTGTTACCTCAGGGGCTTTGTGACGAAATGGAAAATAACTTAATTATTTTGGTTTCACACAAATTATATGTCAAACAATTCATCTCTATGGTTTATTTCCATAATATGGATTTTAGTGGTATATTATATCACTAAAATAATCACAGTTGGGATTGCTGAACGATTCGTCTTTTTAGTACTTTTCAGGAGGTCTGAAAAATGTATTTGCATATCTGGATGGTTTAATGGTGATGGCGACTCTTGTCGATGACGGAAATATATTTGAGGCGAGCGAATGATCGTATACGAAGTATGCATCACTACGATAGTGAATAAACCAAATCTGGGAAAATGGAACCGACTTCACTTAACAGTATGAAATAACTTCCGGAACTCGGACCATGATAATGTGAGGTCGGTGTATTGAATCAGCATGGTACTGACTTCCATAATATGTTACGTCACTTTTCATTTTTGAAAGTCGATTACCCTTTCAGAATATTTTTTTCTTTCTCAATTGCTTCTGCACTATTATTTTTATTGCTGATAGGTAAGCCTTTGACCACAATCTCACCTGATGGTGCGTGATGATGTGGTCGAAGGTGTTGCAGGCTTAATCTAGAATTACTGGCGCTCAAGGACAGCTGCTGGAACACACCGTTAGGTGCTTGGCGACAGACTTCTACTTGAGGGTGGTCGCTAGCCAGGCGAGCATTCGCAAAATGCCCTTCCACCATGCAATAATGCTATCTAATGCTCAATAATTAAAGACTGTAATCCCAAAAATACCATTTCGTGTTTGATACATATAATATGAAACACGCACATAATCTAAAAGTTTCCTAATTCCCCCAAATCAAAAATGCACCCCACAAACTACTAACTGGTATACTTTCGAAGAGGGGAAACAGCACTAGTTGTTCAGTTATCCCTCGTCGTAAATCCTAGTTAGGAACATACGTAATATTTGATTACTATGTAAATTATGTACGTTACACGTCTTAGGTCGGTCTTAGCGTTACTTATTCACAAAGGGTCGGCCAGGGAGGCTACCGTTATGCCCTTTGGCTTATGATATGTCTGTATGCCACAGATGTTGCTAACACAGTGAAGTTTCGAAAGTACGGGTAATCGCACTCACTGAAACTTCTGAGCTACGTACTATATACAGGGTTACACAATACATTGGTAATATGCTAACAACCTCTTAGGGTTGACATCTGCTAGTCCTAACAAACATTTTTAGATAAAGTTTTTTTTGTTTTCACTAAAATATTTTTTTTATTTTTTTTTGTGTTTTAATGTCTACTCCTAGCCAAGAGCGTTCACCGCGGCAACACTGGATCGCGCCGTGCTCCCTTTGACAATTCAAACGACAAAACTCAATAGTTTAGAATATTTACGTCGAGCAAAGTAATAAAACATGAAATAATACATTACAGGCACAAGAGACTTAAAATTTGATGGGCCTCGTACTTGATTGACACCATTTGATGATGATGATGATGAGGTTATTTGATTTCGCGCTTAGAAATAATCGCTTCCGATTGGTCGCGTCAAGGAAATGTTGTTGCGCCGCACGGTACACTTTATATATCACGCCCGCCGCGGTAAGCTTAGCTTTCTGCTGTTTTTAAGCTTGACTTACATTTCTTTGTCACTGACTCACATTACATTCTTTGTGATTCTCTATACAGATGTATTGACGTATGTTCTTCCCGGAAAATGCCGCTAAAGCAATATTTTTAAAATAATATCTAGGCTTACTATTGAGACAACCCTAATAATTTCTTTTCAGCGATTTATCCTTACTAAAATGAATATAACCCTGTACATCACTAAAAAATCGGCCAAGTACGGGTCGGACTCGCGCACGAAGGGTTCCGTACCATTAGCTTTACAACATTACACTTCATATTTCAACCTTCTTTTGTTTTAACGTTGTTATAGCGGCAACAAAATTACATCATCTGTGAAAATTTCAACCGTCTAGCTATCACCGTTCTTGAGATACAGCCTGGTGACAGACGGACGAGTATACGAGTAGATTGTGATGGGTGCAGTAGATTTGACGCTTGGGACAACTGCATCTGTGATATGTAAAGTTATAAGCCTCGTGCTTGTTCCATTACGATATAATAAAAACAAAATGGTTTATTTTGAAACCGACAGAAGCCTACTAAAAATATTCTTTAAAAAAAATGCACAATTTTTTTTTAGCCTTAGCCTTACTTTTGTTGGAGGTAACAGGGGTAAAAAACTTCAATTTCAGAATTTTATTTGTATTCATTACTAGTATACTCAGAAAAGAGAAAAGAGAAAATAGAATTTTATATCTCTATGCGTAGTATCGTTGCCTATTAATAAGGAAACGATCGGATAATCAATTTAAAAAATATAGGTACTTTTTGTCAACTACTAAGCGTATACTGTTGTCTACACTATGTTTACCAAGTAGCAGTGCAGTGTCCATTCAAGAACACTTACTCCAAAGCTAAACAGTTCTGCGGCAGATATGAACATCCACAGTGTGATATACCTATTTCACACTTTCTACCAAATAGCCAAAATATACCTTATGTTAGGCCAAAGTTAGCGAACACGTTGTCACTTGTTGAGAAATGATGATGTGGTAAAACATCACAACAAAAACTCACGTCAAAAAGTGTGGTATTGAGTTGTCTTCAGACTCGAACTTACCTGAAAAATAAAAACAGAAATATAAATTATAATACATCAATAACACACCCCTAATCGTCCGTCTATAGTGGTGGAAGGCGCGGGTTCGAATTCCACGCATGACTATAATTTTTCCTCTCAAAGTAATTGTGTAATGTAAACCGCGAAGCATGCGTCACTGCAAAAAAAATATAGTAAGAATATAGTCTTTTAAAATATACATATCTTGTAATATACCATCCTTATTATATGTGACAGAACTAGTATTACTCGAACTTTTAATTAACTAGCTTGGGTCCCGCCGTTACTCCCGCGGGGTGGCAATGATGAAAAGTGATGATGATGAATGTATCCAATGTGCTAATATATGATCTAAACTATCTGTATTCCAAGTCTCATCCAAATCGGTCCAGCCGTTTTAGCGTGAAGGAGTATCTAACATGCACATACATATTATTATCCTCATTCACTCACAAAATTTCTCATCTACGCTGAAGCCTATGGCGTAAATTTCAAAATTTTAACAACCATGTCTTTGGTTTTATTGCTAGATTATCTATTGTACAAATTCGGAAAAGATTTTCAACAATTTTTTTTTTTTAATTTATTCTATTGATTACAAAATTATATGTAAAAAGGTAAACGTTTTCTTTTAATATGAAACATCTTACATCTGATAAATGTATGTTAATTAACATATATGTTCTAAAAAAAATACATAGTTGAAAAAAGTCACGGAACCCTTGAGTCTGTAAAGTTTTCTTTATAAAAAATGGAGTAGCTTATAAAATCATGTGCATGCGTGTTCGATAACTTATCAGGAATAGGTATTACTTTATACTTGCGAATATTACCAAACCAACTACAAGCGGCAATTTACTGCCACGTACAACTAACTACATTCATAACCTAGCCTAGCCAACATACACAAAGAACCTATTCAATTTGTCGAATGATCACGTTCTACAAACTGAATCTTATATGAACTCATTATATATATATATATGTATAAATAAAACGTGCGTACCTATCCTTCTTTTGTCTAATCTCTATACATATAATAATATAAAGCACTATCCTGCCTCCCTGTCAAGCGCTAAGGTCGCTAAAGTGGGCTTTACACGGGTGACTAAAGCCGTCCGGCTAGTCGATGGTCGCATCGCGTGTCAATCGAATCGCCAACTCATTTACACGGTCGAAACACATCGAAGGTGACTTTAAAACATATAAGAATAGATACTGATAAGTTTAAGGCTATAATGCGCTACGTAACGCCGCTTGTCGAAAAATAACACCAATACGCGTGAAGCGCCATTGAAATTTTGAAGCATTTTGAAGCAATGATGGCGGAGCGGTAATAGCTATGGACAGCCGTGCCGCAGGTCCCCGGTTCAGAAGAAAATTTCATTAGAAATTACAAAGTGACGGGCGCAGTGCAATTCGTGTCTTGAGATGAATTGAATCTGTTATAGGCAGAGGTTAGTCCGCTTAACATCAGGTGGGCCTAGAGCTTGTTCCGTCACAATAACATAAAAAAGCGCCGCATATGAAATTGAAAACAATCCTGAATATTTTAGCTCCTGATGATAAGTATCCAAGTCTAGCAGATATATTCTGAGTTCATGAATGTATCCGTTTCTCTTTTTTTGAAGGATGTATAATATATTATATGCAGCGGAATCTACTATTATCAGGAAACGATCGCCTGCTAATGGATATTTGCACAGTCTCCTTCAGCCGTCATACTCGTAGATATGTATTATAATACAAAATGAATATATATACATTACACAACCAGATCGATTTTAGTCACTTGCGGCCTAACCGTTACGGTGTGCGGTGACAAACGCGCGTCTTTGGTCACCCGAGTAAAGCCCACTTAGCAGCCGTAGTCTTATTGCTACCGTGACGTCACAACACAGGACTTTTCATTCAGCTTTTGGTGTGACAGAATAATTAAAAATTCCGGCCGCGCGACGAAATGTGCCCGAATGCGAAAGGTTACAGCGAAATTACATTTCAGTGACACATTCATCATGCGACCAAGGAATGACATAACTGACGTACATTTTTCGGGGTATGATTTATATACAGAAATATATTTAATGAATTATTCTCTAACAGCATGGTTTCGAGGATTCCATACTTAAAAGGCAAAACGGAGCCTATTAATGAAACAGAGACAGGCTCTTCGAAAATAATAATATAAAAATATATATAGTAGGGTGTCATCATCTAGAATACAAATATTTTTTTCTTAAAAATGGTAATTAAGTAATGTTGCCATAACTCTAAAAAATATCCAAAAAGTGAACTCTACCGGAGACTTATTGACAACTGTCCAGAAAGAAGCGGCATAAGTAAGTAAGTATGTAATTTACTTACTGGACAGTAGGTCATCCTCTTTAGATATGCTTAAAAAAAGAAAAATCATAGTACCACACACAGATAAGAGTTTAGCCATTATAACATGGTTATAGAAGGCTGGCTCCAAATATATATATATCTCTCTTTTTGGTAGGACATTTTATGAGATAGATATATTTTTGGAGCCTTTAAACAGCCATTTTATAGACTGTGACCCTTAACGCGACGCAGAAAAAGTATGCACGTTGCGTTTTGTACCTAGTAATGTTGTAGAAGTATAGTGTGGGATTTTATGTTTTTATTTAGTAATTTCTGTTTATAAATCATGTTTCGTTTTTGAGAAAAGCATTATACAAGCTTCAACCAGTAAGAAAGAAAGCCATCCTGGTCTCGTATATAACCGGACCTCACCTGCAGTTCGGTCCGGTTAACACATACTTGGCCAGTAAGGCTTATTTACCGGATTCTACAGTAATGTACTAGGTAATTAAGGTAAGCGCATTGTCTTGCAGCAAATTGGGCGCTTAAGATATCTTATGTAACATTTTAACGCCCTGATTGTGATTACTCAAAAGGTAGCGTGAATACTACCAATAAGTATATTCCTATACTCGTTTACCTAAGACTAAACTAGTATAATCTTCAGCCGCTTTAGGTGTGACCATCACATCAGTTCAGTTCAAAGGACAAAGCTTCCAAGTTAACTTAAGCACATTGGGAACCATTGTCTTCTTGATCCGATTATCTAGCCAGTGCATACTATACGCCTAATAGGGTTGCCAGCCTTCAGTTTTAGTTATGGACCAAGTGCAAGAGGAAAGAAGTAATGTGAATCTTTGTGTACAATACAAACATGTATATTATTATAAGGCCATGCTTATTACACTGCGAATAGCAAAAGATTCAAATTCCCATTTTTAATATACTCAATGTTATTTTGAGTTCTGTGCCTATACATATTAGTATACACTCATGTGATTGTATTGTTTTGATTTATTCATAAGTGTTGAATTGATTTAAAGCTTTCAGGTCGGATATAAAGGACCCTTCTATTTTCATTTTCCTCCCCCTTCTATGACACTTTTTACCATACGATTTTTGACAGCTGCCGTTCAACAGAGCATTGTAAAATAGTTCTCGTAAACGTTTAAAGCTCATAAGACACATATCATGTATCTTATATTTCAGCCCCACTCACAGTTTAACAATTATGCTTGATTTTCCATGGGATCAACCGATCATCATAGTAACTGTTGATTAATCTGTAACTGTAACTGAGGTTATAATCTAAGTAATCCCTTGTACTGTAAGTATATAAGTTTAGGTGTCAACGTGGGAGTTGGCCTTGTAGAATATTAAGTAGAAAATTATTTTGGTAGACATTATATTATTTAGAGAACAGACTGTGTATTATATTTCCAAGAAATTAATATAGAACTGTTTACTGGATTGTATATTCAAGAGAGGTAACTTTGTCTGACACTCTGCCATTCGACTTTAGTTAAAACTTCTGCATTATCAGAGAGGTGTTTGAGAAAAAATAGTGTTGTAGATATTTTTACTAACAACTTTGATAAGCTAACTACGAATAAATATGTAAAGAAATGTAAATCAAGCTCAAAAACAGCAGAATTTCGTTCTGCTGTTTTTGAGCTCTACTTTGAACTTTACCGCGGCGGGCGTGGTTTCAAAAGTGTATCGAAATTACCTTCATGAGAAGCGATAATTTCTAAACACCAAATCAATTAACCAATCCAAAAGAATTTGGGAGATTGTGCGTGATTTGTTGATTATGAACTTGATGAGTCCAAAATCAAAGCAGTAACTGTATGAGACTTACACTTCTTTACATATTTATACGTAGTAAGCTAACTTTTGTCCTCTTATTAAGAGAGCGTATAACTGTAAGTACATGCCAAAGATGTTATCGTTAATAAGAAAAAATGCGGGAGCACACACGTAGATAAGCCTGATTAATGTTTCGAGCACATCCCATGGTCACTTTCATAGAGTGCTCGGGAGGCTCGCGGCAACGTCTCGCTTGCACTCACTCAGTGCAGTGAGGGAAAACTACTAATAGCAAAACGTTATAGCTAAGTTACACTTCAAATTCAGATCAATTCTTATCAACATTCGAATATTTGTCGGGAACAAGTGATTAGTTACTAAGAGGCATGTTTTCTATTTGAGGATGGCAAGGCCTAACTAAAGTCTACTAGGGAATTTGGTCCACGGAACCCGAGCATGTCAGTCGACTCACACCAGCACAGATCCATCATTGCTTAATACTCGTATATTCCAATAATCTACATCGAACTTGGAATTAACTTTCAATCCACAAACACGCGACCTAACCAAAAGAAAGCTCGAGTCTTCAAAAACTATTTGATTCTCAAAGATATTCTATAAGCAAAAGACTTCATAAATCAGCTCCAACTTTTCCAATCTACATTCATCGCCTTTAGACCTGAAACGCCTAACATATTTCGCTCGAATATGACTAACTTTCTCCATTTTGCCTCATCATACCCATAAATAGGAATTTTATGGAATATATGACGAAAGCGAAACCTCAAAATACTGATTATATTACTGTATGTCATCTCCGAAACGTCGAGTTAGATTTTAGATACTAGAAATTTGATTTTTTCGTGGCTAAATTGAATTTGTGTTGCCCTATAATAGGTTTATTTAATGCCAGAACATGCTGGAGCATGGGGTATCGGTACGTGTTACCATAGATAAGCTTTCAAGAACTTTATTTCTCATAAGAACTATTGTTCACTTACAATGAGAATCTGTATAAGAAGCAGTAGTTTGCAAATACTAGTGTGAAGGGAACTGCAGCAAGTGAATACTGGTCAAATGAGACATAAGAACTAACGTTGGAGTGACAAGGGCAGTGCAACAGGATAAGGATGTCGACACTGCGGCTGTAATGGACAAGCTGGACGCTTACCACCGGGCGGGCGACTGTTCGTCACTTCACTTCAAAACATACAAAAAAGTACTTCAGCATCTACTGACGAGTATAAATAATGTTCTACTATTCTTCAATAGAAACCAAACTTTGAAGAGTATGATATAAGCATTAAAAAATCCTAGCTTATGGATAATAAAGCCGAAGTTCATACTTTGAAACAAAGAAGAAAAAGTGAAGTATAAAATTAAATGTCAGGCGACTTGTGATGATTGGAGGCGACACAGATTAAAAATCAGTAACTAACACTTACAATTTATACGAAAGACCTGTTCAATAATGTGTTGTATATAAGGTAAAAAACCGACCAAGTGTGAGTCGGACTCGCGCACTAAGGGTTCCGTACCATTATCTATACAACATTAGACTTCATATTTTAACCTTTTTTGTTTAAAAGTGCGCGAGTCCGCCTCGCACCTGGCCAACTTTTTGTATTTGTTGTTATAGCGGCAACAGAAATACATCATGTGTGAAAATTTCAACTGTCTAGCTATCACCGTTCTTGAGATACAGTCTGGTGGCAGACGGACGGACGGACGGACGGACACCGAAGTCTCAGTGTTAGGGTCCCGTCTTTACCCTTTGGGTACGGAACCCTAAAAAATAACTAAGTCAACGGCAAGAGCTTTTAGCTACTACATTTGCCTTTTTTCCTACAAAAAGAAATCGACTCAGTAAAGTGTTATTTTTATGCAAGATCGCGGCAGTTTCTTAGGCGCGGCGTGGCGTTACCATGGTAACCGTTCCCTTTATTTTAGCCTTTTATCCCTTACGTGCTGCCCCCTGCGTGGATCCTACGACCGAAGCAACGGATGGCTATCACACAGTCTTGTATTATCTTTATGTATAAAAATTACGTGTCACGATAGGCGATAGACTCCTAAACTACTGAACCAAATTTAAATTTGATATGCACACCGTGTGCAATTTGATCCAAATTGAAAGATAGGATAGCTTACATCTCAATTTATAGTCGTAACTAGTGGCCCACCCCGGCTTCGCAAACTATCTTATCTTTCAATCTGGAACAAATTGCACACGATGTACTCAAATAGATAAATCAAATTTGAAATTGGATCAGTAGTTTAGGAGTCCATCGCGGACAAACAACATAACACGTAATTTTTATATATAAAGATTACCCGTGCGATGCGGGGGCAGGCCGCTAGTGTACATAATTATAATATGTCAAAACGTACGTAATCAATCCTTATTTGTGTTTATTTGTTTTTGTCGATTAAATCGCTTCATTTTATTCAAGTTTTAAATATGGAATGATAAGGCATAAGCATACACCTCTTGAGAGAGGTTTTACTCTTTAAGTTTAGTTTATTTAAGTTTTTAAGTTAAGTAGTTTAATAACTTTGTTAACTATAGGTTATTAACGACTTTCGCGCCTTGAACACATAGTTTTAAGTATTTGACGTACTGTTTAAAAGGTAGTTGGAGAAAATACCCGCTCTTCAAGACGTTGACTGACGCCCGTCTCTTCAGTCCGCATGTGACCATGACCAATGCAACTTGGACGAAACGTCAACGTAAATAATATACATTTTTTTTTAATATTTTTACGTTTGCAATAACGCATGCTCTGCGGTTTACATTACAAATTTACGAGGTGTAAAATCCCGCACATGACTTAAATTTTTCACCTCGTAAATTTGTAATTTTAAACATGTTTTTATTCACCTCGACGTTTAAATCGACGATTAAGTCCCGATCAATACTTAATAATTAGAAGTTATTTCTCTATGTGTCTTTTTAAAAACGAGAATTCTAATTATAATACATTTGCAATCTGGATGACAACTCATAAAGAAAATTCATGTGGTATTATTAAATGATAGTTGACTAGCGTTGTATTGGTGACAATATTAAATTTAATAAAACATGCTCAAGCAAATATACAACGTAGGAGCAGAAACATATTCCCAACGCAAATATTTTTTCATTGACATTTTGAGGTTAGCTGCGTTTAATTATAGTTTGCTCTACAAAGACATCAGAGTATCACTTTTCGTGATTAGTTCCAAGAATGTTTTGGAGAAGTGCTTACTTTAATAGGATACGTTGTTTTAATAGAATTTCAGTTTCGTTTCCTGGCCCTTTTTAACCGACTTCCAAAAAAGGAGGAGGTTCTCAATTCGTCTGTGTTTTTTTTGTTTGTTACCTCAGATCTCTTGACTGGGTGAACCGATTTTGAAAATTCTTTTTTTGTTTGAAAGCTGATGCTTGTCGTTTGGTCCCATTTTAAATTTCATCAAAATCGGTCAAGCCGTTTTTGAGTTACACTAAAAAGATTGAAATTTTTTTTTTTACAAAAAATGGAACCGACTTCAACACCCAAAAGTGTGAAATAACTTGTCGAAGTCGATACCGTGCGCACAATATTGTGATAATAGGTACTTTTGAACCATCATGGTACCGACACATTACATGTTTATACGTAGTAAGTGATTTCACACTTTTGGGTGTCGAAGTCGGTTCCATTTTTGGTAAAAAAAATTTTTTGCTGAACCTGACAATAAAATGTTATATTTCTGTGTTTAATTTAGCAATCGTAAGAGCGTTGTAAATGCCTAAATTGAAGGGCATTTGAATTTCACTAATTTAATCTATCAGATTTCATTTATTATATTATTAAACCTAGAAATTTTGACTTTATAACCATTCACAACATGCCCTTCATACCTATTTGTAGGTTTTTTTTATTTAACCGACTTCAAAAAAAGGGAGTGGTTCTCAATTAGACTGTATTTTATACTGTGTGTATTACCTCATGACCCTATACAGGGTGTATCGATATTGATCATTTTTTACATTTGAAAGCTGATACTTGTCATGTAGTCCCATTTAAATTTGAGTGAGATCTGACGAGTAGTACTAGAGTTATCCTTAATAATGCGTATTTTATGTTTAAAGTCGGTTTTTATTTTGTTTTAATATTAATTGTTGAATTGTTAGGAAAGATGCAGAATATTTTTCACATATACTTAGGCTGCTGGACCTAATGCTTTTTAGGGTTCCGTACCCAAAAGGTAATAACGAGACCCTGTTACTGAGACTTTGCTGTCCGTCCGTCCGTCCGTCACCAGGCTGTATCTCAAGAACGATGATAGATAGACAGTTGAAATTTTCACAGATAAAGTATTTCTGCTGCCGCTTTAACAAAAAAATACAAAAAATTGGCCAAGTGCGTGTCGGACTCGCGCAAGTTAAAACAAAAAAAGGCTAAAATATGAAGTCTAATGTTGTCTAGCTAATGGTACGGAACCCTTCGTGCGCGAGTCCGACTCGCACTTGGCCGAATTTTTATCTTCCCGTTTTCATAATTCAATAAAATACTACATTTTTTTTATAACAATTCATTTATATTCATTGATGAATGTGAAAAGAAGTTCTCGTTACATATTTTAAAAAGCAATTTGTTGTTCATCTTTTCAACATTTTAGTGAATACCTACTCCAATAAATTTTCTAGCATGCCATTCGATAGTTCTGTGTAACAGACGGCCCTATATCAAGTCCGCACGAATTTGTCTATAGAATCCCGCCCTCGCCGTCAAATCCACCCCGAGCCGTCGAGAACTGCAGTTTTCACCCCTGATGGTAACTTAATACACTTTACCACGCTATCCGAAACTATGTTACTGTTTTTATTTGATTTTTATTCGAAACATTACAATCGGTCTGACATGATATTGGGTTTTCTGACAAATGAATGTTCAGTTCGGAGCTTAGAACTGTGCCTGGTAGATGGCAATAAGCTCAAAAATATAAGAGCATTTTCATATCCTCTTCATAAATGTCGTATAAGGCGACTCAAGGAAGACTTCTCCTATAATAGCAGCCCATCACTACTCACGTCGAAGTTAGTAAGTGTTATTTCACACAAGCTTTTTAGCATCCAAACACTCGCATTTAGCCATTTACCCAAGGAGGGCTTGTGTTAGAATTCGGCCGGCCATAAAATCTTATAGGTACAATATGTTTTTGTGTTGTCTATAGTGTGAGACAATACTTTCTACCGACCCCAGATGTTTGAGATATGGGTAAGGAGATGACGACGATTTTTGGCACCAAAGTCAATTAAGTTCAATTCTTTACATATATATATTTGGCGTGTTGACTAATATAAAGTAATTTTTCTTCCGTGCACATAAATTTAACAAAATATTTCCATACTTTCTCTAATCTTTCTTCAAACAAGTTAACCAATTAGCATTTAGGTCAAAATTTATCATAAACCAGTAATTATATTTCAATAAGTAACCAAGACCCGGAACGTTGCTTATCTTAGCAAAGTCCGAATGCATACAATTAGTATGTACCTAGCTATTTGCTCATAATCCACAAAAATAGAACATTGTCACAGTTAACATTTCCGACAATTACATCGTTACTCAGACAAGGGTAACATTTCCTCATTGCGACATAGTACTAAAGAAGCAATAGCGTATTTGTATAACGTTTATCTGCCTGTCCTTAAGTAAGCGTAGGCACCTATGTCAAAACAAATTTTTCGGATTATTTCTTTGGATATCTAAATAAACTTGAATCAATTTTAATTGTGACAAAGTTCTTAAGAATAACGTGTCTGTACAATCAGTGCAATGACTAGTTATCTGTCCGTTGAGGTGTTTGACTCTTGCACGTGCGAGGTTAACCCTGCATATAGGTAGGGTATGAAGTGACCCGGAATATTAGGTTGGGGTGATATTTCACAATTAAAATTTTTAGGACATTTATGTTTACCAAAAACTTACGAGTCAATGCGCACTTTAGTTCTCTTATTTTTCTATAGCTGGTATGCTAGCCTTCCACTACAATATTACATTTATGCAAAAGGTGTTGTGCTTGAAGGTGATAAAGAAGCATAATCTAGAATGAGAGCTGGCTCTGTAGGACGGCTGCTGAGATACTCCGTTAGGTGCTAGTCGACAGATTTTTTTTACTTTAGGATGGTAGCTACCTAGGAGGAAATTCTAACCTAAGTTTATGTATATCAATACTAATGTTTGTACTTCTATTTAAGATGAGTTTTTTTGTCTATAGTTATGCTTTCCCAGTCTAAATAAGTTTGCACTGGCATCGAATTAAATATTTTATTCAATAAGTAAATATAGAACACACAGATTTTTTTCGGAAGCTAGCTATGTAGTTAATATTTAAATTGAATGAATATAAATCAGTTATATTTTTATATGTTACTCTTAAGAGTTTTCCATTTTACGTAGGCCCACTTTTACTGTGTTAATTATCAACCGAGTCATTTAAATTACGAATGCAAAAGTTAATTAAGATTTAATGCGAGTTAATTTTAATAAACTTACTTAACACCCAGTGACCATCGCCTCACCTTTACGAGTTGTTGCAGAACTTCAGCAATTACCGTAAATAAAAGGTATAATAATAAAAGTTTATACGAAAACTTTAATTTTAGTTAATGCTGGTTTTAGGATCAAGCTTTATAAATAGGATTAAATGATTAATGTCGTGGAACTAGACACAATGTTTGTTCTTGTTGTGTCTAGTCATGTTAATATAAGCTGTGTCCATTTCTGTTTTACTCAATGAATAAAGGGTGAAGGGCAGTGACTTAAAAGCGCTTCGGTTTAACATTGCACCGAGATATGTACCATAGCGATGAGATAGCTTGAAAAATAAACCTTTGAAGCGCTCGTAGCGAAGTTTGCTTAGCCATTGTGAACCGATCAGTAAAGCTAAGCAACGCCAGCCGCAGTCATGAGTTGGATGGGTGGCCGCTGGTGACATTACTACTGAGTGCTTCCGTGCTTCGGAGGGCACGTTAAACCGTCACATAATATAAGGAAAATACCAGAAGGTAGGCCGCAGGGCCTTCTAAACGATTTCTTTTTTTTTTTTTATTGCTGATAGGTAAGCCTTTGACCACAATCTCACGTGATGGTATGTGATGATGTGGTCTAAGGTGTTAACAGGCTTAACCTAGAATTACTGGCTCTCAAGGACAGCTGCCGGAACACACCGTTAGGTGCTTGGCGACAGATTTTCAACTTGAGGGTGGTCGCTAGCCAGGCGGGCATTCGCAAAAATGCCCTTCCACCATGCGGTGAAGCTCAAGCCCGCGGCGGGATTCGAACCATGGACCTGCTGCGCGGCAGTCCATAGCCAAAGCCACTGAGCCATCAATGCTTCTAGTGTGTATCAGCGCCTTCTGGAGAACTTCCATCTTGCACTAAGATTCCCAAGAGACGTGCTTAACGTACGGATTGTAGCAATCCCCCCTAAAATGGGAAATGCTCTTGTTCAACGGTGGACGTCTCTCAGATGATGTGATGTGTTTTACTCAAAAATGCCGAAACACGACCTTTCTACAATAGCATTGCATATAAATGATTTAATAAATAGACCCAAGACATTTCAGACCATCCCACGTCTATTGCAAGGTTAATATTTGCATAGTGACACAGAGCAGGTTCTGATTGACACCAAACAGTACTTATTTACAATAAAAGTATACTTCACAAATAAATACACATACTTGGTTGTGCGTTTGAATCATTGTCAGATATAAGTAAACGAGCGAGCATAAAGCGCGAGCGGAGCGTCTCCGTTTCAGTGAAGCGCTTGTAGCGAAGTTGGCTTAGCCGATCTGAACCGATCAGCAAAGTTAAGCAATGTCCACCTCGGTCATGATTTGGATGGGTGACCGCTGGTGACATTACTACTGAGCGCTTCCGTGCTTCGGAGGGCACGTTAAGCCATTGGTCCCAATTGTTGTCTACGAATGGCAGTCGTTATGGCATGGTGGTAGGGCATTTTGCGAATACCCGCCTGGCTAGCTACCACCCTCAAGTAGAAAATCTGTCGCCAAGCACCTAACGGCAGCAGTCCTTGAGAGTCAGTAATTCTAGGTTAAGTTCTAGGTAAATTTAACAATTGATAAAATTTTAGAAAATTTAAATTCCGTACTTCAGTCGCGAGGTCTTCAGCTGACAGAACCACCCGTCGGTATTACCAGGCCTGGCTCTCTGCGCACTTTAAGTACAAAGCTACATATATATCGGCGTATCCATTCGGACCGGCATTGTTGTACGGTGCGTGCCGCGTCAGAAGAGATCAGAGCTATGAGCAGCTATGCGATAGAGAGAGAGACGCCTTGTAGGTGAATATAAATATTAGGTACTCCGTGCTTTGCGAGCTGAAGTGCACTTTATTGCTTCGTAGCTTGAGTCGCTTATTTATTGGAAGGCTTTGGTGTGTGATACTTCTGGTCCTTGTTATTCTATGGTTGAACCCGTTTCCAATACTGCTAAGATATGCGAATAAAATCAAGCGATCTTATTGTTGGGTTTGATATAGATCCATAGCTTAACAACATAGCACATCTCTGGTGGAAAGCTTTAAGGGAAGTGTATTCATAACGCTTTAGATACAAACTAGTTTTGTCGTATAATACTATCGGGTGTTATCGGGTGGCATATAATTAAACATTTTACAAAAACACCGATAGATAATATTCTAAAACAAAAAATGCACCAAAAAGTAACAAACTAAACCATCGCCATATAAAAACATCATCAAAATCAGTACACCCACTCTCTAAAGAGTTATGAAGTATCACACACACAAAAAACAACCGTATTGAGAACCTCCTCCTTTTTGACTTCGGTTAATAACATGGATATTAGACTCAAGGACATACATGTCATTTTTACCGAATTTGAATACTGATATATATATGACGAAACTACCTACATTTCTTTGTAAAGCGTTATGAATAACTTTGTTTAATTGTAGAATTCCTGTGGGCATAATGTGTACTGATGATATTCCATGTTGACATTGGATATTTGCTCAAGGATCCGATTAGCGGTATCGGTCACACCGACGGTTTGTGGTCACGGACAGTAGCATATATATATTACATTACTCGCTGTTAACGTATACCAATCATATTCGCACCCTTGTCCCACTCATGTGCGGGTCATTATATCTTCTCTAACAACATAAAGGATAACACTAGAACTAAATGTGTTTAATTAACATCAATTATTTAAATCAAAATAATTTGTTAAGTAATGTGATTTTCGCATACACACGATAGTACTTCCAATCGTATTAAGAAACAATAAGAATTATTATAAAATGCCTAAACACAATTCGTGCAACCCTAGAGAAACAAAATTTCACCTGTCAGAATTAGTTTAGGGTCCTGCAAAGCCCCAACTCAAAGCGCTAATTGGCACAGATCTCAATCTCAGATTCCACGAGAATTCCGCACCCCCTGCTACCAATTACAACATCTTGTTAGCGTAGACAAAGAATTTAATTATTGAGATATTCCATTTCATTTTGCGTTATAAAAATCATGCTAATTTGTTTTTTCACCTCTCCAGGACGAAAAGGGGACTGAAAAACTCGTGAGGAAAAGTGTTTCTCGATCAAATCTGATATGTTTTACCTACAGAACTGCAGCTGCTTAACTTTTACTTTCATTTAGTACATATTGTTTATTTATGAATATTTAATGTAAACGAGTAAACGTAGGTACTGCGAAATTATTGCGTAATCTCTTACCTATAACTTAATATTTGTCTCGCTAATTGTGGTGAGAAGTTCTGTGTTTCACAGATCTTCTAACAGCGATGTGCTTTCGATTTCATAATTTTTAATTCGTAACTGTGTTCGTCTGTATTAGATCACGAGCGACATTAATATACTACCATAAAACATCTTTCTTCACTTGATTAATAAATAACTATTTTATTCGCAGCACCATGTCGATTCGACTACAGGATGAGAGCATGGAACCAATCCAACTGCAACGAGGCGTGAGTCAGGGAGACGTTATTTCTCCGAAATTATTCAATAACGCGTTGGAAAACGTATTTAAACTCTATTTTGGCGAATACATCACCTTCGTTTTGCCGATTACATTCATAATGGCAGAGTCGGGTTGGGTCTTTAAATGAACATGGAAAAAACGAAAATTATGTCTAATATCCATGTTGCACCCGTACCAGTAGTTGTTGGAAACGATACGCTCGAAATTGTTGACCACTACATTTACCTGGGACAGACTGTCCAGTTAGTTTGGTTTAACTTCGACAGAGAGGTCGTCGGAAGAAACCAACTCGGATGGGCAACTTTCGGGAAGTTTCGCGATATCGGCTCGTTGCATATCCCGCAGAGCCTAAAGACCAATGTCTTCAAACTGTGTGTGTTGTCAGTGATGACTTATGACACTGAGACGTGATCCTTAATTGTATCGCTTATGGGCAAGCTCAGAGGCGCTCAACGAGCTATGGAGAGTTATGCTTGAAGTATCTTTGCTCGTGCTCGTTTGAAATCCGGAACGTGTATATTCGCCGAAGAACCTAAATCACCGAAGCTTTCTGAATTTGCAAGTTATATTCAGTTGCTAGACTGAAAAATTCTAAATAAAGTTTAAGATTTTTATAATACTGTTATCAATTGATGTAATTTTTCACTCATATTGATGAAGATAACTTCAACCATGCAACGAAAAATATGAAAACTGTGAATTCTATAAAACACGTATATTTACTCTAGCGAAACGAAACAGATGTTGCCAACAATTTCCAGCGGCCCTCGGTGGTCTACCGCAATTTTTAGTTCCATAACTTTTAACTAGGCCAATTAAAACGTATGACGTCAGCGAGTCCTGCCTGATATGTCACATAATAGAGAATGGTATTACAGCTTAAACAATAATTATAACATAACTAATAACAATATCTCCACCAAGCAAAATAGGCAACTTTTGTGTAGGTGACTAGAATAGAATAGGGGTACATATCTTTAATTTTTATCAGGACTATTTAACATAAATATTAAAAAATACTTTAACTAACATAGATATTAAATTAAGTTAAACAAAAGTATGTATGTATAAAAGAATTTATGTAAAGTTTAATCCCCACCAAACAAAAAAATATATCAAACTAATTAATGAACATTATTTCTTTTACGGCTACGCATTTGACCAATTTTTGGCCATGTACTGTTGTGACTTACTCATGCCGTCATTATAATTCCAGACAATTGCCACAACCCGCACTTGCCTGTTTTGACGCATTCCAACCTGAGCTCTCATTGTGACCGATACTCATTACCTATTTGTACATTCATAAAATGTCTTTATCTATATATATGTCTAATATTTCAATTTAAGTGTGAACGTAAATTATCAAATTGTTTATTTGTCTTAAAATGTTATTAAAGCATCTTTATTATCTTCGCTTTCCTGTTTTTCCTGCTTATTAAAGGCAATTTGTAAGCATCTTAACGAAATAAAAGTTGCTTACAAATCACCTTTAATATTAGACTTAATTGATAATCTTTAATATTCTAAACATATTAGTTCCATTGATGTAGTGGCGTAATTCACCACGGTTTTAATCACTGCCGGCACTTACACTATATGCACTCAATATAGATTCAGTTTCTGGTGTGTCGCCTTCGGAGGTCTGTAACAGACTGCCGAATCAACTGCCGTGTCTTGTGACGTAAGCTTCGAAGGCTGAGTCACAGTATCTCAAATGACTAAAGACTAGTAGCGACCACAGACTAGAATGACGTCGATAAAGTTTTGCAAGTCTCGTAGTAAACTAACTCCGACAAATATATTAATTAAGACATATTATATTATTAGAAATGTATATATTTAATATACCTACAATTGACATTGCTAAAGATTTGTGTAAGGGACCCTTACGTATAGAAGACTGAGCTAAAACAGCTTTTCACGTTGCAGGTCGTGAATATTTTCAATTTACAGTCATGCCCTTTGCTCTAACCAAAGCCTCAGCTACTTAACAAAGATTTATTGATAATCTGCTTTCTGACGCAGCATACCAAAAAAATATTCTATCACTGAACGTGCGCACGTGAGCAGCCTTCTGATTAGCAGCGTTTGAATATTGGCATTGGTATTTAGATAATGGCCAAAAGTTAACTATTAAAACAGATCATTCAGCACTTCAATGGTTCTTAAAATTAGACAATCTTACTGGAAGAATTGCCTGTTAGAGCACTCCATGTTTAATTTTGACATTAAACACAAACGTTGTAAGGAACATCTTGTCCCAGATATCATATGACGTATTAAACCTATCAATGTTATTAATTATGACCCAACTCATACTTCTGACACTTAGTGCACTTCTATAAGCTTTAATACCCTCACTATTAGAGAACTTTGTTAAATAGAATCCCATCAGAATATTGGACAAGAATTATTGATGAAAACCATTTTATGCCAACAGCAGCACATTTCGGAACTTTTAAAACATATCATCATACTTGTTAAATAGAATCCCATCAGAATATTGGACAAGAATTATTGATGAAAACCATTTTATGCCAACAGCAGCACATTTCGGAACTTTTAAAACATATCATCATACTTGTTAAATAGAATCCCATCAGAATATTGGACAAGAATTATTGATGAAAACCATTTTATGCCAACAGCAGCACATTTCGGAACTTTTAAAACATATCATCATACTAAGTACATACATTTCTGGCCTGTAATATAACATTTCACACCATATATTTTCTAAATTTATTTGGCCTCGGCATTTTTACCCATCATACCTTTGGTTTGATGGGTAAAAAGTTGTTGTCGGCCTTTCCAATACATATCTATTGATATTATTGGTCTCCCATCAATGACACGTAAACTTAATAGATTTATTTCATAGGCACTTGTTGTTTTTACAAATATTGTCTTACCATCAAACATGCTACCTCTGTGATAAATCACATTCCAGAAAACTTTTCATGAATAACGGCGTTCCAGAAACCGTAATATTAGTCAACGGACCCCAATTTATTAGCATGAACTTCGAGAACTATTTCAAATTTACCAAAAAATTTGGAACAAAAATTGGGACCGACTTCGACACTCTAAGGTGTGAAATATCTTGTTGAAGTTGGTACCATTATAGTTCAAAAGTACCTATAACCACAATATTGTGGGCATGGTACCGACTTCGACAAGTAATTTCACACTTTTGAGTATTTTTTGTTTATTTTCTTTAACTCTTTTTAGTTACCCTTGCTACTTACGGGAACGATTGTCATTCACTGTCAACGACTATATTATCAAGATAGGTAAATATTTTTCAGTTATTGGACTGTAACTCAAAAACAGCTTCACCGATATTGATGAAATTAAAATGGGACCAAGCGGTAAGCACCAGCTTTCAAATAATAACAGAAATATCAAAATCGGTTCATTCAATCAAAAGTTCTGAGGTAACAAACATAAAAAACAGACGAATTGAGAACCTCCTCCTTTTTTCATGTCGGTTAAAAAATACGTTATATATATATATATATATATATATCAAGAAGTGGATGACTTCTTGATATATATCTTTCATCAAGTTATCACTTCATTTCATAAGTCGTTACTGTCCACATACATTTTTAATTCTTGCATTTGTCTCTCTAAGCAATCGCCCCAACTCGCATCTGTTTTGACGCACTCCGAACTGAGCTCTCATTGTGATCGGTACACATCGCCTATTGAACTACATTCATAAAATATCTTGGTCTATATTATATCCGCCTTATACTACAAATTGAGTGTGAACGTAAAATTTTAAAATGTTTGTCTTTCATAAAACCTATCTTATCTTCGTGTTCCTATGATTCCTGCTTTGTCCCTGTATCATCCGCCATCTTTACAAGCGTCATCTTTTAGCTCAGTGAGATCGACTGTTCCCTCGAGCCGGCCAGTAGCCTTCAAAGAATCTTCGGTTGCACAGTTTACGCTTTTTACCATACCGTCCTTATAATACCTAGGTAGTTAGGTACGTATATTATTAATGACATTTTATCAGACAATTAGTAACAAGGCCGTATCGTTTGAAACGTCACAGAACAAACAACAGTTGTTAAGGGACGTCGCGTGAGAAACTGCAGTCAACTTTGTTATAACCGCCTATTTAGTTGTTGTCAAGGTGAACGAGGACGCCCCCCTTAAATGCACTGTACTTCAATAATTGTCAGAATTAACCTTGGATTTTATCTTGACTATGGTTCGTGTCATGTAAAATTATTTAAGATGTTTGTGTCTTTATATACGATGCTTCCATATTCAAGCATTCAAGCGTAATAGGGAACGAGCCTATAAATATCTACCGGTTCCTTATTTTCGATTTGTATTATCTTTAATTGTACTGTGAAAGTAAAAACTTAGTACACATACAAAGTTTGATTCCTGTAAGTAAATAGTTGCACAAACTTCAGTAGAATTAATGATTTTATTTAATGTCATTGTATAACCTTTAATCACAATTTCACCTGATGGTAAGTGTTAAAAATAATTTTAAACGTTTACGTCACTCCAGTTTTTCTAGTTGTTTTCAATCAATCGATCCGTAAAATTTTAAACGGCTACCTATTACGATTCCAAAACATCCATAGGCCTAGTAATAGGCACCAGTTTTCTTTCGCGGAACCCTAAAAAGGAATAATAAATCATACCAGACTCCACTGCTCCGACTATTTAGGACAATCCTCTGCATTTCCCTTTGTAATAAAATTTTTTATTTCCGCTAATGTTATTCGGGAAAAACAATTCAATTCATGACAGCTATATGATTCAATACGAGCAGAAACGTGGAGACATTTCTCAAGCTAAACATGGGGGCGATTCCGCTTTTTGACAAGGGTCATAATGGCAGACCTACATTATACGGGTTAATGTACGAAGTCGCCATTTTTGAGGTTGGACCGCTTTGAATTATAATTAAACTTGCATGGTCCAGATTCGGCACAAAAACTTCAGTGTTGTTTTATTTATATATGATAAGCTAGTTTTGACGACTATCTCGTCTGATGTTCAGTGATGATGTTGTCGAAGATGTTCAGGCTAACATAGTTGCTGGCTATAAAAAAAAAAAAAAACATCCTTAATTCAAATAAATCGGCCAAGCACAAGTCGGACACTAACACGAGAGTTCCGTACCAACACAGCATATACCAAAACAAACTAAAAAGGATTATTTTCCCTTCAGCAAGAAATCCTTAGCAGGAGTCTGACCCGCTCCTGGCCGATTTATTAAACGTTATATACCTATACAGTCCAAGGATATAGCTTTCAAAATGTCAAAAAGTTCACCGATGGACCGACGGGCGAACGGACAGCGGAGGCTTCGTAAAAGCAAGGCAGTTTCTGGAAGTGTCAGGTAGTTAGTCATCTTCATCATCCACCTTTATCTAAATGATGTTTAGTGGATAGGTCCATTACGTCTTCTCTACATTCAAAATTCAGCCCCAATGCATTATTGCACTAAGTTGACGAAGAGTGTGAAAGTGCGAGTGTAAGAGAGATAGCTACTCAACACATCTGCGCTTTAAACGTTGGAACTGGATGCCAAGTAAATCAGCCTTGGTTGCGACACAGAATAAAAAAGACCAGAAAGCCACAAAGCCATTCCAATAAATAAGCGACTCTAAGAACGAAGCAATACAGTGCACTTCAGATCGCAAAGCACGTACTAACGGAGTAACTAATATTTATATTCACCTACAAGGCGTCTCTCTTTCTATCGCATAGCCACGGATAGTTCTGATCTCTTCTGACGCGGCACGCACGAATAATCCTGTCCGGACGGATACGCAGATGTACCTGTAGCTTTATACCTAAGTGCGGAGTGAGCCAGGCCTGGTTTTGGTCTCATTTAGAACGCTCCATATCTTTTTTTATTGCTTATTGGTAAGCCTTTGACCACACTCTCACCTGATTGGTCGGTAAGTGTAATCGAAGGTGTTAACTGCATGCTTAACCTAGAATTACTGGCTCTCAAAGACGCTTGGCGACAGATTTTCTACTTGAGGGTGGTCGCTAGCCAGGCGGGCATTCGCAAAATGCCCTTCCACCATGCAATATTTTTAGGTTGTTTCTAATCATTGCATAAGAGTTCCATTGAAAAATAATGATGTCCAAAATAGCAGAAGTTGGGTAAGCTGATGTGTTCCCCACTTGGCAGACGAAGTCTAGCCTAATTTATAGGAGTTATTCTTGCCAAAGTAACGGAATAAGGGGCGCATAAATCCTATGAAGGCCTCGTTAGCAAGTTTTAGAGCTGCGTCAGGTAAACTGCAAAAGTAATGTTTGTGGTGTAAGTGGGCGTTTATATTTCAAGTTGGTAGAAACAAACATGTGACGTTAAGACGAAGGCTGGATGGAATTCATTTAATTTCGGTTACCTTAACATTCTTCTTTTATATGACTTAGTTTTATAACTAGAATTATAATTGAAAATGGTAGCTACAATACAACGCTAAGAAGGTTAGGAATTTGAAAAAAACATGTCTTTGGTCAACAAAGTCAAGCAGTCACACTCCAGAGGCATTGGCTATGGACTGCCGCGCAGCAGGCCTATGGTCATCGTCACGGGGTTGAGCTACAACACATGGTAGTAGGGCATTTTGCGAATGCCTACCTGGCTGTATACCACCATCAAGTACTAAATATGTCGCCAAGTAGCTAATGGTGTGTTTCGGCAGCTGTCTTTAAGAGCCAGAAATTCGAGGTTTTTCCTGCTACGACCACATCATCACAAAATAAACTATCACCAATATGAAATGAAATCGAACAAAGTTGATGGTCGCACAGCCGAAGACCTTAGAGGTTTATATTTGAAATAGAGCACAGAATACACGGCACCCTCCAACATCGCGGTGACAAATAAGGGTGACCTGTTAGCATCCGCAGCGGACGATATCGTCCATTTATTTATATTGTTATGTCTATTATTATAATTTTCTACGATGCACATTGGTTAAGATGCATTACATTAGTGAAGTAAGGTAAGTTTACAAGTACATGCGTGTATGTGTAAATTAACTCAAAAATAATGTAAAATTTCAAAAAATCTGACAAACAGGGAATTTATTGTTTACGAGCTAGAGCCCGTCACATATGGACAGACAGATAGACAGCAGAGTGGCAACAGGGCCCCGCTTTCCCCTTTGGGCACTTGAAACAGCCCCATGAAAACAATTTCACATCGAAGAAAGGAATTAATAATTTCATTACTCATAAAAATTTCAATAAAGACAAAATATTTGGCTTTATTGAGTTTTCTATGCTGTAAAGTGTTTATTCTGAATAAATATAATAGACGAAAGTGCCGTCCTGAGAAGAAGAATATATTATATTTGAAGCCCGATTCAGAAATACTTTCGAAATGAGCATTTTCAGCTAATTTTATTCATTGTTATATTTGAATGTCTGAGTCTAAGTGGATGGATATCGACCGTCTCACGTTTCAAAGAGCAGCTTTACTAATTTAATGGAAGCACTATAGCGGCCGAATTAAATTTCCCGAGAAAAATCTAATAATGTAATTAAGATTAAGTGACAGTACTGAAACCATCCACGGTGTTTTACGCCTTATTTTCAAGTGTAAGAGTTCAAAATGGTATATAGTTCTGTGTGACCGTATATCATCGCTGAAGACCTATGATTGCATACTTGTGTCCTCTAGATCATGTATGGTGGTTGAACAAAGCGGTCTGAGGGTTTGTTGTCCATGAAACCCATTATAAGTGAGTAGAATGCATTTTTAAGCGCAAGTAGCGAAGTTTGCTTAGCTGTTCTTAGCCGATCAGCAAAGTTAAGCAACGTCCGCCGCGGTCATGAGTTGGATGGGTGACAGCTAGTGGCATTACTAATGAACGCTTCCGTGCTTCGGAGGGCACGTTAAGCCGTCGTGCCCGGATGTTGTCTTAGGATGGCAGTTGTAATGGCATGGTGGTAGGGCATTTTGCGAATGCCCGCCTGGCTAGCTACCACCCTCAAGTAGAAAATATGTCGCCAAGCACCTAACAGTGTGTTCCGGCAACCGTCCTTGAGAGCCAGTAATTCTAGGTTAGGTTATCCTGAACTACATCTTCGACCACATCATCACTTACCATCAGGTGAGATAGTGGTCAAAGGCATTAAAAAAGGAGCTAAGGAGCTGAGGAGCGTTTAGTTCCGAGGGATACTTTGTGGTACCTAGATTAAGGCGGAATAGATAAGGACTTAGGATTTTTTTTATGTATTTTTGTTCAATATTACATGAGGTTATATAAAATGAGCCAAAACCAATAATCCGGTACGTCAGTGGAACACTTTTTGGACTACTAGTAGTTCCACGGGTTAAAACAGTCCTTGTGACTCCTACGGTTGTCATGAATACTTTATTTTTGTAAGTTTCAATTCTATAAAGCTGTCCAGGACAGGTTTACTGCATTTTTGGAAACATTTTTATCTGTAGGTCTGAATTAAAATTTTTGTGTAATGTATAGGCGCAAATATAGATAAAATTACTTAGTCACGGACGTCGTTTAGTAAAATAGTTTTATTTGGCATGTTACCTTGATCACTCCTTGAAGAGAGCGGCGTACGTGACAGAGGCGCCTACTCTTATTTGTACGGTCTCCTCTTTCCTTATTCGTCCCTTGAATTTCTGCCCCTAGTTACATCCGACCCTTACAAAAGTGCTTCAAGGTGTCCACTCGGCCACTAAGTAGTGCATTTTCATTTTTTACAACTCAAATTTATACCTCGACTCTCGAATTTAGAACCTAGTTGAAGGACTTTTTGAAGGTGGTTGCATTTTTAAAAATAGTAGTTAGAAAAACTAGTCAAATATTTCTAACCATTCTTAGGTAGTTACTTCGTAAAACTGTCAAATGCATTTGTGTGTAACCCTTAAAAGACTACGCAAATGTTAGCGTTCTACACGTTGAAATTGAGTCTCTTTTCGCTTGACATAAAAAAACAATGATACGGCGATAGTTTTATTAGTATCCATGAAGACCGTTTGCAGAAAAGAGGGTTACGTTATACGTACGGTAAAATACACCTTTTCGTGATCTATTTCTTATTCTGGGGTGGTGAGGGCAGCAGTATCCAGTTTAGGGATGCCTGTAGTAACTGTTATTGTATCTTTACCTTGGGGTGCATTCTCGTAAGCTTCCCCTAAAGTCCAACGACCATTTTGTACAAATTCTGGCATACAAGTCATACCAAAATCAACCATAATAGTATAACATAAGGTTCCTTTTCATGTGAATGATATTGGAGAAATAAGGGCTTGTGCAGATATTACAAACATACCCCAGCTGCTTAGCATTGCATGCCGTATCTCTGATCTATTTAGAAGTGGCGTGTTCTAAACTTTAAGCAATTTGTTTCCCTACACTTCGTTAGCAAAACGAAATTTCATTTTAGGAACTTTATAACCGTTATTTTTCATTTCGTTCAAGTAAGTTATTTCAAACCAGTTACATTATATACCCGCAAAGCGATTATGAAACTCGTTAGTATCAATTCCGGAACTTAAACGTTATTTTGTCGGCTTTAGGTTTATATAGCTGTGTGCACACAGTTACAATGCTAAAAAAGACCTCTATAGTGTACTGAAAAGAAAAATAAAACCGGCCAAGTGCGGGGCTTGTACACCGACGGCTACGTAGCAACGCAGAATGAACTAAAAAAACGTATTTTTTTCAATAAGGCCGAGATCTTTAGCGGGAGTCCGATTAGCACGGCTAGTTTAGTATTTGTTGTTGCACGTTAGATATTTGTAAATTCTATTCTAAATTATTCTAATCGAATCAATCTCACACAGTGTATAATTGATTAAACTCACTATTCTCACTAGCTTTTTAGTCAGGCAACTCTTTTTCTGTCCTCGTGATTGTGAGCACGGTAGATGGAACTCAACCAAAACGTCGAGACAGGCCTGGATTACTCCGCACTTTATGTACAAAGGTTCCGCTTTTGTTTTTATTAGAATTTATGTGCTAAGTTAACTATTAAACTCATATCACCTGCGTTGAAACTTTCAAAGACATAATTAGCTTGGTGTGTTGAAAGTTGTACCAGCACTTTGTTGAAAGCTTACTAACCCGTAACACGAACAACATACAGTTCTATTTTTAAATTCGCCACAGCTTAAATAGTGCTTTTGTCTTATTGTCTTTGAAAACCAGTCCTACTCTGTTTATTCCGGTGCTAAATTTAGCCCGAACACATCCAAAACAAACGGACACTTGGACTCAACTTATACTTAACTTAGACTCAACTTTGTTGGAGCTAAACCGACGTTCACAACTTTTCGTTCTTGATTTATATAGCAACTGAAATTTATGATCGGATAAGTTGTGAATTTCGATGCGGGACATTTACACTTTATTGTCATCGAATAGAGCGGATCAGATGATACAGTAATTAAAGAAATTGTGCTTGAATAATCTATCTAGCACCCAGAGGGTATCGGGGTAGAATTGTACCCCCAATATTATTATTTTTTTTATACTCGATAGTTTAGCCTTTGATCACTATCTCACCTGATGATAAGTGAAGATGTTGGTCAGGCTAACTTAGAATTACTGGCTCTCAAGGACAGCTGCCGGAACAAACCGTTAGGTGCTTGGCGACAGATTTTCTACTTAAAGTTTGGTAGCTAGCGATCATTCACAAAATGCCCTACCACCATGCTATAACGACTGCCATCCTAAGATAACAACCGGAACCGACGGCTTAACGTGCCCTCCGAAGCACGGAAGCGCTGAGTAGTATTGTCACTAGCGGTCACCCTTCCAACTCATGAGTCATGCATGACCGAGGCGGACGTTGCTTAGCTGATCGGTTAAGAACAGCTAAGCAAACTTCGCTACGAGCGCTTTAATATATTATCTTCCTGTGGGAGTTGTAAGAGGCGAAAAAGGCTATAATACCAGAACGTGGGTAGCAGTGCCTTCTGAAAAACATCTTACACTGCGCTTTCCAAGACGTGTGCCAAGCGTGGGGATTGTGGCATACCCTACCAATGTGGAGGCATTTATTCAACGGTGGACGACATAGTAGTAGTATTCTTTTTAGCATGTTTAGAAAGTCTAAAAGCTTTTAACACTTGGGGCTTCTAAGACGTCCCTTTGTGCACGCAAAGGACTTGGTATACCACTATGTTAATTAAAAAGATCCTAATTATTTCATAAACGACAAAATCCTTGGCAGAAATGGAGATTTTCAGGCGCTATTATTTTTAACATGCCAGATATTTTAAGGTTTGCCTTTTTCATTTGAATATTTTTCACATGGAGCGTGATTTTTCCTTCCGTGACTTCTGTTGGAATCTTATTAAAATTGCAACTCAGTTTCCTAATAATAACTTGCTGTTTGTCTTTGGTTGTGACAAGGAATATGCAATATAGATAACTGCAGTTAGTAGGTGTAGGTATTAAGTGGTATCGTAAACGCATCAATAGATGGCGCTCCAAAAATTTTACTCAATGTGTTTAAGTTATTACTCCTTTCTAACTTCTTCCAATCAGAAGCAGTGCAACTCTTTATGAACGAGTTAATCAACGAAGTACTGTCAAAATAGGTATTTCTTACGCCAAGCAGTAATGTTCGCATTGGGTACTGTGTCCCGGTTTGAGGGGTGTGGGTGCCAGTGAAATTACAGGCGCTGTTATTACAGTGCATTTGAAAATACAGTGATAGTCGACCAGTAATGGCTTCTGACTATGCCGTGGTGCAATGCAAGTCAATGGAAAGGCATTTAGCGAATGCCTGCCTAGCTAGCTACCACCCTCAAGTAGAAAATGTGTCGCCAAGAAGTTTTTGAGAGTCAGTAAGTAATTATAAATTTACAGGCACATGGGACTTAACATCTGTATGTCTGAACGTTGATGGGCTCAGTGCTTGTTCCGTAACCAAATCACATAAAAAAATATAACTAAGTAAGAAGATGACACGCCGAGTTAATTCGGCCAACGTATTCGTGACTTCCGTGTCTATCAAATCATTTTTATCACAGGACAACTTTTTACAAATTTAAAAGCTCTCCCTTTTCATGAGATTTGTATCATTTCTCTTTACGTTTTTTTCCCCCAAAAGGGTCACATCATTTAGGTTATCCGTAGATCTGCCCAACCGCACCATATATCATTAAACCCTGGCCTTCCTCCATTTTTTTGCAAATATACGACACAATATGTAAATGTAGATATCAATTTTATATCACGACACGCGTAGACATTGCAAAAGCAACGATACAGATGTTAGCAGTATCATAATAGTTTTATTGCTTTTTACACGACTAGACTGTCTAAAAAGGAGTGTTACGTTTTCATGTTTCATATAATATGTTGTATATTTTTGTGAGTTTCTTTATACAACCATAACTTCTTAAAGGCTTCAACGATTTTTATGTACGATATATTTGTTATGTTCGTCTTGATAGCACTACTATGTCTACTATATAAAAAAACTGACGAATTTGGACGATACATCGAGATAAAAAAAAAAATCTAGTCGAAACCCGTCTTAATGTTAATCAAACTGAAGGGCTTTAAAAACGATTCCATAAATATATATATATAGCTTGCACTTTTAAGTTCACTGGAACCATAGAAATCTAAATAGAAAGGCACTATTTATTTAGATTTCTATGACTGGACTGATAGAACGTTTCGCGAAAATAAATAATTTGCAGTCGGTTTTTTTACTTCTTTAACTAATCTATACTTGTTTATGTTATGAAGGGAACGGACCGACCAGTCGCTAACCTGGTGTAAGAAAACACATCATCGCAATTCTTGCAGAAACTTGCTACTTTTGCTAAAGCTTGCATAATCTTGCTAGTCTTGCAGAATCTTCCTACTCTTGCTAAAGCTTGCAGAAAATTGCTACTTTTGCTAAAGCTTGCATAATCTTGCTAGTCTTGCAGAATCTTGCTACTCTTGCTAAAGCTTGCAGAAAATTGCTACTTTTGCTAAAGCTTGCATAATCTTGCTAGTCTTGCAGAATCTTGCTACTCTTGCTAAAGCTTGCAGAAACTTGCTACTTTTGCTAAAGCTTGCATAATCTTGTTACTCTTGCAAAAGCTTGCAGAATCTTGCTACTCTTGCTCAAGATTGCTGAACCTTGCTAATCTTGCTAAAGCTGGCAGAATCTTGCTTCTCTTGCAAAAGAATGCAGAACCTTGCTACTCTTGCTAAAGCTTGCAGAATCTTGCTACTTTTGCTAAAGCTTGCATAATCTTGCACCTCTTGCTAAAACTTGCTGAACGTTGCTACTCTTGCTAAAGCTTGCAGAACCTTGCTACTTTTGCTAAAACTTGCAGAATCTTGCTACTTTTTTTTCTTTTTTTATGCCTGATAGGTTAGCCTTTGACCACTATCTCACCTGATGGTAAGTGATGATGTGGCCGAGGATGTTGTTCAGACTAACCTAGAGTTACTGGCTCTCAAGGACAGCTCCCGGAACACACCGTTAGGTGCTTGGCGACAGATTTTCAACTTGAGGGTGGTAGCTAGCCAGGCGGGCATTTGCAAAGTGCCCTACCACCATGCTGTAACGACTGCTATCCTAAGACAACAACCGGGACCGACGGTAGTAATGGCCAACCAGCGGTCACCCATCCAAGTCATGACCGCGGCGGACGTTGCTTAACTTTGCTGATCGATTTAGAATGGCTAAGCAAACTTGGCTACGAGCGCTTCAAAACTTTTGCAAAAGCTTGCTGAACCTTGCTACTTTTGCTAAAGCTTGCATAACCTTGCTACTTTTTCTAAAGCTTGCAGAACCTTGCTATTACGTCATCAATACTATTATATAATACGTCAATAATCGGGTTAAAAAAAAAACTGAGATATAACATAGAAATCAGTCAAAATGATGTAAAAAATCTTGTGTGGACGTTCATGTACTTGCGACTTGACTTAGGTACTTCTAACATATTGTATACGTTTATATTATTTGATATCCGTATTTTCAGTTACAGTGTAATCGACAGTTACATTAACTGTTACAGCATATCAGGTTCAAACATAATAAAGTATTTGGTAATTGTAATTGGCACGGGTATCCGGAGCGTCATGCTCAAAGAAAGGTGTTTTCTAGCGCGCCGGTGCTGTGTGTCGGGTCGCCATCTTCCTGATGGTTGAGGAGGGCGATGGCTGGCACATGCATCCACTCGTGAACGGGTGCTGCTAGAGGACACCGGTCTGCTCTGGATGCTAGTACTAATGACATTACAGAAAAAAAACTTTTCTTTTAACGCTGTCCCACCTTAGAATGTTTCCTATTTCTTGTTTTAAATAAAAAAATGTACATTTATAAAAAAAAAACATAGTAAAGTTAACAGAGAAGAAACTGAATTATTTGTGTCTTCTCAGTCGTTACGCTCTTGGGCTCTGCCAAGAGCGTAACAAGCGTCGTGGTCGTCATGTAGTTGTAGTGGGGGCATTATTTGTGCTAGGTTAAAATGAATGTCTACGTTTGAGCTGTACGCAAAGCTGCTAATACAGGGACGCTCAGCGCTTTGAGTGAGTCAAAACCGGTAAAATCCAATAGCTGTAAATTTTACAACACATTCTCTAAGATCAAGCTACTGTTCCTATCTTTATGGCGAGTTGAAACCGGCAATTTGCATGCACCCCTCGTTGTCGCCTGCGATATAAATCGCTGGCACGCGCGTGGCCCACGGCAGCATTACAAAGGATAAGCGTATGGGGACATTTTAATTCCACAGCTTATTTTTAGTAATAGTGCAAGCTAGAAAGGAATTCAAGAAGTTATTGGTTATTCAATAGAATGACAAGGCAATGATGGCTGTGTCTATAATAATAATAAAAAAATCTGTATTGACTAATTTCAGTCCATTCATCACATCTATCTTTAAATATAGGATATGGTACAAAGTATACAAGATTCCAGATGAATAGTTTGATTTTTGAGATCGAACACGTAAGTGAAAATTGTCTACAATTGTCAAACTTAACAGCCCTAATTTCTTTTTGCAATAAAAATGATGATTAATCAATTTTATTCTAATAATCTTAATTCAACTTTACTCAATGAGCTCTAGAATATGACACCCCAAATGCAAAAAAGATTTCTATTCAGCCATCTAATAAAATATTGGAATACTTTGAAAAAAAAAATTTAAAATTCGTATTTGACTCATTATTTTAAAACGTTCGCTAAAATATATACATATTAGCAAGTGCTCACAACATAGTTCAAACCCCTATAAAATGTATGTATACGCAACAACTGCAGAAGCCGGGCACGATTGATCAATAACTTCAATTAAACCATCGATAAAGACAATTCTCTCTCAAGGCTGGCTATAATCGATTGTAATCATCGAAAAATTTATCACAACGGGTAAATCGATGGCGGGCCGAGATGGCTGATCCATCTCAGTGACAGATCAGGCGGTGTAATTGAAGGTTAGTGCCGGCATCTGGCCCCGTAATATGGTGCAGCCATCGCCATTGATGGACGAATGGTGATTGAGTTGGTAACATCAGAAATATTTTGAGCTTGGAACCTTAGCATGAAAATATTTTCATTTTAAGACGAAAAAATGTCAGACTGAGGGCGTAGGACGAGACCTCGTTTTGCATATGAGTGAGCGAAACAGAACTACGCAATATTTAAATAACACTGAGCGATTTGTAAAAATAAATTCTTATAAAAGTGAGCCTTTTAAAACGGAAAATCTTTCACATACTTATGTCGCATGAAAATAAGAAATAAAATTTAACAAATTTTAGAGCTGTATACATAGTTATATAGAGAAATACATGGAATCGTGCCTGACGATAAATTGGATTCATGCAGTTTGTCCAATTGCCTTCTTTTATTGCGATGATGTGGTCGAAGATGTTATTCAGGCTAACCTAGCATTACTGGCTCTCAAGGACAGCTGCCGGAATATGACGTTAGGTCAGTCTACTCGTGACCACGGTCAATGCAACTTGATCGAAACGTCGAGGTTAGCCAACAAAATATTTTTTTGATATTAATTGTGCGTGGATAGACCCGTCAGTAATTTAGAAACATGACGTTAGGTGTCGTTATTTAACCATCGTATTGGGATGGAGCGACATCTAGTTCAACTTACATTGTACAACAAACAAGACTTATTTTGCAATTAGCTTTAAACTTGTTAATGATGACGCAACCCTATAATTTTAATATTTTTATTTTGCAATAAAGCATGCTCTGCGGATTACATAAAAAAAAAATTACGAGCGGAGTAATCCCGCACATAACTTAAATTTGTAATGTAATCCGCAGAGCATACGTTATAGCAAACAAAAATATATTAAAAAATGACGTTAGGTGTTTTGCGAAGAACATGTTGTAACGACTGCCTTCCTTAGACAACAACCGGGACCAAGCGATGATCTCCGAAGCACGTGGCACATTGAGTAGTAAGTAGTAAACGTAACTAGAAGTCACCCATTTAAGAAATGACCGCAACAGACGTTGCTTAACACAGTCACAGATTAGGCAAGCTTCGCTTCAATGCAATTGAACAAGTTATATCCCAAAACTTACATCAAGATCATAATCGAGACGCAGTCATGTAGAAGTGGTGACAACTTATCAGTTATCACATTCGTATTCTAGTTTTTTTTTTACATACGAGTATATTCGTATATAAAGTATGTAGAAGTGTACGTTACATAGTTTTGAAGCAGTGATGGCTCAGTGGCATTGGCTATGGACTGCCGCGCAGCAGGTCCATGGTTCAAATCCCGCCGCGGGCTTGAGCTTCAAGGGTATTTTGCGAATACCCGCCTGGCTAGCGACCACCCTCAAGTAGAAAATCTGTCGCCAAGCACCTAACGGTGTGTTCCGGCAGCAGTCCTTGAGAGCTAGTGAAATTTCAGGCACATGAGACTGAACAACATTGACTCAAGGTGACGGCCGCAGTGCAATTCGTGGCTTGTGACGAAATGCATCTGTTATAGGCTGAGGTTAGTCCGCTTACCATCAGGTGGGCCTCGAGCTTGTCCCGTCACAATTAAAAAAAAAAGTATTCTAGTAATTTTCCGATTTTTCCTTTCTATTTGTGGACATTCTATCCCATAAACAACTAACAGAAAGACATTCTTCAAAGAACTTTATGATCAAACTTGAGTGTTAAAAGAAATCCTTGAGCCTCAGTAACGTAACACAATATCTCAGAAAAAAGCTACAAAAGGGAATAAGTTAGCATAGCATCATACGTTACATGGATTTGTACCCACGGAATGGAAGAAACGTTATGGAATGGCCATTCGTGGTTTGAATGGTTTGAAATTGCTGTCGCTTAGATTATTTTGACAAAGTGAATATACTAATATAATAGTTTTTACCTAATATTAGTATGTATTTTCCGACCCCACTTCATTTTTGACTTAGTACTTACCCCGATGAATATAAAAAAATAGCGTGCTCTATTTTGACGTAATCAAAATTGCAAAATATAGCTCTTATTTCGCGAGGTGTTCCTTATAAGAAAATTATTTGAGACTTAACATAATAATATCATCACACCCGAAGGCCAAGATAGTTTCAAATAGTACGTTCTTATGATTTGATATGTTTATGGTTTATGTAAGTCAAAGTCAAGTTTGTCGACCCGGTATCGACAAACTTGATATCTATAGGACTCGATATTTTAAAGCTACGCTTTCCCAACTCCATAGAGGCAGTAAATTATAGCGCTTGTAAGGAATGGAACATCCTGCCTGAGTCTATGTTTCCGGCTAAGTACAATATGGGAGGTCTTCAAAACACTGGTGAATAGATATCGCGCTCCATCACAGATTGAATCATCAGTCATCACTTAAAATCATGTGAGACAGTGGTCAAACGCTACCCTACAAAATAAAAAAAATAAAAATTTTGTCTTGATCTCAACAAAAAAATGTATTGCGCGACGTATTTTTGCGTACATGTTCTGACTTTTGATATCATCAGACGAATTTTCATTTTTAGGCAACGACTTGTACATTTAGCTCTTCTAAAGAGCAAATTAGTGTACAGTGTTCTCTATATTTGTACCCCATAGCCGGCCTTGAAAAGTTTCGCGTTAAGGAAAAAACTACTTTAACATTAAAGATATAAGGTCTGTACTTGGTAGACTTGATGGTTTTCCAAATAGATTGATTTACCGACTTCACTTACAGAATGAATCTACTCAGTATATTTCTATGGACTATGAATAGCATTGTATTCTAAGTGGTTGGGATATGCAGTAAATTATACATAGCCATTACTTTTTATAGCGGCATAGATACGATAATAGTAAAAAAGTTACTGCGTGTAGTGTCACGAGAGGTTCTTCTTAGCTCATTATTTGTTCTTAGACAAACAAATCATACAAAAAAATCATTTGCTTTTATACATACGGCATTTTGCGAATGCTGCCACCCTCAAGTAGAAAATCTGTTGCCAAGCATTTGACACAAAAGCCAGTAAGTAATAATGAAATTACAGGCACTTGAGATTTTGACATCTGTATGCATCAGTGCAAAATGACAAATTTACTAGAGGAAAAAATACAGTCATGTGTGTATACATCAGGTTGATGGGCGCAGTGCAGCTCGTCATTTGACACGAAATGCATCTGTTATAGGCAGATGTTACCGCTTAACATCAGGTGGGCCTCGTACCTGTTCCGTCACAATCCCAAAAAAAAATAGTGTTACCATTCACATCTAAAACGGCTTAACGGATTTTGACGAAACTCCGTACATAGATTTCACAGGTCCTGTAGTAAGAGTTAACAATAAATTTCTCCGTAGGCGAGAGCTAGTATGTACTCTTTTTACTTTCGGGTACATTCGCGTACAAATTAAAGTATAAAAAAATTAAATGTGAGTGTCAGACTACACATAAGGAGAGTTGTAGTTGTGCGGCAGTAGCACCAGCTGTAGACGAAAAGTATATGTTGAGTCCAACCCACTTGAAATGGGATAAGGGTGGAAATATATCGGAGTGTGTCTTTTTTTTTTTTATGCTTGATAGGTTAGCCTTTGACCACTATCTCACATGATGGTAAGTGATGATGTGGTCGAAGATGTTGTACAGGCTAACCTAGAATTACTGGCTCTCAAGGACAGCTGCCGGAACACACCGTTAGGTGCTTGGCGACAGATTTTCAACTTGAGGGTGGCTAGCCAGGCGGGCATTCGCAAAGTGCCCTACCACCATGCAAAACTAACTTCCTTCACAAAATATTATCTGATATGCTTTAATAGATAATACTTTGACATCAAAAAAACTACATTAAACTTACACAAATCAGCATTTCTTACTAGCGGCGCTGAATCTGTATTGATGTATTTACCTGCAAAAAAAACAAAGCACTTGTCAGTTTTAACTCATTTTAAATATGTTTTCAGTCTTTCTGATTTCCTTACAGGAATTAATTATCTCAATTAATATTTTTTTGAAATCCAGGAATGTTATTTAATAACGTAGGGGAGAGTAACCTGTGCAAAAATATTTATAAGACCTTTTTTTTGTAGCCAATCTAAAAAAAAAGTGTGCATAAGTTTACTAAAATCATTTAACCAATATTTAGGCTGGTATGTAAATGATTTTTTTACACCCACACCTTAATATATAATTTATTATTTCCGGGGCAACCTCGGGTTCGTTGGTGATAATTTCACAAATATCACAAATAAATATCTATACATATAAATTGTGATAAGAAACAATTTTGATTGTCAAACACTTTTCTTTCGATCTGTACCTAACAGGCCAATCAAGTACAGTCATGCGGTAATGGCCGTCTTCGAGGTGCGGTTTATCTATTTTTATTTATGAATCACTGCATAAGCCGCAGGAAACAAGTCATTTACATACAAACATACACACAGACGCGAGTTTCTTACTCAGACGTCAAGGTCTGTGGTTTTTATGAATGGAGTGAGCATTCATTGACAAGTTGTTATGATACGAGGCAGCCATGTGAATATGTTAATAGGTACGTATTTGTATGCGTGGTGAAGATAATAACTTATATTAAAATGGTAATGGGGCAAACAATAAATAAATAAGTAATTTTAAACGCTTAACTAAGTTTATTAAAAATTCCAAACGTCTTAAGAGGATTTATAGCGCGTACTTCTCCATACAAAAAGAAAAACTCTTTTCTACCTCGTATTATTGCCCGATTTCGGTGATTTTTGTGTTCATGTATTGAACATATCATTGACTAGGCTTGTACGTTTTATTTATTCCAGTTTTCTAAATAGCTTTAAAGTTAGAAGAAACTTTAACCTTTTAAAGAAAGCAGAATATGCTTCTTGGTCTTAGGAATCACATTATCGCGGATAGTTTATAAACAACTAGATTTAGTAGTTTTAGTGTAATGGAGTTTAGTATAGTTCTAGTGTAATGGAGGCCAAGCATATGGTCATAATATAAGAAATTTACAGTATAAACAATTTCAAATATCAAGTCTAAATCTTACTTTCAATTTAGGGCGACTAAAATCTCTTTTGTACGTAACCATATACATTTCAAACGCCAAGCAGAATGTTCGCATTACTAATAATTAAAAAACAAACTTGCGAATTATAGTCGCCATATTGTGAGAAATTAATGTATTCTTCCAAATCCATCGAGTGGGTTATCAAAATGTAGGGCTTTAGAATACGATTCCATAAATATATATAACTTGCAGTTTCATTTCAATGAAACGATAAAAGTTTTAACGAAAATATTAATTTGCAGTCGGGTTTTTTGCATTTTTAATTAATTTATATTTGTGTCTCAGGATGATGGGCGAAGTGCAGTTGCGTGACAAACTGCATCTGTTAAAGGCAGAAGTTACCACTTAACAACAGATGGGCGTCATGCTTGTGTCATAACGACAGAATACAAAAATAACGTAAAATAGCGCAGTAGAATATTTCACAAAAGTTACTTACATGGCTGGTGCTTCTTCATAAAATATTTATAGGTACCTACGTAAATCTACATACGCGAGAGCATCGCTTTATATATCTACTTTATCTGTTACAAGGTTCAAAACATGACACTATACCTACCCATTACTCAGTCTCATTTTCCTCAATATACAGCTCCAAACTTCACCCAGAATTTACTTACCGTGGAAATAATAGACATTTAAATCCATTACCGACAAAATTACAGCACCGTATACACGCAATATCCTTTTTATCTCCTATTTCGTGAATCCTCAAACATAGAATCCCCCATGTACGTGACCTATAGTATTTCCACAACCCCCATTGCTATACGGTGAACAATAAAGGCAGTAAGAGCTGATTCGTATACAATCAAATCAACATAAACACACACTTTATCACTAATGTAATGAGCTTATATCATCAGATATATAAGCAAATAGATTTTTACAGCTGATAGGATGGCTTTTGATCACCATCTCACCTGGTGATAGGTGATGACACGATAGAAGGATGATAAACAGAGGCGTCTCTTACATTCAGCTGCCGGAACACTGCGTTAGGTGCTTGACAACGGATTCTTTACTTTATTAGGTAGCTACTTACTCAAGTACGTAGGTACGTCAGACGAGGATTAGTAAATTTGCTAGAGCCTACCATCACAAAATACTTAGTTCGGTAGATATCTGGGGTAAGCTGTTGCAAGCACATGGACATAGGACAATCATAGCAGCGTCATATGAGACAAGTCATGATGATGCATCATGCGCCATCGTCCTCATCCCACTTGTGTTGCATGCCATGTCACATAAACATTTTTTTCTTCCTTTCGTTCTGGATAGTCGATACTAAACTGGTTTCAATACTTGTTTTATATGACTGTACTTTATACTATATGTAAGCGCGAGTTGACGTCAAAAAAAAGGTAAAATCGGAAGGTGCCAACTCACGCACGCTTGCGAGTTTCACGCTCGCCAGTTGACGAAAATAATGAACTTTTCTATTTTTTTCGATACCTACAGTTTCCTTAAAATAGGAACAGCAGGATATGCGAGTTTCCGGGAGGCGCTGAACGCCTCAATTGCGTGCTAACCGTGATTATAAACATCTGATATACTCGAAATTCAGGTCTTACATTTTTATTTAATGGGGCAATGCTGCCTCATGCTGTGCACGCTGTCTACTGGTAATAGCTAGAGCATTCGGACTACCTCTACGGCATACCGGCAGTAAAAAAAAAAAAAAATTGGGTTACATCGTCACTATAGATAGTAAATTATGACACCAGTTAAATACAAAGCGATCTCTTTCAGACAACCTTTGATCGTCGGTGAATAAGAACTACTTCTATACCCAGATCGGTGACATTCTGTGGCCGATTTTTACTACAGCTTATCACCCATTAAACTAATCCTAAGGGGGAGTCTTAAGCTTTTCGCGTACTCTTTGACATGCGATTCTTACCGGAAAGAGTACCCTTACTTAGTTCAGTAACGTATGTTGTATTATTTTCAATTTCCCCATAACGTTTTATGTCGGCGTTACATGGATACGTCCAAATTCTTGAGATAGGCGTACGCCATGCGAGATTTGTTTAGACATCCTTTTACATAATTAAGTAGGATATATGCAGCATGGGAATGTATAAAATACTTCGGGATCAGGACACAGTTCAGAAAATACAGAAAGTCGTATGTGGCTGGTTTGTCACGGACTGATTGACTAATAAATGTTGCCTCAAAATCCACTTCCACCTTATTATTTTAGATTTTGTCATAAAAAAGTGAGAATTATGTATTTTGGAACAGTTCCTATAAAATGCAAACTTCTTACGTGTTTCACTGTTTTTTTACAACTTATCCATATTCGTTTAAAAACTTTGTATTTTTTAAAGTTTTATTAATTTTCCTCTATCGTTATAAAACGGTAAGAAATAGAATAATATTTGGTGATTTTTACTACAGACTCTAAAGAAAAGACAAAGTGGTTACAGTGATTGTTTGAATCGCGCGTGAGATCACGAACTGAATAAATAAACGTTTTTTCTATACTTTTTTAAGATTACATATTATGTAATTGTACGGAACCCTCGAAAAAGATACAGCCCTTAAAAGAAGTGTGACAGTGTAGACATTTTTTTTTTCAAATTTTAATTTGTAGTTTTCTTGTACGTACGAAACTCCTAAATAAATGATTTATTCTCTAAAATTGACATATATGATAGAAAAACTGTAAAATAATTTGTAAAATTATCATGTTAGTTTGTGGATCAAATCGTATAAAATCAAATATACATTTTACTATCGACAAAATAATACATCTGTTTGAATCTATTTTATTTTCCATCCTTATACTTGTTTTATAATATCTCACCCAATAGTCACTTTTCTATGACAGTTTACCAAAAACCGTATTTTATTATAAATATTGTTATTACAAAAAAATAAACATTACATTTTAAAGACTTTTTTTGAATCCTCTTATGATATCTTATTATGTATATAGGTGTTGACTATTTTTAACAAAAGCACTGCAAAATATATGATTTTATAAAAAAGATCTTAAAAAAAGAAAAATGATACACCATGCAAGTAAGTGTTAAGACGACAAGTAGAGTATATGGTACACTAAATTAGAAACGACAGTAAAATCACTGCATACCGCTACCCTGTGGCAGTAATCTGAAGCTACCCTTCTACAACAACAAAGCCAAGACGTGGCCTTAACTTTGACTTTAGAAATATTATACTAGCTTAAGGGATGAGAAACAGGCTTAATTTGTATGCGAATTAATTACGACATAGTACTATATGGTACTAATGTGTGGGTTTAGAGTATTAAATTCATGGAAGCTCATTGGCTAATTAATTTGTGGTACTGTCTTTGTTGGAGCATCTATTAATTGCTGTAAACATTGACACAATTAAGTCGAGATAAGGATAATAATCATGGGGTTCTATGATTATACACGGTGGTACAGTATTTTGAATTCTAATGCCCCCCTGCCCTGGCTATAGCTACCTATAATATATGTCATCATCATCAGCCGGAAGACGTCCACGGCTGAACAAATGCGTCCACCATAGAACGCCACAAAGAACGACTTTCCGCTCGTAACCAGTAATATGTGTGATCTGACAGGTGCCATGTGAGCCATTTCTCATTCTAGGTTAAGCTTGTTTACCGCCTTCGACCACATCAGCACTTACCATCAGTTATATGGTCAAAGGCTAAAGGCAATAAAAAATATCGGCCAAGTGCGAGTCGGACTCGCGCACGAAGGGTTCCGTACCATTAGCTATACAACATTAGACTTCATATTTTAACCTTTTTTGTTTTAACGTGCGCGAGTCCGACTCGCACTTGGCCAACTTTTAGTATTTTTTGCTATAGCGGCAACAGAAATACATCATCCGTGAAAATTTCAACTGTCTAGCTATCACCGTTCTTGAGATACAGCCTGGTGACAGAGGAACGGACGGACGGTCAGCGGAGTCTTAGTTATAGCGTCCCGTTTTTACCGTTTGGGCACGGAACCCTAAAAATGAAAATATTTTTTTAGTGTAGCTAAAACCCTTATCCTAATAGGATCCTAATAGGATAAGGGTAGGAAAATGGTGACAATTTGGTCAAGGTGTCGATCAACCCTCTGATATACACTCGAGAGCAATGAATCCGGGTCACTTAAAGAATGTTAAAAATCTCGGAAACTAAAAATGATAGGTTAATGCAATAAATTGTATTTAATAGACAATGTAATACTCCTTAAATGAAAGTAAAAAAAATATGAGTCACCATACATTTTATTAACACAAAATTACATAAAGAAAAAAACTGCTGATCTCTCCTTAAAACAAAAATAGGAAACATGAAATTTTTGAACTTTATTACGATTTTCTTGAATTTTAATACTTCGTATTGCCTCCTCGTGCTTCCATTACTGCGTTTACGCGGTTTGGCATGCTGTACACCAAGTTCCTTATACGATTTTGGGGAATATTCTCCCATTCCTCTGTGAGAGCAATTTTGAGCTCACGAAGCGTGATTGGGGGAGGGTTTCGTTGTTTTACGCATCTGCCTAGCTCGTCCCAAGCATGCTCGATCGGGTTGATATCCGGGCTGCGCGCTGGCCACTCCATACGAGTAATGTTCATCTCTTGAAGGTAGTCATTCACAATCCTACCTGTATGAGGTCGGGCATTGTCATGCATAAATATAGCATCCTCACCTAAATTGACCATAAATGGACCAACGTGATCATTGAGGATTTCTTCCACATATCTTACGCTAGTTAAAGAGCCGTTTTCTATGATCACCAGCTCTGTGCGACTTTCAGAAGAAATTCCGGCCCACACAAGTACAGACCCACCACCGTAGGCTACTTTTTCTTCGATGCATGCTTGCTTGAATCTTTCCCCTGGTCTTCGATACACTCTGTGTCTTCCATCGTGCTTGTAGAGCATAAATTTTGATTCGTCGGAGAACATAACTTTTGACCAATCTTCAATACTCCAATTTACGTGGCTCTGGGCATATCTTAGTCTCGAAATACGATGCCCACGCTCCAGTTTAGGGCCGTTTGCAGATCTAAGGGGTTTTAAGTTAGATTCAGCAAGCCGACGTCTTACTGTCCATGCACTTGGGTTACTTCCTCCGAGGCGTCGAAACTGATTGGTGAGTTCAGTTCCTGTGAGAAAGCGATTTCGAAGCATGGTGTTCACCAAGTATCGGTCTTCTCGTGCTGTGGTACACCTGGTTCTGCCCGTTCCTGGTCTGCGTAGGTTAGAACCAGTTTCTTCGTAACGTCGGAGAACTCTTTGTACTGTTGACAGCGACACACCGACAGTCCTGGCTGTATCGCGCTGACTCCGGCCGGTTTCCAGCATTGTAAGTATTCTGGTGCATTCTTCAGGCGTAAGCGACATAATTTCAGCTTGAATAATGAATATAGAGCACTATCAACATGGTTTATGTACCCACATAAATGACAGATTACAAACAAAAGCAAAACCAAATGCTGTAATTTCGTAGTTCCATCTTCGAAAGTGGCCCTTTTTCAAATTTGATTTTTTTATGATATAACTTTACAATAACTAAGAAGTTTTAATACCTTCATTTAAGGAGTATTACATTGTCTATTAAATACAATTTATTGCATTAACCTAGCATTTTTAGTTTCCGAGATTTTTAGGATTCTTTAAGTGACCCGGATTCATTGCTCTCGAGTGTATTTTGACGACTAAACTTCAAATATCTAGATAAAATAGGCGTATGCCGATTGTAGAAAAACATTCGAAATCAAATTTCGATTAAATAAGATAAAAACGCGAAGATCTCGATGGTTCTCATTAAATAAACATTATTCCAGTGCCAGTATGCATGACGACTTGAAGACGCACCCTAACTTGTCCTTAACTACTTTCTGAGTTTGCATAATTTAACTTACTACGGACTGCGCAGACGGGCGACCTTGGTCCGATTTTTATATAAAACCGGCTAAGTGCGATTTGGGCTCACATACCGAACGAAGGTAGTAACATGGAATGTACCGTAAATGGTTATTTGCTAAATTCAATCCGAGATCTTTAGATGGAGTCCGACCCGCACTTGGCGGGTTTCAATTTTCATTGTGCTAGATAGTGGACTATAATTGTACCAATTTTGAGTTTTGTATATACTACTGTTATTTCGATAGAGCAGAAAGAAAAATACATAAAAACATAAAAATATGTTTCTTATTTGAGGACCCTTTTTTTTCTCTCTTTGAACACGTCTCGATTATGCACGAAGAGTTGAGTTTTTTTTAACATTCGTAAGTAGTACTGATATTTAAACAATTCGGAAACCGATTTCACATACGTTAAATCAGTCTAGAAGTTCGATCTCGACCGTTTCGCGTCTTTCAGAGTCTCTTCATCATGGAGTTCATCACGAGTTGAGTTTGATTAAGGTATTTAATTATGTTTTCAAGTATTTCTTATTATTTTCAAGGTACTGTTTATCAACACTAGCATTATGGAATAAAATTACTTTATGTTGTAACAATGTTTTAGTGGTGTACTAGTGTGTATATTAGTGCACCCAATATTATTCGAATCACTCATAATTCAAGAAAACAAGAAGCTAACTAAGCTCTTTCAGACAACTACTATTGATATCTGAACGAGATTAACAATAGTGTTGAGTTCTCACCACAATAAGTATCTCGTCTGTCGGACTCGAGTCAGCAATCCTTAACTGAACTGCTCAGTTATGACTTATGATCGCAGCTGCAGTTTGCGAGGCATTCCCTAAGGAATTCAAATCCTCACAGTTACGGAGGAAATAGGGATTAACTGAGTAATGCCACCGACTTAGACGTTCTTGTTTTAATCGTTTTATCGCTTTACGATTAATAATGCATTAGTTTATTGTATTATATGAAGGGAGGCATAGTGAGAGATACATAGTTACGATGTTATATCATCGACAGCCTTGTTTGATATATCATAGTGCATCCCCGCGCTTGGCAGGCGTCTTGGGGATCGCAGTGTAGGATGCATGTTCTTCAGAAGGCGTTGCCCACCTTGTATTATTCTCAGTATCGCACCCTACGGAAGCCACCCAACCCACAGGAAGATATAATATATATGTAAAGAATATTCGTATACATAGTATATATAACTTATAGAGCAGTTGCTATTTTTAACCGACTTCCAAAAAATGAGGTTCTCAATTCGACTGTTTTTTTATGTTTGTTACCTCAGAACTCTTGACTGGGTGAACCGATTTTGATAATTTTGTTTTTGTTTGAAAGGTGATGCTTGTCGTTTGGTCCAATTTAAGTTTTATCAAAATCGGTCAATCCGTTTTTGAGTTACACTAAAATAACTGAAAAATATTTTCCTATCTTGATGATATAGTCGTTAACAATGAATGAATGAAACGATCCCGTAAGTAGCAAGGGTCACTAAAATGTGTGAACATTTTTTTTTTACCAAAAAATTAAACCGACTTCAACACCCAAAAGTGTGAAATAACTTGTCGCGCACAATATTGTGATAATAGGTACTTTAGAACTGTCATGGTACCGACTTCAACAAGTTATTTCACACTTTTGGGTGTTGAAGTAGGTTCCATTTTTAGGTAAAAAAAATTATTAGTTACTAGCGCCCGGCTTCGCACGGGTATTTAACATAAAATATAAATTGGAACACTTAAAAAGTAGTTTTTGTGACATAACTACGGCAATATAATAGTTAGATATATGGTATTGCAGACTTTTTTGTAGATATTGATGTCCTCTACAAACTTGTAGTACATCACTTTGCTCTATTACCAACAATTTCCGCAGCGTACGCGATATAACGATTTTTTGGTATTTTTTCCCACTTTATCAAACTATTTATACGGATCCCTAATTTTTTGAAATATTCATTAGCCTATGTTCATCAAAGATAGTGAAAGAAATGTTCAAATCAGTCCAGTATTTTATTCGTTACACACAAAAATACAAATCTATCCTTTTTATAATATTAATGTAGAAGTGTAGATGTAGACTAGCCATTTGATTTCATTATAATCTATATAAAATACAAACACAACTTTTTCTCTTATCATAACAGATACTAAAGATCCTCTCCATCCACAAGTTGCCTGGAAGAGGTTGCTTGTAGTAGTAAGGTCGTCCATTGGAACACTGTTACTTTGTTGATTTTAACTATTATGTGCCATTTCTTATGTGGTCTATTTTAAAGAATTATCAAATCTAATTCTAGGTTAGCCAGAACAACATCTACCACCGCATCATCATTTACCATCAGGTGAGATAATGGTCAAAGGCTAGACTTTCAGCAAGAAAAAACTCTATCAACCACAATCTCACCTGATGTTAAGCGATGATGTGGCAACGATCTTAACGCAGAAATTGAAACTGCCTCTCATGGACAGCCTTCAAGGTTTTTCGAGCTCCAAGCCGCTGCGCGCCATGCCCATAGATAAATGAAAAGGAATCCTTTATTATTTCTATGGCCATGCCGAAGAACTGCTTTTATTCAGTTAAGTACTGAATAAAAGCAGTTCTTTATACTATTATTTATTCTGCGCAGATATTTAATAAATGCTTTTAATGTTAGTGGGTAATTAGTTCGAGAATAGATACCTGTGTTAAAAGCCTTGCGAATCATTGATAATAATAACAATACAATTTCATTCATTTATACCTGAATTGGGGCGCTTGTGATGCTAACGAGTTAAATCTGTCATTAATTAATATTAAGCTCATTGTTAATAAGTACACTCAGACAAACTCAATGTTTTTATACGATTTAATACAGTTGTAATGTTAATGTTGTTTGTGAAAATAAATAAATACTTAAATAAAATAAATAAATACACGTCGAAATGTTCTAGACGTCAAAATTAAATAAATGATTTTGACTTTGACATAATTAATTGCCAGACAGCTGATATTATACTTGAGGGTGGTAGGTATCCATATGCAGGAGGGCATTTGTACAATGTCTATCTATATGTAGTGAAGCTTATGCCCGAAACAGGATTTGAACCATGTACCTACTGCGACAAGGCCCTGCACATCTTCGTTAGAGTATTTCTAAATATGATTAAATGCCGCTGAGCCGCTGATGTCGCTCTACCCTTATATATATATACTTACCTTATATAAACATCTTCCCGGTTGCGGCTCCGCCCGCGCGTTTTTCGGCTATCGCGCTAAACCATTAGCCCTTTTATATGCGCAGTTGGATAAAAACTATCCTGTCTTTCCCCGGATCTCAAACTATTTCCATACCAATTTTTATCCAAATTGGGCCAGTAGTTTTTAAGTTGCAAACAAAAATACAAACCTTTCCTCTGTATAATATTAATGCAGATTTTTTAAATCTGAAACAAAAACGGAGGACGTGGCTTCGCTTCCCGTCCGGAACAAAAAAAATTGTGCTCCAATAACTTGTAAATGTGCTCCGTTGGGGAAATCAATAATTAATAGGTACAAAATACAAAAAGTTAATTTGTATTTCGTTCATTCATTCAATGTACCTTGAATGAATGAACGACGAAAATTTATACGAAAATGTATAGATGATTATGAATTAAGTTAATGGTTACATATTTATGGGGTGTTTGCTGTGCACATCTTTACGAAATTTTATACTGTAACATATTTTTGAAAACTTTACAATGTATACATATTTATGCAGGCGATTGTACAACAAAACAACACCGCGTTGAGTCACGACTTAAATCTTCATAGATAGCTGTACTAGACTACATTGATAGTTAGTATTTCCAAGTATTACCAACTTAGGAATGCCTTAGTCACTGTTAAGGAGGACAAATGATTTGTTGAGTAACAAATTGATTCAGTCCATTGTTCACAAATCTAGGTCTGACATTGTTTGAGTTAGATATGGGGAGCAAATTGTTTATTATTAATGTTATATATAATGTAATAAAATGTCACTTTGATTTATTGGCCGCCCGCGCTGTGCTCAGCCATGATGGTGTGATACTCGGGCAACTATGGATTCATATGATTGTTGGGTTCTTAATTTACTTTAGCAGAAAATATTTGGCTTCATATATACAGGGTTATTGGGAAAATACTAACAACCTCTTAGAGTTGACTGCTTTTAATCCTAACAAACATGTAAAGTCGTTTTTATGTGTTTGTGACGAAACAAGCATGAGCCCCACCTGATGTTAAAAGTATGTATATTGTGTCTGGAATTTATTATAACATATTTTTTATTACTTTCCTCGATGTAAACATTCAAAACTCTATTCAAAGGGAGCGCGGCGCGGTCCAGTGTTGCCGCGGCGGGCGTTCTTAGCTTGTGGTTTTTTCTGACAGATGTTTTAGGTTTTGCGTAAAGTCGTAGAACTAATGTTGTACTTATGTCTTTTTAAACGGAGGTGGTCCACAAAAGGTTGCTAGCGTTTTTCCAATTACCATCTATTATCACACAGCTATTACCTATTTGTCATAGTTATTAGGTATACAGCGTTGTGAGGTATAATAATAAAATTATTAGCTGTCCTGGTATTTTATGGTACATTTGATGAAGTGCTCGTAGCGAAGTTTGCTTAGCCATTCTGAATTGATCAGCAAAGCTAAACAACGTCCGCCGCGCTCATGGCTTGGATGGGTGACTGCTTGTGACATTACTGAGCGCTTCCGTGCTTCGGAGGGCACGTTAAGCCATAGGTCCCGGTTATTGTCTTGGGATGGCAGTCGTTATAGCATGGTGGTAGGGCATTCTGCGTATGCCCCCCTGGCTAGCTACCACCCTCAACTAGAAAATCTGTCAACAAGCACCCAACGGTGTGTTCCGGCAGCTGTCCTTGAGAGCCAGTAATTCTAGGTTAGCCTGAACAACATCTTCGACCACATCATTACTTACCATCAGGTGAGATAGTGGTCAAAGGCTAACCTATCAGCATAAAAAAAAACATTTTTGGTTGGACAGAAATTAGTTAGTCATGCAATTTTAAGGTATAATTGTTATACGGATGTGGATTTATTTTGAAAATTTTTATTATAAGGAAATAGATATATTTAGTCTTATTACGTAGTATCTTAATATTTCACATACTTTTATTATTCTTACCACAACTTTATAGTAGTAGATTATACAGCAGCAGGGGGCCCTTTACCGTATGCCGCCAATATATTTTTGTACCCATACATATATAATTTTCAAAATTATATATTAAATATTAACTGATGAATAATTGTCCGAGCGAGTCTGCAGGGCGAGCGAAGCGTCTCTGTTTCAGCTTTGGCAAAATGATTATGTGTGTATGTCCGGAATTCCAGTTGTTCTCCCCTAAAGGTCGCATTTCTCAACCGATAACAAACAAATTATTGATAAAAAAACGTATAACCCTTAAAAATTGGAAATCGGAAATTGGCCTGTTTTACCACCATAACCATCAGATATATTTAAAAGCTTTAACATAAAAAAGTAACGGAATTTTTATATATACTCTTTCTTACAATTTTAAAGCATAAAATAATTGTGTCGGCTCATTTCTGAAGGAGAAAACTGGAGAATACGAAACGTTGATCTCGAGAAGGATCAGAAAATTCTTCCAGGCCTCGTTGCCTTTTAATCCACTGTCATAGTATATCTTCCTTTAAATAATGTCGTTGCATATGAATAAAGCAAGCATATTATTCTCAGGGTAAGTTGCCAATTTTCTCTCAAAGAAGGGAGATTGTCGACGAAAGCAACATGTATACATTACAACTGCTATTCTTATTCGGAGTGCTTCGGCTGAAACTTGGGCCGGTCGGAGGGTCTTACAAAGTGTGAGCAGTATGGGCAAATGGTAACCTTGTGCACTTTCAAACTATGCCTATATTTTGGCGTCTATCTTACCGGTACTTGGACTCTTGGACTTAGTAAAGTGTGAGTCCAATTGAAACTTGGCCGGTTGATTCTATATCCGATTGATACACGTTATCACATTTTCATCGTACCGGCTCCGTGCCCAAAGTATGTAGCATTTTTTTTTTCAATTCCTTAGCCAGCCTCTGACCCGCATTTGGCTGGTAATGGCTGTATCTTTGGAACATTAATAGTACATGTTTGAAAATAAAAGGGGTCCATACAAGAAACTTGTTTTTTTTAAACGTTTTTTGTACTTGCTCTAGCATATAAAACATATATAATAGAGTAATGTATACAATCTGTTATTTTTTGCCGTATCATAAAACCGACAATACACTCAATCCTCAACTTTGGTACAATTATAGACCAATATTAAATGTATAACAACAAATCATAAAAACCGGCCAAGTGCGCTTAGGAGGCCCGCTAAAGATCTGAATATAAAAACTGTTTTTATAATACATTCTGTTTTAGTACGGAACCCTCGGTGTGTGAGTCCAACTCGCACATAGCCGATTATATATTTTTGTTTTTGTGTAATTGCCCATACTGTAACAAATGTCGAAGTAAAAAGGACTGGATAAATTAGATTTATTATGAAACAACAAGAAATGGGCGTCCATGAAAGGACTTTTTACTTTAAATAATTGGTGGAAAATCGTGATTCAATTGTAGTGGAAGAAGGGAATAAATGAAAATATATATTTCGGAGAGAGATCTTTTGTTGCGAGTACAAAAGCTTGGGTTTACAATGTTTTTCGCTTGAATGGAGAGTATTATAAAATTATTGAGGGAGTGTGGTGAACTGCAATTCCTTGCGATATTCAATCTGACGCATACCGTGGTTCGATCCAATGATTTTTTATTATTATTTTTTGTAAAGAATAAATCATAATTATACTGAAAATTTTTGTATATATGATATTAAGTTAGTTTGCTTGATTACTAGTGTTTCAGATCATATTTAAGGCTTATAGAAGGGTGCCCGCCTCAATAAGAGAGTTAGTATTTGAAACTCGTATTAATAAATGCATGTCAAAGTTGAGATCGATCTTTGATGTTTGTACTGTACTGTAACAGCTGGATCGTCCACTGCTGAACACAGCCTCCCTTATTCAGGGGTATTTGCTATAATCCCCACGCTTGGCAGGCGTCTTGGGGATCGCAGTGTAAGTTGACAGTTCTTTAGAAGGCGCTGCTGCCCACCTTCCAGCATGCATTGTCCACCATATCTCGAAGGCCAACTAATATTAAATGTATAACAAGAAATCCTAAAAACCGTTAGCTAGGAGTAATGCTAAAGATCTGATATATATATATATATTTAAATTAGGCGGGATTGTCACTATATATATATATATATATATACATATATCTAGTGACAATCCCGCCTAATTTTCCTGGATGTCACAAACGCCACGCAGCCAAACCGGAAGAATATTCGACGCGTTTTGCATTAATCGAAGCATCCTCAGAAGCCTCTTGATGTCTTTTAGAAGCGAAACGCGTCGAATATTTTTAGGGTTTGGCTGGGTGGTATTTGTGACGTCATCATGCGGATTTCCGCAAAGTAACGCCCGATTCTATTATATATCTGTAAATAATTGTAAATTTGTTGTCGCCACGATGTTGACATTTTGGGGTGTTGTTTGTGTTAACAAACTATACTTAGTTTCAAACACCAATGGATAGCTTTTAAAGTACCGTTGAGACCATCTGGGTTTCCTTTGTCTCCCCTAACGAGGGCCAGATAACCTTTATGTTAGTTGAACCTTTAGTAATATCTCGAATTATTGTTTAACAACATTTAAAAAAAATACTAAGTGCGGGTCGGGCTTAGCTCTTTTAGGGCTCCGCATTGCAACAGCCGGTGTACGGACACATGCAACGTGAGCGCAATTTGCTGGTTTTTCATGCGCTCAGTTGCCCCCTGCGTTTGTACCGAGCGTCCGTACTCCAGCCCAACTTATTAGTGCAACCATTTATGTACCTAAATATGTAATTCTGACTGAGAATAATTAATTAACAGTGAGCACCGAAATGTAGAACATTTATTTACCCTTCCAGTGCAGTCAAGAACACGCATGGAACAAATAAGGCCGCAAACATATACCTTGATAGGTGACGTGCGCCACGATAGGAGATAGCATACGAAAAAATGTTTGTTGGTTTCGAAACCAACTTCAATACTACTTTCAATTCTAACTAGTTTAATTAATTAGCTGAACTTATAAAAAAAAACACTTGTAGGTATTCTACTCAATCAGTTCTAGATCTTATATATATATAATTATAGTTATAATTATGTAAAGAAAATAATGTATTATTTCTTTATTTTTATTTAAATTTGCCGCGCTTAGCGCCTTCGGTAAAACTGTCGAACCGTCGCGCGTCGTCGGTAAAACAGTCGCGCCGTCGTCGGTAAAGTGCACTGTATGACTGTGTCGGTAAAACAATGTAAATTATAATGAAAAAACAATATGGAGTGTATGAAAAACAATAAGGAATCGACTTATTAATAAACTTTAAATATCGTATCTTTGTTTACAGGTACGATTTGTGGTTCATTGTGTAATACCAATATGTAATGTTTTATGTGCTAGAAGCAATGAAATAAAATCTTTGTTTAGAGAGCAACACGTCATGTTTATTTGATCGGTCGATACTTACGAGATAGATAAATAGTATCATATTATAAATATACTCTTATTCCGTTTACAGGCTCGAGATCCGAACTGACTGACCGACAGACCGACAGTCTGTGGAGTCTCATTACACAGAGCTCCGTATGGCTCTTTACTGGTACGGAACAGAACGAGGATGTTGTTAGTATTTCTCACTCTACTCTTCCTTATTTCAATTGCCCCCTGATATGGCGGCATTTCCCTGATTTTATGTCACTTTAGGTAAATTCCCCTTCAGATGAACGTTTTTTGGATTCTTAAAAAATATGATCGGACTTTTTGTCTACAATTCTGTGCTGAATGTATCTTTACACTAAATTAAATCTATCTTCGACAACCATATCCGTTTGCCCTAATTTGGCAGTATTCTCATTAATGTTTGATTAATAGGGAAAGCTGTCTGAAATGAAGCTGTATAAAAATATTTTATGGAACTCCTCAACGACAAGGAATTTTCGGTCTAATTATATACTTGACGAATCCATGACACAAAACTTCAAAATTGGTTAATCACAATTATCGCCACTATGTGAAAAGTATTATTTTCTCTAATATTTGCGAATATCGGAAAAAACAAAAGGTCGTAGCAGCAACGCGCAGCGCGCTTTGTTATTAAACTGTATTAAATTCATGTTTTGTTCTATTTTCCGGTACTAGATCCAATTTTTTTGTATGCCTGATAGGTTAGCCTTTAGCCACTATCTCATCTAATGATATGTGATGATGTGGTCGATGATGTTGTTCAGGCTAGCCTAGAATTACTGGCTATCAAGGACAGCTGCCGGAACACACCGTTAGGTGCTTCGCGACAAATTTTCTACTACGGTAGTAGCTAGCCAGGCGGGAAATCCCTCTAATGCCCTATCAACATGCTATAACGACTGCCATCCTAAGACAACAACCGGGACCAACGGCTTAACGTGCCTTCCGAAGCACGGAAGAGCTCAGTAGTAATGTGACTAGCGGTCACCCATCCAATTCATAACCGTGGGCGTTGCTTAACTGTGCTAATCGGTTAAGAAGAGCTAAACATAAAAGCTACGAGCGCTTCGAATTTGATGAGAATAAGATGATATATAAACCTAGAACACATTTACATTTTCTAGCACATTCAATGCTTGCTCCATCGCAACGTTTTGTCTTTGTGCAGACTATTCTTAGCTCACTGCGACATTTACAAAGAACCTAGTAATAGGGACTATTAAGTTAATTCTACTTAACAAACAACAAGTAAATACACTTATTAAACAATCTAATCAGAGAACAAACTGTACAATTTACTCCCGAATGTAAAAGCGGTGTTAACAGATAATTAAATAGCAATTTGCTAATACCGTTAATTCTGCGATGTAATTCTAATTAATAGTCTTGTGAACGTTGGCAGTATAAACTGGAACACAGTAAGATATCTCATCACTTTCTTGACTTTAGTGACAATTCTTAGTGCAGAATTCAGCGATCTAACTCTTCAAACATAAAAAGTACATAAATACTCATAAGTTATATTTTTAAACAGAAATTCTATATTTCTAAATATGATTATAAGCACTATCGCGTGCTAAGCGTAAATCACATAAAACAAATTATTGTTTTAATAATTTGTAAATGCCGCTTTCGCTTAGCACGCGATAGTGCTTGTTATCATATTTAGAAATAGAAGGGTAGCGACCTCACTCGAGTTAAGTGTTTGAAAGAGCATTTCTTTAGATCTGATGAAGTCTAGTAGTCTGGTTGATGACGGCTCACCGTCCCCTATGACGGTTAAAGTAATACAATTGGAGCACAAAGCTGCGACTCGAAAGAATATGTTCCGTTGGCTGAGTGGTTTAGACATCCAGCGCGAAACCGGAGGATGCGAGTTCGATTCCCGCCCGGGGTAAAAATGTTGTGCTCCAATAATTTTTAAATGAGAAATTCTTTAATTTATTAACTAAGAATACATTTTCCATCCGACTTTTTCTGTTCTTACCTTGCTACATTTTTTATTACAAAAATATTTTAAATAATCGTTAAGCAGTATTATTTCCTTATATCCACACCAACGTTCCTACATCTTATTCACACAACATTTGGTAATCACAATAAGAAAATCAAACCAACAAGAAAGACATTACACATCATTTGGAGCATGAATCCAATTCTGAAAAACATTACAAAGTTAGGCCAAAATAGCTAATAGATGATATCTAGAATCATTATCCATCCATTATATTCGGCTTTGAGTATGTTATAATTTTTTTAATGTTTTTATTGTTACTGTACATTACAACTCCATATACATTTCACCCATGTCTTTATAAGATTTATGAAACTTTTAGAATTGTCATCTATGTTCTGAGTAACTCTATGTTCTAAGTGGATGAATAATAAAATCATTGGAGCTATTGACAATAAAAACTTAATAAATACAATACTATATTATCTTTTTCAACACCCTTGCTCGTAAAGTGAGCTTTATTATATCATTCTTAGGGCCATAAACCGAACTATAACACCCGCGTGCATAATAATATTATACACTGTGTAATAGAATTATCCCTACAAAGTTAAGTCAGTACCTAACTGCAAATTATATGCGAGTAAATAGAGCATTTTCAATTTAACCGGGTAATACAGATTTGTAACAACAAAGAGGTTTAAGGCTGAGTATATGTAATAAACCACCATACATTAGCCGCACGTAAAAAAAACCTTGCGCGCTATTTTCCATAATTTTTGTATGTTGTTTGTATCGCATTTGTGCAATATATTGTTTTTTTCCTCGCAAGGGTTTTGAAAAAGTGCGTATGAAACTCGTGAGCAACTTGCTCATTATACACTCGGCTGATTTATGCTGCAACCCACAGCCTCGTGTATAATGAGCAACTTAACTCACTTGTATCATAATATACTATTGATTGGTATAGCTGATATTGGTTGGAATTTTGACCTTATAAATGATGATGCTATCGATGAGGTTGTTCAGGCTAACCTATAATTACAGGCCATTAGGCAGGATAACCCACAATGGCATATTTCCTATATAAACTTCCTGCAATGATTGTCAAAAAAATACTGATGTCAGTTACTTTTACGTTATTTCAAGTCCCATACTGTCTTTTACTGTATATTGATAGGAGCTTAATTATGAAGGTGGGTTTTAAAAGACATTAAAGAAATTTGGGCATAATAGGGATTGAGAGGTAATCTCTGGGGTACGCCTAGCTATTGATTGATATTACTTAAGATGAAAATGGATTAAATGGTCCCTGGAAAATAATATTTGGAGCAATGGTTTACTTGCGTGCTTCAGATCAGAAATTGCTCGTTCTAAGATCCAAAGAATTCTAAGTAGTATGGGTTTATAACCATATATCGTAAAACTGACTTACTACATGGTATTACTGTATCAGCCGGATCGTCCACTGCTGAATACAGCCTCCCCTATTTAGGGGGTATGTGCCATAATCCCCACGCTTGGCAGGCGGCTTGGGGATCGCAATATAAAATGGCAGTTCTAAAGAAGGCGCTGCTACACACCTTCCTGTATTTTGCCCATAGTCGCCTCCTACGACACCCACGGGAAGACATGGGGAGGTGCAATTCTACCCCGGAACCCCACGGGGTAACCCGGCACCCCACGAGGTACTCGGCACCCCACGGGGTATTAATCCTCGTAAATTGAGGATAGAGTACCACTCACAAGTCAGGTTGGGCGCCGCCGGTGTATGATATATTATTCGTATGGTGGTACACGTAGATCTATTCAGGTTTAAATGACTTTTGTACTATAGTACAACATTTTTTTGAAGCGCTCGTAGCGAAGTTTGCTAAGCCATTCTTAACCGATCAGCAAATCTAAGCAACGTCCGCCGCGGTCATGAGTTGGATGGGACACCGCTGGTGACATAACTACTGGGCGTTTCCGTGCTTCGGAGGGCACGTTAAGCCGTCGGTCCCGGTTGTTGTCTTAGGATGGCAATCGTTATAGCATGATGGTAGGGCATTTTGCGAATGCCCGCCTGGCTAGCTACCACCCTCAAGTAGAAAATCTGTCGCCAAGCACTTTACGGTGTGTTCCGGCAGCTGTACTTGAGAGCCAGTAATTCTAGATTAGCCTGAACAACATCTTCGACCACATCATCGCTTACCATCAGGTAAGATAGTAGTCAATAGCTTACCTATCAGGCATTAAAAAAAACATGAATATACTATGCTTGTAAGAAACGCACCAACGCTCCTTCACAAACCGTAAACTTATTTAATAAAATCCAGTCTGTCGTTATGGATAAAAAATATTACTAGAGGTAAGTCGTGCGTGACAGACCTTGGTTTTAAAATAAGAACGATAGGACAGATTCGTACTATAGTTCATTACCACGGTGTAGCTCAGATTGCATCAGAAGGTTCCTCGAGGACAAATACTTGATTTTTAAAGAACCAATAAAGGATATATACATATAAGGATACACAAAAAAAGTGGAGGTTATCAATTCGACTGTTTTTTCGATTTGATGTTTTTTTTTTCCAAAGCAGGTCCTCTTCATATGTAAGTCATCTCATCCATGTAAGTTTGAATGAAATCTGACGAGTAATATTTAAGTTATCCCTAATAATCTTATAAGATGTACACGGAGGAGATAGAGGAACTGATGTGGAAGTCAAAGTAAAAATCAGGAACTGGAATATTCTAGAAGATCTTCTTTAATAGGCAAAAAGTCAAAGATATGAAGATTTTTTATGAAAATAAGTAATAAACTATAGGCTAGCATTAGCCGCACCTGTGGGAGAAGTAAGAGGGAACTAAGGGAAAAATACCAGTTGGGCAGGAGTGCCTCTGAAGAACATCCATCTTACACTGCGATCCCCAAGATTCTTGCCAAGCGTGGGGATTATTTCAAAATCAACGGTGGACTTGCGGCTGTTGATGTTAATGGAGAAGTAATAAACTAATCAGTACTGTTCAGCTCAATAGCCAGAAGTAAAATGTGCTTAACGGGTAATAACCAGATGTGACGATGGTTTTTAATTTTAATGACAGAAGGACGTATAAAGAATATTTGTACAGAGTGACATATATGGTATATTTGGGGTGATAGTGTGGCAACAAGATGACTTTGTCACAAGATTAGAAGAGTATGTCAAGAGTCGGATCAGACGCGGTTTCTCTATTTGTGATTCCCTAGACATAGGTATTTTAAAACCTTTAAAGAAAGATTTCTTTTTCACAAGTAGCTAGCTTATCGACGACTTTCTACGAAAAATATTTTATACCGAAAATAAATCATAGAAAAAAAAACTACAACACGTATTTGCGTCATCAGAGCGCGTTCCTCGGATCCCTGGAGCAAATAAATCAGATCCGTGTACAAATCTATTCCCGAATCGCAGCGATATCTGTAACGGTAACGGCCGTTACCTAACGCGCAGAGGGACTCCACAAAGGAACTATAAAGCCCTTCGATACGAATCTGAAGAATATTAGAAAGACAGTATGGACTTAAAGTTTATTTTTATTGATGGCTGATAGGCTAGCCTTTGAGCATTATCTACTACCCGATGGTAAGTGACGATGTGGCCTATGTGAATTTGTGAATATGAGTAATATGGCTCTCAAGGACAGCTGCCGGAACACTTTAAGGTTATTAAATCATCACGTAGTTACTATTCATAAGAATAAATGTAAACGGAACCAATACAAAAACTACGAATGACGGTCGTTTATAGGAAAACTTAATTTGTTTTAAATATCTTCGGTTAACATTATTTCAGTCTAATATTTTTATCTGATGATTGAAAAACCAAATTTAACTCTAGTATAATGCTGATAATTATGATATAATACTTTTTATTTGGGTTTAATATACATATAATAGAAAAGCACTAGTAATTGAACTTGAATTACGATTCGGACCATCCATAGTAAATCAACAAATTCTTTAATAGTGAGCGTAATGCGGTATAAGCAAGTTTTATAGACTTGTATTCACTTCTATGAGATCTACGAGTCATATGGAAAACAGCCCTTGTAATACTTTAGTTCTTTTTCATTGAATCAAAAAATGTGTTTTTACTGGCAGATTTTGCAATATAGGAAGGTATATTTAGGGCCCGTTTCAGAATGTTCGAGTAAGTTCCGGTTATACTACCCAGAACATATTTACTAAGCAAAACAATATCTTTGCGTTTCACAGTCATAGATTTAGCCTATCCATCGGTTAAAGCTTGAAACGCGCTGCATGTTAAGAGGCCGCTGAAGAGAGGCTCCCTCAGAAAAATAGGTATTTTAACAAAATGATGCTGTCTCGCCGCTAAACGCCGGCCTCGCACTCCGCGCCCCGCACCGTCGTCAAATCCCATAAACATATAATATGTATAGGTACTACAGTACAGAGTCGTCCAGTCGAGTCATTATTGAATTCTCTTAGCACCCGCGCCGCGCCGCGCCGCCGCTCCACGCCGCTGCACCGCCGCGCCGCCGCGTCGCATCGCCGCTCCACGCTGCACCGCCGCCCGCGCGCTGCTGGTTACTTTTACTTCTCGTCGACTTCAGTTAAATTTTTTAACCAAAAACTGGACCCCACTTCACCAGAAGTGTGAAATATTTTGTTGAAGTCGGTACCAAGATAGTTGAAAAGTACCAGTTCAATAATCAATAGCAATATTGTGCGCATGGTACCGACTTTAACAAGTTATTTCACACATTTGGGTGTTGAATTCAGTTCCATTATTGGATTTAAAATAAACTGTCTTTTTATAGTGACCCTTGCTACTTACGGGATCGATTGCCATTCATTGTCAACGACTACATCATCAAGATAGGTAAATATTTTTCAGTTACTGGAATGTAACTCAAAAATGGCTTAACCGATTTTGATGAAACCAAATTTAATGGGACCAAACGACAAGCATCAGATTTAAAACATAAAATATTTTTTAAAATCGGTTAACCCAGTCAAAATTTCTGAGGTAAAAAATTGAGAACCTCTTTCCATTTTGGAAGTCGGTTATTGTATTTCGGTGTGACTTAGTTATTATATTTTTTAGTGTACTATTATTTCATTGTTCTATTTGCCTCCCTTTTGATATGAAACCTTAACAATTCATAAAAAACACAATGTTTTCATGTTTTAATTGATTACAAATATAATTGAATTATGGTCCCAGAGTATAATATATTAAAAAAATACATAGACAAATGTCATTTGCACGTCATTTAATGTACTTACCTGAGTACTTGATAGGGCAAGAGTTACTATCCATCCACCTTCCAGATTTCCTTAACATTATTATAGTTCAGCGGTTTTCTTAGTTACTCCCAACCGAGCAGTGTAACGACTACCTATCTTGATAATTTCACTGTTGACGGTGCCACACCCCAATCGGTGTCTACCGGTCCGATCCCATGAAAATATACCACATGTTATCAGTTATATTTTCTATTATTCATTTTTTCCGTTCTGATCCCACTTATTATTTAAAGTGGGATTTAACTAATTTACAAAGTACCAGAAGGGCAGAAGTTTAAAGAAATCATATCTACTACGCTGTATACATATGATTTCTTTTGTTTTTTCTTCTTTGTAAACATACTAGAAAATAAACTTATGGTTCTCGTCTTTTTAGTTTATCAACTGAATTATCCAAACTGAACAAACGATGTTGGTCTCACGATTATTATTATAAATAATAATACTTTTACATTAAGAAAATACTGTAAAACTGTTTGTTGGTCCTTAGAAAAAAATAAAGACGAAGGTGATCATTTGCTTTTACAATCGTCCTGTAATTATTACGCTTACAAGCTACTAACGTATATAAAGTACTTGTCAACAATACTAAATAGAAAGCATAAAAAACCTGTACCTTGAAAAAGGTCACATCGGAGAAGACTGCTGTTATAATATCGAGGACTTACCAGAAACTCGCAGAAGTACAAGACCTTAATGGCTACATGGTGACTCAATGGCTAGAAGACTAAAGTTTCGTAAACATATTGTGTACTATATAAGGAACATCATCGAAAATTTTATGGAATGCTGGCATTTTAAATTATATAGTAACATTATTAAAATGCACCACAATAAATACCAGCTTTGTTGAATTATTTAGAAAAAGATGCCAACTTAAATATATTACTTAACAATCAATATAAAACAAGGCAATAATCACTGAAGCGTAGTTTCACAAAATAATTTGAAGAAATAAATGAATTTACCATGTTACAGATCAACTGCAAAAAGCTGAAATCACAGTTGGTTTTTTTGGAAAAGTTTTGCATATTTTAATGTTGTTGATTACTTATTGTCTTACTTTGTAGTCTGAATTGTTACTCATAGGCAAACTCGTTTTATTGTTTATTTTGGAAGCTATTGACATCTTTAAATAATATTTCGTAGATATACGACTATATGGCATGCTCTATAATATCTATACTGTTTATATATTTTATTACAAATTTTACATAAAATTGCTTGTTTGTTAATTATATGCTTTCTTCTAAGGTAAATTGGCTGAAGGTTAAAAAAATTATATAGGTATGACCTGCGGATATACAGCCAACTGTATGAAGAATTTTAATATAATATTGTTTTTATACTGTTAGATGGAAAAAGCATTAGCTACTGGCAAGATTCGAGCCTGCAACTACAGGTACCTGTGATCGTGAGATCCGATCCCAGTCCTAAATATATATTTTTTCCATCAAACATTATTTTTATATTCTCGCTAAGCATGCGTAAATGGTTATAAAAATATACCCATATTGTTTGTATATAGTTATTTTCCTAATGTTGATTGTTAGTTTCGATATCTTAGTTGAACTTTTACAATAAAGAGTGATATCGTTTTAAAGCAGCTTGTTTTATTCTTATGTAAGTACATTTAAAAATAAAAGAAAGAAGTAACTCAAAGTATTTTTTTAAGGAAAAATAGCAGATAATGATTTTTATGTTTTAGTTATCGATTTAGCCACATTTATTTATGTACATATACTGATTATTTACTGATGAACTTAAGTTAATATAATTTAAGTGAGTTCTTTGCGTGAGTTTCATAACTTATAATCACAACTTATCTAATAGCTAATAATATATTTTATAAATATGTTTTTCTGTAACAAGATTTACAGTATGAAACTCCTATGAACTTCTGCTCTCCTGGTGACTTGCGTATTCTTATATTGGTATGTGTACCAATGTGTGATGTCGTGTTAAGCATAGTTTCTTAAATTTCTTCCTTTATTGATAACGTACCCAAGCTATAACTATTATCAGTCTGGACCATGAAACAATGAGTGGGATCAGACCAGAACGAAAAATTTATATTGTATTTGTATTGTATTTATATTTGTATTGTCTTGCAATTTTATATTGTAAATGAACGGTGTGGGATCCGATTGTGGTATCAGACCGGAATACACAAATCATTCCCGTAAGTGGCAGGGCTAACTTTTTTTTAACATAATACCTATAATGTAATCTAAAAAATGAAAAATAATTTGTCGAAGTCACCATGACCACAATATGGAGATCATACTTTCAAACTGTCATGGTACCGACTTTGACTAGTTATTTCAGAGTTTTTGGTATTAGAAGTCGGTTTAATTTTTGTTCGTTTTTTATTGTGTGATGAATCCATTTTATAAAAAAACATGTTTTATGTGTATCGAAGAACAAATATCCTATACTTACTTACTTTAGAGACTTTACTAGATTTGCTACAAAATGTGCTGTGACATTTAATTTACATTATATAATATCTACAACGTCGGCTCAATCAATGTTCGTCATAATGTAAGCTAAGATTTCACGACAAAGATATACTTAGAAGGATAGGTAAAAATATGAAATTTATTAATAGGTAAAAACTGATGTGTGAACATGTTTTTATATTTATATATTGGGTTATGTACGTCTATAATATATTTTTTAGTTTCGATAATTCAAATGTAATATTCAGAAAACAATAATATTCGTAGAATCGAAATATCTACACCATCGATTTTTTCCCATCACTCACCATCCAACATATCGAAAATGCATATTGACATCACTAATGCAAGTACCTCTACCTAACTACTACGATTTATTCTGTGCAGCTACCCTGCCCCCCGAACAGAATTGTGCGATAAGGACAATTGCAGCTTCTTCAAGTTTTGACTTAGAATTTCCGCATAATTTGAGTTCTGGGAGAAAACTTTTCTCCTATAGTAAACATTAATCAAATCCAAAAAATTTGGTCTTATTTTATAACTGACAGAACAAACGATGTTTATAGGTTTTCCTTTTTCTTTATTTATCATTATTTTTCATATAAACAATTCACAAACTAGAGATACATTTTTTGAGAAAAAATCGGTATTTAAAAACCCATTAATTCAAATTCCTATAATATAATGATAAAAAGCAAAACTTACAAACCTCAATATTGATAATATCTGTAACCTTTCCAAAAATCATCAAAATCGGTGATTGTTTAGGGGGATAGAAACATTTTCTCTTTTTGTATGAAAATTCGACACTTCCTTCTCGTCTTAACTGTATTTTTTATCATTCAGTTGTTTTATGCGTTGGTTAGCAACCCGAAACTATATTGTGACATTCTGAAACGGGCCCTTAACCTATTTTTTATGCTATACATTGGTTGATACTCTTCTTTCATTAGGTTTGTTGTGCCCATACTGCTTACAACAACATGTATTGCGTTTCTTTCGATAGGTATCTATAGGGAGCCCTTTTGAAGCCGTGTGAACCGAATGCAATGTTTCTTTCAGTTCTTTTATAGGGAAAAAGAGAATATTTGGAAATGAATGGATTGCATGGCCCTGTGGTTTTGTATTGATAGAAAATGTAGAGATCACAAAGCGTAGCAATATGATAGAGTAAATGTATATATTGCACTTTACGGTATTTGGTTCGGGTAAAGACTGCCTTTTGCGAAAGTTTGATGATCGCTATAATCAAATAATACAAGGATTACATTTTAAGGCCTTTATTAGTAAATTATATAATATATATAATATCTTGCTTTCCCATCCCTGCCAAAACAATAGAACAAATGTTTTTAAAAATAATAACTAAAAAAAGATTTTATAAATAAACACCGAATGTATCTACTATTTGAGCGAAGAGAGGCATAAAACAGTTATTTTACTTTTTTGTATGTTGTTTGATTCAACTTAAAGTCTACTCCAATAAAATCACCTACTGATGATTAATAAAAAATAAAAATTAGATTTTTCAGATCTAATATTATATATTATGTAAAGTCACGTTACCCTCGTAAAGCTGAGGTAAATGTCCTAAGAACGGGGGTAGAAGTCTAACCTCGTTTACTTATCTTACTATCTTTCAATTTATATAAAGAACAAGCCTAAAGATATCGCCGTAAAGTGTAGAATAGGTTTGAAAAACTTCAGCTGTAAAAAGAGACATGTAACTTATACTTAATGCTCATTACGCTCAAGAGATAATGATCACGTCACATACTGTGACCATAATCATCATCCTGCCTTTATCTTACTCAAGTAGGGCCTGTAATTCTTACCAAAAACATTTCTGACGCCGATTGATATAAAAAAATATTTTATACCAAAATATTCTTAAGTATATGCATGTTAATATCAATGTAACAACCCTAATAATTGAAACAAAGGGAGGAAGTCACCCTAATTGGTTTGTTTGTTCAAATCTATAGTAAGTTTACCTGGCAGAGATAATTTTTAGTGATAAGGTCACTATACCTATTATGTGAAATCAAATATTTTACGAGTGGTGGGCTATTATAATGAGGTATTCATTTTATTTTATTACATCGTGGTGGAACAAGCGCGAGACCCACCTGATGTTATGCGGATTAACCTCTGCCTATAACGGATGCATTTCATATGACGAATTGCACTGCGCCCGTCACATTGAGACATACAGTTGTTAAGTCTCATGTGCCTGTAATGTTTCTGGCTCTCAAAGACTGCTGCCTGAACACACTGTTAAGTGCTTGGCGACAGATTTTCTTCATGAGGGTGGTAGCTAGTCAGGCGGGCATTCACAAAATGCCCTTCGACCACGTGGTAAAGCTCAAACCGGCGGTGGGAATCGAACCAAGAACCTGCGACACGGCAGTACATAGCTATAACCACTCGGCCATCATTGCTTAAAAGCTCTTCTGCTACTAAAGTATCTAAGTCTACATAAGCAGTTATGTATCTTCTATCTATAAGAAGGTGATAAACATATCATTTTTGAACTGAATAGTCTAGAAAAGGCTGATCAGGCGCTAGGGGCAACCATAATGATAGCTTCTAGAAGTCCCTAAAGGTACTCTATAGCAACTTGTGTACCTACATTTGCATACATAACTATATAGCTAAAGATTACCTAAATTTCCACGTGTTGTACCAGCAACGGGTCTCAACTCCTCATTAAGTAGAATCCCTAACAAGCGCGTAAGTGCTCTCTCCAACTTATGTCAACCCGGCCCTAACTCACAAACATTCATCGCAATGCTCTTCGTATTCTCCCTAAGGAATAGGGTTGTCATTCTCTCGAAAATCGTCATCTCGATGTTGACAACAATAATTGACGACGGTTCTGATGTTAAATAACTGTGAATTATTTGATATATGAATATTTTATTTACTACCGAAGTTTTTTTAAACGCTTTTTAGATTTAGACATTTTTATCGCTTTTATTGATTACATTGCCAATATATTTCTTTTCGTAATATAATGAAAAATGCAGGCGTTACTTTGCGGATATCCATATTTAATAACAACAAATATTTTGAAAATATTTGAAGACAACATTAAATTAATATTTTAAACAAAACACTTATATAATATAAAAAAAATTGATGTCCTTTTAAAATATTTTTTGTTAAGCGAACCACCAGCCACCAAATGTTAAGCGGTAACTTCTGCCTATAACAGATACATATCGTAACAACTGCACTGCGCCCGTCACCCTGAGACATACAGTTGTTAAGTCTCATATGCCTGTGATTTACTGGCAGTGGTTAGGTTCTTGGCGACAGATTTTCTACTTGAGGGTGCTATCAAGACAGGCGAACATTCCCAAAACGCTCTTTCAACATGCAGTGAAGCTCAAGCCGGTGGTGGGAATCGAAACGTGGACCTGCAGCACGGCAGTCCATAACTATTACCGCTCGGCTATCACTGCTTCAATAAAGAATTCAAATGATAAAACCAATAGACCTAATATAATAGAGGTGAAATTCAACCAAATTCTTAATTGTATCAACATAGAACTTGACAATTGTGTGTAGTGTTGATGATGGAGCTGGAAGGTGGGCTACTGAACCTTTAAATGGCCATATTAACCAATGGAGTTTAGCCCTTCGCATGCCTTTGATGTCCATCAGAATCGAAAAGTGACATCGAAGGATTAGTGATAGGATGCCGTTTTTCTTTCCTGTTCCCGTAATATACGAGTATCTATGGATGTACCGCAGGACCGTAATACGTGTCAACATAGCTTCGCCTAAAGGTAGACCCAATCAACCTGCAGTCCCCTACGATTGTATGGTACCCCTACTCTAAACACTTAAGTGCGACATAAATACGCGCGCATCGCCGATAAATTCGCAACTACCCTCAGTTTTGCACAACATCCCTCGTTTAGGGCGCTTCACAATAAGTCAAGTCCTTAGCAAAGAGGGTTGTTACCCCATGGAATTTCCCTGGATCGATGAGGGATGATGAAGAAATTGCGTTTTGGTGTGTGCTATAAAATTTAATAATATTGCATATTTATTTTATAATAGATCAGTGCTATCTGTCATGGGGTAAAACTGAAATGCTCTATAAATAGTCACTCATGTGGAAATAATTGTAAGCTCAACAAGAGCTCAGCTCAAGACCTGAAAATGCTTCATGTAGAATCGAAATTAGTCGAATACTATTCCGGCCACGTGGCGTTTACGACGTCACGTTGAATAAGAAAAAAATTAAGGTGGAATAATCAGTTTTTTTTAAATTAATATTTGCTAAATTTACTGTGAGGCTTCACAAATAACTTAACTAGTAATGAATTTGGAATATATGTAGCGTTTTAGTAAATAATACGGTATAACTCACGTGAATCAGTCAGATAGCTCCGATTGTAGTTTCAACCACATTCAGTGATCTTTTTCAAGGAGAGCTCGGGTCGCCCGCGTTGACGTCTCGCTTAGCACTGCTCTATGTAGCGTATTTAATCAATAAATAATATAGTTGTATTATAGCACATTGTATCTTTCACGCGTTATTTTCCTTCATTAAGTACGGTCCGACTTGATAAATAGGTATAAACCATCTCAAAAAAACATATACTTAGGTACTTATCAGAAATATGGAAAGAATAAATATAGTATCTCATAGAATTAATGCTCAATGTACGAGATATATATTCAATCTAGGTCGGGATTCTGATCATTTGACCGGTGTTAATTTCTAACAGATGAAATGAAAACATCCGCAGCGTATCTGAGAACATTGTGTGGGTAAAAGCGTCTGTTGTTTTTTAAAATTAAAGAAAACACTGAATATTCTGTAGAAGTATTTGCTCGGTTATCTCATGAACAAAGTCCCGAAAGACATTAATGATAATGTAACTGTTGAAGTTGAACAAATATCCATTATTTTTAAAGCGAATCTCAGCTTGCTTCTAAGCCTAAATATCGCAATTTAAATCCTAGCGGTTTCAAATTGCCACAATCGTAATACGACCGCCTTGGAGCTCCAAGTTGTCAGTCTGGCCTAACGCTTGCAACTACGGCCTGGTAAATACTTTAATCCATGTTTTGTTGCCAAAATGTTAACATTTCTAAGTCATATTATGTTGACATGGGATATTTGCCTGGGATTTATAATAAAACGAGATCTTGTGTATAGCGGAGAGAAAATAAAAGGGTAACTTTAGAATTTTGCGGGTCTTTTTATACTTCTTAGAAATGGTACATAATTTTGTGGGTCTGAGCCATTTGGAGTCAAGGGGGGCCATAGTATTCTGTTTTAACTCTGTTAGGTACGGGCGACCGCCTTATCTATAAATACTTATCAAAGCAACACGTGACTGAAATGCTGACCTCTAATACGTTCAAAGATTAAGAATTACCTTTCTACACGTTAATAAACCAGTAAATTGGGAACGTTACCCACTGGCAGAGGCTTATGAGAAAGAGATAGGTTCTTGAGTGTTACGATGTATTAAAGTTTTACGGAGGATCAATTATTGATAATACCGGGTAGTTTGATGTGCGCCATATTTTAGATTACTCTACCTTTTCTAATTTATTTCTCAACTCATGACCATTCCAACTACAAGTTCACGCATTTTACTTGTATTTTAAGCCTACAAGAAGACTGATCCAACTTATAAAAAAAGGCACACATTGAATTGGTTACTGGATTCTAGACCAGGATTCACATTAACACTCTCTTCCAGTGGGGGTCGTAAAGGCGACAAAGGGAAGAAATGCGCCATGGAGCAACATGGCACTACTCAGGTCAGTTTGAGTAGCTTTTGCAGCACATTAGGAGAACGATAGTACTCAATGCCGTTTCAACGCCTTATTACTTAAAAAGCAGCGGGTATACTTCCAAAGAGAATATCTTTTAGAAATTATAATTTTGTGAATACGAGAAATTTTCATAATGTCATTGTATTGTCATTAGTGTTGCTATAGAATAAATATTGTACCGACCCCACATTACTCAGTCTAAGGGAAGAAAGATGGAGATACCTTTAAAAAGCAGAATATTCTCACTTAAATAAAATAGGAGCTTTCAAACAGTGAAATCATTAAGCATTCATAAGTGGCCCTTTTTGCTTATGTCAATATAGACTTCATTCCGAGTTTACCCCCATCTTGTTTTTGTTTGATTTCCCCCCATCTTTGTGGTTTGCGTTCGACCAAGGCAGGCACAATTTGAGTGAAGTATCTATTTACGTTTCTACCTAGTTCTGAAGTATAATATAAAATTATTTTAATAGCATTAGTTTTATCATTCCATCTATAGGTACACTATAAGTGAATCACAAATAAACTACATATTTATTCTGTATAATGAATGAAATATATCGAGTAATAAACTGGACTTTAAAGAGAATAGAACTTTCAAGTTCCAGAGAACATCGTAATAAGAAATTTCCCAATGTTCTAAGTATTATTTGTTGGTTATAATAACAATATTGACTGCAAATTGTTCATTCTCAGCATATCAACAGCCGTAACAAGCCTCCGTTGATCAAATCCCCTAGCCACCCATTATGGTTTACCATAATACCCGCGCTTGGCAGGCGCCTTTGGAAAACAGTATAAGATGGTAATTCTTTAGTACTTCAGGTACACCTTCAGGTATTTTTCCCTTCGTCACCTCTTATAGCGGAGTAACCCTAGCACGGAACCCTACGAGCATTTTCACCAGCAACAACCATAAGTAACCATCGACTCGCATTCTACACTCGTTGGTTGAGTAGCGGAAAACGTCTCTTTGGAATCTGATACACTAGGATCGATCTCTAGATTGGACAGGAATTGAATGTAACAGATAAGTAATTTTTAGTAGAAGCTTGGGTTTTGGCACTGTATAATCTATTCTACGTCTTTCCCCGGTAGATAGCAGTGTTATAACATGAGACTAATAAATATCTGTTAAATCTACCTCGGCTGTATTGTTGTTCAATACATTTAAACTTACTTATTTAACTTTCTGCATGATGGTAAGGCATTTTGTGAATGCCAGCCTGGCGAGCTACCACCTAATAGTAGAAAAACTGTCGCTAGTCATCTAACAAATGTCTTTGAGAGCCAGTATTTCTAGGTTAGCCTGAACTGAAATACATCTTCGACCACATCATCACTTACCATTAGGCGAGATAATGGCCAAGCCTAGCCCATCAGCTATATATAAAAACGAATAAAAAATATGATTTAAAAATTTCGAAGCGCTCGTAGCGAAGTTTGCTTAGCCATTCTGAAATGATCAGCAAAGTTAAGCAACGTCCGCCTCGGTCAGGAGTTGGATGGGTGACCGCTGGTGACATAACTACTGAGCGCTTCCGTGCTTCGGAGGGCACGTTAAGCCGTCGGTCCCGGTTGTTGTCTTAGGATAGCAGTCGTTATAGCATGGTGGTAGGGCATTTGGCGAATGCCCGCCTGGTTAGCTACCACCCTCAAATAGAAAATATGTCGCCAAGCACCTAACGGTGAGTTCCGACAGTTGTCCTTGAGAACCAGTAATTCTAGGTTAACCTGAATAACATCTTCGAACACATCATCACTTCCATCAGGTGAGATAATGGTCAAAGGCTAGCTAGACTACAAGACATTAAAAAAAAAAAAAAAAGTTTGCATTAGCAGAGGATTTTGCGAATGCCCGCTTGGCTAGCTACCACCCCTTAAGTAAAAAATCTGTCGGCGAGCACCTAACGGTGTTTTCCGTGCGTATACCAGGAAGTCAAGGTTTACCTAAACAACATCTTCGATACCTTGAGTAAGTACTTTGCCATCAATGATACCATAAGTAAGTGAAATTCTTGATAAAGTTGGGTTTTATGTATTCTATGTATACCCCGATCTCAGATTTCGCTGTGTAGCTATAGGCACGTGTATAAAAGGAACGCAACGTACGCGTGCTGAAATTTTAATTGTGTTAAAGTCTTTAAATTTTTTACATTTTTTGATCAGGTTACCCAAGTTACCTTACTGTATATTCTATGTCTGTTACTCAACGGGGTAAATAGCTGTGGTTTCAGGGATCCACCCAAGTTTTTCGGCCTAAATGTTTTAAGTGTCTCATTAAGACAAAGGCTTTGAGGACAGAAAATTGCGCGGTTTAATATTCCTTCAAAAAGTCGGGCCGCTGCTCTGATGGAATTACAGAAATATTCAGCATAAACTTAATGTAAGACGACGTTTACATTTAGGAGGCTTTCGTAGGTTCATTCTGCTTCAGACAGACTCCAAAGTAGTAATTCAAATTTTCATATATTAATAATATCGTAGTTTTTATCACAAAGTAATGTACGGCACGTTCTCAACAGGTCATTATCATTTTTAACCGACTTAAAAAAATGAGGAAGTTCCCAATTTTTGTATGTTTGTTACTCGATGCCTCCGCCAATTATGAATTGATTTTGGGTGGTAGCGTGTAGGGTACCGATATATACCTCCAAGGTGGTCCCATTTAAATTTAATCAAAATAGGTCGAGTAAATTTTCTATTTATATAATGTATTTATTTTCTTAATTACATCATCTTAGAACTATTCTAAAACGAGGCAGGTTGGCAATTTGTAGTAGTAAAGTAAAAAGCACACGTGCGGAAAAAAGCACATTTCGATACAGGTAACGCGTACGCAACAAAGCTTTAACGAGCAAGTTTGAAAATATAATTAAGACCCTAAACTCTTATATATGTCTTTTAATATCATACACGACAACGACAATCGTGTTCCGCGCTTGTACCAAACAATAACGACACAAATCACGACAAGTACCGGCTAAGTCGAGAACATGGTACACGTATCACGAACAAAATACGTCGTATGAATGTGTAGAACATACTTATGTTGAAACTGAACACGTACACTGTGTACAGTCAGCCCCAACACGAGATGACCCGCGCGTCGCTAAGAAATCTTGTACTCGCAGATTTACAAGGAGACTTTTATATATGCCTCTTCAGCTATGTCTTGGAAGATTACAGTCAATCAAATTAATCCGTGCGCATCCTAGATAATAATAACAATATAATTTCATTCATAAATGGACGATATCGTCCACGCGGATGCAAAGGGGATAGCTTAGACACCACGGTACAAAACTTGTTCACTCACTGAATGCTAACCATTCTGCACTAGGAACAGCTTTAAGGCTGAATGTCTCACCCTATGAATACTACCCACCAAGACTAACTCTTCCTTAAGAGGCCTACCACCTGGTAAAACTGGTCAATACACGTAATAAGAAAAAATATGCCTTTACATTTTTTAGGGTACAAAATTTCTCACCTTGAATGGAAATCGAACCACGTCCTCGGATTTTTTGCACCGCCTTAACCCCTGGGCCATCGAAGATCAGTCAGCTGAGCCGAAATTTATTACTCTTATTGTACTTCTTTACCCGTCATAGAGGACGGTGCGCGCTCATCGACCATACCACTAAACTTCATCTGATCGAAAGAAGTGCTTTTTCAAATACAACTTTCGTATGATATCGCTACCCTTCTATATTTCTAAATATGATTACGCGATAAACGAAAATCACATTTAAAAATATTTAGAGCATAAAAGGTCTCACCTCGAGTGGGAATCGAATCCACGTCCCCGATTTTACATACTGGGTGCCTCAACCGCTAAAATATGCTCTTGAAAATGTCTTAATCTGTAGTCGCCTCACATCTGCACATCCAAGTATCAAGTTACATTGGTCGGATGGACTGCATAAGCTAAGTATCAAAACACAGGGTACCGTTCCTAAGATCATATCTAAGTGGATTTATTCAAGTTACGAGTACCGTTTCGCAGTTAAACTTGCGGAATTCACGCTTTGACCGAACTGTAAATTGGATTATGCTCGGAGCTAAATCGCTTCTTCCTTTTTTGTTGATCGTTATTTTTGAGAATTCGTTGAAGGGATAACACACTGAAATGTACTAAGTTTATGGTAGATTTTTTTATGGGATGGAAGGGAAAATGAGCAGTCAGCTCAGGTGGTAAGCGAACACAGTCACCCACAAACATCCGCAACACCAGAGGTTCCGAGAATGCGTTGCCGGCCTTTGAGGAGGGAATATGCTCTCTTCTTGAAGGCACCTCACACGGCAGCTGGTTCCATATTGTGGCCGACCGAGGCAGAAAATGCCGAGAAAATCGCTTAGAAAATGTTGTGGACTTCCAAACAAGAGTTAACACCAGAAGGTGTGCAGCAGCGCTTTTTGAAGGGCTATCATCTCACACTGCGATACCCAAAACACTGCCGAGCGTGGGAATTATGGCAAATGCCTTCTATAGGGGAAGCCATTTGTTCAACGGTGGATGCTATAGCTGTTGATAATGATGTTACACTTTGTTTTGTTTTTTTAGGGTTCCATACCCACAAAGGGTTAAAACGGGACCCTATTACTGAGACTTCGCTGTCACCAGGCTGTATCTCAAGAACGGTGATAGCTAGAAAGTTGAAATTTTCACAGATGATGTATTTCTATTGCCGCTATAACAACAAATACTAAAAATAAATAATTAAGGGGGGCTCCCATAGAACAAACCTGATTTTTTTACCGTTTCTTGCTCGTTACTAATAACCGTGACAGGTAGACGCTTAAATTAACTATTCACAGAATATTTAGTTTTATGTTCCCTTTAAATATAATTCATTAAAATAAAATAAATAATTAAGGGGGCTCCATACAATAAAAGAGGTTTTCGCTGCGATGAAATAGTATATTTGATTGAAGGGTTTTCGCCGTTTATTTAATTTTAAAGTGTCTGTAAGTTGCAAGATTAGGTTACAGATAAATGGTACGGAACCCTTGGCCGGTTTTTTATTCTAGTCTAGTGGCAAGATCTTTACTTACAACCTGCGAAATCCAGGGTTCGATTCCTAGTTCTGAAAGTGTTATTGGTATTTGTAACAATATTTTGAAGCAGTGATGTCTTAGTGGCATTAGCTTTGGACTGCCATCCACTGCAATGATAGTGTAGCCTTCAAGAAGAGAGCATATAGCCACCCAGAGTCTTCATTTCAGACTTGAGCTGCACGCATGGTGCCATTAAGCGAATGCTCTGCTGACTAGTAACAAACTTCATCTAGAAAATCTCTCACTTCCAGGAGGTGTTCTTGAAAGCCCAATTTTGGCTAAGCCTGTGTACCATCCTCGACCTCATCTTCATTTACCACCAGGTCAAATAATGGTCAAAGTTCTTACTTAGCAGCTGTATAAAATCTACAGATATATAATTACAGATCCATCGGGAAAACTTTGTGCATTCATAAAAACGATTTTTAAAAATTCTCACGAAAAAGGGATAAATATTACGTTAGATTGTTGCCAAAACAGAAATACATTATACCATTATGTAGCACGGAAAACGAATTTCATGCAAACCTTTCCGTATGCATGTATGCAGAGAGTAGATAAATTATACATTCAGTAAATCTATCTAAAGTTGCCATTTTGGCAGTTCAGCTTGGCAGTGTTGCCGACCCAAAAATTCGGGGACTATTTCCTCGCACATGGAAATAGGGACAATTATTGAAACTGGCAAGCAATTTTGCATACACATCATAGCTACCGCCAGGAGAAACATTCTTATGGATGTTTAAAAACTGTTATTAATAGGGTTCAGTACTAGAAAACGGACATTACTAAGCCTCTACTGTCCTTTAGTTTGCCATCTTTCCGACCTTTAGAGGATCTTTGAAATAATAATATAATATATTTGAAGCGCTCGTAGCGAAGTTTGCTTAGCCATTCTGCACCGATCAGTAAAGTTAAGCAACGTCCGCCTCGGTCATGACTTGGATGGGTGACCGCTGGAGACATTATTACTGAGCGCTTCGGAGGGCACGTTAAGCCGTCGGTCCCGGTTGTCGTCTTAGGATGGCAGTCGTTATCGCATAGTGATAGGGCATTTTGTGAATGCCCGCCTGGCTAGCTACCACCCTCAAGTTGAAAATCTGTCGCCAAGCACCTAACGGTGTGTTCCGACATCTGTCCTTGAGAGCCAGTAATTCTAGGTTAGCCTGAACAACATCTTCGACCACATCATCACTTACCATCAGGTGAGATAATGCTCAAAGGCTAACTTATCAAGCATAAAAAGAAATTACCCGGATGAAGTTTGATTTCTTCAATAGAATTTGCTGTCTGGATTTGGCTGTGCTGAAATTGGCTGTCAAGGACAACGACGGAACACAATATTAGTTGGTTGGCGACAGATTACTCAAAGATATGTGACTTTACTGACTCACTAAATTGCACTCCTCATATAACCGGAATCTTTTATACAATAGTGATCAGATTTGGCACGTAAACTAGACATGTAGCTATAATACTCGACAATAGTAATAAAAGAATACAAGGATTAGGAATTATTGTAGCAGTCGAGATGTTGGCATACAAAAACACTTGCTCAATGCTTTGTACGTTTATCTATTCTATACTCTCTATAAGTTTGGAAATTGGTCAAGAGTACGAGAGAACTGTAATTCATAAAGTTAAATATGTTATGTGAAAATAAAATATTACTTTTCAATCCTTTTAATATCATATATTGTAAGTTTCATCGTCGTTCCCTAGTTTTTGGTGTGGCATTGTCGAAAGAGCTGAGTATAGTAAGTACAATAATATTTTTTATATAATCTCATTCGGTAATATTCTAATTATGAAATGAAATACAGACCTTTATTGGCATATTTTATATACATACTTCTTTAAGAAAATTAAAAAATTAAATTAAAGCATTATTCTCCTAACAAAACAATGCTTTAAAACAATTTTTTAATTATTAAAGTACAATGTGTCCCGACCAAGGAGGTTTCAATTCAATTTAAGTACACATTATCTGTGGTGAGCGCGCTGCCCGCGCAACGCGCTGGTTTTTATATTGCATTTTATTTAATGTAGCTACATTTTATTTAACCTATAGCCATGAGATTAAATAAAGTAGTGTATGCAACTGCATATAATTAGGTATTAAAACACTCGTGTAATCTTATATTGAAACTCGCGGCTCGTTTCAAAAATCTACACTCATGTTTTAATACCCTCTATTATATGACAGTTGCATAAACTACTATTTTTTATGTATTAAACTAACCTGCTTTTAGTTTACCTGCTGTCGAAGATGTCAAGTACAGTTTCATAAAGTTAATAAATTATGTGTCTGTATTTTTATATCATGTACAAGTAGTCAACTTAAGACAATATTTGTTACGAGTTCTGTCTCAAAATGTAAATAAGTATAAATAGTGTTTTTTAAGTATATAATTTAAGAATATGTTTTTTAATATCATGTAGGTACAAGAGCGAAGCGCGACTCGCATTTGGCCGCCTTTTTAGTACAAGGTGCGCTGCGGAACCAAATTCTACGCAAACGTAGCCGTGTGAAGAAAGTATTAATACTTTTTTCTAAATATGATTAGAAGCACTACCGCGTGCTGAGCAAAAATCATAATTACAAATTATTGGAGCACAAAATTTTATGCCCCGGGCGGGAAACGAACCCGCGTCCTCCGATTTCGCGCCGAATGCCTAAACCGCTCGGCCCTGGCATAAAATTTTGTGCTCCAATAATGTGTAAAATATTTTTACAATGAAAAGGTTTCTAGTTTGTCTACGGCACCCTTCAACTATCAAGGACGAGACTAGACTCCACTAACAATACCCGTTTTACTACGTTTTTATTATGTATGTAAGTCATTATATATAAACAAGACAAATTGGGTACATCAGTCTGACAGAGAACAGAAAAAACTTTTGTTATTCTATTTCCCAACGATAAAATTAATAGACAAAACAATAATTTATACAGTTTTTGTCGTGTATTTACTATCCAAGCATTTCTACATAAGCATAACATTCAACTACGACTTGGTTATACCAATCCAAGTTTTATCTTATGAAATACATAATAATAACAATATTTATCAATGTTAAGTAAATATTTATTATATATATATCTATCTATATATATATGTTTATTATGGCTATCCTTTGACCACTATCTCACCTGATTGTAAGTGATGATGTGGTCGAAGATGTTGTCCAGGCTAGCCTGAATTACTGGCTCTCAAGGACGGAGCACAATGTTAGATACCTGGCGACAGATTTTCTACTTGAAGGTGGAAGCTAGCCAGGCGGGCATTCACAAAATGCCTACCACAATGCTATAACGACTACCATCGTGACAACAACCGGGACCGACGGCTTACCGTGTCCTCCGAAGCACGGAAGCGCTCAGTAGTAATGTCACTAGCGGTCACCCATCCAACTCATGACCGCGGCGGACGTTGCTTAACTTAGCTGATCGATTAAGAACGGCTAAGTAAAGTTCGCTCCGAACGCTTCGAATATGATGTATATCTATATTTACTGTTACAGATTGTAGGTTATATTATAAGGAAGGAAGGACATACAGTTGTTAAAAGTCTAAAATACCTAATACATACTGCGTTTACTGGCTTTCAAGGTCTGCTGCCGGAGCACACTGTTAGGTGCTTGGCGACTGATTTTCTACTTGAGGGTGGCAGCTAGCCAGGGGAGCATTCGCAAAACGCCCTACATAATTGACGTTGCTGCCTTACAGAAGAATAATAATTACCTTTCTTATTTACAGATCATGCCCATGGGGTGCCAGGTTGGAATGTCACCCTCTCATTTCTACCTGTGGGTATCGTAAGAGGCAACTAAAGGTAATATACCGAAAGGTGGGCAGCAGCGCCTTCTGAGGAACTAATTGACTAACTGACTTTGCTGCCGAGCGCAACACTCAATTTTTCAATAATAGGTAAAAGAAAATACTAGGTGGAAGAAAACCAGCGATCCTGCCAAGCCTGGTGGTTATGGCAGAACCCTCCGTCAATGGCCTTTGTCCAACAGTGGACATCTTTCGGCTGATGATGATAGTAATAAACAAAAGTTAAATTGCTAAAATTGGTAATATTTATCATAAATTATATTTTATGTTACATTTACAGAGATTCGAAATTCAAAAACCTTTTACATGCTAGTGGACAAAAAGCACTTTCCACGCAGATTTCGAGTGATAAACAAAACATTTTCGAGCTTGTGAGGTAAAAATAATATTGTCAGGAACAGAGAAAGCAGATTTATATTTGGTATCCTAGGGTGTAAAGTAATCAGCCAATTAAGGCCACGCACGACACAATATTATTTTCATCGACAAAGAAAGCATGTTTTTCTCAAACACCAACGTAATTTCATAAGGAAATGAAAACAGGGTGTGGGTTGGAGAAAATGTAATTTTGTTTTTGAATGGCCGCCTGGATCCTTTCAAAGGGAATGTTTTCCTTTAGAAAAATCAACTGTACAAAGATTTTCTATTACAGATTATTTTGAGTGATAATTATATATACGCCGTTTTGTTTGCGCCTATTAATTTAGGTTTTGGCAGCGAAAGCCTTAAAGGGAAATTTATAAGGTTTTAATTAGGTTTTGTTGTTTCAACGTACCTTTGTTCTGTTTTTAATTAGTTATAATTCAATGTTAGAAATTGTAAAATGTAATATTAAACAACGTGAAGGCTGGCGCCGCGGCTACTTCGGCGGAGCAACTCAAGTGGCGCAAATATGCTAACCTCGGTATGGGTTACATATTTGAGCCGTTTGGTGTGGAGACGTTGGGTCCGTGGGGACCGGAGCTCATCGTATTTTTCTAAACTTATCTGAGCGCTTGGTCGATGCGACGTGTGATCAAAATGCTGGCACATATTTGGCTCAACGAATAAGCATTGTAATTCAACCAGGCAATGCCGCCAGCATGCTGGGCACGCTGCCAACTGGTACTGGGCTGGAGCATTTGGACTGCCTGTAAGTCACCTAAGACTCATAGGTTGTCTATATGTTTTTATTGTAGTGTACATAGTTCGTAGTAAAATACTACGAACTTTAATAAAGGCATACCGCCGGTAATAAAAATATTAAAATACATATTATTATAATAATCATCGATTTAAATAAAAAAAGGAAAATAGGGTACGCTCTAATATCACGACAATATAATGAAAAGAAAATTTAACACAAGCATACAATGCACACAGTTACACTTCCATTGTATATGATATGTTTTAATGAATGACAAAGACAGGAAAACAAGCATGTGATAGACGCACATACGCACACTACTGAGATTCACTCAATCAGGAGACGTCGCCTGATTTGACATTGCAATGTTCAAGGCACTGGTGCCGTTTCTGCCGTTTTTTATAAGTTCAATGATTATAGTACTTACATTTTATAAAAACTTGAATTTTTTTTCTAAATTTTTTTCATACTAAACATTATTGATGTTTAAAGATTGATATTAATTATTTTTCAGAAGACAGTTTTATTCTTTTTTTTTCATAGACTAGCATTTGATCTCTATCTCACCTGATGAAAAGTTATGATGTCGTCGAAGATGGTGTGTGAAAATAAAATTTCGTGCGCGGCGACTCCGCCGCGGCACCGTTTAACCATTCCGTTGAAACAGCCGATCATGGAGACGTCTCCAGGCCCTAAGCCGGAAACTGATTAACATAATTTTAGACTAAAGCCTTGTAAAAACTATTTTACCTGTTGTAAAAATATAAGGTCGAATGTTAATAGACTTGTTGCCTAGATTTTCATCGTCAAATTTGAATATCAAAGATACCTATCTATGAAATATAAATAAATTCTAGTTATTCGTACCAACAAACCAAAATATTCCTTTGATCCATTCCAGTTGTCACGTCATAATAACAAAGCAATTCGTCATAACGAGCCCCATTAACAAATGTGCAAACCGAACCAGGTCACGACCCCAAACTCGTTATGTTGACTTTGTTATGATTACTTACGATACAACTCATTATAGAATATCACTGCTCTAATAGAGATACCGTCCCAGTTTTATTGATAGTTTAGAACTATGGATGTGGCAGACGTAATAATATTAAATGGCCTAAAGAGGGCAATTGAATCATGAATCAACTGGACAATGCTGTCAGCATGCTGGGCACGCTGCTAACTGGTAGTGGGCTGGAGCATTTGGAATGCTTGCGAGCTTGCAATGGCCGTTAGTAGCTGTAGTCACAATATAAAACTGTAGTGTCATGTTTATATTAGGATATATCAATAATATGATCAACAAGCCAAAAGATTCCTTAACCAGGCGGTAGGTCTCTTCAAGATCCGTCTTGATGTGTATTATCGCAGTGTCAGTTATTATGGCTAGAAGACTGTGTGTAGGCGTGAAGAGTATTGTAGCAAGTGACATGACCAGGCAAACGAGACATATTGACGAGTGACGAGCACAATGCACTGTAAAAATGAACCAGGATGCCACTGCGACTGTAACGGCTAAGTATGACGCTTTATCATCAGGACTGTCCGTCCCATCCCTTCATAAGATTAATCCTAATCACGTTTATTTTTTAGTCTCAATACATCCAATAATAAAAATGGTTTAATACTGCCAATTCAGAAGGTCATCGCTTTAACAAATATATTTCTACTCTATGAGCTCTTGACGATAGATATCACACCAAATATTTATTTTTCACGTGTGGGACCAATTGAAAAGTAATTTAATTGTACTTCTGATTTGAAATTAAAAATGTATTTGCTTTAGGCATAAATATTTATAACCTATTACTATCACCGCTGAAGGACACTAATTAATTTTCCATTTTTAAAAGAATGAAAAGTAATTTATCATACTACATAATTGATGAATTTTTAGCTGACCAATCATTAAAAAAAATTGACGTTAGTATGCAGGTATATGACATGTTCTTGACTTTTTTTGTAGTGTCTTGATGTGGTTATTTAATATTGATTAATATTGAAATGCATAAGTTCATTAAATAATTTGTACCATTATATGTAAATTGAATAATGATAACCAATATAACATTATTTTTTTCCAAACAATTCAATTCATATGTATTTTTCACTGACATGTAAACAGAATTTCGCACACTCATTAAGGGTAGAGTATAATGGACGCCTAATGGACACAATTCATTACAATAATTCTAAGATCTATGTAGATACATACTACCAATATTCCTGCAAATAAATAAATTTGATTTTCGGCATCATTCTACAGCGCATATCTTACAGCCGGGTTTGTGACTCACTCCGGAAAAGGCTCTATATCCCCAGACATATGTTCAAACGGACGGACCGACAGACAGACAGGGTAAGACATTAATAGGGCTTCGATTTGCCTTTGGGTACGAAATCCAAAACAACTATATTTCTTCAGAGAGGTAGGTATATAACATGAGGTAGGCGGGTAAAGTGGTGTATTTTCCCAAATGTTTATTTTTTTCCCAGTAATTCTAGGTTATGCCTTCGAGCACATCATCACTTATCATCAAGTGAGATAGTGGTCCAAGGCTCACATATCAGCAATGAAAAAAACTGCTACATAAACTCTAATAGACCAGCCAGACTTTTACTGAACGAGTGAAATATATTAACAAAGACGATTAAAAAGAAGGTACGAGAGGATTTTGTGGATTAAATTTACGGAAAGCATTTAATTGTCTCATTATTCAATAATTTGGATGACGGAGTAAAAAACTTTGTGGCAAGAACGCAATTCATAGTGAATTTATATCCCAACTACTCAGATACCGTTCAAGTGCCTTTATTACGATACTTTAAAAGCCTCATATAGTGATAAGTCTTACAATGTCTTTTAAAAACACAATCTGGTATCAAAAGGCGATAGTTACTGAAATATTCAAATCATCAAATTTACAGACATACGATGCAGACTTCCCATACCTGGTTTCTCCTAAAAATATATCATATCAGAATCATTTACTGCACCTTACATATGAGTGCATATTAACTACTCCTTAATCTGTGTCAACCCTTTGAGTCACACATACACTAATCCGATGAACCCTTCTATAATTCCAGCTGTAGTGAGCATTCATCACGTGGCTGCTAATTAGTTTCAATTACTCCCATCTGCCCGGTTTGTAGTCAGTTTGCATTTAGACGACTCGCTTTGGACGCACTATTGAAGCAGAGCAATGACTTACATTGCAGTTTTAGTTATCAATTATCATGCATGCTAAATCATTTGGAGGAATTAGCAGCGAGAAGCCGAAATATGTGAAAATGCCTTTTAAAATGTTTTTGGTAAGAGCTAGAATAATCGCCAAGTCACCTCTCACTGGTTATTTTATGTTGTGAGATAAATAAAAGGACACGTCTTCCATCTAGTTAAGCCCCAAGCCTGCCCTTATATTCTTCGTAACACTGAACTCAGCTGTCACTACGAGGCATTAGTTCCTGTATCTCGTTCGCACAATAATTTCACTTGCGTTGCATGTACTACACTGCTGAATACCCAAGACCCTACAAAGACTACCAAGATTCGCTCTTTTCTATTCAATAACAAATTTATTTAAAACCGAGTTTACGATGTCAAAGTTATTTTCACAATAAATTTGATGAAAGTGCAACGCAGCTTGGTTTATCATCTGAGAAACTTTAATTAGTATCGTCATGAACAAAGTATTGTCCAATTCATTCAAGAGCTTTTTGTCAAAGCTAGTTTGACTGTTTCACAGCTTTAGTTAAGCTACTGGCCATCGCTGTATTGTTCTTGTTTTAGATGCATGCTATTTGCAAAGATTGTTAATCGAGATACGAATATCAAATTTGGATCTTAGCCAGATGGGATAGAGATTAAAATGGAATGGAAACAAAGGCAGCCAAGCTGATGTTTCTCAGGTAGCCAGTGACTAACCGCTTCGCTCACTTGATGGTAAGTGATGGTATGGTCAAAAGTTGTAAACAGGCTTAACCAGAATGCTAATTGGCTCTCAGGAAGAGTTGTCGGAATACACGGTTAGGATCATGGCAATGTATTTTGTATATGAGGGTAGCTAGGCAGGCATTCGCAACATGCCCTTCCCCCATGCACTCTGAGAGTTTTCAGCCACCCGAAAACTTCCGACATAGCCTAACGACTGTCATTTTAAGACAGCAACCGATACTGACAGCTTAACGTGCCCTCTGAAGCACAGAAGCGCTCAATAGTAAAAGCCACTAGCGGTCACCCATCCACGTCGGTTAAGTACAACTATAGCCAAGCAAGCCTGGTAAAAGCGCTAAATGAAGCATAAAATGGAAACTGAACCAAAACGTCTAAAACTTCATTAATTGGACGTAACTTGTTTATTTTTACCAATAGAACCTTTCATGGCAACGGAACCCTAAGAGCACGAGCAAAATACATAAAATGCTTTAATTAGGTAACTGGTTTAAAATAAGCAAATATTCCAAAGTTTATGTTGAATTAGGGACTACGAAAATATGCACAGTAACATTTTATCAAGCGAGGTTGAAAAGCTTTTTAAGCTCCATGATGTTTCACGAATGGCTAACTTTTAATTTTCTGAATAAAAATTATAGGGATAAATCTGATTGGATGATTTTAGGGCAACGACTTTACGATGTGATGACGTATCTTAGGTGACACTTCAATGGGGTTTTGTGCCCTGAGGAAGGGCTCGCGTAAGTGGGTAGCGATGTCGGTGGAGGCTGAATACGCGAGGAGCCTGCCACTACCAGTTGAAGATGGCGACACAGTAGCGACGTATTACCCCAAACCCGACTTTACCTGTATTCTTCCCTGCGGATGGGTATGCGCAAATGCATTTACCGAATTTAAAAAAAAAAAACCCTACAATGAGCTAGTTGTATAGTAAAGAAGTGACAATTCAAGCCGCTTCCCAAAGTTAGGGCTGCATCGTTTTGATGTGGCCGTTTGGAATCTTGACCCAGGGGGAGTTATCTGACAATAAACATTTTTAGTAACTGTGCCCGGCAATAGGGTCGCCCTGACGGTGAAGGTAGAGGTTAAGACACCCCTTCAGAAAAACATTTACTATAAAATGTATGTATATATAGAACACTACAGCTACTACAATAAAAGCATTTAGACAACCTATAAGTCATTGCAGACTCACAGGCAGTCCAAATGCTCCAGCCCACTACCAGTTGGCAGCATGCCCAGTATGCTGACAGCATTGCCCCGTCGAATCGCAATGCTGACGGATTTTTTATTATTAGTTGTTTAGTTATTTGTTGAAGTAGCGTTAGTTCTGAGAATCAACTATATTTTAAAGGTAACTCAATAAGTTAAATTCAACCATGACAAACACAACAGTTGTGTAGTAACTTCCTTTTATCTGCAACGCCAGCTGCAAGTCTTACCATCTGCCACGAGGGTAAGAGATAGATGTCATTACAATGAATCGTTGATCTATGCGTCTCTTTCACTCAAATATTAATGCCATGAATCTTTACAAAGTTCTTGTCTGATAAAACTCTTAAGTTTCGGATACCTACTTTGCTGCTTTTACGAAGTTGATTAGATTGGAAGGGCTTTTGCAGAACATTTTGAAATGTCGTATAAAGAGATGGAGGATTAAGCTTTTGTTTTGTTTGTTTATTCAGATTTAACCTTTGTAGCGGTTGAACAGATTTCCAAGTTTGTTGAACACTTCGGATTAAATAAAAAAGAAGATAGGCTATGCTCTAATATCACGACAATAAAATGTGGAGAATTTAACACAAGCATACAATGCACACAGCTACACTTCCATTGTATATGATACGTTTTAATGAATGACAAAGACAGGAAGATAAGTATGCAGTAGACGCACATACGCACACTACTGAGACTCGATTAGAAGACGTCGCCTGATTTGACATAGCCATGTTCGAGGTACGGGTGCCGTTTCTCGATAACAGAACCCTATTATCGAGTATCCACTGTCTGTGTGTCCGTCCGTCTGTATGTTACGAGTGTCTAGGTCGTAAACGGGCTAAGTTTCAAACTTAATTTTATTATATTTAGTTAAAACGTTAAGTCATAAATGGTTATTGGACTAGGAATTTAATCAAGTAAGTTATTGTTAGGGAAACTGAGATACCTACGAATTATGACGAAAAAACCAACTCGAGATTGGCCAGTATTTTATTTTAGGGAAGGTACCGTACGGTATAAGTAAACGGGTCGATGTAGTCCGTCCGTCCAAGGGAAGCCGATCGTCACAGGAAACTGGTTAAATTTTCACCGAATCTGTGTGCCAATATGGCGAATTTAAAGTAATTTTATGATAGATTTTCTAACAAAACTTTTGCTCAAAATCGAAAACTGGTTTCTTCACAATATTATTCTCAAAATAAAAACGAATGCGCGTATTTCGGTTTGATACATATATAAATAATTTAATGTAGTTTTTCAAGCAATCCAAGTGAATATAAGTTCTATGCGGCATACAAAATTAAGTCTTCAATACCCGCGTGAAACTTACGATAAAAGTCATAAAATTCGTTACAAATACACGATAAAAAAGTTCAAATCATAAAACTCGGAATTGTCACAAAATGAACACAATAGATTTCTGCTCGGACGTGGCTCAAAAATAGCACATTACAATATAATTTTATTTCATTTAAATTATCTAAGCTTTCCGAACGGTCAAAGTGAGAATTAGATAGATAGAGAGGATTAAACATCTAGTGGGAGAGATAGTGGGACCGAGTGAGCCCACCCATATCCCAACCAACATGAAGCACAGACCAGATGTCCTTGACATAGCAGTCTTTAAAGGACTAAAAAGCAGCATAAATGTGGAGGTGCTGTACGACCTCGACGAGCAGCACCTCCCCATACTGATCACTGTGGGCATGACAACAAGAGCCCTGATACCACAAACTAGAAACCGTGTGAACTGGGGAATATACACAAGAGAACTAGAAGGAATCAGCATAGCCCCCATATCAACACCAGAAGATGTAGAGAAGGCAAATAAATCCTTGACAGAAAGAATGCAGGCAGCCAAAGCTGAAGCCACAACTGAGCAGAGGCCACCTACTAAGAGGCATGAGATACCCATTACAATCCAAAGAGACATAGCAAACAAGAGGCTCTTAAGGAAACAATGGGCTAGTCTAAGATGCCCAGTCCTTAAGAAAAAACTCAATGCTCTGAAGGAACAAATCGCACAAGATGTCCAAGCTTGGCGAGGAGACACATGGGAGAGGGAAATTGACCACGCAAACGAGAATATGACAAACCTCTACCAACTGAATCGCAGACTGACCAAGTCAAGACCGCCAACTCACCCCCTGCTCGAAGATGGTGTGAGGAAATACGACGCAGAAGACAGAGCCAGAATATTTGCTGAGCATCTTGAAACTCAATTCACCCTCCACCCTACTCGAGCAGGAGTGAGTCAAGAGGCCATAAACCACCACGTCACAGTCGAACAAAGAGTCCAACAATACTTCCAAACAAAGGAACAGCCACTGAAGGGAGAGGACTACATCTCACCAGCTGAGACGTGGAGAGCCGTCCGAAGACTCCCGAGAAGGAAGGCCGCCGGCTATGACGAATTACCCATCGCCGCAATACACCAGCTACCTAGAAAAGGTATCACAGCAGTCACAAAATTATTCAATGGAATACTTCGTACAGGACATTTCCCTGAGTCCTGGAAGATAGCCAAAATAATTATGATACCCAAACCAAAGAAGGACAAAAGACAGCCAACCTCGTATCGACCAATTTCTCTATTACCACACCTGGCCAAATTGTTCGAGCGACTGCTGCTACAAAGAATCCGTCCATACATTGAGCTGAGAGCTGAACAATTCGGATTCAGGCGCCAACACTCAACCACGTTACAGCTCACCAGAGTTCTCCACAAGCTCGCCCACGACATGAACCGCAGCAGACACTCTGTTGCAGTCTTCCTTGATGTGGAGAAGGCTTTTGATAGAGTGTGGCATCAAGGCCTTCTCCACAAACTCGCAGACAGAGAAATTCCATACGGCTACATGAAGATCATAAAAGCCTTCTTAACAGACAGAAGCTTCTATGTAACAGTAGAACAGAAAGATTCAAACTGCAAAATAATGAAAGCAGGCGTACCACAGGGTAGCTGTCTCTCGCCCCTGCTGTACGCCGCATACACCGACGATATACCAACTCTGGAGAGAAGGGAGTGGGATAACGAAGATAGAGTCACCCTTGCACTCTTCGCTGACGACAGCGCATTCCTGACCGCCTCCAGAAGCCCCAAAATCGCCGTGAAGGTGATGCAAAGACAGTTGGACTTGCTCCCGGAATGGCTTGATAAATGGAGGATGGCGGTCAACATAGGGAAGACAGCAGCTCTATTCGTCAGTGGAAAGAACAACCCAAGTACTAAGCTTCACATGCATAACCAAGAGATCGATTGGCAAAACAGCGCGAAGTACTTGGGTGTACACATAGACAAACGCCTAAGAATGCACATACAAGCGAAGCACGCCATGAATAGTGCTAAAGCAGCGAGAGCGATACTACGCCCCGTTTTATACTCAAGACTCCCGAAGAGAACCAAGCTGGGGATCTACAAGACCTATGTTAGATCCATCTTAACATACGCAGCCCCAGCTTGGTGGAAACTCATTTCTAAGTCCAACAAATCACGTTTAGAAGGGGTACAAAACGGTGCTCTAAGAACTATAGTCCAAGCTGGAAGGTATGTGAGGAACAGCACCATAATAAAAGACCTAGGAGTCGAGTCAGTGGAGGAGTTCGTTATCCGCATAGCGAGAAAGATGTATGACGCAGCGGATAACGGACCACACCAACACCTCCAGGGCTTCGCACCACTCCACGCAAGGCCGCCAGACCTACGAAACAAACCACGCCCACTTCCCCGGGAGCTAATCCAGGTAGCTTCAGAGGAGGAAGGGGACGTCTAAAACCCAAGAAGACACTACCTGACCGAGGGTAGATGTGATTAAACAGCACAACAAAACCAAGAAGTAGAAGAAGAACAGTATGCAAGAAAATAATGAATTGTACGCAATAAGAAAAGAAATCTATGCGACAAATCTAAATGCCAAATGAAAAGCACAAGAAGTGCATTACATACTTCGCATAGAGCGGCACCTCATGAGAAGCCTATGCGAAGAACAAGTACCGAGGGGCAGTGCCCCCTCGAGCTAAAGCAAGGGTCAGGGGCGTCAGCCCGATACCCTATCCAAACCACTCAGGTGGTTTGACGACGAAATTGATTGACATCTATCAATAAACATTGTTTAGGTAGCTAGTACGTGCAAAAGCATTAAATTACGTGCTGATTACGTGATTTCCTAACCTTAGTCGATGCCCCATAAATCGATTGCAAAACTCAAGAACAGCTCGAATGGCTCATTTGGCGATATAATAGCGTCTTATATTACCGTACATAAACAAGTTGACATGAGACATGACTTCAATAACACCGTAATGGCACCTTCGTCTCCCAGCCAGCGGTGAGTAGCACGTAATACAATACCTTGTTTATCATATAACACGGATCTAACCGTAATGTATACATAAATAGCTGTGTATCTAGATGTGGTACATGATAATAGTACATTTGCATGAAAATTCTTCAAACTTGCTATTTTAATTTTTGTCACAGAATAATAAGAATCGGTCAAGTGCGAGTCGGACTCGCGCACGAAGGGTTCCGTAGCATTAGCTATACAACATTAGACTTCATATTTTAACCTTTTTTTGTTTTAGCGTCCGCGAGTCCGACTCCAACTTTTTGTATTTGTTGTTATAGCAGCAACAGAAATGTAAATGTACTATGTAAATATTTCAACTGTCTAGCTATCACCTTTCTTGAGATACAGCCTGGTGACAGACGGACGGACGGACGGACAGCGAAGTCTCAGTAATAGGGTCCCGTTTTTACCCTTTGGGTACGGAACCCTAAAAAGGACTAGAAGGATCACTCAGCAAAGCCAGTTCAATAAATAAGCGACTCTAGTAACGATACAATAAAGTGCACTTCAGCTCGCAGAGCACGCAATACCTTATATTTTATTTATATTCACTTACAAGGCGTCGTTTTTAATACCAAATAGTCAAACTCATTGAAATTTATCATGCATTTCCTTATACCGAAAATCTATGCTTATGGTTTGTAAACCGTAAAAAAAATTGCCAAAATTGTTTTGTATGGAATTTTTACTTTCACATTAACACAAAGAAGATTATGTTTTCCCACAATAATACGTATTAAATCCGCCAGTTTTTTTTATGTACCTATAATCACTTACGTTAACAGGACGAATCTAATGATATCCCATGGATTGAGCCATTTAGAAGTTAAGGCGGAATAAAGAAATTCACAAATATACATACATGAACGCTGAAAACATAAGACTCTTTTTTTGGGCAGTCGTGTAAATATTATGGTTTATTCACCGTGTGTTATGGGCTATACTTTCGCGTGTATAGTGCTAGACTAAGGTGTGATAGGCTCGCCCGAGACTATATCTTAACTGTAGATTCAGGATATTTCTGGAATGTTGTCTACACCACCCACGACGCTTATTGTAGAAAATTACTATCTGAGACAGGTTGGTAGGCCAAAGACTTATTAAAAAATCTCACCTCCGCAATTTTTCTTAATAAAATTGTAACTGCCTCGCCCGTGACGTCATCAATCTAGATTAAAATTACCTGTAACAAGAGAATTAATGGTAAATGACAAGATAACATGCCGGCGTCGTATTTACAAGCTTTTTGTGCCCGTGGCCGGAACACGGTCATTTATCAATGACAAGGGAGAATTTTCTATGGTTTCCATATCATATACCCCAGTTTAGTTAAGGAGGCATCTGGTGATTTGTATGAGGCCTTTCGAACGTATAAAGCATAAAAATATATAAGTTTTAAATATATTTAAATATTTATTATAAAAATATTTATTGAAATAATGTAATATAATTAATTATCATACATATGTTATTATTATTATTTTTCACAATAATAACTCCCAGTTTTAAGGAGGTGTTTAAAGCTAGGTGTACTTTTTGTATAATATATTTTAGATGATTTGGATATTTTATTTATTTTTAAATAAAAAGTTCAAACGTACTCTGTGTGGTGGTAAATATTCAAAATAAAAATAAGAAGAGATTGAACTTGTTGTCATTTTTGATTAGTATTATTTTATAACAAAAAAAATAAAAAAAAAGGCTGCATCGATTTGGTGTTTAGTGTTGATCGTATAACAACCTACCAGCCTATGTAAATCAGTCTTCTGCTATTTGGGTAGATGTCGCCAACGTCAAAAAGAAGTACATTCAGGAGAAATTTGGACTGTCCAGCGCCCCACTTCCATAGCATAATTGGTGATGCACCAGGACGGTATTCTGGGGGTTGCGGATTCAAATCCCGCTGGAAGTTATCTTTTTCCATCCGAAATAATTTTTGTTGTCATTTGTTTCTTCATCTCAACCAATTCTTAGTTGTATGAAAATTGTGTTGCGTTAATCAGATAGCCTAAATCTGTATTGCGATACCTTTTACGACAAACTATGATTCCCATATTATAGTATCGGAAAAAAGGCTCGAAGACAAGTCGTGACTATTTAAAATTAGCGTGTGTGATTGTCCTGTAGAGAGACATAAAGAGGTATTTAATGCCAAATTTAAACAAAAACTAAAGTTTTAGTGGTTGAGTATCACAGTACAAGATGGAAACGTTTACGCAACCAGGTACGGTTTTAACGTCTCTTTATAATAACAGACCCTAACCGTACACCCGGTTAGCTCCTAGCCCACCTTTCAATGGCGTTTTGGCAGAGGCTTACTACATAAATTCGATATGTCGACTTCGATATCCTACGTTATAAATATGGAGGGTTTTTCACTGACCGATATTTGTGATACATTGAGGGTACTCGTGTTATATAACATTACTCATGTCCGACGGAGAAGTCAAAAATGTAAGACATATTTTTCGTGACGGGATACTCGCACTTTAGAGGTGAATAGGGGTACATTAGTCAGACGGGAGGGATGAGAAGGAAGCTTTCAATAGAGCAAAGTAATTTTCAATGGATGTAATAAATAATCTTTCGGATTATTAATAAAATAAAAACTAGCTTTGGGTACTAGCAACACAGATGTTTAACATGTTTATCGTACAGACAAGTGTAATGTGCAAGCGTCTGTACAATACCTCCAATACAAAATTAATTTATTGTTGACCATAAAAGACATAAAATTTAATGAATGATAGTTTGTTGCTATGGTAGTACAATGGGAGGTTCATCGTTAATAGCAATTACTTCCAAGCAACATTCAGATTCCTAAACAAGGAACAATAAAAGGTAAAACAACAATAGCAGGTCTCAAAGACAGCGCTGGGATCAAACAATGAGATAGAGGTATTATAAAGAAACCTGAACTGATTTTTACCGTTCTTTTTACTTTTGCACAAATGGTGAATTAGATAACCCAGTGCCTTATTCATTCTCCGATGATTCGGCTGCGCTAATTAATGCCCACGAAGTCATTCGCGCTAAAATACAACAAAAAAATACACCAAAAGCCCTGGAGAGCATGGTTTGACAGCCGAAACCCTCAAAATCGGCGAACCTACACTTATTTCTTTCATAACTAATCTTTTTAACACAATCCTTTACAGTAATACCTTACCCGAACAATTCTGTTATTCTTCTATTATTTTACTTCATAAAAAGGGTGATAAAACGCAGATAGGAAATTATCGATCAATCAATTAAACTTCTAACTACACGAAAATTTATAAAAGTAATTGAAAATCGCATTTAAAAACTGTTCGAATCCCATCAATACTCTGAACAAGCTGGATTCCGCCGCGGCTTGTCCACAATTGACCATCTTCACACCCAGAATGAATTGATAGAAAACACTATTTAAAGTACCACTTTATTTATAAATTCAAAAGATTTTGATAGCATATTTCACACTGCTTCATTTGAAGCACTGGCCAACCGAAACATAGACCTCACATTATAATTGGCGATCCATAGATAAAAAAATCGTGTATCCCATCCAGCAGATTCCCTTGAGGTACCTCTGTGTCACTTCCATCTTTTACTCATCCTCGACAACTCACTTATCAACAGGTGAGCCTGTTGGAATAGTCAAACAATTTTTTACCAAAAAATGGAACCAACCTCAACACTCAAAAGTGTGAAATAATTTGTTGTAGTCGGTACCATTATAGTTCAAAAGAATCTATTATCACAATATTGTGCGCACGGTACCGACTTCGACAAGTTATTTCACACTTTTGAGTGTTGAGGTTGGTTCCATTTTTTGGTAAAAAATTGTTTGACTATTCCAACAGGCTCACCTGTTGATAAGTGAGTTGTCGAGGATGAGTAAAAGATGGAAGTGACACAGAGGTACCTCAAGGGAATCTGCTGGATGGGATACACGATTTTTTTATCTATGGATCGCCAATTATAATGTGAGGTCTATGTTTCGGTTGGCCAGTGCTTCAAATGAAGCAGTGTGAAATATGCTATCAAAATCTTTTGAATTTATAAATAAAGTGGTACTTTAAATAGTGTTTTCTATCAATTGTGTTGAAGCGAGCTTTCAAATAAAATCGGTTTAAAATCGGGTAAAGAATTATAAAAATCGGTTAACACAGTCAAAAGTTCTGAGGTAACAAACATAAAAAAAAAAACAGAAGAGTTCAGAACTTCCTCCTTTTTGAATCAGTTAAAAAGAAACCCATGAGATGTAGGAAACAAAACTAGCCTATGAAAAAGCATATGATAAGAATACTAAAACAATACAAATATCTCACAAGCGATCTACCATACAAAAAAACAACTGCAATAGTAACAACTATAGTAGATATCCAATGATGAGGCAGTTTGAATTCAATAAGGAGTTGTCGAGGTTAGACAATACAGTGCAATATATACAGACCTCTGTTTCCAATTGACTATAATGATGTATGTACAGGCAACATCACAATTGGTGAGGATCTAAGAAATTAATAATTTACGGTGCCAACTTTTATATTAACAATCCAATTATTTTGACAGCATTCACTTGAGTATATTCCATCTTAGAAATATTATGTGAAGAAGATTCTGTTTTGAATATACACATGTTTCTTTAAACAGATTGACCCCAATCTGATTACAGAAACAAGTAATAAATAAATAATCTGATTACAAATTTTGGCAAAAAAATAACGTTTTTCTATAATGTAAGAATGGTGCAGTCGAGTCCTTAAATTTCTATCAGAAACCAGATAATCATTGAAACTTCTATGTATGAGCTCAGTATTATTCAGTTTTTAATCATAAACTATACGCTTCTCTTTTAGTAATGTAACTACAAAAAAAGCAACAGAAATATTTTAGGTGTTAGTTAAACCGAAGAAACTCCTGAAGAGATTATGATAATCAGTTGAAAAAATAATGGGCAGTAATTTAATTCCCTTACAAATACGCAGGTGTTTACAGACTCGATTGTGAGTGTGGGCTGTCAATTGTCATACATTTTTTTGTGCTTTGGTAACCGGGTAAAAGAACACATTGCTGACATGAAGAACAGACGCTCGACCAAGTCTACGGTTTGTGAACATGCCCAGGACGAACCAAACCACTACATTCGGTTCGACAACCCACAAATCCTCGCCATAGAGACCCGGTTTATGCCAAAAATGTTACCCGAGGCCATTGGAATCAAAAAGCACCCAAATTTCAATAGAGATGATGGTTGGCAAGTACCACCTGCTTGGGATCCTGTTATCAATTTAATTAAATCCCATGGCCGACACAAATCTGCAAGACCTCTGGACACTGTAAGTTAACACGGCGTTTGGTAAATTAGTGCGACAATAAAACATGAACAGTAATAAAAAACGACAGGCCAGTTCATCCTGCAAAATCAGTACAAAAAATACGTCAGCACTATGAATAAATGGCAAGTAAAAATGTTGTAGTGTGCAGTAGGATAAATAATTCTGCATTTCACGGATCACGCGGAGTATCTTGTGTGAGCAAAGGCACGATATGTGCGAGGACGAGCGAAGCGTCCTGCACCGTTAGGTTACTGGTGGTCACCAGGTCAAAAATAAGTATCAATATTACCGACTAATGTCTGGCCACACGTAACTGCCCGATTTACTTGCATGGTGGAAGGGCATTTTGCGAATGCCCGCCTGGTTAGCGACCACCCTCAAGTAGAAAATCTGTCGCCAAGCACCTAACGGTGTGATCTGGCAGCAGTTCTTGAGAGCCAGTGAAATTACAGGCACAAGAGACTTAAGAACTATGTCTCAAGGTGACGGGCGCAGTGCAATTCGTGACTTGGGGCGAAATGCATGTGTAGGCAGAGGTTAGTCCGCTCAACATCAGGCGGGCCTCAAGCTTATGCCGTCATAATACTCGTAGCATAAAAAAAAATACTATTTTACTGCTCAATATTTATTAAACCATTTCATTACTTTTTAAATCATTTTTGTTTACTTTACTGCTAAGTGCGCGGTCGGTGAAGCGCCGCCGTATATCAATATTACCGACTAATTCCGATTTGTTGACTACGCACACGTAACTGCCAGTTTTTCTATTTCACTGCTCAATATTTATTAAACCATTTCATTATTTTTTTAACACATTTTTGTTTACTTACTGCTAAATTTTAACTGCAGAACTTGTTACTATGCATTTTGTAATTTTAACTGAAAATTTTGAAGAAGCGCTCGTAGCGTAGTTAGCTTGGCCGTTCTGAATCGATCAGCAAAGTTAAGCAACGTCCGCCTCGGTCATGACTTGGATGGGTGACCGGTGGTGACATACTACTGAGCGCTTCCGTGCTTCGGAGGGCACGTTAAGCCGTCGGTCCCGGTTGTTGTCTTAGGATGGCAGTCGTTATAGCATGGTGGTAGGGCATTTTGCGAATGCCCGCCTGGCTAGCTACCACCCTCAAGTTGAAAATCTGTCGCCAAGCACCTAACGGTGTGTTCCGGCAGCTATCCTTGAGTGCCAGTCATTCTAGGCTAGCCTGAACAACATCTTCGACCACATCATCACTTACCATCAGGTGAGATAGTGGTCAAAGGCTAGCCTATAGGCAATAAAAAAAAAAAAAAAAAAAAAAAAAAAAAAAAAAAAAAAAAAAAAAAAAAAAACTTTTCAAAACTACAATATACAACCACTGGTTTAAATCAATGCCATAAAAATCTAGCTTTAGTATAAACCTTTTCCCACCGACTGTACCAAGCTGTTCACTATATATTTTTACTATCATCCGAGATACATAATAAAGGGTTTACTAACCTAACCCTGGAATAAACAGCTTTTGTAACCAAATGAGATTGTACCCGTAATGAGTCTGTGTTCATAATATACTGTACGTACTTTGTTCAGTTATTTACGCTACCAGTCTCGTGTGTAAACTTATTTTGAAAACTGGGCAGTTTGTAGATTGTTTGGTTTACGTAGATTAGTTCGGAGAGAAGACGACTCAGGGATGTGTTCTGTAACCTCCTCTTTTTTTTAATTATTGCTGATAGGTTAGCCTTTGACCACAATCTCACCTGATGGTAAGTGATGATGTTGTCGAAGGTATTAACAGGCTAAACCTAGAATTACTGGCTCTCAAGGACAGCTGCCGGAACACACCGTTAGAGCGGGCTTGAGCTTCACCGCATGGTGGAAGGGAATTTTTGCGAATGTCCGCCTGGCTAGCGACCACCCTCAAGTAGAAAATCTGACGCCAAGCACCTAATAGTGTGTTCCGGCAGCAGTCCTTGAGAGTCAGTCAAACTATAGGCACATGATACTCAACAACTGTATGTCTCAGCGTGATGGGCGCAGTGCAGTTGGTTACTTGTGTAGAAATACATCTGTTATATGCATTGGTTACCGCATAACATCATGTGGGTCTCTTACTTGATCCGTCTCAATAACATAAAATAAGAGGAGGTTCTCATTTCAACTGTATGTTTTTTTTTATACCGGCTGTATGAAAACTACTGAAAAACTGAAAACTACAGCTACTACAATAAAAGCATTAAGACAACCTAGAAGTCATAGCAGACTCATAGGCAGTCTGCAGTGGCAGTTGGCAGCGTGCCCAGGATGCTGGCAGCATTGCCCCGTTGAATTGCAATGCTTATTGGTTGAGCCAATGTGTAAAACTGTATGTTTTTTTGCATGT